>CADEPM010000007.1:0-2400000 GCA_902829315.1 Caenorhabditis bovis
AGTGTAATTTTGTCTCCTTAAGTAGGTGTTTCATGAGTGATGTCTTAACTGTTCTAACTCACCTCAACATATTCGAACGATCCATCTGACGAAGTCGAAGCGGTTTGTTCATCATTTGCAACATATTGTGATTCTTCATAAATCGGAATTTTCATCGTTGCCATTCTGCTATTTTCATTGTCAGTATGTCCGCAATGGTAGACGTTGACGATTGAAGTGATCGGAAAATCTTCAATGTCTTGATGTCGTTGTGTTTCGCTGATTCTTGGCGGGATTTCCAAATCAATATTCAGGCTCGCTTTGGTGATTGGCGACATCGGAGCATTCGTCTCGCTTTTTGAAACGATCACGTAGTTCGGCGAAGGTACTCGTTCAGTCAAATCAACATCAATTGTCAATGTGTTGTCATCAACCATTTCATAGTCATCAGAAAGCGAATCGCTATCGCTAACCTAAATTTCGAAGTTTTCTTTTTTTCAGAATTGCCCCAAATGTGTTTCACCTCAAGAATCTTATATGTTGTTGTCGTGGTTGTGATTATAGTCGTGGTTTGTTTCGTGTCACGATTGAATATGATTCCATTGTGCAGTGGAACTCCAGAAGCGGTCACCGCTCCAATCAATCCGATACCTTCAGCCTGAACATCAGGTGTTGTGTTTTGATTCAAACATCAATTTAAGATCAACCTGATTAGTGGTTACAATCGATGAGACGGACTGCGACGTATTTCCATGTGGAGAGAGGGCGAGAATATGCGCAGGTGACAGCTGAAAATCGACATGCTATATTTCGACGATCGTCGAAATTCAATGCGAACCTGGGAAGTATCTGTCACTGGCAATTGCACAATATGCACTCTTTCGGTTGTCGTTACGCTTCTCGACTGAAACGGAGAAGTCGGTCTGAAATTTTTTAAGCTTTGAAACAATACATCTGAACTTCTTCCCTGGAGTTTCAAAAAATTCAAATTTGATTTATCTTTAAACTCAACTATTTTACTGTTTTTCAACGCCAAATTGCACATTTTTTATAGTTCTTAATGAATGCTATTTTTAAAAAATGTGTTTCCTCATGAATGTGTGTTTTGTTGTTCCCAAAAACAAGAAAAAGGAAAAGGACCGGAAAACTTGGAATTCATGGATCGACTAATGGAAGAACTATCGCAATGAAAAAAAAATTTTTAAGTCAATTTTTTTCATTTGAATTTCCTATTTTTTCATTTGAATACCCCTGGTCTCAAGTGCAAACATGATGTTATTATTATTTTTTTCCGTATTTTTATTTTTCCGTATTTTTCGAAAACTTTGAAGAGGATATGAATAACGGATAAAATTAGGCCACTAATTATTAACTAAATATTTTTAACTAAATTCACTAAATATGATTATTAACTAAATAAATACTTTTTTAATGAAATTCGTATTTTTCCACTAAATAAACTATTTTTTAACTAAATATGGTTTTTAACAAAATAAATCCAATTTTTTATTATGAAAAATTGTGATATTTGTGTTTATTAGATGCAGACTTCGCTCGATGACGTTTCTTATTAACCTTTAGCGTTGATTAAACAAAATGCTTTCACAGATTAAAAATAAGTTTTAAACGCTCAAAAAATAAAAAATTCGAAAAAAAAACAGCCATTAAAATAATACAGTACCGTCTTCGCTTCGTGACCCGCGTAACTTTTCGCGTGCGCCTTTGAAAATAAACAGCGGAGAGTACGATATATCGCGTCAATTTTTTGTAATTTTCGACGTGCGTACATAGGGAATTCAAATAAAAAAATTAATTTTTTTTCATTGCATGAATAAGTCCATTATCACAGCAGTCGGTCGAAAATTCTCGAATTTTCAAACAAAAAATTCATTAAACTTGAAATCAAATCTAGGAACTATAGAATATAAATTCTGTATCAAATTTCAATCAAAATATTATGAGCCGTTTTTGAAGAAAAAAAATTAAAAATCTGCAAAGCACCATTTCCTGAAAAATGGCCCAATCAAATCAGCTTTTTTGCTCATTTTGAAAACGATTTTTTTTTCATTTATCAGAGTTACAAAGGCTTTCTTGTTTCGTCTTTCACAATATCTCCTATCTCTCTTTTTTCTCTTTTGAGTCAATGAACTTTTGTCAAAGTTTATCTTTCAAAATTTTCGTAAATCTTTTTCTTGAATTTTTCGAAATATTGCCCAATCATCGATTAAGAGTTCCGATTATTTCTGTCATTTCCGGTTTAATAAATTCGAAAATAAATCATGAATGCTACCTCGACGGCGAGTGTCGAGTTTCTTCGCGTCTTGTCACAGTCCATCGAGGACGATCGAGTTCTCTTCCTGAAATATCAAACATTTCGTTGGTTTCGAATCGAATTGACAAACCCTGTCGAATTGGAAGAGGTTTTCGAGTGTGCTCACTCATGAACCTGAAATTACCAAGCTGATCGAGGGATACTGACAAACGGGGGACGACAAATTGGGGTTGGAAAAATCAACATGAGAGAGTTTTGAACGGTGTGGATGAAGGACAACTCGAAGATGAAATGTGGGAGGGGGGATCCCGTGGACGAGACGCAGACAATCAAACATCTGGAGCAACGGAGCAACAAAAGCTTTCGCGAGATTAACAGTAGGGGAGGGTGCGGAGATTACAACGCACAACTCACCCGCCACACCGATCGCTTCTAATTTTTTTTCGACGTTCTCATTCTTTTTGTTCTCTTTTTTTTAGTTACTTGTTTATTATGTATGGCGAAACTTGATATATTGACAGTTAGAAAAAAAAAAGAGCATCGGTTCCTAGTGCTCATTTTGGACTTTTTTTTATCGAATGATACTCAGATATGAAAAATGATTTTAAGGTTAAATAGAAAATTTAAAGATTCTACTAGCAATAAAACACCAAAAAAATATTTAAATTTCCTCTCATGTTATTTATTGGCATATAAATATGTCAGGTATTTCAAAAATAAATTCAAAACAGAATAAAAATTGAGAAGGGTCCAGTTTTAGCTAGGTATTGCTGAAAATTACAGATGAGATATTTAAGAATAGAATAATGGGTTTTATATTGAAATTTAGTCAATTTCAAAGTTTGAGATGTGTTCGTCGAAAAATCTAAAAAAAATATGCTCAAATTTCTGGTATTTGATTTATAATTCGAGAAAAAAAAACGAATTTCTGCCGGCTTTTTTCAATGCAATGTTTATTAGTTCACAAGCAAGAAGACGACGACGAAAAAAATCTAATTGAAAGGCAAAAAAAGAATGTTGAAGATTAGCTATCAACGAAAGAGAAAAAAAACAAACGATTTCGGAAATATCAATATTAATAATTATAATTTTAATCGGAGATGTGAGAGAGAAAAAAATGAGAGAACGAGAGGAAAACACACATTAAAAAAATAGTTTTGGAAAGGTCAATAAAGCGCCTAATTTTCACCACAGTTGAACAAACGTTGCGGTCAATTTCATGTGTGAATAGGCGATTCGGACAGCGAGCAAATGCCCTTTTTTGGAAACGAGTCAAAGGCATGCAATTCGAGAAGGTCCCTTCTTTGTTAGCAAGATAAATGAGGGCAAAGACGAATTTCGGGAGAAAATTGATCATAAATAAACAGCGTCGAATGAAAATGATAAAGATAGACAAATTGGCAATGAAAAGTGTCAAATCGATTGCAAAGAATGAAAATCATCGAACGAGATTTGAATAGATAGGCGGCGCGCAGTTTCGTATCACGTCCGGCCGGCCCAGCGCGGCCTCACCTCGCTGCTTGATTTCAGCGTTCGTTGCTAGGCGCACTCACTCACTCACTTCTTCATTTTTTGTCATCACAGAGTCAACTGGTCTCAAGTGCAAACATGATGTTATTATTATTATTATTATGCAATTCAAGGGTGAAGCTCAAAAGAGCAATAGCAAAATATGAAGCTTCTCCTTTGAAATGTTTTTGATTCTTTCTTCAAATGAATAACCCCCCCGCCTCTGAACGACTATATCATTGCTAGGCGGACATTCAATGTACGCATACTGTCATAAAATATTATTATTCTTAGTATGCGATTCAAAGAATATGCAAAATACATACATGTGCAAAGTAAATAAATACAAAGAAACATGAGCTGATACCACAAAAATAAAACGGGAAAAACTGAATGCAAAAGCAGATCATTTTCGGCGCCAATCGTGCACAGTGTAATGCGCGGCTCTTCTCGCCAACCAATTCAAAAAAAAAAGTGTAAAACCGAATGTTTCATTCCTTCAAAAAAAAAACGCCATTTTTTGATTTGTTTGCGCGTTTGATGTGAATTTGATTTCGTGTGAATCAAGATTTGTTATTTGGGCTTAACTATACATATAATAATTATTCGCTATCATCTATATACGTAACCAATTCTTAATAAAAACGCGACAACAAATCATTGTAGCATCTCTTCTTTTTTCTTTTGAACAAATTGTTCTGATTCGATAGTAATATGTGAGTCATTCTACCGTATACAATGCATGTACATATTTTCCCGTTAAGACCCAATTGTTTCATGCCAATAGCGGATCGTTTTGAAATCTCGCGCCTGCTACCAATTATGGCGAAAACGCCCCGTAGAAACCTGTTTATAGACCATTCGCACTGCATTATGAGACACTTTTTTTGGGTGTGGGTTTCTGCCGTCGAATCGCATTAAATAAGCATTGAAACGAAATGGGCACCGATATCACCAAAAAAAAAAACATAATAATGAAAAAGATTGAAGAATTTCGAGTTTGAATTCAAACATGCTATTCGAAATGGAATGTTTGAAAGTAATTGATGGCAAACATTCGACAAAAATAATGGGTTGCGCTGAGATTTTTTTTTCGTCTTGGCACCCCCAAAGAATTCGTCGAAACGACGTTTGAAGTGATCAAAAAAACAAGGTAGATATGATGACGAAAATAAATGTAGAGGATTTCGAAGAGTTGCATAATCAAACAGAAAAAAAATTGAAATCGAATCAAACGAGTGAGAAGAAATCGTCGGAGAATATTGGGCCAGCAAAAAATGAAATGAGGAGATTATTAAGCGAAAAACAAATTTGCGAGATATTGAATAATAAATCTGGGATATTCAAAATCATAATTCCAAAAAATATTTATTTTCTGAAAAATCCAAAACTCGGCAAGATTTTCTTTTAATTTTAAAATATTTTGGAGTCAAAATTGATAAAATTTTCCACAATTCGATTCAATTAATATTTGAGATTTTTGCAATTTAAAACTGTGATCAGTGATAAGAAAAAATCGTATCAAATATTGAAGAAATTGAAAGGATGGTTTCGAAGGCAACGAGGAATTGTCGAAATTCGAAATTGCACAAAACGATTAGATAGGTCTCGAAGCGAAAAGCGAAATGCGCTATTCAATTTTTGAGAAAACTAATTGCGGTTTCTTTTTTTGGCATTATTATTGATGGTTTGGTGTAGAACATCCTAATGATACAAATTTTGAAGAAACAACAAGAAGGTCACTCGCTCATCATCATTCTCGTAGTCTCCAACTGACAAATCGAATTTGAAACCTTGACAAATTGGAATTGCGATGAAAAGTTGAAGAATCCGATGAAGGGAGAAATGAACGACAATGAACATCGGGGTTGGGCGATTGGTGTATATCTCAGATGATTAATTGCCTGATAATCGAAACACGGAATCGAAAATAAATACGAATAGCGCGGCAAAAACAGTTATCGCCGCTCGCCAAAACCAACTCAACACCATTGTTTCGGCCCATAAAAGGCCTTTTGAAACACGAACGAATGACGCATCAAGATCTCGGCAGGTGCGTATCACAAGAGAAATTTACGAGGAACAAAAAAAAATGAAAATGGGTTGTGGAATAGGCGGATTGGAAAAAATCAAAAGATTTGTACAGAAATTGGGATCAGTTTCGGAACAAAACCATAGGCGGCCGGGCCGTACGGGTGAAAGTAAAACACAACACAACAGAACAGAATAGTGCGCGAGAGGCGGCAGCCGTCGTCGTCGTCGTCGCCGCCGCGAGGCGAAAAAGACATTTGGTTCGTGATGACGGAAAATGATTAGGTCTTGGTTGGCAGCAATGCGTGCGTGTTTGTGTGCGTACTCCGAGAATACTCTCGTTTACTTTTTTTCACACATTTTTTCAGATTTCAAATTGCCGCCTTTCATATTTGACACGGTATTCAAATTATCTCCTCATTTTGCCTTTAGTTATAGAGCTTCTAGAAAGAAAAGTTGAGCATCTTGGCAATCTTGTTAGTTTATCTCACCAAATTCTTCTGAATACGCGATATTAGGCGCTCTCTAAATCTCTAATCTCTCTCTCTCTCTCTCTTTTGATTCTATTTTTATTTTTTTGAAAAAAAAAACGTGAACGCGGTTGACTCAATTGTTTCAAGGTTGCCAGTTTTTTTTCCTCTCCAACCTCCGATTTCAATAGTTTTTTTTTTCGATTCAATCATTGGCAAAAAAAAGAACGAAATGATATTTTTCTCTTCATTTTTAAACGAAATTTTCAGCAACCAGTTTTTATCATCTCGACCGAGTTTTAATGGACCCATTAACGACACCTTTCGGAATTTGTTTTTTGATGTTTTTTTTTTGAATTCGAAAATAAATACGTTTATGTAGTTGTCGAATAATTGTGTATCTCACAAAATATTTTGATAATAATTTCCCTTCATACTACACTGTGGGAAATGTGAAATTTGAGCCGAAATTTCGCGGCGAGAGTTCGAGACTGAATTATCAACGTTTTTTGGGTGTTTGAATGAAATGAAATCCCGAAAAAATCGACAAAAATGGACGTTTTGCACAAAACGCATCAATAAAAAGAAGAATCGGATTGAAAAAATGAAGACAAATCGAATGCGAAAATTTCACAATCTGATCCGTAGATTTTTTGGTTGGATCGGATTGCTTCCAGAGCCGAATTTTATCGGATCCGATCAGTTTTGTGCTGCCAGTGCAGTTTCGCTTTGATTAATAGACAATCAATAAATATTGACAATTCCAGCATCAATCATTAGGATATCTAGATCGTGATCAAATTGAATGGGCCCAATCAAGTTTGTCCTTTTTGAAATTGTGGTAACAAATTTTTCCTTTGTGGTAAATTAATTTAGATAAATCGAAACTTGTGGGCCTACACGATGCATTGAAGAATTCCTCTTCGGTCTTATTCGAATCAAAAATAGCAACTGAAAATAAAAACTGAAAATGGATTAACGAATGGAATGATAGGCGAAATGTTTGAGTTGAGAAGAGAAATTTTCAAGAATAATCGGTTAATCATGAAAAAAAGAGATGATGATTTGCGCACAAGTTGCACCGCCCATGTTGACATTTCATTTGCGAACGCAAACAATTTGCGGTGAGTTGCATTTCAAACACCGAATTTCGATGGCAAACTCAAGTATTGTTTTTTTCTTGTGCGACTCGGAATCAGTGAAAAAAGAACACCAAGAAAAACGCGATTGGTGTTTCATGTGACTCTCAACTTTTTGTTATTGTTTTTTTTTTTCAAACGGATCGCAACTAATATGTATGTGTTCTTTTTTTTTTTAATTTCTCTTCAATACATGTAGAATCGTTTTTATATGAAAAGTGCATTCAATTGTGTCGAGTATTTGTTGACCGCGTTGCATTTTATGGCTAGTTGGCGTGTCGAAAGACGGCAGTGTTTGATTTTTCGAAAAAAGAGAAACCAACTGCCTCCAATTTCAATTAATTGTTGAGATTTTGTTGCGAAACAATTTTATTTTCAATTTTTGGTTGTTAACGAATCACAAGCCAAAAAAAGAGATGACAATCGAAGATTTCTGAATCAAACAGCGAACTAATTCGAAACACGTGTCGACTGAAAAAAAAAACAAACAAATTTTGCATTTTTCGAAACATTTTCTCATTTGATTTGGCGTAATTCGAAACAAAAATCTATTATTTGAATTGATACCAACATTCTTGGCATTGAATGTGTACGATTGGATTCTGGATCCACTGCTCAATTCCGACCGAACCTATAATTAAATGACGACATGAAGACATCGTTAGTATCACGTTTGAGGCATCATATTGTCGAAGACGGACGAATTTGAATGATCAAACGCGTTAACCATTTTTGATCCTAGCGCGAAAGCAACAATGTTTTGAATGCGCCTTTGATATCTACTGTAATTTGTAATGCATTTTATACAAGATCAAATCGAAAGTAATAATAAGAGCATGGCGCCAAAATTGGAATTTGAATAATAAGCAACGATCCCCCTAAATTCGTCCATTCTCGACAAAACAAAACTTTATTTAAAAAAGAGCATACAGTACTGCAATGTGAAGATATCCATTTTCGACAAAAAAAATGGTTCCGACTAGAAAAATATCCATTTTTTTAATCCAATATTTAACAACTTTTTGACCATTTCCCAGCTGTAGTGCTTGCTAATTTGTGGGTGGAGCCCATTTTCAGTCCGATCCGCCCGTCGCAAGTATGTCGAAAAGTGTTTCAAACTTCCTGAAATTTAAAAATGATAATTCAATTCGTTTAGAATCTCTTGAAACAAATATTGCCATCTAAAACAATTTCAGAATCACTATTTTTTCCTAAAAATAAAAAAATATATATTAACGTAATTTGTATTGATATTCCGTGGTGCTGAATTTAAAAAAATAATAGTCTGTTTTCCATTAAAAAACAACGGTAACTATAATTATTCAAATTGACCAGACGCGTTGCGGTTCGCGTGCGGTCCTGTTCATTTTTTCGAAATTCTTTGTTTGTAAACGTGAATTGTAACGCGGCTGAACGAGGTCTTGCAGCGAAAAATCTGATTAATGCCGATTTTTTTGGGGAAACGCACTAATTGGCTTAAAAACGAGATTGAAAAAACTACTATTGTTGAAAAATGACAAATGTATCCAGGTGTCGTGGGATCCTGCGTTTTGTACGCAATGCTAAGAGACAGTTACCGTAATCCTTGCAGCGATTTACGATGACTTTTTTTTATTTAATTTCGCATATTCATTTTTTATTTTTCTCTCAACATCCGTATTTCCCTTCGAAATTTTGTTATTTAAATTTTGCAGAAACCGAGTTTAATAAATTATTTAGCAGAATAAGCACTTTTAAACGATATTTTTTTGGTAAAAACAGCAGATTTAAAAGAAAACATTTCTGTCATTAATCGTGTTTTGCTTTTTGTATGCGTTTCTATTATCTTGTTTTTGTATTCTTCATTTTCAAAATAATTTTTAGAGCGTCAAAATCTTCACAATAATTCCCAACTCAACTGGACAAGTGGAAAAGTGCATATTCTGAAAAATAAATAATTAAACTCGGTTTCTACAGGTTTTATATATAAGATTTCTAAAGAAAAATAAGAAAATTCAGCAAAAAAATTGAAGGAAATTAAAAAAAAAAACTCCGTAAATCGCTGCGAGGATTACGGTAACTGGCTCTTAGCATTGCGTACAAAACTCAGGATCCTACGACACCTGGATACATTTGTCATTTCTCAACAATACTGTGCGGTACTGTAATATATGTATTTGAACCAAACCTGCGAAATTTTGGATTTTTAAATTGAAAAAAAAAATGCGAGAATAAACACAATTCCTATTTGACCTTCAGTTCTTTCAAAATTCTCGTCATTTCTAGTTTTTTTTTCTATATATTGTAATAATTTTTGATATGAAAATGTTTCGCAGTGATTTGATAATCAGAATTACCGAAGGATTAATCTATGTTTTAATTTCTTACTATGCAATTGTTATTTGTTCGAATAACAGGAAGAAAGGCAAGGATAAGAGAACAGGTACCATCGAGAAATCGTTTCGAAATGATTCGAATCAATTGTAGGCAATACGACGTCATCGGATTCGAACACCAGCGGCAATCCGTTTCCAGGTGATGCGCCATCGACATTGTGGCCGTCTCGACAACAGCCGATTGAGCATAAGGATACTAATACTAGTAATCGAACAATTCCATCGTCGCCGTCGACTTCGAAAAAATCTGGAACAATGAGCATCCCAAAAAACGACGAAATTCAATCAGTTCAAGTAAAACAAACAGTTTGCCACTTTCACAATATTTCAGATTTTTTTAAATAAATTTTCTAGAAAATAAAGCCAAAAACGAAATCAATATCATATCGCGATCCGCTATCTCAAAATACCGTTCAATCCAAGGTATTGTCGGATTATTTCTTTCAAATTCAAACTCTTTTTTTTTTGAAGGACCAAGATACTGAGAATCTGACGTTTGAGAATCAGGATGATGATATCAACTCGCATTGTCTATGATTTTTTTAATTGTTAATTAAAAAATTAATTAAAATATATATTTATTGATTAGTAATTAATAAATTGGCGTTAGAAATGATTAATTCATTGCTAATTAATTTCTCATGAATATTCTAACATTTTGCTATACATATCGTCGTTTGATTGGAGCTCGAAGATCGGATATGGATGATTGTTTCACAACAATTTATGGTAGTTCGATGGTCGGATGGTTTGTCAAAATATGGCGAATGAATCATGTGAGAATTTTCTCTGAAATTATTAGGGATCTGGGAATTGACAAATTCTCCGAATTGCCATTTCCGGCAATTTTGATTCAACCAAGACTAGTTTCAAGATATGCGGTAGGATTCTGAAGAATGTTTAATTTCACATATTCTTTTAGATCACAATAGTCGAGGATGCGATGCGAGACACTTATCCAGATGTTCTACGAATTGAACTTCGTGTTCGGCTGGTGAATTCAGATGGATCGGGTATTTTACCAAATTGCACAAAATGTAAAAATTGAATATCAGAGTTGGTGCCGGCAATGAGCCATTCCTTCGACGGAAATCAACGACAAAATATTAGGGGATTCCGAACAGACACCAATTCAGAAATATCAACATTTTTGAAATCAATTTTCGATAGTCATGATTACGAAGGTAAATTTATGAAATTATGGGACAAATGCAAACAAATTACACCAACACAAATCAAATTCAATATGATACAGTGGCACTTTGAAAGTGGAAAAAAAATTATTAATATATGTATAATTGGGCATATTATTGTGGGATTATTAACTCAAACTTAATGGCACAGCTAACTTTTTGAAAAAAAAAAAAACATCTATTCCAATGGTTCTGTCAGTTGGGAGCTTTCTAAATTTAAAATTAATTTATCAATCGGTTGTGTTAGATAAATCGTTACCTTCTAGGCTAAGCGTTGACATTCCTTCGGTTACATAAATCGTCGAAAAGTTTTCTTCCTGTCTTGCTACCAACAAATTATTCGACAGACATGCTAGAATTGTTAAACTTGAACTGAAACGGATTCGAAACATACTCATTAGAGCTCCAAATGCACATGCAGCTCTTTTTCGACTTCCTTTTGCCGCAAATTCGTTGAAATTTAGCTCGTTAGGTAATGCATTCCTCACTTCACTGAAATATTACATTATCTTTCATTTTAAGCAAGAATTTTGTATACGTTATAATTTCATCCTCGATTTTGTGTTTTATGTCAACTAAACAACCAGAACTGAAAAAGATCGTGTATTATGTATACATTTTAAAAAATTAGTTTTTACGTGAAGAAAAATTCGTCGTTGTTATTTTCTGGTATTTCTTCAACAAAAACGGGATCCTTTTCAAGCTGTTCTACTGTAATTTTAACCATTTCTTGAAACATTATTAGTCTTTCAAATCACTAACCAATTTGTTCTGGCATTATTCCAAATGTGCTCTTTTCTCTTCGACGAATCTGACCGACAGGTTCCTCTTCCTCTTTTTCTTTTTCGGTGTTGATTTCTTCGATTGGCAATAAATCTAATTGTGATATTATGATGTGTTGATTATCGTCAAGGAATGTATTCGTCAATTCCTTCTGATTCGAGATGTCGTTATTTTCGAGAGGAATGGTTCTAAAAAAACAAAAAACATATATACGTATATACAATGATGGAAAATACCGCTGTGGCGATTCGAGAAGAAACGTTTTGGCGAAACGCTCATCTTTTTCATCGAAACTGCAAATTGAGCTTTCATCATCTTCGTCTTCAATTGTTGTGCCAATATTGGGATTATAACGTCCAGGACCATAAAGTGAACGCAACATTTCGGGAAATCCTTAATAAATATTTTTGTTAGTTATCATTAAATTAAAAATCTTACTTTTCCTATTTATATAATAAGGAGATGGATCAAAAAGTTGTTCAATGGTCAATTCGTTCGGATTCGGTTCTTTTATCATCACATTTCTCATATCTTTTAATAACGACGAATAGTCTTTCTCCATTGCTTTCATTTCTTCCTATTTTTCGTATTTTATGAGTTTTCTTTTGTATGTGTTGATATAGTAAATACCTTTGATATTTGAAGATCTCCACGATCGAATTTTGGATTTTTCCTTCGTGGAGCCTGATGAATTGGCTCCATAAAGATTTGAGAGTCTAATTCGAGGGTCTAGGCAAAAATTCAAGTTTTTAGATATAGTGAAATTCAAACCTCATCAAATCTTCGCTTCAAAGGAGTTTGAAGTGTTGAATCGTGCAATTTTGGAGTGATTGGACGAGAATGAACCGACATTGAACGAATCCGCTCATTTTCAAGCGGTGTTGGTGTTAAAATGCTGATTCTTCCATCGTTTATAGGAGTGAACGGTGTAGAAACTTGGGGTGGAATCTCAAACTGATCTCGAACTTCATCAATGAATGGATCCTTTGATGGTTGTTCTGGTGGTTGCGCAACAACGTCCGGCGCATTACGAAGAATATCGTCTTCCGCAACAATTTGCGGCCTTTCTTCCGGCTGTGCAACAGCAATACCTTCTAGATTTGTTTGCTCGAGTGGGTCCACAAATGCAGGTTCGATTTGATTCGCAACGGTTAAATCTTTCGTATTTCGTTTTTCTCGAGAATCATCAATATCTCGAACTCCAGATTTTGCAGCATCTCTATTCGGAACAGGCGCAAACTCAAGGTTTTCAGCCTGCAGAAAATAGAATATTGCAAATTTTTAAACAAAAATGATAGATTACAAAAAATGACGAAGCATTTCGAATATCGCCTCTGTTGCTTTCTTCGGAATTGTTACTTTCCACAAATGTTCGTTGAAACGTATCCCCAGAACTGAAATTTAAGAATTATGTAATTTTCAATCAACACAAAACAAACCTAAAATCGTTAATCGGAGAGTAAAATTGTATTAAATCTTCGTTTAAATCGTGGTTCTTCCATGTCGGAAACGGTAAATCCTCTGTTAGTGTAATTTCTTTTCGCGACACCGAGAGCTTAAAAAATAGCTCCACATATTATACATTTTTTTTTCATTTTTTTCATACGCTTTCATCTGGGATGAGATTTATATCCATTCCTAGTTCTGCATTCAAATCAATCGTGCCGGCAGCTGAGAGACTGCGTAGTCTTTCTTTCCTTTTTTCATGCTTTTCAAATTCTTTTATAATTTTAGCGAGAAGATTTTTATTTCGAAGATTTTCTTTAAGCATTTCGGCGTCTTCTAAAACATTTGGTTTTTTTTTAAATTTTCTTCTCTATTAGCGACGAACTCTGCAAAAAGTCGACTTGCTTGCTATAAATGAGCACAGTGCCATATAGAAGTTGAGCAAGCAAGTAAAGAGACAGCTGAGGGGTCGTACCGCTTTTACCCATTGTTGGAATTAGCTCCATGATAGATTCACTGAACTCATTTTAGGTGTATTATTTTTTCTCGTGATTTAGATTACCACAATTTCGTCAGTTTTTGCTTCAAGACTTCACGCTTATCAACAGAGTTTTTCTGCCTGGTCGCATATTGCCTGAAATTAGCATTTCCTTGACAGACAAAATTATTTCTCATACCATACTACGTAGAAAACTGCTTGCTCGCGTGCCAATAGATCTTTCGAATAAAACATCTGAAAACGTTGATTTAGCTTCTATTCATAAATTTCACGAAGTTAAAAATGAAAATTTCAAATGTTGGCGAAATGTTAATTTTATGAAATTTGATACATTTTCATGCTGTTGATTTCACTAATTCTGGCATAATAATTGTAAAAAAGAATAAATTACGTAATTATCGTTGATTATTAACTTTCAACGCTGACATTCCTTCAAAATAAGAAAAAAATGTTAAACTCCCAAAAATTGTTTTCATTTTTCAAAAATAATCTTCAAGACCGTTTAAAACATAATTGTATGTTCCTTTAAGTAGGTTACGGTAGTTCATTTTTTTTCATGATTTTTTCTTATTGCCTTAACAAACTCATCAGCCGAAAAAGCGGCAAATTTTTAAAGAAACAGTGGCTAAAAAAAATTTTTTAAAAATACCTGAATGTATGACGAAAAAATAAACGTGTTTTAATTTACAGGAAAAACGTTAGAAATTGGATGTACAATTAAATATAATCTCAAAGATTTTATATCGATCGCGACGACTGATGAAGCGAAGCCAGTACCTCTGTACCTTGATTTTTATTTTGCACCGCTTGTTGAAAGGTATGTTTCATGCATTTTTTTAAAACTATTATCTGATGCTTTAGATCTCGACATGATTTCAAAATACTTTCTTCTCGTGGAGGATACATGATGGTATCAAAAGAAGCTCTTTTCATTGCGTCGCCTTTTTTTCGATCGGTGTTGACTCCGCAAATGAAAGAATATGTTGAAGAAGGTGGTTGTGTTCTAGCAATTCAAATAGTAAAAAAAACAGTAGAATTATATTTAAAAGAAACGCAATTAAGGTGCTAACTTATATGTTCACTGATCACTACAAAGCTCCAGAAAGGATGACACCATCCCTAGCTGGCGAAATAATCCATTTAGCAGCTCAGTATAGATCAAAAATGCTAAAATATTTGAGAAAGTCTGTGGAAAAGCATTGTATTGAAGAGCTGAAATGCGTAAGTGATTCTAGATATTACAGAAAATAAATATACGATTCAGAATTTTGAAGATTTGGAATATGTTGTTCAAATGCTGATGACTGCCCAAGAAGCATTATTCTCGGATCTGCAAAGTTGTTGCACAGCCGCAATCATTAGCTATCATTTTAAACAGTTTTTGGAAGTTTACTTGAATTCGGTGAATCATATTTTTTTTAATCGCGAATTGCAACATTTTTCCAGAATCATCCGCTCTATCCTCGCCTTTCTCGAAATACATTCCTTCGTCCGCCTCTGGGGGTGCATTATTCTATCATATTTGATGTGATTAATTCCTTTTTCAGCTAAAAATCAAGCGGGATTTTCTCCGTAGCGCCTGTGTTCAATGCTCTGTTAGTAAATTACCAGCGATTTGTCAATAAATCATTGAATTGCCAGACATTTCGATAATAATTTATTCACAAATAGATTATCAGTAAAATAAGTACGAATTCCGAGCACAAACATCTCATCACTTGTTTGTCTCTCGCTCTAGACCATGTTTTTTATTTCCCACTTCATTCTTATCGCCATAAGAGGATTAAACTGACGGGTTCATATCGAGCATTTCAGCGACATTTGGTTTTTAGTTCCTTGCATCGCCTATAAAACCACCTTGAGTACCTTGAAGAAGGAAAACTCATTTCATTATGATTTCTCAGCAAGCCACTTTTGATCACATAAAGATATGATTTGAGATTCATAATAATTGTTCTTCTCTAGTAATTTAAAGCCAACCAATGTGGATCCATTTCAATTTTTTAAAACCAGAGTTATTAATACTTAAGCTCATCAACATTGTTTTTTTTTTTGGTTTTTAAAATCTTCTATTATTAATTTTATCATCAAAAACTTGAACATCTGAGTGAACCGATGCAAATAAAAGGTCGAATTAAAAAAAAAATGAAGACAAATCAGACTAATACAAAATATTCAAAAAAGTTGCCTCATATTTCCAAATGGTACCTGGAATTGAAATGTGAACCTGACAAATACATTTCGTGAATATTCGTCATCATCGAATTTTAAAGTCATTCTCGCAGATTCCCCAATTCCAAAAAAAATAAGGCTTATGTTAGGTTAAAACAATTTTTTCAATTAATTTTTTTGAACATTTCGCTTTTCTGAGAGCAATAACTCGTTTGTCTGCTTCGATATTCGCAAATATCTATATTTTTATTAAAAATTACTTTGGAAATAAAGCAGAAAAGAATTAGAAAAATAGGAGTGGTATATTTAGATTTTTAAAACATAATTTGACCCAAACAGATATAATTTTCATTTAGTCGTGATTATTACTCTTTCCTTAATTAATTGGTCGTGAGGATTTAATTTTGGTTTTATGTTATTTATTTTACTCGTAATTTTTTTCAACAATTTTACAATCTGCTCTGCTGAATTTCATAATTTCAGAGCCGTCAAACTCCATTGACTTTCAGACTTTTTTGTGCTTTTCGAAACAATACTTGATATAATTTCGAGCTGATGGATAATTTTGCTCTGATAAGAAGGCATAATCGAAAAGTTTGACAGTCGAAAAATCAAGATGAAAGTCCAAAATTTACAATTCCACGTGATAATTCGATAATTTCAAATTTTTGAAGCTTATCGAATCCGGAAATTTTTTACGCCGAAATTATTGTAACTTGAAAAAAAATTGATTTCGTTCGATAATTTTGGTCAATGGCGAGGTTTATACTAATAATTGAAAACAATAAGCGATTAGGTCCGGTTTAAAGGCGCATGATACGTACTTTCAACCATTGAGCAGTCTATCATTTTGATAAGAATGCCCATATTTTTTCAACACATGATTTGCGACCAATAATTGATAATTTACGTCTGCGCTTCTTTGAACTCATTTCGTACCCCCCCCCGTCATTTCCTTTTCCTTTTTTAGATATGTCGCTTCATATTGATAAACCGGATACTATGCAAAATGAGAAGGTCCAAATAAGGGCTAGTGGACTTCGAGCAGAAGCCACTTATCTTTTTGTAATGAGGCTACGTCATAATTACGGAACCCATAAGGCTTTTGCTTCATTTCGAGCTGATTCCACTGGCAAAATCGATTTGAAATATGCGAAACCGCTTCGAGGGACATATCAGAGTAAAACTGAATTTCGGATATTTCTCGTAAAGCCTCGCTCATTTTCAGACGCTGACCCAATGGGATTGTTCCTCTCAATGGCGCCTTGCGAGGATTTCGCCTATGGCGGATATTTGCGCTGCACACCCCCTATTCCATTCATATACGAACTACAGTAATCATACCGTATACGTGATCGCGAAACTCGATTTATTTTCTAGAATTATTGATGCTGCTAATCAAGTGCTTGATACGATATACATCAAAAAACATTGGATGCATCCGAAGCTTACGCGAACGGAAATCGAGCACGACGGATTCTTTGGAACGTTGTTCAAACCTCCTGGCCATGGCCCATTCCCGGCAATCATCGATCTTTCCGGAACTGGTGGCGGAATCCATGAGCACAAGGCTTAAAAGGCTTCGAATTATTTTTTTGATTTTTCTTATTTTCAGGGAGCAATGTTGGCTTCTGAAGGCTTTGTGGTTTTGTGCGTCGCATTTTTCCAATATAAAGATTTGCCGGCAAAAATGGAACACGTCGATCTGAATTATTTCAAGGTGCGTAACTTTTTAGCCAAACAAATGGTGATTCGAAACCTTCAGAAGCCAATCGACTTCCTTCTTTCTCTTCCATTCACACATAAGAAATTGGGAATCCAAGGGGTCTCGTTTGGTGCAACAGTTGTTGATCTACTTGCGACGAGGCATGGAGAAGTTGTAGGTTGCCGAGAAAACCGACAAGCTCAAATTAATGAAATTCAGATTAAATCGGTCGTTTCGATCAATGGGCCACACGGCATTTCGGATTATGTGTTTATGAAAGAGAACGGCGTAGATCTGCCGATGCACAAGTTCGAGCAGCCGACACCAGAATCGCTCAAGTTTATCAATAAAGTGTTGATCACTGCGCCGACATTCAAAGAAATCACCTTATCGTTGACGGCTGAAACTGAAATTCCGTGGTGGAAAGCGCCTAGTGATGTCAAATTCAGAATTATTGTGAGTTTCTCTCAAACTCTTTTTTGACGGTTTGGGCTGAAGTACTAAAATCAGTCATAATGATTTATTATCAGAAACAAACATAAAAAACACGGAGAACTGGCGATAGAGAGAGAGAGAGAGAGAGAGAGAGAGAGAGAGAGAGATGAAAAATGAAAAAAACACTACTGCGGTGTTCCACCAGTATCAATAGAATGCGTGTTTTAAGGGATCCGTTGATGACATGTGTCAGCCTTCGGTTCATTGCACCATTTATCGCCAAAGACGCCTCAAAGAAACCGGACATGACGTTGAGGTTGAGCTCGTCAACGGTGGGCATATTATGGAGCCGCCCTACTTTCCGCACTACGAGCTCGTTTATGCAAAGTTCCAAGGATTCTATTGCGGATACGGTGGCGAAGTTGTGCTTCATGCGAAAGCACAAGAGCGCACTTGGGCGAATACCATCAAGTTCTTCAAACGAACGTTGGGATGCCCACCGGACATGCCCGATTGGGATCGATTTACGCAAATCGAGCGTCCTGCTAATTATGAAAACCACAGCAAACTTTAATTAATTTAATTAATAAATGATGACTCATTTCTTTTAATTATCCGCCTCGAAAATGGCGGATAGAAATTTTAAATTACGGCAAATGTTCAATGATTATCTTGATTCGACGGCGGTTGTTATGGCGAAAAAGAATCTGAAATCGATGGTTAATTACGACGAAGAGAACAGTCTCGACGGCAAGAATTCGGAATTGAAACAAGTGAGATATCGAGTCAAAATGACAATATAAACAAATAATTTCAGACAACGGCGACACCCGAAATTACAGCATTTTCTAATCTCGGGGAAGAGGAAAAAAAGAAATTGGCAGTGAAAAAAATAGTTGAAGAAGAACAAGAGATATTTGAAACTTGCGAGGGGGTTTCGTTGTTTTTTTGTCTCTAAAATTACTTTTATTTTGCCAGTTTACGTCGTTAGGTGAATAATTTGCGAACGTGTAGTAAATCTATAGTCGCCGGTTGTCGATTATACAGCATATTTCTATTTTCACATTGACTTTCATCTGCGGACACTTTTATCAAAAAGCTGTAAAAAAAACTTAGGCCTGGGCGTCGGGCGCTCGGCTCAGTCCCCCTTAGAATATACCTCAAAAGTTTGTAACAACGATAATAATCAGGTGCTTCCGGTTGGAAGATTGATCCAATTTGGAATGCACAGTGAGTAATCCTATAAAATCGTCCGCGTCACACCCCGCTCGAGCTGCCTTGAACTTCTCAACAGTTCTTTGCAAAGTTTCGCTAGACACTTATATGATTTAGAAATAAAACACATTTAATTTAAAAATATTAATTACGCTAAAATTGGTAAAAGAGCGTCGCTTCGGGTTGGCGTTATCACGGGCGTTGTGGCTCGCTTGCAAAATTATTAACCATTTATTAATCTTCTTTGCAAAACACATCTGGTCAAAATTATTAGAAACATAAGCTATAAGTAACTAAAAAATAACCTCATGTTGCTTGAAATAATTGTCCTTGACCTTATAATTGTTTTAAAATTCATTCCAGAGTCGACCTATTATAATAAAAGAAGAGAATTTTGAATTGAAATGGGCACATAAAATGGTTGCAGGCTACCGAGAGGAGACGGTATTTCGTTTTAATAATTCATAACGCTGAACATTGTTTTCAAGAAAGATGAAGCATTTCAAATGGCCAAAAAACTACTCACTTTGTTCATTAAGACGAATATTTTAGAGACGGCATCGTTTAAATCAGATGACATTCGAGTTCTCTATTGTTATTTCAAGGATGACAAAGAAAGTCCGACACCCAAAGTGAGAGAATATCGCTTCGCTTTTGCAAATTCAAGAGTTTTCAGTTAGTAAATGTTTTGGATACCACGTTGAGTCATGCGATCACTCATATCACATCGTTTTCGGATAAAGTCAGCATAGTGATCGACTATGATATTAGGCAATTTCTTCAAGACCCAATTAAGGTATTCATAATTTGACATCAAGAAGAATTTATGATGGTGAACTTCTTTTCTTTTCAGGTGAAACGGGTTCTCATTGAAGTGATGATGAAGAATCCGGAATTAATTCCACCTTCGTGGGGAGGAGAATATTGTATATCCAGATCGATTGAAAAGAAAAAGGTCGACGAAAAAGCTGCAGCAAATGCGGCGACAATTGCCGCTGCAGCATTTGCACAAATGGAAGCCGAAAAGAAACCGGAGCCTGGAAAATTGGACGTGAAGAAGCAGGAAGCGAAACAATCGGAAACGAAAAAGAGGAAGAAGAAGGACAATGACAAGACAATGGCGACGATCGAAGAAAAAGTGAGTTCAGAATATGTCGAATGATAATATTGATAATGGTTAAGGAAAATAAAAAGGCAAAGGAAAAAGAGAAAAATAGTAAAATTCCAGCAAAATCGGTACCTGTGAAAAAGGTGAAACAAATTTTGATGACTAGTTGATTCGATTTAATTTCAGAAGGAAATTGTGAAACCTACAACAACGAAGGAAGGTAAAACGGAGAAACGGAATAAATAAAGATTTTTAAATGGGAAATTTTAAATGCGTGGCCTCAAAAATGGTGGTATAAATTACATGTCAAGGCCACGCACGTGTGGCCTAGAAAAAATGTCCCAAAAATTAGATTCGGCCACGGCCACACTTGATGAATTAGTTGATAAATTTTTCTTAAATTATCTATAAATTATTTATAAATTACTATCGCAAAAAAACAAGAGCCTTGCATAATTGTGGACCAACTAACTTTTTATTAAGAAGTTAGTTAGAGACCGCAGTTTTGCTTTTTGAAATTTTTTCTAGGCCACACGTGCGGTTCGGCGCGCCGTGATATTGACAATTTATAATTTAAAAAAAAAACGAATATTTATATTAATTACATTTTGAAGAATCGATGCATATCAGCGTGATAGACTTTGTGTTTCATCAAAACCATCAGAATGTCCCGACAATTGATTGCTTTGGTTTTCGGAAGGCCGTCGATGAGCTTGATGAGTGTATCGGTTTGCGCGTCGAAATCATCGACGGCCATCTGATAGCAGATGGCTTTCTTCTCAATCTGAGCGGTCGTCTTCGCGTCTCGAACGTCTGCTTTCGCCTGGTCCATTCGTTTTCTTGATCTGAAATTATGAGTCATTGGAAATGAGCAAAAAAAGAAATTAAATGATTCTACTCGTCGAATGCCTTCCTTTGTGACAAAAACTTTTGAAATTCATCAACGTGAAATCTTCGAAGATGGCGTAATTGATATTTCTGCTCTTTCTGTGAAACAAATTCAGAAAATTGTTCTGATCAGTCGGATCTACCTGATGTGTTTTTCTCGCCGAACACGCCAACTTCATATTTGCTGAGAACCTTTCCAAATTCGCGCTTACGCTCGACTGAAAATGATCCTAAAATTCCCAGTAAAATCATTGATTTCTTCTAGTTAATTTGTATAACTTTGTAATCATGCAATGCCACCGAAAGTCGCTGAAAAGCGTCATCGTCGTCTTTTCCGACGCTTCGCCCACCAACCGGCACATAACAACCTTCGAAATATTGAACGCATTTGGTGGCTGCGTCGTCGTACTCCACATAGTGTTGAACATCCTAACCAAAAAAAATATAATCTCTAAAAATCCGAAATTGAGAAAAAAAAACCCCGACAAAATCCGCCGTCATTTCAGTCTGATCGTCCGACTTTTTCGTCATGTTGAACACGAATTTGAATAAGCGTTTACCATCCTTATTATCTGATCATCAAACGGTTTTCGACAGTCGAAAATCGAATAAATATACCTTGCGAAGTTTTATCGTTATTACCCTCAGCCATCACGACTCGATTCGTTTGTTAACTTATCAAACAAATTTGAAAAATGAATTAAAGAAATGCGGCGAAACGAATTGAAATCGACACGTCCTGCCGGTTTTCGAATATTTTTGAATAGAGAATAGTTGAGATTGGACTATTTTTAATGCTAGAAATTTCTGCATTTGATTCAGTCACTTGCGAAGGTGAATTGAAATGTGTACATAGAAAATTACTAGGTTTAAATTATGACACCCCAAACCCGATCTTCAGAATTGATTGCTAAATGATTTAATTATGTAACAAGTCGCTAAAAAAAGACCACCATGATCCGAGATTCAACGAACATTGACTCGAAAGATGAAAACAAGCACCTAATACAGATTCACGATGAGTTTGATTTGTTGATTATTGGCATTGCGATTAACAAATTCCCTCTATGGGGTTGTCAAAATTGAAATAAAATAAATGTTTTTTTTTTAATTTTAACAAGATAAATTTCATTGAGAACATCTGCGGACATTTTTCGGGACCATACGAGGGGTTAGTAGTCGGTGATCCTTTATTTTCTCTCGCTCTCATTCCTATATCTTGTCTGAATGATTTTTCTTTTATTTTCGCATCAAAATCAATATCTAAATATTCGAAACTGCCGTCGAAATATTTCTATTTTGAGTTCAATGTTTAATTCTTCTAATTTGAACTCCCTCGCAATTGTCCCCAATGAATAATAGGTGCACTCTGTTATCACCTAAATTTTTGATTTATTGAAAACTTAATGATAAAACGGGGCAAAAACGTCACGAGAATCCGCTTAGAAAAACGATGGCGGCTGCATTTTCGTCGGCGTTTGATTAGATGAGCAGGAGGTGTGGCATCAGATTCCGGCTTGCATTTGTCGAATTTAAAACTCGCCAACCGATCGCATCAATTTCCTTAAATAATATGGCCTTCAATTCTGCACACTTTCATTTGATTTGTTTTTTTTTGCAAATCTGATTCAATCAATCATTTTTTATTCGAAGCAATTCTAATTTTGCACAATTCTATCAAAACCAAGCCCCGGGTACTGATTAGAAATTTGCTGTTCGTTTGCAGGCATGGGAAAGCATTTGCACATCGATAAACCGGACACCCTTCAACCGGAACATGTTCATATTACGGCGAGCGGATTGAATGCTTTCCAGAACTATCGATTCTATATGAAGTACTGAATGGGCTTCAAATAGCGATAGCGAGTTTCGATTAATTATAGACTTCGTCACAATTATGGATCGCATTTCTCTCAGGCGGTTTTTCGCGCCGATTCACATGGAAGAATCGATCTGAAAACAGCGCAACCACTTCGGGGAACCTATTTTGGTAAAAAAAAAATTGCGATTTGAACTAATTTTGGAAAATAATCAACAGAAGCCGATCCAATGGGCTTATTTCTTTCAATGACGCCTTCTGAGGACTTCGCGTTTGGCGGCTACCTTCGTTGCACTCCTCCAATTCCATTCATCTACGAATTACAGTATGACCATTTCTCAATTCCAGCAATCACACATTTTCTGCAGACTTCTCGATAATGCCGAGAAATTGATCGACAAAATTTATATCAAAAAACACTGGATGCATCCGAAGCTTACTCGGACGGAAATCGAACACGACGGATTCTACGGGACCCTATTCAAACCGCCTGGCGACGGACCATTCCCTTGTGTCATGGATATTTCGGGAACTGGAGGAGGTCTTCATGAGCATAAGGTTGGTTTTCTAGTAAACCCAAGCTCATTCAAAACTCTTAATGGTTTGTCAGGGTTCCATGCTAGCTTCCGAAGGATTCGTGGTCATCTGCGTAGCTTTTTTCCAATTTAAAGACCTCCCTTTAAAGCTTGAAGACGTCGAAATTGAATATTTTTTGGTATGAAAAATTTTGTCAACGTCAATGAAATTTATTTTCGATATACAGAAGCCAATTCAATTTCTGTTAGATCTACCGTATACCACAAATATGCTTGGTATCCAGGGTGTCTCTTTTGGTGCAACTTTGGTGAATTTGATGGCAACTCGTTTTCCACAGGTATCACTAACTAAAACGAATAAGCATTGTTCTCAAAGCTCAATAGTTGTAGATCAAATCAGTAGTTTCAATTAACGGACCACAAGCGCTTTGTTCGTATTCAACAATTCGCGAAAATGGAAAATATCTGCCATGCGTTGTGTAAATCACCTCGCAATTAAAATAATTGCGAAAACCAATTTGTTTTCAGACTCGACGACCAAAAATATTTCTTCTTGAACACAATTATGTGCACGTACAAGTGTTTCAAGGAAATCACAAAAGATTTGACGCCGGAAACCGAAATTCCGTGGCATCGAATTCCGAGAGACACCAAATTCCGGTTGATTGTGGGTTTTTGATTAATGAATTGAAATGCAAATGGAAGGGCATTGAAGGGCAGTGTCGACGATCTCTGCGCGCCGTCGGTCCACGCGAATCTGTACATGCAAGAGAAGCTGAAAGAGACTGGACACGAAGTTGAGCTCGAGCTGGTGAATGGTGGTCATATCATGGAACCGCCATACTTCCCACATCACGAGATTGTATATGCCAAATTCCAAGGTATCCTGCCGAGAAGCTTTCATTCGATTCGATTGATTGTTATCAGGATTCTATTGTGGATACGGTGGCGAAGTTGTGCTTCATGCAAAATCTCAAGAGCGCACTTGGGCAAACACAATCAAATTTTTCAAACGAACGTTGGGATGTCCACCGGACATGCCCGATTGGGATCGACTCTCCTACATCGAGCCACCAGCAAAGAACACCGAGGAAAGAAGTCGTTTATAAAGCTATATTCAAATTTGCGACCCGATTGTATAAAAATGAGATCATTATGCAGAATTGTTGAGTATCAATCAGTTCACATTATTAAGCATTTCGATGGGATTCGCGGATTGCAGCAGTTGAATTTATGAAGTTTGCTGAACCACGACGAGTTCGAGTTCGGCGCTCCCGGAACAGGCGGCAGGAGATCGAGATCATCGGATAAAGAATCATTGTCAAGATCAAACGAATCACGGAGGCGGCATCTCTCTTTTGATTGATTATTCGAAGAAGAATCTGATGAGTCGAATTCAGCTGATTGAGAGATCGCTTGAACACCTACTGCTGGCTTGTCGAATATTCTTCTTGTCGTCATCATTCGCCATCTTTTTTCCCTCGTCTTCTTCTTCGTCTTCGTCGCTGTCAAGACGACATTCCACCAGTCTGCTCTTCTCTTCTTCGTGATTGGCATTACCTCTGAAAATCGAAATATCCTATAAAATAAAATGTCTGCAACATCTAAATTACCCATTATGTTTGGATTCATTGACTTCGTCACAATCCTCAAGGGAGAACACTTCAGTATCATTTGCCAGCACTTTAGGCATACCTAAAAATCAGTTATGCCTTTTTTGAATTTCTGAAAATGATAAGAAACCTGAAGACCGAATTTGATACTTGGCGTAACCTCGATTCGAGGTGCTCGGTACGTTCATCCAACTGCAAATCGATAATATTCAATTTAGAAATATTGAATCCGAATGTATATGATTTGGGTTATGAGACCCATTTAGAGGCACAGTAATATTAAAAAAAAGATATTAACGATTTATCGATATATAAGGCAATCAATCTATTTTGGCAAAACGAAATGCTTCTTAAGTGGCTGCCAATCCTTGTAATAATCCTTGTCGACGTTTTCCTCGACCGCCCATGAGCTAATTGCCATGTTAAGCGAGCTTTCGAACATGAACGACTGAATTGAATTAAAAAAGAAATAAGTTGTTTTCAGAAAACATGACGTACCATTGTGTTTTCAGCCACTCTTTGCGGCCTCAACTCGGCATTCGAGGCCATTTCGAAACACTTGAAATCGGGACCATGCGGAGTCATCATCGAATGAAGAGATCCACCTCCTGGCTTGAATCCTCCTTCCTTCGCTTCGTAGCATCCCACAATCAGTCCCATGTACTCCGACATGCAGTTTCCTGCAATAATCGATGTTTGGCGATGAGTAAAAAGTTGATGGTTCGAGTCCACCCGAGAGCGAAATTGTTTTTGCAAATTCACTTACTATGATAGTATGGCGGACGGAAAGTGTTGTCGGCGACTCCCCAGCGTGGTGGGAATATCACGAAATCGGCAATGGCCGTTCCCGGTTTGTTCGATGGAGCTGTCAAAACGGTGAAGATTGAAGGGTCCTTAATTGAATGAGATCAATTAAATATTCATTCAATTCGAAGCTTACGCAATGATCGAACGAGACGGTATTGATGACCATGAACTTGCGAAGATCGTACTTGTACGGAACATAGTTTCCGTGCCAGGCGACGACGTCAAATGGAGAATGGTCCTGTTGAGCCTTGAACCATCCGCCTTGGTACTTGTTGACAATGGTAAACGGTTTGTCGACATCTTCGAACCAAGCGACCGGCGTCTCGAAATCTCTTGGATTCGCGAGCCCGTTGGCTCCGATCGGTCCAAGATCCGGCAATTGGAAGTGAGTTCCGAACACCTCGAGCACGTATCCTCTCGATGGTCCGCGAACGCCGATGGAGAAGCGGACCCCTTGTGGGATCACGAGAATCTCCTGAATACGAACGAGGATTCGTCCGAATTCGGTTGTCACTTCAAGCTCGCCTTGTTGGGGCACTGAAATGAGCTCATAAAGAATTGTCGAGATTAATGACATCGTTTGATATGAGTGATATGTGGCTCGTAAAACAAAATGAGACCAACCAATCAAAAAATCTCCGTCGGCGTTGTACATTGCCGTGTCTTTCATGCTCGCGTTGCACGAATAAACATGGATCGACAATCCGGTGCGACTGATGACGTCACCTCCACCGCACACGGTATAAAGACCCTGCCAATTTTTGTTGAGAAATTGGTTTTTTTCCATTAATATATGTACCTTGATAAAATCAACATTGTCCTCCTCTTTTGGAAATGGGAATGGATTCCAGCGATATTGGTTCGGGTTGGGCTCAATTCCCGAAAAGTTGTTGGTCCACCTAGAAATGACATGCTTGTTGGTCTGTGCACACGCTTATTTTGCAACCGACTTCGCCTTTTCAAACTTGACAAAAGGTCGGTGAATCACCGACGGCCGAATGCGATAGAGCCAGCTTCTTTTGTTGCTTGTTCTTGGAGCCGTGAAGGCGGTTCCATTCAGTTGCTCCGCGTAAAGCCCGTGTGCGCATTTCTAAATCGACAAAGGATCGGTGCCAAACGATTTCGCTTCCGGGTGGGCTCGAACCACAATCGCTTCGGCTCACAACCGAACGTGTTGCCTATCACAGTCAAAAGCGGAGCTGTCAGGAAGTTGATAGAAAGTGGGTGTTTGAGCAAGGTGGTCAAACAGTAGATAACTAGTTGCCTACAGGGTCGGGTACAATTACCGGTAATTTTTTTGCGCCATGGTGACTAACGATGTCGCGTTTTTTTGTGCCCTCACAATCTTTTTCCAGTTGGTACTAATTTTCTGCCAAATGGTAAAGGCTAGTATCCATCGAGTCACTGTTTGCTCGCTATTCGATCAGAGAGTCAAAATGCCCTTAACCATCAAGCGCCTCAAACTCCCTCCGAACACCGTTTATTCGACGATTTGCTGATATCAGGAGACTGGAGGACTTGATGACAGGCTTGGGAGGTGGCCGAGTTGAACAACTTTAGTATTTATATGTTTGTTATTACCCAGATAAACTTTTAGTTGAATCTCAACTTATTCTGACCTTTACTTTTTGAAATACTTCCGTTTGAACTTCTACCGGTAATTATGCCCGACCCTGTATATTCTCCTGTCATCCCCGTTTTGCCTGCCACGGAAGCGTCGAATCGGAGAAAGGGACGGCAGTGGGGCCGAAAACATACCTGCGGCGAGTTCTGGCCGATCGGCAACGCATCAGGCACACGCTTGTCGGCAGACGCAAACTCATTATTGAATCCCGTCTGATATTCAAGCTGAAAAAAAAAACAACGAATTTTGGGAAGAGAAAAGAAAATACGGAGTGGAAGGACGCTTCTCGTAAGTGATGTCTCCTCTCCACAGAGAAGGAATTTGTCCCTGGAGAGTGGGAGCCCGACCGAAGCCGAATTGGTTTTGGCGCGTTCAAACATGCAAATGTGAGTGTTTTATGGCCATCGTCGAGATTTGTTCATCTTTATTCACAAATTGAGCAATTAAGAGCGGAAAACCGACGAAAAGACGATCGAAAAACGAAGTGATGGGCGGGGGGGGGACAACCAAAAGAGAAGCTTTAGCTTCACAAAGAGGGCCGCGTAAACTGAAGAAGAAAAAGCTTGCGCAAATTGAACACTTTGTCGCTCTCACTCGCGCAATTTGCCTACTATTTTGCGAAATTCAATTGAAAGCTACTGAATCGGGCATCGCTCGACGAAGAAATGGAATAAGCAAATTGACACGGAGCTCAACAGGCAACAAGGCTCGGATCAAGCCCTCTCGAGTCTTCTCCGATTTCCTCATCGACGAGGCCATCTTCTAATTAACCGGAAACGCGTGTAATTCGAATCGCAATTCGAAATTCGAGTATTTTCTCGTCATTCTCTCTTCCACTTTCTCCCTTGTATTTTTTTTTGTGTTCTTCATCGAACCGCATTTTTAGGTAAAACACGAATAAATTGCATGCCATGCGCATTGTTCTTCGTTGAGTGCTGCTTCTCTTCTTCCGTTTTTTTCTTGGGTAAGGGTTGGCCACTAGAATAGGTTGACAATTGCAGAGAAATTGAATGTTTTATTGAAGCGAGAAGGAAACGAATTGGTGCACAAACGACATCCGGAAACAAATCCTCGCGTTCTCGCATGCTATTTCTACGATTCGCGATATTAACGCAACTTGTAAAATCAGAAAAAAATACATATGTCGAACCTACTGGAATTAAATTTACGAGTTAAAGGCAACCCGGTTATCAAACATCTGCAGTGTCCGCAGATGAAATCACATACGACTGCCGTACACGGGTAGATATACGCGGATGCGCCTTGAAAAGGTCTCGCCACATCTGAATGCTTTTTTGGCTGTTTTTACGTGAACGGTTAATTTTTTCATAATGAGTTTCGCATTTAATTAAATTTCCATCGCCGTTGGATTAAAAAATTATCGATCCGGTCCATAAAATTTGAAATAACCAGTTAGTCCGTGCGAGACCAAGAGAAAGACGCATCCCGTAAATCTACCTTCAAAAATGTCAAAATGCGATTCTAATAAATTCCAAGGCAAAAAAACGAGGTATATTGGGACCATTGTATTTTTAGGGAAGTTAATTCAAATTTGAAATTACATAATGAGGGAGAATTCGCGTGCCGTACAACGGCTAACCTGCGAATCAAGCTCATCCGAGAAAACAGAAAAATATACACTTGTTATGGTTTTGAAACGAACGAAAAATTGTATTCTACTCGTGTTTGACCGAAAATCTATTACTATTGAATAAACGCAACTAAAAATAACGATTTGATCAGAAAGAATACGCATTACCAAGAAAGGAATATAGGCGGGTAGTCGCAAAAAAATGAATCATACGGGTTTGGTGTTGTGCTGTGAAAAAGAAGTGAAAATCCATTTTCCGTCGTAGCCATGGTGAATCGATGCCACACTTTCAGCTGTTTCTCAAAATTGTAAAATCGATTCAAGTTCTTCGAAGCGAAGGATCAAGGTGTGTGTGTGTGCAAAGTTCCATTCGAGGCCAAAAATAAGACGAGACCTTATTTGGGTATAAATAGAATAATTAATATGAACCCCAATTGTTTTATTTTTGTGAATTTTCCAGCATCGGCATACCAATTTCTATCCAAAAATATACAAAACATTCATGCATAAACATACATACATACATATGAATGTGCGCTCTGGCGCGGGTAAGAAAAAGAGCACGCGTGAGCACGAGGGAATGCTGCTGCTCGCCGGCGGCGACGACGTCGACAAATTTGTGGGGTACTAGAAGCCGCTGCCGCCCCGAACACCGCCAACATATAGCACAACGGAATGAGTGCTGCCGGGCCGGGTGAGCGACGGGGGGGGGGGGGCACGCAGGTCACGATTTATATGCAAATGCGTTCAACTGAATGATGAGTCGTCGGGGGAGTTGGCAACGAGAAAACATTTTCTCGCTGCTGTAGGTTTGTGCATTCTCAAACTTCCTTTTTTGGCAACAAAAATGATGATGTGTAATATTCAATTAGTAGCAAATCAATTCAATTATTGTCATATTCACTGCAACTGTGCTACAGACGAAAAATGGTGAAAAGGTGGATGAAAAATAGATTACTCGGAAAAGTAGATAAAAACTAGGAGAAAAATGGGCGAAAAATAGATTATCTCAAAAATTGGTGAAAAATATACGATAAATGGATGACAAATAGATGAAAAATTGGGAAAAAATAGATAGAAGATAATGATAAGAAATAGACACTGAAAGGGTGAAAAATAGATGGAATTGTGCAGTTGATCGTAATGTGAATGCAGATGGCGCCATGTTAATCACAATTTTTTTAAAAATCAATTTTGGAAATGCCTAAAACTCTTCGCCATCGATTACCCAAAGAAGGTCTCAAATTGAGGAAAGGTAGGTTTGTTTCGTATATTAATATTGCTGATTGTTTATTATTTTAAGATCAAATTGCTGGTTCGCGATGCATGCCGACCAAACGTGTGGTCTTTGCTCGAAAAAACGCCCGGCTTTCACTTCGAAACAAATCGTCGAACAACGAAAATAATGAAAATGATGCATCAACAACATCCTTTCTCATGAGAGAACGATCTGAAAGCGAAATTGAAGAATTCTCCGAAGTAGTCGGGCCGTCATGCGTACCGAATTACCCCGCACATGATCGTGTATCGGAATTGGCCGATGAACTATTATTGTGCATGTATAGTTCGGTACTCGGAAAAGATACAGATAATGGTAAAACTAATACTTTTCCAAAGACAAAAAATGGTTGCAGGCTTTTTGAGACGACTGGCAACAATTAAAAACTTCATCCCGATTGAAAGAGCCCGCTCATTGTGGTATGATTTCAAGAAGAATATTATGAAGCGTTCAATATGCGAAAAGTGTGGATGTCGAAGAGAGAAAGAATGGTAAACACATATACCACATTTCAAACATTATTATGATCAATTTCAGTTGCGGCGATTTGGCGACTTTTCTTATGCTGCCTCTCACCGAACAAATTCGCGGGATTGTGGAGTCGTCCTTTGACGATATAATGGAAATTCGAAAGAAATTGAAGGAAAAAGCACCAAACTTCACACACAATCTTCAAGGAAGTTCTTTTTCCAGTTCATGGAAATACGAGGATGAAAATCATTGTGATCTGAGCATGGTGCTAAGTCTGGACGGCGTCAATCCCCGAGGACATTTCAGGTATTATTATTATTTGTTTATTAAAGATGTGCCATTTAGAGGAAGTTTGTGGCCAATTACTTTACAGTTAGTGGATTTGCCTACAATGAAGTCGCAACTTTCAATTAATCTTGTAGTCTGTGGAATGCTGCAATTAAAAGCTAATAATCCAACAACCCTTGTTTTGAATACCGTCACGGAAATTATAATGAATCGATTGGAAGGCGAAGGGTCAACATTTGTTGTAAACAATATTTTATTTTCTCCATACCTCGTGTCACTCGTTTCTGACCAACCAGTAAGGATTAAGTGATAAAAATTTCTATAGATTTCAGTTTAAGGCAAAAAGAAAAATTCTTGGAATGAGCGGTTTTTCAAGTCCACAAGCTTGTTTTTAATGCGACTCTCACGGAACTCTGCACAAACCACTACTTGGAAACGGTAATAATCAATAATAATTTTAAACCCTCTTATTCATCGCTTATATTGATTTAAGATCGACGATTGGACAGATTTGGGGATAAGACTCTAGAAGATAGTATTCGCGGTGTTAATGGATTTGGTCCTGTTGCGGCGAAAATGGTGCAATATGTCAAGCCGTACAATACAATCTTGGATGTTCTTCACACTTGTTCAGATGGAATTGTAATGTTGATACTAAAAGGTATCAAAATTAAGTGTGACCAAAAAAACGGCAGAAATTCCAGAGCTCATGAATAAAAAGTTTAGATGATCAAAGAAAAAATCTGCAATGTTCGAATGCGCTGAAACCATGCTCGAAAACTTCGACAAACATCTACAATTGCCAATTGAAGGAGCCGATTTGACTCGATTGCTCACTAACGGAAGGCAAAAACTAGATGTATGTTTCAGATATAATGTTTTAGATTTTTCTTATAGTTATTCAGACTTCAAATTTTCTTGTTTGCTATCTGCAATTCAAGTTTACCCTCAGATGGACAATGTGCAATTATTGCTTTAGGTCTTATTTTCAATAATATGTGCACGAATGGAATGTTGAACCATAGGGATACTTTTGACTTGTGTGACGTTGCAAAAAAATGTTTTTTGGATAACTCTCCAACGTACTTCACAATCAAACTGCATGTATGTCCAAAATATTTGAACAACGCAATCATGGTTTCATATATAGGAATTCATTTACCACTACGTTGACAACGTCAAGATGTTTGGAAACGTTGCGTGCTTATCTACTGCGTCATTTGAAGCAATGTACAAATTTCTAATTCGGGATTTTTGTACCCATATTACAAACAATTTTCCTGGAATTGTACTTCATAGGTATTAAAATATATTTAAAAAAACACGAATGAATATTACAGATATGTTATGCGAGTGAACCTCGAACGAGAGATTAAACGAAGATTGTCACAAAGCCCATCGGCGTTATTGAACAACTTTTGTAAATATGCGCCATCATTGCAAACTCCATTCTCTGGAGCTTCGAAACCTTTAGATATTATGGGACCAAACGGAGAAAACACGTTTGGAGCGTACCACTTGAATTTTGGAATCATTCGGTCAAAACATTGTGGAATCCACACAAAGAAAGATATATTGTTCACCAAAAATTCTTCAATGAGAGTCTGCAGGTGAGCAAAGATCGTTCATATATTTTTATGACGTTATTTTTAGATTTATCTATGTTTTCAAAGAAGCCGAAAGATGGATGTGTTGCGTCCAGAAGTTTGAAGAAGAATACAACAGTTTCACGTGGTTAAGGAACTTGAAATATCGAAAATTGTATGAGATTGTGCGGTGAGAAAACTACTCTCTAAAACTGTATTCTATCGATTTTATTTTTCTGCAGGAAGTACTCATTCTTATGCAACGGGAAGTTCTCAACGGAGGAGGTTTTTATCGGTCTGGATGAAATTGTTGGTATAGGTTGTTTGATCGAAATATCGAATGGGTACATCGCAATGTGCGTTTCTACAGGATGCGGATATCATGCATAAAGGCTTACTATTTTTTTCACTCCTTGTCTCTTTAAATATATGTCAAAAAATATATAAATCGTTTATCATGTCGTTGAATTCATCAATTTTCTCACGTTAAATTGGTTTGTAACCTATTTGAACAATACATTTTAAACAGTAATTTAAATCGGATAATGTAAATTTAGGAACAGCATGGCAGAACATGAACCAAGAGCTTCACCATTGTCGAAGAAGAAAAAATTTGAATACCTGCAGCCACGAGAACATTTCAACGGTACAACATTTTATTTACACTTGTTTTTTTCAAATATTCTCGACGATAAGCAATTAGTTTCACTCAGAAAAAAAATTAACGACACTCGTGTATTTTTAAAGCTATTTTTGTACTTATAGAACAATTATATGAAGAAGAAGAAGAAGAAGAAGGAAGTACGCTAATTGAGGATATGGAATCGACAAATAAGGCTGAGGACGTATTCTTAGTATGTTTTACTTTGATTTTACTCGTGGGTCACATGTTGAAATATTTCTGGAAGGGGTTAAAATATGCATAATTAAATAATTATGCCATACACAAAATTATGAACACGGACAACAACAGTAATCACAGACATAGGAAAAATAAAAACAAGCTTCAAAATTACATATATTGCATTATTTTCAGAGAAGAAGCCACCGGAGGTCACATCTTCCTCATAAATACTATGATGTAATTTTGTTTTATTCTTTTACTAATATTGTTCTGGCGTCTTTCTTACAGTATTACGAAACATCATCAAATGCATTGCATCGGAATAAGCCAACCACGGAGCGCGATCCTTTGGATATAGTTACCCATGTCCGCACAAACAAGGTAAATTCTTAATTTCACTTTTATTTGCCTCGTGTAACGCATCCTCTCCCGGCGCCATACGGGAGAGTACCGTTAACCTGTCAATGCCCTGACTAGCTGACCAGATATCCACAGTGTGATTAAATATGGTTTATTGTGAATAAATGTAGATGGGCCGGTGCCCGGAGGCATCCGGCCTGTAAAGCGGCAAGCGTACCAACTCCCAAAAAAAAGGGGCTGGGCCTCCCTCTCATAGTGAGATGGAGGCGCAGAGATGCAAAGGAAAACTCGCCTATGCATTAGTGAGAGTGTATAGGTGTCTGCGTCTACTATTTCGTCGCACTCGGAACACCTTGCCATACAACCAATATCTTTAATGTTTCATTCAATTTAGAAGTCGAATGAGCCGCTGGTTAAAGATGGATACCTCAACGCACCACAGCTTGCACGCCGTGTAATTTTCTCTGGTGGCGACATAGCGAAATCTTACGATGAAGTCAAGGTAACAATTAATGAACATAGATTTGCTGTTAAAGATAAATTCATTCCAGAGTTCAGTAAATAACTTTGTAAAAAACGCAACAAATGGAATTGACGTGGACGTTTTTGCAAGAAAAGCCGAAGCAGAGAAAGATGAGGGCGTGAAAGAAATGTGGATGAGTATGTGCGGGATGGCCATTATGGTATGAAAATTTTAATCTGCTCGGACAATGGACTATACAGTTTTTTTTCAGTTTAATAGACTAGACGAATATCGAACGCGCATCTGGAAAAAGGTATTGAATGCATAATGATATGTGCAGTGAACTTTTTCAGAATAAAGTTGATATCGATGAGACCATCTACCTATTCCAAGGCTGCTTATTGAATCACCAACACTGTAAATACACACTGCCGTCGGGTGTAGTTGTCGATATCGCAGAAATCTGCTCAAAATTTGTCGGAAGTATTGGTCAAAACCTTCTGACATCGGCATCGAAACTGGTGCGTCATGTATTTGCCGAGGTTTAAAGTTGTCTTAGATAGAGCTCATATATATTTTGCAGATTTACGATAAGGATAACTACCTGATAGCTTATACCTTGTTAGGAACGCCTGGTGCTCGTCTGGAATATCTCCACATGGATTCTGCTGTTAATCAAATGATATCTGGTAATTCTGATAATACATACATATGTGAACAATGTTAAAAAAAAAATTAAGAAGCATTGTTCATTGGATTAGATATTGCTCCAACGACGGATCAAGCTACTTCAGTTGCTGTGCAAATCAAAGAGTCTGCGATTACTTTCATGTAGTTATGCGAATGTTTCACTAAATAACACCATGTACTTTTAGCGATCGCCTTCGTTCAAATTATAACGATCAGAAAGGATCTCACCACGCTAGCAAAGTTATGGCGCATAGTTTGGCTATCAAAATTGGAAAAGAGCACCAACTCAAAAAACTGAAGCCCGATGCCGCTGAATATTTCAATCAGCATTTTTCTATTTAATTGAAATTTGATATTTCTAATGTTAAACAATTTATTGTATTTTTCTTTTTTTTTATTTTGTTGTTTTCCGTTTACTGTTGTTTTTTCATAAAAACCATCCAGAAGAAAAATAGACGCAAAATAGATGAATAAGAGACAAGAAGTAGACAAAAATGGGTTAAAAAAAGGATGAATCATGGATGAGAAATAGATAGAAAACTGATGAAAAATGCAAGAACGAGGGACAGAGACAAGACATAAAATGGATGAAAAATAGATGAATCCAAGATGCTAAATAGATAGAGAATGGCTGAGAAATAGATGAAGCGCTGATGAAAAATAGACTTGAAAATAGATCTGTTACAGATCCCTCTTTCATCCAAAGTCTGCACTATTTTTCAACTATTTTTTAACTATTTTTCGTCTGTTAGCGCAGTTGCAGTGATTTGGAGGCAATCATTATCATCGCTGGTGATGTCAACACTGTGCTCGTTTCTTTGCGATAATGATACCACAAAAAATATACTGTCGTTTTACTAAATTAGAGAAGACCTTTGGTCTCGTGGCGAAATTAAATCCAGCGAGGAAAATGCATTTAAATGAGAGAAAATATCTACTGTTGTACTTTTATTTCTATTCTGGAATTCAACCAAAAAATTGTTTTCATAAAAACATATATTTTTAGTGTACGCGAAATCCTCAAGTTGTTGGCTTTTTGAAAAAGATTATTTATTTTTGTTTGCCGAAAAAGTCTGAGCAAGTTATGTGAGATGAACGAGAGCCGATAAGGAGCTGAAGAAGCAGAAGCTGTCAATAAAATCAAATGCGAGATATGCGTTTCGGAAATAAGCATCAATCAAAACCAAACAAAATTGAATCGCGGAATCGTCATGATCATCATCAAAACTCGAAAACCCGGCTGGTAAAAATAAAACTACGAGTGGGAATCTATATTGTGGAGCCCCCTCAAATATTCAGCGCCAATTTCAATAGTGCGTATTCACGAGTGGAGCACAACTCATTTATTAGACGTCGAATCCAGTAATTCAATTTGCCCAATTTCAATAACGTCATATGAGAATTGAGAATAGAGGAACCAAATATGGTTAATCACAATTTCCATTTTTTAAAGTATAAAAATGCGCAATCTAATAGACGGCATATAATTCGAACAGTTCAGATTTTGATCTTTACAACTTACTCTAAAATTCGTTAAAGTTTCTCAATAATATTTCAAACCAAAAAATTAAAAAAAAAACTTACATTATCAAAGTCGCTCATTATTGCTGTCGTCCTTGCAGATATCAACTGATCACAACTGGGCATTTGTTCGTCGAACGGTATCATTATATCATTCCTCCGGTTTATTGCCTTACCAGAACACCAGATTCATCGTCGTCTTATCGGCGTGTTTTCAACGAAATGTGCCGACCGATTTGGAGATTGTCACGTGTTGCATGGTTGTTGACCATATTAGCTATGTGATATCTTGCAAAAAGGCAATTCGAAATTGAAACAGAAGGGCGAATCGATCACGTCTTCGAAAACGCACATCGTCAAGCGATTTGAAACTAAAACAAATTTATTTTCTATTGCCAGTCAAAATACGAAGACGAGTTTCATTTAAATTCGACTCGATCACATTATTCAGCGTCATCATTTCTCTGGCAAACTGAAAAAGAATTCCAGACGATGTGAAATCAAATGTCCCGCAATACTTTGACAAATTCCATTTGATGGAGCTTCACAACACTGCTCACTTCGTCGATGCATCCCTGCAGCTCATTTGCCTGAAAATGCGGTTTTCTTAGAAGATTCTCGAATAGCCACCTTATCATTGAAGGCTAATATCATTTTACGATACGCTTCCCCTCGTTCTCTGACTTCCTTATTAGTCGACGCCGATTTCAGCTGAAACATTTCAATCAATCAATCAATCAACAGTGCAATTCGCGCACATGATGTCTCGTCTCATCAATTCCGTGCAATAAACTCTTGACAAGCTCAAAGTTCTCGTTGAGTTTCTCGGATTCGGTGCTCGTGTAGGCTCTCATTTTACGAATCAATTGTCCGCGGCCTGAAATGTGGAATGATATTCATCAAATTTCATTAATTTCGGCCACTTCGTCGCTGCGCAATTCGCTCTTTTGTTGCAATTTTGCCGCACGCATAGCTATATTTGTCAAGTATTTTCTTAATTAAACATTGAAAAATGAAAGAATAAAATTGGAAATGATACTGCGTTGAATCCGTCGAACTGCTGAATGGCCATATAATGGAACCATCCGCCGAGCAGCTCCCAAGGGCTCTCGTCTTTCGGATGCTCGATTTTCTGCATTTTCAGCACATTCAGATCCGTCTATATCAATTTAAGATTGAATAAAACAATGAAAAAAATTACTTGAATTTGAAGTTCGCACATATCAACAATATTATATAAAATCTTATGATACGTTATCAATTTGATAAGATTGCTCTGAAAATCCGATAATGCGAGGATCCCAGGGGTCGACGAACCTCAAACTGCGGCTCCAATTTTGTCCATTCGACAATTCCGACCTTCTGGCCAACTTTGACAAACAATTTATTGACGAAACCCGCTCGCGCCGCTTTTTCTGCAGCTTCGGCAGTTTCCTTTTTCTGCTGATCTGATTGGGGTTCTGCAATTCAGCATTCAGCCGACTCGAATCGCTACCAACGTACTCTCCATTATTTCCGAAACAAATTAAATGCACAAAATTAATCAAAAATGACTTGTTTTAAACAACGTGTAATGAAAACACAGAAAAGAAAACAATAACAACGTCAAACTAAACTATACTGATTTTGTGATATTAAACGTAATTTCTCCGGTGTTTTTGTTGAATTGTGCTCGAAGACGAACAGAACTTTTTGTCAGTTGTTCAGAGGTGAGGAAATAGACTCCTTGTTTGTAGCCTTTGTTCCAAATTGGCGACTCATCTAAAAACCAAATATAATCAGCAAAATCAGCATGTTTCGTAAGAATGATGATAATTTTTCACACAAATAAAAATATTTTGATTTTTCGTTTGAAAGTTTTTTTTTGCAGAATCAGCGAATGTTTTCATATGCAAACAAACACTGTCTTTTTTATCAAACGGAAAAGCAATTTCAACATGTCCGCATAAATATGAAAACTATTTTTTGTTCAACTTGAAATTCCTACTTTTATTAACTTTGTTCGTAACTCCAGTTGACACAGTTATCTCACCAAACTTCCATTCCATCCACATTGGAATACAATTAGCTTTTCTGTAAAATGACATCGAATTTAACACATATCCTTGCAAAAAACTCTTACTTCAATTCAATATCCATTTCACAGACTGCATCAGCGATCGGTGAATGCACATTGAACATAAGAATGTCGAATTGATCGTCGCACGAAACTCCAAAGTACTCCCATAACGGTTGTTCATCGACAATCGCGTCGGTAGCTTGCCGAGCTTTTGTTGAAATCTCGTCGAAATATGAGAGATCGAATCCACATATTGTGTTGACGTCGGCGGCAATAAATTGAAGATCCTCAAACTTCTCGCACATTCCTTTCAGTTTTCCTATCTGTAAATTGTTTTAAAAAAATTTAAAATATTCCGAATTCAATTACGTGTGGTTCAACGGGCAGGTCGTCTCCGAATTTTTCTTTGATATTCCGCACGTCGAACAAAAATCTCAAATTCTGCCACGGATTCATCGCGGACATGTAGAATGGTTCCGCAAGAACAACGTCCGGCTTGTCAGCGATATCATCGATTGATTCAACAATCGACAAATGATGAAGTTTATAGTATGATTTGTATCTGAGAAATGTACAAACAATTATAATTTCAGGTTGTATGTACATATTTTCAACATACTTCGTAAATATCTCGCGGAAATGTGGATTCGATTCGACTAATACTACTTTGCGTGCGAATTTGGCGACTAGAAGTGGTAAGAATGAGCCTTCTCCAAGTGTTACGACCGATTTTTGCGCAGAAAGCTAGAATATTTCAAATTTCCCATTTTTTCTTTAAAATACCTTACCTTTTTGACCTGATTCACAAATCTCATATCATTCAGCATTTCGTTTATATGGAAAATTGTTTGCCTACATGTTATATTGTGCAGTGTGCATGAACAATACATTCGTTCGATCGGCTGAGTCCTGAAGACTGCGGAGTTGTTCAAATTTTTTTTATTCCTTCGACTTACTGATTAACATCGAACCATATACTAAATTCATCGTGCATACAATTCAGCTCGAATTGCTCCCCTTTGACCAGCTCATACTTCCGCGGTAAATAATAAACCGCCTGCATCCAATGGTCCCGAAACGCGTATTTTGGGTTCGCCCATCTCGGCGCCATATCGATGAAATTCTCATTTGTTCCGTCCATGTCGAGGTCCCACCACATCAAAATTGCATCGATTGTTCCACTTTCTGTTGCGATTGCTAATCGGCGAAATGATTCCTCATAAATTATTTTGTCGGCATTTTCGAAATCAAATCTTAAAAAAAAATTTTTTTTTTTTGAAAGATTCAATTTTTTCTGAACATGATTATGAAAACTTTTATAAATTTTGTGATTTTTTACATTCGATTAATCGACTTACTCGAATGCAATAATAGGTTCGGTTAGAGCGATAAAATCTTTTGTTTCAAGTGCCGATAACTGCACGTCAAATACTGCCGACGTTCCCGGGCAATTGCCGAGTGGAATGTCTAAAAACTCATAATTAAACTCACTACAATCATTCAATCAATTCAATACCATCTTCATTATTCAGCACTGGAATCCGATTGAAACTTTTGAGAAATCGACTCGAAACCGGATTCACGTATACATTCCCTCGCGACGGGACAACGCGACATCCAGGTTTCGCCAAATTGAGCAGCGCTTCTTTGAATGTTCGCAAAGCGCCTTCGCCGATTAATTCGGTATCGAAAACCTCGGCGACAATCACATCAGCGGCTTCTCCTCCGATATCCGTCACATCGGTTGACCGTTCAGATATAACAGTGATCTTGTCGTCAAACCCGTTTCGAGCAATAATTTTTTTTGCACAATCAGCCATCGGAGCAAAAGCTTCGAGCGCTGTTACTTTGTCAGCACCTGCTTCAACAGCCAGCATTGAGAGAAGACCGGTCCCAGTACCTACATGGAAATATTTTTAAAATTTATATAGGAATTAATTGTATTCACATTTTTTACATAAATATCACAGTAAAACCTGACAAGATTTGTGTAGATTTTTAACAGATTTTAAACAAACCGAGAGGGCCTAAATGTTGTACAAATTCTAATAGATAAAAAGTTTGAGTCTAGAATTGGTTAATATCTGTGGAAACGCGAGGTGTTCCCCAGATTTGCTTGTTCTATTTAGAGAGAGAGAAAAAGAGCAACGAACTTTAATCTAAAATTTAAACGTTAATGGATTTTTTATTGGTCATTTTCTTCCGTACGCATCCGGAAATAATCAAAACAGTAATATTATACGAGATTCTGCTTGGTTGCAAAAAATTAAATTCGAATTCTCACCAATATCTAGCACATGCACTTTTTCCTGCGTCTTCTTCTTTTCGCTGATAACCGTTTCGAGACCTCGCTTGTAATTCTCATTCCTATCATAATCATGGATCATGTCAGCGAATCGACTCCGTGCGAGCTCCTGTGCCATGTCATAGTTCTCTTCAGCCACAACCCACTCCCTTTCACCGGTTATCGCGTTGACTCTTTCCAGAAACATCTCAAATCGAATGGTCATATGTTCATCGATCATTGACAATATCGAATATCGCTATCGAATAATAAACAAAGGCAAACACGAATATACGATGAATCAAGTTTATGTAATGAACAAAATATGAAATAATAAATTGGACTTCAATAAAACATGCGCAATGTACATTTAAATTATAAAATTGCTCAATAAATATACAATGTCGTACAATAAATTGGAACGAATTTTGGAAAATACCATTATTGAAATTTCTACCGTAATTCAGTGATCAATGGAAATTAGTTGCTTGTTTAAGCCGTACGGATTTTTCCTGGCACATAATTCTTGTCGATAGTTGTTTCCTGAAGGAAAATGTGAAGCGAACGCTCATTTTGAGCCAATGGATGTCCGGCCACCCTAAAAAAAATAGGCAATACAATTAGACTAATGTTTTCAGAACTCTTACTTGTTGATAAAAGCCTCTAGCGCCTTTCTACGATTTTCAATAAATTCCTCCTCGAAAATTCCGTCGTCAGAACGGAATGGCAATTGGCGTTTTAGGGATTTTCCAGGTAACTGCGGCACAACTATTTTCGAATCGCGCTCGAGTTCACCACGCAACCATTCAAAATCACTATATCTGCGTCGGACACTGGATTCTTTTTGCTTGAAAACTGGCAAATTGGACTAAAATAAACTATGAGTCATAGGAATCAATAAACGATTTCATACCCTCATTCTAACTTCATAATCGGTATAACGCATTTTTCCAACTCCGTGAGTTATGGGATTGACAACTTCGATTTCTAGAAAATTCGCTGGAGGAGCGTACGCTTCGTCGAGTGTTTGACGCTTCGAAGGAATACGCTGGGTAGCAGTGGATGCCATTCTATAAAACAAAAATAATAAGTGCGAAAAGTACAGAGAACGAATATTAATTCGCACGAAATGAATCAACTACTGAGAATTTTAACCAATTTATTGTAAACAATATACGCTCACTCATATTTCAATCAATATTTGCGAAATAGACATGCGATGAATAATAAAATTAAATATTAATTCTGATAATCAAAATTTTAAATCATACGACTATGTAAATATGTTAAACGCTCATATTGATCGTGGACACGGAAAATTGAAGAAACTGGCTTGCGCGAAAACCAGGAATAAAAATGAAAATCGGAACCTCCGCAAACACCGAGATACGTTAGACACAATATTATTGCACACCGTAGTAGACAAAAAAAAATGCAAGAGGCGCGAACTTCAAAAGCAATGTAATTTTAAATTCGAAATTTGTTATGAAATCTAAATTCATTTTTGGCTATTATTTACTTAAATACTAAGAACATGCAAATTGACCGGCAAACTAATGTGGCGAAACAGTGGTTTTTTTTCGCTTTCGACGAAATAGTGACGAAAAAATAAATAATTTATTGTTTTCCTTAATGCGGCAAAACAATCAGCTTGTTTCACCAAAACCGAAGACAACCGCCGTTTCACTCGATGATTTTACCGAGTGCAAAAAATATTTAATTATTATAATACACATTAAAACAATAATTACAGTATGTTTCGTTTCAGGAATGATGTAAAGTGCAAATTGTACCTTTAAGTGTATTGTAGGATAAATATTTTTATGTTTTCGAATAATTAGCGTGCGTAAATATTTATTTATATACTGTTATATCGATTTCTTTTTAGTTTTCCAGAAATATATGAATAAACGAAAAAGTTTGGGCTATGCAGGACGTATAAGCTCTGATCCGGAACAAAATGTAAGCAGAATGTAACATTACGTGTATTTTCTAAAATGAAATTTTTAAGGTAAAGAAAGAATACAAATCACCATTTTCCAATCGAAAGGAATCACCAGTGAAAGGAAAACGGCGTAAAAAGAATGAACTTCCAATTGAGCCTCCAGTTTCTATTGAAGAGGCTAATCCGCTTCGTTTTGTGGTATCTAAAAAAACGATAAAATATTCACAAATATTCTTTTTTTTTAAAGAATATAGACATTTTTAATAATCGAATGAAGAATGAAGCAACCAGTCACGATGCTATGATTGCAAAACTTCTTTCCAGAAAATTTACTATTCCAATGGAAGGTTACATGTGTAAGACTGTACTAAATATTATATAGCGAATATAATCAAATATATGAAGTGTCGGGAAGAAGCCTTGGATTGGGAGGAAGTCGTCGGAAGTGCGCACTATTTGATCCGTATCATGAAGGAGCTCTTGTTCTTTTTGCCCCAGAGCCATTGAGTGAGCATGACCAATTGAAAGATGATAAAGACCGAAAGGTGCGAGACTCGCTTCTTTTTGCATTCATAATTAATCAATCATTGTTTTAAGGTGCACGTAGTCGTGGATCCCGTTCTTGGCAAAATTCTACGACCGCATCAACGTGAGGGTGTGAAATTCATGTACGATTGTGTGACGGGAGCAAACATTGAAAACTATTATGGATGCATTATGGCCGATGAAATGGGTCTCGGAAAGACACTTCAGTGTATTACCTTACTCTGGACACTTCTCAGACAAAGTCCCGACGCAAAGCCAACATTGTCGAAATCAATTATTGTGTGTCCCAGTAGTTTAGTAAAAGTGAGTCAATAATATTTCATTTTAAACATTTTTCTGTTTTTTCTTGAATATTTGAAAATGAATCACTGAAAACTTTTAGAATTGGGATAAAGAAATCAAAAAATGGCTCGGAACTCGTGTTAATGCGATGCCAATGGATAGCGGTAAAAAGGAGATGATCATCGCGAGTTTAAGTGCGTCTATAATCGAAATTAGCAATCAAACCATTCGTGTTTTTTTTAGCCTCTTTTATGGCAGACACAAAACTTCGTGCGGCGATCCCCGTTCTCATTATTTCCTATGAGACGTTTCGTTTATATGCTAATATTCTTCATTCGGGCGAAGTCGGAATAGTGATTTGTGACGAGGGACATCGACTCAAAAACAGCGAGAATCTCACATATCAAGCGTTGAGCGGGCTCAAATGCGCGAGAAGGGTTCTCATTTCCGGAACTCCGATTCAGAATGATTTGTTAGAATATTTTAGGTTTGTACCCGCAATATTAATGCAATACTCAATAGACATGAAAATTGCGAACCGCATTCTCTGATAATTGGAAAAATTAATTTGACTAAATATAAAAATTCGGAATTTTGATTTTCTCTTTCAGTTTGGTCAACTTTGTGAATCCAGGCCTTCTCGGAACCGCTGCCGAATTTCGTAAGAAATATGAGAATTGTATTCTGAAGTACGCTCATTTGATTTATGTGACAAATTAGTATTCAAAATTATTTCCAGAGGCCGTGATGCTGATGCTTCTGCCGAAGATCAGAAGCGCGGCGAAGAACGAACGAAGGAAATGATCTCACTCGTCGAGAAATGCATCATTCGACGTACTTCGGCGCTTTTGACTAAATATCTTCCGGTACTTTCGACACATTTTTTGTCCGTTAAAACTCAACAATTTCTAGGTTAAATATGAGAACATCATTTGCTGCAAAAATTCGACGCTTCAAGAGACGCTGTATAATAAATTAATTGAGTGCGAAAAACAGAATAGGATTGCTGAAAAAGATAAGGTATCGAGTTGATGAGAGTCGAGATTCTGTGTATTTTTGATAATTACAGGGCGCTACTGCTTCAGCTTTATCATTCATCACGCATCTCAAAAAACTGTGCAATCATCCATGTCTTGTATATGAGGAATTACAAAAGCCTGATAATCGCTTTACAGATAGTAGGCTGGCATTCTTGAAATAATCAACAGTCAAATTTCTCGTTTTTAGAATGTCTTAGCGTGTTCCCGGAAAACTTCAATCCGAGACATTTCGATCCATCATTCTCTGGAAAAATGAAAGTCTTGGACTATATTTTAGCGGTCACGCGAAAAACAACCGACGACAAGTTCGTGCTTGTATCGAATTACACGCAGACCATCGACCAATTCATGGAGGTAATTAGTGGCAAAATTGGATGGGCAAATCCATCCTGATGAATCCAACTCAAATTTCGTTTCAGCTGTGCAAACTTCGAGGCTACGATTATGTGCGCCTCGATGGTTCCATGTCGATCAAGCAACGATCAAAAATTATCGACACCTTCAATGACCCGCAAAGTAATATTTTCTGTTTCCTTCTTTCATCGAAAGCCGGTGGATGCGGCTTGAATCTGATCGGGGCTAATCGATTGGTGATGTTCGATCCTGATTGGAATCCGGCAAACGATGATCAGGCGATGGCAAGAGTTTGGAGAGATGGACAGAAAAAGACGTGCTTCATTTATCGTTTGTTAGCGGTTTGAGATTTCTTACTTACAAATCCCCGAATGTTTACATTTCAGACTGGATCCATAGAAGAGAAAATGTTCCAAAGGCAGACACACAAAAAAGCACTCTCATCTTGTGTGGTATACGAAAAAAAAATCAAATAAAAAACAAAATAAATGGATTTTGAGGTTGACGCGGGAGAAGACGTTGCTAGGCATTTCAGTTCTGAGCAGCTCCGTGAGCTCTTCAAGCTTGAATCTTCTGTCGCTTCGGATACGCATGAAAAGTACGATTAGTGAGCATTTTCGTTTGATTTAAATGCTTTTAGGCTGAAATGTAAGCGATGTATTCAAGGAGTTGAGAGTATGGATCCCCCGCAAGAAGCAGATTGTTCAAGTGATCTCGCGCACTGGTATCACTCGCAAAAATCTGCAAGAAAGGTAATTGAATCTTAATGATTATTATAAATTTCATTCTGTGTATTCAAGGTGGCCGACAATGTATTGCGTGCTGTTTTCGAGTGCGGATCGATTTCATTCGTTTTCCATCAAAAATCGCACAATGTAAGGGTTTCTTTTATCATTTATGATTCGGAATGATGTAATTATTCTCAATTTCTTGTTATTTAGAGTTTTATGGCAAATGACTCCCTTTCTCAAAAATGCATTTGATCTTTTTTTTGTAAAAATGCTGGTTCAATTGAACTTGATTTTACGGCCAATTCAGACCTCTAACGAACTTATTCATGTTTAGTAATGTTTAAAGCAAAATCGGATAATATAAAATGTGCGGGATTGGAGAATAAAAAATGTGCATGAATTTCCAATTAAGTGTATTTCACATCTTTTCAATGATTTAAAAATATTCTACATTTTTTTCCGTATTCTCCCTTGAGAAAAACGCGTCCATAATTTCAGGTAGAAGTAAAGAAGACAATTGAAGAAATAGTCGATGAAAAAGACGAGGATTATGTAGATTCAGGTCACGAAGAACAAGACGACGACGATTAGTAGTCCTTAAATGCATGTCAAATAGTTTGTATAGTATTTTGAACATTTTATCGAAGATAAATCTATAACGTCACGACGAAAAAGACATGAAAACATATTTTGATCAATAAAACAAGTTGGGGAGGGGAAGGGTAGAGGATCTTCTTCGGGGGAAGTCGGGGGGAAAGGAGATTGGGAACATTGATACGATGTACAATTTATCTTCACACAATATAAAAATAATTTGACAAAAATAAAACAAGGAGAAAATGACAACGTATGCTCATTTTTTGTGTTGGATCCAAAATGAAAACAAACAAATTATGCCTAAATGAATTATGTGTAGGGGGGGGGGTTGTTTTTGAATATGTGATATAGTTAGTGATTGTGGATGGACACAGCAGATACATTGAACGGTGAGTGTGCGATTGATTGAGTGCGAAATGTTGGCTTTTCAGAAATGATTTGTGCGTTTGCAATGTATTTATAACAGAATTTAGTTGGGAAAAAAAAGAGAAGAGAAAATGTGAATAGATAGGAAAGAAAAATGGGGGGGGGGAACAAAAAGAAAACGCGAAACGATTGAGCTGATGATGTGAGAGTTGAACTAGTCGATCGCTGACCTCGACAACACAAAATCTTAATATACAACAACATTGGATCGGTTTGTTTCGTTTTGGTCGTATGGGTGTTTGGGATTGATTGGTTCTGTTGAGAATGAGCGACTACGTTGACTAAATTGGAACCGATGGATGGATGTGAAACAAACGGATTTTTTGATGGAAATATCTCGGGGCGCGAAGAGAAGAAACATTCGAATAACAAATAATGCCTGCACCTGAAATCAGTTTCAATTTTTTTTTGTTTTTTTTTTTGCTGTATGCGGGTAGATTTACGAGTTCGCCTTTCAAAAAGGTCTCGTTACACGTTAAGGCTCTTTTTGAAAATTTCACGTTAAATTTTTAATAATGTACTTGTTTAGTACATTAGATACTTAATATTACTGAAATTAAAAATTAGCGAAATGACCTCTAACATATAAAATAATTAGTTATTCAGTGCGAGACCATAGCGAATGCGGACGCGCGTAAATCTACCCGCGTTTGCAGTCGCTGGACGCCGACGGAAATAGCATTTCATTTTTTTGATTTTCAAATATCAGGAAATTTCCATGAAAACTGTGGGTAAATTAAATTAAAATTCAAAAAATGGATTAAAGGCTCATGCAGTGAAAAATTAGTTGGATCTTGCGGTGAGTGATTCTTAATACTATTTTTTTCGGAAACAGACTATACAGATTTTTTTTCCGAATAAGTTGATTTTTCAAAACAAAGACTAATTTAGACACTTTGAAAAGTTGCAACTATCTTTTTTTTTAAGTGTATGACGGAATTCATATATGCATTTTTTTTGTTGAAAATTTCCTTATTCAAATAACCTTCAGAAGGCTTTCGTATCATTTTTCGACAAAAAAAAAAACTCACCTATAAAGAAAGAACGCGTGTTTTCGAATCGAAGACGATGAAAATTGAATCGTGTCACGCGTAACTCGTTTTCAGCTTCGAGCATACACATTGGGGTCGACATGACGTTGCCCTCCGCCGTCGAGGTGTTACTTGTAACTGAAATGTTTGCACTCATAAGAATCCAACGAAAATTTTCTAATGAGGCAAAGTAGAGAAAATTAAAAATATAAATTCCAGTGCAGAAAAAAAAGAAAATAATTGTTTCCTTTTTCATTTCTTTGCCTTTAACAATGAAATATTCTGAATTTCAACTTCGACCAACTTTTAATGGAAGACAATTTTCGAAAAAAAGAAGAAGCGAACCTTGTCTAAAGCGGGAGCCTCGTTCGTCGAATAATGAACCGTAATCAGATTCTCTAATGTATCTAAAATTGATTCCACTCGTTCCACTTGTTGTTTCGTGATGGACGGCTCGATCGGCGCCGGAAATGTGGTCTCGAGTTTCACGCAGCGCTTCATCTCGTTGAGATATGCGCCAACGCAGCCAATAAACGACGGACCATATCGCGACATCTCGACGTCTAAAATACAATGCCAGTTTTCAATTTGCCGCCTAATCATCTTCAAATGCTCACCATCTGCTCTCAGCTGGGGCAAAACGACGTTGTTCGCCGCTTCGACCGCTTTTTGACATGCTCGACCCGCGGTTTCAACTTCTCTGCAAATCGCACCGATTTTTGAGAATCTAATTCGATCAAGTATGGCGCGTTGGATTATAATTATCGTGGCATTTGTAAGATATCAATTATAGCCTCACGTCGATTACGTGCGCCCACTCAACAACGAAAAAGCCGCTGATTAATCTTTCTGAACCAACCTTCGGAGTGAAGCGCCGTCTTGGGCGGTTCCGATTCCCTGAGTGGCGCAGCGGAACAGTGCCAACTGCACGTTGCACTCGTGCACCAGCTGCAAAAACGCCATTACGATATATGCAGATTGTATCGAAATCTCGGTGTCTCTCTTATTTATATATATATATATTTTTTAAATGTTTTCACTTTTTTTTGCCTTCGCGGCGCGTAGGTGTTTTGCGCGCGCCGCCTCGCGCCAAAGTGGTCAAACAAAACAGAAGAAAATTGTGACGAAGAAAAAAAAATGAAGAAGAGGAAAAGAGCAGCAGTAGCGGCGAGTACCAAGAACGCGATATTGAAGAAGAAAAGGCTTGATTGGTCGCGAGGCGTTGAGTTTTTTTCCACATTCGCATTGAAGTTTTTTTGATTGCGACAAGAACGATGGATTTGTTTTTTTTTTCTAGAAATTAGAGAAGAGCCAACCTATTCTTAATTTGAACTATGATCGATGAAAAATTGTTTTTGAGTTTCAAAATGAAGCGAATAGATGTTGTCGAAATTGAAATGAAGACGAACACTTACCTCTTGTATCTTCTTGGAATTTGCCATGGAATGCTGTCGCATTCCGCGGTTAGCGCCACAGCGAGCCTAACCGCGCGAAGTGGTCGGGCGCGAAGGCGCTCAGCCGTCCGGTAGTCTGACTTGTTGCTTCGGTTGCTGCCGGCGTTGATGGGTTTGGTGTTGGTTGTTGTGGTTGCCGCGACGTCCGCCTCTTTGCGTTTCGTCTTCAACAGCAGCTGGCAGCGACAACAACGTCTTCTTGTGCTTCTCGTTGGCGTTTCGTCGTCGCCGCCGCCGCTCGGATGCGCCGCGTCGATGGAGGTGGAGTAGCTGGTAGTGGTGTGTGTTGGTCGGTGCCGCCGCTGCCGCTGCCGCCGCCGCTGATGCAGCCGCCAGCGGAACGCCGACGCCTACCGGCGATTCGCCTCCTCTTTCGACGACGTCTACTTGTACTATCGACGAAGATAATGCCTGAAAACAGAAACAAACTTATCGAACTACGTTTTCTTTGGTGTTTGAAAAAAAACGTTTCATGTAAAATCATAAAGTACTCTGTTTCTTTCGAAATATTCATTTCATCCAAATCGAAAAGCGGTTTCATTGAAATATTTAAAAATTTATAGAATATTCAAAAACATGTTTTTAAATATTTCACAATAAAAAAATGTTCTGCTGCATTGCTACTCAAAAATTTCCTCATAATATATTTTAGAGTACGGTTAATAAATAAATTTCCAAAATCACACAGACCGCAAGTTTTTTGAGCAGTTTATCATTAAAATTAACATCTACTCATATCGGTGAATCATTCAGATCATTACAAGTATCCGGAGAGTCCCAAGAGACCAAAAGTACGAATATTTGAATTTTAAATTGAATGTAGCCATGATTGTTGTCCGCATTGTATTTCTAAGGAATCAGAGTTTAATTTCAGAAAATGTTTGGATAATCCAACAAATTTTCAGATTGTTTTTTTTTTTTTCACATTTGTTTCAACCGAAATTCCAGTCATATGGGCACATACAATTTCAAAAAATCCAGTTTGAGACGTGCGCAGCGTCGATTCGTTCGTGCGGTGACAGCTTCGAATCGCGTCGGCGTGTGGTCGTCCACCACCACAACGAGCCTTCGTCGTGTTCGGTCGTCGCAAACCTCGCCGTTTTCCTCGTTGTCGCTACCGTCGTGAATATTGACACCAGTGTTGTCGATAGTGATGAGCGCTATCGCAGCTCTCTGGGCGCAATGTGCTCGCAGCACCAGTCCGTTATTCGACCTTAACCAAATGCTTTTATATGAGCTCTAACAAGAAATAATTGTTGCGCACAAAAAGAAAAATAATAACAGAAACAATAATAATTGGTGAACGCTTGAATAAAACAATTTTCGGAAGTCTAATCGAATTTGTCACGTTTTCATTTTTTTTAATTGGCACACAAATATTATAAATGAAAAATCAACAGAAGTGTTTATGACAAAGCAAAGAAAAATGTGAAGAGAAATTAGCTGGAAAATTGATTAATTATTTAATTAATTAATTTTGGATGAAAATATTCAGAAATTTAAATTGTTTGTATTCATAGTTATTGCCGCCAATGTCTATATTTGGTGTTCAGGAATTCGAGAAATTAGAAAAAAAAACTTCAGATTTCAAATACAAGAGTGAATTTTCGCCAAATTTGGCAAGTGCAGATCGTTCTGGATTTTTTAACACATCTAATAGCGAAAATTAAAAAAAAAACACACACATTTTTTGAGCACGAAATTCCCACAACTTTTCGTATTTAAGAAAATTCGCCTACATTTGAAAATAATTATCAAATTTTCTTCATGTTAATCCCTTTCCTTCTCCCCTCGCTACCGCCGAAAAATCGATAAATCCGAAAATTTTTTCCGGAAAAAGATTAATAACATTGGGGGTCTGTGGGAAATTCACACATTTTCACAAATTGAACCTTGCAAATCTCATGGTGGAATCGGCTATTTTTCCAGAAAAAAAAGATGAGGCACATCTGGAGTTCAAAATTTCAAGCAAAACTCTCAATTCGTCAAAATTCGCGCTCTATTACGAGCACATTTATGCAAACTATAATCCTCATTTTTTCAAACCCAAAAATGAATAAATTCGGATTGGAAATGTTTAAGTATTTCAGGAGTGTCGAGAATCATCAGATCGAGTGCAATCAGAATCGTCTTCTTGTTTCATCTCGATATGTACGAATATGCTGATATTCTCAGAAAACGGTTTACTCAAAAAAAAACCAGTTCGGGATCAGAGCAGAACAACAAAAAAATCGAAAAATGGGCAAAGATGCGTCGAAGAGAAAAGAAGAGTACGGAATGGGAGGGGGAAGAGAGGGAGTGAGGAAGAGCGACCAGCCGTCGGACTCGGAAAAAAAACGGGGAGGAGGAGGAGGAGGAGGCGAAGAATGGGAAGAGGAGGAGGGGGAGGAGGGCTCCTCCGGAGCAATTGAAGCAAAGATGATAGATTTTCGGAGTAGAGCGAGGCCCAACAAGAGGGGGTTTCGCCAGAAGGCAGACGCACAGAGCACACATACACACATCGAATGTAGCTCGAGATCGAGACGAGGCGGCGAGAGACACATCCCGAAACAACGACGACACCACGACGCAGGTTAGCGCAACAAATCGATAATCGCCATGTGCATGTTTTTTTTTGCGGCGACGAGCAGTAGCAGTAGAAAAAATTCGGGAGAAAAGGGATGGCGCGCGTTTGTGTGTGAGCGGGGCGCAAAAAAAGGCGGAACTACAAAACGCATATTTTTATAATCAATTGAAGTGAACAAAAATCATAAAACAGATCAATTCCCCAACTAAAAATTCGCTCGGCAAAAAAAAGTAAAAATAAATATGGGTTAAAAGTGAGTAGGTAGAAAAGCCCAAAATGCGAAAAATACAAAAAATAAAGAAAAATAATTAAAGTAGTCAAAGATTGTCAAAATATTCGAAGCATATCTCATTCGGCAATGAGTTCGACCAGCGAATGTCAATGTTACATTATTAAAATACAATAGCTCTCATCGAGAATAGAATGTCGGTGGGCATTTTGGCTTCATCGCTGTCGCCAGCCCCGTAACATGGTCCGATACATCGCGACACCAGAGAACTCGGCGGACCGCCGCGCGACACGCGTCGCGACCACTCCTTTGCACGCGACGCGAGTCGAGCCTTGCGCTCCTCTGCGTTCTCGTCGCGTCGCTTCTTCTTTGTCGTCAATGCCGCCGCCGCATTTTCATCATCATCATCATCATCATCATCATCAGCTGCCGTCGTTGTCGTCGCGACACCATCGTCGTCTTCTCGTCCCGCATCTTCTGCAGCGCCTTCTACATCTTCGTCGTTGTCATCGTCGTCAATGTAGTTGTTGCGCCTTTTCGGATTCTGTTTCTGCTTTTGCTGCTGCTGACCATCGGCGCCGTCTTTTCCGCCTCCACACTCCACATCCGATCCGTCGTCTTCGCCTGTAAATATTCACACAAATTCAGTGGAAGCGCAAAAAACTGGAAAAAATCTAAATATTGTTTCTAATCAGAAAATTTGTAAATTAAATATATTGGGTATAAGAATAATCTTAAATTTTCTAAAAAAAAAGGAGAAAATAATTTTTCTTGGCGACGGATTTCAACCTTGGCAAAGCTGGATTTATTTCAATTTTTAGAGAAGCTCAACACATTTTGAATAGCTATTGAAACAAAGTTAATTACAGTCACTTCCGATGAAAATTCATTCATAAAACTTCTAAACACTAACAATGCTAATTATAGAAACATGTATGCTGGGCTATTTGGATTTTTTCTCTAAACAAATGCTTAACTAGAAAAAAATTAAATAACTCGATTGGCTTGGTCGATTAAAAAAACATATTGGCATAATTTTATCGAGCTCCCCTCCTCTTTAAACTTAACCACCCCCTTACATTTGAAAAAATCTTTAAAAATTAATTATTCTGGGTCTTATAGTGATATAATTACATACATTTTGACAGAAAATTTCGAAAAGAAAAAAAAACGAAATATCAGTCAACAGAAACTGCGAAGGGATTTACAAATGAAAAAAATCGACAAAATTAATATAATAAAAACAATTTTGTGTTGTTAAATGGAACACTTTGACTAATTGTGGACCATCGAGCGGTTATTCAAATTCAAATTTAAGCTGTGAGAATTTGGGTACCGTTCTCCGGACAACCTACGAAGCTCACCCACCGCAAATCGGCGCGGAGCTCTCGTTTTTTGCGAATTTAATGGTATTACCTCATAATACCATTTTTTCCGTAAATGCACAACTTATTTCCAATATTAAATTTAATTGAAAAAATCGCATTTTATTTTTTCTCGCCATCAGATATCTTGCACTCTATTTTCCATTTGAAGAAATCCATTAAAATGACGATAGCTTCAAAAACAGAATCAGAAAATGGAATTAATAGTCAGTCATTCCCCCATCAAAAAATAATACTACAGAACATTAAACGCATAAAGTGACGCGTTTGATGTTTAATGGGCATATACGATTACTATACGAAATGGAATAACATTTTGACGTATTTTTTTCGAAATGACAACAAACCCCTTACCTTCTCCATCAGATAAATAGCAAGGAGGAACGAAGAAGCCGTCATCGGACATCACCTCATCATCACCTTCGTCCTTAGAAAAAAAAACGATTCAAAATATAAAAGGAAACCTTCGTTACCTCATCATCTGAGCGACATTCTTCTCCATCTGACGGTTCGTCTTCCCATTCGTCATCAGAATCAACCTAGAAGCAATATATTCATTGATAAATCAATTCATTGCCGAATAACAAGCCTCGTAATCGATTCCTGTCTCATGCGCAAATGGTCTACGTCCAGAAATGTTCGAACGCTTTTTTCGCCAAGTTCCATAGTATGGTGGACGATGATTGTCATGGAATTGGAAAAGTTTGGCGCGAAGAGGCCTACAAATTAAGAGTTCAAAAGAAGGGCTGTAGAAGGCTTTAGCTGCATCAAGCGGAATTTTCTTTGCGAAAAGCATACACTCGTTTACTCGATACAATCGCACGATTTTTCACCGATTCCGATTTCAAATATGTGTTTGCCTCAATATCATCCATCTGTCGAAGAAGGTCCGTATGAGATGGGACAGGATCTCGATAAAGGATCGGAGCTAATGTCATCCCATCTTTAATCTATACCGAAATATTTTTTGGAAATTCTTTAGTAGTTGAACTTACTTCGAACGGTCGATACCATTTTGTGCCCTCAGGCTCTGCAATTGTTACTTTTTTCTTTTCAACTTTGCTGAAAAATCCGAGAAAACGAGCAGATTCTCGTTTTTTCCGTTCTTCCATAGCCTAATAAATAACAGTTTTATTTTTCAACAAACTTTAACTTTCCCATACCTCTTCCTCTCTTTTCTTGGCTTCTTTCTTTTCTTCTTCCTCTTTTCTTTTTGCTTCTCGCTTCTCTTCTTCCTCTCGTTTCTTCCTCAGCTTCTCCTCTTTTTCCTCTTCTTCTTTTCTTCGCTTTTCTTCGATTTCACGACGTTTTTCCTCTTTCTTTCGATCTTCTTCGGCTTTCTTTTCAAGACGCTCTCTTGAAAAATGAAGCAAATGTTAAAAGCACTAATGTAAAAAAAACCTCTCTTTTTTCTCTTTTTCGAGTCGTTTTTCTTCCAAAAGTCGCTCTTTTTCCAACCGTTTTTCTTCTAAAGCTTTTTCGCGCTCAGCCTAAACCAAAAAAAACATTAATTTCTCTTTGGATATTTTTTAAACCTTCTGTTTTTCTTTTTCCTCTAATTTTTGAAGTCGCTGTTTTTCTCTTTCTTCTTTTGAAAGTTTCGGCGTCTAAATATAAAATATTTAACAACGTTTGAAAAATTCTCGAACTTTTGGAGTTTTTGGAGTTCCTACTGGTTCCGCAAGCACTTCGACGGAATTCTCGCGATTCACCACATAAAGAATAACATTGATTAGCTTAATTATAAAACACTTACTTTCGGTTTCTTCACTTCCTTATCTGGTGGAGAATTTGCATTTCTTTTAACTCCTTTTGTGGTAGGAGTCATCGGCAGATCCGCATTCTAAACATTTAATTAGTAGTTTTTGTGGTTAAAATTTAATACTTCATTGTTTTCGCTGACAGGTTGAATCAAAGGTTCATCGGTAGAGGGCATTTATCTGAAATAAATAAAAAATAATAATGAGAAAAAACAACAATATGAACGATGGCTATAAAAATAAAATCAAAAAAATTTTGAAAACCTCGAAAATTTCACTTATCGCGCCGGAAAGAAAAGTGTGCGACATTTGCAGAAAAGTTGCAACACGACGGCGCGATTCTCCAGTTAAGCCACTCGAGGGAATTGGCTGTGTTTCGAGCATATTTTCAATATTTAAAACATGAACTGTCCAGCTTGCAATGCTTACTTTAATTGGTTTAAATACACTGGTAACTCAAAACCAATCGCATCCGACGAAATTCGGCTTCGAGAATAATGAAAGAATAAAGGAACAAAACAAGATGCACGAACAGAAGGTGGTCTAATAATGAAAAAAAGATAGGTGAGAATAGGCTATATGATAGCGAGTAATGGTAATAATAACATAGATCAGGTGATAAGGAAACATCGAATAATAAAAAAATAAAAACTAAAGTTATTGGGGTGTGAGTGAGCCCGACTATCATGTCTTACAGTTTTATCGCTTCCAAGGCAAACACATTCCCTCGCAAAAAATCAAAGTACTCAAAATTGAGAATTAATGTTTGAAAAGATGAAAAGTTTAAAATTTGAATTCTTCGTACAAATTCAAAAGGTTTACCTTAGTCTTAAAAGCAGTACATTTTTTAGAAATATTTATTTTTCTCGAACTAACCCGCGCCTAACACCCTAACGGTAAACCCATGGTATTTTTTGTCGAATCCGATTAATTATTGAAACTGATTTGTTTTAATTCTTTCAAATCAAATCCGATTCGGACAAGCGAATTCGATAAATTACCTATTACAATCTGATCCCCATAATTACCAATCTGATTATTCAGGAGCCGAATTTTATCGGATCCGATTGATTTTAAGTTACCAGAGAACGTGACACTCTGATTTTCTAATATAAATGACGAATTTAAAACGCAAAAATCAGTTGCAACAAGTGAAACGTTAGAAAAATGAAGATATTTCTGTTATTACTTCTTGTTGTCGAAGTCAAAATGAGGCGTAAGCCATTTAAGGTTTCATTTCGTTGAATGTTTTCAATTTTTTTTGGTATTTTTGTTTTTTAGGTTCAATTGGGGATGAATAATGCAACCCTATGTCAAGAATATCAAAGAGGCTATTCGAAATTTCTTGCCCCCGCGCATTTTATAATCATATACGCTAGTAACCATGAAGTAAATAATTCGAATCGCTACAAAACGGGCGGTTCTTGAAATATTAAAAAAAAATCACTTTATTATTTTGTATACACGTTTTGCAAAAAAAAAGCTTATTTTTTAATGTGTTTTTTATTGTAAAATATAGTCGCGGTCCGGCAACTGCTGTACGCGGGTAGATTTACGGGAATGCGTCTTTCGAAATGGTCTCGCAAGGGCTAACAGGTTATTTTAAATTTTATGGACCGGTTCGATAATTTCTTAATCGAATGATGTTGGAAATTCGAGAAAATTCGAAACTCATCAAGAAAAATGAAGCAGTTCACGTGAAAACGGCAAAATAAGCATTCACGCGTGGCGAGACCTTTTCAAGGCGCATGCGCGTAAATCTACCCGCGTACAGCAGTCGCCGGACGTCAACTATACCACTTTTTAAGGTTGTCGGCAGAGCGGATTGTATTATGACAGAAGGTATAAATTGGTCAAAACGGTTTAATTGAGATGAAATTTTGTCGTGGTTTTACCATGGGGGTGTTATAGTTTCGAGACAGCGCGTAAATATTGCTTGTAGGACCAAGGTAAACCTTTTGAATTTGTACGAAGATTTCAAATTTTGAACTTTTCATCTCGAATAAACCGAAGCTAGGTTTCGCTCGTTTCAAGACATTTTTTTTCAGAATTCAAAGGCCTTTCGTTGTGTCAACCGATTGAAGGATTAATCACAAATAATATGTATCTTGTGATGGCCGTCAGACCAGTTGTTCACGATTTTCAGACGGAGGAAATCCTGTTTCAGTACGATGAGAGAATTTTTAAATTTTCGGATGTAAGTGAGCAAAGCCGCGCGCGATTAGACGTTTTAAGAAATAAGAAAAAAATCCCCCACAAAAAGGAACTGTTTGCCGGTTTAGAATAATTATTTCTTTCGTCATTTTTCCCAGAGTAGAACTCGCCGTAATAAATCCCACAAAAATTGAAGACGATTGTTAATTGAGGAAAAAAATAAAAATGCGAGGTTAAAGAAAAAGGAGATCAGTTCAAGTTCAAATAATATATTTGTTTCGGTCAAAATACATGAGTGCCTTTAAATGTCGCAATTGCGCTCTATTGACAATCGAGTTCTATTCCGGCGAGATCAACTCCGGCGAATCACTAATTGCCGAGGGAAAAATTTTGTGATCGTCTGTTTACACACATCCGCATTTTTGCACAAATTTGAATTTATGCGGGCGCATGCGGAAATTAGTGGGAAATTATTGCATTCGCCAAAAAACTAGCACCCTGCGCCGATTTACGGTGAGTTTGATTTGCAGGTTATCCAGAGTACGGTATCCAAATTCCCACCGTTTAAAATCGTATTTGAAAAAGATTTTTGCGATGGTAATAGTAGTATGTAGTTTCCTTATTTTAAGAATATTATAGTCGACGTCCGGCGAGGGTAGATTTACGCGCATGCGCCTTGAAAAGGTCTCGCCACGTGTGAACGCTTATATACGTGAACTGCTTCATTTTTCATGATGAGTTGCGCATTTTTTGAATTTGCAACCTCATTCGATTGAAAAATTATCTAACCGGTCCATTAAATTTGAAATAACCTGTTAATCCTTTCGAGACCATTTCGAAAGACGCATGCGCGTAAATCTACCCGCGTACAGCAGTTGCCGGACCCTGACTATAGAGAGATCAAAACAAATTGATTTGATACCGCGAAATGACCATTTTTTTTGTGTTGTGCACCTTTGATATATACTGTATTTTCTGCACGTGTTTGAAATTTCGCCAAAATTTTGTTGAAACAGTTTCATGATTCCAAACAAATCGATTTTATTTCAGATGCCGGAGGATAATAATGACTCGGCGTTGGCCTGCAAAGGTGCTTGCAACCTCCTCGCAAATCATGTTATATTCGAAGATCGTTCTAATCCTTATAGAAATGTGTAGGTCTTTTGTTTCGAAGTGCATCTATCACTTTAGCTTCATTATTCATTTCTTTTTTCTCAAAATAGTATCTATCTTGTGCTCATTGATTAATTTAGAGTTTATGGAGCTGACTGTAACAATCCAAAAGGAATGATTTTTGATGTCGGATATTTTGTTACCTATTTGGAGAAGGGTCAAGACGTGCATTGGAAAAATTTATACTATTTTCCTGAAATGGGCGACCCATTTATTGACGATGAACACATGGAATACTCATCGATTCCTGAAACCACACCGTTGCCACAAACCACCAAGACGAATCACGTGTAGATTTTTTTCGATATTTTCAAATAAAAATACAACGTTTATTTTATGCTAAATAGTAATAATAATTTGTGATGAAATAACAGATTCTTTTTTTTTTTTTTGATTTGCCGAGAATAATTTTTGTTTGACAGAAATTGGTTTGGTGAAGGTTTATTGCAAACAACACGTCACCTGACGTCTCGTCTTCGACTTCTTCTTCTCGACAAACAGAAAACAACGACGTCGCACGACAAACCAAGTGCAATGGTTTTGCTATTCATGATTTTGTTGTGTGTCGATGGAATTGCGCCTTTCGTTCCAAAATGTTTTCGCTCGTTTTCTATTATGACGTTGTGCTGGCTAGAAATGAATGGACTTTGTCGCCAGCAGCACGTGCTAGCGAATTTCTGAATATTTGTTGCCTCCTTTTTTGGTGTTTTATTTGACGATGCCCGAAGACGTCTCATCTAACCATACGAGTCTCGTACAGAATCGTACTTAGCATTCAGATTATCAATTTTCAAGTTTTTTTATTCCCATATAGCCGCCATTAATGATGTGAGAAACGTTTTCTACACTTTCACCCAAAATGTAATTTGAAGATTGTTTGCGGCAAACGAGAGAATATGAGCTCAATTTGTGTAACGAGACCAATTAAAATGCAATTCGTTCGGGTGTTCTAGACGACAAAGTTAGCACTAATCCGAATATGGAGATTGACGAAAATTGGCGAATTCGTATTCAGGGATACAATTTTTTGAGATTTCAAAAATTAATGAAAATACCGATTGAATATGGCAGAGTGTGAAGTAGTTGCAAAACATTATGCGTTTTAAAATTTATTATTTCTAAAATAAAAAAATGTTGGTTTTGTCTTTTTTGTAGACTTCTTCGAAGGTCAAGAAACCTCAAAAAATGTAAAGATTATATTAAAGCTGATTCCGGAAAACAACTGTTTTGAAAAATGACCAAAAACACACGTTTTTCTGAATTTTTAAAATTAATCAAATCGTCATTATTGGTCACTTTGCCTTAAAATCTCGTTGAAAGTTGTGCAATAAAAAAACGAAAATTATGGAATATATTAATTTTTAAAATATGCTAGATTTAACACGAAAGAATTATTTGTTTTCCGGTTATACATTAAATATTGTGGAAAAACGACGAATGTGAAAAACTGCAGTTTTATATATATGGTTGTTGAAAAAGTGTAATAGTAATAAGTTTTGTATATTATTCCGAGTTAATTGTTTTATATAAAAAGAAATGATCAATGATTAATTAAATAATTTTAAGTTGAGATTACTGTAGCTAAGATCGAGATGTGCTACTCGGTGTACGCACACAATGCATAGGATTTCGCTGCAGTTTTTCACATTCGTCATTTTTTCACAACATGTATTGATTTCATTATTAAAGGCGCACTACTTCATCTAAACAAAAATGTTGAAAATTAACTCTCAGATCCCTTTCATCGCGAAACGAAAAAGTTGCTTTGAACATTTGAATTATACTAATTGTTATTGAGATTACATCGTTAATTTGATCATTTTTTTTAACCGGATTAACAATATTCGATGATTAGTCATTCAACACCATTAATGTGCATATTTCCAACTAAAAGAAGCATTCGTCTAACATCAACCGTTTTTTTTGTGCAAAATGAACGATAAATATTTGATGAGGAATGATAATGAAATTCCTGTCGTTCTTATCATTCGTTTTGCTCGTTCATCGATATATTTCGCCCTTTTATAAAAACACATTTATATTGATTAGAAAAAAAAATGAGGAATCCATAAATGATATCCGCATTTTTCAGCTTATGACGCTTGTTTAATTATATGGGATTTGAGACTCGTGATTCTTTAGCTTCTTTTGGATTAAGGAAATCAAATATAGAGGATTTGCAACGAAATAACAACCAAGTGAAAAGGAAAACCAATTGTTAGCAATATTAAAAAAAAGAAAGAAGAGGAAAATATGAGATGGGGTGATCGGGGCTCACATTGGGTTGGCGAATAAGTGAAAGTATTTGCAATTCTGTTGGATGTCGATAACAAAAACAAAAACTATCAATTTTCTCTCTCTTATTCCACTGCGATCAAAAATATCGATTTCTCAGTTTTTGAATCATTAAATATTTGCCGATTATCATTTTGATTGACATGAATTCTTCGACATATCACCTTCATCCGTTGCCTATCTTCCCAGTTCGATCAAATCGAAACAAAACGGAAGTGATGATTGCAAATGCTAAAAGAAACGATAAAACAGTGTTCAATATTGAGTTCATGGATGTATGAACAAGATTTTTATTATTTTTTTTCTAATCGAAATTCGCAATACTTTTTCGAGTGAATGTCGCTTAATTGAATTCCAAAATTTCGACATCATCAGCAGTTTGCAGAAGAAAATCGAGGGATTATTGAATATTAATCCATATTCTCGGTATTCCATTTCTCGCAACGAACCTTTTTGGTCTTTTCTTTCCTTTTCAATTCATTCTAATATTTGAAATTCATGGGGAACTAAAATGCCTCCAGCATTTCTTATCAACAATTATTAAATCAAACCCAACCCGAAACCCTTGGCCGTTTTGACGTCATCGTCTATTTTGGGTTCATCAAAACCCATTTTTATCACGTTATCAGCTATCGTTGTACGATCGACAATATTGCAACCCGAAAACGTGTTTGCGCTCGCCATCACCGATTTCCGGCGATTTCCGGTGATTTCTAGTCGACGAACTTTTTTGCGATGACGTCGCTGCGATTTTTTGTCGCGAATCGGTCTATTTGAGGCACAGAACTGCGCTATTTTTAGACAACTTCACGGCGGCCACGCGGTCAAGATGCCAACAAGAGTTTTACTCGTTTTGTGTCTTGTATCTCCGAACATAAAGCATTAAAAAAAACATAGCCCGTATTCGATATTGACATTGTGTGCTCCCGAGTGGCGACGAGAGTCACTCCAAACACAATCCGATTGGATGAGATCAATTGGTTTGAACTAAATCTTTACTGCACAACAATTTTGATTTATTTACCAGCGAGAAATCGTTTTCAATAAAAAAAAATATATACAGATTATAACGAAGACGAGTAAATTAGGTACATATAGAAGATATGAGCAAAAATGGCAAATGTGTGTGTGTGTGTGTGTCCGAAATAATAGGAATCCAAATGAGAACCTAACAATACGATTTGAGTAATTTGGAAAAAAAACACAAACCAAAACGACTAGATTACGAAAAAAAATGAATAAAGATTTTCTGAGGTATATCGGCATTTGGAAAAAATAGAAGAGACCTCACGATTTTATTTTTTTTTTCTGCTTGCATCGAAGATTCATTGATATGTGACCTATAGCTATAAAGTGCTATTAGCCTTATTAGGCCATCCCGAATTTGAGCAACGCGCAATGATTTCGATATTTTGAGATCAACCAGTGTGAAAATCGTTTTCAGCATGAAAAATAACCTAAATGTTCGAATTTTTATATTAACATCTTAAAAAGTAACCGTGTAGAAGTCAAAAACCGTTTTTACTACTGTAGCTCAGTCATTTTTAAAACTAAATTTTTTAAAATTACAATTGCAAACCAATTGATTCAATTCACTCAAACTCACACCATAAGCGCATTTTGCTGTGTTTTCTTAGCAATTTTATCCTTGAAACTATATTCCATATTACTAGCTCAAATCCGCTATGACAAACTACTCGAAAGTTTTTTGTGATCAACACAAAAAACGATGCTTGGCCCCAAAAAATCTAGACGGCCGTTGGCTGGATTGTTTGACCATTCGATTCGCTCGTCCCCTTTCGATTGTATGTGTGTAGTTGCTGGAATTGCACGCTTCGGATCTGACATATAATAGTGAAGCGGGGAGGTGTTATGCAAACACTCGCGTCTATTCGTGCACCAACGCCAAAAGTGGGCGGCGCCAGGTTTGTGTCGGCGGTTGTAACCGCCGCAGCCACCTTCTTCTTCGTCGTCGCCGCCGCCGCCGCAATCATCCTACTGGTGGTCACTGGACATACAGTCGTGCGTGCGTGCGTGTGCGCGTGTATGCGCCGCGCAATATCTCAATTTTTGTTTGTTTTTCGACTTTTCCGCGCGTCTGCTCGCCTCTCGCCCCGCTTTTTTTTTTCGAAATACGTATTTCGCGTTTCCCATTCTCCTCCAAGTTTTTTTGTCGCTCGCGTACGATGAGAAACCGGATTCACGCGAGCGCGCGAGCCCAACTAGCCAATTATACACATTGGAAGCCAATAAATAGATAGAGGGGTGATGAGTGGATCAAAAATTAGCGCGCGACCATTTTTTTTAGAAAGCGGATGGTAATTTTAGATGAGCCAGACTTCAATAATAATTATTGAGCATCGATTTCTAAATTCATTTTCAGAAATATTCAACCACTGTAGGAGAAATGACAAATGAATCTAGATGTCGTAGGATCCTGCGTTTTGTACGCAATGCGATGAATCAGTTACCGTAATCCACCAGGCGATTTACAGGAACTTTTTTAAATTTCGTATTTTAATTTTTAAAATTTCTGCTATTTTTACCAAAAAATATAGTTTAAAAGTGCATATTCTGCCGAATAAATAATTAAAATCGGATTCTACAGATTTTAAATAAAAAATTTCGAAAGAAAATACGAATATTGAGTGAAAAATGAAAAAAACGAAATAATAAAAATCCCCCTAAATCGCTGCGAGGATTACGGTAACTGGCTCATCGCATTGCGTACAAAACGCAGGATCCTACGACACTTGGATACATTTGTCATTTCTCAACACTACATATAACTCTTCCTCGAAAAAAAAAAACACAAATCTGTAGAACCATCAAATCACAAAATAAAAAACACCAAAGTTCTACTACTTCTCTGTGGGAGTCTTCTGATTCGAAGATCTTCAATTTTATTCGTTTTAAGATCAAAACACGTTTTATTGATTTATTTTAAATTATAAAACTATTTCCAAAAAAATAATCTAAAATCTAGGTTTGAATACAAAAATGAAGTTGCAAAAAAAATGAAAATGATTGCGCTGAATGGATTCGTCGAATTCGGTTCCAGTTTCTCGTCGACAACAAAATTTTTGTTTCGTTGGACACAGTTGCGAGCAACTTCTCATTTTTTGCTCTTCACCGCTGATGATTCGGTACGAGACCTCCAACCAATTTCGCTGCGCACACTTTTCTCAAACACGCAAATACACACACACACACACAAAGAACTGGACTCGATGATTGCGCGAGGCGACGCGTGAGCTGCAAGCATACAAACATTAAAATCGAGGTGTGTGTGTCTGTCGCTTTCTGTCTACTTCAAATCGCAGCTTATGCCTGTTTTGCTTTTCGTAACAAAAACAGTTGGAGCAACAAAAAACTGGAAACAATTTTGGTTTTCTTGATTCGCACACACTCTGTACTGTTTTCGCATTCTGCTTCTGCTCCTTCTCGTTACCCGTCTCCCCGCATTTCCTTTGATAGCATGACGTTTCTGATTTGATTCCCGAAGTCTCATCTTTGATTCTCGGATTACGCGAAATTGTTCACACAACACTTTTTTTTGTCTTTTTCTTTCAATCAACAATATTTTTTGGTGACGTGAATTTGATGCTGAAATTCGAAGAAAATCGCGTTCTTTTGTGGTTTCCCATAGATTTCCAAACGATTCCCACCAGAATTTGTTTCGATCGCCTCACAAGTCTTATGACAGTGCATGCAGAAACATTGAATCGATATTGAATTGCGAAAATCTCCAAGGTTCAATAATGTGGACTCGTCGGAGATCAACTACGTTTTTTGAACAATAACCATGTCGCGTTCATCTTCGAAACCTTTCGATATTATCACTTGTTCGGCCATTTTTGTTCAACTCGAAATAATCTTGAAAATCCCGCAAATATGGATTATTAGTTAAAAAATGACGAAATGTTATTCAACGCTTTTTTTTTGCCGAATTACGACATTACTCAAATGCTCCATTAGGTGACTAGTTTCGCCATAGTTTCAAATCTCGTAGCACATTATAAATTTAACTCAAACCATCTGCGGACAATTTTCAAGTTCTTATTTTCATAATTATAAATGTTTTTTTTTAACAAAATTTGCATTTGGTTGGTATTTGACGAAAACCCCAAAAATTGAAAATTACACCTTTCATGAATTTGGCGGCTCTTGTGAATGCAGAAGCCGCAATTTTTCGTCTTCATAGCTTCTTCCCTCATTTTTCGTTTGTATTCTCAATGAAATAAAAAATGAATCAATTGACGTCGACGAACGACAAGTCCAAAGAGCGACTATGGGGACCTATTTGATTGTTGTTTTTTTTTTGCTCGTTTCCTCTCTTCAATTCGCAAATCTCCTATTTAATTAATGGATTAGAAGAGCCATCGGAATCCGTGCAGCAAAACCGCAATCGTGTTAAACAAAAAAAAAAATAATGATGATACATTCAGGTTTTGTTCATTTAATCCGGTTTTCAATTCATTTCCCTGCTTTTTTTTCTCATCGAAATCCCTTGGAAGCAAGTAATTATTGGTGAAAACTCGCCGAGTGCACCATCTCATTTATTTTCCGCCATTCGCTAATTATGTGTCTATTATTTATTTATATATTTCGTTGCTGAAGCGACGTCAGAAAACGCGTTTGATTAGCATATTTTTCTATTTTTTTTCCTTTGTTTTGTTTTTCTTTTCTTCTCATCAAAATGATGCACTTTTTGTGTTATAACGAGCAATTTTGAGATTCGAAATGACGAAAAAAAATTAGTGTGGCTCCGCATTTTTTCTGCGATCTCGAGAAACTGTCTGATGCGCCTTTAAAAGTGAGACGGCAATTTTTAAAACATTTGGTTTTTTTTTCAAGTCAAGGCAAATGTCATTCTCATCTGGACGTATAATAGCTGTGTTGGCTGAGTCGGAATATTGAGCTTCTCCCCATTTTCAAAAGCTTCGGCTCATTTTATTTCAAGTTTTACTCTTGATGTGAGAGAAAAAACGGATAGGTTTGAACTTTGAGCGAAACTCGGGGCGGAGTTTCGTGTGCCGCACCGCACAAAACGCGTTTTACCATTCTTCAAGCTCGACGACAACTCGATTCACTTCCTTCATCGATTCTTGAATATCTGACGAATTCAACCGGTAAGCCTTGTTGATTGCGTTTCGCGTGAAACTCGACATTCGAATGCGGCGAATCGCGAGATGTTTCCGGTGGCGAATGTCGTCGATGTCTCATAAGCCTAGCCCACATTTTTCTCCCAATTCCCACGTATTTGAAAGCCAAAAGCCGTTTTTTTTTCGGCTTTTTTCCTGCACTGCGGTGAGAATTTGTGACGAATATATTTCAAAAAAAAAAAGAATAGAAAAGAATATCATATTAATAGATTATAATCCAACAGTTGGGAGGGAATATGAAACGAATAGAAATAAAATCCAAACGAATTGTTTATTTACAATGATCTCAGTGGTCTTCTGCGAAAGAATAAATCCAAAACTGGCAATCTATTGAAGGAATTTTGAATTAATCGACAAAAAGAAAATATTCAATTTAATCGCGCAGACAGACTTGCAGCATGAGTTTATTACTTTCCCATGTTGTTCATTTCAATTTCCCATCAAATTCCCATTTCGGAATTTCCTTTTTTTTATTTCATCCAAAAAAAAAATTGATTGTTCAAACTATTTTGAAATTGTTGATAATATTAGTTTTACACGCAAATTCTGTGTGGAAAAAAATCTCAAAAACGCCGAATAAATGAAATATGATATCGCATTCTCGTATACATATTTATTTATTTCCAAACATCATTCATTCTTTGATATTCGTTGCGGCCCCACGAAAAGCCTCCTAATAGGCATTAGTTGGGCGCTCAATAAACATCGAGTCAAGACCGAATCAAATCCATTCGAGGAAACTGTTCGACGTCACGAGAAGCATTGCACTTATCAGGTTTCATGGTGCACTTGGCTGATTTCGGTGATTGAACGTGTCGATGCGATGTGCAAATCGGAGAGTTCGCCTCGTCATTGCTTCTATTTCGGTTTAATCTTTTGCATCTTCTCATCAAATTTTTTACCCATCTATATTTAGAGCTGGCGCTTCCAATTCGATCGGGCGCACGTTTCATTTTAATGAACAGAAATCGTTTTCGGCTTTCACATCCTCCTTCTTCTCAATTTCGCGTCCAGCTTCTTCTCCATCTTCTCGAGCTTCTCATATTCAGGCATTTATAAAATGGCGCACGTCGTCGACGACGACGGGTGCGAGCGCTTCTGTTTCTGCTGCTCTCGTTGAGCCACGCACCCACTTGCTCTTTTTCAGCACTCTGAGCCGAAGGCAAAAAGGCCTGGAGACGATGGAAGGAATGCCGCAAAAAAAAAGCGCAACATCGGGGTTGGACGAGAGCGGCTCGGCGCTCTCCCAACGCACACACACACACAGACACAGCAACATTATCATCACGAGAAATAATACGGATGGTGTGGAGAAGCCGAGAGCCGAGAGAAGCTGAAACACGGAAAAAAAACACGCATGCACACATTGCGAACCGAAACCTCAACAGCTTCTTCTCCGCACTTCTCCTAAGCTCCGCCCACATTCTGAAAGTGATTGCAGTTGAAAAATATTCGGATTAACGATTAAAATCGGCGATTAGTGAATGTTCTTTATGTTTCGCTTTTCATCATCTTCTTCTTTCTTCTTCTTCTTCTTCTTATGTCATCGGTGTCTATTTCCCGACAGATAACAATCTACCATTTTTTTTCAATTTTTTCGAGACTTTTGTATGAGTGTGTGTTTCGCTGAATCGACCGTATCGCACATTGAGGTGTTCGACGGCACTTTTCATTGTTTCACAAGTTTCCCGCGTATCCATGGCGACTTTTTTCCTGTCATATATTGGTGCCGTCCTTCTCTTTTCATTCTTTTTTCGTTATTTTCACTTCCTCAGGAAACTCGTTCTCCTATAATAGAGCACATTTATGAATGCCAAGGAGTTCTCTCTCTCTCTCTCTCTCTCTCTCTCTCTCTCTCTCTTTCTCTCTCTTTCTCTCTCTTTCTCTCTCTTTGTCTCTCCTCTTTGCTCTTCCGATTTACACCTTCCTACCTACCTGACTGCATGCTCTGCTTTTTTTTAGGATATTGAACAATTGTCATTCATAAGTGCTCCCCGTGTTTTATTTTTTTGGCAACTTGGACGATGTGTAGGCGGTCTCCTCAAGCTCCGCCCCTTTTCCATCTCCTCCCTACGCCGCAAAATGGGCGGTCGCATTCGAGTTGAGATATTTTTTTTTCGATCACAATTTCGTCCTTAACCCGTTGTTGTTTTCCACACCCAATTAACTACAGTACTACACGCCAATAATATGAAATCGCTTGGGGCATAATTAACAATGCCCTTCTACTTTTGCCAAATACTCCGAAATTCGGTTTCGTATTATAGGTTGAAAATCACATAATCTCCTAATATGGTGATTAGAATAAGACTACACATATTTTTCAATGACAAATCTGGAAAAAAATGACGGATTACGAGATGCTCGCGTCACTTCTCAAGTTCACAAATTATTAAATTCCAATCAGAAACACAAAAACCAAATATTTTTGAAAAATGAGTTTGCGAGCGTCGAAATCGAGAATTCAATTAGACATTTCGAAAATTCAATGAAAATTGCAGTCGAGATTCATTTTTGGATAAATTGAATCTCGTCAGTTTCTTTTTTTTTCAATCTCGTTCAAATAGCAAACATTTCCAGGGAAAAATGCCGATTTGCGTCATTTGCGTATAAAAGTACAAAAATTGTATATTTATGAGTTGGTTTCTTCTTAAATAGACCAGCTTGTAATTCTAATACCCAAATTAGGTTAGACAAAAAATAGCTTCTGAAAAATTGTGTTCAAATTAGGGAAAAACGGATTCTCGTTGTTTTTGATGTTCAGATGTTTCGACTATAAATTTCAAGACCTTTATGGTCTTCGTCGTTTTTATCTATTGATATCAATTCGACTGGTTTCATCTCCTCGTTTTTTTTTCTTATTTTCCTTCTTCTGTGTGTACTCGTGTCGGTGAAATATGTCCAAGGGTTCAACACCAATATCAAAGCAGCCGCTCTTCGTTTTTATCGAGGAGATTACTTCAACCACCGTGATTCGTGATGATATCATGATTCGATGCCGAAATACGGTGTGGCCAGGCTCCTTTGCGCAATACCCAAAAACATAGAAGTCGTCAACGTCAATCGACAGGTGAAGTTTGGTTGGTCTGATTCATGCTTGAAAAAAAAACGACCACAGAGCTCCAGTTGTGCAATCAACACCGGCGTGCGCGCCCCCTAATTTTTTTTGTCATCGTCACCGTTAGTTTCGGACGATTCGTGTTTGACCAGCCGAGAGAGCCAGTTGGTTTTTCGCGCGCACACACACCAACACACTCAATTCCAAATAATGATGACCATTACTATACCCAGCGGTTGATCAATATGGCGAATCATACAGGCAATCAGGCAGCCTTCGACGTCTCCTTTGATAAAAACGAAGCACGAGTGCGGAAAAGCGAGGGGGAGAAAGAGAGTGATTTGATAAAATACACATATGTATGTAATAACATAAGGATGATGACCATGATATTGCGCGTACCGCCCCAATTAAGGTATCCTCATTTCCAGCCCTTTGATGGTTTTTTTTTTTGCTTCTTCTGCTGCTGCTGCTGCTGCTGCTGGCTGCCTGTAGACCGTGTGTGTCACAAAAATATGTGTCATATGTTCTTCTTCTTCTTCGTCGTCTTCTGACAATACGATTTCGGCGTTTCAATATTTCGCCTTATTTTCTTTTTTGATTTTGTGCGTATGTGTGTTGCTTGCGTCCTCCTATTTTTTTCTTCGTGTTATGTTTTTTTTTTCATCCGCGCCGTCTTTCGTTCTCGTATGATGTCGTCGTCGTCGCCGTCGCCGCCGTCGTCGTCGGCATCCTCGGCCAGTGGCCTGCCTGAGCGAGGGGATCGAGATGGAGAGCGTGAAAGTGAGCACGCGGTTTCAAGAGTGTGCCATACTAGTGGGACACGAGAAGAAGAAGAAGAAGAAAAAAAACTCTTCTTTCTGCTCCCGAAGCAAAACGGCAAGCAAAAAAGAAATGTTCGTCCATCTCCGATGTCTCTGCTTCTCTCGACGCCTCTCGTGTGCCGATATTTTTCATCGCATTTTTGCTTATCACCATCCCATCACCTATCGATTTTCAATGTGTTTCTAAATTTTGCATCGCCAATCACCCGAAATAGACACACGTTTCTACCCCCCGTATTTCCCCCATTTTTGTCCGTATCATATGACCCCATTTTGTTACGCTCTTCTTCGACGGTTTTTTTTTTTGTTTTTTTTTTTCTCGCTTTTCGTTTTCTTTTCAAATCGTCATACCGTAACCTATTCTTTCTTTTCTTCCTTATTATTATTATTGTTTTTGGTTTTTTTGTAGGCAAAATTCGAGGATCCAACAATCGCTACGTGACGACTGCCATGGGTCGCAAGAAAATTCAAATCACCCGGATACAAGATGAGCGCAACCGACAGGTATGTGATGTTCGAAGTTCTCGAAAATCGGCATCCCCTCCCTCTCACACGTGATCATCATGGGACCCTGCGCGAACCAGTTGGTTGTGTGTCCCTTCTCACTTGACAAATGAGACGAGTAGGAATTAATCTGTGAAATGCCTCCCCCCACCCCTTTATATGATACTACTACAAAACACATTTATCTTCGCCTGTCAGTTGCCTTCAAATTTTCACGTTTTTTTTCTACACTTTGTCTAGAAAACGTTTATGATGGCGACGGGAGGGAAGACAAAAAAATAATCTGAAAAAATTATTCATGTCGGGGTTGAACCTTGAAATGTTCGCGGTAGTCGCTGCGTCGTGTTCAACGTGATGCGAATCGGTTGAATAAACACTAGAAAACACACAAGCTCAAACAGTTTGCTCCTCAACTTTTATTTGTTCGTGTATTTTTTTTTTCGGAAAAGTTGGAATTTGCGCTTCTTGAAACCTGCTATTTCCTGCAAAACAAAAACTTGATGACTAATTTGCGCGAACGCATAATGCACTTTGATAAGAAATTGAGATGGAAGCACTTTTTCCGACCAAAAACCGAATTCGTCGGGACAATTCGGAAAAATAATAGAGCGCACGCAAACATTTTTTATTTTATTTATTTCCATTCCATATTTGGTATGAGGAAAAAAGCAGCTGATGTTAAAATAAAATTTGGAAACCTACAGTAGTTCGACGCAAATTAGCTTGCATTATCTGATGCGCCTTTAAATGCTACGGTAATTTTTAGAAACTATTTTCGATTTTTCTTCACTAATGCGTTTTCTTTTGCATGTTGTTATTTTTCAATGAATTCATTTGTCTGGACCCTTAATTTTTTTGTAAATTTTCAATGAGAACTCAATTCGTTATTCGTGTCCTCCTATCATCATCAATTATTCCATTTATATCACCCCTTTCGCATACAGACACACTCATATGTTTCATGGTAAGAAAATTGGATTAATTTTCGAACACTTGCCCTTTTTTTGGCTAATGTTCACAGCGAGCCAAACAACAAAAACAACTCAAAAAAGTGTGTAAACGGGTTGTGCGCGCGCGCGTGCGTGTGTGTGTGTGTGGGCAACGTTTTTCGACACAACAAAAAAGCGATATTAACAACAACAATAATAATAATAGTAATAACAGAAAAAGAGCACTTTTGACGTATTCGTGGTTTCCGGTGGCGCCTACAAACGCCCACGAGATTCCCAAGGATTAATTTTTCGCGGTGCCCATTCATTCATTCATTCATTTATCCAGGGGCGCGCCTTGTCGATTTCTATTATAATATGAGCAATGATCGTTTTCTTCAACCTCATCATCATCTTCATGTCAAGTGTCCGCAATCATTTTTTTCGTCTTTTTCTTCTTCTTCTTCTTCTTCTTCTACTTCATCGTCTTTTTCCTGTCAATTTGATTCGAAAGAAGACGGCATGAGAGTGCAAGCGAAACTCGATGACGTGGGTTTCGTAGTCCGTCGGCTCCGCCTTGTAATGTCGTCACCTCGATGTGTTGCTTTTTGCTCGCCGCGCCGGGGTGGTGATGGTGGTGGTGGTGGTGGTGTTGGCGTGCGAGCTCGCGCTCGCACAAGTGAGAGCCGCTACTGAGCACATGATAGAAATAAATGAGACGAGGCTGCGGCGGGATCGGTTTTGCCGATGAAGCCGCAGATGAAAAAAATTAATGTTGTGAGACTAAATATAGCGAATATTGGTCTATTTTTAAATAATTTCATGCGCACATTGCAGGTGACATTCACCAAGCGGAAGTTTGGTCTCATGAAGAAAGCCTATGAATTGTCGGTGCTTTGCGACTGCGAAATTGCACTAATCGTGTTCAACTCGACGAATAAGTTGTTTCAGTAAGTAACTAATTTTCCGACGACCAATGGAAGACAATTGGCCTAATTAGGGTTATGGAAATCAAAAGTCAACTGTATTTCTTTAAAAAATGATCTTAAAACAATATTATCTATAATTAGAAAAATGTTCTAAATTTGTCTTTTTTTCATACAAATTCCCCTCTAATTTGGATAATCGTTTCAAAAATTTAACGCAATTTTGATTTCGATTTAATTTCATTTATGGTCTATTTAAAAAAAAAAAACTATTTTTATTTAAAAATGTGTTTCTATTTTTGGAATTTAGTTCACGACCTTTGATATTTCGATATCTAATATTTTCAAAATGCGGATATGTTTCAAATGTTGAATTATTCAGATACGCTTCAACGGATATGGACAAGGTTCTGCTCAAATATACCGAATACAATGAGCCGCATGAGAGTCGCACGAACAATGATATAATGGAAGCGTTGAATCGCAAGGAGGGGAAACACGGTGGTGGTGATTCGGACGATGAGAGTCCTGGACCTTCTTCAAGTCCGATGCCGCCGACAAATGGTCATTCGAATACCACAACCTCGATCGCTTCAAACTCATCATCGGGTGCCGAACAATCAACGACATCTCTGGCTTCAGCTCAACAACAACGCCAACTCAACGCCGCTTCGAATCTCCATCCGCTCTACCAGAACCTGTTCCTGCAACAATCCTATCGTCCGATACCGCCGAGAAACGAGCAATCGCTGCAACAGCAGCTCTCGAAGCATCTCGATTTTCCGACGACCTCGTTCGCCGACTACAATTCGCTGCATCCGATTGCGGCTGCGGACGCCGATTGCGAGTTGGTCGGCGGTCGGCCAGCGACGACGGCCGATCAGAATCTGTGGGCGACGGCGTTGCAACAACGTCCCGTGTCGCAGCCGGCTCCAGCAGGTATATCCAATATGATCGTTGACGCGCGTCAATGTCTGTTTTTGCAGTGAGTCGGACGGATAACAATGGAATTTCGCACGGCATCTCATCTGATCATGGTCTCAATTCGCTTCTCTCGCCATCCTCGCTCAACGGTGTCTCGAACAATCCGCTCATCGATATCGGATGTATTGGCGGCGGTGGTGGCGGAGGCAATGGCGGTGGCGCGCCGCCGCCCTACCTCAAGGTTGAGCCGAATGCCTATGTCAAAGTGGAGCCGCATTCGCCGCCCGAGAAAAGGCCGAGATTGACAGCCGATTGGCGACCGCAGCAGCTAACATGATTCGGCGACACACGAGAAAAATAGCCCGAGAAACACAAACCATCTCGTTGTACATTACAAACTGTCTCAGAAACAAAAAAAAGAAACAAGGGTTGTGCTTGTGAAAATGAGGGCGACGGTCGCGTTTTCAATAATTCAGGGGCTATTCAATCTAGTTTCAAATTCTCAGAGCTCGCCCTCAGCGTTTTTTTTTTCGATCTACGGGTTTCGACCCAAAAATTCTCAAGTCGCGATCCTTCCTGATTGATATTCGTTGAATCAATGAATTGTGATTTCTATTTTCTATTTCGCTATTTATTCCATTTTTATTGTATTCCCCCACTAGTAGGCACCAAAATATGATTGTTCCCAACTGCATATCGTTTAGTTTTTCTTCTATTTATTATTTTGTTATCTAGTTAGTCTTTTTTTGTATTCTTTCCTTCGTCTTACAAGGTATACAACTGTCTATTCCTTCATGATTCGATGCTTCTCCCCCTTCCCCGGTTTTTTTTCATTTCCAATTCATTTCTAGTGTGTCTATCGATTAAAATTTCCAAATAACATGATTTCTTTTGGCGAAAAATAAACATACTACTAACGAAATTAATAAAAGATTATGGAAGAAATTTTGGTAATGTTACAGAAGAAGAATTGATAATTTGTCGGTTTAGTATTTGAATTGAAGCCAGAATAGAAGATACAGAAGCAGAACAAGTTGCACGCACATGAAAAACGTCTGAAGGAGAACAGAAAAAATTAGAGTTGAGGAAATTGTGGGAAACAACAAACTATTTCAATGAAAAGCAACGATAAATACGAGTTTTTGACCAAAAAAAACCATTGGAATGAGAAATTATCGGGGATTAGACAAGTGTCGATGAAGACGACGACGACAAGTGGCAGACCCATAGAAAACCAAAAAAAAAGGAACAATAGAAGGTCGTTGGTATTTTAAAGAACATTGAAGCGGACGAGAAGATGGAAGAAAGAAATTATTAGTATATGGAGATCAATTCAAACATTTAGCTTGATCCATTTTGCCCGCGAAATGGCGAGAATCCCATAAATTGCGCTTGCTGTTGCAACTGTTGCTGCTGATGGTGAAGCTGCTGGTAGCCTCTGCTGATCCAGTTGGCTGAAATCATATCAAATGAAGCTAGGAATGTGTAACGGTTGACCGATGTTGCTTGTGTGACCACAACATTTAGGCATCTTAAAATGCTTCATTAATACAACTAAAGAGCGTGCAAATAGGTGCAACATTAAGAAACGATCAATAGAACAGAATTGAATTAATGGTCTTAAAATAAGATTAAAATAAGATGAATAGTGGTGGTGTTGGTGATGGGTTTCAGTGTCGTCAAGTAATTTCGCAACTCTAAGATTGATTTGACCGAGACTGATGGCGAATACGAGTGGGAAGCGGCGGCGGTACCCTTAATGAATGAAACAAGGTCTGCCGGAACATTTCCGGATTGTACGGTGTACATGATGGTTGCGAAGGCGGCACCGATGGTATATTTACCTCATCCATCGATTTTTGATCTGAAAGTGAGAAACGACACGCATGCACCACACATTGGAACGATCGAGTGCAATGAGCAAATTATTTTTAATTATCGTACATGCTCGGAAAAGCAATAGTTGTGAGCCAAATATAAAAGACATACCGGCGTTGCCACTGGCCATCTGGTGCATCGCAGCCGACATCGACGCCTGCTGCTGATGAGTCGCGTTGTTGCCTGGCAATCCAGCAAATGAATACGGAATACCATTAGCAGACAACGAGCGAGATACCAGGTTCGAATCGGTAGAAGACCAACCGAACGTATTCGACTGAAATTTCAAAAATGAAACATTCTAAAAACAAATGATAATATTAGCAAAGACGTTTAAAACATTTCCAGCCGTCTTCCCGCATCATTGGAGATTTCGGATAGTTTTTGTTGCGAATTTAGCTCGTGGAATGTTCTTCGGGAATATCACAACTTGTACAAAATTGCAAGAAAAAGACAGAATAGTTTTCGAAGCATACAATTAGTAAAACATGCAGTTAAAACAAAAGAACGAAACGATAGTACAATATAATATGTACGTACCACAAAAGGCAAATTATACGACGGAGCATATGAAGCAGAGGACGAACTAGTAGATGGTGCATTACGAAGCTGCAATTGTATCGATGGTTATTAGATCCCATAACCACGAACACCCTAAGTGCAATTTCGAACAACTAATACAGCCACAATAACAAGAAGTAATGAAGTAGAAGGGAACCAAGAAATCAACTTACAAAGATGTTCTTCGACGAATTTTGCGCGGCAGTCTCACACATGTTCGCCAATGCGTCCTGAATAGTTGCCGGCTTCTCCTGCGAAGTCGAACTGACGATCGACGACGAAACTGCCTCTGCGGATGAGGACGATGAGGAAGGCTGTCCACGACGGAGTGGCATCGCTGGTCTTGGCGGCGTGTCATCAAGAGTGATCACGTCAAGCACTCTCGGTGATCTGTGTCCATTGGCTCTTGGGGCTGGTCCCGCATTATTATTATTCACGGCCGGCTCGTCATCTGAAAAAATATAAATCTATCAAAAGTGAAAGCTAAATGTCAAATTGAAAAAGCTTTCTATTAAAGCATCGATTAATCGTTCGGGACATGCAGCTAAATTATCGCATATTGCGTTTGCAAAATTTAAAGCATTCATTTCGGACTGTTTTCATTTCTTATCTCAAATGTCAAAATAAGGGGGATGATTCGAGTAAAAAGCAGTTCGGTACACCAACACGAAGACGGGACAACATCGATACCAATCAACTACCTTCTTTCAGATAAACTTTTGCCTCTTCAATATTTCTGAAATTTGGAAAACCTTCTCCATTGATTTCTGCAAAATGAAATAGGTTCCCAGGTGCGATTGGATCCATTGTAGAAAACTCGCTCATTGCTTTTATGGTTTTTTTTTTTTCATTTTGTTTTGCGGTTAAAATGTGTATTAGAAGTGCGACAAGCCAGAATTTCTCCGATTTTCAAATTTTTCGAAGAGTGATTTTTCCAAAATATTCGGGGGGTGTCTAATTTCTAAATTATCAAACAAAATGAAAATGCATTAACATGTGGGTTGTTAAAGGTTGGTGCCAAAATAACAGATTTTCAACAAATATTCGAATTAAATGTCAAATTACCTGCTTGGTTCAGCGAGTTTCTGATACCGATGCTCACGCGCTCGTCATCACTATCATCTGAATCTATAGCAATTTTATTGATAACACTAGTATTATTCAACACAAACCGAGAACGACTTCGAGAGGAGGCTTTTTTGAGATCGGCTTGGATGGCGGAGGAACACGAGTCACTTTGATATCATCATCACCATCATCATCATCATCATCCGACAATAAGATGGCTTCTTCTTCAGCCATGACTCTATAGCAGCCATCTTCCTTAAGCTCAACTTCCTTCACATCTGGCGCAACATTCTTGAGAACATCACAGAAGTACCTTAAACGAGGTTATAATCTTAGAGGATGCATTAAATATAATTCGAATTACTCATCAATGTAGAGCTTTTCATAAGGAGCATTTGTTGCGCAAACTGGGCAACTCCAGACCGGACGCTTCTCATTCATCATGAGATACGAGTTCAAGTCGAAACTTTGCAAATGTGTGCATTCAGTGCATCGAGCTGGAGTCGTCATGCGTGTTTTGGACAACTGAAAAATATCGATTTTGAAGACAGTTGCTTTTTTATTGCTGTAATACTGGACACAATAGTCCAATTTTGATTCTGTCCATGGCGATTCCGTCATCATCAGCTCCGCTGAGCTTCTTCACAATTTCTTGTTTGGTGAGCTCCGATTTACGGCGGCGATTCTCATCTCTTGCGATGCGCTCGTACAAGATGCTGCTGCTCAAACGATGAACCTGAAGCAAATAGTTTAACCTTTTTAGAAAACTTATTTCAATTCTACATAGTAAATAGCTACAGCCCATGTGCGGCGATCAGCCGTCCATTCGACGTGTAAACGATGAGGTCCCGTGCGTCTAACGCATGAAGCAGTGATGCAAACTGGACGCGATGGGCGCTTTGGCTCAGCATTTGCCTTGTTTGTCGGAATCACATTCTGCAAGAATTCAGCAGTTTTCAATTGAATCCTGAGCACGTTCGTTACCGGCAAAGGAATGCAAGTGTCATCGACGCGAACATTGCAGTTGAGCGGGAAATCATCCTTCTGCGGCTCGTCCAATTCGGTGGCATTAAAGAAACTAAAATAAACACTTAAAATAGTCAAAAAATCAATAGATTAACTCACCGAAGCTGAATTTCATATCTTGGAAGTGGCCTTGAATCGAATCTATGGATCGACGCTTCAATTTCCGAACCCAAGACGAAATTGAATGCAATCTGAAAAAACGGGCTAAGGTTATAATGAAAAAACAAAAACCTTCGTATTCGCCTTGGTTGTGGTCGGATGCGCCGGCAATTCCATTGGCTCGAGTATGGTGCTGCATACATCGTAGAAAGGAAGATTCTGGATCACCAATTTAGGCGAAGACCGAACAGTTGAAACCTGAAAGCAAACTGCTACTTTTGAAAATATAATGCGATGGCCATACGGGTCCAGAAAGGAACTGCTGTGCAGCATGCATTGTCGATCCTCCCGCATATGGAACTCGAATACCATTATGTCCAAACATTCTAAAATTTGAATATTCGTTAAAAACAAATTGCTTCAAACTCAAAACAATTGTTGCTCCACAATTTCATTTTTTTTCATTTTTGCACAAATCTTTCAAAGGAAAATAATCGATAACCGAGATTTTAAATGATACACAGAGCGGTTTGACTGTTTTCTTTTAGATTATTCAAATCAAAAAAACCTACTGGAAATTTCGTGTCGGAATCTGATATGGAGACGGTCTCGCAAGACCTTTACGGAAATATTCCAACTGAAATTATTTAACTATTATTGAGTTAATTTTGAAAATCGAATTACGCTTTGATAAGTCTTCCATTGGGTTTGTGGACAGCGGAGAGCAGCTGTGAATCGACTTTGCAATTCCGTCTTGAGACCATTCTTACGCAACCCAGCGCGTTCAAGAATTTTCTGAAAAAAACACAAGAGGCCAATTATTCGCCCAAATTTTGCATTCTCTTACCGTTAAGTCTGAAACCTTTACTTGCTGGATGAAGCGCTAAAATGGTATATTTAGTATATTTAGAGTTAATAGAATTAATTACCTCAGCTTCAGATATTTGTTCATGAGTGATTTGATATGGTGTTGGTGGATCCGGCATTGTCGGCAACGACGCTCGAAAATCCTCGAAGTAGGGGAACTGTTTTATTAAAATGATAATGAATATTAATATAGTTTGTTTTGGTTCGAAATATTTTCCGAAAAAATGTCGAATTGTGAATTATTTTTTTCAAATAGGTCAGGGTTTTTTTTTTTTAATTTTAAAACCTTTTCGAGAATTATTCGTCAATAAAACTCTCAGTTTTCGATGAAATTATGTTTATCTAAAAGATTCGATTTGCCTAATAATAAATCTAATTACAAACCATATTCAAAAAATGAGTCGTTAGAATTGCATTTATCAATCAGAGAATGAAATAAGAATGATTCAAAATCCCGTGAAATTTTGAAAATCCCGTGAAACATTCAACCATTATCGAGAAATGCAATCCTATAAATTTGAATTTCGACGTAAAAGGCAATTATTCGAATCTCAAATTGTACACATAATGTGTTAAATAATTGTCGAAAAATCAGAATAATTTGGAAATTGAAATTCGACAGACCACAGCAATCATTCTTACGCGGGACGCCACACAGCGTCGTCACCAAAACAGTCGCTACAACGCGCCAAACCTAACCTTATTATTACTCATATGAGCGGTGAATTCCTTACGATGCAAAAAAATTCTCGCGTATATACATATAAATGTAAGTATTGCAGTGGTGTGTCGAATTCCCCGTTACACAAAATGTGTCTGAAAAATACGATTAAAATCGTCGCATTGGGATGGATCGAGTTATACGGAACAACAGCGCGACTCCTTAATAAATTATAAGGCTCCGCTATTCTACCGTATAACGCATACAATAAAAACGGGTGAAATCGAAAAAAACGTTACAATCGAGTACGAGAGTGTAAAAAAAGATGAATGAAAGCGTTGAAATATATCACGGACATTAAAGCCGAGTGAAAAACGAAAAAAAAAATAGAAAATTAAATAATTTTATAAACATTTTATTGGCAAATCAAAATCGGTGGGCTATGATAGAATAAAAACACAAAACAGTTTACAATTCTAAACGCTAAAAAACCGATTCGTACAGCTAGAGTCGTTTCCAATACACGTAAAACTCATCTTTTCTAACTCTCTAGCGACGATACCAAAGCTGAGCTTCCCTCTTGCGTTTGATCTTCTTTTGTAGTTGAAGAACACCATAAAGAAGCGCCTGAAAAACCAGCAAATCTGAAACTATTTTGGAAAAGTGCTCAATAAATTTCGCAAAAACTCTTTTTCGTCTGCTCTTTTGTACTAATCCATAAGGGATCAATTTGACTTTAAAAAAAACCAATAACTCTATTCTTTTCCCTTATTTGTGAAACAAAAACTTGAATGATTCGCTATTCAACAAAATTCAAACCTCGGCAGTTGGTGGGCATCCAGGGACGTAGATATCAACAGGAATGACTCGATCACATCCTCGCAACACAGAATACGCGTAGTAATAATATCCACCTCCGTTGGCGCATGATCCCATTGAAATCACCCATCTGAAAAATGAAGAGATTGATGACGTATACGGGACAAAATTAGCATCATTAATTCGATTTTTTCGCATTTGGTAAGCGTATTGTCTTTAATTTTAATTGTGCACTGAGCCAATCTCTTTTCTAGAATAGCACAACAAAAGAATGACGCCTTCCACAACCCCCCCCCATTAAAATTTTATTCTGAAGCAAGAGAAAAAATGAGCTCAACAAAGCGAATACAACAGGATTAATGAACATATCTTCAAGAGGAGCCTTATATAGTGAATATAAACGCAATGGTTCAATCAGTCAAGAGAGTAGAGAAATGATAGAGATGGGAATAGCAACAGATATTAAGAGATTGAGAGATATAAGAGATATTTTATAAACGAGACGCAGACGCAATCAATGCCTTTAAGAAGCATCGATTTTTGTCTATCTTGTCGTCAGGAAACTATCAATGTTCTACTGATATCGTGACATGAATTAATCTACCTTTCTTATTCGCATTTTCACACTTGTGACTGAAAATCATTTATGGATATATTCTGCCCATTGAGAATAATTTATATTTTATTTTTTTCATCATTAAACCACGTTAAAAATGATAGTACAAACGTTTTTCGTATCGCAGAATAGTTCCATTAATCATAAATATTGTCGGCATCGCGTGACTGCGGAAAAAAGGGCCAAATGCCAAATAATGAGAGATTTTAGTACGCGATGTGCGCCTTTAACCTATCCTTATAATTATGTCCGTAAATCTACACTCAAGTTTTGCGCCAAGACCACTGTCATCGTTTTTTTTGGTATTTAGCCAATTTCTCGCAGTTGCGCGACACCGACAATTTCCTTTACTTATACGAAACTATTTAATTCGAAAAGAAATGAAATTTGGTAATTAAAGAGACATTGCGTGGCTGTCTTTAATATCTTTGAAACTAATAACTTTCAAGTCGCAAATACAACTTCTCAAAAGTATGAGTCAATATAACTGAAGCAACCTATCATTAAAAATACGGTGTCAACTTAAATGCGTCTGTGTTTAAAATACATTTCTTATTTTTCTTAACCCTATAAGATTAAAACAAATCAACAATGAACGCGGAATTTCGAAATTCGTTCGGATACTAATTATCGCAATATTCTAAATAGCAAAATACATTTATGCTTATCATATTATCAAGATTAACTCTAACTTTCAAGTGATTTCAAAAAGTTTAGAAACTCGAACAAATGTTTGAAATCTCGTCTAGACTAACGTCGTCAGAATACGCTTCGATAGGTTATTAGTGTAGAAATTCGGAGAAACTGAGGTTGTCGACGAATTCGCAGAACGCGCTTAATTTGCGAGATGTGTTTCTATTTTTGTTTTATAAAACGCTATATGAGTGTGTATAAGTCTCGTGACTGGCAAATAGACGCGGCGCAAAACAAATCGATATTTTCCAAAGGTTTTTTTGCAGGCCGAGAAAATATCAGCGAGCATTAACTGAAAAGGTAAGGTTGCACAAATGCCGAAAATCAATTGATTTAGAAACAAACTAGTAAATATCAATGAGAAATTATGAGGGTGCCACGTTGTTGATTGTAAATGCGGACGCATTCGCGTTAAGACCTCAGAGCCACGTAATTATAAGCGTGGTTTCGTGGTTTTTTATTTTCGATTTTCCCATTACGAAAAAGAGCGATCGTTGGCTTGCGGATGGGTGAATGAACGGATGAAAAAGATAGTAATTCATTAGCTTCCGACCGACAATTTCGGGGGGGGGGGGCAACTGTCACTGCGTGAAGACCGAATGGTCTCGAAGCGAAAAATTCTCGTTGATATATGACATTCGTTCGCGAACCAATATTTTAATCGTCAGAAGACTTTTTAATCCGCTGATGTACACTGATACGCATTTCATTCAAAACTTAGCGTTCCACTAGTCAAAATTTAAGAGATCTCTCAAACGTATCATTCTTAATTATTTAAAAATCGTAATTGACAGATTGCGTAGTTGTCTTCAGAATCGTAATTGATAGATGATAGACCTCTTAAACAGTTTTTTTTTTCACAAAAAAAAACCTACTTGGCTTCCGGCATCTGATCATAGATTCTTCTCAATGCTGGGGCCATCTTATTTGTGACAGTTCCAGCGACGAAAATCAAATCGGCCTGAAAAATCGGATATATCGATTGAAGAAAATTAGACAAATGTCACCTGTCTCGGTGAAGCACGGAACACAACTCCGTAACGATCCATATCGTATCGTGGAGCAGCGAAGTGCATCATTTCGACGGCACAACATGCTAATCCGAACGTCAATGGCCAAATTGAGCCGCGCTGTGCAAGATTCATGACGTCATCCAAACGAGCCAACGCGTATTCCGCCTTCGATGATGGGTTTAAAAATGGGGTACCTATAAAAAATAATGGATTGTTTTAATGTGTTCGGTGCTTTCCTTTCACGTACCGGTGGTTGCCATACCCTTCGGAGCCTCACTGCTGCTGGCGATCGCTTGAGTTCCAGCAAAACGACGCGACGCCGTCGCACCGGCGGTACGAAGCGCGGAAAGCATCTGCACGATTCATATCAAGCATTGAATTGAGACTGAGCTCCGACGAAAAGGCGAGGAAAAGAACGAACGAAATACATCGGCGGCGCCCGCCCCAGAACACCAAAGATTCACGGCGGGCCGTCCGCCGCCCGAGTGGAAATAGCGCGAGCGACCGAGAGCGCGCAGACGCAGTTTCGATCGATAATTCGTCGTCGCCCACTTTTTTTTAGCGTTTAGTTTATTAGAGAAGTGTACGTGATTCGTCGATAGGCTGGACGGTTAGCTTTCGAAGATTGCAGTGCAATTATAAATTAGACTGGCTAGTACCACTCAAACTCCGAAATGGAAACAATTTTTTCAAAGAAGTTTCATTCAAATAGAATAATTAAATTAGAACATATTTCGAATTATAGAAGATAATGATCAAAGATTAGATGGTTGAAAAATCAATTTAAAAATGGATTTTCAATTGATTGAATGCCGCGTTTGTTTATTTAAGAGATATGAGTTGGACTTTCTGATCTCAAACAGGAAGTGAACATATGTTAACCTACGGCTCAAATTAGGTGTATTCATGCTGAAAAATCATCTTCTCTAAACTCAAAGGTTCAAGGAATCTATGAAACTAAATAAAAATAAATATATTACCTTCTAATGGAATAATTGAAGCGTTGTTTGTTCTTCAAGACTAACAAATAACATCTAAATGCGGGACGAATGAAAAAATTCCGACGAACGACCATTTATATACAATTTCAACTACCATAAAAATAACGTTTTTATTAGTTTTAATTGATGTTTTTGTCAAATAATTGCATTGCGTCATCACAAGAAAACGCCAAACAGCGTGTTTATTTCCCATTAATCAAATTAAATTATTTGTTCACAAAAAAATAAACAAATTTGTGCATTGGCAACAAGGAGAACCCAGTAATACAATCAGGACAAACAGGAGACAAGAACTTTTTAGTCTGGGATAACCCGCAGAACATTTTTGAAACAAACATAAGAAAAATTAAATTCGTTGAAACAAGAGTCGCTCACAGTTTAGCTTGAAACTCTAAATTGAAAGCGATATGTAATTGGCGTATCACTAGTGTTAAAATTTTTTGTTACAATCAGATGCAGTTTTTAGGAACTCGAAACCAACTGCGGTTCGTCCTTTTCGCATTTCTGAGAAGTAATAAAACAATTTTTTTTCATCACTATTTTTCTAAACTTCTCTTAAACAAAAATTTAAATTCATATGTTTTCATTTAAATTTGGGGTTATTTGTCGAATTTAGAAAATCTAAAACATTGGCAAACTATTAAATTGAAAATATAAGTGAGCTATTTTTTTTTCGGATTTACATTCAAAACCTAGCAAAATTATGATGCATTCAAATATGTAAATTCCTAAACAAACCATTTTTCGACTAAAAATGTTTGAAAAAAGCGCGAAAGCCATCAAAACGCTGACAATAAATTCGGAAAAGCATTACATTTGTTAAAGAAATCAAGCATTGCACGACTTGTTCGGTAGAGCGCAAATGCTCAACTGGGCCGCTCGAACACGGCCAGGAGAAAACTTAAAAGTAATATTGACTTTGGAGAAGATGTGGTAATTGTTGGAGGAATCTCACAGAAAGTTCTATTTATATAATATCCATCATCGTGCTACATTGATAATTTTAAAACATGGAAAAAACTTGAGATATACAAAACAGAAACTTCCAGGTGGCCGAATTTTTTGAGAAAGAAGAAAGTGCGCCCTGATGAAAGAAATCAGCTCTCGTCGTTGAATTAAATTATTTGACTTCTTGTCATTTCATTTTGCATTTTCGCTTCCATTCGGACGCTATCAGTTCATTTTCGTTCGTTTCTTTTGTGCATCAAACTCGTCAGTTGTTTTTTTTTAGGAAGAATTCAATACAAGCAAGCTTGTTAAAAAGAACAACGTACGTTCCAAATGTTTATTTGATATTTTTAAATTTCTGCAACATCGTTTTGACAGGAATGCGTTTATACTTGTGTTTTTTAATCTGAAACTGAATTGATTTCAATAAAATGTTGTCAAGAAACAGAAATACTTTCTTTAAATTCAAAATTAATTAAAAAAATCTTCTTAACAATTTTTGGTGAATAACTTAAATTCATTACTCAAATTTCCAAAAAAAAATAGAAATATATTGTCGCAACGCAATAAATTAGCATATTCTCGGAAAATATGAAAGTTAACGAGCTTTTGCCGAAGCTAAGCAAAAAATCTAAATTTTCTAATGACTACCAGCTGTCAAAAATTTCATTTCCTTCAAAAAATGTTACACAAGTAAATTAAGATTTCAGTCAGTTTTGCAAACTAGTTTCTCGTCTTATCTATAGTTTCATCGCAGCAACAAAAAATATTGGGAGGGAAATTTTCGAATTGTGTTGTTATGATCAAAAAAAGAATTTCCGCGATTGTCACTATTTCAGAAGTTATCTTTATTCTCACCAAATGTCGCGTTTTCTGATGCCTTTGCACGTTTTTTTATCAGATTTCATCATTTCCATCAAAATTCTTCAGTTTCGTTCAAAAATTCTGGAACAGCGTGTGATTCATAGAACTACAGACAGTCCCACTCTCGCTGTTTTTCAAGTTTCGTAACATTTTAAAAAAATTCCTAAATCATGGTTTTTTCAGCTTCTCCTGCAGAATTTACGTTGAGAATTCGTTTACTTTTCTTCTTTCACTTTAAAATTATAGCTCTTCGTTGAATTCGACATAGTTTTGAACGTGTTTCGAGGTAGCTATAAAAAAACACCCATTTTTTTGAAAAAAAACCTTTCTTTATAAATTTTTAAAACATATAATGATAATTAGGATTCTTGAAATTTGATCATTTGATGAAAATTGAATATCCCGAGAAGAGCTCTCAAATTAGTCTCTCAATAGTGTTCAAGCTCAAATTGATTCGTTTTTTTTCCGGTGTATCGCCGCTATAATATTAATGCATAAATATATTTCTTCAAAAGTCTTCTGCTCATTCCTCACTGCAATGATTTTTTATTAAAAAAAAAATAACTAAAGATGTGAGCTTTTTTGAATTCAACGTTCAGTTGTTTTTTGCTTATTTTCGTGTTTGTGCTTCCTTTTTCTCCCCGTCTTCTCACATTTAATTTCCTTTTCCAAAACACATTATCCGATTTCCATTCGTTTTCTTATAATCTCGCTCCGAAAATTGTACTTTTAGTCATTGTTTTCCTAAACTTTTTCAGCATTGCTCAAAAATCCGCATATTTTCTCATAATTGTCCATTTTCACGCACGGCATTGGAGAAAGCTTTTACGTCGTTTCCCATCAATATTACCTATTCCGTTTTTTTTTGGTAAAAGAACGAGAAAAATAAACTAAAATAAAAAGAGGCGGCGAATTTTGCGGTTTTCGGAGCTGTACAATTTTGCACCAAAATAAAGTGTAAACACAACGAAATTCGTGATACGCCGCGAATTTTCTCGATTAAAAAAAGCATGCGCCATAACGCGTATCAGCGATGATAATTAATCGAAAAATGAACATTGAAATCGAATGAGCTCAATTCAATAAAAACCGCAAAATTTCTCTCATCATAATCCGGCGTTGAATTTCCGAGAAATTGCATTCGATTGTTTTTTTCGTTCTCGTACTTCGAGTGTTCCGCAGCCAACCAACCGAGTGAGAAGAGTTCAAAAATTGATAGTTGTTTCGTGTTTCCTCATTTCCCCCCAATGTTCATTGCCATTCAATTGGTTACCTTGTTTCGTTGTGGGGTGTAACAAGGCTGAAATTAATAGTGATACGAGTCTTCGTTTCTACTCGACAGTTATCACTAGGGCGACTATTTTGTGATCGTTTTTGAAAAAAAAAACTTTTTCGCATCTCTCAATCAATCTATCTACAGGGTGTCATTTAAGTTCCCGCACAAAAGTTTGACGTCATGAAGAGCTTGGCTGTCGCACTTTTCGTGAAACAATACAATTTATTTTTGTTAAATAAGGTATATTTTACTTATTTTCCAAGTTTCACTTCATTCGGATGTGTTTCCGAGAAATGGCGAAGGCTAACATTCATCGCGCTTCCATTATCGAACTTTATAAGCAAAATGAGAGCCCAAGAGACATCATTCAACGCCTCGGTGTGCCTCGTAGAACGCTTTACGACACCTTCAAACGTTTCAAGGAGCTAAATACGACCAGTGACCGTCTCAGACAAGGAAGACCCGTCTCGGTAACCACTCCTCAGAAGATCAACGCCATCAAATCGAGGATCAGGCGAAACCCCTACAGGAGCATGAGAAAGATGGCGTCAGACGTGGGAATGAGCATCTTCGCTTTGGAACAAATCGTCAAAACGAAGCTTGTACTGACCCCATATCGTGTCCAAAAAGCGGCAATTCTATCGGCCGTCAACAAGCAGAGACGCTTCGAAAAAGCAAAACGACTTCTTGCGCGCACGCGGTCTGGAGAACACCTCGTCACTGTCTTCTCCGACGAGAAGCTATTCACTATGGAGACGGCATTCTACTCACAAAACCATTGAGTACTTGCCCAGACATCCCAGCAAGCTTCTGAGAAAGGAAGAACAATTAATCGAGCCTCACATCCTGCCAGTGTGATGGTTTTCGGTGCCATCTGCTCAACCGGGAGGTGCCCCCTGGATTTCGTGGATCAGGGGGTGAAAATGAACAAAGAAGTCTACGTTTGGGACATTTTAAAGAAGCATGTGATGCCCTGGACTCAAACGCATTTCGGTGGGCAGAAATGGGTCATTCAACAGGACAGAGCACCCGCCCACAATGCCAAAACTACTCAGGAGTGGTGCCAGACCCATTTTCCCGACTTTATCAAGTCATCCGAATGGACTGATTGCTCCCCAGACCTGAATCAGCTTGACTTTTCCGTGATGGGGTCTTGCAGGAGAAGGTCAACGCAAAACCCCACTAAAGTGTAGAGGCTCTGAAGAAGACATTACTGGCGGCATGGCACAATCTTTCCATCGAATACCTGCGTACCACAGTCGCATCCTACCCGAAGCGTCTCTGTGAAGTCATAGCTCCGAAAGAAGGCCGAATCGAAAAGAGTTAATATAAAATTATTTGTTATACTATAGATAAAAAATATTTCAAGTCTCGTTTGATTTGGACTTTTAGTCTCAGAAATATACGTCTTCAAAGTTGTGCGGGAACTTAAATGACACCCTGTATATGTGCCTCTATGAGTGTGTGTGTGTTTTTTTTTCCTAGCGGGGGTTTCTTCTTCTGTGAGTGAGTATGTGAGTGTGTGTGAGTGTTTGTATGAGCGAACGAAAATTCCAGTGGTGATGGGTGGTGGTATATGTCTGTGTGTCTCGTCCGACGATGTGTTGTCGCGTTGAAATGCCGGCGTCTCGCCAATTCACGCGCTATTCGCCGCAAAAAATATGGCGAGCGTGTCGCGCGCCCTCCAGCAATTGCTCGCTCTCGCGTTTGTCGACCAGTTTTCCATTTCCAAGACTGCCGCCCGCCACCGTTGTCGTCGTCGGTCGCTCGCTCGGTCGGACGGCGGTCGGTCGGTCGGTCGGTCGCCGTCGTCGTCGTCGTCGTTGTCGCTGATGCTGATGCTGTGGCCCGAGTGTGGGGCGGCTAGGCCGGCAGCAGCCGTCGAACACTCTGCGTCTCTGACCGTAGCCCCGGCCCCTCGTTGTTCTGCGCTTCCCAGTCGGGCGCGTTATTGCGCCCGTAGCGCTACACTCGCTAACATCAAACACCTATGGCGGCCACGCCATGCAATATTATGATATTACGTGAAACATCAAGCCTCTTCCTATTTGTTTTGTTGCCTAATTTATTTTTGTCATCGCCTCGCCGCCATTTTTTTTTCATGATGTATTCTTTCTTCTCCTTTTTCGTTTTTTCAAATGTTCGTTTGCATTTACTCCATGCTTGTCTGCAAGCCTCTCGCATTTTGCCCTTCTAAAATCATTGCTCATGTTGTTTTCTTGAATTAGGCATTGATTGAAAATCATCAATTATTAATGGTAATGTTAATTATAAGCACTTTTCATAATATTTTATGCATTAATAATTGAATAGCTATTGGGATTCTTGAGAAATGCAACTTATTGTTTTGTTTGCACGAATTTGTGGATTTTCTTATTCATTCCGATTTGCAGCAATCGATTTTGTGTCTTAACGCGTTGCTGAAATGCCAAGCCGCTTATAATCTTAATGTTTTCATAATCGAAATTCCATATATTTCGCGATTTCGTCGAATATATTCACAATTCGAAGTGGTTTTTTTTGCATACGTTTTTAAAAGAAATTTTGAACTAAAGCAATTGCAAATTCGTATTTTTTATTATTTGTTTTTAATCATTAAATTAGAAAAGAATGGGGGGGGGTTTTTTAGCTATCATTGATTACGCGAACTATAATGAGATTGTAGATTTTTGATCGAATTATTTTACTTTCGTTTTGCTTTTTCCTTATCATTGAGATAAGATATAATTAAGAATGTTGTTTTTTTTTGTTGCAATTGCGGACTTTTTTATCACCTAAAATTGTTTTTTTTTGTCTTCTGTTTTCGATTTTTGTTTTTTTTTCGAGTGTAAGCTCAAAACACTCAAAGAATCTCGTGGAATATTTTGGTATTTTCACTTTCGATGCATTTTTCTCGTGTGACCATTGCAACTTATCGCGCAATTTCCGTCTACGAAATGAATGAGTCGAGTTAATGTTTGGTTTTCGTTCTTACGCTTCGCTTTTGCACCACTGTTTGATTAGCGAGAAATTGATTTTCCTGAGAATTTATGTGTGTGTGTTTTTTTTCTTTATGGACAGTTGCTTGACCATTACTAGGAGATGATGACCCGAATCTTATTAGCTTTCGATTTCGGCGCTTTCGGCGCGACGGCAATTTGTGAGTGGGAGAAGAAGAAGACGAAGAAGAAGGCAGGATTTGGCGAGGGAGTGGTGGTCGATCGAACAAAAAATGGTTGCCAGATGACAAATTGGCAATTGATTGTCGTTTCGTTTCCTAGATCGCATAATTTGCCAATCCAACGATTTATTATGAAATAATGTTCGGTTTAAAGGCGCATTCATCGATTTGGGTGGAAGAACTTTCTAGATTTTTTTTTGCTAAATTCTTGCCATCTTTGAAAATATTGATTTCCGATGTTCAAAAAATCGATTTTAAGGAAATTCTGTATGTTGAAATCAAGCTTTTCTTTCATTTTCATTCATTATTTGTCGTCAGTACCATTTCATATCAAATTTCAAACTTTTCATCTTCAATTGATGTTCTATTACTATTACTACCATTGATGCCTCAAACTCTTAATCTTTATTTTGTCGCAAACCAGCTTTTCAAAATTTTCTCGCCAATTGTTGTATGTAGATCAAACAACTCCGCGCGAAACTTTCGACTTGTTTCTCTTCCAAAATTAACACACCTTTTGGAAATTAGGTGTGACAAATCAATATTCACTTGATTTCTAATGTATTTTTTAGACGATGATTTCGTAAAAATAGTTAAAATTTCAAGATTAATTAGTTGTTTTTTGTGTTAAAAAAAAAACGGATATTTTTGAGGCTGCCATTCATTTTTTTTCCCTCAAAGATCGAATTGTAATAGATTTTCACACTCGGAAGCTTCCGGGCAGCGTCTATCAGGGCACAGCAAAAGCATTGATATTATCAGTCGGAAAAAATGTGAACGAACTGCTTTATCATTCGGAACTCTTCTTCGGTCTGCTTCTTTTTCTTTTTCTTTCGCTTTTTCTTGTTTTTTTTTTCAGCCAATCGATAAATGTCTCGTAAATAGGCGATGAATATTTCAATTTGTCGCTTCCTCCTCCTCTCACTCTCAATTTTATTTATTATTACAACACCTGCAAAACGCAGTGGCGATTGTTTGAGTTGGTTGGATAAACCAAACCAATCGATTTGGTTTTTGGTCGTCCCGTCGGGATTTTGTTGAACATGCGTCGGTGGGCCGGCGGAAGAAAAAAAAGTGGCCAATCTGTCTGAAATCGACCAATTATTTGTATTTGGTTGGTGTTGTTCTCCGACTAGATTCCATTTTCTGAGAAGGCAACTTTTTGACCTCAGCATCACTCTCGATATATTTTTTCCATCCTGCACGTATGTATTAAAGGCACATTAGCTAATACTAGGGTTCTCAAAAAGATTTATGATTCTTTTTAAGACTTTTTTGCCGTGTTCTATTGCTTTTCTTCTTATTTACACACTTTTGCCACCAATCGAATCTTGCTTTTGTTGAAGATTTATTGCACTTTCTCGCTTCATTTTTTTCTGTATCATACTAGTTGTTAATTTTTTTTTGCTTCGTTTTTTTTCAATTTGTGTTTTATTTTTTTTCAGATGAGAGACGACGATAGCAGTGTACCGCAACCGTCGACGTCGGCTCTTCTGGTGAATGAGGAGAAAGCGGCAGTGCCGCAACAGAAGCCATCGACGCAGCAGTCGACGACGACGACCGCAGCAACCTCAGCAAACGCCTCCACAACTACGAGTAGCAACAATACCGCTACGAACACACAGCAAAATGTGAAGCAGGCTTCGACGTCTGCTAATTATTACAAGGTACGCTTGGTTTTGTATTAGATTTGTCACGCGGAGTGCGTGACATCATCTGATAATAAAACTTGATAAAAACTTCAAAGAAAGCGAGGAAACAGCGATATTGCTGGTGCTTGAAACCATTTCGATAAAAAATGAGAAAGAATTATACAGCGAAACGAAAAATGTGTGTGTGTGTTTCGATTTAATTACTTGGAAATTCAATGTTCGATTTTCATAGTTAGAATTTGGCTCCTGCACTACGGATAATCAAACTTACCGTTAAACTACACGGGGTGCTCCTATTTTTGGGATTCATATAAATTGAAAGCCAAATTGAGACTAATTTAAGAAAACAAGAATTTTCGTTAAATTGCTTAAGAATCCCTATTGAAAAACGTGATTTTCAATTTTTTTTTAGTTTATCGAAATTTTTTTTTCGCAAGAGTTCAAAATATAACGTGAACATACTCTATTTCAGGACATTTATCACGATTTCGGGTATGGTGTAGGTGTTCCATTTGCGCCATGGAGACGGAAACGATATACAATGTCCATAGAAGGGTAAATTTTCCTCTGAGCCCATCTCATTGTAAATTTGTTTTTGATTTTTCAGATTACACGAAGAAATAATCGACTTGTACCATTGGATTAAACCAAACGCGCTCGAAGCGCAAATTCGACGGCAAGTGTTCGAAAAAGTATACAAATCAATCAAAAATCGATGGAAAGACAAAGAAATAGCGATATCCATGTTTGGCAGTTTACGAACCAGTCTTTTCCTTCCGTCGTCGGACATTGACATACTCGTTCAATGCACGGAATGGGAGGATTTGGATGCGGAGGAGAAGAAAATGGTAGGAATGCACGACATTAATAACCTAATGCATAAATAATATATTGTTCAGCTTCTTCTCAAAACTGCCAAAGAGCTCGAAGAGGATGATGTCGCGGTTTCGGTGTCGGTATTCGGTGGAGCACACGTTCCAATTGTGAAACTCGTTGAAAAGTAGGACAATTTTTTTTTGATAATTAGTCGCGATAATTAACGATTTCAGGGATACCCGGCTAAGTGTTGATATATCGTTCAACACATTGCAAGGTGTTCGAGCTGCTGATTATATTGAAAAGGTTTCAGAATTTCGAGAAGTTCAACTCATTGTTTTTTTTTCAGGTCAAATTTGAATTTCCAATAATTGAGCCGCTGGTTCTACTTCTCAAACAATTTCTTCATTATCGAAAATTGAATCAAACATTTACTGGTGGATTGTCTTCTTATGGGCTCATTCTGCTTATAGTTCATTTTCTACAAGTAATTTAGCTTTTAGTCTAATTACGCTAATTATCTGTTCGTATTTTTAGACATACGAGTTGCCTATGCGACGAAAACAAATATATGACAAGGATGTCAATTTTGGAGCCCTTCTTCTGAGGTTCTTCGAAGTTTATTCGCAGGTTTGTGCATTTTGTTATTTCAAAAGTGGTTTTCTTGAAAAGTTTTTAATTTGTTTGATTTTTTCCAAAAAAAAATTTTGAAACCCGATTTAGACGAGAAACTACATATTTTTGAAAATTCCCAAAATTTTTAAAAATCGCGGAATTTTTGGTTTTTATGGCAAAAATTTTCCCAAATTAAATTGATGTATTTAGTTTGGTTGATATTTCGATTTATTTAGGAATTTAACTACGAGGATGTCGGAATCTCAATCTCACAAATGCGCTATGTGCCGAAAACTGTGCCAGGCTCGAAATTCCAAACGCCGATTCGCAGCCACTCAGGAGGGTTGTCGCTTGAAGACCCGTTGCTCAGTTCCAACGATGTCGGGCGATCAACATTCAATTTTGCTGCGATATCCAATGCGTTCGGACAAGCCCTTCAGATATTGATGGTGGCGGTTTCGGTGAGAGATCGGCGGAATTCGCCGATATGGCATAGAGTGTACAAGGGAAGTATGCTGCATCTGATAATGCCGTTCACATCGAAGGAGGTCGCATTCCGCAATTGGCTCAAGGGAGGCACACTATCTTACTCGAACATTCCAATCTATCCTGATCACTGTTTTGCCATGAACACATTATTGTCGCCGATCGTCAATTTGAAGCACTTTGAATTTATGAGGCGGACCTCAAGACGACGAGATACTATCAGTCGGCCTTTGAAGATCACTGATCCTCAGGAATTGGAAAAGGCAAAGCAGAAGGAAAAAGAGCAGGAAGAAGAAGCGGCGAAGAAGTTGGCTCAAAAGCACGACGAAAAGCCGCCGCAAGAACTCGAAATTGATGATACTGAAGTCGCACCTCCGATGCCAACGTCGACCGCTTCTGTGACGACGTCGGCGACAATGAGTACAACGGCGAGTGGTAGCGAACGAGACGATACGGATTCTCCGCCGCTGTCCAGTGTCGTTGGCTCGTCGGATGACGAAGCAACGAATCCGTTGTCGAAATCGACACAGGTGCCGACGTTCAAGAAGCCGTTCAGCGAGGTTGTCGCGTCGAACAGCAAACAGAAGTCGAGTCATTCCGAGAAAAACTACAGCCATACTAATAACTACTATAGCGCCCAGGATTATGCCGGTGCCGTCCAGAACAAGTTTCGCGGACAGTCGAATCGACCGCGCGAACGGAAATCGAGCCGACATCACTCGCAGGGAAGCAATGACAGCTCGGTGAATGGTTATCGTAAGTCACAAGAACACCGATTAATTCAGTTGAATTGTTGCGTTTCAGCCCCATATCGGTTTCCGGCATATTCAGGAAGACGTGGGAGAACATCGTCGAACTCATCGTCGAGATCGCATGAATCACGAAAGATCGTGGGATCGGTTCGATCGACGCCATCACCATCACCGAAAGCAACAGATAATGGCAATAATCGGTAATTTTTATTCTTCATATTTTCATAATGACTTTTATGTGTTTTTTTTTTTTCAATTTGCAGGGCTGCCAATTCGCAAGATATTGCAACGACGTCGCTGAAAAACCGCCAGTACAGCGGATACGCGGACGCGGTGAAAAATATGAATGGCAACTCGCCGAATCGTGTGGCGTTCAGCAAGAAAGAAATGACGACGACGGCAGTAGCGACGCCTGTTGCGCTGACAAACGGCAACGCGAAAGTGACAAATGGTGCGTGTTTTTTGGGCGCCTGCGGACGAAAAACCAAATTGCAGGCAACCCGGAAACTAGTCCGACGACATCATATCGGAATGCTCTAAATGGTAATTCAAATGGTATCCAAGATAATTGAGATGAGCTGAGGAATTCAATTCGTATTTATTTGTAGGTATATCAAACATTAAACTTGATCTAAAGTCGCCGATGAAAAAGTCAAACGGTGACGCAAATGAAACAGTGCTCATAGATGTAAGTTGTTTTATTTATTTCAATAAATGCCATATCTAGACAATATTTGATTAATTTGAAATTGCACCTCTGACTGGGCTATTAATGTAAAGTTTGAATTTTGCGTTGTCACAGTATCGCATTTTTCTGTCGAAAAAATTTGGACAGCCAAGTTTGGCTTTCAAAAGCTGATTGTTTTTCTGTAATTTCCCTGATAAATCAGCTATTCTTCTGAAAATTTGTTATAATTTGACACTTTTTCATAATGGATTATTTTTTCCTAACAAACGGTGTTTGCAGGAAAATCGACCCCGCCGGTGAAAACAAAAAAAAATAGATGCGGATTGAATTGTTTTGTTTATTCTACGAACCATTAGCGATCATCGCGTGATTTATTGTTATTTTCTAGTTTAACCTCATATTCGTATTATTCAAAAATGTTTTCTTTTTTTTTCTCCTCTTTTTTCCTCGTTATTTGTGTTTGTGATCAATAATTAGAAAGCCGCCTAGATAGTCTTGAATTGCGTTTAGATCATCATTCATATACAGACAATTGCGAAGACGAAAATGAAACCAATTCATTGTAGTCAGCTTCAAAATGACATATCCATGCAATTGATTAAGCTATAATATAATAGTATATTTTTTTTTGTTTTCTTTTTCTTCCATTTTTGTTCTACTCATCCACCCCAATCAACCCGATATATATACACCACACACCCACCACACCCACACAAATAATCATCATTGTTTCTACGGATTTTCTTGTTTCAAATGTGTTCCTTTCGTTTCGTTTTTCTTATGATGAGTGTCTACGATTAATCAACTATTACGGTGATCAATTTGTCTTTTTCATTTTCTTTTTGTTTCTTTCTTCTCATACATTTTATGTGTTCTCTCTCTCTCTCTCTCTCTCTCTTACTCTCTGCGAAATTCCATTCAAAACCCTTTCCCTCAATTTAAACTGCCTTTCTTTTATTTTTTTTTCTCTCTCTCTATCTCTTGCTTTCATTTAATATTATTATTATTGTGTGTGTCGTTTTTCTTTTTCATTTTCTTTCACCTTAATAATTCCCACCATTTCCCTGTAATAATAATTTGTTATCCCCGCCCCGCCCAGACTTCCTTGAAATTCGTGTAGTAATCGCTCAGAAGATGCCTTTTTTTTATGGAGTAATTAATGTTTTCAAAATGCGCGTTTGTTTTGTTCAAAAACATTGTCTCCGCCCACCCAATACAATATGCTGGTCATTATAGTTTATTATCTATATTATAATTATATTATGAGCTGTGTACTATTCTATTGTCTCTCTGAAGGAAATCCGCCTATTATTATTTTCATTTTTGTTTCTCCTTCTTTTGTCGAGCAAAACGGGTTGCTGAATTCAAACGCAATTTTTTGGTTGATTTCTTCATTTTTTGCTTTCTCCCACTCAAAATTCTTCCTCTCTCTCTCTATTTTTGTTTCCTTCTTTCATTTTTTTTCTTATTCGATTTTTCTTTCTTCCCGTTCTTTTTGCTCTTATTATATTTGGGGGCCTCGAGTATGTTGTATTTAATTGCGTTGTGATGATTTGTTTTATAACCGAAATAGCAAAAAATGAAGAAATTCGCTTCTGTGTGTGTCGAATTTGCGTAAAGTATGAAATAATGAGTATTCATATTCATATTTGTTCTCACACCTAAAAATAAGACTGAATTAAATTGTTTATGTTGATTTTTGATCTTGACTTTAATTATTATTTATAGAGCCACAAAAATCAGAAAACCGACAGAAAAAAAACGATATTTTAAAAAATGAACACGAAACGAATGAACGGATGAGATGTCGACTACCACTTTCTGATTTAAACGAATTGCGAAAAGCGAGGCAGATTTGGGACTCGTTTTATTTTAGATCGACAGATATTCTGGAACAAACGAGGCAATTCGTGCGTGTTTCCAAAACAAATTCATTTTTTTCACCTGGAAATATTCTTGACAATTTTATGATTCAGAATATTGCTGAAATCGAAGTTTTTAGTTTCAAGGATTTTAAAGGCAACCACGCAATGTCCCTTTAATTACCAAATTTCATTTCTTTTCGAATTAAATAGTTTCGTTTTCAGTCATTCGACGCCGAGAATATGTATAGTCAATTAATCAATCGGTACAATTAATGAAGGGAATTTTCAAGATAGTTAGCCAACAAATATAAATTCGAATTTCAACTATGTGCCATCGAAATACTTTTCTATCGATTGTTTCTCTTTTCTTTGAATAATTAACAACGAAAAAAATAATTTCATCTGACATTTATAGATAAGCTGAATTCACTTTTTGGTTATACATATATGTAAAAAATTGGTTATATATGTACATGTATATATACTTTTCGAAGCGTATTTTTATTTGGTGAGGTTTAGTTGCATTTCTCCCGATATTTTTCAACCTTTTCAAGTTTACCCTTCCCAATAAATTTCTCTCAATGTTTTTTCTATGACATTATTGGGGCTTTCAGTTTGAAAATGTGTTTGCCCTTATCAATTGAATTTTTCCAGAAAATAATTAACTATGAGTTCTAGAGAAACATGTTGTGTTTTCGTGACATTTCCAAAAAAAATCGAAGGTGTTTCGGTTTGAAATGAAATATTCAAAAGGGCAGATGCCCAATAAATAAACTTTTATCTTGCATCTGTGTGAAATGGCAAAATCAGAAATAGAGGTTTGAAAATGATTTAGTGTAAACTTTCGATATTAAAATTCGTTCTTTTCATTATTCCAGCTGGTTTGAAATCGCAATTTCCGTTAAAAACGTTTGCGCTCGACTTGTTTCTCTGGGCGGATTTGAGTTGTTTTCAAATGTCCAGCATTTCTCGAATACATCATTCTTACATCACCCAGATTACTTTGTCCAGTTTTGAATATTCTCGTCATCATAAAAAAATCTTATCGTAATCGACTTATTCTAAACGATAGTGACACATTCATGTGTTTCGCGTTTTTTCGAAATTTGAAGTTTATATTTTTTGTAATTTATGCTGTTTTATAGTTCGTCGAACAAAAAAGTTTTGTCTATTTTCTAATTTCTAGACAATTCAATGTATTTCGAAATTGTCTAAAATGTTATTCCGTATTTCCTGAATATCGATATGAATTGTTGAGCAGACTGCTCGAAATACTAGAAAATTGCTCAGCGAAATTTGGGACTGTTTGAGGTGAGCTGTGGGCTGTCGCGCACCTCAACCCTCGGCCGACAATGCCCTGTGATTGCCCTTCTTCGTGCCTTGGTTGCCCTATTCTGCCCCGATTTTCCCCAGGCTAACCTCGCTCAGAAGAACCCTTTCCCCTCAGGGGCGACCTGCTCGAACGGTGTTCTAACAAAAAGCCATTTAGAAATGATGTATTCTTCTTTTAATAATTCTTAAACGAATCCTCAAAATCTTTTCTTTTTTCAAATGCAGAATCTCTTGAATCACTTTTGCTGAAGAAAACCCTCAGATTTTTGATCACCTAAAAAAGTCGGAAGTTCCAATCAAAAAGATGATGTGTGTATAAATGGGCATAGTTGGAAAATACGAAGTTTGTACGAGTCTGAGTACACGGTTTGCTCTTTCATCTTTTAATCGTCTATTTCGTTTTAAGCCTGATTTGATGGGGTCAATTCGGTTCGATTTCACCCATTACTCGGCCCCAGTTCGCCCCACAATCATTTCTTTTTTATATTCTTTAATATTCAAAACTAGACAAATTGATTTTCGAATTTCTATGTTTGTGCTCATCGGCTCAAAAAATCAAAAACCATAAAAATGTGGCATTATGCCCCGCCGGCGAATACATTTGTATGCAGGAATGACGAAAAACAATCGTTGAGGCGTCAAAAATCGCATTCAAATATTTCGAGATTGTTTTCTTTTTCTTTTTGGATGCCTTCAAATTTACATTTCATACTAGATCAAAATTACAAGCTCATAGAAGTAAAAATTTAATCAACGTCTTCAATTCTTGATAATAATCTGAAATGAAGACAGTAGTGAGAAGCTCGCAAACTCAGTTGGGTCTTATTTTTAAAGACCATATCATTTCTTACTTCAATATCTACAAAAATCCCAAAATTTATTTTTTTTGTCCTTCGATGTGCTTCAAAATAAATTGATAGATCGACACAAATCACATTTTTCGGCACTTATTTTAAGTGTTCGAATAGAATAAATAAAAACGTTGGCCGATCGAAAAAATTAGAACACGATTATTCCAAAAAATACAATTTTGGAAGCTCCGAATTTGAATCTATCGAAAAACAATGGGTCGTCCGTCGTGTTTTCCTTTCGATTTTATTTGCTGCCACAAGATTTTCAAATAGTTTTCATTTATCGAAACGCCGCCGCAAAAAGCATTTCTCGGTTTTGTTTTATGGCTGAGACATCGTGTAAAAGGCCAATCTTTTTTCCCTCAAAGTACACATTTTGCCAATTACGTGCAAATGTGCCCCCAAAATGAACTTGCGATTAGCCTCATGAAAAGAGTTTTTGATGTGCAAAAATTGGAATCGAATTATGTGTGCCGTCCAAATTTTTTCTCTTTTTTGTTGGGAAATTCGGTTTAATTTTAAACTATTATGGTTTTCTCAGAGCAATTCTCGCAATGCAAAAAAAAACGAAGTCATTTTTTCAGAAAAAGCTGTCTCAGGTATTGTTGAAAAATGACAAATGTATCCAGGTGTCGTAGGATCCTGCGTTTTGTACGCAATGCTAAGAGACAGTTACCGTAATCCTCGCAGCGATTTACGGGAACTTTTTTTTAATTTCGCATATTCATTTTTTTTTATTTTTCGTTCAATTTTTTTAATTTTCTTTCGAAATTTTTTAATTTAAATTTTTAAATTTTGCAGAAACCGAGTTTAATAATGTATTTAGCAGAATAAGCACTATTAAACGATATTTTTTGGTAAAAACAGCAAAGATTAAAAAGAAATCATTTTTGTCGTTAATAAAATTATTTAATCGTGCTTTGCTTTTTGTATGCGTTTCTATTATCTTGTTTTTGTATTCTTCATTTTCAAAATAATTTTTAGAGCGTCATAATCTTCACAATAATTCCCAACTCAACTGGACAAATGGAAAAGTTCATATTCTGAAAAATAAATAATTAAATTCGGTTTCTAAAGGTTTTAAATATAAGATTTCTAAAGAAAACAAGAAAATTCAGCAAAAACAATTGAAAGAAAATTAAAAAAAAAAACTCCGTAAATCGCTGCGAGGATTACGGTAACTGTCTCTTAGCATTGCGTACAAAACGCAGGATCCCACGACACCTGGATACATTTGTCATTTCTCAACAAAATAAATGAAAATCAATCGGATTCGAAGAAAAATTAACCTGTTTCAATTGAGAAATAATTCAAATTCGATTAAGAAAACGCTTAAATTCGATTTGAAATGTCGGTTTCGATTCAAAAATCTTCAAAATCGATTGATTTATTTCTAATTCTCAATTTTTAAATCGTATTCCTTTGAAATTTTGGAATTATTCAAAACAGGTTAATTTACATTCGATTTAGATTGAAAAAAAAATTATTTTTGAATCCGATTGATTCTCATTTACCTACGTTTTTTTGGAATCTCGGTTGATTCAATTCAATTTGAATTCGAAACGCGCGAATTCAAAAATTCAATTCAGGCACACCTCATGAGTTCACGTGATCATTCGAATATTGATTGTATCATATTTGCACCTGAATAAAAAATTTCGAACACGCGTGACCTAATTAGGAATTGCAGGAGGAAATTTTCGAGAAAACTCGCGTTTCACACGTTTCTTCATAATTCTAAACTAGATTCTCCTATATTTAGAATTGATCTTGATAGTGATTCGCCTAAGAAACGCTCGCGAAAATCGCCTGAAATCCTTTCAGACAACCCACTGCAGGAAAAGTTGATTGAAACTGGCAAATTGTCGTTATTAAACCAGATTTCGAAAGTGAACATCGAAACACTAAAACATATTCGCATTCTGCTGGCTTTGATGGAACCGATCACAACAAGAGCGAACAAAAAAATCGCATGAGATCCGCATTAAAAAAATCTCGTCCGAGTGTTCTCTGATTCGCAGCACACAAGAATTGAAGGCGAACACAGAAAATGTCATCATATTTCCGTTCCGACTCCTATGACTAACAATTTTTTTGAGAATGCGGAGGCCACAAAAAAAAATAATAAAAATTGAAGTGTTTCTCATGGAATCATTGTCGACGAGACCAAAAAATCAGTCAAATTGGTCTCTTGGCTTTTGTCGAAAAAAAATTGGCATGAAAAACGAAAAATGAAATGAATGAAATGGGCTTGAACCGATAAGTGACTTAATTCGAAACTCGAAATCGATTCTCCATTCGCCGTGCTTATTCTCGAGAGTCGTTCAGAGTGCTCTTTGCATTCGCTTCTATCTTCACGTCACTTTTTTTCTTCTCTGCGAATTTGCTCGACTACCCAAATTCTTTTTTTTTCACTTCTTTTTTTTCTATTTTTACTTTTTCTTACACATTAGCTTCAAATCTCGAATGTTTTATTTATTTGTTCGAATTATAATCATGAGCCGAATAACATTTTCGTGTGTTCTTTTATCGCATAGAAATTCCCGAAGAATTCTGAGTACACGTGGCATTTTTTCCATGTCGCAGGTATCAATTAAATCAGTTCATTTCAAATATATATCGTTCGTTAAATCAAATATCAGAATTTAATACTAAAAAAATTCATTTTTGCCATTTTTGTTCAGCAAATTTTATAGTGAAAGTATGTGTGTTGCCTCGGGCTAAAATACTAATTGCATTTCGTCTTTTCGCTGACCGGATTCGAGTTTTGCCATCGATAATCTCTCATCAAAATCAATGGCATTTTTGCCATTTCGAAATTGTCCGATGCTAAAAATCAATACATGTTAGCTTAATTGTGAGCGTTGCGAATTCAAAAAAAAAAAACAATTTTTATTTTTAATGTTTTGTTTTGTTGATCGTCATTTTTAAGACGTTGTTGGTGTATTCAAATATCTATTTTCAAGCAAAATATTTCATCTGTTTAGATTAATATGAAAATGTATCCACTTGTAGCCTATAGAATCCAAAGCGAAACCCCACTGTAGCCGAATATAGGCGGCGAGTGTTTTCAACTGCGAATTGCACATATCAATATTTGAGTTTCATCAATCCATCGTTTGAACTTTGCAGTGTTTGCCGACGCATTTTCGCTGAAATTCTCGAAAGAAAACGATTCGAATTCGATTGTGTTGGTCGAAAATCGTCGAAATCTCCTTCCGGGTTTCGTCACACATATTCGCCGCGAGCTATTCAGGCTTCCGCTATTTCGACCAACGCGTCGCTCCAATTTCGGCGAACCCACCATATTAAATGCATTGATAGCGATAATAAAAGACATTTGCGAGCGTCTTGATCGTCGTGTTCAGGATCGTTTCGGGAACCGTCGAATTCGATCAGCATATTTATAATGACTATGGATTGATGAGTCGGCAATGACGGCTGGTTAAACGAACCAAGGGAATAGTATGTGAATCGACGAGACGACGACCCTTCCCCTCCCCCTCCTCCTCCTCTTCCTCCAGTCGCTTTCTTTCCATCTTTTTTGTGTTCGTGTGTAGTCGAAGGTCTGCTTTGTTTCTCTAGCCGACGAGAACCTATCTCACTTAGTCGTGCGGTGTTTCGCGACGAGAGCCCAAACTCTTAGCTTTTTCGATTTCTTGATCATTGAACACACCACCGTCTTCTATACATGATATTTCATTAGCAATTTCATTCGGAATTTTCTGCTTCAATCGGATTTAGTCTTTGGTTTTTGTGTTTGTGAGTGTATGTGTTTTGTTTGCCGCATCGTTTGCATTTCAAAATCTCCGCTCTAGTGTAGTCGATCGGCTTTATCAACCGAATAATTTTTCAAAGTAAATATTTCCACGTTTGCCGTTTTCCACTTCAATATTCTCGAAAACGTTGTTTTGATTTAACGCGATTGTTTTGTTTAATTAAACAAACAATTCCTCAATTTTCTAAAAATAATTTCTATTTTACTTTCACGATGCGAGTATGAAAGTACTAAAAGTGTGATTCTTTTTGAGGATAAAAACACACCAAACATCTATTAGTATTTAGATTATGTTAATATGTTAACTAATTCTATTGAATTTTGTGGCAACAATCAGTCGAAAGAAATGTTTATTTGTTCTGTAAATCGTTTGATCACTGATCTACTCAAAAACTGGATTATTGCATCGATTTTACATTCAATTCCCTATTATTTTATTTGTTCTTTGTCATTTCGAATGTCCTTTGTCGAGTTCTCTGTTTTTTGTGTTTAATATCGTTGATTAAATTGATAGTAAAACAATTTAGATTACTTATTTTTGGGCCGAATTCTAGTTTGAACCGAAGATTATTCATTCACGAATTGCAATCATCATTTTTGTTTTAATTGAGAATGTCATCATCTTAAAACAGACCAGAAACTACAAAAGTTTAAAGATTTGAAATGATAAAAATTTTTCTTTGAAAAATGTGTCAGAGCCATTAATGTTTTTGACTCATGCAACACACTACTTCCTGTTTTTGAATTTCTGATCCAATTTTACGAACCTTCTCCATTTCTTATCTCGAATTTCCTTTTAAGGAAGTGTAATTTCGAGTTGAACGATATCAATGGTTTCGTCGAAACACGCCCCCAAAGTACATAGTGTTGTGTTTAGAAATGGATGCCTGCAAAAATTGGAAAATATTTCGTCTCTTTTGTGCAAACAATTTCGCTTCTGCTTTTCCATAAATTGAGAGCGCATTTTTTTGGACGTGGTCGTGTGTTTTGCTTCTCTAGCATCAAACATCGAATCTAAAAAAAATCATGTGAATCTTGACGAGCACTTTTGTTAGCCTAAATACGCAATCACAACAAATTGGTTCCACTGATCTCAATTTATTCGTGAACAAAATATGTGAATCTATTTTCAACGGTAGGCAAAAGTATTTATATTTTTAGTGCATGAATATTTAGTACAATTTAAGTTGATAAATAAAAGAATGCAGGAATGAACAAAAAAATGAAAATATAATTTTTCAATTTGTGTACGGTACGTGACAATTATGTGTCAACACGTTCACGCAATTCCACGAACTATTTTTTCATTTTTGAACAGAACATTTTTTCTTTTTAGCTGTTCTAATTTGTCGTCTTCTTTACTTGCATTCCATTTTCAACATTACTTATAATTTTTTATTCATTATTTGGTTTTTGATCCCTTATATTTATTCTTAAAGAAGTTTGATCGATTCGCTACAAAAAAATGAGTGAGCACACAAATTATCATACACAGATAACGGCCTATTTGCACGGTTTCGAAAATAGTTTGTGGTTAGGAATTGCACGGAATTCCTTTCTCCCCTTCGTTCCCTTTTTTACATCAAAATTCGCATCGGCACGGCTCACTCTTTTATTGATGATATAAGAAGAATGAGTTTCGACCTCCGAGTATGACATAGACGGCCGCAAGGTTTCAAACTACAAAGATCGCTCAAACATCGCAATTGTGAACAATTACTTGTGTGGTGCACATTTAATTGTTTCGACCGATTTTTTGACCTCCGCATAATCAATCTCGTCGAATTTCGTTTCGGCGAAGATCAATGATTTGACCAGTCAGAAATGCAAAAGTTTTATATTTTTTCGGTATCAGTTGAATGCATGCCTTACCATAAAAAGCGTGTATGTATATGTGTATGTGTGACAGTCTGATGACAGAGCGACCAAGCCGACCTCCTCCTCCTCCTCCATCACTACCTCCTCCTACCCACTGTATCTCGGTCTCTCCGCACTTATTGCGCATTCTTTCAACACTGAACATTCCCTCCTCAATTATCGATTTTTCCTGTTTGAGCGTCTGCGTTTCGACTCATTTTTAAATTAAATTATGAGTATTGTATTTCAGAAATGGAGCCACAGGGTGATATCGTCAATATTAATCCAGATGTCAATCCAGTGGCGAATCCGTCTTTCAGTGGTGTCTCATCTCAAACGGAAATTAAGGTAGAGGTTCGTTTTGTATTCGATTCTTCATTATGGAAAACAAATTTTTCAGAAGGTTCAACACACATGGACAGTAAAAAATTTTTCACATTGCTATCAGGAATATTTGGAAAATTTTGTATACTTGCAAAGGTATGCCGGTTTTTGTTCCAGAAAATTGGGTCATGAAATTATTGATCAAACTACATATTCTAGTTCGCCCACGTTCATTTACCATCAATATTCATTCTATTACGGAACCGTTTTTCCGTTGTTCATGAATATGATTAATACGAAATAATTTTATCCGCAAAATGGGGAACAAAGAATATGTCAAATATTTCGTCAGTTGTTTAACCAAATTTGAACCAGATTGCGTTGCAATTGATAAGATTTTAAATTTTTCAGAGGAGAAGAACAACTAACGTGGTCAATAAAAATCTACCCAAAAGGGAATGGCGAGAACAACAAAGATTTTGTGTTTTTATGCTTGAATCGAGTCGTTCATAATACTGGAAAAGCGAGCAAAATTGGTTTCAAATCGCAGTTCAAGTTGCGAACTGCCGAAAATAAGGATATTGAGGTTAGATTTTGTTGGAAATGATTTTTGAAATATTGAAATTACCGCCAAAATATCATTTTTCCGTCATTACAACCATTAATTTTTTGTAAAATAGAAATATCAATGCTCATTCTTCCTAGTTCTATTCAATGTGACTTCAGATGCGGATCCACCCGAATCCATCACATTCTGACTATGTGTCATATATCAAACGAGATGTTCTTTTCCCGCAAATTCTGCCTCGCGATATGATTATTGTGAATGTCGAGATCGACGTCGCCGTTGAGACAATTACAACGACAAACGAGCCGATCGTTGTAAGAAAATTCATTCGAAATTTTCCCTAATCGACACGATTGATTATAGTTTGATACTCCGGACAGTGGTCAAACGCTTGCACAGGATTATCAGCGGCTGTTCAATGAGGACGTGCTCACTGACTTCACGATTCGAGTCGGAGGACGCGAAATTCGGGCGCACAAAGCGATCTTAGCTGCTCGGTCACCTGTATTTGGAGCAATGCTTACACATACCGATACGAATGAAGCAAAAACGGTAAAAATTCTTCTCATTTTTGCAATTTAAATGCGAAAATCTTCTAAATCAAAGATCAATCCTCAATTTTTTCTTTCGAAATCTGTTTTTGCGACAAAATAGAAAAAATAAATCTTATAAGAAAGCCGTTTTATCCGCGATAATTGGAAGTATATTCTAGAAATCCGTTGTTGTACTGAGAAAAGGTGCAAAAACACGTCTGAAATAGAATGAAAGTGCTTAAATATTTCAGTTTTTTTTTTGGAAAAATTGTCATGAATCATCAAAATATGATTGAAAATGAATTTTGATTGAATTACATATTTCTTGAATTAAATCATTTTGTTTCCTTTCAGTCAGTTCTTGAAATCAATGACATGGAATACGATGTTGCTCACGAAATGATTTATTATATTTATTGCGGAAAATGTCAAAAAGATATCTCGGATATTGCGACAGATCTCCTAATTGCTGCCGATAAGTATGTTCCTGTTAATTTTATCTCAAAACGAAGTAATTTTTATTGTTTTAGGTATCGTTTAGAAGAATTAAAGACTCACTGCGAGAAATTCTTGGTTGAGAATCTAACAATTGAAAATGCGTGTACACTTTTAATACTCGGCGATTTGTACATGGCATCAAGACTGCGGCAACGAGCTGTTCAGGTATTTGAAGCTGACGTCGCGTTATTTTTATTATTAGTATCAAAATTTCAGTATATTCTACAGCGTCCGAAAAGTGTAACAAATACCCCGGGATGGGGGGATATTATCAAACAGCATCCAGATTTAATTACCGACATTTTTAATCAATTTGACAAAACGGTGGGTATTTAGAGAAATGTTTTGTCAAGAAAAAAGAATTTTGCAATTGTTTCAGTCGACGGCGGGTGTCACTTCGTCAGTAACAACCCTTACTGGTGGTCCGGCAATCGAGATTCCCGGCGTTCCCGGAAGCGGCGTCGTTGTTCAGCCACCAAGCGGCCTCTAATCGCCCCCATCCTCACCGCGTAAATTCCGTTGTGATATATATGTGTATATGAATTGTATTTTGTATTGCCGTTATCATCCCATTTATTGGCTTCCTATTCGCTTGAATAATGGGAATTCGGTGCTATTTCTGTTTCTGATGCTACGATTTCACTGTGTGTTCCCTCTTCGCGCTCTCTTTTTTGTTTCTCCTTCCATTTCACTCTGTTCTAATTCGTTTTTTTTTGTCTCGAGTTTTTTTTTCTGTCACCGGGTTGCTGATCTGTCTATATATAGATTATATATTTTTAAAAAGATGATGAATTGCTTGAAAATGTGCTACAGTTTTATAACAAAAAATGTAAAATAAATAGAGGAGATGAAAAAAAAAACAATAATTGTGTGTTAATGTCATGCTTCAGCTGCTAATTATTCGATTTTTGTCAGCTTTAAATACTTGGGCTCTTATTGTCTTAATTAACGGTGCTTTTGGCCATAATTTTCTCTTGATTATTTTTTAAAAACAATTTTTGTTGTAGACACGTGTTATGTTCATAGTATTATTATTATTTCATACATATTCTGCAAAATAAACGAGATCGGAACATGAATTTTTGATTAGAATATTTGATATTATTATTATGACATTAGACTGGCACATGCTTTTCTTGTTGCTAAAGCTGCATAATCTTTGTATTCTTTTTCTCGTCGTTTCTGAAAAAAAATAATGATGTGCTTCTCAAAAATCGGAAATATATTTGCCTTTTCCGCTGAATCATTGTCGGACAGCCATTTTTTGCATTGAGATTTAAGGATGTCGTCGCTGACTAACGGCTCAAAGTCGAATTTCTGGAAGGAAACACATTTATTATTAGGCTTAAGTAATCTAGCAAAACATTCTCAGGTAAATGAAAATCAATCGGATTCGAAGAAAAATTAAATATAAATTAACCTGTTTCGATTGAAAAATAATTCAAATTCGATTGAGAAAACGTTTAAATTCGATTTGAAATGTTGGTTTCGATTCAAAAATCTTCGAAATCGATTGATTTATTTCTCAATTTCAATTATGAAATTGAATTCGATTGAAATTTTTAAATAATTCGAAACAGATTAATTTACATTCGATTTAGATCGAAAAAGTAATTATTTTCGAATCCGATTGATTTTCATTTACCTGAGTTTAAGCAACAATAATGGGGACGCGCTAAAAGTTTCCGGAAATTTTCGCATTATTTGAATTCAAATTGCTCATCGATTTTATTCCATTGAACAAATAAAATAAAAAATTTTCTAATCCAGGATCGAAAAACATTGATTTGGGTATATTTCGCGCAAAATTCAAATTTTTTGGAATTGGTCCGACTATAAATGAAATATCGAGTCAAGCTTAACTTACATGAATTAAATAATTCCTCCAAGCCGCCCATTGGAAGGGTTCAATCGTCGATTTGCCATCAATCACTCGACTTTCGCCGCGGAAAATGTCGATGATAAATACAGTTGTTAATTCGGCCTGAAACTCATCATTCATGCGTCATTTCAAATATTCATATTCACCCAATCAATTTTCGTCAAATGTGCTGCTCCAGTGATCTCATCGAACATTTCACCACTCCACACTTTTTCCCAAAATCCATTTGATTTCTCATAATTTTTGTACTAAACTCAAAAATATTGATTGATTTGAGCATATTAAAACGATTCAAACCTCATCTGCATCATCCGAAGCACTTTTCGAATGGTATTCGATCTTTGGATCTCCGTGGAAAAAACTGAGATGTTGTATTGGAAATGAACCGAAAACAAAATCTAAAATCAAACCTATGGACTCGTTTTGTGTCGAAGAATCGATCCCTAATGAGACTTCCAACAGACGCTGTTTCTCGAAAATTTCCCGGTCGAGTTGCCGTTATCTAAACAATATTTCATTTTTGAGAAATCAATCAAAAGCGTCAAACCTGTTTATCCATGATTTTTCGAGAGCATCCGAGAATTATAACGCACATTAGCATACAATATAATGAGGCCCAAAACTGAAATTATTTAAATAAAATAAAAAATATGTTTTTCTTAATATGTATTATTTTTTTTATGTCTTGTCATTTCGCATTTTGATGGTAAAATATTTTTTGAGCAAATTCGAGATTTCTTGTGATTGTTTCGCTGCCCCCTTCATTTACCACAAAGTGTTTAAGCGAATGTCGTCGTCGAATCGAGCGCATCCGGGCACTTCGATTCCCGATGACGGTCGCGATAATCGCGGCGATGAATAAAGCCCGAAACACGGTGACGTGAACAATTCTTATCTAAAAAACGAATCAATAGGTTCATAATTCAAAAACGATTTTTAAAAAATCGTGCTTTACCAGCAGAAATGACGACGAGAACGCGGCGAGCCAAATATAGCTAAGCTCGCGAGTTTGACCACCGCATTGTCCGATTAAATAAATCCCTACAAAAAAATGAAAAGTTAATTTTTGAGGAATAAAACAAAGAGAAAAACCTGCGGTCACACCGGAGCTCAAAACACAAATAAAAGGTACATGATCGATATCGGTCCATCCGAAGGTCACACTAGCCGCCAGCCACGTTAAAACTCCAATCCAGAATCCGTAAAGAACCGAGAACAAGAAGCGATTGAACGAGAATGCGACATATCTCATTTGCGCGGTTTGCATTCGCCCTTTTCTGCATTTTTTTTCCACAAAAGTTGAATCAAAATTCTATCAAAATACTTGTATTTCTCCTTATTTTGCGGATCTTTGTATTCGCGAACCAGCTCATTGTAATTATCGATATCCTGCCGAAAAAAGAAGCTATCATATAAGCAACCTGCAATTGTTTCGAATTTTTATGCATTTCGTTGTTATTCACTTTTTTAAAACCTAGCAACCAAAATTTTTAAATTTTCGTTACGAGATTACGTTTAAAGGTCCATACAGAGAAAAATGTAAAAATTTGTTTTCGCATTGTTCCTTAAAGGAACATGCCCATCAGATCCACACATCTGATTCTTATCAATTAATTTTCCAACGCTTCTTAATGATGATAAGCATAGAAATCGTTCGATATCAATGACAATTAATGACTCGCCTAACAAAAATACACCAAACGTCGAAAAATAAATAAATGCTTCGGGAATTTGTCGAATATAAAGCCTGTGTAGTCCTAAAACACCTCCAAATATCAACAATAATCTGAAATTCATTGAAGTCGTCAAAAATCGCTCAAAACCTTTCGAATGGTCACCTTCCTTTCCATGGCGGCAGCTCTTCCATTCAATTTCTTGATAATAATTAGAATTAATACAAATAATATATCGTTTATTGCATGCAAGAAATATCGAAAAGACCCAAAACCTTCTAACGAAAACCCAAAAAGATAAACGAAAAAAATGAACATCAGACCATTTATTAGGACGATATGTGTAGAAATAATCAGGGGAAACCTCTTTCTAACTTCTTTTTAATAATAAATACAAAAAAAAAACACGGGAAACAATAAATTAATATCTGATTTCTAATTAATAATGTACAACGGATAAAAAAAGACCCAGGCGAGAGAGAGAGAGAGAAAAAAACCATAAATATAACACGAATATCTAATAAATGCAGTGGGTTTGGAAGAAAAAAGTGGTGATGTTGGGGAATTTTATGCAAAGAAAATGAGGGAATGTGGCGGTTATTAAAACAAACTAAAATTACACGCGATTTTAATCAATTTTAACGGCAGCGTAAATTTTGATCAGGAAATAATGAGCAGCGTAGAATCCAATGGTTCCGGTCATGAAGAAGAATGTAATGGCGATCAATGAGCTACAAATATTTGCAATTTACACGATTTTTGTTTGCTCATTTGGCATTTTTTTTTTCAAATTTCATCTAGTCTCAGCCTACGATTCTTTTTTTCAATCAAATTAAAGGTACTAAATCTTATCATATCAAAATCACGAGATAAATTCGATTGATAAACCTAAAACCATTTAAATTTACCTGTATCCAAAGTACAACACGGTCGGTACAAATCCTTCAATGTTTAACTTCGAGTTATAATAGAACACCGCATAAGCCATAACTGAAAATAAATTATATGAACGAATTTCGACAATGAAAAAAATTATAACCATAGAATGCAGATCCGCCGCTGATCACAAACGATCTCCACCACCAGCGATAATTCTCTGAGCAAAGCGAGAAGTAGGTGGCTACCACTGAGATTTGAGCTGTCGAAATCGCCAAAATCACACTGACAATAAAAAGGAATCCGAATAGATAATAGAAACGGTTCTCCCAAATCGCCTAAAGCAAATATAATTTTTTTTCTCAAAATAAATCGTCAAAACGTACAGTGAAAATGAAGAAAAGCTCGATGAACATGGCGCCAAATGGCAAAACTCCGGCAATAAGTGAGCATGGAATAAGCTTGAGATACCATGGCTGCTCAGGAACTTGGCGTGGGATTTGATTGGTGCGAACTGGATGGGTGTACGGCTGCAATTAAACGATTAACTTCGAAAAAATTAAGGAAAATAAATAACCTGCTTGCGGTATCCGAAGTAGAATCCAAGGAAGATCAATGGCATATCAATGCAGAACCACATAACGAGAAGAGCGACCATCGTTCCGAATGGAACAGCTCCAGATGAGTGTTTTCCAATAAGGAAGAAGTTGAGTAGAAATCCTGCGCCAAGAATCAACGATGGAAACAACGTCGCCGTTTGGACAGCGCATCGGATCGGATTACGACCTTTCATCGTTTTGTAGAGCCTTCCAGCGTGATATCCAGAGACCAATCCCATAAAGCAGAAAAGAAACACTGCAGCGGACATAAGGGAGCCGCGAGAAGCTGGTGAGAGCATTCCGAGCATCGCGCAAACTGAATAAGAATTTTGTGTTGCCGAAAGAAAAAAATATATTCCGCACCGACAACGATGGCGCACATTCCGATGAGCTGAATACCAGTTCCGACCATATTTACGAGAATCATTTGATGTGGTGGGGGACGGAAAACGTCTCCGTGCACCAATTTCCATCCAGTTTCTTCGAATGTATCATCTTCTTCGTCGTCCCGATTGTAGTGAGCAATATCTCGGCGAACAGTGCGAACAATGGTCACACTGAGAAATCCTGAAAAGAAAGACTTTTCATATTATGTATAATTTTCGTATGAAATACAATTATTAGATTGTTTACCTGAAAGAGACAAAACGACAACGATGGAGTTCAAAATGCTGAACCAATGAATATCGACGGTTTTGGTGGCGAGGTAGATATCCCATCGACTCGCCCATGGAATCTGAACGAAGCAATTCAAAGATTGTAATTTTCCTTGATTATACATCGCTCTGCTCCCAATCAAGAGAATATGAGAATGGAATGACTTGTTCGCCATCTTTGAGCTCAAAGTATTCCGTTTCGCCACTAGGAAGAATGCATTGCTAAAAATATTAAAATAATGATATTTTGTATTGACTATAATCACATTTCCATCATTTTTGATTCCTTTAATTGACTCAGCTCGAACTTTAAATCCGACAACTCTAAAAAAATAAACAATTTAAAAAGTAAAATATTCTAATTAAAACCTGAATTTTCCTTCGGAATGTTCATGATATTTGATGGTGAAATGAAGATGATTATTCAGATAGACTTTACCATCTTTTTCCCATCCGAGACGATATCCCTGATCGTATTCAACATCTCCGTTCGATTTAATGAATTCCGTAGCAACTGGGAGATTATCGATTAGCCTTAAAATCGGTAATAAATCTGACTGACTTTATGCGAAATCTTACAAATGCGCATTATATTCTTGTTTAATTCGCTCTTTCAAAAGAGCAACATCCTCTCTCTTTACATTATTTTCGCAAATCGCATGACATTTTTCGTTCTTTTTCATGTAGAACTGAAAAAAGCCCATTAATAATGGCTGGGAAAGTAATCGGACAAATTTACCACAAACGGTGTGTTAACAATTCGGTCGCCTCTCATTACTTCCCCAAGATTTTCTGATTTGTACACAATTTGGCCATCTTTTGGCTTACAGAATGGAAGCGAATAATATTCAAATGGCATAATATTACTTGAGCTTGTAAGTTTAACTGCCTAAAACCGCGTTTGCCGTTTGGATATTATAATTACAAAACCTTGACATCGATTTTATCGTTAATTTCAAAATCCATCGGAGCAACTCCCGGCACATAAAAGCTCTCATCGCTAGGAAATAATGCGAAGAGCACTATAAGAGTGCCGAGTCGTAAAAGTATCATTACCTGAAAATGGCAACAATTAAGCAAAAAGTTCGATGAAATTCAAGCAAAAGCAAGATCTTTGAGACGATTTCAAAAAATTTTCGTGGCAAATCCAGTGCGGCGCGCCGAAAGGGGCGGAGTCGGCAACATCGCGGCTCGCTTTCCTTTTTTTGTTTCAAGCGGCCAAAAAATAATTCAATAATATCTATTGCTATTATTAGCATATGAAGTACACTGCTTTATTGAATTAAAGTTTAATTTAGTGTCGTTTCTTCGGCTGACTTTAAATGGAAAGGCTGCAATGAAAACAATTAAAGATCTCATCGAACTCGGGATGTACCCTTCCAAGCTCTTTGACCAATGTCCTCAAGGAGGCAATCGTTTCGGGGCTGACTAATTGTCTCACTTTTGCACGCAACTGCAAATGTTTGTGTTTTTCAACGAAAACTCATCTATTTCTTCGGAAAATTAGCATTATCGTAGGCAGTCCGATGTTTTGCTTCGTGCCAACAAATTTTCGCAAAAAAAATGTCAACCGACTTACATAAACATATGTGACGGCGGCATAAATAGCATAGGTAAAATATTGTGCCGAGCTCATTGCACCGGCTCTCTGATTGCGCAACTGTTTGAACAGATCGTCGATGTCGACCGTCTTGCCGGACAGCACTTTGCTACTGATGACGTCCGCCAGAACCACGGTCGCCGATCGATTGATTCCATTATCGCAATGGATTACAACCGGACCTTTTTGAAGTGGATCCAGCGAGATTGATCTGATGATTGCGAGCACCGTCTTCGGATTCGCCGGCATATTCTTGGCGTCCCAACGCGGAAAATTGACGACGCGCACGAATTTGCATTCCGAGCATCCTTCGGGCAACAGCTGAAGCATTTGAAGCATTGAACTTTTAAGACTCTCATATGAAATGTTAAAACCTCGACAGTGTAAATATCGGGATTTCCTACTTTATCGTGTTGTTCGACTTTTCGTGTATGAACAAAAAATCTGCCAATCGTGACATATTGGCCTTCGAACAGCGGGAAATACGAAGTGGTTTCGGCAAGAGCACACTGTTGAAAACGAATTCAGCGGATTAGATGGAAGACTCGGTGAATGCCTTACACGAACTGACGTCGTCGCAATTTCCATTTGACTTTTTCCCATATCAAAATTCTTTTCTCGATTCGACAATTCGGCTCCGTCGCCCGATTTGCCCATTTGCGACGAGGCATTGCCCATCATCGACACCGTTTTCGGAAGAGGCGGCGGCTTCTTGTTGGCCATTTCGGCAAGATCCGGATCACCTGCCGGATTGAAAATCGACAAAATCGTCTCACAATTCTTATAGAACACCATCGACCAGAAATCTTCCAACGTTGTCGGCAACGGATACTTAAAAACATACTGTTTCCAAAAATATTCCAATGAAAGAAACCACCCCAATTTTCAAGCCCGACTTTTTTTTTTAAAATTTTAATCCGTTTCCAAAACAAAATCCACCACATTGACCACTTTCAAAAAAAAAGGACCCCAAAATGGGACTGGGAATTGATTTGTGAGTCCGACAAATTTTGTAGATAATCTTCATAAGCAAATTTCATAATTTGTTGTGGATGCCTTCTGAGTGAATGGGACATTTTCAAAAAAGAAAAAGCTTGAATTAATATTCACCTTGCTCAGATCAACCACTCGTTTGTCTGTTTCAAGTTTTTCATTTTTAATTAAAAATTTGTCAGCTTCATATTCAATTTAAGCTCGAACTTATAATTAATCAAAACAATTCTAACTATATATGGTCTATTCAATGTTGAGGCACATAGCCGTGAAGTGATTGATAAATCACAAGGATAGTAGAAAGCAGGGCTGTGCGGCAATGGAACTGCCGATTTGTTTATTTTTGGCAATTTTATGTCGGAAAAAAACCGACGAAACAAAAATCAACGTTCATTGAATAATTTGGGATACCGTGAAAATTCGGTATTTATATTGTCGTTGAAAAAATTTAATAGCCGAAATTCTTACTTTTGGCAATTTGCCGAATCGCCGAAATTTCCGATTGTCGCACAGACCTGGTAGAAATTTGGAGGGACAAAATTAAGGGTCAAAATTCAAATGTAGGGCACGGAAAATCAGATGTGGGACCTCAAAATTGGGGGTTGATGGCGATGGTCCAAAAAAAATGACAAAAAGAAAACCTGTGTGATGATATATTTTCGCTCGAAATCATCAAAAGTCACCATGCTCGCATTGATAAAATCATTCTTATTCGTCTCATCAGTGTCCAATTTGACACGACTATGATCATAGACTACCGCGTCCTAATAATTCCAATTCTAAATCGATCGAACCCCGTTTTATTCACCTTTAGACGATTTTTGCTCTTATTGTTCTCACAAGCAATCGATGTGGTTCTCTCCGGTTTATACTGGGCTAGTTTCGATTCATAATGCTTCATGAGCCCCTTTTCGCCTAAACTTCAATGTACCTTTAAAAACATAATTTGACCTACTTAGTAATGCTCGTACTGATTCGTCGAACTTTTTGAATGCCGCTGTTATTGTCGGATCATAAGCTTTTGAATTAGTTTTTCTTGAGCGAATCACCTCAAATCTCGATTATTTTCTGAATATTTGAATGATTGTCCAACTTTGGTACTTAGCTCTTTCTTTCTCGAATAATTTCGTCTTTTGTCTTTACTCTTTGTCACCATTTTTTTGCTCACATCCTTCTTTTTTTCGGTCTCGGTTGGCGATGCTGCCGAGCTTTTCTCGTTTGTCGTATAATTCAACTGAAAATGTTTTCAACAATCAAAATCTCATTCAATGCGATTTTATCGTCACTTCTTCGTCAAGAGTGTCAGACTTTTTCTTTTTCTTTCCAGTTTTGCGATTGTTTTTACTCAAAAATTATGATTTATTTCTTCTTTTTTTTTTCGACGAAACAATCGATACCTCGAGCCTGTTTTGCGGAATAAATTCATGCTCTACTATTGTTTTTTGAACTGTACTCGAATCGCAATTTCCGAAGTGTTAGGAATGAGTTTGCAAACCGATCCGACGCTTATCATTGCCTTCACGCAATCAAATACCAATCACGTTCTTCATGTTTAATTCGAGATTTGAATTTTTGTGTTTCGTGTAACAATAATTCAAATTTATTTCATTTTTGAATAAATCCACATATTTTTAGGAGGACCTCAAATTGGTGACCTTTGTTTTCAAAATACACATTTATTCCAAAACTATTCTTAATTTCTTGTGAGAATCATATTTGATACAATTGGAAAAATCAAAATGTAAATATTTTCGCAAAAACTCTTAACAAAAAAAACTTTCGATTCGTCACAGAATTTCTCGGATTTTCAATCAATTATCCCGGCTACACTGCTATTGTGCAAAAATGGTAAAAATTGTTGGAAAAAAATGGTCCAGACCAGCCGAAAATTCCGATTTCCGCACAGCCCCCTCAGACTATTGGGTGTCTATTTTTTATTCTCTTTTCAACCATTTTTCGGTTCACTGATTAAGCGCGACGCAAGCATAATGGAAGCATTGTGGGAAATCTGTGGAACGGAAGCATAATGCTTCCATATAGGAAGCATAATGTAATTCTTAGTGGCTGTGGAAGAATTATGGGACGAATATGGATGGAATGAAAACGGGATGAATATGCTTCCGGTGTTTGCGAGCCGTGGAACAAATATGGATGGAATATGGATAAAATAATCATATGTCAATAAACATTATACAATTGGCGTCTGGACGGCAGACCAAGACAATTTCTAGAAAAATCAATACAAAAAACTTATGCTATCATATAAACAATGAAAATTTGAAAATTACATGATACACAACGGACGAAATTTAGCTTCTACCATTTAATGACTTATGTTACTCAGATTTATGTTAATTCAGTCAACTGTTCCTCACTTTGTTTAAAGATTGCCAACTACAATTTAGTCGTATTAATATATTTTTGCCGGTTTTTCCGAAATTGGCATCGCAAACTACTCACAATTTGCTCCAAACTGGTAGCAGACGCGCGTAGAAGAGGCGTGCCGCAGCATTGCAAAACCGTGCGCCGCTTTGCACAATGCGGCCACGCCTCACATTTTCGAAATTCGTTTTCAAAATTTTTGTCCTTTTGCTTTTTCTCAATGAATTTTCAAGATTTTTGTGTTTTTTTTTTTGTCAAAAATTAAAGAATTTTTTTCAAAATTAAAGGAAAAATGTTTTTAAAAAATAAAGGAAAAATTTTCATATTTATCATCAAAATCGAAACCAAAAATAAATTGATAGCATTCGAAAATTTTAAAATCGATACGATGTTTTCAAATCGTTTCCGACACTTTTAAAATCGAATTTAAATATTTTCTCAATCGAATTGTGTTTAATTTCTCATCGAATCCGTTTTATTTTTATTTACTTTAACATATTTTTTATTATCGCTCGCTTTTTTCTTTTAATAAAACATAATGTTTTGAAATTTTTTACAGATGATGACAAGATCGAGAGTGTTGTCAGATATAACTGAAACTGCTCTAGAAGTCAATAACAAAGAACCAGAAGTCCCTAACATGGAACCAAATTCGCTCGACACTTCAGATCCAGATAGTCCAATTTACTCGCCAACTCAGCAAAAAAATTTTTCTCCACAGTCCTCACAAACAACAAAATCAACGCCAATTCCTAAACCTTCGTACGCCCAATTTGTAAGTTGTTATCATCAAAAATTGGCCTGTTCGACTCCAGAAATGGTTTCAATTAGAAAAATATGCGCAATGAAGTCTTTATAAAGTACTTCCTATGTTTAAAGCTTGTTGATTATTTGGTTCCAATCAGGGCTGTGCGGCAATGGAATTGCCGATTGCCGAAATTGCCGGTTTTTCAAATTGCCGAAGAAAATTTCGATCGGTAATTTGCCATTAGCCGAATCGCCGAAATTTCCGATTGCCGTACAGCCTTCGTACCAATATCATTCAGTGGCATTTATCTTTTTAAGTGGGGCTCTAGTACAGAAGTCGCCAGACGCCGACTATATAAAGATCCTATACTTTATTGCAAATATCTATATTACAGATGCTCTTATCCATGGCTTTGGGCAACAACCGACAAATGACTTCAAAGCGAAAGCATTACGCATGGTTCGAGAAGTCATGGATAATCTTCTGTAAGATTTTGAACTATGACTATTAATTTATTTATTTGATTAAGCGATAGAATGCGCCAACGACTTCAAAGGAAATTTGGTGTAGCGCCGGAAGCGCTCGCGGCGCAATTAAGGAAGCTGCTTGATTCTACCAGCAACCCTCAGATGTGAGTATTCATATGTCTTTGAAATTTTAACCAAAATGCCTTTTTGCTTCAAATTTTGGAGTTGTTCTTTCTTCCGCCAATTCACTTTTTATTTTGTGCACTAAAGGGTTTCCAAAAATGCAATAAAAATAAATTATTTTTATTTTTAAGAAAATTATTGATGTAAAAAAACTGATTGTATTTTCTCGAAAAATTTAGTTTACGTAACAATGGTTTACAAGTTTTTCAAATTAATAGGCCCATTATAATCTACTTATTACAGCGTCCCGCTCGATGTCAGTACTGACAATGATTCGAATAGTTCGGCAGTTGCCAGTAACTAATGGTTTGATTATATCTTAATTGAAATTCATTTCATTGTTGTTTTTTTTTTTTATTTTAAATTAAATAAATGTGTTAATATGAAATAAATTTTGAATACAGCAATCAAATTGTTTTCTTATTTTCCCATATGGAAGGCATACGGCTCATTCCATATACGAAACACGCGGTTCCGCAAAAAAATGCTTCCATTATGCTTCCATATAACTTGCATATAAGATTCCTATGATATCCACAGCCGTTCCACTATGCTTCCATTGTGCCTATGCCGCCGTTTATCTGTGTTGTAGCCCAGTTGCGCGATATATGCCACGGCTGTGCGGCAATCAGAAATTTCGGCAATTCGGCAAATTGCCGAAAATAAAAATTTCGGCTATTAAATGTTTTCAACGATAATTCGAAATATAAATACCGAATATTCGCGGTATCCCAAATTATTCAATGCACATTGATTTTCGTTTCGCCGATTTTTTTTGATATCAAATTGCCGAAAATCAAAATTTCGGCAATCCGGCAATTCGGCAATTTGAAAAATCGGCAATTTCGGCAATTCCATTGCCGCACAGCCCTGATATATGCGTACCGTTTCGTTGTGTAAAAATCTGAAAATGGTAGAAAAGGCAAATAAAAAATAACCCAGAATATTGTAGGGAGCAGGCCAGTCATATTCGTGTCCCAACCAGAGCTGTACGGAATTTCGTCTTCCGTTTTTAGAAAATTTAAGTTCCATGCAGCTTTGTTCCCAACCTTATTTCAAACTATCAAAAAAATGTTTTTCAAATTGAAACCAATTTTTTAATTAATTTTTTTCATCGAATCATTTGTTTTTCCAAATCCGTTTTATCTGAACGGCCGACTCGTGAATTAAAAAAACCGTCTCTACTGCGAAATTGACAAGATTGTGTAGTGATTAGTGACGGCTTCAAACAATCCTATCGAAAATTGATCTCATTTACCTTTTTAAAACAATAAATAAAAAAATAGGTCTTGACTGGAAAGGCAGCAAGAAGCTTTGGAAAAAAACGTTGGAAAGCTGAAGATAGCAGCAGCATATGTATTTTTTTAATTCAATTTTTAATTTCAGATGAATGTGCTCTCAATTAATTCACTCTCACAACACTAAAATTTTGGAACAGAATAATTAAAATAGCGGTCAATTATTCACGAATAGGTTTCGTTTGTCTCCCAAAAATTATTTGCATTCCTCATCTCTTCGCCAAATTTAATCCGTTTTCAATTCCATCGCCATCATCTTCATTTTTGCCAATATTAGCTGTTGAAATTTGATGTGCGATGTCGTCGTCGTCCGCATTTTCCGTCTTCTACTCGGTTTCGTTTTCCTCTTCTGCGAGGCGACTTTTAATAGGATATATAGATGGCCTTAAATGAAGGAAACAAGGCGAAGAGATCGGAATTAGATTTGTGCTCTTGCTCTGTGAGCACAGGAAATTGCCGCTGACCACCATTGTTATCGCGTTGGGCAGCGCTTAATTAAAATCGCTCTAGTGGATACTTGTTTCGCGTTTATTAATTTACTAGCACGATCCGGATAATCCTTTCAAATTTCTGAAACCAGTAAACAATTCTAAACGAGTAATTTTAGGAGATGCGACGGAAAAAATATGAGCGCACGATTTTATCATAATTAAATGTAATAAATTGTTTAAATTTTTGTCGGGAACTTTTTTTTCGCAAAAATTCGGCTCTTTTTAACCAAGCTAAAAATCCCATTTTTCCATCGTAAACCCACTAATTTTTTCGGCGAAAAAAAAGTATATATGGTCTCATACACACATCCCTTGCTCAAATTGAATTTACGTCTTCTTCTCATCTCGTCCTTCCTTCCGTCTCGTTTCACCCTTTTTCGTCGCCAACCGGGTGGCTCCCAAAGCAGCAGCAAAAATGAAAAAAAGAGCCACTTTGCATTAGGCCGATGAATGAAGACGAAAAAAAAACGCATGGGAGTCAAGCACAAGGCGATTTATACCCGTCGTGTCATCGAATAAAAAAAAGAAAGAAAGAAAGCGAAAGTGGATGGGTGAGTGGATTAGACGAATTTCGAATAATCGCCTGGATCCAAGTCGGGATTGTAGAATGAGGTCGGAATGAGCCAATCGGGATGAGTCACTTCCATCACACTGCGACCTTGAGCCATTTCGACGGTTGGCATTTCGGAATAGCTGGAAGCATCGAACTCATGAGCCAATGGATGAGAGCTGCGACGTCGAAGCTCCTGAATCATTTCGATTTCGCAATTTCTCGAAAGTTGAAGCAAACGCAACTCGCCATGAGCTCTCACCTTCACCATGCATATTAGAGCCGCCGGCTGATAGGAGAGATAGAATTTATGGGCCACGAGTTCGGGTCTCGTCACCATTTCGGCGACATCGTCGACACCAAAAACGCAACTCGCGTGCGTCAAAACGCCTCGACATTTGTTCTGCCATTGCCATACTTGGTAGCGGGCGATGTAATTGAGGCCCACGTGTTTCACAGTGTTGATAATCGGCGCTTGAAGTTTGAAATTGCGTCGAAACAACACGATATCTTTGGCTTTGATCGCGCCGGGAACCGGAACAACTGAAAAGCAAAAAGAGAACATCGGCGATGAAGCTCGACAATGAAAAGGCGCCTACTCGCTGGCGAACCGGCGACCGACGTCCAGAACGACTCGTCGGGTATCCAAGTCTTTCTCAAGTACTTGTAGAGCTTCTCGACGCGACGACTGCTTATCATGTAGTCGGCGGCCGCGCGCGGCACCGCCACCGACATACTCGATTTGAACAGAGGCACCGGCGGCAAAATCGTCTCAATTGTTTCGCATTTCGTCGTTTCATCGAATTTCCAAAACCAACCTCGCGTCGAAATTTTCGATTATATTCGAATTCTTCAATGTCTGTGTTGAACAAACCGCCCATCGCTTTGAATATACGGACCATTTCGAGATTCGTTCGCATCGGAACATCGGATCCCGACAAATACTGCAAAAGAAACGAATCAATCAAAAGCACCCCCCCCGCGCCCGTTATTTCCTTACTTGGTAATACTTCCACGGATGATTTTGAGTGGCCAAATAATAGAAGCAAGAATAGACATTCTCCAGAATCCCAAAAGTTCCCCATTCCGATTTTGCGCCATACTGAAAACAAATTTCAACCAAACACACTCGATTTTGTGGTTCGAAGCGATTCAAATGACCTACAAAAACGTTAATATTGGGAAAACATTCGTGCAAATTCATCAAAGCCCGCTTGAATAATGGGTCCGCGAGAACATCAATTTTGATGCAAAATAGGTGCTGCGGTTGGTAGAAGAGGCTTAATTGAAGAATAACCTAAAGAAATTGAATGTGTTTCAAACAATTTGTCAATATTTTTTTTACTTGGACCAATTCTTTGTAGACTACTAAACCATAAGCCAACGGATACTCTTCTTCTTCGATTGATGTTGCATTTCGAGCAAAATTAAAATATTTGTCAACTGTTTCACAGAAGTCTGTCGTGTTTTTTAATTCAAACTCGATTGATTCGAAATCGAACGTCCATTGTTTCATTCGTTCAATTTGTCGACTATCTTCTGTGCCGTTCACCACGCTCGTGCAATTCAACGGAATGTTTTCAATTTTTCGCAGTTGTCTGGAATTTAGCCCCGAACCATTTTCATGTTATTAGCAGGGCCGCGCGAACGCAGCCCCTCACGCAAAAATTTAGTTGTTGGCGAATCTCAACTCGAGACTGCCACACGGGTCAGCCTATTCGAAAGTGCAATGAACAGGCCTCGCCATGGGGATTCCGCCTTCTTGATCGCGAAATACCCCCAACCAGGTAAGTTTATGGGCGGTCTCATCGCCGTCTTATATGCGCGCGCGTGTGCGGACACATTGCGGGTTTCGCCGCATTCTATGTTCAGCACGAGGCACTTACGGAATGGCCGCCAAATCATTGCGATAACACGTTTGAAGGGCAACGTAGACGGTAAATATCAAATATAGAATAGTTGGAGTGTCGATTGAACGCCGCCTGAGTCTCATCGTGAAAATGAAAATGGAAGAATACGGATTCGGAATAACTAGTAGAGAAGAGAAAGTGAGATAAATATCTCGTGATCCAAGAAAAAGAAAAATACGAAACTATCAACAAGAAATCGAACAAGATTTTCAATTATTCATTTGTATATTCAACATTTTTTTTTGTTGCACAAAAGGTTGAGCAGTGAAGGAAATGAGCTAGAATGCGAATATTCTCCTCAGACCACAATTCAATTAAATGGTCCCATCTGAATAAATTCTTGAATTTGCAGGTGCCAATCGGTTGAAAACCTTAAATATGTATCAATTGAGCGCGAATTAATAATCCGGTTAATCCTGGTCTCCTAGCATGAGACTCCGCCCACCTCTCAATTTGGGACCTCCGCCATCGACGCGTTATTTTGGTGGCATTCGGTTTGTCATCGAAACATTTTTCAATTAAATCCGACAAATCGAATAGCAGTGGCTGGCTGCCGAGCTGTTCTAATAGGTGGTAATAAGGCGCAAGAGCCACGCGCGGTGCACCTGCTCATGACATTCTCTGCGTCTCGTCGCGTTTCATCAGGTAGCGCGAGAATTCAATTATTTCGCATTTTGCCAATGTTGTACATAGTACGAGGAGACGAGCCTTTTTTTTTATTCGTCGCTCACCAATCCAATATACTCCAAATATGGAAATATCCATATTTGGCGTTCTATTTGATATGAAATTTGACACCAATTCATCGCGAATTTCTCAGATTATCGCGTTCTTTTCAATATTTCCCATTTTCTGAACCTCATTGGTCCCATTTTAATGATTTTGAGAAAATCTTTTTTTTTCGAACCACTCAGGCAAATCAAATAAAATATTTTGAGAATCAAATATTCAATTTTAAATTCTAAAATATTTTGAGAAAATCTAAAGTTTATTGATACTTTCTAAAAGTTATTGAGAATCGCTAAAATCAAAAATATTTTTTTAAATCTTATAATATTTTCCAAAAATTATTGAGCAAATTCTAAATTATCTCAATAAATTCTAAAATCTTAAAATAATTTCAAATATTTGATTGAGAAAAATCTAAAATATTATAGAGATACGTTAGTTTCTCAATGATTCTCAAAATATTTTATTCGATTTACCTGAGGAAGAATTTTTTGAGGAAGAATTTGATTTACCTGAGGAAGAATTGCGTTTGTCTCGGTTTTGAAATTTTCAATCAAAAAAAGAATCGATTCCCCCCATATTAAAAAACATAATTCAAAAATTTATATCGAAATTCATCTGCGGACATTTTCCATAGCAACTTGATTTGCAGTCGAATTCGAAAACTACGAATAAAAAAAATGCGATTTTGCAATTTCTAATCCATCGAAACTCGTAGAAGCAAAAAAAAATGTTCTTTTCGTGGTTTAGCGGTGATGAATTGATGCGTTTTTCAGGATGAGTAAACCGCCGCCGCCGCCGCCGTCGTCGTCGTCGTCGTCTCACTTTTTTTTGTGTCCATTTTTGGGTTAGACGCCAGCCGTCGTCGATGGCTCCGCCCACACTGGTCATTTGTGCGGCGCGCGGCATTGAAATGCGATGAGGAGGAGTGCGGACGAGCAGGCGGAGTCTGTGCTCTTCTGACGAAGCATCATTAAGATTTGGTGTCGTTCAGAAGGAGCACAAGCAGCAACTCTTGAATGCAATTCAATTCTAATACTTCCTCGCATACGTGTGGTCATCTTTCTATTTCTTCTTCTTCTTCTTTTTCTTTTTTTTACATGCATTTTATGTGAGAAGCAACATCTCATCTCCCAATTTTTGGCCTCTTCTGAGCCTCAATTATCCTTTTTTGGGATGGCTGTAATGAGAGAAACTCGAGAATAGGTTGAACCTTCAAATTCCTTTGATGCTTTCCCAATTTTCTTGAAAAATTTTTATTCATATAAAGCATTTCGCTGAAATATTTTTATGCGATTTTTTTTTTGTAATTTCTCTAAATATATTTGAGTATTCGCTTATTTTCATACCAAAATTTTTTATATATTTTTTCTATTAAAATCCAAAGTTTTCAGGTTGCCAAATGTTGCCATAGGAATGAATTCGATATTCCGTATTATTACTACACTATATTTATTGTTTCCAATCGTTCAGGTTCGTTTCTTTCGCAATATCGCCAAATTTCGCCATTTGCCCCCAATTTAATTAAATGGGGTTTCTTAGGAAGAAAAAAATTTCGCAAGAGTGCTTTCAAATATGGCTGAAAAAAAAAAACAACTGAGTCATCACCTCAAGGGACCATTATTTGCGCGTTCGTCATTGGACCAACCTATTTCGACGCGCAATAATGCAAATTTCGATTCTTCTCAAATACAGCTGCATTTGTAATGGCTCACTGAATTCGCGTGCACCAAAACCGGCTTTTATTCGAATGATGAGGCTTTTGATATAGATATTGCCCTTTTTTTTTTGAAAAACTTAAAAATTATTTATTGTAGTTTTGAAAGCAATAATGCGAACAATTGTTTGAGTGATAACTGCGAGACAATTTCATTTTAAGTTTATTCCATCTGCGGACATCTTCCTTGAAATTTAAAATAAAAATGTGGAAGATTGGCTAAATGCTAAAAAAAATTCAATAATAGTGGTCTTGGCACAAAACCAAGGATGTAGATTTATGGTCCCAAGCGTTTGTCACAATGAATATCCAGTCCAGTTCGGTCTGACTTTGAAAACTGAGGCCCTGATTTTTGAATCTTAACAAAAGAATTTCAATTGTAAATATCTGCGGACATTTTCCGGGTTGCGCCACAATCGCCTAGGTGTTGTTATTAGCGGTGGCTACAGAGGACCCGGCTTTTTTTGGAACTTCTTTCGATAAGCCACTTCGCTTCTTCTGAAGTGTTATTTTCAAGGGACCCATTCGAAATTAAGAAAAAACTTCCAAACAAATTTCGATTGCAACGACTTTGACTACATATTTGCCCACCGATAATAATTATTCAATAAACATTAATTATCATAAATAAATGTTGAAAGCAGCGCCTCTTTTTGGCCAAAGTAAACAAGTAACATGTGCTGATGCCGATGATTTACACGGATTAAATGGATACGCGACGAGTAGGCCCGTAGTAGTCAGATGGTCGGTCCGGTCCGGTCCGGTTTGGTCCAGCTGGCACCCACTTTTTTTTCTTCTCATATGTGTGAGTGACCAGAAAAATGTTAATGGATAAATAATTGCCGGCGTTTATTTTCGATTGCGGGGGATCATGCGTGTGTGCTGGAAACATATTTGAAGCGCATAAATATTTGAATTCGTGATGCGTAAATTTGTATTACTCGATGTACGTGCCGTCGGTTGCTATGGAACTGCTCGGATTAGCATTCTGCCTTATTTAGTAGACGAACAATGGGACCGCAGAAAGGTTTCAATGAATGGAGGAACGGCCGGACGAGAGAGCATGTGGACCCATAATTAATATGTACATGTAGGAATCGTCGATTCAAACATTTTTCAATTCGATTTTTTTAATTAGAAAAAAATTTGTTGAGAAATGAGAAATTGTCGGCAGCTGTAAATTGATTTGAGCAATTGATTCCGAAATTCGATTCAATGCAATTTGACCTTATAAGGTATCGGAATTCTATTGGGAATTCGATTCCAATGCGTTCGGGATAAATGCACCACCGAATATACAAATTGGTGGTGTGCAGTTAGTGTGTCTGGTGTCAACACATGCTCAAATATATCGGATGACATAAATAATGTTTGAGGCAAATTGGTGCTGCTGCGCGAGTCGGTTTTTCGAAATAAGACGAAACGAGAAGGCGAAACGACTCCATTAAATTGGCATTTTGAAACAAAAACCCATTATGGAAATGAGAATGCCGATCTTGAATGCGTTTTTTTTTTGCAGGCCCGAACTCTAACCAAAGTTCCGCTTGATGCGCCGATTGGATGGCTTGTCGCCGATTTGCGGTTTCAGAAGTTGATTGCCAATCAAGAGACTATCGAATTTCAGCAATCATTGTTCAGCTATTTATTTCAAATCGACGATGGTTTTCGGGTAGAGCGTCTCATTCTTCAGAATCTCGATGATCTGATCGACGTCGTTTTGACTTTTCAGATTGTCACAAACTCAAGCATCTCGCATCTTCGAGGTGAACTCTTCGAGCTTATCCTAACCGCAAAAGAAGAATCTTACCGTCGGGTTATCGCTTTATACCTCTATGTTGATCCTCCAAGAAATCAGTAATTTTTCAAAAATCCTTTCAAATTTGAATTCAATATTCAAGGAATGCTCATTTCCTATCAAACAACTATCATACGACAGTTTATTCGACATCGAATGTTGGCTCAAAATTGGTGTTCAGTCAGCCAATCGCAATTCGAGCTGTCGATTTGGCCAGAAGAGCCTATATTGCTCCAGTCAGTACTGTTGTCGGATTACCCTTCATGATTGCTTCCAACGGACCATCGGCAGTGGATGTAAGCCAATGTTGTCAATGCTTCTTAATTCCCGCTATTTTTCAGATGGCTGTGAGCACGCCGTTGAGCAATTTCAAGGAAGATCGAACATTCATTGTATACTTGGCCGCGTTCGACGCCGACGGCGAAATTCAATCGCAAACGAAAATCACGATTGATTTGAAAATTGTCGATGAGCCATTCCAGAAATATTCTGTGAATTTCGACGAAAATATTGCGGAAAATTTCACAATTTTCCAAATTCCACAGAAAAAGTCTCAAAAATCTCCTCTTTTTTTGACTCATTTTCATTTTTCAGCGGCTTATCTCGATTTAAACTAGTCGAACCATCGAGATTGTTTGCTGTCGAAGAGCTCAGTGGACGGGTCTCGACACGAAAAGAAATCGGCTACGGGCGATATCATCTTCAATTCGTTTCAAGCAATTCGAAGAAGACCAAAAAGGTTCAACGAATTCTGCTGGAGATTCATGTGAAGCTGAAACACGCGAAGAAAAATCGAGGCAGAAGACACTTGGAAGATCTGGTTTTTGAAGTGAATGAAAACGAAATCGAGCACAATGATGAGATGAAGATTCCATTGATGGCTGGCGAGACGATTGGAGAGCTGAACACTGCCAAGGATTTGCTCATCATTGAGCAAAATGGTACCCCCTATTTGACACATTATGAAAATATTTTGATCAGTGTTTTAGGTCAAATCCGTTTCCGTGCGCCTCCAAACTACGAGAAGACGAGCTCTATTATTGCAACTGTTCCGATCAACGGCCTAATGAATAGTAAGTCAAACATATTTTGATTGATGAGCCGATAATTACTCGGGCATATGCGTGTCCATCAAAATGCTTGCACACACATGCGCGTAAGGGACTCGACTCGTAATTATATTAGGGTTTGCTCCAGTGATGATGGAAGCGAGACGAGAAAATCCTCTTGAGGATCGAATTTGAGTGACCTCCTAGTGGCACTCGCTTGATTTGATTAGGTGCAATCTCGTCCATCGGCCGACGGACCATATGCATTAGTAGGCGGTCGGATTTCACAAAACAATCACATTGGCGAAAAGCGCGTTCGTATGACATAAGCCAATTTATCAAGCAGCGGACACAGTTGGTGGCCGAGCCGGAAGGCAGACCGGGGGATTTGCATGTTTTTAATGAGACCGACCGCCATTTTTGGCGGTGCCACGCGCTTCCCCTTCAATCATTGTTTTCGCCAACGTGAATGAAGCAGCTAGATGGACGAGCGAGAAAGGGGGATTCGAGACGTCCGAAGATATTTATGATTGCCATAAAACATCTGTAGCAATCTCGTGTCGCCATTATTGCGGCTGCCGGCCTATCCCAGCAAATCACTTATTTTTAAATATATTGATAACTGCTCAATAATTATATGTAGACTAAATTGTTTTCCTTATTCGTATTTTTGCCTTTGAGCCCATCATTCAAACCATTACGTGACTAATCCGTTGTCCCGCGAGGATCATGACAGAATCCAATTGTGGTCCTTGCCGGACCCTTGAATAATAGTCACTTATCCAATAAAACAAAAACATCTGCTCGCTTCTAAATTGGCACCCGTTTCGCCAATTCTCACACCAAACAGTCGTAAAACTTTTGGTGGCGTTGAACTTTGGCAATCTGTTTTTGGTGGCGAGGGCCGCGGGGTGTGTTCACCAACAAAACACTCGAGATCCGCCACACTATTTTGTATTTAATAAGTGCGCGGGTGAACATATGGGACGAAGTGGGTCCGAACGGCCGACGGACCACCACAGATATGTGTACTACATGCGGTTGGGTGAACCCGAGGGATTTCGCCAATTATGCGCATGCAACATTTGATTTATACGAAACAATAGCTGGAGGGGACAAAATAAATTATTTATAATTCAAGATGTTCTCGATATTATTTCCGTCGCTGATAATCAGGATCATTGTAAGGAACCAGAACATCCTCATTGATAGTTGGTCTCATTTCCCCGCCGCGTTTGCTTGCACCGAATGCTTTTGCCGCAATTGGTCCCTAAACGACAACCCTCAATGTGGATGATGCATCGAAATTTTACCTGGAAATTAGCAAAGCCTCCCGTTGGCGAATGCACTTCGATTTGAAGCACATCAACGCATCGAACAGCCATAAGTATCATGCAAAAATTGATAAGAAATCGCAACATTGTTATTGTCGGAATTGGGTGATGACGATGATGATGATGATGATGCGAAGAAGGAATGATGCGAGAAACCAACTTGGCTAGATTAGCGGGTTTTTTCTGCTTGTTGATTACATAAGAAGCGGTGGGCGGAGCGATGATTGAATGAATGAATGAATGAATGAATGAATGAATGATTATGGGTGATTCGATACTTCCATTCGGCAATGTTCGGAAATGAATTTCGTAGAAACGATAACCGATTGGTTGGCAAAAACGAATTAAAGCAATTAATTAAACGCGTGGTCAAATATTAAAATATGATAATTTAAATATTAATGAATTCAAGGCCGCGCGCAATCGATTCGAATCAATGTTCGCGATATTGATGAGCCGCCGGCTTTCGTCAATTCACCACTTCCAATGCTTGCCGTCGTACCATTGAATCCAACAATTGGCCGAGTTGTCTTCCAATTTGTCGCTCGAGATGAAGCTGGTGACGGCGACGCCGACGTTCTCTACAATCTGATTGATGTTATTCGTAAGAAAAGAAATAGACGTGCATTGGAACCACCAAAAATGAAAATATTTTCAGCTTCTGGCTCATTCATCGTTGATTCGAAAAGTGGAGTTGTCCGAACTGCGTGGAACAAGTACGAACGAGGCGAGACCTATCGAGTGTCTGTGCAGGCGGTCGATGCAACCCCCAGCGACAACAGCACTTCGCAGGTGTCTGAAGTTGCGATTCTCGAGATCCTTGCTGACGATCGTCCGCCACAGTTCGCCCGCCAGAACTACGAAGTGACAGTGACTGAAGACAATCAAATTGACTACAGGTTAGGCCAAATACATTATTTCTAGAAAACTAGGGGGTTCTATTTTTAGTGTCGTTGACATGAAAGCTCAATCGTTTCGAAGTATTGAAGACGGAAAAACGAAGGGCGAAATCACGTATTCGCTAGAAGGAATCTCATCAGATGAGGCCAAATGGTTCCGAATTGATCCGATTACTGGAATCGTTCATCTGACTCGAGAATTGGATTACGATGATCCGGCATTGCCAAAGTCTCATTCGTTCAAGGGTAAATTTCATGGAGAATTCACATCGATGTTCATGCATTTTATTTTAGTAACTGCCCGCGAAGACAATCGAGAAACCAAGATCGATTTGAAAATCAACATTGGAGACGTGAATGACAATGCTCCGACGTTTACACGACCTCTGTATACTGCACAAGTGCGCGAAGACATTCCGTTGAATCAAGTCATTCTCAAAGGTCTCAAAAATTCTATTGTCTTTTTTTTAAACATATTGCTCATTATTTTTCAGTGACTGCAATCGACAAAGATAGTGGCGAAAATGCGCGAATCGACTACACTGTGGACAACGCGAATTTCACAATCAACGATCGTGGCGAGATATCGGCGAGAGTTCGACTCGACGCCGATCAACTCAACGAGCGACATTTTGTCTATCGGTTCAATGTTACTGCCAAGGATCACGGAAATCCTGCCTTGAGCAGCACCGCAGCAGTTCACGTTAGAACTGAGAACACGAACGACGAGCATGCAGTGTTCCTTCCGACGAGCCACTATACTGCATTCGTCGCCGAAGACGCTCAAGGGGGAACTCCAGTGATACAGATTCAAGCAAGAGATGCCGATCGGGATGAAGTGACCTACGCATTTGTGGATTCGAACAATGAACATCCGACACTGACTATGAATCTGTTCACAATCGATCAACACACAGGTAGTCTATTCGGTTAGAACTCGCAAATGATCATTTCTCGTCTATAGGATTAGTGAAGCTGCGAAACGGTGTGACCCCGGCAGATCTCGCGGAAGCTCAAAATCCGATCAATCTGACGGTTCAAGTCAAAGATGATGGGTCTTGTTGCGTTTATCCCAGCGAAACGCATTTCTCATATGCAACCCTTCTTATCGGTAATCTGTAATTCTGAAAATGTGTCTGAAAATAATATCATTTAGGTATTGAGGATGTAAACAACAACAAACCCGAATTTCCGGATTGTGCTAAGTATAGCGAGATGGCGAAAATCCTTGAAGGAACTTATAAAACCAATCCGCCGACGATCATCAAGGTGGAAGCCACTGACGACGACTCGTCTGCCAATGGAGACATCGTTTATTCGTTGTATTACACTCAATCGGAAAGTAGAAAAGCTTTTGTGATTGATCGGAACTCCGGAGTTCTGACACCTTCCCCACACGTCGTATTCGATAGAGAAACTCGGCCGAGGGAAGATGTGACTGTGAAAGCCACCGATCGAGGAGATCGACCGCTCATCGGATTCTGCCAGTTCTCCGTCGAGGTTGTCGATGTCAACGATAATGCTCCACAATTTGAGCTTCCTTCCTATGAGACGAGTGTTTCAAGATTCGAATCCGTCGGGTACTAACTAGATTGTTTTCCGGTGGCTTCATTTCAAGATAATCAATTTCAGAACATCTGTGATAACTGTATTTGCTTATGACAATGATGCAGCACATAACGCAGAAATTTCGTATTCCTTGGAACCTGATACGACAGCAGGCGAGGAACACGCGAATGACATTCAATTCTTCGAGCTAGTCAACAGAAGAAGTGGAGAGATCACACTCGTCAAGAATATTCCATATCAGGTTTGCTCACGACGTCCTTTCATTTTTTTTTTTTGTTTTGAATTTGTACATTTAGAAGTCGAAGTTTGTGTTCAACGTCGTCGCCAATGACAATGGCGTTCCTGAAGCACAAACATCGGTAGCTCAAGTCATTCTGAATGTTCTTGATCGCCAACACAAAGCTCCAAAATGGCAGAGTAGTCCCGATTGCAAAGCGCTAGTCAGTGTTGTCGAGAATGTCGAGATGAATAGGATCATTCTCCGTTGTCGTGCTGTTTCTGGAGACGGATCTCGAAGTCAGACGGTTTATAAGCTCAGCACGACCGGCGGACACAATTCGAAAGTTGATTCGAAGTTTCGGCAATTTAATCGGTTCGAGGATGGAAACGAATGGGTCGAAGTGGCGATCATGGAACCACTTGACTACGAGCAAATCAATAATTACACGCTGACGTTGTCGGCAACCGATGTCAGTTCACAAGTTACCTCAACGAAGACGTTTGTCGTCGAGGTTCGAGATGTCAACGACGTGGTCCCGCAATTCACTGTCGATTTGTTCACTGGAACAATTGATGAGGAACTGACACCAAACGAATATCTCGAAAAGTAACATATTTTTGGCATTTCATTTTTTGAGATTCAATATTTTTTTTTAGAACAAATGGAAAACCGATAGTGACGGTTAAAGCGATTGACAATGATTCGAATGGACCTCAAAATGAAATTCATTATCGGATTGTCGAGACGCCGGAAGGCCGCGAAACTCGATATTTCAGAATTGATGAGCTGACCGGAGAAATATTTCCGAATGACAAGTAAACGAACCAACATTGGCCTATTATCACTATTTTGCAGATTCGATCGAGAGAAAATTGATATGTACATATTGACGGTTGAGGCACGCGATAATAGTCCATCAGCACTTCCTGGAACGAAAGGTCCGAATAAGGATAATGTGAAAGTTCAAATAGTGATCAATGATGTCAACGATAATCCACCATTATTCGAAGAGCAGAAGTATATTGGAAGAGTGAAAGAATCTGAAGGAGAAGGGCATGATGTGATCACTGTGAAAGCACATGATCTCGACAAACATTCGAATCTTCGCTATCATCTTGTTGGTGCAAATGGTGGAAGAATTCCGTTTGGCGTTCGGACTGATAGTGGAACTATCTTTGTGAAGGAGATGCTCGATTTCGAACATACCGATCAATATCACTTGGTTTTGATCGCATCGGATGGCCGCCACAATGCCACTACAAATGTGTTTATTCACATCGAGGATGTCAACGACAATGCTCCGATGTTTGAGCAACAGAAATATGCAACAACGGTGGTTGAAGAGGACGTCGATGTTCCGAGGGTTCTGTTCAACGTCAAAGCAACGGATGCTGATCAAGACGAGAAGAGCAGCAAGATTGTGTATCGGCTCGAAGGACAAGGAGCCGACGATGTGTTCCGAATCGGCGCTTATACTGGAGTTATTGAGCTTATGAAGCCATTGGATCGCGATCCGCCGGAAGGGGTTCCGTCTTGGAATTTTGTAGTGCAAGCAATCGATGACGACGGAAATGGACTTGTGGGATACGCCGATGTTCAGGTACAGAAATTTGAAAAAAATGTCGATGAGCGACCAGTTTTTTTCTCCAAATTAGCACAATTCTCAAGCGAGTTTAATGTGTTGCGAGCAAGGCGACATCTGCTTGCTGCCGTCTGCCCAAAAATGGTAATTCGGGCAACTCATCAATTATTTACACGAAACTTTGTGTGTTGCGCGTTGAATTCAAATTATTATTCGAATCAACAATTTCGAATTTGTAGGTGAATGTTCGCGACATCAACGACAATGCTCCGATATTCCCCGAACGGCTGTTTGGTTTCATCGAGGAAAATCGAGAGCCGATTCGTACGTTTTCTTGAGAGTTATTTCAATATGATAATTGATATTTCAGATGATGATGGTGTCTATTTCATGGATGTTCAAGCTCGCGACTTTGACGATCCGACGACCGAAAATGCGAACATTGAGTACAGGATAGTAGCGAACAAACTGATCAGTGGAGAACCAGTGTTTCGTATTGACAAACAAACCGGAAAGATTTTCGCGATGAGAAGTCTCGATCGAGAAATCGTGTCTGAAAGGGAATTCGTCATCGAGGTTCGCGCTAATGACCGAGGCGTTCCATCGAGAGAAGGATTCGCAAATGTCACTATCAAGATCCTAGATATGAATGATAATGCCCCATTCTTCGAGAAGGTATAACCAGCCTAAATGATTTAAATTCGAAATCAATTAAAATGTTAGACCAAATATGTGGGTAGTGTCGAAGAGACTGCTCCAGTTGGTGCCGCGATTATGAGCTTTTCCGCATTCGACGCAGATGTTGAAGCAAAGGACAACGTTTTCACCTATCAGTTGGCTGAAGAAAATGATTATTTCTATGTTTCGACGGACAAGGATTCAACGCAATCTTCAGTCGGAGTTTTGAGAGTCAAACAGGTTAGTCACGTTATTCGGCGTTTTGGGAATGCACCAAAATTGAAACTCTGGCAGATGGTCTAATAAACGGTAATAAATCAACAATGGGTGAATTGCTAATTTGTGCGTTGCCTTCGTTCTTTCCTTCCTTATACTGAATCATCATTGTTCCCAGCACTAAAAATGTTAATTACCCCTACTCGACTACTTTTCATTTCATTGTCTCGCCATGCGCAGCATCAGCTTCTTCATTTTTTTCATTCTTTCATTCACTCTTGCTTGCTTTATTTCATTGAGACGGAGTAATTCTCCATCGTGCCCCCTTTCTCCACTTTTTCCTCCAGTTTTAATATCGCCAGATTGAAGTTTTCTTGGAGTTTTTTTCGGCGAAATCTGCTCGACTGGAAGATTAATGATGAACACTGGACGGAGAGTTTTCCCTTTGGCTTCCGTCAGTTGTTCATTTCTGTTTAGTCATGCTTGCCTCTACAACTAATTTTGATTAATGATTACGACGATCTGCGAACGCGAGGTCATAAACATCGGTTTCTTATCAAAGATTACTAAGAAAAAAAAGGAAGAAAGGTCCGTAATTTTCAGAAAAATTCATCAATTGTCGTAAAGTATTGCGTATTGTGTGTAAACACTGTATTAATTGAAATTAAGAAGTTTCCTAATTTTTCTTTCTTTTTTTTAATTTTAATCCCTTTCAAATTGTTATGATAGTTTATATATGAATAATTCGTAAAATCTACGTTCCTAGATTTGTCGAAAATCAATTTCTAGTCGATTAAATCTATATAGAAATGTGTCTGTTGTCGAACCGATCGCCTATTGAGATACCTTGATCGATTCCGGTTGATTTCGGTTCGAATCGTTCCACTCGTACAACTCTTTTCTTTTCTTGTCCATTACTACTAGTTCGCACCCGCTTTTTACAACTACTCACATAAATCGAATTCCGGCCTCTGGGCCTAAAAAAAAGTGCGACAATTTTGCGCATCAATTTAAAACTAGGCCATTTAAAGAGTACATGTGACAACCGGTCATTTTATAATGGTCCCATGGGGTCAACTGCTCATCCGCAACTTTTGCGCAACACTATGCTGTACTACTCATTTTTCATGTCTTATTGTCATCTTATGAGTTTCTGCCTTTTTTTCTCGCTAAAACGCGCCTTTTTCGTAAAACAAATTTGCCAGCAATTTCTTGTGTCTGATTTTATATATTTTTACGACTGTCAACGTTTGATATATGCGCCAAGAGCACGACATCGAGATGACGAATGTTCTTGTTTTAAATTCCTTTTTTAGGAAATTTCTTTTTAGCACAGTCAGAAAATGCGGATTTATTGATTTAAAATTTTGATTTAATGTGATAGATCAATCTAGTATTTATGCGAGTATTATTTTTTCATCTTTCGAAATAAATTGTCTTCTAATATTGGAATATATTGGAAGTTCAAAAACAGAATCTCTTTGTGGTTTTTTACCATCTCGCTCTTCAATGCATAACTGATTAAATTTCCTTGAATTCTTGTATAATTGCTTTAGAACATTCTCAATTTCGTGTCAAAAATTATATAAAAGAGCATGAAATTGGTCTAAGATTTGAATAAATACATAGATGCAAGCGCACGAATCTATCATTGTTCGCCAACTGTTGTTTCCGTTTCAAATTTCAATCGGATGCCTGTTCGACGTTGCGCAACGAATGCAGCACACGCCACCTCAAATTGCGCAACCCATGTGTCACATAGGATTCCTCACAAAACTTCTCAATACCACCAGCTGCATCCAACTCTCGACGCGGCATTTTTTGCTGTCATGGGTTTCGCTCTCGCGCCCCAATAGCGAACCCGATAAGCCAGTTGGCCGTTCTCCCGCTGAGAAACTTGGAGATTAACTATGCATTATCGCTTTTATTATATCACTTTCTCTGATGATTCGCTGCAGCAGCCGGACGCCCCATCGACGCGCGCATTTTATTGAAATTCACCAACTTTTCGCATATCTCGAATTTGCATCGCGTCGATTTTTATTCGCTTCCGGGCATTCTTAACATTTCATATTACTTTTCAAACATTTCACACTTTTCAATTGATCTCTCTCGCTCTCTCTTTTTTTTTATTGGAATTTCTAAACCTGAAGATGCGTCGATTTTTTTTTTGAAAATCGAAAAAAAACCTGAAAACTTAATTGAAAAACGAAACAATCGGATATTTCATATTTTTCTGAGCCGATTGCAAATCGATTCCTTATCGACATTGCTGAATTGTTTATTTTTTTCATTTCAAAAACGAGTTTCAAATTTCGTCGGCCGTAAGAAAAAGGACAAAAGAGCACCGGAGATGGGTGTTTTGTGACAGAAAAAAAAACACAATTTCAAGTTTGCAAAATCATTCTTCTTCCAATCCCTCCTTCTCCGAATTTGGTATCGAATTTCGCGCGATCATCTTGAGATTTGCGTGCCCGATTTTCGGATTAATGCCTCGTTTTACTACACCAGCCAGTTTCTTATTTTCGTATTTTTGTTAAATGTGTTGTTTAAAGTACGTTTCGAAACCGAGGCGGCCGACGATTGCCGATTCGCGACTTCAAAGTGACTCTTTGATTTATTTTGATGAGTTTTATCAGTTTTTGCGCCGGTAGATCACACCCACTTTTTAATGAGCGGCAATTAATTAAACGTGCCGCCAGTGCGGCCAGTTGTCACAAGTCAAACTATTTCGATTGTTTGTCGATCGCCTTGAAATCCTAATGTTCGCCAATTAGGACGACACAATAATGCGCGAAGTGGTCTCCTGCTGCTGCTGCTGCGGAAGAGGCTTTCTGTCGATGCATCCGTCCGTCCGTCATCTTCTCTCTGATTTATGGGTGCCCATTGTTTGACTCTAAAACTTTTTATGATGATTTTCTCTATACCGTCAGCCGACATCTGGTGACCTTCGCGCGCTATTTGCTCACTTTATGATGTTTTCCACACTTTATCGTTATGACCTTCATTATCAGCGGGCTTTCCAAAAAGGAATATTGTGCAAGACGATTGTGATATGAGGGGCTCAAACAAATGGCTCCTGGGAAACAAGTGATAGCAATTCTTTTGTACTTGCAACACAATACGCCCGAAATCGATATTGTTCTCAACTTCCGAAGAATTTGAGATTTTTGACATTTTGTGCAAAGTAATTTCACACCCCTCTCTCTCTCTCTTTCTCCTCGCCCATCTTCCTCAGTTGGATTTCCATTTCCTGATCGCGTCGCGTTCATTTGAAATCAAAAATGAGTGTGTTCACGAGTGCGCCGCCAAAAAAAAAACAACAACAACTTGGCGCTGCGCAAGCGAGTTTGCTGAATGTCAAAAAGAGAGAGGGACTAATCAAATGAAATGGTCACTCAACTGCTCTTTTCAAGTCTTCCCTCTCAATTCATTTTTTTTCTGTGCGAGTTGTCGCCGCGCTTCCTGGACAAGCAAACATTTTGCGGCCTCTTCACTGTCAAGCATTTTTTGAGCCAGAGATACAATTGCTTCACTTGTTTGCTGTGTGTGTGTGTTTTTTGGAGGCCGTAAAGGGTCATTCACTGTTTTTTTTCTCGTTCGAAAACCGCGGTAATTTCGACAAAATTTTGAAATACATTGAGTACTACTGTAGATTATGAATTTGTGTGATTTTTCGTGTAGTGTCTACACATTTCTTTTGTTTTTATTCCGTGAATTTTTGCATTCCAATCATAATAGTTTACAAGCTTGTCGATTGCGAATTCAATTGAAAACGAGATTCATTTCTCACCATAAAATGCGTTGGTTTTCGAATTCGAAAATGCATGTTTCAAAATCGGACAATTTCTTCTTCTCTCTGGCATTCAATTCAATCAAACACCTTGAACAAATAACAACAACACGGGGCTCTCCAATCATCACCATAAATCGATAAGGGTGACTCATGCGACGTATTTAAAAGCAAACCGCCGACACTGTGTCATATCATTATCACAAAATTGTTTGCATAGGTGCATAGGTGGGCGGTAAGGCGTTCTTGCATGTTCGCCTCAACCCGCCATCGTCGTACTCGTAAGTCGCGACGATGATTCCGTTTCACAATCGAAACCCCTTGCTTGAATGAGTCAGAAGCTCTGAAGGCAATTCATTGCTCGTCACCAGGTGTTCCCATCGTAACATTCAATTCTAACACATTCTCTCGTCTCCCTAGTGTTTTGCACTTTTTTTTTAACGCAATTTCAAATCCTTTGGCCGGCATTCCGCTTCATTGAAAGAAAATGTTTATAAACCGACAACGCTTGCCTTAGACTTTCACTTGCCTTCGTCTTTAGTACGAAAATGTTTACTATTCATAACATTCGAATATCGTCTTGAAAAAAAAATGGAATCACATGTGTTTCTGATTCACATGTCGTATTACTGTAGCGCAACTAATTTTGTGCAGTGTTGCGTGAAATGATTGCACACTTTTTCGTTTTTCGCAAATTTTCAAAAAATGATTTTTTTTTTCGATGTCCACGAGTGTCCAATCACCCATTCACGCACTTTTTTGTGCGTAATAGGTAGTTTAACAATAATTTTGAAAAAATTGAGTAAATAATAGAGATTTCCCAATAGTAATTCTCGTATTTGACCGACATACTAAAAAGTTTTAGCCTTGAATCTTTTTGTAGTCATTTATGCAGCCAGCCGTCCATCGGTTTTTCCTCATAAATCACCCCATCATCATTTCGAGTAATTAGCGACGAAACAAAAAAAATGAGTGGACGTGTCGACTGTTTGAACTGACCGCCGCTTATGCGTGTGTGTGTGTGTGTGTGTGCGGCCACTTGATGGGTTGGTAACCAGCCCCAAAGAGCTCAGGCACATCCTTTGTCGGTATTTTGTCACTGTTTTTCTCTCATTTTTTGTCTGATCTTTTTTCGGCACACATCTCTTATGAAAATTATTCGAAACGAGTCGTTTTTGTTATGTTGGCGCTTCGGATACACACGTTCAGCCGGGCGCCGGCACTCCTCTTGACAAATAAACACAGTGAACGAATAGCGCAATTCCGTAGGTCATTCTCGCGCCAAATCGGATTGAAATTTCGAGCCATAACAACGACGACTAGCAAATGGGCGAAAAAAACTAGATATTGGCATTTCCATTCCGGGGTTCATTTCCTATTCTTCTTCATCTTTTTTTTCATATCAATTCAAAGCCAACCGATTCTCACGCTTGAAACCCTCCGCCATTGACGGCGGCGGCGGCTTGAATCGGTAAAAAAGGTTCTCACGCGGTCCCCATTCTAAATGGCGTCTTCGGAATTCTTTCTTTCAAAGTTGTATAGAAAGTAGTTGGTAAATGGCGGGAGGAACACACCACGAAACAAAGAAATATGGGGCGGTTTAAGCCAAGTCCGTATAAGTAAACGAGAACGAACTTTTGAGAATCAATAAATGCGTAAAAAACATTTTTACTGCGCTGGTTGCGACAAAGGTTATAAAAAATTCAAAAACGAAGAGAAAAGTTTGGAAACTTTGTCTTTTTCATTACTTCCTTCATTTTTTTTTCAACTTATTTTCGTTAAAAGGCTTTCCGCATTCATATCGAATAAATATGCAGCTAATTGTATTAATTAAAAATTCTATCGGAAATAGAATATCGAATTGCATCAATCCACCTTTCTTCTTAACATCGCTACACGTTTTATTTTGAAAATTGGGTTATTGATCCAACCCAGAAGCTTCCCAGATTCCATATAATCCATTTATAGGCAAAATTGCGAATTTCGATTAGAATGACGCGTTTTTTTTTTCGAATTCCGATGCATCATTTTCGTATTTCGCACAGTACGCCAAAACGATTTGAAACAAATGTTCACGTTTCCGCGTACTTTCCCTTTGATTGCATTTTATTCTACAATTATAGGAAGGGCGGGGGAGGGTTGAGATTATATATATATATATATATATATATGGATATGTAAGAAATCGTCGAACGGCATCATTTCCGACCTTTGCCTTAATTCATGCCCTATTTTGTGATAGGCTGCGCTCGTGTTTTTATTATAATTTAGCCATGAAAATGTCATTATTCATCGTGGCCTCTCTCCTGCGCGCGCGGACAACTTCAAAAAAAGGAGAACGGGGCGAAGATGATGAATCATTGCAAAAGTCGTCGGCAGCAAAAAAAAAAAACCGTTGCCTCTTGCAAACATTGGCGCAACGCCAAAAACCAGCCGACTGCACACCATGCATGGCCACGTACGGTCGATTTGGAGGGTGGTCCCCAACATCTCGCTATTCTCCGTACCTTTCCGCGAGTTGTATGCATTCGAGGGCCTTCACCTTCGCCGAAAGTGGGCGTGACATTTGGTTGTCTGGGCTCTCCGCGCCCTCACCGCGCACCTGGACTTTCTCTAAACGCGCGCTCGCTGTCGGCCATTGTATCTCTCGCTTTGCATGTGTGTATCTACGCGTATGTATGTACCACCTCCTCGAATCTAGTTGAATACACGTTTATCCGTCGGTCCGTCCGTCGCTGCGCGTTTTTTACGCGCTCGCTCGCTCATCGAAATGCTCCAAACTTGGCTAGTATTCACGGCGGAATTAATATCCGTCCGTTCATTCGATTTTTTGCGCCTTCTTTTCTTTTCTTCTGATTCATTCCATGTTAGTCAACAATGGAATGTCCCCATTCCTTCGTTTTTTTTTTGTGTCTCTTCAGTCCAGCAGTTATTTTTTTTGTCTGCCTATGAGAGCATCCTTTTGTTTTTTGGCTCATTCTGCTCCTCTCATTATGCTGTTCAGTTTTTTTGCCCACTTTTTTGATTGTTCGCAGTTTAGCTTTTTCTGAACGATTGGTCTCAAGAGACAAAATATAGTATGCTCGTGGATTTCGGTCTAAACGAGTGTTTCACAATTTTCCGATTTAAATTCTTCAAATTTCTCAAATTAATTGAAATTTTTCACATTTTTGTGACATATTATTGTTTTTATTCTTGAATTTTGTCAATATCCAAATCGAAAACACTCCTTGAAATTTTATCTTAAATTCATTGAATATATATTCGTAATTTTTTTAATTCAAGAATTTTATCTGAAAAACTGCCTTCAAATTATATTTTTAGCATTCTATTCGTAATTTTCTTCATTTATTTCATTAATTCTTGATTCTGCTTGCTATCTTCGTTTTTTTTCTAAATTCGTTACCGTGTATTATTTTTCAGTAGTGTGCATCAAACGTACAACCAATTCGGCGTAGGTGCCGTTGGCAAGACAAGATCCAGAGTTTCAATATTAGGTCTGAAAAGCGCGCGGGCGTTGTGCATTCCCAAAACCCCCGAAAACCGAGTCTCGAATCGAGTGCTGAAATCACATTTTAGCCGCTCGACTTTGAAGACGACGCCCAGCGATTAGGTTTCGATCTGCGCATTCGCGTCAACGACGGACGCCACAATGCAGAAACGTCGGCACATGTCAGCGTGCTCGACCGCAACGACCATGCTCCCGTCATCCATGGAGCCGGTGAGCACACGCTACGAGAGGACGCCGCGCCGGGAACCGTCCTCGGAGTCTATACGACGACGGACCGCGACGCAAACGATTCGGCCAGGTGAGACTCGGTTACTGGGTGGGGTTGCATTCGCCGCCGCGCTTTTCCTTGCGTTCGCTATAAGCCCAACGCTAGCCTATAACGATCTGTCGCTGCCATTTGGGCTCGATCAGTCGATTCAAAAATCGCGATTCGCGACATTAGCTGGAGTTCGAGCTCGTGATATTCATGTGTTCGTTATGAAGAATATCAGCGAAGACACACCAGTTGGAACTGTGCTTGAGACATTCAAAGCGCACGATCCATCCAATCCGATGTACAACTTCTCGTAAGTCTTTTTTTGCATTTATTTTTGTGTATTATTGCATCTATAAAATGATAGGGTTTGGGCTCGGTAAACACAGCGCTGGGCGTACATTTGATTGATTTTGGTGGTTCAATGATGCCCATAAAGGTTTATTGGAAGACTGCATTTTGTAGTAGATTCAGATCTAGCAATTGTTTTTTTTTGGACTTGGCCATCTGCTTTTTCTACCCGCAATGGAAGAGGATTGAGAGTTTTTTCAAGGTCTGATTCCGTTATGAGATAATGCTTTTTGATTTTTCGTCACACACCATGCGAAATCTCGGCCCACCCTAATAATGTGTGCCCAACGAATTTGTCACATTAGATTTTTGTCAAAACCCATCATTCATTTGATGATCGGCGTGCCGAGTGAGTGAGCGAGAGGCCGATTATTCGCGCATTCTGCCACCCAGACTCCGCCGCTACGAACGTTTATGAATGTTTGTGGGTGTGTGAGTAGAGAGTAGGTAGAATGACCTTTGACGGGTATTGTTATTTGTGTTGGTAGAGGTAGAAGGGAACCAACCCCTCACTCTCACATTGTATGTTTAGTAGGTTGGCGACAAAGTGCGTATATGGAGATGTATTGGCTATTTGTGTGCTCAGGCATCGATTAAGCGTTTTTTTGGGTATGATGTTGGTTCTGAGAATAGAAAGCCCCTCTATGGATTCTTATTGGAGATCAGCTTGTTTCCCAAATTATATATATGAATGGTGTTCACGAGTGTGAAGAATCAATTTGGTCGGCCGGCATCGCTAACCTTGAAAGACAATTTTCCCAAGGCTGCCGTCCTTGTCCCCCGTTAGTTTTTATGCTTTAGACCTTCATTCATCGCCACCTGTGGAACAAGCTCATCGTGGGGGGATAAATGTATAATAAACGACGCTTTGCTGCTGCTGCCGCCGCCGCACCTATTTATCCATGCTCGATTTTGATACACTGCTTTCATCCGCACACGCTCTGCGCGAGTGCGCGCTCGCGCTTCGTGTGGTTTTTTTTCGTTTCGATTCTCTTCTTTTAGCGCCACGCGTGGCGGCGGTCTCGTCACTCGACAAATAGAGCTAATCGAGGAGAAGAAGACGAATACGAAACGTTGTGTGATTTCTGAGTCTTCTTTCGTCTCCAGCAGAGCCCCACGCCGTGTTTTGTTTGTACGGTTTTTGTCACATTCGGCGAAAGCGCGAAGATGAGAGATACTATACGACCTCTTTCTCCCCTTCTTCCAAGTACGGGTGTTAATGGGATATTGTGCAATCGCTGAAGTGATCTTGTATTGTGTTGTGAAGTGGTTTCGAACAGATCGCTTTTAACAGGTGTTCATAGGTCGAATCCTCAATTTTTTCGAAGCGTCGAAAACATTTATTTCTAACGGGGTGGGTAGTTTAAATGCGAAATATGGGTGAAAGTCAAGGTCGCGCTACCGGCAATATTTGAGATGGAAGGCTGTTTCCCCCACCCAGCCAACGAAAAATATCTTTTTTTTGGGCTGATGCAGTTGCACGCGTGCACAATTCAATTGGTCCATTACCTCTCGTCTACTAGCGTGTCGTTTTTTTTGTTGTCTCCACACCGAGTATTTTTTTCGCCTTCATCTGGGGTTATGCAATCTGCTGGGAACTTGTCGAATCGACGACGACACAATCATCATCATCATGTTCAGCTCACAGCTGGGTGCCCCGATTGATTCAGATTAGTTTTTTGTCTGGACACTCGCCGAATTCGCAAGTTTCTCGTCGCGGACGCCGGCCGCGCATCGCCCGCTCTAATGTGTTTTGAATGGTTGTGACCCCGATCTAAGACGAAGATTTGCATCGGCATCTTTTTGGAGACCTCCTCGCTCTACCAGCATCACCTCAACCACCGGTTTCTCGGGGGATTGTTGTTTGCAATCCGAGCGACGGATGACTCATCGACAAATTCCCGTCAGCATTTTCAATTAGCCACCCTGAATGAGCCTATGAATGGAAGTCTAATGATAAGGTGCAGAGTAATTAGGACATATGGTGCCAGTAGATGAGATCCGACAACATAATTGGCGGGCGCGTGCCACCCAATATACAACTAATATTATGAATACATATGCTCGCAGGCATTGCAATACTACTTTTCATGATGTGTGATTCTTATGAAGAAGTGGTGACACTTGTGAATACTCCAAAATCCAAAACACTAGACTTGGCCCTTCGGAAACTGCGGTCATTTGCCGAACATGTGTTCATTCAAAGTGTGCTGCTGGATTAAGGAATGTGTCGTTAGAATGAATGTTTACATGTTTTGGTGCGCGGATCAATTGCCATATTTTGAGGTTTCTGGCGAACCCTAATGAGGACTACGAAGGGGAATGATGAGGGTGGAGGGAGTTCCGTCCGCAAATGGTGTCTAGTAGTTGTCGTACTTCTCTTCCACTAGTAGTAATTACCTCGTGCGCAGGTTTTCCTTCTACTGCTGTCATCGCGTTGGGCTGCACCCCGCAGTAGTAGCAGTATAGTCTGAAAGATGATAGTTTTCGAATCAAAAGGGGCCTATGAGGCGAACACTTGAAAACCGCGCAGGTGCGAAAAAAGAATGAAGTGTTGGGTTACCGAAAGCGCATGCAAAAATAATAACAGCAATGGACGATTGAATTGCAGGTTCCGCATCAATCGGCAATCGGATCCGAAACGACAGTTCACCATAGATCAAGATGGAACGCTTCGAGTTGCACACAAGCTCGACCGAGAAGATATTGCTGTGTACAACCTGATCATCGAAGCTTATGATAATTGTGAGTGGAAAATTACAAAAAAAATGTTGAAACAGAATTGTATGTCTTGAATGTTAAGGTCGAACACATTATGAACGTGTTCTCAGACGAACGTAATATTTACGTTAGATTAGCAGCTTATACTCTAGACAAATATTTGATGATTTGGTTCAATTAAAAGCTTTATTCGTTTCTCCTTTGACCTCTCGTTAAATAATTAAATTTTCCAGCAAATAATATTGGTCGTCAAATGGTCGCTGTTTATTTGCAAGATGTGAATGATAATGGTCCCGAGCCTTACACGGTTCCACGTCCATGCATTTTCCGCGAAAACACGCCTGTCAACCAGCTGGGCACCTGCGAGATTCGAGCCACCGATAGGGATACTGCGTAAGACTTAATCGCTTCATTTTTTTGTCGGCTCCACCAAATATGCACCTGTTCCCGTTTTCAGAGAGTATGGACCACCTTTCACAATGGAATTGGCGCCCAATTTCAAATTCGGACAGTATTTGAATGTGGTTTTCAATCCGAGTGAGTCTATTCAAATGCGTTTCACCATTCATGTTTTTTTTTGTTCAGATGGCGACGGTGGAAATGGTTCAATGACGATCACGCCGCTTCAAGAATTCGACCGTGAAGCGCCGGTACCCGGAAAAATCCTCGAAATCCCATTGAAGTTGACGGATCGCGCCGGCAAGACGAACCTCGCTTCGGTTCACGTGATCATCGGCGATGTGGTAAGTAGACGGGCAGGATGGTTCGGCGAGTTAACGATCCGATGAAATGCGTCCGACTGAGCCGTAACCATAACGGGTCGCGCAATCTTCTTCGAATTACGCGAATGCGCGCGCGCGCTCCGACATTTACAAATTACGCAAATAAATGGATGTGTCGGAAATTGGCGAGGGCGAGTTGCCGGCATAGGAGGCATGCAACGGCTCTCGGGTTCACCTAATTGCTCAAACGAGCATTTGAGAGCCAAATTTGCATTTGATTTGCATTTTGTGACCAGATTTGTTGACCTGTGCTTGTCGGATAAATTTTGGGAGTGGCGCATATCCCACGTTTCGAAAAAAAAACAATAAATTTTGGAATCGACTCAAGGTCAAAATCATTGCGAAAAAAATAAGATTGAGAGGGAAATTGGGGCTCATTTGAATGTGAGGAGAGGAGCTCTTCACATAAGAAAATAATGTATTCGTTTTAATGTACTTGACACGGATTAGATGTGAAGAGCGCGCTAATTAGATGGAATACATTAAGAAAACGACGGGGATTTCAGAACGACAACCCGATGCATGACGGAAAGATGACGATTCATGTGAACTCGTACCTTGGACGACTTAAGCAGACCGTCATCGGGCGAGTTTTCGTTGACGATGCCGATGATTGGGATTTGCCTGACAAGACATTCAGCTGGAAAGAGAGCCGCTCTGGATTCGAGCTCTCGCCCAAGGGTGACATCACCATGGAAGCGAATATGCCGCCTGGAACCTACACAATGTCGGCAAATTGTCATGATAACGCGAGAGATGAAGATGCTGTTGGATACATCACGGTTATCGTTAACGCGATTCCACAAATTGCCTTTGACAATCAAGTAAATCCATTCAATATTCGTTCAAACATCGAAACTCGTCGATTTTCAGGGAGCTGTTCAATTGTTGATTGCTGAGGACACTCCTCTTCAACTTCCAGATGATTTCATTCGTGCTGACTCAAATGGACAATCAATGATGGATCTGTTCAAACAGGAAATGACGGCGTACATGGGTGGAGATGTTAGCATTGATGTGTTCTCAGTTCAGGTACATTCATTCATTCATTTGTTTGTGTTTTTGGTATTCAATCGAAAAAAAAACGTCGTAGATTGATTGATTTAGGTTGACTTAGCCAACGAGTTGGGAAAAGTTTTGGTGAATTTTTGTAGAATTTAAAGATTTTAATATTTTTCTTTTTTTCGGCATGATTACTCCATTTTTATATTCTCTAACATTTTTTTTCGAAAAAAAGTCTATTTGCTTATTATTTGTAGGTGGGAATCGCGACGCTTCAGACAAAGGATGTGCCGGTGTTGAATGTGCGATTCAACGCACGCGGAACAACCTATCGCGATGCAGCACAGCTTAATGGACTTGTCTCGGCGCACCGTGAAGACCTCAAGCAACGTCTCGGAGTTGACATCGTCGGTGTTGGGATTGATATGTGCAAGTTCACCACTTGCGATGCTGGTTGCCAAACACTCCATTCTGCCGATTACGATGGAATCGTCGTCTCGGCTAACAGCACTGTCGTTGTTGGTGTCAATGCAACATCTCGCGATGACTGCACTTGTCCAATTTGGAGAGCTCCGCCAGCTTGTCAGCATTCGGTCTGCCATAACGACGGAGTTTGTCATAACACCAACCCAGGATTCTTGTAAGCATTTTTAAGTTCTATCAATTTTCAAGTTTTTTTTTTACAGCTGTGAATGCCGCAATGACGGATTGAAGGGATCCAGATGCCAAGGTACTACTAGATCTTTCGGAGGAAATGGATTCGCGTGGTACAAGCCGATGCCAGCGTGCACCAGTTTGAACATCTCATTCAGCTTTATGACGACGTGAGTATTCTTTTTTTTAAAGTTTTCTTATTAAAAAGCGCTCTTTTAGTCAATCTGATGCACTTTTGTATTATAACGGACCAATGGAAACCGATAGCACGGGAACCCAAATCGAATACTCGGATTATATCTTCATTCATCTTCGTGGTGGAAGAGTGTCTTTGGAAGTTTCGATGAATGGTCAGAGCCGCAGCACCTTAGAAGTTGCGTCATCAGCGTTGAACGATGGAACGTGGCACGAAATCGCGGTCATGCAAGAAGGAAAACGCGTTGAGCTTGTCGTTGACTCGTGCAGATACCTCGGAATGGGTGCTGATGAATCATCGTGTCGCTCTGAACTCTACACCCCGGATGATGACGAACGGTTGAATATCGTGACACCGCTTCAGATCGGAGGTCTTGCTCCACTCAGTGGACAGGATTATCCGCCAAGTGTGCCGCGAGCAGGACTCAACGGTTGCATTCGCAACTTATACGTGAATGGCGATCAATATGATCTAGCGACACCGGCATTCGAAGCCAACAGCGAACGGGGGTGCCGATTGTGGGGAACCACATGCGACAGCAACTCTGTCGATTCGTTGAATCATTGTGTCCATGGAGATTGCTACGCTGATGTTCAAGGAAGCGCTGCGATGGTTGCGAAATGCGTTTGTGATCCGGGATGGGGTGGATCTCGCTGTGAGCGTAAGATTGAATGGATGCAATTCTCATCCGGTGGATTCATCGACTATTCTCCAAGAATCGCATTCCCCGAACAAGTCAGCGATATTGAGTTGCTCTTCATCGCCGGAAAAGTCAGTGGAGCCGCCGAACTCTCATACGGAACGGATTCTCAACAGGCAATTCATTCATTTTGTTTAATATTCTTATTTTCCCATAATTTCAGAGCTATGTTTCCACAAACCTCGAGACAACAAATAATGGAATCACCGCTTCTGCGAAATTCGATATCGCCGCTGGTGGCCAACGATCGCAGCACGAGCTTCGTGTCAACGAGGTGTTGCTTAAGGAAAATGCGAGCTATTGGCTTCAATTCACCCGAAATCCAACCCGCGCTAGTTTAACCATCGATGGCGCTTATTCGGTTGCCCAACAATTGCCGAGAGGACAACCATTCTCGTTGCAAGTCAATCAGATCATGTTAGGATCGCAAGGACAAGGAAAGGGCTTCCAGGTAATCTAGCATTTAATTTAATTTAATTTATTTCCGAAATTCAGGGATGCATCGGAACTTATCGCTGGTCGAAGCAGAATCTGCCATTGAAGAAAGGAGGTGCGATGGATGAGAACGAGGAATCGATTGTCTCCATCCAAAACACTGGCGGAGTTCAGGAAGGATGTGATCTTCGTATTACATGTGCCGACCTACCTGTCGGATACTGTGGAGGATCGTTCTCCTGCATTGACTTTTGGAAGGGACCATTCTGCACCTGTCCAGATGGAGCGAATGCTATTCTCGGAGAAGACGGACAAGTCGTCGGATGTGGGGCAACTCTAGCCGTGTCGAAACTCGGCATCAGCTCACCAGCTATAATCCTGATATTGGTTTCACTTTGTCTATTGATTCGTAAGTGGAAGTTCATTGTGGTTTATTGTATATTCTCCTTTTTGTAGTGCTAGTGTTGCTTATGGTCGTGTACACACGACGAACACCGATTCCATTCGAAAGCGTCAGACCGGAAGAGATGAATCGCGATAATTTGAGACCGTACGCTGTCGAAGGTGGCGGCGAGGCGGACAATGATCAGGTATGTTGTATTAGAAGAAGTGCAATAATCTATGAAGAGACGTTCCAGTATTCGATCGCGGGACTCCGGAAACCAGTGATGCCATTGGAGACAGGCCTTGGCGGCGCACCTCCGCCGCTGTATCCACCACGCGCTCCCAAACGCGACGACGTTCTGAATTCGCAAATCAAGGATCTTGAATCGGATCAGAACGCGGCGCCGTATGACGAGTTGCGAATATACGACGACGAAAGAGACAACATCTCAGTCGTCACATTAGAAAGCATTGAAAGTGCCCAATAAGGAGGGCGACTTGTTATAATTATTTCATTATATCTCTATATATCCTATATACCTATATTATTATATGTGACCAATCCGGTTCAGCATCTTTTTTTTCTTGTTTCTACACACTTAAAATAATCCTGACTCATTTTAATAATACGGGTACGCGAATAGATACGAATCCAATTTTGTTCCTTGTTACTTTCTTTTTTTTATTAAATATGTACCCCCGACTTTCAATTCATTCTTTCTTTATTCTAACAAAACCTCTTATGCTCACTCACTTTAATTTCTGTTTGGTTTTCTCTCTTTCTTGTATTCCCTAATTTGGCAACTTGTCACTTTTCTATGTATATTTAAAAAAAGAAACACATCTCAAAGTCAGGGAAGAAAAGACTTGAACGCCTTTCAAAGGTCCACACATTCAGCAGCTGCCCCACCCGTCGCCACTGATAATAGTTTATTGTATTTGTAATTGTTGTCTGACATTTCTTGCCTTTTCTCGTTTCTTTTTCTCTTCAATCTTATTCAAACGGGAAAATCCTCCCAAATTTTCGAACAATTTGATGTCAATAAATTATTAATCAAATGATTTTTATTGAGAATAAAGAAAAAATAAATAACAAAAATTGAGCACTTTCTCGAAAACAAAATTGACCGTATTGAGATCATCACAGAAAAAAGTTGAAAAAAAAACGGAAAAAGAGGAATTTAAAACTCGCGTTTGTACAAGTAATCAGGCGGAATATGACATGGAAAATATGCTAGGAAAATGAGAAAAAAACGTAATAAAGGACCTAAAAATATTAATAATCAACATATTCCAAATTCAAAAACACAAATAACAATTATTCTAAATTGAGTTCGTTTCAACTGAAATTTCGGGTACCGAATACATCACAAAAATCGCATTATATCGAATCCTAAATTGAAAAGAAATGTGCGCTTAAATGTGCGACGAGTCGTCTTCCGACTGTCCATCGAAAACTCCATTCTCCAAGAGAGGTCTGAGTGAAGGCCGACGACCCGATGGTCTCAGAGATGGGCATCCGAGACTGTCGGTGTCGAAGAAGTGACGATAAGTGAATTCATAGAATGCTGGATTATTGATCGATCGCACTTTGGGTGGCTCGATCTTATCATTAAGCTGAATCAATATTTATATTCGAATTCTGATGCGAATCTCGTACCTCAAACGTATCAAAGTTTGAAGTATCTTCGGCATGCGAGACTTGCGGAATGTACTCTGCTCGGCTTTTCCGCAAATTCGTGAAATCGATTCCTTTGAACCATGGATGGCGTTTAATCTGACTGGCTCCTCCGTGAGATCCAAGACGATTCGGTACATCGCAAACCAAAGACTGCAAATGATCGAAATAGACGAAATGTATTTCATTCTCCAATTGACATACCGTAACCATATCAAGGCAATCCATCGTCAAATGGGCGCCACAGGAGAGGTCAAGAAATTGTCGCCAATTCACGATTCGAAATTGCGTCTCATGGGCGTTTTCGGCGTGGAACGGCACACGGCCGAACACCATTTCGTATAAAATGACACCCATTGACCACCAATCACATGATTGCGTATGGCCAGACCGTGTGATCACCTCGGGAGCCATGTAATTTCCGGTGCCGACCACCGAATGGGCGAATATACGGCGAGTCTGCTGACGGGCGCTCAACACCTGCGAATAGAACAACTATGTTTTGAAAAATGGACAAAAAAAATAAAAATTTCTTATAAAATTGACAAAATTAAAAGTGATATTTTTTTACATCTTTATGACGAATTAATTATTGGGTCCTCCCATGAGATGGTCGGACTCGCTTCGGAAGGAGATCAACACAAGAACAGCTGAAGGCGCCGAGGATCGAAAAGCTTGGAAAGCTGTGGTTCGCGCCTCAACAGGCGAAGGACGAACCGACTAAGTGACTAAGTGATGACGAATTATTATTGAAAAGCCATATGAATTTCGAAATTTGAGTTAAACTTTTTTTACTGATTTGCACAAAAATTAAAGCACCGTTTTATATTACATTTAATGTCTGCTTCGCGCGACTTCGGAATATTGGCTAAATTAGAAACAAAAATGACTGTGGTCTTGGCGCAAAAATATGTCTAGATTTTCCGGCTTAAGTATAAGGATAGATTAAAGGCGCAAACCCCAGAGGCCTTCTTTAGATTTTTTGGAATTTAGTAAATTTTCCGCAGTCGCGCGACGTCGACAATATTCTTCTTTCAATCAACTTATTAGTATTCTATACAAAAAACTTTGAAAAAATCAATCATAATGTTTCGAGTAAAAAGAAATAATCGAAAACGTAAAATCGTGTGTCGTTTTAGAGTAAATTTTGACATTTTAAAATAACAAATTATTTACCTTGATATTTTTCTCGATTTCAGGCGGTAAAGAGAATGAATCCATTCTCTGATGCTCATTCTCCGGACCGTAATACCGTCGATCATGCGTCCATCGCAATCCGGTGCATAATCCAAAATCAGTTAGTTTGATATGTCCAAATTGATCGATTAAAATGTTGTCAGGCTTGATATCTCGATGAATAAAGCCCACTGAATGCACATATTCGATGGCACATGTCAACTCGGCAATGTAGAATCTGGAAAAGAACGAAAATCAATGGAATCAAGAAAATGTTTGAGACCTGGCAAGTGATTCCTCGAAAATTCCCTTTTGAATCAAAAGGGTCATCATATCACCCCCTGGAACATATTCCATGATGAAATAAAGACAAGATTCGTCTTGAAATGAAAAAAATAATCGGACAATCCATGGAGAATCAGCTTCAGCTAAAATGTCTCGTTCAGCTTTGACATGAGCGGCCTTCAAATATCAATATTGGAGTATTTCGAACAATTTTTTAAAAATTACCTGCTGTTTCATTATAATATCAGCTTTTTCCAGACATTTCATCGCGTACGCTTTGCCGGTATCTTTTTTCCTCACAAGAAGAACTTTTCCGAATGCTCCGACTCCGATTGGCTTGAGTATTGTGAAATGATCCTTGCTCATTTTTTGTCTTCTCAGTCTCGTATACCTTAAAATAGAATAAATTTTAATAAATTAACACAAACAAAAGAACCTTGATTCTTTTTGTTGTAAAAATTCGAGCATTCTTTGTCTCATCGCAGTCGGCAGCTCAGCGGCATTCATCTCCTTCTCCAATTGTCGCATTCGTTTCTCACGTTCTCGATATTGTTGCAGAAGACGTTCAACGTGCTGCTCCATGTAAAATCGAAACATATTCGGTTTGCATGCTTGACATCGTCGTGTGTTTTTCGAATACATTTCCAAAATGCTCTTATCGATCGGAGAAGTACAGCGTTTCACATCTTGTCTAAATATTTAAACGTTCTTTTTCTTTAATAATACGTTTTTGTTTGATGACAAAGATTAAAAATACTTTTTTTTCAAATCGTTAGACTTGTTTGAGATAAAATCGGTTCTTGAAGCAAAACTCGTCCAATTTTTTCATATTGTGTAATTTGCCATTTCTCGAGATTTTACATAATATCTTCAATGTCTAGACACATACCTTTGCAAATTTTCACCGTACTGATTCATCGCTTGAAATGTTATGTCAAGGTTCGGTGGTTTGAACAGCATATGGCGTAAGTTCATCGTTTCCACATTTTCGTTCGCCGCCGAAGTTGAAGGTACAAGACGAGGATCTTGTCGCAACTGAAAACCAATTTCAAAGATTTGAACAAAATTTTCTTTTTTTTTACCTCGTCTGTATAATTAACAAATATTTTTGTGCGATCGGCATCAGAAGTGTAACGAGGACCAATAAGAAACGATTTCGATGAAATCGGACTATCTCCAACATTTATTCGTGTCTGCAAATAATAAAATAGCGATCAATCCTAAGATTCCAAGAAATTTTTAATGAAAAGCTTCTCAGCACAATTGTGCCGTAGAAGCGACGTCGAAAAGAGTTTTTTGTGATTTTGACACTGGAGAAATTTTTTCACCGCTGTTTCGATAAAAGTTTCCTTTTCCGACGTTTCTACGGCGTGATATGCTGAGTTACTGTAATTATTAACGACGCGCAACACATTTGCAATAGGTTTCGTATCGACGGCATACAGTTTAATTTGTTTTAAGGAATTTTTCGTTTTCTTTCTCACTGATTTCATCAAAAGTGTCTCAAAACAGTTTTTTTCAAGATATATATTTTTTTGCTGCATTTCAAAGGCTAGCGTTTGCCTAGTAGCTGTGAACCATCGCATTTTTTCGGGCGGTAATTCAAATTTCGATTTAACTTATGGGAATCCCATAACCGTGCGTACTTCTCGGGGATTCGCCCTTTTCTCGCCCCAATCGGCGCAAATTTGCAGTTTTATGGCCGAATATGGACAACCTACGAATGAAATCCACCGTAAATATACACAGGATGCTCACTTTTTTTTTGCGATTGTAATATTTATTCTCTAAAATATTGTTCAACTTTTTTTTGTCATTTCCTATTTGTTCATATTTTAAAATGTTTGCATTCGTGTCAGTCATGAAAATCAACGTTTACCGTTTGCGGAGATGCCACGTTGATGCTAACCACACTATTAGCCGTTTTTTTGTCGAGCGACGTGTGATACAATGGTTGTGTTTTACCGCTCGATGAAATTGCCATATTCCGAAACGCATCGGGTCTAAATTCCGACCATTCATTAATTTTTATAATTCCGTTTCCCTACATATTCGTTTCTATTGAAATTGTCGATTTCCCAGGCGGAGGCGGTGCCATATTCTTATAATGTTGAATGGGCATCTTATTTGACTTTGGCTGAGTTTTAATATGCAAATGGGTTCGATGAGTATCGAAAGGAACAGGTGTGACTCGTTGAGTATTCGAAGGAGCATCATAAGCTGGGGGAGGGGGTCTTTGCTGAACATCGATTCATATATTCACAAATTGTGGCAAAATCGACTTACAAAAACAGGAGAGACGTTGTTATTAGCATGATAACTAGGAGGAGGCCTAAAATTTCAAAAATAAATTAATAACTTTTTGTTTTTTTTTTGAGAAATACCTATAAGACGACGGTGATGTATGTATCCTAGTTTCGTCAACAGTATGTTGCACTGTATTTCCATTTCGATTCACCACATCTTTATGCTGAACATTCCGATAGACCATTTCATGTTCAGTCGGCATTCTTTGAAATGTCGTTGCCACTCGACTCTTCTGCGCGTATTCATGCTAAAATCCCCCGATTTGACCAAAACACAGCGGCGATCGTTTTCAATTTACCCTTGAACTCGACGACTCGCCGTTTTCATTCGAATGATCGGTGTTTGATGAATTGTTTTCGTGTTCGAATGCCTTTAATGATTCTCGAATTTCCTCAAGTTTGTCGCGATGGCGTCCGACCCGAATTTCCTAAAAAAAAAATCTTTCATCATTGCATTTTTTGGTTATCTTTTGCAATAATCGGCCGGCCGTATCGGCAGTTTCCAACTTTGAAAATGAAATCATACTGTGAATTGTGGCGGAGGCGGCGTTTCCGCCTCGTATTGTACACTCAGAGCTTCTGTCTCAAATTTTAAAAGACACACACTAAAGATTTATGATAATGGGTCCGAAATGGAACACCATTAATTACATGTCGGAAGTTTGCGGACCTTTCGATAATGAATTTTGACATCTCAGATACAGATCGTCACAAAAAATAACAGATCCTCTATGACACGTTATCAATCGTCATGAGACCAATCACTTTTTGATTAAAAAACATTTGTTACTGTAACAAACAAGCACTATGATCCAGTTGTTACTTCTAAACGAATATCTATAAGGTTTGTGATCATTGAAAAACGAAAATTCTCAAAATCATAGAATCTGTGTGACATTCAATATGTTTAATGTCAAAATTTTGCATATCTAAATTATTTTTATAAAAATTATTAAAAGAAACGCAATATGTACACATACAAGATATTTATTTTCATTTGACAAATATTTCAAAAATGTTTGAGTTGTGCAATTTTTAAACGTTCGTTTTTTTTTTGAAGGGCTCTCAACGCATAGAGGCAAGTATTATCATCACACAGATGCAGATGCGTTGAGTAAATCCCATAATAGAATTTCGATTCGCACCGATCAACGCGTAGAAAATCGATTTATATGTTTTTTAATGCCTCACATTGGCAATCATTATAAAATCGTGTGTCGATGATTCACATAACGACAAACACGATCATCGAAAACCGATACTATAACTACAATCAAGAATGTCATTATATTCAATTTTTGAAAGAAACGAACAAAAAGAAAAAAGTAAGAGCAACATACCTGTGTGGTTCCATCACGCTTCTCTGCCGGTCGCATAATACGACTGAAAAAAATACAACAATTAACCGCGAAAAAAGAATTGGCAAGAAATTAACGATTGAAGTGAATGGAATGAGATGAGCGCAATGACGGTTTTATACAAATTGTTGAGAGAAAAAAAAATGAACAAAACTAAAGGCGGCAGGTAAAGCAGGAAACGATCGGAACGAACGGACGAGTATAGTGTGTGGTGGCAGTGAAGACGAGAACCGCCTTTACCCTCTCTCTCGTTCACCGCCTTTGCATTCCATTCCGACACCGTCTGCTTGTCTGCGTCCCCCGCATATCCCGTGGTGTCTCGGTCCAGCTCGTCGGCACTCGGGTGTCTCATTGACTTGCGCACTCTCTCGGTCTCGTTTCCTCCGAGGCCGAGACCATCCTCGATTTCCACGTACAAATTTTCGTCGCTTCGAAGACTGTCTCGTTCGACGTCTTCATTTCGATTTGCGCCCTGAATTCGCTTATTTTTTCCCGCATTTTTTTCTAGTCGTTTTTTTTTTGTTTCATTCAATTGTTGTATTTACAACACGTCCCGATTTTTGTAATATATTCGGATTACTCTGGTAAATGATTCCGAGTCGTATACGAAGAAAGCTCAATCGTATACGCTGATATCGCTCTTCAAACGCGGCCAAATACGATTGGGATTTCTTAATATACGATTGGCATTTCTTCGTATACGATTATAATTCTTCGTATATGATTGTGATTTCTTCGTATACGACTACAATTCTTCATATACGGTAACGATTTCTTCGTATTCGATTGGGATTTTTTCGTATTCGATTGGGATTTTTTCGTATTCGATTGAGATTTTTTCGTATTCGATTGAGATTTTTTTCGTATACCATTTCACTTTACACTACTCGTTTGGCATTTTAACGCTTTTAAATATATGATGTAAAGATTTCTATACCTGTTTATTTAAAAAAAATATGAAAGACAAAAAAATGAAAAAGAAAAAGGAATAAATTAATTAATTTTGGTTGGCGCATCAACCATTTTTTTCCACTGCTCGCGCATTCGATCGTGAATTGTTTCTGAATTAAGTTCATTTGAATGATTAATCATGAGGCAGTCTTCGGCATGTGCAGATTTTGGAGAAAAACGCGAAAAATCTGATTAAGACTAGTTTAGCCGAATCTTTATAATGTTGTCGAGTTTCTTTAAAAGGTTTTTACTGCGTTTCTTTTCAAAATCTGCATAGGCCCACTAAAAAAGTGAAAACTCACAGGAGATAGGTCATATGACCGTGTACCAAATAGGAGATTGTAGAATTCGCCGTTTCGTCAGCCATTCCAGCGATGGTAACCGTCTTTTGTAAAACAGCTGAAATTAATTTAAACATATTTTAAACATTTTTCGCGCTATTTGAGCATACCAATCGCTGTGTTGACAAACCGAACTGGAAGCGTTGCGTGCGGCGGAGTTGGCTTAAACGATGTTGAATAATTCACACGATCGTTATTGGGAATTGTCTGAAGATATTTTTTGCAACTTTAAATAATTGTAAGATACCTTATCGACAAATCTGTTGACTGTAGTATTTATCACATGCTTCAGAGCTGCCTTCATGAACGGAATTTCCAAAAATATTTGGGCGACGTTGATGTCTCCTGTTAAAAGATTTAATACAAATTCAAAGCTTTCGAAACACAAAAAACCCACTATTTCCATCCAGTGATGGAATAATTATTTCTGCGTCTTTAAGAGCTTCAGGGTTGTATACGGCGATCACGTCGATCTAAATTTAGAGAATAGCAAAATTTAAAAAAATACTCACATTGTTTTTGTTTGGCTTTGCCGCGAATTTTTGGGATAAAGTTTCTATCTGGAAGTATAGGGTTTCTATAGTTTCTATTGTGGTACTATGCAGATTTCGCCAAAAACTCAAACAGCGGTAACCATAATTATAATGGTTTTTGCCGGTTTTGACGAGTTCTGATATTTTTTTACGGCTTTTGATGATTTTAATGCTTTTATTCGCGGAATCTGGTACCATTACATTTGGAATGATTGAACAATAAATAAAACATACCGTGAACATGATTCCTTTCATTTAGAATGTATGGTTGTAGAATAACCCGGTCACCGAACTTCTCATTGAGGAGAAATCCCAATACATCGCCATATTGCAGTGAATTTCGCCAACGAAACATCACGACGCTATTATCCGAAGCAATATTTCTTTGTATTGAGTAGTGTGAGCCTTGATAGCTGTATTTCTCAGTAAACAAATCGCCTTTTTGAGCCAGCATTGAGTACTTCAGTGGTACATCTGTCGTTTTTTCGATATCATCATTCTCCGAATATCGAAATAGCAGTTTTCTCAGTTTCACGATAGACACATCATGTTGTTTTCTCGTTGGGTCCGAATCAAGTCTTGCACGAACTTCGGTCGTCAAATCTTGCAAAATTGCAGCACTAAAATTTTTCTACGGTGTACAATTTTATAATAAAGCATACTTCCGCAACATTCTTTGCCTAATTCCCTTTGTGATTTCTGACGATAATAGTCGTTTCAAACTGTGAAAATAAAATCTCGCGAAGATAATGCTTCCCATTGGCCTAAAGCGAAATAATTTCAAAAATATGCAAAAACGGTAACAACCTCTCGACGTAATGACTCTTTGCAAGTTGTCACAGCTCGACATTGACACAAAATCTTCTTCCGCGCAAGTGAGCTCATCTTCAGACGATTCTATAGAATCTATAGAAATTAAATCTTGCTCTGTTTTTACTTTTAGTTATACCTGATGTTAAGTTTCTCTATTTTCTGAAAATAGTTATTTTCTTCATTTTTTCTGTTGTTATCACCTGTTTCTGTCTCGTTCCGATATTCCCTATATATTTTTTTCCATGATTTCTCGTGTGGTGTAACGATATCGCTTTCGATATGCAAATAGTTTTGAATTTTGCGACATATCTGCAAAGAAAATATAGATTTCTTAGAGCGGAGCCAGTAAAATGCACGATTTTTTTGGAAAGTATATATATATTAAAACGCAATATACGCATAAAAATCGAATATGAAAAAATTCGAAAATTTTCGAAAATTGTTTTTCGAATTTAGACGTCAATTTTAATGCATGTCCGCAGTGTATAATTGTGGTGGTTACACTACTGTGATAAAATCCAAATCGTATACGATCCTTGCAATAACGTATACGACGAGGAAATGCGGATGTTTCGTATACGATTACAAACCATTCATCAGAATCGTATACGATCCTATACGATTCACATTAACTAATACGATTACCATTAACGTATACGATTTTAATTTTATCTTATACGATGAAGAAATTCGCTTTTTTCGTATACGACTAGGAATCATTTACCAGAGTTAAAATTTTTGTAGAGCGACACAGATTAATCGAAGGTGCGACTGATGTCGACCAGCCGAAAACCGCTTATCCGGTAAGTTTTGAACATTTTTTTAAAAATCGATCATTTTCAAATGTTTTGGAAATTAAAGAAAACATTTATCGAAAAAAAAAAAACTTTAAATATCAAAAGAAATTTCGTGGAAAACATTATTTATTTTTTAAAGGAATAATTCGCACGCAGATAGACACACAATGCGTAACTGGCCTCTTTTTGCATTCTTGATTGGACTTGTAAGTTTTTTTTCTTCTTAGGTTTTTTCCTTTATTTTCCTATCGTTGCAGGTATTGTTCTTTTATATTTTCTATGTTTATCAAGCTCAAAGCACTGCTTTATCCATGGCAAATGATGAATTGAGATCTTTAAACTCACAATTGACACAGACTAAAAGCAAATTAGTTGGTATAATTTTAAAGAATTGATAAACATGAATTACATTATATTTTTTAATTTTAGATACTTTATCTTCACTGGAAAGTGCAAATACCGTTCAGAAAACGATGGGCACTGAATTAGAGGATCTAAAATTGAAAAAAGATGAATGCAGCGGAAATTTGAGAAGTTCGAAGTTAAGGCTCGACACCCTTGAGAAAGAAAATAAGGAAAAGGCCGAGTCAAACACGTAATTATTTTTAAATATTTAAGAAAATTGTAATTTTATGAATTTTCAGGAAAATGGAATCAGAACTTTCAACGTTAAGAGAAAAATCGGTAAAAATTGTATTTTATTTAAAAGAAAAATGAAAATTGAATATTTAGGAAGAATTAGTCCGAAATAACACGGCTCTTGCGAAAATGATTGCAGCTCAAGAAGTTCTTATTCAACAACTTAATCAAACCGTTACATTGTTCGTTTCTCTTTTATCATTTCTTTCAAAAACTTCGTTTTATTTTAGGCTCCAATTTGAGACGAGTAAGTTGAGAGTGACATCAGAGCAAACTTCAGCGAAGGAAGCGCCGGCTGAAGAAAAGAAGGAAGAGGAGAAAAAACCGAAAGCGGATGAGCCGCACACAACTCCGCTTGTTTTGGCTGCGAGACCGGATTTGAATTCATCGTCGACATCCACTTCTGAGCCGACCGTAAATGCCGAAGGTACTGTATAAATAAAACTAAATTCTAAAATTATTTTTTTTTTTCCAATTGTAGACGCTGCTGATATTGATTCGCCTCAAGGAGCCGCAGACGCCCCAGTTTAATCGGACCACGCATTTGCTATTATTGCTTTAATTTCATTTAGCTTGTCATTCCATGATAATTTCGAGTTTCGGGTTTTATTGGGGGGGCCGATTCGTTGTAAATACCAAACAATAATATTGTGATGAGATTTTTCAAAGCTTTTCTTCTAATGAGTGTTACGCCAATAAACGAGCTTGGTTTTCAATGAATTGTATTTTTTTTTTTGAAATCTAGTGACTTATAATAAACGTGAAAAGAAAATGAAGAAAAAAAAATAATTCAATTTTTTAAAATGCATGTTGCCTTAAACGAGAGAAAAACATAAATTCTCGGCATACTCATTGAGCGAAACAAGTTGATTTTTTTCCGGTTTAGAATAAAACAACCAATTTATTTTATTTTTTCGCCACTGTTTCTCCCAAAATTTTCCATTATTTCACCAATCACGAAAAAAAACCCTAGTTTTGCTCGATGAGTATGCCGAATCATGCGCGACATTTATTTAATAATTATCCGGCAGTCCGCAATTGTCGTCAGTTGTGGCGTTTGCGTACCAAGCGGTAGTTCGAAATTTATGCTCCGGTTTATTTTTTATTTATTGCTCATTTTTGCCAAAAAATTACCTCTAGACCAATAGCAATATTGTTAAAATAGCTTAATTAATTTTTCAAACTGTTCGTCTTGCTTCATAAAATTATAAATTATCGCAAGAAGATGCCGGACACAAAGTTTCTATGGAAACGACATTTATTTCAGATGAAGCTGTTCAATTCACTATCACTTCTAACGAAACGATCGGAGCACATGACAGAGTTTGAAAGTGAAACATAAGTACAAAGTAAAAATGCAAATAGTTTTATAAATTTAGAGAATTTCAACGAACGTGTGATTGGAATTCTCGAGGAAACGCGAGCAACAAACCTCCAAGAATTTCGGAAAAGTCAATTTTTAAAGCGATTTATTTTGGAATAGTTTGTGATTTTAGATGCTCAACGATTTATTGACGAGTTGAGGCTTCATTCGTTCAGTGATGAAAACGGATACAAATTTATTACAATAATGAAGCTTTCGGTATATTGTGGAATCTATTTTTGGTAATTAAAAAATTTTTTTTGAGCACATTCTTCGCAAATCTCCTCCCGATGTTGTTGAAATGCTGCCGTTAAGTATGGTGATGGCCTTGATTAAAATGACAGCTTATAACGGAGCAATCGATATTCTATTGATTGGTTTGGCGATTTTAAAATAAACCCAAAAGAAGCCGTTCCATTTTAAGATGAATTGGTGAAGACGTATGTTCACTGCGAGACGATTTACATCAAATTATTGCCATACGCGGAAAACAATAAAGAGATTTCGAGCTATGTAGGTTTTGATTTAAATTTTAGCCAAAATATTGATTTCTTATAGGAATTGCAACAATTCATAACAGCGTGTTACGTGCCTCTGATGAAAAATAAGCCGGAAAATGTGGAATATTATGCAGCATATATTGTCGGAATCATATTTTTCATTGTTGATTCGCGGAGAAAAGAATTTGCGCTTATTCAAGTAGTTTGGTCGATTATTATTTTTGAATTCAGCGAAATTTCAGGATATTCTCACTTCGACATTACTTTTTCATTTAGAAACCTGCATCCAATTCGATAATGGAGTTCTTCAAATCGAACCACATATTAACTTGTATGTGTTTTTTTTTAATAAAAATTCTTCAAAAAAACCCCCTTATAATTTTGCAGTTTTTCCATCAAATGCTTCCAAAGTGCTCTTCACGAGTTTCGTTCTTTAGATGTCGATCGGAATGGGGTGTTATCGCAATCTGAAATGCTCGTTTTCAGATAGTTTGTCTTCTCAATATTTTTCTTTTGATTTCCTCAATTTTCAGCTCGTTTTTCAATCAGGTGTTCATTAAGAGAGTCTTCGAAATTTCGCAAACCTACGAAGGTGGATTTCTCGATTTCAAAGGATTCGTCGATTTGATCACAGCAATTCATTTCAGACATGTTTGTTGAATCGAAAAGAAATTCAGAATAATTTTTTTTAAGACAAAAGCCTCCGCAAAATATCATTTCGAAGCATTTGATTTGAAAAATGACGGTTATTTGGATGAGGAGGAAATTCGAGAATTGGTCGATTTATTTTCTTTTCCATTTTGATTATTTCTGAAAATTTTAGTGTTTGGTTCTTCACGAATGCATTCCAGCCGAAGAAGCGGTTCCAGATGCTGATGTTTTAACCGTCGAACTCATGGATATGATTAAGTGCAAAGATCGGTATGATTTCTGAATTTGAGTTTTCTTAGTTTTTGCATTTCAGAATAAGTCTTGACGAATTTCTGGCAAGCAAAATGCGGACGACGTTCACGGGCTTCATCTCGAATTATCAAGATTGGTACAAATACGAGAGAAGGGAACAATAACTGTTCATATTTTCCAATCAAAACAACAATAAAAACGATGAACAAAAACTTGGTTAACTATCGAATTTGGTAAAACATTGGAGAAATTCAACAATAGTTCACATTTAGAAGTTAATGAATAATAATAATAACTTTAACAACAAACAACAACGGAACACTACGCAGAAAAAATACAACAGAAAAATTCAAATAACCAATTAATCCGAATCATCGAATTTAATCGAATTTACGCTCTGGTTGATAGGTCCGCCACCATAGCTTCCCTTAAAAAATTAAATTATAAACTTCCAATATTTTTGCACACAAACCTTCTTCTTCTTGGTCTTCTCGTGTCTAAACCGTTTTCCGACGACCAACTTCAGCTTATCATTGGCGACTTTTCCCCATTGGTCGAAAGTCTAAAATAAATTGAATTATGTAATTGAACAAATATTAAAACATACTGCATCGAACGAATTATCTCTGAACTTCTCAGGAACGACCTCCTTGTTGATTTGAACACGGCGATACGGCTCCGACTTCCTTCTTCCGTTCTTGTCGTTTGCAGGAGTTGACTTGACCGATGCAGGAGTAGTCGGGGCGGGTTTTTTCTTATTGGAATCATTAGAAGAGTCAGCATCTGGTGAAGATTTCTTGGCTGGAGCTGCTTTAGCCGAAGCTGGCGTTTTGGGGGCAGGCTTCTTCGTAGTAGCATCATCGGAATCAGAATCGGACGAGGAAGAAGAGGCTGGCTTTTTAGTAACTGACTTTGCCGGAGTTGGTTTGGCAGAAGCTGGAGTTTTCGGAGCAGCTTTCTTCGTGGCAGCATCATCGGAATCAGAATCGGACGAGGAGGAAGGGGCTGGTTTTTTAGTAACTGGCTTCGCCGGTGTTGGTTTGGCAGAAGCTGGAGTTTTCGGAGCAGCCTTCTTCGTGGCAGCATCATCGGAATCAGAATCGGACGAGGAGGAAGAGGCTGGTTTCTTCGTAACAGGCTTAGCCGGTGTTGGTTTGGCAGAAGCTGGAGTTTTCGGAGCAGGCTTCTTTGTGGCAGCATCATCGGAATCAGAATCGGACGAGGAGGAAGAGGCTGGTTTCTTCGTAACAGGCTTAGCCGGTATTGGTTTGGCAGAAGCTGGAGTTTTCGGAGCAGGCTTCTTTGTGGCAGCATCATCGGAATCAGAATCGGACGAGGAGGAAGAGGCTGGTTTCTTCGTAACAGGCTTAGCCGGTGTTGGTTTGGCAGAAGCTGGAGTTTTCGGAGCAGGCTTCTTTGTGGAAGCATCATCGGAATCAGAATCGGACGAGGAGGAAGAGGCTGGTTTCTTCGTAACAGGCTTAGCCGGTGTTGGTTTGGCAGAAGCTGGAGTTTTCGGAGCAGGCTTCTTTGTGGCAGCATCATCGGAATCAGAATCGGACGAGGAGGAAGAGGCTGGTTTCTTCGTAACAGGCTTAGCCGGTGTTGGTTTGGCAGAAGCTGGAGTTTTCGGAGCAGCCTTCTTCGTGGCAGCATCATCGGAATCAGAATCGGACGAGGAGGAAGAGGCTGGTTTCTTCGTAACAGGCTTAGCCGGTATTGGTTTGGCAGAAGCTGGAGTTTTCGGAGCAGGCTTCTTTGTGGCAGCATCATCGGCATCAGAATCGGACGAGGAGGAAGAGGCTGGTTTCTTCGTAACAGGCTTCGCCGGAGTTGGTTTGGCAGAAGCTGGCGTTTTGGGTGCAGGCTTCTTCGTAGCAGCATCATCGGAATCAGAATCGGACGAGGAAGAAGAAGCTGGTTTCTTTGTAACAGGCTTCACCGGTGTTGTTGGCGCCTTAACGACCGGCTTCTTCTTAGAATCATTATCAGAAGAATCCGAATCCGAAGATGATTGGGTTTTTTTCGCTTGCGTTTTCGCTGGAGAAATTTTAGCAATTGGAACTTTCGCGGTCGGTTTCTTTTCATCATCCGTGGAATCGGAATCGGAAGAAGATTCGGCTGGTCTCTTAGCCGTTGGTGTGGCCTTTGGTGTCTGCTTTGCTGGCGTTTTGGCGGCTGGTTTCTTCTCATCATCTGAAGAATCATCCGAAGACGATGACTCTTGTTTTTTGGCAGAAGGTTTTGGCGTGGCTTTAGCAGCAGGAGTTACAACTTTTTTTGACTTGCCATCTTCGCTATCGCTGTCGGAATCACTAGTTTCTGGCTGAAAACAAATTCGTTTTACAATTTCTACAATAACAATGATTACTTTTTTCGCGACAGGCTTCGCAGGAGTAACTTTTGGTGCTGCTTTAACCGGCGTATCATCATCCGACGAGTCAGAGCTGCTACTCTCAACCTTTTTAGTAACCGACGGCTAAAATTCTTTATATTTGTTGAATTTTGATCGAAAAAGAAACCTTCGTTGCAGGAGTTGCGGTTTTCACCTTGGCAGCTTGTTTCTTTTCGTCATCCGATGAATCCGACGAACTTGAGCTCTCCTGCTTCTTTTTAGAAGCCGGAGTTACCTTCGTAACAGGCTTGGTTGGAGCAGCTTTCTTTTTGTCATCCTCGGAAGAGTCATCGGAAGAGGAAGACTCCGCCTTTTTGGCCACGGTTTTTGGGGTAACGGCTGGTTTAGCTGCCAATTTCTTAGTTTTTTCATCATCCGACGAATCCGAAGAATCAGAAGACTCCGCTGGTCTCTTAGCAGTGGGTGTAACCTTTGGTGTTAGCTTTACTGGCGTTTTGGCAGCTGGTTTCTTTTCATCATCTGAAGAATCATCCGAAGACGATGACTCTTGTTTTTTGGCAGATGGTTTAGGAGTGGCTTTAGCAGCAGGAGTTATAACTTTCATTGACTTGTCAGCTTCGCTATCGCTGTCGGAATCGGAATCACTAGTTTCTGGCTGAAAGACGGTTCGTGTTAATTATTTTTAAAATATCAATCAGTATGCAGTCTCGTGAGAAAATTTCCCAAGAATACATATAGTCTATATTCTCAACACTTCTGGAAGCACCGAGCAATTTTTGATATTAACCATCCTCGGTTACTTGCGAGCAAAGAATGGTCTAATTGAGTCGAAATTACAATATTTGAAAATTTTAGATAATGAATCTAGATCCCTGACATTTTAAAAATAGATAGATACTAAAACGTGTCAAGTGTTGAAAAGGAGTCTGAAATTTATAATTTATATGAATTATGATTATAAGTTCTTGCCGATGTTTAAACGACTAAAACGATTTGTATATTCGACGACGCATTTGAGATATTATTTTAAAAATTTTTGAAGATATGAGAATTTTTTCTCGGTAATACACACTGAAAGCAATATTTACTTTTTTCGCGGCAGTTTTCGCAGGAGTAACTTTTGGCGCTGATTTAACCGGCGTATCATCATCCGACGAGTCAGAGATGCTACTCTCAACCTTTTTAGTAACCGATGGCTAAAATTCTTTATATTTTTTGAATTTTAATCGAAAAAAAAACCTTCGTTGCAGGAGTTGCGGTTTTCGCCTTGGCAGTTTGTTTCTTTTCGTCATCCGATGAATCCGACGAACTTGAGCTCTCCTGCTTCTTTTTAGAAGCCGGAGTTACTTTCGCAACAGGCTTCGCTGGAGCAGCTTTCTTTTTGTCATCCTCGGAAGAGTCATCAGAAGAGGAAGACTCCGCCTTTTTGGCCACGGTTTTTGGGGTAACGGCTGGTTTAGCTGCCAATTTCTTAGTTTTTTCATCATCCGACGAATCCGAAGAATCAGAAGATGATGCTTTCTTTGTTGCAACCTTTGGAGTAGCCTTCTGAGTTGGTTTCTTAGTTTTATTATCGTCAGAAGAATCCGATGAATCAGAGGATTCGGTTTTTTTCTTCAGAAGAGCCGCTTTCTTGGCATTAGGAGTAGCAGCAGCAGCTTTTTTATCGTCTTCCGAATCGCTATCTTCGCTGCTAGCAGCCTGAAAATGTGAACATTGATATCGGTTCATGTTTCTACAACTTGCCTTCTTTTGAGCAGATGTCTGTGGTGGTTTGGTCGCTGGCGTTAGCTTCTTTTTGGGAGCATCACTATCTGACGAATCACTGCTACTGGATCGGGCTTTTTTCTGAGCAGATGGCTAAAAAAAAACATATGATTTTTGCAGCATTGGAATTAGACACCTTTCCATTTATTTGGAGTTTGTTTGCCTGCACGTTTACCGGCTTTTGTACTCCATTAACCTAAAATGATTTATAACAATTTTTCTAGAAAATTCTTACCTTCACATTTCCGTCAGAAGAGTCTGAGTCTGAAGACGATGATTCCTTTTTAGCAGCTTTCTTCGCTGGAGGTGCGTTTGAAGAAGCCGAAGCAGTTCTTTTACGTTTAAACTGACTGGCATCAACAATTTCTTCTAACTTTGGTGCATCTTGAGATTTCAACTGGAAAAGAACGTATATTTTCCAAATTTCAAGTTAATAGTTACAAATTCGTCAAGTTGCTTTCGTTTTGCTTCGTTGAACATTTGTGCAACAAGGCCAGGATTTCGTTTCGATATTTCGCTGTATAAAACAGCACTGGCAAGTAACTCAGAACTCATAGTGCCCGGTGAGTACCCTAAAAGCTCAATTTAAAATTTTTCAAAAAAATAGAATAAGAATCATTCGAAAATATTCGAAAACCGAACAAAAAAGGCAAGAAAATGTTCACAAAATGAACTTAAAAATTGGAAATTTGCCAGTTATACAATTCGTGTCGAGATCCTGCTAAACTAAGGGCAGCGTGTTCCTTGAATTCATGCCGTTGATTTCCGAATTTTTCAAGCTGGATTTTAGAAAATTATGCAAATAAATTTAATATAATGAGTAGCATAATAAGTAATAGCTGAAATCAAATAGATCTAAACAGAAAAATTTTCTGACATTAGACGTTTTATGATAATCGAATTTTTAGCTTATGCTTGTTAAAAAATTATACCTTGTTTAAAATATTACATAATTTTTCAGGGTTGTAAAGATGCTCATTTTATGTAATTTGTGCATTTCTTTGTAAAAAAATATATATTTTTTTTAAATAAATACTGAACGCTGCATACCTTTCGCGCATGGAAAAATCTATTGGTCAAGGGAGGAAAACAATGGTTCAAATCTGAAATTTTAGACCAACAATGTTGTGACATTTTGAAATTTGCAGAAAACGTCACTGTACACTTGATTGGAAATTTCGCGAGCTATTTGTGTGCAAAATAAGGAAAAATTCCCAACGAGTGGGCAAAAACTTTTCCTTTGTAAATATTTTTGAGCCTCTTTTGACTTTCCCTCACTTCGAATTCGCATATTTCAACTTAGTCACCAAATTTCCGGTTTTTCAGTAATCAATTCAATAACTTGATACGAATAGGGAAGAAAACTTTCAACAATGATTGATACAATTGATATCAAGAGGTTCGATCAAGGTTGCTTCAGTCGATATTTTGTCAATAATGCGAATTCTGTTCAACGCGGTTCTGATTGCCTTCATCGTTTGTCTCGTCGATGCCAATTTAAAATGTTATATTGGATATTCAATTATGAAAGGTATTCTCTTCTATATAATGAGCATTAGATAACAGGCTCTCATATTAGGTAGCACTATCGGAACAGAAACCAAGGAATGTGAGAAGGAAACCGATTTCTGCTATAATGGAACCGTCGATGTCTCATCGTTCAGCAAACTCCAGAAAGCGGGCTGCAATTCAATGATCTGCCAATTTCATGCCAACAAATGTTTCGAACAAGCAGTCGGTGGTCAAATGGTCACATTCTGCTGTTGTAATACTGGAGATTTGTGCAATGGAGGAGCCGTCACGGTAAGACTTGCTCATTTCCGAAATCTCATTTATTCTTTGATTATTTTATTTTTATTTTTTAGTGAGATAATACCAAAGATTCCTAGTTATTTAAAAGTGTTGACGCGATTCTAACAGATTTCATTATATCAGATTCGAATCAACATCTCCTTTTTTCAACCCATATCTATTTTTATCATCTTTTTTTTTTATCACATTACTCATGAGTGTGTATCATCCCTAATTCGTTAAATTTCTTTTCCATCGGAATTTCCCGTTTAATTTCAGGAATCCGGTTCACTAATGGATCGCGGATTATCGGTGCTCAAAGGACTTATTTCAGCTGGTAAATAGAATAAATATTCAATTTATAATAATGTTTTTATTAATTAGATGAATGTATATACATATATGTCATTATCCTCTCAACATATCAAACAAATCCTTAGCTCGTTGTTTCGATTTTTCAAAAAATCCGAGATTCTGAAAGTATGGCAATTACTTATAATTTTTGCTAAAGAGTCATACCGTCAATTTTGAATTACACAAGTCTCCAGTGTTACAACAGCAAAATTGAATTTGTTTTCCTGCGACAATTTGTTTAATGCATTTGTTGCGAGCGAGCTGAAAAATAAGAAACTGATTGTGAGAATCGTTCCGAATCACTTCCCCGTTCCAACAAATTTGACCTAGGAAGTTTAATAGATAAAATGATTAATAGTTTGTGACAGTTCGCTGCTTTCGTTTCAAAATTTCAAACAAAAAACTCTAAAATTCTCGTTGAAATATCAATATTTACTCTGAGGTGGCAAATTGGTTAAGAAGATGAAAAGAAAATCTTTATCAAACTAATTTTGAGATTTAATGCGAATTTTTTTAATAAAATTAATTTGGAGAATTATTTAATTAATGAAAACCCTCACAATATAAACTTTATAGTAAACCTGTAAATTTTGGAATATTTTAAAATTGAGAAACATACGAAGCATCTTGTGGACGAGCATCCTCCGCCTTTTACTTCGCTAAGGGATGAAATATCAGCGGTCATATTATAGCAATAATCAGTTGCATGCTTGCATGTTTCTTTCGTAGTCCCTTATTACCAAATAAGTTAATTTGATTCGAAATCTTGAAAATCGTTACCAACTGATTGTGCAGCTAAGTATGTGTAGCCAGTATAGCATTCCAATGTCATTGCAACTCCAAAAACCGCGAAAGTCAGAACAAATTTGAAATTGTTCATTTTCTTGAAAAATATAAATTTGAATGAATCACACAGCCGGAACCAAAAGTTTTATTCAAACTGAAGCAAATATAAGACAAATGTAAAAGTATGAAACACGTCTTTGACAAAGTGAGAACAGGCAAGAGACGAAGTTCGACGACAATGTTTGTGTATTGGACACGCCTGCGCGTTTGACTGTTGCTGCTGCTATCACTAAGAAGCGTGATCAAGAAACTAATACACCATCAAATTGGTTGCGGATTCCGGGAAAGCACAACGAATGAATGAGACCATTGCTGTTGAGATTGTTAGTAGGATTAAAGCTTCATTGTCGATTACGATTCGAATTGTCGCTTCGATCATCAAATCTTTGAGGTTTATCTGAAATTTTCATTTAAATCGTAGTCAATTTTTAGGTTGATATTCTTCGATGTTTATTATATTTTTGATTTAATGATTAGTAGTGTAATATGACTTTTCTACTTTGGAGAAGCCTAGAAAACGATAAAATCAATAAAATATACAAAATCTTACAACTTTGACCAGAATTCCAATTGCCTCTTCGTCGTTTGTCATAATTATTCGGATAATTTCCACCGTAATTTTTTCGTTTATGTCCGCCACCACCCTGATAATTTCCACGATTGTTGAATCCTCTTTGTTGATCTCGGGGCTTCCATGGATGAACAATTATTGGATCTTTGAATCCCTCACTTATTTTCCGATACGCTTCGTTTTCCTGAGAACATATTGATAAAATGTACGCTATAAACTTATATTGAAATAAATTGAAAAAGCAACAAAAATATCTATTGTTGAAATAAAAAATTGAAATAAATATTATTAGAAACTATTTTTGATATTTATTTTCCTAAAATATTTCGGTGTTTTTCTTAATTAAAATTCAAATTCTCGATTTAAATTATTACCATGGAATATCGATTTTTAAACATCTCATCTAATGATATCGTCTGCGAATTTCCATCTTCTACCATCCTTAATTCAGAAAATTATGTTTTTATATCGAATATTTGGAAATCGGTAATTTTCGAAAAAAAATGAAATCAAGAAAAGAAATCAAGAATTATCAATGGTCCACATTTGCTGCACTCGCGGTGACTTACTTTTTCCATTTTTTTTTGGGTATTTCTTTCTCGTGCTTCTTTAATAAACATATTCATTTGATAAAAAAATGTAAAGAAAAAAAATACGTATTTTTTCAATGCAGGGTCGCCAAATTGCACCTTAAATGTATTTTTTAATTTTTTTGTAAAAACATTACTTTTCGTGAATAGGTCCATAAAAAACAGATTTTATTTTATTTTCAAATGTTTATATTTTCAGATATTTTGTAAATAATGGGTTTCTTGTCACATGTACTCTCAATCGGTGTCGGATTTTATGCAGGCGCGTATTTCGCTCAAAACTACGACGTAATATTTCATCATTTCATTTCTCAACCTATTTTTGTACTTTTCAGTTCGGAAAACTACCTTCAGTTTCTCAATTAACACAACAAGCCGAAGACTACTTGAAGAAGTATAAGAAGGATTAAAATTTAGTTTATTTTGACTTTAGTTTTATGATTTTTTGCAATATATAAAAATTGCGACATTGACAAGCTTTATTTTCATTGCGGGAAAGGATAATCATAAATAATTGAATAAATACAAATAAAACACGGGGTCGAATATCAAATCATTTATTCAAACTTTATTTCTTCTCGTCCTCCTTCTTTTTCTTCTCGTCTTGCTTCTGTGAAGCTGGAAGATCGTCGACAAGTTGCTGCAGCAATTCCGGATTGTTCATGAGCTCGTCCAGATTGTCCGGAGTGTTGTTTCCAGTAACGTCGACTTCCATCTTATCATCATCTGAAATGTAGACTGATTTTAATTCAAAAATAGGATCGAAGAAAACCTGAAGTGTTATGAGCAGTATTGGCGGGATCGGCAGCTGGAGCTGATGCTGGTGGCGCATTATCTTGCATTGACAAACGCATAGCCCATTCGAGCTGCTGCTCCTCGGTCATAGCGCCCATATCCATTTCCTCAAATGGAATTTGAGAAGCATCCTGAATCGGAGCATTTTGAACAGCAGCTTCACCGCCTTCATTGTTCGCAGCAGCAACTGCCGCTTGACGAGCACGCTCTTCTTCCATACTAACACGAAGAGCCTTAAATCCAAATATTCCTGATGTTAGACGAAATTTTCAATACCAAAGCAAGATCCGGATCATTTTCTGGATCGACGCCAAATTCGAATCCACCAGCTCCGAGTCCACCTCCGTTTCCACCATCATCCGTGCGACAGACAGTAGAAGTCAAAAGAGCATCACTGAGAGCAGATCCGGTTGGAACAACAACTAAGTTCGACCCACTTCCTTCTCTGAATTCATTATTTAAAATAATGATTTCAAATTATTCCACGCACTTTCCGTTAAGAGTTTCAACGAATTGAGAGAATGCCTGCTGACATGATTCATCAGCATCTCCGAACATGATCACATCGCATTGAACTTTTTCTTTTTTGAGTTTTTTCGCGATCTTGACGATTTCGGCGGAGTCAATATCGACGAGTGGACTGCCGATGAAAATCACAATTCTCATTTTATGATTACGATTTTGTCGATGCTTCAACGCCAAATGCGCCACTTTGATTCCCGCGACGAAATTGCAAGTGCCTTTCGGCTCGATTTGGTGAGTCTTCATGAGAAGACGTCCAGCTTCGGTGGACAAGCTCGAAAGAACATTCACATTGCTGAAAATCCGAATTATAACGGAAATTTTGAAAAAAATTGTTTACTCAGCCATTGAAAGGATTCCAACAGCATTTTCAGGATTGGCACGCAACTTGCACTGCATGATCAAGTTAACAGCATCCTGTTGAGATTGAAGACGAGTTGGTTGGAAATCTCCGTTCCGCATGAATTCGGAGTTGTCGACACTGAGAAAAATGAAACAATTTGAAAAAAGAATGATAAGAAACTAACCAAATCATAGTGCTTTCTTGAACCATTTTGTAATTTGGTGGTGAAGTTAGCAGTGGCTAGTAAACACTAAAATGCATCAATTGAATATAAAATGCGCTTCTAAATTATTTTGAAATTTCAGTAAGGATAATTAACGGAAAAAACCGTTCGAAATAAACAAGAACAAAAAGAAAACAAAATTTGAATATTTCATTATGAATTTTTGAAAAGAAGAAAAATCAACAAACAACGGAATAACAATAAATCCTATTTCTAAAAATTATCTACGACCCTTATGTTGGTTTTAAAGGTGCATTAATCTTCATGTGTTCAAACACATCGAAATCTGGACCGAATTCCTGATCTTTACTGTACAATGGATATTCTTTTCGGATGCCAAATCGAGCCAATTCTTCGTCTTTTGGCGATGAGATTATTGGAGAAATGACCTGTTTAGATTCATCAACGGAAATATGTGAAATACGGCCAATCATCGGAACAATGTACTGTTTGTTGATCTGAAATTCAAAATATGAATATAAACAAAGGATTTGAGTGAAACATACGACAATGTAGAATCGGAATAATTTGGCCTCAATATCGAAATTTGGACCACTGATTGCCTTTGGTGGTAGAAATATTGTATTTTCATCAACAAATACTCCCTAAAAATGAACATTTGATTTAATTTTCGAAATTTCTCTTTACTTGTTGCCGCAATGATACTTTCACCAACTTTCTCTCAATTGTCCATGCATTATCCACATTAACTTTAATCGGCACAACCATTTTTTGCAAATCTCGTCCAACAACAAGCAGTTCATATGGAATACGTACACGAGCTGCCAATTCGTCAGCCATTTTCTAAATCGTTCTTTTTTTTTAATTAGGAATTGATATTATAAAATGTACCTCTTTCATATCTGCGTAATATTTAAGATCGAATGGTGATGCATAAACGGCTTTTCTAGACAATAATAAGTCAGTTCGAGCTCTCATTCGATCTACATTGACCACATCGAATTGGTGACCAATTCCTGAAAATTGAGAAAAATTACATTATAAATTGATTTTTGTAAAACCTTCGACATCTTCCAGAAGAATAATTCTAAGTGGACCAGCTTTCTTTAATGTTTCATATTCAACAGTTTCGTATTTTTGAAAATCATGATGATCGTTGGGATTCTTCTGAATTCCTCCAGGTGGTGTTACCTCTGGAGTGAAAACTCGCTTTAATACCCAAGTGTTCTGCAAAAAGAAATTTTTATGAATCTGTATTATTTCGCTTACTCTCGATGATTGTTGACTCAGATTCTGAGCAAAACTGCGTATTAACGATGATGACAACATTTTGGTTCAATTCATCAAGAAAATCTGAAACGTATTTTTATTCTAATATCGATTTTATTGTGAAATAACATGATTTAATCAAATATTATTAGATATGATCAAAACGAAAACCTTGAACGATTAATGGGAAAAATTAGAAATACCGAAAAATTGAAATGATTCTGTTTTTGGATGAAAACGCCAACCGTAGTCACAATAATGATGACTATGTCAAAGGCGCATACATTTTCAAACGAGCGATATCTCGCCACGACGCTCTACGGTTACACCAAGTCGTTTCTCTGCGTCTCTCGTTTGCTGGCGTATTTCATCTGGATTTGGTCATTTCTTCGACTTTCTTCAAATCTTTTCCATTTTTTGACAACCTCACGCGAAATTTTCTTGTTTTCTTCAAATTAATGGGTTGGTCAGATCATTTGCAACGTTTTGATATGCGTGGCAGCACAGACAACGTTTAATTTATCGATTTTTTTTAGTTATCAGCATCACTTTATCGAGTTTACTATTCAACGTGTAATTTGCGCTGCCGCTATGAATAATCCGTATTTTTTACAGATCAGCTAAGCTTGGGAAATGCCACCAGTGCCTAGCAGAGCTAAAGTTTATGCGGATGTCAGTTTCATTTGTGAAATTTCGAAATTGATGAAATTTGCAGGTGAACCCAAATAAACCTCGCGAATATTGGGATTATGAAGCACATGTAATTGAATGGGGTATTATTGATGATTATCAACTCGTTAAAAAATTGGGACGCGGAAAATATTCCGAGGTAAGTAAACATTTAAAAATCTAAATATCTGACCTTTGTTTTTCAGGTCTTTGAAGGTGTGAAAATGAGCACAGATGAGAAAGTCGTCGTTAAGATTTTGAAGGTAACAAGTCTATCTAAAGCCGAATTAATTTTTTTTATTTATCAGCCTGTGAAAAAGAAGAAAATCAAGAGAGAAATCAAGATTCTCGAAAATCTTAAAGGTGGAACGAATATAATTACGCTACTTGATGTTGTTAAAGATCCTATTTCAAGAACACCAGCTTTGATTTTTGAGTAAGTTGATTATAGAGTTGAGAAATAGTAAAGTTTACATTTATTTCACCATAAACTTCATTTTTTGCATAAAAATTTTTTTGTTTTTTATCATGCATCTAGTTTTGTGAACTGAATGAAGACCCTTAATTTACGAAACCTTAATTTTTTTCAGACATGTTAACAATTCGGATTTCAAACAACTTTATCAAACATTGAGTGATTATGACATCCGTTATTATCTCTTTGAGCTACTCAAGGTATTTTTATGTTCTCGCATATTAAAAAAATGTTTCTTTAGGCTCTTGATTTCTGCCATTCGCAGGGAATTATGCATCGAGATGTGAAACCACATAACGTGATGATCGACGCAGAGAGACGAGAGGTTCGTTTTCTTTTTTATCAGATTTGCCAATTTTACTATTTCATGATGATTTTTTTAGCTTCGGTTAATTGATTGGGGTCTTGCTGAATTTTACCATCCACGACAAGACTACAATGTTAGGGTCGCATCACGATATTTTAAGGTATGGTTTCGAATATTTCGTTTAAAACGATATTACATGAAATTTTTCAATATTAGGGACCGGAACTTCTTGTCGACTACCAATGCTACGATTATTCATTGGATATGTGGAGTCTTGGATGTATGTTGGCCAGCATGATCTTTAGAAAGGAGCCTTTCTTCCATGGACATGATAATTATGATCAGGTATCAAATCGAAATTGACAATTTCCATCCGCGTTGTATTTTCAGTTGGTGAGAATTGCCAAGGTTTTGGGAACCGATGAACTGTACGAATATGTTGCGAAGTACAATATTGAACTTGATCCGCGTTTCAATGACATTCTTGGAAGGCATTCAAAGAAACGCTGGGAACGGTATTCAGTTTTAAATAACCTAACTATGAAATTTTGAATATTAAGATTCATCCATGCTGAAAATCAGCATCTGGTTACTCCAGAAGCTCTTGATTTCCTTGATCATTTGTTGCGCTACGACCATGCTGTAAGTGATTTAAATTGAATTTAAAGAAACAAAGTTTAAAAAAAAAACGTAATTTTGTTAATACACTGTAGTTTGTCTAATTGATGGGTATATTTCGATCTTGATTGATTTGAGTGGAAGTTAATTTTTTTGTCGAAATCTAGTAACCCATATGTCATTAATCAATTCTGTTCGAAAAGATTTTCGCCATCGTCTACTTTTTTATTGTTGCGGTTAAGACTCAACTTAATAGATCAAATTTAGACGTTTTTATAAAGAAGCTTTTTTTCGCTATATTGTCGGTGTCAAAAGACTAAAGGGAGGTGGGGCCTTCAAATTTGCGAAATCAGTGTAGATTTGAATTTTTTGTTGACTGAATATTAAATGCGCGTACGCCAAAATGCAATGTACGCAGTCTCGCGTACTTTTCCCTGCCGCAAAACGCATTGGAACATAGCCAATAATTTTTTAAATTTCGTCAAGTCGTTTGACTCCGACAATATTTTATTTGAAAAATACTTGAATTAATATTTTATAAACAATTCGAATGTTCGTATAATTTTTTTAAGAAAAGAGGAACTTTTATATCCTCATGATTGAATTAATGGACTTATTCATGAAATGTTTTTTTTTTCGAATATCGGAAAAATTGGTTTTTTTAACATTCCATTTGAAAACGTCTAGTATTATAATATTTCTATAGCATGAATAAGTCCATAAATGAAAAGAAAAAAATTATTCGTATTCTTTTTAACAACCGAATCAGCTTAATAATATAGAATGATTTGTGTTAACAAAATGTGTTTACAGGAGCGGTTGACAGCTCGCGAAGCAATGGCTCACGTGTATTTCAAACCGGTTGTTGATAATGCTGGTGGCGCAGTGAACGGCAACGGCCCGATTAGCGTTGAGATTGCAGACGACAATAATGGCTCGTTTGCTTAGTTGAAAAAGGAACTTGTTTCGAACTCTATACATGGCAATACAGTACTTGAAAAATCTTAAGGCATGGGTCCAAGTAGCGCGTTTTTCGATTCTCTTCTTTTTCTCGTCTCCGTTGTTTCAACTTTCTTTCAATTAGCGGCTCATGCCCCAACAAATTCCGCCAATCCGTTCGTCTTCTTCCAGATATGAAAATTTTGTGTGTTGTTTTTGCCGCTCTTCCGATTCATTGTTTTCTTTTTCTTTTATACTATTTTTTTTTAATTTTCTCGCTCTTCTAAAATTTTATTTTTCTTCACATTTTCGACGACTTTCGCTTAAATAATATGACTTTTAATTGACATATTTGAGTAATTCCGTGAAAGTTGTGCGTTGTTCAGAATAGTTGAGCCCACTGTGATCGCTTATTTTGAAGGACTATCAACCAAGCAAGCAAGCCAGCCAGCAATGGAAAATTAGCAATTTCGTCTCGAAATTTGCTCATTTTCCAATTTCCGCGTGTTACCGATCGTGCCTCGAGTTTGTTATTCGGATTGCATTCATCCGATTATTACGCCTTGTTTCTTTAATCAGAAAAAATAATGAGATCGAATGTAAATTATTTCTATTTCGATTAATGTTTTTTTTTCAAAATTTAATGGGTTTCACGCAAGTTTTATGCCGCACATAAATAATATTTTAAGCAAAGAAAAAACCCTTCCTTTTTTGAGCTGTTGAAATTCACCCAATTTGAATTACCAACCAATATTGTTTATTCCTATTCTCTCCAACTTTTTCTTTTATTCAGAGACGATTTTTTCCTTATTTGTTTTTTTTGTCTCCTATTTCAATTAATGGTATGAAATTGAAAATTCAACAATTTTTTAGCCGTTAATAACGTATAAACTTTTTCATTCAATTTTCTTGTTTTTTTGTTACTGATTTTTCAATTGTTGGGTATTGTTTTTACCTTGTATTTTCTAATCAGCAACTTAACAAAAAAAACCTTAAAAAGAATTGTTGAAGTATGCTTTATCGACGGTTGGTTCGAAATGTGATTCGAGGTCTCGCCACGAAAATTGAAGCGAATTCATCGACCGCGCATCCGATCTATTTAGATGTTCAGGCGACAGCGCCGATGGTATGTTTCGGAGATATTTAAGTTGAATAAAAATGATGGGTCCAACAACGAAATATTTTCGGGATTTTTGCAGGATCCTCGTGTCGTTGATGCGATGCTTCCATATATGCTGAACGATTTCGGAAATCCTCATTCTCGAACTCATGCGTATGGCTGGAAGGCCGAAGAAGCCGTCGAAGAAGCTCGTAGTCATGTTGCGAAACTCATCAAAGCAGATCCAAGGGATATTGTTTTCACTTCGGGAGCTACTGAGTCAAACAATTTGGCTATTAAAGGAGTTGCGAAATTCCGGAAACAATCGGGCAAAAACCATATAATAACACTTCAAACTGAGCACAAATGTGTGCTCGATTCGTGTCGATATTTGGAGAATGAGGGATTCAAAGTCACGTATTTGCCGGTGAATCAAGGCGGAATGGTGGATCTTGAGATGCTCGAGAACACGATTACGCCGGAGACTTGTTTGGTTTCGATCATGTTGGTGAATAATGAGATCGGAGTGATGCAGCCGGTCAAGGAAATCGGTTGGTCTTCTGGATATTTCTCAAATGTTTTGATTTTATTCTTAAAGGCGCATTGTGTCGATCGAAAGGCGTCTATTTTCATACGGATGCCGCGCAGGCAACCGGAAAAGTGCCAATCGATGTTGATGAAATGAAAATTGATCTAATGTCGATTTCTGCTCATAAGATTTATGGGCCAAAAGGAGCTGGAGCTTTGTATGTGAGAAGGCGTCCGAGAGTGCGACTTGAAACACAAATGAACGGTGGGGGACAAGAGAGAGGATTACGGTCGGGTACTGTAGCTGCGCCGTTGTGCATTGGCTTGGGAGAGGCGGCGAGAATTGCGAATGTTGAAATCGGTGAGTTAACTTCATTATTTTACCACATTTTTTTGCATTTTATCCTCAATTTCTTTGATTTCAAAGAAAATATTTACATTATAATTATTATTTCCGGTGAGCGGAAATTTGAAAATTAGAATTGAAGTTTTCCTATAATTCACACACGATCTTTGTCATAAAAAATTGATGACAAACAAAAATGAAAAGAAGTTGAAAATTTTGAGAAATGGACAAGGCTCATGTCGAGAAACTATCGAAGATGTTGGTTGAGGGAATCAGCGAGAAATTGCCGAATATTGTGAGAAATGGCGATGTGCGATTCGCGTATCCGGGTTGCGTCAACCTCTCGTTTGCTTATGTCGAAGGTCTCGCGAAGAAATGTTTCGATTAATTGATCGGCTCATATTCAGGAGAATCGCTTCTGATGGCTTTGAAGACAGTGGCATTGTCGTCGGGAAGTGCTTGTACATCTGCCTCCCTTGAGCCATCTTATGTTTTGAGAGCAATCGGATCCGAAGAAGACCTCGCGCATTCTTCGATTCGATTCGGAATTGGACGATTCACCACCGAAGAAGAGGTTTGAGCTATTCCATAATTTGTAGAATGTGACGTAATACTTATCACTATAGGGATTAATGTCAGCTGATTTCGTGACGATTTTGGAAATTTGTTTTTTTGCAGATTAAGCACACAATTGACCTGTGTGTTCGCGAAACTCAGCGCTTACGCGAACTAAGTCCTCTTTGGGAAATGGTCCAAGAGGGAATCGATCTCAAATCAATCCAATGGAGTCAGCATTAATTTGGTGCGATATATATTAATAAGGCCTTAAATAGCTAGTAGAAAAGAAAATCTGTACATTTATCTCATTGTTGATGTTTTCTCGAGTTATAAAATATTATTATTATTATTCCAATGCAACCCAGTTTGGAAGGAAATATTCTGATTTGTTGAGCATTCTCTCCATTGCGCTGCCTTCTCTTGGCCAATGTTTATAATAATAGACCTGAAATTATGACGACGTTTAAGAATTTGGAACATTCTGACGTACATTTGGTGACGCATTGATATTCAGATAAGCGGACCACCACGAGAATGTACCCGTTGACATAATGATTGTATCGCAGGAAGCCAGGATCGCCATGTCCACTTCACGTGGACCCGGACAATAATAGTATTTGGAATTCTTGTCAGGTCGAAGATAACGGCGAACCCAGTAGATGTCATCGGTGCAGATGATAAAAGCTACCTGAAACGGCTCGAATGGATTGCTGAAATTCCGGAAATCCGTACACTTTCGTATATTTCGCTGATTTGCTTCATCGCATTCTTGTAATAGCTGATCGGAGCCGCGACGTGACCGTGCCTCTGATTCCTCGAATTCATTGCGATGTCGATTCCGTGTCTGACGTGTATTCCGACAGTCATCGTATTCGCCAACGCGTCTTTCGGATCCACTTGGATTGTCTGATCGTCATTTGCCACGTTCGTATCGATTACAATTCCAGATCGAATTGCCAATGATACTCCGACATCTTCCATGAATGATTTCACCTTCAATTGTCTTTTTTTTCCTTCAATCTTCTCGGCGAAAAAAAACGATTTTGTTGATGATTTGTTTGCCAAACGATTTATGTTTCTTTTCATCGTTTTCATTTTTCGAATAGTTTTACACGCAGCGTCCGCCGACTTCTGAATTCGGTGGTGCACCTTTAAATTCGCGCTGAGATTTCGCAAAAATGGTAAACGAGTTTGATAATTTAAAAAAAAGATTTTTTCAAGGTGCCTCAAATTAATCTGCTCACGATAATTCTAATTTTTATTTTATTATGCCGGCGTTTTCCCAAAAAAAAAACACATTTATACTGTCCTCTGGTAACTCAAAACCAATCGGATCCGACAAAATTCGGCTCCGGAATCAGCCTTATCTGATTGGTAATTCTACGGATCCGATTAGATTTTCTTCGAATTTGTTTTGTTTTAATATTTCAATGCGAATCGGATTCGACAAATAACCAATCTTATCCGTAGAATTACGAAACGGATAAGGTGGATTCCGGAGCCGAATTTTGTCGAAAAAAAAAAAACACAAATATCACTATTTTTCATAATAATTGCTATCCAAATGACGAAAAATAGACATATATTGTCGAATTAGGAGTAGTTATACCAAAAATCGTTTTTTTTTTCTAGTTCTTCAATCCGTTACTCATTTTCTCTTCAAAGTTTTCGAAAAATACGGAAAAATAGCACACAGAATGAAAAACAAAAAAATACAGTACCGACTTCGCGACGTGACCTGCGCAACTTTTCGCGTGCGCCTTTGAAAATATGAATTACGATATATCGCGTCAATTTTTTGTAATTTTCGACGTGCGTGCATAGGGAATTCAAATGAAAAAATTTGATTTTTTTCCATTGCATGAATAGGTCCATTAACTGCGTACTTTGCATTTTAACGCACGCGCATTTAATATTCAGTCAACATGAAATTTAAATCTACACTGATTTCATATTATCAACGTTTCCACCACCGATGAGTCGTTTGAAACCGAGAATACCTTTTGATGAATCGGATCCAAAAACGTGAACAAATTTCGAATAATCGCCTGATTGGCCGGATGAAAATATAGATAATTTTGAAAGTATCCATCGATTTCCTCGATATTTCTAGTCGCGAACAAATTTTCGAATTTTCGCCATGAACAGCAATCCTGCAAATTCATCAATTCGTTTCTTTTTTGTCGTCATCCCCCACATTTTGTGTGAATTTCAACGAATTCATTTGTTCGCTGAGCTCCGCGATGACCGATCGCGAAGCAAATTGCACATTTTTCTGGTTGTTGAACGAAAATGCTCGACGGAGCACAAGATCATCGGGAGCAATCAATGTGGCGTTGTGCTTTTCGGCTAATGTGAAAAGCGCGGCGAATTGGAACATCTGATTGCCCATTCCTGAATTATTGCGTTTTCTACGATAATCAACAACATATGGTTTTTTTTGCAAATAGAAAATGATAAAGAGAGAGAGAGAGAGAGAGAGAGAGAGAGATTCAAATTGATGTTCGGACTGGTATGCGCCTTTAAAAAAAAATTCTAGGTTGTCAATGATTTGAATTGAACAGAGCAACCCGTTCGGACGAAAAAACTAAAAACGTTGGAAGAGAAAAGCTTTAAAGGCGCATGATTATAAATATATTCAAATCAATTGCCGATTTAACATTTTCAACTTTCATTTTTCGTCACCCACCATTGCTATAGTCAAAATCGGATGTGAGGTATCTTTTGGCTCCATCGAGCTCTTCAATGTTTCGAATAATATTCTGAATCGGCTCGATGTTCCACTTGACATTTTCAAGTGTCACTTCCTGACCTATAAACCGATTCCCATTGATTGTCGACAGAAAAAAATGAAATCACGAACCGCCTTGTGGGAAAATTTGCGTTTTTCCATAAACTGTCTTAGTTTCCAAATTTGTGTCGTCCCGTTTTGTCGTTTGAAACAAAATAATAGTGGCGAAAATAATGAAGAGCGTGTAGGTTGAATAGCGACTCGCTGAAATCGAATTTGAAACAATAATTCTCGTCGAGACTTGCCTGATACTCTGACCATGGTAACAATAATCACAATGAGATAATAAGAACGGCGAACAGCAATGAATAGAAAAACGAAAACGGACAAAGTGGGTCATGGATTGGTTTGCAACACGCGAGAGGGAGTCGAACCCGCGTGGTGTGGCGCGATAGTCGCGCGCGTTCCCGCGTCGATCATCGCGACATTGAAGTGGGTTTGCCATTAAGTGCCTACTCATGAGGGGCGAACTTCCAACGGCGCCCGGCCGAATGTTTGTTGTTGAATGATGTGTTACACAAAAATTTCGACGTGCTGACTGGCCCCGAAACCATTTCGCTTTTTGTCGTCCGCCTGCCCTCTCTCTATCTCACCTTTTGTTCTTCCCGAATTCCAGTATCTCAACTCGACTTTCTTTTCTTGTTGCTGTTTTTTTTTTGTCGAGTTTCTTCGGCACGAGACTGGTTTCAGTGTTCCATTCGTCATCGTCACTTCGTTTTTTTTTCAACCAACATGCGAGTGCTAATAGCGATGGTGGTGCTCGTGTGTGCACTCGATGCACAAAAAATACCGAGTAAGTTGGCGAGGTGTCGGAGCCGACGCACGCGTTTCCAGTCGCCGACATTTTACCGGGTTCGCGTTGTTCAGATTTTTCGGTGACCGACGCCGAGCTGCTGGAAATGTCGCGGAGATTGCGAAAAGCGGACGCGAATCGAGCGAACAAGAATCAGATCAAACTCAATTATCAGGGTCATACGACGACTCGCGACGACGCCGACAATGCTCCGCAACGGTTGTCGACGGCATTCAACAAGCGATTTGTTAGCAATGTCGAATTTTAGATTTTTCACTTCCGTCGATTCGTCGCTTCTTCGCAAACCTTCGTACGAAATGTATATTGCGATGATGGATAATTTCAATCGGCAAACCGGCGTCATCGAGCCGAAAGTTAGTGCAAAAGAAGAAAAAGACGAAGTCGGCCGATTTTTGACCTACGTTGTCGAAACTGGACCGATGAAGGAGCTGTATAATTGGTTCAAAGCGAAAGGTATTCTTTTTTTGTATTCTATGTGTTTGGGTCTCACCGCGAAATTCGCAATTTCTATTTTTCGCTAACAAAAATAAATGTACCTCGTAATTTCTCGAAAATGATTTCAAATCGAAATGGTCCCATTATTTTGATTGAGGTCATCCAATTGCGACGAGTCCGACCGTATTCCGCTATTGGATCGGTCAATTATGGTTTTCGCATTATTCGCGAGCACTCGGCAAACCGGACACGTCGGGATTCGAGCACGTCTTCATCGGCGAAGTCAAAAACGGCGAAATTTCGGGAATGCACAATTGGCTGCGATTCTATATGATGGAAAGAGATGCGTCGGCGAAATGGGACTATAAAGGATTCGTTGTGAAGCGATTCGTAAGTTGCGACGACGAATCACATATGATACGATTGAACAGAATGTGATGGCGGCGGTGAAATTCTCATGGGAGAACGAGTTGAAGAGGTCGGGCTCGATTCTCATCGGAACATCGCCCGAATTCGACATGGCCCTCTACACGATGTGCTTCCTTTCGAGAAGAGGACGAGAAACGTGCGATGTTGGCCATCCGAATCGCAATTGTCTCTCCAATTCGTTGATGTTGTGATTTCAGGTTGAGCTGGACGGTTGTCCGCTGCAGATCACGAGTTACGAGTTGTACCAGCAGAACAAGGTTGCCTTCGAGAGCATTCGTGGTTCCCATCGAAATTTGAATTGCTTTTTAGGTTTACATCGGCAGCATTTTTCCGTCAGCCGGCCGAATAACCGACCAATGTCGTCGACAAAACAGTTAATCCGTCCGTCCGTCATTCATTCATTTATTATTTTTTGTTGCGCTTTTTTTTTTTGGAATGAACATAATAATCTTGAACAAAATACTGGTGGGAAAATATGGAGAGCACAGGACAAAGATTTGCATATTAGGATTAGTAATATATCAAAAATTCACCCGTCTGTGAGAACAGGAAAACTTCGAATATGGGAGGGTCGAAAATAAAATGAATCAGACAATGAGAGAGAGAGAGAGAGACAGAGAGAGAGAGAGAGATTCTTTAATATTTGGTCTAGCATTTCATATTTACAACGGATGCAACATCGGGCGCGAGTCGAAGGATGACGACGACTCAATTCTAGAAGGCCGAGAAGAATGCCTGACGCGGAGCCAACGAATACATTGAGAAGAGACTCTGGCGCGGTTTTCTCGTCGGCGCTGGCGAGAAAAGACTGTAGGAAGTGGAGAGAGCCAGACTTGTGCTCGACGGAAGAGCTGCCGGACTGTAGGCGCGACGCAGCGACGACATCGGCAGCGAAGACGACGACGGTCGGTAGGTGCTGGAATGAGACAGTTGAATTGTTGATGACACGAATATCAGCTGCGGACAATTTCTGGTTATTTGAAAAAAATCGTCATCTCCCACGCTCAACGGAAACACTATTTTAAGCGAAATTAAATATTCCGGAAACGCGTTTCCGGCTTTAGTGAAGATTGGAAAAAATGGAGAGAGAGAAGACGTACCTCGCTGAGTAAGCTCTCGGCTTGATCGATGTGATTGTGGTCGGCTGCGTCGGAATGTGTCGAAGTTCGCGTTGCTGCCGCATTCGGCGCAGATCCTCGGCGTACACGTCCGGAATCGGCATGTCGCATTCCGGCGTCTGCACCATTTTCACCGAGGCGGTGCCGCGCAATCGTCGCTCGTAATCGACCATCTGTTTCCAGAAGCCAATGTTCGGACGGATGACCGGTCGAGCCGCTTTCACGTAGTGATACGCCTGTCGCAGGGTCATGTGCTCATACTTCACCAGGTAGATCATGACGAGCGACGCCGACCGCGAAACGCCCGCCATGCAGTGCACCAAAGTCCGACCGCCGCGTTCCTGGAAAAAAAAAACAATCCGAAATAATTACATTTCCCTTTTTTTCTTTTTTTTTTCGTCCCCCCCCCCACGTTCTTATTTCACCAATCTCCTTAAATGACCATAAATTGTAATAGGCCATTCGAACCGGTTTTTCAAAATTGAGATCGATCTATCTTACACCCATTGGTTGTTATCATGTGATGCATCATCATACCTTGACGGCACGAATTTTGTCGGCGACGGTGTCGAAATGCTCGCCGAGACGAGCGTATGGATGGTCTTCAACGCGGATTTTCAGCGTGTCAACGCCTGCAACACAACACACTTAAATATACACAGTTAATGAGATGTCCCATCGGGTGGCTGTCTGGCGGAGTTTCAACGTTTTTGCGTTCTGCACAAATCGTCGCGGGATCAATCCCCCCGCTGGCAATTAATTACCTTGCATGTACGTCGATGGCTCCTCGGTGGTCGCATTCACAATCATATTGATTTTTCGTTGCTTAATCTTCTCGGGTTTGAGTACACTCGCGCCGGAAAGATACAAGTGATCGTTGATTTCCGACATCTGACCGAGCACGCCAATTCTCGACATTTTCTGTGATGAGAAAATTACCGATGAGACGCACACAAAAAAGTAGATTCGCGTAGAAATGAAGTCAGAAATCTGTGGGATGAATCGGAAAGCAACATCATACATGTAATTCATCACAAGTAAACGAGGCTCGATCAGCTGTTGGGCGAAACAATTGGGAAGCGGAATGGCGAGCAATCGAATGCACACATGACGAGCAATTTTTGTCGCCGGAAACCGAAGGAATCACCAAATCAATTTACACTTTTGCGATCATGAAAATGAAATTTCTTTTTTTTTCTGGCCTTCAGAAAAAAATTGTTGTTAATATCAATGAATGGTAATTTGTGTGTGCAATAAATTTGTCTCAAATCACAAAGTAAAAAACACACACAATTGTTCTGGTGGCATGTCGAAAGTGAAATCGCAGGTTGAACACAATGCCGTCGTCGCACTCACGCACGAAGGCAACCATCTCTCGACTACGAAATACCAGTTTGGGCGGGGTCAACACGCAGCTCGCACGCGTCTAGACAGCATGTGAAACTAAGAGACGCAGACACGAAATATTTGATGTTTTTTTTTGAAGAAAAAATACAAGCAAAGTGTTATAGGTGTGTTGGATTTGGAAATGAACTACCCCGGAGGCCGGCGGAGGGCAACACACACACACACACGCGCGCTCATAAGAGAACAGCTGTGTGACGGTGACTGGGCGGAGTTTATCGGAGGGGGGGGGGCTCCTCTTCTTGGAAGAGTACGAGAGTACCCGCGGGAAAAATTACACTTTCAATATTTGGTGGGAGGCAGGCACACGTCTGGCGGTTCGTTCGTCGCCGCATTCCGGAATTCGAAATTCAATTCACATTGCAGCTAACGAAAGTGTCCGATTTGGTGCAAAAACCCTTAAATGTTTGGTGTCAAATTGGAGCACGGCATCCTTTTTTTTTTGCTTGCACAAAATCAAATGAAAAGGAAAGACGACGAATTACCTAAATGAGCTGCTTCTTCTTCTTCTTCTTGGCGGCATGTTTTCTTTTTTTTTGTCCGCCTCTAGTAATGATGACGACAAGGGGAGAAAAAGAGAGGAGGCAAAAAATCCAAAAATCAATTCATACTGGCTTAAGGTGGATTAGAAGATGGAGTGAGCGCGTGCAGCGGAGCAAATCTGATTAAGGAACAAGTGATGCGCGGCGGGCTCAAGACATGTATACATACATATTTATTAGATTGGATGTTTGGATTTCAGCCGGTGGGGGGAGGGGGGATTAGCGCAAAAAAAAACAGACAAGAGAGAGAGAGAGAGAGAAAAGCGTTGGCGTATGAATCTGATGAATTATTCTTGTGTGTTCTGGAAGAAAAAAATTGAACAATCGTCAAAAATGCATTAATTTTCCAATTTTCGTTTTCGACACACGATTGTCGGAAAAAAAAAATGAAGGCGAATGACAAGAGCGAGTCGGCGATCTTTGGTACAACACGAGAGGGGACGACGAGATCAATTGATCGACTGAAAATTGATTTCAGATTGAATCAGCAACAGAAAAATGGGGCGATCACACGCCTCATTTAAGAGAGCATATTTGAGCATGAGAACCACGTGGCACAGATTGAATACAAGTGTGCTCATTTGTCGAATTTCTTGGAAACATTTCGCGCCAGAAAAAAAAGATAATCATTAAATAATTCATTTGGCGGGTATTTTTTTCCCCGATTCTCGTCAATTAATTTATTCATTCATTCGAATCCATCTAGTCGTTGATTATTGTCGGCGTCAAACGACTGAATTCACGAATTCGGTGTAGATTTTTTTTTTGAATATTAAATGCGCGTACGCTTAAATGACTAAAGGGAGGCAGGGCTTTCAAATTCGCGAAATTAGTGTAGAATTAAATTTTTTGTTGACTGAATATTAAATGCGCGTAAGTTATAATGTAATGTACGCAATCGACGCATTGGCACATAGCCAATAATTTTTTTTTAATTTCGTCAAGTCGTTTGACTCCGACAATCGATGATCATAATCTCGCCCATTCCTTGGTTTTTTTTTTAAATTCAGATCAAAAATATTTGGGTAGAAGTTGTCGACGAGAGCGATTTTTACACAAAAAGCAACACCAACTGCTTGATTCTTTTTTTTCCGTGTGCGTATTTTTGGATGCGAGTCGGGAACAAAAGAAAACATTTTTTAAAAGTATTTGAAGTAGTTCAATATCTCAAACGTCATGGGAATTCGAGTTGACATTCGGCATATGTCCATCATTTTTTTTTACCGAAAATGGGGTTCCGACGATGAAAAAAAAGAGAGAGAGAATGGCGCAATAATCGCATCGCTCAAACATCATCATCATCATCATTTCGGTCAGTCCATATTTGGTTGGTGTTCGCGAAACAACAACAACAAAAAAGAAGCACGCACGAGCAATTCATTGGAAAGAAGAAGGGTGCGAATCGAGAGGAAAAGAAAAAATAATTCGGCTACTCGTAAATCGAGACTCGCGAAATTTGAGATCAGCTTAAATGCGCCGTCGATGCTCCGAATTCGGCGACAACGGAAATCTCTATTAATAGACGAAGCTGAATGCGGATTAGGAAGTGAGTTTCCTGGGAAACCGAGACGACAAAAAAAACACACACACCGACAGAAATGAGCACATCGAATGTGCATTTGTGATTCATTTGCCAATCATATCAGCAACACACATTTCAAATTTCAAAAATAAACGGGACCGCACGCGAACCGCAACGCGTCTGGCGACATTGAATAATTCTAGTCGGCGGTCGACGATGAGATGAATGGGTGTAGATTTACGGGCGGTGTGGTCTCGCGCGGATCACATTTCAATGATTTTCTAAATTTCTTGACATTGCAAAGAATTCGCAAATAGACCAAGAAGAACTAAAAAAAAAAATTTCACGTGAAAATAATAAAAACTGCATTCATTCGTGGCGAGACCTTGACGAAAAGAGCGCTCGTTCGCCAACTTTTTTCTTTTTCTTTATTTGAAAAAAATGTTCTCTCGATTGCGATATTTTAAACTGGAAATTTGTGTAGATTTACGAGCATGCGTCTTTTGCTATGGTCTCGCCACGTCAATGCTTATTTTGTAGTTTTCACGTGAAATTTTCATTTCTTTGAATTTTCATTGAAATTCCAAAAATTGTCGGCCCTAAAAATGCAAAATAACCAGTTTGTCGGCGCGAGACCTCAGTGAAAGGCGCATGTCCGTAAATCTACCCACAAACGTTCGACGCCGGACAATATTTAATACATATTTCGACATTGCAGAAGGTGTGCGAAACTCAACCAAAAATAAACCATCTAATTGTCCGCAGATTGTTTTCATCAAAAATATGTCAATAAATGTTAATTCATGGTAAATATATTTCATTTATGCGCATATTCATCATTGGAAAAGGGCAATTTCTCGATAATTTGCAATTCAATTATTTCGCGAAAAAAAAAAACGAAAACGAACGCGCTTATAAATTAGCATTTTCATTCTTTTCTCGAAGAGTTCTTTTGAGCCGGAATTTGTGGAGATTTATGAGTTCGGATGAATGAACTGTGACGAGATTTCTCTTATTTCACAATTTCTTTTTTATGCGGTCAAATGTCAAAAAAAAAATAACACAACATTTTTAGAAATATCAGAATTTTATTGTAAATTTGAAAGAAAAGACAAGGTCTACTGAAATTGTTTGAAACAAATTTTAATTGAATTTTTTCAAAAAAAATTGCTTATGCTACGGTATCAAAAAATATGTGTACGCACCGTGACGTCGCACTACACCCAATTTTTGTTTCTGGTTCGGAAAAAAAGTGGCCGCCTATCGTAATTATTCGATATCTAATATAGATGTAATGCTTCTCAATTATAAGGTCTTGCAGCGAAAAATTCTGGTTGGCTGTTTTTTTTTTTTGAGAAACGCACTATAAATATTGATTTTCCCCTCATATGATTCGGGCGAAAATCGAAAACAAAACGTTTTGTAAATATTTTTATTTCGAAATAAATGATTCGCTCAAATTTCACTCTTCCTTTTTTTTCGCATTTTCAGAACAATCGCCCAAAAATGTCTCTTTGTTTCACTCTCGCGGACAATGGCTCAATTTAAAATTTACAGAGACAATAGAGCTGTTCTTTGGTTTTAAAAATCCCCAAAAAAAAATAGGGAAGAAGGATGAAAAGAAAGACGAAAAAAAGAAGGGTTGTCGAAAAAAAAAGTAACTTGAGCGGTTTTTTTTTTGAAAAAAAAAAAACTCGGAGAAGCCAGTGGTGCGTGAATAATAATCGAATTCGGAATTTCTATTGTTTTGGCGACGAAAAAAAAGGCAAAAGTTGGAACACAATTCGAGTGCACAATGAATATGTCGAATTGGAGAGGGTTTTTCGGATGAAAGGAAATACAAACACACAAAAAAATGAATAAATAGCGGATCATGAAACGACGCGCGAAACGATCGAAACCGAGCGCCCCACAAATATTTTCTCATATCTATTTTTTTTATCGCGTCCGTCGTGTTTGTTTGTTTGTTTGTTGTGTGTGTGTGTGTTGTAGTGTGTCTGGTGTCGACGATGAAGGAAGCAACGGTCGAGAGCACCCAGGTGTGAGCTCCGCGGAGCAAACACACGAGTGGAAGCCGGGAAACAATCTGTCTGTATTGTTTGGCGAATGAATAACAGAAGGCGATATGAACAACAAATTGCTGAACGATTTGTTGTTGTTGCCTCGTTCGCTTCGAATTCTTCTTCTTCGCTTTTTTTTTGGTTCGATAAATGTGTCAATTGCAAGGCGCACGGAATTCAGCGAATATTTTTGCCGAGGGGCATTGCGGAAACAAAATAATTGGAGGAGATTTTGCAAGAATTGCACCTGCAGAATAAATGAGCCATGCTCTCAGAGCTAATCGAAATTAAGACCATCGATTCATATTCGAACTCATTAGTAGACGGACCTCTTAATTATTCGTTTAGGCGGGAAAACGAAGATCAAAACAAATTGAACAATTAGGCAATTGGAGTGACAAAATGATTGTGGTGGAAAAAAAACAATTTGAAATGAGAAATTAAGATTTTTGAGTGGCCAGCATTCTTATTTACTCTGAGTATAAGCATCAGTGTTCAATTTTTTGTTCAGCATTTTGTAATAATAAAAATAATTCTATTTTTGGATAGCGTCCAAACAAAAAGGAATGTTCGCGCCGGATTTTTTTTTGGTTTTTTTTTTCATTATTTCGAAATACCCCCGAAAAATCGTGGGAGGCTATTGCTCTGATTGTTGACATTTTGCAACGAGTCGTTCACCACTTGAACAATTCAAAATTTCAGAATCGATTATCAGAGATCAGATATTTTTTTTTGAAAACATTTCTTACATTTAATTTATTAGATATGTAGTTTTAAAGAGAAAAAATTGATTTGAATCTTCTTTTCAAAAAAAACCGCGCGGAAGTAAATTATTTAAAATGAAGATGAATGAGTGGTCAGATTGAGAGGCGAATGGCGCGGAAAACGGAAATAAATATGCGAATGTTTGGAAGGAATTCGAATTGTGATTTTGTGTAATTACTAATTAGTTGATTTCCGACCGGTTTGTTTTCGGTTAAACACCAATTATTTTGTTTCAATGATTCTTAACAAAGTTTTTTTTTGTAAATGACAAAACAGACGAACTAATACCAACGAGCTTCTGCCCATTTTGGTCTTCAGCCATCAAATCATCGAGCTCGTCCAGTTCGTTTTCCCCCCTTCAAAACGAGCCATATTTATCCAATGACTTCCATTTCCTTGCGGCGATTTGGAAACTTATTTGACGATACCAGAAAATGGCAATCATTTCGATATTTCCCTCTCATTCGATTTTCTCCGGGAAAACCATTTCGGGATCAAAACCGAATGCGTTCGAATATTCTCGAACACCGCAAGAAACACGCCGTCGGTATTCCAAAAAAGGAAATGCCGCCTAGAGGAAGTGATTATCGAGATAATAAAGGCGGGAATTTCAGGAATTCGAAAGCCGCGCCTCATCGAATCAGATCAGATCAACAATGAGTCATGAGAATCGCCGCGAAAAACACACAGACGCACGCGTCGCACCAAAAAATGTTGGGCAGAAAATTTGTCAAGTCATTTTCGGTATGACTGCGCACCCGTCGTCGTCGCCGTCGTTTAATTTGATACGACGACGACGACGGCGACGACGCCGACGACATTCGATGCGCGGCGCCTTGTCCGCCTATCGATCACTTCGTTTACCATCGTCGCTCAACGCCAATTTATTGTATTTATATTCATATCAACTTTTCAATTCTTTCTCGCCGCCGCCGCCGCCGCCCAGCCGATTATTATGATCAACATTTTCAATTCGCCGATCGAGCCGTCAAGTCTCGATGAGTTCGCCGACGGCAAAAGCGCAGCCGATGAGAAGCAGCAGATTTTCGATGCGGTTTGTATTTTATCATCATTGTTTCTCAATTATGGGCGGCACATTTGAAAACAAATTTCGCAATTTTGTTCAATTGAAATTCGTCCAATTAATGGTTGGTTGGACATGGTAATTACAAAACAAGAAACTCGATAAATCCTATTAGAAAAATCGGACCTGTTTTGGGTTTCGTTGTCAATAATGGTCCACAAGCTGAGCAGGCGAAGAAAATCAAAAAAAGACTGAAAAAAATACATTAGAATTTTTGAAAACGAATTTAAAGATTATCCCAACTTCCGGTAAACCAAAAAATGTCGAGCGACGCTTTTTCTCAATTTGCAATGTTTTTTGATAACTGTATAAATGAACCGAACTGTTTGCGCCAAAATTCGAAAATTGTCACTTGATAACTGCTATGAGCAAGTGCGCTCTATTGCGATATCAACAGAGCTTCTGCGGCCGTATTTTCCTCGCTTCGTGGACGCATGAATTCAAAGTTTTTTAATCGAAAAATATGAATAATTTAATTATTAAAATCGCAAAAAATACGATGAACCAGTGATTATTTACGGTGAGTTTAATTCGCAGGTTATTAGTACGGTACAAAAATTTCCACTTATTAAATCGAAATTTGAAATGATTTGAATTACCGCCTCGAAAAAATGCAGTGGTTCACAAACATTTTAGATGCTCGTTTTTTTTGCAATGACAATTCTTTATGTGTTTTTAAAAGAAATCGGCGAAAAAATCTGAAAACAGCACAGAAATTAGATGATAAATATTACATAGACGTGGAAACAATAGTGGACGAAAAAGTGTCATGGCCGAATAATTCGCGGCCGTCTACGTATTAGCCCATCCGAATCATAAATATTCTAGGCCATATTTTTCGCTGTAATATTTATTCCCACGTAGACTACTATAGTATGGGGGGAATATATACTATGTGGGAATATAGAGTTCGGTGATTTCTGTTAATCTACAGATACAAGGTGCGGCAAAATTACGTGTGCATCGAAAAGACGAAATAACTTTTCCAATAAAAAACACCAAAACTCGTTTAAATTGACACCACAATTTATTGAACGTATAAGAATAACGAATTCAACATTAAAAAATAATCAACATTGTTCGATTCTTCCCCCTCCATTTGTTGATATTCCCCCTTAAGACGCTTCGGGTAGACGTAAGCGTATGAGCTTGTGTTTAATTCGTACACACGTAATTTTGTGTATAAATCAATAATAACCTTTTGAATATTAAAAAAAAATAAAACTCTCTTCCATCCTTTTTTCCAAATAATTTTTCATTCGTAAAAAAACCGATCACAATGAGTAATTGTGAACTATCGTATTTTTCTTGAAGATTTTCAAATTTTGATTTAAATAGTGGGAAATCGGCTACCGTATTCTGGATAACCTGCGAATCAAACTCACCGAAAACGGATCGACGCAACTCACTTGTGGCCTAAGAAATTGTCCTCAAAAATAAGGTTCGGCCACGGCCACACTCGCTGGATTAAATATATTAATTCAGTAGAAATAAATGAATACGTACATATTTTTTGTGTTTACGGTTTCGAAAACCAATATCAAAAGAAAAGTCACAACTTCGTAGAAATAAAAATTGTGTGACGGAGCAATACCCATAATTTAAAAAATTGGTCCGGGATTGTGTGCCGCACTTGCAGTATTTCTCAGAATTTGTGTGCCGCACTTAAATTTTTGCTTTTTGAAAGTGTTAACTAATTTATTAAGACCGCACGTGTGCAATTATTAGAATTTTTACAATTCTTTTTTGATAAAAAATTCAAATTATTTCAATTTCCTTTTTGCCAATTTTAATATAACCAATTCTCAACATTTTATTTCAGAATCGAAGAAAGCCGAAAGTGACGTACAATGCAGACGGAAGAAAAGTTTCAACAGAAACCGTTGGAGAATATCGAGTTGTTTCGTTTCAGATTGTCGATGGCGTCATTGAGCAAAAAGTCACCTCAAATGCTCTTTGGTCGACAGCAATAACGAGAGGAGTTGCCAACGAATGGAGGGAAGAAGCGACCGGAACACGCATGCAAAAGGCTAAGAGATACTGTAAGTATTCCATTTTTTTTTGCCATTTTTTCTTCTCTCGATGAATTCGTTCGTTGTCGATCCCCGAAAATTCCATTATAACATATAATACTCGAAGCAAATCGAGGAAGGCAGATTATAATAATACAAGTGAATATATTTCCATGCCAACCGCCTAATCCGCGTCTCATTAATCCGTATTTCGTTCATTTTTTGCAGTGAACCGGGCACGGTACGACGCCCAAGTCTTCGTGCACCGCTATTCGACGCCGCTGCTCATCGCCGCCAATCTCTCGCTCATTGTCATGTTTTTGTATATTTGTCGCGTATTTCCCTTCTCATGAACTCTATTAATTACATAAAAAAAACGAGAAAAAAAAGGAAAATCGACTAAAAAACGACGAAAATTTAAGATAATACAAATAATTTTAATCAATAGTTGAGAAAGAGTGAGAAAGGGAATTATTCGATTTACAATTGAAACGAGAGAAAAATTGTGAAGGAACAAAATTAAATCGTTGATGGTAATAATGAGAAAAAAAGAAATAATAATGATAGTGATAATAAAAGGGAAAATAATTGAGGAAGAAATAAATAAAAATCAGAATAATACTTTTTTTGAATTAAGTCCATATTCTAAATAATTTCCTAAAACATTTCATTTTGTTGGTAAGCGGAAGAACAGAAAAAAATAGGAACACTGGTGCGCAATCGTCCACGTAATATTGTATATGATATGAGCTAAAGGGGAGGGGAGGAGAGGGGGAAAACAAAGAGGAAGGGAAAGGGAAGGGGAGAGGAAGGAATAAAACAAACGAAATGGTTATTGCTCACGTATACTGGCTGAACAGCCTTCGAGTAACTAACGAAATGGGCCAAACTGCTCATTTTTTCTTAAGTAGTGGTATTAGTAGAACTATTGCAATTTATTGTCGCTTTAACGAACATACACGGACCGCGCTGGCGGTGTTGTGTATTCACACAAAACAACAACAAGAAATCGAGCAAGGAAAAAACAAAGAGAAAGAGAAAATGATGAAGTTGAAGGAGAAAGGTATTGTGACGAATTCGAGAAGTCCAACAAACTAGGATGATGAAAAGCGAGAAAATTATATGAATCGGGACCAAGAAAAGAAACGAAAGAAGAAGAAGAAGAAGCAAAAGAAACGAACATGATAGTGAAAAATGATGATGATGATGATAATAATGTTGATGATGTTGAAGAGGAAGAGAAACCACACACACACAAGCACAACTGATGATATTTCGAGAAGAGCATTTTGAACCGGATTTCGGAGAAACAAAAACACGGCAAAACAATTGAAAATCAATTTCGGCAGACGACTCTAAACATCCGAGAAGATGTAGAGGTTGTTCGTAGCTGCTAGTGCGATGATGTTGTCCTTCGGATGCCACGCAGTGTGCAGAATCTTACGCTCGAATTGAAGTTGATCCGATAGCAGATCCTCGTCGGGCTGAAATTCCATAATTTGTTTTTTTTTAAGTTTCTAAAATTTAAGAATATTTTCTAAGTTTATTCAGTTTTGGGATATTATCGAAATTGACGAAACACCGAAATTCTCACCGAATCATTCTGTGTCGTCGTGCGTTTTCGCTTTCCAGAAGCGACAACAGTGCGAGATTTGAGCACACTGTGGCATTCTTGTGGCCGCGCTTCCCACGTCTTCGCCTCGTCAGTTCTTCCACGAGCGTACGTGCGGAACAAGTTGTGATAGGAGCCCGTAAGAATGTGTCTATAACCAAATCAACAAATAGAATGAAACAATCGCAACAAGCGACTCACTTGTCATCACCACTCCAGCCGCATTCGAACTTATCGAAAATCGAGTCGTTCTCATAAAGAGCACACAGTTTCGTCCTCAAATAGTTGTGCACCGGATAAGTTTCGACCGGCTGCGATTCCATATTCAAATCCCATACCTGAATACGAAGAATTACAGGAAATTTTCCAAAACAAAAAGCAACGAAACAAACCTTAACAGTCAAGTAATCTCTTGTGAGCAAATATCTACCATTATGCGAGAATTTCACGTCGCTTACGGACGCAATGATTTCAGAAAAGAATGAGCGGGTTTGTGGATCTTCTGGTTCTTCGAAAACTAAAAAAGAAATGCGAAATATCGAAAATCAGACAATTCGAAACTCACTTTTGGCGTACGCATCGCATAAAGCACGATCGCGCATATCGCATAACCTAATCGAACCTTTCGACGACGAATAAACGAACCAATTGCACTGAGTCGGATGGAATTCAGCAGCAGTTATTACCTCGGTCAATTCTTCCATATTTGTTGGTTTGATATCGACAATGTCTAAAATGAAATGTTGATGCAGATTAAACTCGAAAAAAAAACTCACTGAAAGACTCGTTGGTAATCTCCAAATTCCACAAATTTACACGCAAATCATCGGCAGACAAAAATGTCTCCTGAAATATTCAAAATAATTGCTACTTTGTTTCTTAAACGTACAAACTATAACAGTTACTATTCTAGACTCATTAATAAAATATTTCTCTACATATTTTAATAAAACGAACAGCGGATTAAAATAATCCAATTAATTCTCATTTTCTGTTCGTTTCTTTCATTTGTTAAATTCTAAATCCAATTATCCAAAAAAAAGAAAATTTTGTACCTGATCCGAATTGACAGAAATACTATTGACATGGTAAGTGTGGGCATTGCCGTAAACTCGTCTCGGGCTAGCTTCAACTATCAATTCCATCGGAACAATCGACGGGATTTGTAATTTTCCGCGGAACGAGGAGGCACTAAAGAATGAGAAATTTTTGATACGGATTAAAAGGATCAGTCAGGGGCTACGAACTTGACACGATTCGTCCTTGGCAGATTCCAGGCGTCTTCGGCGATTTTTCTCTCGCGCTCACTGATCTTCCACAATTTTATTGTTTTATCTAAAAAAAAACAGTAGAGTTGATACTCAAATAAGAGATTCAATTGATACCATTCGTCGACAGGATGAAATTCGCCGCATTCTTCTTCTTAAGCCAACGGATTTGGTTAATCTTTTCATCGATTTCTAGCGATTTCAGATAATCAAATTCGGGCTCGTGTGATTGAAATGTTGAATACACATTGTACTCTCGCGAACGGGCTCCCTTCACATATTTTCCCTGGAAAAATGTCAAAATTGTTGAAAAGCTTACTAGAGGCGGAAATAATTACGCTTTGATCCCTCTGGAAAATCACTACTCGGCCGCCTTTGTCACCCGTCGCCAAGTATTCGCCGTCGTGTGAAAACTCGACACACGAGATGACGTCAGCTGAAAGAAAGAGGTGGGGTTTGTTAGAAAAAAATAATTGAGATGAGGGAAGTAAGAAAAGAATTACCTTCAGTGTGAACACCATCTGCGTCGATGTTTCCCTTCACTTGGCTGAATTTCCACTGGATCTCTTCAGTGGCATCTGAAATATTTCGCATTGCTCTTTTCATTTTTCAATTCATATTTTGATTCAAAATTTCATCAATTTCGCGTACTAATCGACCACATGTGGGGCATTATAAAAACTGACCCAAAACATTGTGGTTTTCGGAAGCTTTTTGTAAGCGGCGATTAGACATTATTCACGTAAAGAAAACACAAGGAAATATGATATTTTTTGGCGGCATCAAGAAATACATTGTTTTTGTGGGGGAATAAATTGAAAAACAATGCAAGTTGCGAAATTTGTTTCCGAATATTTTGTGTTTCTTCTCGCCTTGCTTCGAATCACGAAAAAGAAACATATTTCGACAGATTTTTCAACATTCTCATCCTGTCAATCCCAAAAATTTAGAATTGATGGCCTTTAGGAAGAAGAACAAAAGAGTTCACATTTGGCACATTTAATTCGACACCCTATTGTCTAGCTTTCGCACCCGGTCCGTTTATTGGGCGACAATAATTTGTATCGATGATAATTTTGCAGTCAAAAAACGCTCAATAACCCACGTAATGCATATTAGCAACAAAAAACCGAATTAGATAAATGTTTGATGCGATTTGCACCGCTTTGCACTTTTCGAATTGAATATGTGCTCACCGAAGTTCTGATCGCGTTCAATCGGCCCTTCCGACGTGTCCATGTCGCATTCAGAATTGGCTTGTTGCGAAGTAGTGGCTGGTATCGGCTCGTCGACGTCCATCACCATCTCTTCTATTATTCACCTTTCCGTCTCAAAAATTGCACGAGATACAAGAAATGAGCAGCGAAGAAGAATGTGAAAAAGCGAGATAAAAAAAAGGACAAATCGGTCGTCGATTGAATCGATAAAATGTGCTGAAAAACGCGAGAATTTGTGTTCGACAAAAAATCAGACGGTTAGAGATGAAGCCGATAATAAACGATTTTTTCAAAGAAGAAGAAGTGGGTCCAAGGGAAACAAACCCAAAACCAACACACTTGAATATGAGCGAACAAAAAATAGCTGAAAAGAAAACGGGACGACGAGAAGAGAAAGAAAGGAACGAGCAAATGAACGCGTCCGACCAGTTGCGACTCATTTCGACCGACAGAGACGCAGATTGACACACAGACCTAGAGTGTGAGTGTGTGAGTGTGTGTATGTCGGTGTGTGCGCTGATGGGCAACAACGCGCGGATCAATATGTGCCACTAAATACTGTATATGATACTCAATTTTCAGTTTAATCATAAGCACAACAAATCAATGGATTATCCAATTAATTTTTGCAGACGATCAAGAGAAGATGCATTTTTTCAATTAATTTAGCGAAATTTTCATAAGTCAATATTAAAAAATTTAAAGTTTCCACAAAATTTTCAACCTTCGATCTTACCAAATTCTGCTGATACAATATACGAAATGATTGGTATCGGTTGAGAAAAAGAGAAGAAATCAAATTGCAACGTTGAAAAAAATAATTTAAGGAATGTTAGGAAATCGAAATAAGAAACGAAAAACGAAATCAATAAGTGAATATTAGAAGGGACAGCACAAGAATTATACATATAATGGTGATTGGTAGCCAATAAAATGACAATACGCGAAGATTAACACATTTGCGATGAACCAAGAAATGTGCACGACGACGCCGGTAATGGGCGGTGTATCCAATACCCAACCACTAAAGAGACCAACAGTATCGTGAAAAATAGGAATATACCGGAAAAAAAACCCGTTAAGAATTTTGTCGGAAGACTTTTTCCTAGTCAAAAAACTTAAAATAAAATACGGGAAATTGGTTCTTCTTTGAGCTTTAGTAGTTTCCAAACAGTTTGCGTTCAGTTTTTGCAACAAGGACAAATAGTAAATAAATTCGAATTGATGAATGAAATGACGATGAAAATGATGATATGGATTCAATCACCTATATTAAAGATTAAAAGATAAATAAAACAAAACAGGGTAATCCTATTTGCTGCTTTTTGTTTTCTAATGCACATGTCATTTTAAAGAAGAATTGATTTATAAAAATCGTGTAAAATAATAATTTTCATAAAAACGTATACCATTTGATTTTTACACAAAACGAAATTGAAATATGCAACAAAAGTAAACGTGAATTTGCATAAAATGAAAACTGAAACGAAATTGGATGAATTATGGACATCTAGTAAAGAAATTTTTTGATATTTCAATACAAACTGTATTGCATCAGCTGGTTCTCCAAAGTAGTGAAATTTTGAGTCAACGCCTGAAAATAATCAGCTATTCCTTTAAAGAAACACTACAAATCGAATTTTCCTTTTAAAAATCGGAAAATACAAAAACAAGAGTTTACAGGGTGTCATTTAAGTTCCCGCACAAAAGTTAGACGCCATGAAAAGCTTGGCTGTCGCACTTTTCGTGCACCAATACAATTTATTTTTGTTAAATAAGGTGTATTTTACTTACTTTTCAAGTTTCACTTCATTCGGATGTGTTTCCGAGAAATGGCGAAGGCTAACATCCATTGCGCTTCCATTATCGAACTTCATAAGCGAAATGAGCGCCCGACAGAGATCATTCAACGCCTCGGTGTGCCTCGTAGAACGGTTTATGACACCATCAAACGATTCAAGGAGCTAAATACGACCAGTGACCGTCCCAGACAAGGAAGACTCGTCTCAGTAACCACTCCTCAGAAGATCAACGCCGTCAAAACGAGGATCAGGCGAAAACCGCACAGGAGCATAAGAAAGATGGCGTCAGACATGGGAATGAGCATCTTCGCTATGGAACAAATGGTCAAAACGAAGCTTGGACTGACCCCATATCGCGTCCAAAAAGCGGCAATTCTATCGGCCGTCAACTAGCAGAGACGCTTCGAAAAAGCAAAACGACTTTTTGCTCGCACGCGGTCTGGAGAACACCTCGCCACTGTCTTCTCCGACGAGAAGCTGTTCACTGTGGAGGCGGCATTCAACTCACAAAACCATTGAGTACTTGCCCAGACATCCCAGAAAGCTTCTGAGAAAGGAAGAACAATTCATCCAGCCTCACATCCTGCCAGTGTGATGGTTTTCGGTGCCATCTGCTCAACCGGGAAGTGCCCCTGGTTTTCGTGGATCAGGTGGTGAAAGTGAACAAAGAAGTCTACGTTCGGGACATTTTGGGGAAGCATATGATGCCCTGGGCCCAAACGCATTTCGGTGGGAAGATATGGGTCTTTCAACAGGACGGAGCACCCGCCCCTACTGCCAAAACTACTCAGGAGTGGTGCCAGACCCATTTTCCCGACTTCATCAAGTCATCCGAATAGCCTGCTTGCTCCCCAGACCTGAACCCGCTTGACTTCTCCGTGATGGGGTCTTGCAGGAGAAGGTCAACGCAAAACCCCACTCAAGTGTAGAGGCTCTGAAGAAGACATTACTGGCGGAATGGGACAATCTTTCCATCGAATACCTGCGTACCACAGTCGAATCCAACCCGAAGCGTCTCCGTGAAGTCATAGCTGCGAAAGGAGGCCGAATCAAAAAGAGTTTATAGATAAATATTTGTTATACTATAGATAAAAAATATTTCGAGTCTCGTTTGATTTGGACTTTTAGTTTCAGAAATATACGTCTTCAAAGTTGTGCGGGAACTTAAATGACACCCTGTATTTGGGTATTGCCCAGTTGAGTACCTAAACCATCTGCTTATGAGGCCACCCAAATCGAAAAAAAACAGACGCTGAAGCAAAAACCAATTGCGATTCGATTTTTGTGAGCCAATAATCAATAGACGTGTTCAACACAGAGCAACCGTGACAATCTCTCTTTCTCGCTCTCTTCCACGACAGTGTTTCTATTCGCTTCCGGTTACCATGCACCACCATCACTACCAGCTATCATCTCACAATGCGTGTGTTGATAACGCCCGCCGCAAAAATATAATCCGTTGATTGTGGCCACAAAATAACACTGGAAACGCAGAACAATTGCGTCGAAGACCGTCAATCTCCTAATCCAGAATGAAGTAGAAGACGAAGGAGCTGGAGCAGATTAGTGTGAGCAGCAGCACAAGGAGCAGAAGAAACCTGCCGCATTCAAATCTATATATGTATAATACGCATACGTATATGAGATTATTTAATATCGATTCGAATTCGTTGAATACAAAATGAGGTGTTTGTTGTCAGATTAGCATTCGCAAAAAGGAAAGAGAGAGAGAAACTAACACAAAAATACAATATGGCCGATGGTTGGTTGTGAAGTGCTCAGAAAAATCAAGCTGAATGAGCTTAATCGCTTCGAGACCCCCTCGGCCAACAAGAAATTGGTCAATTTGAATGTGAAAAGGAAATTAAACGTGAAATATTGGTGGTTGCCGTGCACCCGAACAACGAATTTAATATTGTAGTATCAAGAATTTATGACGTGCTGTTTGTGTGTTTTAATGAAAAAAAAAGGAAGAAGATGACAAAGAAGGAGAAAATACGCACTTTCACGTCATCTCGTCAATCAATAAAAAGACGCAATCAAAATGAGCAATACCGGGCGATTGTTTAAACGGCACTTCGAACTTTGATAAAAATCGATCATTTGAACACACAAATTCGAAATCCACCAAAAAGCGGCAAATGTTTGTGAGAGTGGAACACGAATTTCTGAAAATTTCATCAAAACTTCGGTAATCATTTAAAACTTTTGATGAAAATTCTGGAAGTTCTTATCGAAAATGTCAAAAATCGCGTTTTTTTGGCGTCTGAAATAAAAAAAAAAGCGACGACAAACGAAACAACAAAGAAAAGAACTTCGTTTCGTTATTTTCTTGTCAAAATCTGATGGCTGATAGTGATGAGTCATTGGTAGAAACTTGAAAAAAAATACCAAACTGAATTTTGGAAGAAACGGAGGAGGAAAACAAGAACCTATCAAAATGAAATGCACTATGCGAATCTGGTTTTAAATCAAATCCGACGATGTCATCGTGAAAAAATTCGTTCTCTGAACAATTCATCAGAAAATCTGAATGGGTGGTACACAATTAAATTAGGCTGGTCCGATCAACAGCTATTTTTTTTTTCGAAGACGACGTCGAAATTACACGGCAAAGCCAGCCAGATTGAAGCTTGTTCTCCGTCGAACAAGGTTTTTCGAGGCAGACCACCGACCCATTAATTAAACCCCAATTGAGAGGGGTTTCGGCTTGTAAATAGTACAAACGGAAATAAACGAAATTTATCCCCTACGATTGCTAGCTACGTGGGACCCCAGAAAGCACACGCTGAGCGAGTGAGAATCCGCAGAAGCAAAAAAAAACATACACACACACACATAGACACACGGACCGCGACACAGTTGGGGCGACGAGTCAAGAAGCGCCATCGACGACGAGAGGCGCGCACACACACACACACACAACGACGAGACGGGGCAACAGATGGCAAGCTGCCTCGCAAAAAAAGACCGCAGCCGTTGGCCCTTGCCACGACAATATGGAGATGAGGTGAGCCGCGCCGAATCAGGCTCGCCTGATCGCCGCAGGGCACATCAAAGCAACAACAACAACAACAAGCAGGACGGGCGAGAAGAAGTAGAAGAAGGCGACAAAGACAACTAGGCTGGCGCGGAAAACGGCACACTCTCGCTATCAGTCAGTGTTCGACCATTTTGCAGTCACCAAAAAATATTGATTTCGATCAGTGACGGTTTTAAACATGGCCCATCGAAAATTTAAAAGGAAAAATAAAATGATTTGTACCATTTAATGAATTGACAATAATTTATTATTGATCAGTACCGCCATCTAAATTGACTTATATTAAGACAATAATTTGACTGAAAAAAATCATTGTTGTTATTTTTGTGTAATATGTCACAAATAATTAATGTGATAGAAACCGCAATATCAATCGTTTCAAGACCAAGGATGCATGAGATTCGAGATTGGTACGTACATTCGCGCTATCAGTTTCTCTTTCAATGGAATTCTCTTTTTTGCAAACTCCTTCATATGTCACCTTTCGTCAATTCAAAAAATCGCGAATTGTTCGCGTCTACTGCAGTTTTTCAATTTCGGTTTATCTGTTCCACACAACATTCCTTTGTTCATGTGATACAGTTTCTCTTATACATTCGCTCGCAACAAAAAAAATCGAAAATTAAAAAAACCTATGAGTGTTTTATGATCTCAAATTGTTCCAAACTCTCCGAGGTGGAGCTCGAGAAATTAATAAAAATTCATAATAACAGAAATTGAATAAAAAATCGGTTGGTCAAAATCGTGAATCGTAATAAAAAAAATTATGTGTATGAAAAGAAAAAATGAATAATTGGTCGTTTGAGATTACCTTGAAAACATATTGATAAGATCACAAGAACATCCATTCCAGAACGAAGATATAGAAACCGGTTCAAAAATGAAGTAAAAAACCCAATTTCATTCAGATATATCTCTCAACGCAGCGTAAAAACTCATCAATCTACGTAATGAAAGTTGAATAACGCAACGAGGCACCCACACGAAAAAAGAAAAAAAAATAATAATAAAAAGGAAAAAAATTGTGGATTCATGGGCAAAAAAGAAATGCGAGCCATATGCGGACTCGCTAAATAACATGCACAAAACATTCGTTTATATATATATATATATATATATATATATATATATATATATATATATATATATATATATATATATATATATATATATATATATATATATATATATATATATATATATATATATATATATATATATATATTCGCTTTTGCACTAATCCTGGGTCGATATATCGATTTGAGAAGAAAATTTGGCGAATTGGACGACGAGTTCTTTGTGGGAGCGAGCAACGTCAAGAGAGGCCTCTTGAAATTTGTATCTCTTTCCGCCTACATACCCTCAGACGTACTCAATTGACTAGTTTATCTTAGGTTTTGTTGATTGCTTAAGCAGTGTTTGAATAAGCATGTTTTGATATATCGACGGTTGAGTTGAGCTGATGGCGAATTGCGCGGGATTTATTAATGATTTTATACGGAAACTTCAAAAAAATCGACAGACTCATTTCGATAATGATACGCAACCACGTAATTAATTCGTGTATTCACCTCACCTCACAGCAGCATATCAGATGATTAAAAATCGGCCTAATTTTGAAAACTGAAACTATTCAAGGAACTCAAAGCATTTCGAATGAAATCGACCGAATAATTGAGTAAAACCTGTATTTAAAAAGAATTAAACTTACAATATATTGACAATTGGTGGAAAATCAAGGAATCAATTGAAAATATTCACGAAAAATTTTGAAATTGGCTGTACGCGAAATCGCGTGTATATTGAGCCGGTGTTTACGGACGTCAATAGCATACCGTAATATTTATTTTGCTGACTTCAGAATAGTGAATCGAAAAAAAAAAATAAATATGGAAAATACGAATCTAAACTACAAATGATTATAGACAAGTAAGGAAATAAATTTAATTATTGTCGTGGTTTTAACCACATTGGTATTGATTAACCCATAAAAGCATTATCACTAGAAGCATTGACGTCATGCCCGAAGTAATAGTTTCGCAGACGATTCCCCCCTTCCCCAATTTTATTCCTTAATGCGCGCCATATTCACACGTGAAACAATTTTTCTTGTAATCATTCCAATTCTTGTGGTTTCTAGAAATGTTATTCAGTTCTCTGGACCAAATTGTCACATGTGTGAGGTGAAAATGAAAAGAAAAATAATGAGAAGGAAAATGGATAATGTTTCAGGTAATTCTCAATAATGTTCGATTTGAGTATCACAACAATTTCACAAATGTTTCCGTGGATCAACTCAAACATTCGTTATATCTGTAAGTATTCGGAAATAATTAGAAAATTGAATAAAACACATTAAAACATTTTTAATCTTAAATTTTGCTTACGAGATCATCAGGTTGTTTAAGAATTAGTGGGAAGCCAAGTTATTTCAAACTTTCTCTAGAAAAATCATCAATTTTTTTGGAAAATTAGGAAAATATTCCAAAAGATACGTAAATTCAATTTTATCGCGAAGTTTTTAAACTACGAACTTTTGCCTTTCAACACAATTCATATTTGTTATCAGCAAATGTGTCAGAAGCTTCGAACCGTTTATAATTCTTCTAAGCTCAAAACAATTTTGGAATCTCAATATTTGTTCAATTTACTAATGCGTATTTCGCGATAAATGCCAAGCTTAATCCAAAATTGGCGGTTTCTTTTTCGAAAACACAAATTAAATATTGTAGGCAATGCGATTTGAACCTGAACGGATTCACCGATGAGCAATGCCACAAGCTCGTCGACAAAGATGCCAGCGACATTCTTGCTCAGCTTCAAGCAGGAACATCATCGTACCGTATATGCCAATCAGAAAATCTTTGCTGACACAATAAAATTCACAATTATTTGAACACAATTGTGCAATACAAGAATTTATCGAAAACTGTTTTATGCGAGTAATCGAACATTTTATTCTTTGTGAAATATATACCGATATTTTCTCATGGGTGGCCTCACTATCTATAATAATACAGTAAACCTACAGTAATGCGAAATAGAGGACATACACTTGCATAAACGTGCACAGAAACGATGAATACCGCGAAGGAAACAAGAAATCCGAAATAGACGTATCTACAAACAATATCCTGTGGATCCGTAGATTTGAAAAACAGATGCTTCAAATCCACTGAGCTCTGAATGTTCGTCTTTTACAGAATCATCGTGTAGGCCAAAGAAATACCACCAAATTTGGCACCAATGTTAACAGTAATAGTTTCATTACAAAAAATATCAGAAATGAGCACCATTCACTGAATCCCACGTTAATTTCTTTATCATTCCATATAAATTTAAAAATACACAAAAATAATTAGTTTAAAAAAATGAGCGGTCACCCGCAAAAGACAAAAAGGCATTAATGAAGAAGGCATGGAAGATGAAACAGAACAGATCACAGATTGATTGGTCGCATGACTCGTTGATTCGATTGTTCTTGCTGTAAAAAATGAAGCCGATGGGTTACGGTATGCGCCTTTAAACTCAAATTACCAAATCATTTCGGCACGGAACTCTCGAGAGGAAATCCAATATTTCGTTGTTGTCGACGAAATTGGGATTCCGCAATTTCTTGGAAAACTTGTTGATTCCCCAAATGAGGATAATCCAGCGAAGAGGAACAAAGTATAAAAGGATAAACGCGAGAATGAGCACGACAACGGCGAGAGTCGAGAGCCACATATTGGTGAAATTGAATGTGCTGCAAAATGGATTCATATCGGAAACAAATGGCCGAATGAGAATGAGAGAAAGAGCAAGAAACGAACTGTTGGACTCTTTCGATTAGCTGGTTAACGAATACCAGCGAATTTTGAACGACAACGAGAGTTTCTTGAACTGAGAATATCGTATCCCGAATGCTTGAGCTCTAAAAACAAATTAAAATTTGAAATGTCAAATATCGCTGAATAATTTCAAAATTCTTAAAAATTTCTTCTTACCTTATCATCTTCGTCTTCACTTTTCGATCGAGCCGATAATCTATTGATATTCTCGTCACTTGATTTTCTCTTTATGAAGTTCATCGCAAAAATGAAAAGGATAATCAGTGGAAGAAAGTAGATCTCGAAGAAATAGACGAACAACACGAAAAACTGAAATCCATGTTTGAGAAACTTCACTTTTTTATTTGAGCTGAAAAAAATACCACAAAAGCGGCCGCTGATTTCGGTTTTGATTGCCATGACAAAAGGTATCCAATTGTCTCTGTGATGCTCAGAATGCTTAGTGCAAAATCCTTTAATTCCATGACGGTGGCTCGAAACAGCGAAGCTTTGAATTTCTGCTCCTGCGCGATGTATTTGGTCTCTTTCGGCTTGAATGTTCGAATCGCAGCACGAATCGGATTCCATATCAAATCCATTTCGAGCAAAATGTCGCCTTTCACGCGTTTTCGCAATTTCTCATCTTTCAACGCATACCATCGACGTTCGCAATTTCGTATCTGAAAAGAATTGCCTAAATTACAAATTGTTGAATTAAGAGTTGATACCGATATCAATGGAATTGAGACTCGTCCTAGAAATTCAAATCGATTGTTGGGATCCTCATCATAAACGGTGAGCACCAAGCAGGTGTGAATATCTTTGACTGCGCTGAAAATACCACAGTGAGTCGAACGGTTTCGCAATTAAGCCCAACAAACTAAATATTTTGTTCCAATGCGGATTCAATGTCTTGTATACTGTGTGTGTTTGCACTCTTGTATTCACCAATTCCACCACCACAAATGGGTCACTTTTCCCACCAAAGTCTTTGGCGACGAGATCTTCAGCACAGAAGACTTTGACTGTCAAGACTCCAATATCGGAGATATCAGCAAACGAATTGAAAATGTCCTAAAACAGATGCTCATTTTCATTTATCTTCAACGAAATTCTTACATATTTGGCAATTCTCGCATTTCGAACATCATTGTGATTAAACTCATCCGTTTCGATTTCTGTCGCCAAATTTTTCGAGCTTGATACGGTTATTAGTAAGTGAATTTTAGCATTCGCGCTTCCTTCTAATGGGTACCATTCTTGAACAGTTTCATCGAACGGAAGTCCATCAATGTCGATTGACAATCTAGCAACTGGATGATGATTTCATTCACAATTCAATTCCTATTACCTTCCAATGACTGTATTCGATGATCTATCAATGCAAACAATTTGAAGAATCTGATCAGAGGTGTCGAAAATGTGCATATCGAATTGCTCAACCCACTTGGGCTCTGAACTAGCTGAGCAGACCTTTAAAAAAACAAAAACTTTGATTACGTTCAAATGTCGAATATTCCAAAAACCTTTGTTTTGTACTTTTCCATTCCTAATTTGAATTTACAGAACGCATCAGGACTTTTCGTCTCATCAATTCTGACACCATCGCCTTCGACAAGCACCAAATTCACATTCTTGCTCCATTCCTTCTGCTCATTCGTCCTTTCTTTCCTTTTCTCATTCGTCGATCGAGATGACTTCGCGGCAAACAGTTGCACTTCCTGTTGGGTCATTGGTGTCAACGTGACACATAATGAGACCCTCCCAGCTGGCATTAAGGACTCATCTACGAGGTTGAGTACAAGCTCTGTCGGTCTATAATGCTATCTTTACTCGATTTCACATATTATTTAAATAACTGACGTGCTCCATTTAATCTTCTCTAATTCCACTTCAGCACTTCCCATAAAATCATCGGTACAGAACCGATCAAAATCGAAAACTTCGATCTTGAGTGGACTTGTCACATCATCGACAATCATTTGAAAGTCCTCATCCCAACACGGATTCAGATTCTTGAAAATCGTGTTCGATTTGTAGACAATTGCCTCCTTGTACCGAAATTTGACATAAGGATCGCTACTTCCTGAATAACAAAAACGAACTGGTAGCAATTCACGCGAAGGCCATAAAATCAATTATATGTTTCAATTCAAAAATTTGGGGTTTGAAAAAGTATTTAATTATAATATGGAACAACATGACATTTATGAGAATCGCACTCCACTGATTTTTTTTTTGAAAAAAAATTTCCGTGGTTTCTGATTTTTAACATTCAAATTGAAGAAATTCATGGAAAAAAATCGACATAAGGTTAAAAATTGGCGAAAACATAACATTAAATTATCATAATTGTCAATTAAAATGAAATTAACTCGATAAGGTTTCCGGCAGGCTCATATTATTGTTAAATATACATAATTTCGGCGTGAAACGACTGAAAGGAGGCGGGACATTCAAATTCTCGAAATCAGTGTAGATTCAAATTATCTGTTGACGGAATATTAAATGCGCGTAAGCTTAAAAAAGGTACGCAATTTCGCGTGATTCTTGCTGCTTCGAGACGCATTGGCACATAGCCAATAACTTTTTAAATTTCGTCCACTCGTTTGACTCCGACAATAGATTAACAGTGGAAAATCAGCATTACGGGAAGCCTGCGAATTAAATTCATCATAAATTGAGTGCAATTTTTTGCGATTTTAATACAAATACATATCATCTACAATTTTCGCTATAACGTTTTAGTTATTTTTGCTAATAATCTGAGTTTCGAATGGATTAGAATTTTTAATGACATTAGAAAATCAACGATTACTGACTAACCAGAAGCGTCTTTGACAGGAAGTTCTTCTCCACGATTCAATCGCACTTCTAGAAGCAATGTGACGACGTCGGTATCATTTGTTGGAATCGGATGCGCCTCTTCGGCAACATCTTCATTCTGCAATTCACACTGATTTGTTGAACAATGAAATTGAGGGGTGACGGGCGGGGTTTGCATACAATAGTGGCAGATGATAGACTACGGTACTTGACGCGTTGATTTGATGCGGTTCGCCGAATAATACTTTTGAGATTCAAGTTGACCATGCTCACTCACTCGAGGTGTGAATGAAACGATCGAATGCCGCGAATCGATTCGGCGAAAAAGAAAACGCGCATTATTTTATTCATATTTATAACGATTTTTTCGAAAATGTTCCGATCGAGTGTGCACTGTTTTGGAGGAGGGTCGTGTCTTCTATTCAAAAAATGCCGCGTCGGCGCCCCCATTCCTCTCCCTCCCGACCCCCCAAAGCGTCGTTTCTGTTTTGCCCATTTTGGCCGACGCGTTATCATTCTAGCCGGCGCCAACGTTTTAATTGCCTATTACGAACCTCGTCGGCGTTGCGAATGGTCCTGAAACGATTTTTAATGTGAGCGTTGGTGAACGACGAACATGATCACCTTGTGAATGCGAATGAGTCGAGGAGACGACGAAAGCGAAACGGCTGCGATTTTCGTGGCGATTGCGGTTTGTCGACGAGCACTACAAAATCACAAAAATTTTACTTGAAAAAAAAAACAAAACACTTTGACTCACATAAATGTTTTAATTTTTATTTTTCAAATATAATAAGGAAAATCTGAATTAATTGAATTTAATTGACCAAGATTACTGTATTACTCTACTGTGTAATCTATTGTAAATCATGATAACACTTTAAAAGAAATACATAAACGTTTAATCGAAAATAAAACAAAAAATGATGTCAATTAAATAAAATGAGGCTTGGGTAGATTTACGGACGAAATTTTTCAATAACTGCGGCATCTACGCTCTACTGAACACTTAATATTTTCCATTTCATTTTCAAATTCATCTGAAAAAAAATTATATTGTCAGCGTCAAATAACTGATCGGTGTCGGGAAATTCAATTTCACAAAATGTATATTTCGACGAAATTGTGAATTTACGTGCGTACACTAAAATTTAGAGTACGCAGGCAGGCTCTTTGCGGCTCTTTGCATCGAGACACTTGGCATATATAGCCAATATTATTTTAAAATTTTATTTCGTCGTTTGATGCGACAGTATGGTTTCCGAATAACATTAATGTTAACGACTTGTTGATATTCTCTCTTTTTTATTTTAAAGGTATGCTCGGGCTCATTACGATGCTTTAGCGTGGAACTTTCTGAAAACCCTTCACTATTAGAATGAGCTCATACCGTTCGTCAGATTCTGCTTCTTGGAATTTCTCATTCGTCTTTTCCGTCGAAAAACCAAGAAAATGCGAGAAATTGCGAAAATTGACATGGTTGTTTGGAGGCGCAACACACGAACGAGCGAATTCAGCACCACATTGAATGATGATGTATTTATATTTTCATTTTTGGCTCTGCTTTTTTGAGACAACGAAATGTGAAAATAAAAATCGCCGGCGAAAATTCAGAGGGCACAGAACAACAAAACTCATTCATTTTTCCCGGCACCATACATCTTTGATTAAATTTTTTGAAAAAATTCTCGCAAGGCGAATATGAATGCTTATTTTGAAGATAATAATTGAATTACTGGTAGTGAGAATATGAATCATTTTCTCGAAAACAAGATCCCACTGGGACCATGTATAAATATGTATTTACATCATTTTTTAACTGAAACACTACACTTTCAAATATTAGTCGAATTTTAGGTCAAAATTGCAAATTGGTTTCTGATTCGAAAAAAATGTGAGTTTTACACCGATAGATGAAGAAAAACCAAATCCAAAGTCTTACCCGATTTTCGTTTTCTTCTCGTCAACGGCGAACATCCAATAGAAGTGGATTCCAGTATTGAGTCGTCATCCTCGTCAATTCGGCTCATCCCATTCTGCCGAAATGCTAAAATGAAAGAACCATAAGAATATTCATAAAATTCGTCTAATTTGGTGAAAAAATAGAATAAAAATGACAAAAAAGAGAAAAACGAACAGAAGCGAAGTGAATTTAACGCGCGAATGAATGGCAGAGAGGAGGAGAAAATTGCGAATGCCTTTTATTGTCATTCAAAAATAATAAGAAATTCATTTAAAAAAAATTCACAAATTAAAAGTTTGAAACTTAATTTTTTATTTTAGAATATTTAAAAAAAAATCAAGATTATGCTGAGAAAGCCCGTCAAAAATAGCAGATTTTATCGAATTTAATCGAGATTTATATAAGTAGTGCAAATTTAAAGGCTTCCTCTCGGAAAAAAGAGAGATTAGAGTGCGCTTCTCCAGAAAATATTCGATTCGTTTCAAGCGGAATTTTGCGAGCAAAAAAAATGTTGAAAAAATAACACCGGCAACAAAGGCAAAGAAAATGGGCGTTGAAATAAAAACAAAATTCCCAGCGGACATTTTTTTCTTCGGCGATCAAGAGTCCGCTTTTACGCCGTTTTTTTTTTTCTTCTTTCGCCTTGCCCGTATTTGGCGAACATCAATCAAAAAAGGATTGTGCGCCACTTTCAAATTTCGCTCATTTTTTTCCGCTTTTGGTTCCTCGTCAATAGTGCGAGAAAAAAAGAGAGAAACAATTGAGAGCTGAAACATGTCGACGGACGAATGAGGTTCAACTAATTAGCTCAACTAAACTGAATGAATGAGTTTTTCGACGTCTTGACATTGATGAGGTCAAACCTGCCTCTATTTAAGGCAAAATTATACATAAAGCTCAAAGTATGCATGTGTGAAGTCAATGGTAAATTCAAGAAGGAGAGGGGTTTATAATTTCAGCTAAACCAATTTTTTGGACAACGAGAATTCTCAAAAAGGAAATGTTTTTTGATGAATGCGATTTTATTTTCGCACGAAAAAAAAGCAATAGAAGAAAAACAAAAAAATGAATCAGAATTAATTGATTGCTCATCAATAATCATTGTCTATCTTTAGACTTCGTTGCAAACTACAATTGTGACCAGCTCGATAATGTATTATCAAATTTTTAACGATTTCAGACATCTAAAAAAAAATAAAAATTTGATTGCGGAAATTATGGAAATAAAAGAAGCCATATACAAATTTGGAAAATATAGTTTTAAAACGAAAAATTTTGATCAAGGCACCCCGAGATGTTCAGAATGTGTCAAAACAAATGAGGCTCAAAAAACGCTGCGCCAATTCTCGTAAAAAATAGAAAAATAAAAGAAGGAGAGATGTTGGCGACGAATCTGAATAGCAAATTGGTGGTGTGCGCTGGAATATCAAAAAAGGCGAGAAAAAATTAACAAAATTTGTTGTTGTTCGGCTAGAAAAAAAAACACAGATATTGGAATAATTCAAGACAGAAATGATTAATTGCAAAAAAAAAGCAATTATCGAATGACAAACACATTATGAGATATTCGTAAAAAAAAACACGATGGGAAATTCGCCGCAATTTGATATATTCGACGATTTGGAAGCACCCTATTTTTCGTTTTTTTTGCCGAAGTCCATTTATAAATTAGAAGAATTTTGAGAGCATTTGTCCGAAATTATTTCGAAAATGCGACAAGAATGACATACGAAAAATCAATATAATTGAATCGAGCAGGCAGGCATTCTCTCTCAAATATAAATAAATTAAATTAATCTGGCAAGAATAGCGAAGGAAAGTGATAATGATATATATTATTACCATATTTCCATGATTTCATGAAAATTTTTGATTAAAAAAAATTTTTTTTTACAAAAATGAAGAATTATTAAATTTTGACAAATTCCGCGAATATGAGAGCAAAAAATAATGACATTTGAAAGGAAAAATGGTTAGTGTGAGATAATTTTGATAATCGCAGAACATTCCGAAAAAAATTCATCGGAAGAATATCAAATCAAGAGATTTCTTAACAACTCACCAAGGCGAATATCGAATCGATGAGCAATTAAGAAATATTTCTTCTGAATATTCGCTAGCATTCCATCCAGACACCTAATGAATCAAATTCGAAAGACGGGGAGACAATTCTTTAAAAAAAATGTCTCCCAGTCGGACCACCTCCCCCCATTAATCTTTTTGAGGTCACGACAGTTTTTTTTGAGTGAAAACCTCAAATTATGCTATTTGTCAGACTAAAAGGGCGGGCGAATCGGAAAAAAATAGTTGGTGTTTGGCATATCTTCCCGAGAGGCAGCTTCTGCCGCATAAATTAATTTCCGCTGTTCTCTCGAAGCTCTTTTCTCAAACGAGGTGCCATCGAAGCATTTATTCGTCACGTAGGGGGCTAATATACATTAACATTCATAATTTAAGAGCAACTGCTTTCTTCAGATATTGTGATTTATCGTCAGTGGTCAGTAAATTGGCACATGCTGTATAAAAATATATATAGAATTATAAGAAATAAATCAATGAAACTAACCAATGAAATGATCAGTATTCGATGGAATGAAGAATGTACTGAATTCGTCAAAAAGCTAAAAAGCATAAAATTGGAAAAAAAGACTGTAAGTTGTCATTTTGACACTGTTATTAATTGCTAGGATTATTAGAATAAATAATCGAAGAATCACAAACCATTTTCCATGTTTTTTGCTGCGTTTTATAGGCCTTCAAAGCTTTTGCAAAGTTTCTTTTGTTCTCTTCACTCATTGCGTTAATTATATCAGAAGTACGAATCTGCAGTGCTTTCTGATAATTATCAGGTAAAACATTATTGATTTTTCCCTATAAATAAATTACTAATTTCTATATTCTATCATCATAATACCACAAGAACGAGTTTCTTTTTGTTCGGCGGTGGTCGTATTGTCTCATTCTTCACGCTATCAATTTTTGACGAAGATGGTCGTGCAGCTAATTGGAACATTGGTTCAAACTCAGGAAGAGCTCTTTTTCGATTGACTTCCACTTCGTTCTTTAAAAATGATTTTTGATTTGAGTAAATTAAGAAAATTACAGTAGGGAGGCGAAATCCGCCGGCAATCGTAGGAATCGGTTCAACATTTTCAACTTGTTCTTCTTTGACTTCCGGTATCGATTCATTTCCAAAAAGCTCGTTAAGAGAAATTTGGGGAATATTTCTCGACGAACTTCTAAAACATAAATTGACCCGAAAAAATACATTTGAAGGTTCAAACTTTTCGCTATTTTCTTTCTTTTTCCTGAAAGAAGATGCAGTATTTGATTCTTGTCGATGTGCATAAGATGTTCGAGATTCCTGATAGACAAACTAGCAAACGAAAATAATTTTTTTTTACTTCCACAAGGTGTTTCCTTTCTCCGAAAAACCTCGATATTCTAGCCGAACAATCATTCGTATCGCCACGCGAAATCGTATTTCTCAGCCATTTGGGGAACATTTCCAATTTTGCCGAAGCATATCTTCGATTAAACCGTGTGATTAGGAATTTCTACAAAATGAAACCTCGAGTCGATTAGCACAACTGCTCCAAAATCATCCTTGTGTCGCAAAACTCTGCCAATTGCCTGATTCACCGCTCGAAACGCTTCCATCTGGTACCAATCGCGAGATGATTGACGCTCACTTTGCTACAAAAAACATTTCGCTTCGAAAACAATGTGTACGACCGAAAACCTTGTTGTTGTCGTTGAATTTAATGTCTTCGAGGAACATTTTTTTGAGAACAACTCGCTCGTCGTTTATTGGTGGATAAGGAATGCCGATAATGACGACGGCCCGAGATTCGGCATCACAAAAATCAATTCCTTCACTAACCTGAAAATGATTCAAAATTGCTAAACCATTTCGAAATAGCACCTACTTTTCCACGACAAACAGCGAACAAGGCGGCTCCTTTCGAATTTCGCACACCATTCACATATTTCGCTCTGACCGCGACCAACTCATCCTTTGCTCTTGGCTCGACGACAACATCCTTCGATTTTGTCATTTTCTCCCAAAATGTCTCCGAATTGTTGGCTCGTTTCATCGACTTCCACGAATTCGTCAAATCTTGCATTTGAGCGTACGACGCGAAGAAGACGATGACGCCTTGTGGCGTCTCGTCGAGAACGCGGATCAAGGATTCGGCAACGTCGGCAATATAATCGGAGTTCGATCTAAACGATGTAGTGGTTATAGATTAGTTTCTTCGGATACCGATTGGCATATGAGCCCGTAATGTTGTTCCTGTAGCCTTTCATAACAACTGATGTGACGACTGGAACGGTTTTCAGAGCATGCTCATTTTCTAAAATTGCTCCGAAGTTTCTGCATGATTTCAATTACTAAAATTATTCGACATTTCGATTCTTACAATCCCATGTTGAAAGTGAAACTTTGAATAGGAGATAATGTTCCACTGGCGAGAAGAACATTCCGAACACCACGCATTTTTAGCATTCTCATTGAGATCGAAGCTTGAAAGCAAAAATATTTGATATGAAGCTGCAAGTTTAAAATTTTCTGATAAAATATTACAAATGTGCGACTACCATGCCATTGACATCTTTTTTCAAATAAAGTTTGCAATTTCTAGCAACAATTCGAGGATCAACACGATCAGCAAGCTGAAAAAAAAAGAAAGAAATGTGAAATTAATTTTCAAAAAACTTTAGAAACCTTAATATCTGAATCTCCAACAGCTGCAGCAACATCTTGAGCATGAGTAGAAAAAATTGAAAGGATGAAATCACAAACTTTTTCCATTCCATCGCCTTTTTCAGTAAGTGGAACGTCTTCGCCTGAACACGAAATTTCGATAGATCGCGTTTCGAAACGAAAATCGGTATACCTTTTGATAGAAGATATGAAGTGGCATCTCTCAGAATATCAACAACTCTTTCAATTGAATTTCCATCAAGACCAACTCGTTCAAATATTGCCAAAATCGCTTCGCCATCGCTCGCTTTTCCATCAAGATTCGGAATTGATTTGAAATTTTCATTTTTCCATGCTTTTTCGAATTCTTCCTCCAATTTGAACATCTTTTCAAGAACCGCCATCAAATCTTCGGTTCTAAGATTTTCGATCAATTTCTTTGCCAAATCCATTTTCATTGTTCCAAATGCCTGCGTAGAGCTATCTCCTTCCATTCGAGCTTCTTCCTCTTCTTCGACTAATAAGGCCAAAACCTTTTTGAGCTCTTCAATACACATCGCGACATCTTTCGACGTTATTTCAGCAGAAGCATTCGCTTCGCAAATCGATTCCAAATTATGAGCTTCATCGAAAATCACAATTGAATTTTTCAAATCCAGCTTATATCGTCTCCTCATTTTCGGATCAATCACATAATTATATGGTAAAAGAACGAGTTCAGCGGTTTCGGCTCGTTTGCGACTCATAAAATACGGGCAACTTCTATTAAAAAAAATAAATAAAATATTTGTGAAAAAAAGAAAAAAAAATTACGAATGAGTTTGTCCAACTTTCACAAAATCCTCAATATCCATTGCTTCTCCTTTATCCAACATTTCGCCCATTTTTTCCTCGGTAGTTTCTCAAAATTGGTTTCCTTTTTATTGAATAGTTGAATTTGAATAGTTTACTTTCGTATGTATTATAATAATGACAAGTTCGTTTAGAGACCATTCCACGACAAACATGGGATTGTCTATTCGATTCGGCGATCTTTTTCACCTTTGGATGAATACAAAAATGTTCGCGAGATCCCAAAATTGCAGTTTTAACCCTTGAAATGTTTTAGATACATTTCGGCGCACTTTTGGAACACGATTACCATTTGTATTCGGTTCTGTTAAGTTCATGAACAACTTGTTCCAATTGTGAGTGAGTACGAGATGCGTAATAAATGGTGGGCACAAATGAATTCTTCAATTTTTCGAGACAAGGCGCAGAATCCACAGAAGTTGCTAGAATATCGACATTTTCATTTCAATTTTTTTCAGACTTTACACTGCATCATCGAAAAATCAATCGGTTTCAATTCTTTTTGTTTTTGAACCCAAGCCAATGTCGCACACAGCAGCGAAAGGGTTTTTCCAGTTCCCGTCGGACTCTCCAGAGCGGCATCCATTTTCTGAAATTCGTCTTCCGCTAGACAATTTCATTATTGCACTTCCTACCGCGTCCAGAACATCAATCACATTTTTCATGAAAACTTTCTGGCACTCATACGGCTCAAACGGGAATTTGATGCTCATCCGTGAATTCACCCACACTTCCTTCATATCTGGTTCAAATTTTCAACTGTCAGGCTGATAGTATTCGATCGATTCTTGTGGTATAAAATTTGAAAATTTCAACAAAATCGTATTTTAAGTTTATCAAACAATTGCATAAATCATTTATTAGCAACAATTGCAAGATTTCTTGGTGAGATCTTTGGGTCAAACAATGGAACTACCGCTACCGTATACCCGTGTTCGCGTAAGAATTCCACACGATCATCAATAATACATGTTTCTATTAAAGGCGCAAATATCATTCGAATTGTATCCGTAACATCATAATATTCGCATGGGAGATCATAAAGTGAGGTTTTCAATAGTTTTGCATAGTCTTCTCTGATTTTCTAAAATTCAAATGTATTCTAATCTGAAAAAAACTAGTAATACGTTTAAAATGCGTTCAGTTAGATGTTCGCCTCGTTTCGCAGAAGCTCGTTTAATGTATTCTTCAAAACTCGTCATTTTCGGATCGCAATTAACCTGAAAATGGGTGATTTTTATTGAAAATCAGTGAAATAATGCTACCGAACACATTCCAATATTTTGATCATCAATATTATCCGATATTTTTGTAATCCATTTCTCAAGATGCGCTCGAGCATATCTAGTGAAATTCTGAAATTATTAGTGAAATATCTAGTGAAATTCTGAAATTAATTTTTATTTCGTATTCGAAAATTTTCGAATACGAAGTAAAGTAACTTACGGGTTTGTCTCTAACAATTATACGTAAATTTTCATTTGTGTGACACGACATTTCCCTGGCAACATATCCCAGTTCAACTCCTTTCCATTTTTTGCTCAATGGAAATAATCCAATTGAATTGAGGTCATTATTCTGCGATACTTGGGCGCCAGGCTGACAAAAATGAAAACATTGAAACTGCTTATGATAGCAGCAGCCGAGAAGAATAAGACTTTTTGCTTTTCGGCTTTTACAAAAAATATTCAAAATTGTAGTCGAAAAATCACCGCAAGTGTGAAGACCAACGAGAATAGCTTCTTAATATATTTATTTTTCAATTTTTACACGAGAAAATTTACCATTTTGGCTGAATTCATCGATTTTCGCTGCTAAGTCATCAGTTACGAAGCTAGTAAATCTTATTGGGCAATTTACTGCAAATATACGTTTACTTTAATCAAATTTAATGCTTAATAATCACTGTTTCTTAATGATTGCCCTATAACCGTCTCATCTAATGAATGCGCAGCAATTGTGAACTGAAATAAATAAATTAATTAATATAAATATTTTTTTTTAGTTTTCACGTAACCTGCTCATCTCCATCTACGGCCATTACGGCTAGATCAAGATTCATCGCAACAACTCGAGATAAATGTCCAACTCCTGCTCCTATATCGATCAAACTATCAATTTCTTAATTGTTCAAAAAAAATTGACGAGCATTTCTGTTGGTTTTTGATACCGCTGAATTTCTCGCGAATCTGTTTAATCAGTTCGACAATTCTATCAATCTCATGTTGCTTTTTCCGTTTTATCCTTTTCATGGATTTTATTGTTACTTTAGGAAATTCATCCTATATTGGAATAAATTTTTGATTGAAACTCGGGACATACAATCATTTCTATATCTGCACATCCTTCATTCCATTTTCTCTTCAAAGTTGAAGGATTTTCCACGGGTGTCCTTTCAATTGCCACTTTCTTTATTATTTTTATCAAACAAATCAAGGATAACGGCAACACTCGGCGAGATGGCTCAACTCCGTTTACAATATCAACGACTTCGTCAATCTGAAAAAAATCTACAAAACTACGCCTTCTCATTTTGTAACCGTTGATCTTTTCAAAAATTCTCTCCAAGAATTGGGTAAACTATACCAATTATTCTTGGAAAAATACTGTATTGATCTTAATCCAATTACGTCATGGTACGTTTTTATAATACTCCCCACCATTCTTGGTTCCATTGGCACGATTCTACAACCGTCAAATTTCAACTTGAACAGTTTCCAAACAAGATATGGGAACAAGTATTTATGTTTTTCATAGTAATTGCAATAGATATGTTCAAATTATAAATTCATTCATGAAACAGAAAACAACAAGTGAGTTTAGATTTTCTCAGAGACGACGGCCTCCTTGACAAGCATAAGAGTTGGAACCTCGGTTCCATCAACGTCTCTATATTCAATAATAGCAACTTGTCCTTCTCCTGATCCCAAAGCCTGTTTCTCTCCGACAAAGAAGGCAAGGTTCTTGAAACGGTCCTTGGCAAGAAGGCTCTTAACCCATTCCTGGATCTTGGTCTTGAAAGCATTGATTTCCTCTTCCGATTTTCCATTCTTGGTCATGTGGTCGACAACCTTCTTCATGAACTCCTTGATGTAGCCCTTGAACTGTTTCGGATCCTCGTAGAGGTTCATTTCCTAAAAATGTTTTCATTCAATTGATACTTCTTCAGACATACAGAAAGATTGTGGTTGAGAACAATATCAATACCGCGCTCAACATGCTCATCGGTTCCGTCGTCGACCTCTTCTTCAGCTGATGGGTTAGCTCCAGCAAGAACTATATCTCCTTCCTTACGCACAACGTGCATTCCCTTGAACTCATAGACGAGATCGTCGACAAGTTTCATTGGGAAAGAGTCAGAGGCGAGCTCATCATCTGAATATGTACGTCAGCTAAATTATTCTCAAAAGTATGGCAACACGGCATTGGCCCACTTCTGCGAACTTAAATTAACTGTCTACTTATTTACCGCACGTAACTCGCCAGTCTTTCATTAGAAAGTCCATCATCTCTTGATTAGATAATGAAAAATGCAGAACGCAATAATCACTACCATCACCAAAAGGGTGAACATTCAAAAAGAATGACTTAAGGTGTGCGATACATGAGGGAGAAACGGCGGAGTTTTTTCATCATTAAATGGCAGAAGACTTCGCCGTTTATCCGGCATGGCTCGCTGAGAAATAATTTTCGACATCGCCCGACCGCGGAAAATTGGTTAAATGCCAAAAACAATTACTGTGGTCTGCATAACTAAGTGTAGATTTACGGGCCTAAATATAAGGATAGTTTAGAGATGCACACCGCGCACTGACAATGTGAAACCTCCTTTTAAAATTTTGGTATTTAGCCAATTTTTCCGCAATCGCGGACGTCGACATGATATCAATTCTTACCGGTGAAAACATCCTTGAAGATCAGCATCTTTAGGAAATGGCCAGGTACTGAAATGAATTTGTTTAAATTGTTCTAGAATAAGCAAGACGATATGAATGGTGCATAACCAGATGAACCAATATCATTAAAAAAAACTATGGGTTAACAATTTTATTAACAACAAATTCAGATTCATGAACTTAGTCGAAAAGACCGAATCCCATGTCGTCATCGGACTCCTCCTTTGGCTCTTCCTTCTTAGCGGCTGGAGCTTCAGCAGCTGGAGCAGCGGCGGCTGGGGCGGCAGCAACAGCGAACTTGCTTGGGTCAGCGATGAAGGCCTTGATGGTCTCAGCCTCCTTGAACGAAACATCGGTAACGGCAGCAATTCCCAACATGTTTTGCAATCCTCCGGCCAACGAGTGAGCAACAGAAGCGAGAGTTGGGTACTTGACGGCCAAAGAAACAGCAGCAACGTTGCGAACTCCAGAAAGGAAACGCTTGCGGAGCTCCTCGGTGGTCATGTCCAAAACTTCCGGCGAGTACAAAGTTCCATCGTCATAAACTTGGCGAACGACCAAACCGTACGAGAACGGAGTCACACCAAGCATGTTAAGGAGAGCAGACTCGGAAGCTCCGACTTTGTCTCCTTCCTTGATGAGATGAACCTGTAATCAGTTGAATTATTTATTTGTTCCCTAACAAAATTTACTAACCTCGTTCAAGATTTCGATGGTACCTCTGGCAATCTTGGTAGGAATCTGAAGGGCCTGGAAGAACGAGGTCTTTTCTGGTCCCATACCGGTGTTTTGTGGTGGGAGCTTGACGTCACATGGGGCGATGGCTCCGGTCTTGGCTGGGGCTCCCTGAAAATAAAAATAAACATACAACTATTTGTAACCTTTCTCACACCTTTCTGTTTTCCAAAAGTTTGGAGCGGATTTCACCAAGATCTTCTTTGGTGAAAACGAATCCAACATTTTCGACGATGAACGGCAACAACTTCTCAAGCGATGGGTTCTTTCCGAGATGTCCACGGATGGCCTTGCGGATCATGGTGTTCTTACCCATAAGAATTTCAGCGTGACCTAAATATTTAATAAATTATGGGAGTAAAATTTTAATTCATGAACCTCTCATGGCTTGACGGATTTCCTGCATTTGCTTGGATCCGACATTGTCAACACCAACGATAAGGCACTTTGGGTATTCCTCGAAGAGTTCGATGAGCTTGGTGAAGTAGTTAGCCTTCCAAGTAGCTTTGTCTTCCCTAACCATCTTGGTGTGTTAAGGATCGTTTTTGAATCACGTTTTAAAGACTGAAATTAAATATGAAAACTCATCGATTACTTACAAAAAAGACAACGAAAAAATATAAAATCCCAATTTTACTCATTTTTTGATGAAACCAGTGTCTTGGGATAATTTAAGAGAAGAATCATAATTATCACATAATGGGAAAAATTTGGAAACGAATTTTCGACGACTCGGGGACAGGATACCAGGAAAACGTTGAAAAACAGTGAAAATTTTAGGATTGAAAATAAATGTTCGTCGGTGTCACTAAAACATAAATTCGTGGCAGAGAGCCTGCGCGCACTAAACTGCTTGCGTCTTTCCTCGTAAATTTACAACTGTCGCTTCCTCGTTGTTAAATTTGCAAGTTCAGTGGAAAAAACGGCTTTTCTCGAAAAATAATTAAATTTTCTTTGTAGACTTTTAAAAATTAATATTCCCATATATAATGTAATTTTTTTCCTGATTTTTTTTTCTGGTCAACCATCTCGAGAGGACCGTTTTCTTTCGACGTTAAATGCAGAAAAAGTCCCGGACATTGTGGTATCCACGGGAAAAATTCCTTTTAGGAATCGACAAAATTTAGAATATGTCACTATTAAATTCAAAATAGGCCAACATCAAAATACGAGAATTGATTAACGCTCAATTACTTAACAAATGAGATTTAAACGTGCGACGTGAAAAGCAATCATTTTATTTTAATATGTATGACGACAAGAACTTGCCGAATCTGAACTACGCAGATGTATTTTCGCCTACTTCTGTATTTTCGCCTACTTACAGATTCTTGATTTGTTTAACTCTTTTCCTAGAATTGCCTTTTTCACCATTTGCTTTTCATAAAAAAACAAATCGTCGATATTTATTTGTTACATTAAAACAAAAAATCAAAATTTTGTTAAAGTTTAAAAACGGCCTCTTGTAAAATGCAGAAAAAACAGGAAGAAACAAAACATTTGGGATATTGTACATACAAATGCACAAATTGGAATTAAAGAACCGAGACAAGTTAAAAATTAATTAGATGGGCTACATAATATTAGAATAATTATGCGAAATCGGATTTTTTTGTAACAAAAACGAGATCAATGTTCTTCAAATCCAATATAATTAAGAACAAACAATGGCAAAAAACAAAGAAATATTAAAAAAAAAACATGAGATGAAAAGCGAACGTGCTCATTGGTTACCTGGTCCCGGTTGATCAGATGTCTAAAACTTTCCTAATTGTACCCAAATATTCAAAATCAACGATTTACCTCAAGCACGTTATTCATAATAACATCAACGGTTGTAGATGGCTCTGGAGGCGTTTGTGGTTCAATTGGAGCGATGTGCGATGATGATTGTGATGACTGCTGAAATTCGTTGGTGAGAGATTTACATTTGTTTTAATATTATTGTTACCATATTTGGTCGAATAGGATCAGTGGAAATCTGAAAACAAAACATTTGATGTATTAAAATCTAAAAAAAAAAAACGAGCGTCGTGCGCCGATTTATGGTGAATTTGATTTATCCGTAGTAAGATATCCGAAATCGTATTGTTTAAATTCAAATTTGAATGTCGTCCCCGTAAAAAAAAGACAATTATACATGACGATCAATTTTGTATAATATTTGAAATAATTCAAAGTCTCTATTACGAATGTTGAGTAATCTTGCTCACCGGATATTCAAGAGACTGGTCAACCATTTCGACCGATTGTGGCTCGTGTACATCTTCGAGAAGGAGTTCAGCAGAACCGCTTTGTTGCGACGGATTTGGCGATGAATCATGAGATTTAATGACGGCTCTTCTCCGGGTTCGCGTGTGTACTCCCTAATGATTCTTATTTTCCATATTTTGCATGCAATAATACGAAAACCACTTTGCTTTCGCTAATATATGTATTATTAGAACTTTTGGTGCGTAAAAATTGACCTAAGAAATTGGATCCAAGTTAAGCTTTGGCTGCATATGAAAGCCACAGTATTTATCGAAGGTGCATACAAAAATTAGTCATTTTCAAAAAGTCAAAAGTCAAATTAGTCATTTTCAGAGTCAAAAGTGAAATTTACTCAAAATGAATAGTATTTGAATTTGCGTGAGTAGTCTGTCTTCGACAATACCTGCTGTTCATCTCGTTGCTGTTCTGCTCTCTCTTCCATATTCGGCGATACCGCAACCGCTTTTCTGCGGTTTCGTGCTTTCGAAATCTCAAATAAATTGATTTAATTCGAATGATTAAAAACAAACATTTACAGCTACATCATCGCCTTCAACATTTTTTTTCGATCGCGGTGCTTTCGCCGCAGTTCGGTGACGTGCCGGTCGTGGTTGAGGCGACTGAACATCAAATGCTATTATGATTTAGAAAAATTTGTTTTAATTACATTTTTGACAGGTGCTCTACGTGTTCTTCTGCTCATCATTGTCTCATCATTCTCTTCAGAATGTCTAGAAACCTCTTGCGAATCACCCAGCGGAATAAGAGGATTCTAAATAAGTGCAATAGTTTTAATCCGACGATATAACATTCGGAATGTACTTACATATAGTTGAGGTTGTTGCTGGTGTTGGTGTAGCTGATTTTGTTGATGTTGTGGCACCACCGGCATCGAATGCGAGATAACCGGAACCATTGAGGGAGTTCGAGGCTGCACGGTGTGCGACAAATGCGTCATGATGGGCGGTCTCGGCTGCTGCATCGCCATATTCTCGATTTGATGAATCGGATGCGGAAGAGGCTGCATCTGTGAGTAATAGAGCGATAGTCTTTGCTGAGTAGGATGCTGTTGGAATGCCTTAATATTTGATATAATAAATGCCAAAAAATATAGTTAATATCGAAGTAGCGAAAAATTGGCTGGAAGAAAACCATGACAGTCGTCTATACGAAAAACTAAGAGTAGATCTACGGGCCTATAGCCAATAGAATAGGTAAAAAGCGCACACTTACTCATACTTTTGCCTAAATCTTTTTTTTGGAATTAAAGATCGAAAATAAAGAATCTTGTTTGTATCGCGATTCGCAGTCGTTTTTATAAATTACGAGTTATAAGTATTTTAATTTGCTTACCATTTGGTTTGGCTGCTCCTGAAAATGAACCAATATATTTTAGTTTTCTAATTTATTAAATACCTGTTGGTAACGCGATTGAGCATTGTAATGATTTTGTATCATCGACTGTAAATATTTTAATCATAATATTTTCTGATTTATTGAAAATCAGAAGACTTCAAGAATTAAATTCGGACATTAAAATGAATCGGTTTAATAATTCGATTTTGAAATATTGAAAGAACTTCGCGAGTCAAAATAATTGCATGTTAGGTTTTATAGATCTTAAAATTAAAAATTACTTAAATTCTTACCGATCGTTGCATTTGCATGTGTCTCATCTGAAAGATGACAGTTGACAAAATTCAAATACAAATAAGCACTACCTGATCATTCGAAGTATTTGAAACATTTAGAATTGGTGTTTGGGGCTGATATCCATGGGCATATAAATTCTAAACATACAGTAACTCAAAAAGAAGATTGTATATCTCACCGAATGAATTTCATGGCTATTTCCAATCGGGAGATTCGAGAATGACTGATTCATCAATGAGTTATTCGAAATCTAAATTGGTAATTGTAAGATAAAAATATGTGACATTAATAATTTTATCTATTGCTGTTAATGGGTTCTAACCATTCGTCGAACAGGAAAATATTGAAAATCGCGAAAAAATTTAAATTTAATTAAAAAAGGATTTCTTTCAACATTGAACTAAAAAAAAACTCTAAAAAATCGTTGTTAAGATATATTGAGATATATTATCGTATATAATTGTGTTGTTTAAAAATATCGAATTCATATACCTGATAAGTATTGGCCTGCTCGAATGCATCATTAATAGAGCTAGGATTTCGCGCGTTCCAGTTATTCGGGTAATTGCTCATATTTTTCACATCACTGTACGGAGACAATAAGGTATTAACCTATAAATCTAATTTGAAATTTTATATAGGGTTAATAAATTCACCGCATTTCCAACCGTTCGGTGAGCATTCGTTAACCTTCGTGGATCCCAATAATTAACCTAAAGTAATAATTATTTTTATTTTTCAAATCCTATTCTATTTCTTTACAGATATCAATATTCCTTTCGCGATTCTGCATTTATTCTAAAAAAAAATGATGAGTCAATACAGAAAAGTTTGAAAAATACCTCAATAGGCCCCAAAATATTCCTGTTGGTGTCACAGGCGAGCATCACTAGTGATATATTTGTTAACTGCAAGTAAAAAATTGATTTAACATATTAAACCTAATCGAAATCATTTCGTTGCTTGAACAATATGTTTCATTTTTATTTCTCAAAGTTCCATGCGTAGATTATCATCAAAATAAATTTATCGTCGTTGTTCCACACCGTGCAAATTTACCTCACTTGTTTGGCGTCATTGTACGACCAAAATATCAAAATTAATATTTTGAGCAATATCAAAAACGTATCGCAAAAATAAATCAAACATACACTTTGATTACACTCATCGATCTCCTCATATTCGCAGTATTCAGGCATATTTTGATCGAACTGAAGTGGTAATCGTTCTTCATTCTCCTCTACCGCATATTTGAAAATTGCGAATTGATTTTCACCCTAAATCATTCAAATCATTGGGCCGCATATGTCATTTCTATTACTTCAGTAAAATGATCCTGTTTGATGGAAGAGCTAATGAAATTTATAAGAAACTGAAAAGAAAACAAAGAGCAAAATGAGTTAACGGGACCAACAACTTACAGCTAGCATAGGTCCTTTTATTTCGTGGAACTCTGCAATACTTTGACAATAGTTTGTGTCAAAAATGATCAATTCGGCGATATGTCGATTCAGTGCCGCTTCGTGTTCCGGAGTTTTCGGAATACGATAAGCGATTCGAACCACCCATTCTTTTGGTGCACCCGGCGGCGATGAACGCGCGTTGCAAACCGGCACAACTTCCATATTGTTGTGCACGAACACATTTAACTGAAAATTGGCGAAATTGAAAAATTACCATATGTTTTTTATTACTAAATTGATGTCGTCGTAATTGGCTGTGGTAACGTCTTTAATCTTATATTCCACAGACAACTCCGTATTATTACGGCAATCGATCTAAACAAACAATTTGAACCGGAAAATGAGAAGAAAAAAAATGAGAATGAAAATAACTTTTTTGATTACGTATGGAATGATCTCGACAGATGGTATTTCGATTGTCTGAAAATAGATATTAGCTAAAATTCTGAAATTTTCTTAAATCACCTCATCATTGTAGACTTTTCTAAAGAATTCCTTTATTGCCCGTTTTTCCTTAAAAAAACATATTTTCAAACGAAATTTCACCGAGATTCGATTACCTCAGTTGCTGCCGTTCGTTTATGTTTCTGAAAAATAAAAGAATTTTAGATGTCTCAAAGAAATGAAAAAAAAATATTTCGCATTTTTAAACATAATTATAGTCGGCGTCCGTCGACTGCTGTACGCGGGTAGATTTACGCGCATGCGTCTTTCCAAATGGTTTCGCAAGGACTAACAGGTTATTTCGAAATTTATGGAGCGGTTCGATAATTTTTTAATGGAATGACGTTGGAAATTCAAAGAAATGCGAAACTCATCAAGAAAAATGAAGCAGTTCACATGAAAACAGCAAAATAAGCGTTCACGCGTGGCGAGACCTTTTCAAGGCGCATCCGCGTAAATCTACCCTCGTCGGACGCCGACTATATTACCTCATTATCATTAAGTCGTCTGCGATTTCCCAATGACTGCATCATCTCAATTGATTGTGTTAAACGTGCGAAGAACGTCTCATAGGAAGTTTCGTCTGAAAATTACCTAATGTATTCCAGCTTCTAAACCAATAACACATGAAACTATATTTTAGTTAGTAGGCAGAGAAAAGGAAAACAAATAATTCTAATACTTATCGTATCGTAGACTTAAAAAGTTCACAAAAAATGTGCAGAACACATTGGAATAAATCAACACGAAAAAACAGTCAAAAATGCGGCGAAGATGATGATGACAGACATCTGATTTATTGCTTGCGCGAGCCCCGCCCATTATCGGTTCGGCGCTGTTTATAAATAAAACGTCTGCAATAGGGATAAGCGTTGCGACTGAGTTCGGGAAAAAAATCAAGAGCAGATATCGGATCGTACTCCAGGAGAGATCCCCTACACGATAATGTTTATTTATTGACAGATGTGTTACAAATTCGGCGGCGAACCAAAATTGTAGCCGTAAATATGGGGTCGTGTAGGGACGAACAACACATGTCGATCAAAAAATTTGCGCCGAAATTGAGATGGACGACGTTTTATGCGCCGACGCTTCTCCTTCGCGCGCGCTTTTTAAATTTTTCGGCAACGTTCCAAATTTTAGACGCTTGGCGCATTAGGGCGCGCTTGTCGCCATGCTTATATCATGGAAAATGGTGAAGCTCAATCGATTTTCATAGAAGGACCGAGAAAATGAAGGACATTGAAAATTGCGATTTTTGGTAATAACAGTTTTCCGGAATCTCGCATTTATCGACTCCACTAATGTCGTAATGACTAAATTGTTATCAAATTTTCGAATCAACTGATAATAAAACTACCACAAATTTTCAAGATTTTCCAAAATGATACATAATGGGGCAATAGTATTTTTGGAACAGGCCTACAGAAGAGATAAAACGGATATCAGAAAGATAAAAACTGGTTATATTTCAAGCGGGGCCGAAATATCGTCACGTTTCGGCGCAATCGTTTTTTGTTGTAAATCTGAGTGATAAATGCAACGTATTGTGGATAAGAAAAAAGTGAACACGTCGCGTATTTTTGGAATCGAATATGGTAAAAGAGAGAATGGTGAAGAGGACTCTCTCTCTCTCTCTTTTTCTTTCTTTCTGCTCCCAATAATTTCCTTCCATATTAAAATGCCCTTTTAACTGCCAAACTCTCACATTTCGCACGGGAAATAAGGAGCGAGCGACTGCTACGAGTATAAATACAATAAATCGTGAGAAAATATGCCGGCGCGAATAGTTTTTTTTGCAACCAGTTTTGAACTCGTGCTACAGTAATCTGCAGAAAAGAGTTAGGAAAATGCGCAAACCGACTCGTGAACATTATAATCAATTTTTTTTAAACAAAACAAACATCGTTTTTCTTATCTCTACCAAACGATGAACCTATATTCAAAAAGCTTAGGGTACTACAAATTTTGTAATAGCTCGAAAACAATTCGTGAGTTTTTTGATTATTAATCATTTTTTATTATCCCAGATTTTGGTTTTTCTAGCAAATAAATGAAAACTCTAACGAGAGTAAGATGTTCGCTTAACCTACAGTATTACAAAGACGCATCGAAATTTTGGCCTTCGTTTAACTTTCCCTTATTTTACATACCTTTGAATTTCCACACATAAAACGATGAAATGCAGACAAACAGACGATAATTTTTGTCTGCCACACAGCGCATTTTTCTCACAAATATGTTTGTCCGGCAAACTTTTGTTCAAACCTTCTTGTCATTCTGTGAAGATATTTTCGAATTTTTTTTTTAATCAAATTCCTTACCATTATTAAGGTTGAACCATGGCAAAACGGACAAAAGTCGAAGATTTGCCGAATAATGTCACGATTCAATTGATCACTTGGTTCATTAACAATTATAACGCCTATTATGGTATGAACACAAGCAAGTTTTCGAAGAAAAATGGGACTACAAAGCAGCAATTTTGGACAGAATGGGCCCAGGAGCTTACCAAAATGGGATATCCGCGAAATTCGGAGCAGGTGAGCATTTCAGGAACCCTGAAAAAAGTTGAAAATGTTTTAGGTGAAAAAGAAAATAAATGGAGAAGTTCGTTTCGTGTATGATATTATAATGGCCGAAAGAAATGGAGAAATTCCAAGAAAACCTGTCTCAAATTTAAGCGATTGTAGAAAAATGCTGTATGATTTTCTCAGCAAGATGCCAAACGAACGATTTCATTATGCGGGTAAAATAATGCCTTTAAATTGAGTAATTAACATATTCAATATTAGGTTATAACAATCCAATAAAAAAACGGACATTAACAGAAGACCTTGACTATTTGAAACAATATTTGTCAGATAACTTAATCGCAAAACTGGAAGAAGTCAGCGAGGTAATATAAAATTAAGTGAATATTGTTTAAACCGGCTAATTCCCTAAAATATTTAATATATTTAAAATCCTTCAAAAAGTTTATTTATATATTTATTTTTTATTATTTATTCATTATAATATTGCATTTTCTATAATTTATATAAAAAAATACAAACTCTGAAACTGGGAAAACAAAAAAATGGATTAAAAGTGGATGAAAAATAGTTTAGACCATAGAAGTATCTATTTTTCATCCACGTTTTAACAAATTTCAGTCTGTTTCCTAGTTTCAGTGAATAATAAATCAAGAAATATTTTTCCCAATAATAACAGAAATGTCATCTACAGTATTTCATTTGGTACGAGACCAATTTTGAATATGCTCATGTGGCTTTATTTCTGTTACGGTAATTATAAAAATGCGCAATATGTGAATATCTGACCAATTGGTTATTTGAACACAAAACTCCTTCACACTACACGAAATTTGAATTTCAGATGCCCAAAGCTGCAAAACGAGCTTTTTCACCCGACACATTGCCACAAGATGGTAAAAGATGAGAAGTAGTAAATTATAAATTAAAATTTTTGAAGACGTTGTTCCGATAGAGAGTTCTGGAGATTCAGTGAGAATTATTTTAAACTCAGGTGCAAGTACTCCAGGTAATTATCTTATTTTCTAAATAAAATGAGATTATATTTAGTTTCCCAACGATCATCTCCAAGCATAAATCTTGGAAATAATGGCGCTCCAGTTTACAATTTTATGAGCCGAAAGCCTATTGCTGGCTTCAGGAACCCATCCGGAATTTTCTATTCCAAACAGGATATCATTTCGAATCGCACAGGTATCCATTTATTATCCTTCTGTATCACAGCAAATCGTGCCGTAGAAACGACGAAGAAAAAATGTCGTTGTCTCTGATAATCCCACACTCTCTTCACCGGCGTTTCACCGAAACACTCTTTATTCGTCGTTGTTTCTAGGGCACGGTTTGCCGAGATTATAATATTAATTCTTAAGAAAACACTTGGTCATTTCTACGCAAAACATGTTATTCGAAAGAATGCCAAACTGAAAGTTCAAAGTAATTTGCCAATTTTAGTTATTTTTTTAATTTCCTATTACTTAGGGAAACGATAACAAAAAATGAAGATTTGGAAGAACAACAATTTATTGAACGAATTAAAATAGCTAAACTTGAAATCCAATTATTGGAGAAGAAATTAGAATTGTCCAAACTTCAATGTGATTACCTAAACCACTGCGCAAAACGTTCGATTCCTGTGAAAACTGATCTCGATACTAATTGAATGTGTTAATTATTAAGCCTGCCATATTAAATATAATAAATGTATTTTTATCATCACCATTTTCTTTGCTTATTTCGGTTCGGTTTCCTTGGCGACATCGCAATCTATTTGTAATTTTGAGCAAACGCGCTCTATTGAACAATTATTGTTTTTTCGTTCAATTTTCGAAAAAGCCACGGATTTTCTAATTCACTCCAATATTTTACATTCTAATTATAGGTAATTATGTACGGTGGCCATGGATCATATGGGTAAAAATAAATAATTTTCTAATTTCATTAAAAAAATTATTTTAGTGGTTATCCACAGCAGATGACAGGATATGGGTATCCGCCGGCGCCTGGATATCCGTAAGTTGTTAAATCCATTTTCGATTTAAAATTTCAAATGTTTCAGGCCTCAGACAGCAGCGGCGACGGCAGCAGCATATTCGGCGTACAGTTATGGATATGGAACGGCGGCTGCTCAAACTCCAACGGGAGTTCCGAACATTGCAGATACATATAATCCGCAAAATATGTATATGCAACCACGTGAGATTTTATTTGTTCAATTGGTTTTTCTTATCTCGGAAATCTCATCGAACGAAACATTTCTTTCGCTTTCGGCAAAACAATTGCAAATTTTGGAAAAAACAACGACAAAAAAATAGAATAATAGGTTATATTAGTCGAAGCAGCAAAATAGCATAATTTGTGTGTTTCGCCCGATGAGTTTCCCAAGAAATTAGTGATCTAGAATAATTCCAAAATTAAATCGCTCTGGAAAATCGAATAAAACATTTTGGGAATCAAATAATCAATGATAAATTATTTAAAACGGCGATTCTTGCGTTTCCATGAAAAGCTCACATCACAATTTAGACTCTCAAGTAACCTTTAAACCAAGTGTGTTATTTGATTTGACTAAGCGTACGTTCATACGGTACTTATAATTTATTTAGAAAATTGCTTATTGACCTTTGAGAATTGGAAAATGGGTTTTTTATCATTGAATAAAAATGAAACATTTTAATTTGCAAAATAGATACAAAGAAAGAATTTATATTTCAGAGGGTAGTGCTTCGACAAATTACTACACTGCCAGTAAAAAAGCAGCAACAGTGTCGAACACAAATTATTCAAACTACGATGCTGCTGTGTATGCGGCCGCTACTTCATATTTATCGTCAAAAGCCACCGGCTCAACGAAAAGTTGGATGAGTAAATCAGCGACTACCGGCACATTTCCAACGAAGAAACGATTTGGGATCGGCGCGAATAGCGGTGGAGATTCGAATCATTACTATTGCGAAATTTGCAAAATTTCGTGCGCCGGTGCAATTACATACAAAGAACACATCGAAGGACAGCGGCACAAGAAACGCGAGGCTCTCGAAAAAGGCAACAGCTCGTTGAGCTTGCCCAAGAATAAGTTGTGCTATCGATGTGAATTGTGCAATGTGACATGCAGTGGACAAGATTCGTATTTGGCACATGTGAAGGGTGCGAAGCATATGAAAGCACTGTCGCTCTGCAAGAAGCTCGGAAAACCGATTCCTGAAAATGCACCGACAATAATTGCACCAAACGAGACCGGAGGCACACGTTGCGTGGCTGCCAAGCCGGCGATCACATCAGGACCAGAGCTTTATGGTGTAAAAAAGGTTGTGGGCATCAATACAGTGAACTTTGTTGGTGGTTCGAAACTCAGTACAACAGGACAGCTTGAAGAAACCAAGGCGAAAGTGATTGAAGCGGTTTCGAGCGCAGGCAAACCAAGCATCGAGGTTGAGGATCCGAAGATTCAAGCTTTAATGGCTGCCGAGGAAGTGAAACCAGTCGGAGAAGATAAAGTAATTGCGCAGAAAGATGCTGCTGGAAAACTAATACAATATCATTGCACGGTGAGAAGTTTAAAATATATTAAAAGTCAAAATTCGCTTCTTTTTTCAGTTGTGCGACTGTAAATTCTCGGATCCAAACGCAAAAGAAATTCATATTAAAGGACGTCGTCATCGTTTGTCATATAAGCAGAAGGTTTCAAGATTTTCTTCGTATGAATTATAATCGAATTTCATTTTCAGGTTGACCCGACTCTAGTTGTTGATTTGAAGCCGTCATCAAAGCGCAACCGTGAACAGATAAAAACGCGTAAATTCTCCGAAGGATCTTCAAATAAAGCACCGATTCCCCGCCCTAATAATGGTCCCATTTTTGGGTCTCCTAGTGTTGAAATGCGTAGAATGGAAGTATTAGATGAGAGGCATATTGAGGTATACAATATATTTTTCGAAAAATCGTTTTGTAATGTTGTTTCTCAGGAAAAACACATCAGCTTATTCCCGGGAGCAGATTTCATGGCCAATTTGGAGTGTATGATTGTGTCCATCGAGGGTACTCTCAAATCAGTGTCCGAGGAGTATGAAAAACAGTAATTCAGTTTAAATGTACTTTCTTTTTAATTAGCGTGCTCTAGATACAAACTGGCAAATACCGCGACTATTGCGGCTGATGGAAAAGATGAAAAACGGACCCTTCAGGGTGTGATTCGAGTCGGAATTTACGCCAAGGGCATTTTTATCAAAGGAGATTCACAGGTTTTGTAGAAAATATACCAATTTTCTTGAAATACATTGTTAATTATTGTAGGTAGATTTGGTTGTTTTGTGCTCAGAGCCACCAACTACGATAATTCGCGACCGTGTCAAAGAGATTTTCGAAAAAGTCACGGTATTCGTGAAGAATCGATTTTTCTTGTTTTAAGTGAAACTTTTTTTTTAGTCGGAATTGACTATCGAGACCGATGATCAATCTGCTTCCTGTCTCATTGTCAAGTCGAACTCTTTTACGGACATCCGTTGTAGGGTGATGTTCACTTGTCCTCTTCTGAGAGATGCACCGCCAGGTTAGTTTGTTTCAATTGAATTGGCATCCCAGTGATGAGAATTGGTGTTGTTATTCGTTGAAAAGAATATGGCATGCCTTGTATTCACGTCGAATCCATCATTACAAGAAAATGTTCAATTTTCTCACGCATAATTCAAAACGAATCCATATAAAAAGTCGAGCATTTCATTTTTTTGAAGATGTTGAATGTGCGGATCGAACAACGTGCGTAAAAGCGCTAGCCTATATTCGTCGATCGAAATGGTTCATTGCTCGATGTGTGTATTTGAATTCGTGTCAGAAAGTGCTCCATTTAATGCGTGATATGAAAAAACGCATCGAGTGCTGGAGCGATTTCGATGGTCATGTAAGGAAATTAGAGAAAATGAATGGAGGTTCAACGAAATTTTTTTCAAGATTCTCGAGCTTCTCGTTGAAAAGGTGCTATCAAACTGTCCGACTGAGTTGAATCCGAACGATGCGTTCCGAAGGGTTCTTGAAGCGATTGCGACAGGTGTCTTGTTACATGGTATACAACTTTATCAACAGTTTTCAATGAATTTGTTTTATTTTTAAAGCTTCGATTCATGATCCGTGTGAGAAGGAAAAAACGAATGTGTTTGAACAAATACCGCTCAAAAAAAGATTTGAATTGACGTCGAGCGCGCAGAATGCTATCCGATTGATTTCTTTCAACCAAATGTACAAGGTAATTTATTTTTTTCGATAATAAAATCCACACGTAAGCCAACAATTTTCTTGAAAAGTATTGCCGAAGAAGTCGAGCGTCTGCGAAAAATTGGCTAAATTCCAAAAAAAACAATGAAAGTGTTCTTCATGCAAAACTAAAAGTGTAGATCTATTCTTGGCATTCAGTCAATATTTCGCAGTCGCTCCACATCAACATCATCACACTATTTTGCGTACGCTCATTTAATATTTGGTCAACGTGAAAAGTTATCGTAAAATCTACAAGGCATTTCATGCTGGCGACCAAAACGGAGGTCTGCCCGCCCAATTTGAAGCTGTAAAACTTGTTCAAAATGCTGATCGCAGTCCTTCCAAAACCATTTGAAATATTTAAGTCACAAATTATTTCACTTCGATGTACATGTCACTTCAACGATTTTTCCGATTCTTGAATATGCCGTTTCCGAAATACACTGCTTAACGGACTGCACTCCTTTTCAAACCGAATTTTTCCTTTGCAGTCTTATGTCTTCATCTGAAAATTTTATTAATTAATCTATTTGTTCATTCTTTTATGTTTTTATAAAAGAAATTAACGAAAAAATACGTGGAATGTGCCCTTGGTGGACATTTTTCTTTTGATTTTCGTTTAGTCCGTTTAGTTTCCAAAAAAAAACAAATTATTTTTTGTGGATTTTCGTAAACAGATGAAACTTCAGAATAGAATTACCTTGATTTTGAAAATAAGCTCTTGTTGCCATCTGTGATATTATTAAAAACCTTCTAGTACGATTTGTAGGTGCTTGGAATCGAACGTCTTCCGGATATTCGCCCATCGCTCACAACTGATCGAAAACGGTCGATTGACAATGGTGATAATGAAGATTCTGGTAGGAATAGTTTAATTTGCTAACGAATAATCAATAAATGTGTTTCAGTCGATGTTAAACGAGAAAAATTCGACAACGACGTGAAAATGGAAGGGCAAAATGAGTAATGACGAAGATTAATAGGTTTTTTTTCGGGATACTCGCAAATCAAATGATCTTTCGAAAAACGTTTCATATTTCTTTCTTTTGTTCCCTGTTGTTTTTTGTTTGAAATTTTCTGCTTGAAAGCAATTTCCACTGTAAATTCATTTTTTACCACAAGAAAACATTCTTTTTTTATTATAAATATTATATTTATAATATACGTAGCAATAATAATTATCGGAACAGAATAAAAACCCCGAATTGATCACACAGATTGTGAAATAGGAAAACAATTTGAATCAGGCAAGATGAATAAAATGGCAAGAACCAAAAAAATGGAGACAACAAAACAATTTCGTTGTATTTAAATTATATAATTAGCATAGTTAAACGACTAGGAATGAGACGGGAAAGTGTTTGTAAAGCTGTAGATTAGGCAGACATCGAATCCTAACAAATGGGATCGAAATAGGGTTGTTTGGTTTTGGAAATCGCGAGAAAATGATTAACAATCGGAAGAAATGACGAGATTTCCAAAATTTGCTAATAATAAGAAGAATTGGTACCGGTAAATAGGCGGGGAAATACATATTTGAAAAACAACTAGAACGACGAGGGTACGAGTACGACTATAATGCGAGATTCGTGTTGTGCGAGGGCGTCCATTGCGATGTCATCTGCTTCCACTTGTCATAATTCGATTCGAGTTGCTCGAGAAGTTCGGGAAGGTGCGCGAATTCGGTGAATGTGGCGAATGCCTCTCGTGCGAACATGTCTATAATATGCGTCAACCGATTAATCTCAATGCATTCTATTCTGTCGAAAAAACGTGATGTGTGTGTAGATTTACGAAAACAAATCATTCGCTATGATGAAAGTTACATTTTTTTTTCTTATTTTCACAGGAAACTTTTATTTTTTTCATTTTCATGAAAAAATAAAAGTTTCCACGTGATTATTTGAAAAAGAAAAATGTTTCAGAATGTCATTTCTCGTTTCAAGACCGACCAAATCGTGGGATATGTTTTTTTTGAAAATTATTAAATGGCTTACCGATGAATCCGCATTGCGTGATAGGCACATTACACGTATTTCTATCGAACACCTCCATCGTCACCGGAAGTCCTTTTTCTTTTTCTTCTCGAGTCTAAAAACGATCGATAATAAATTTTTACTCGATTTATATTGTTTTCCACCTGTTCGAAGTATTCTTCAACAATCCTATATGCCCATCTTTGGCACAATGTCCATTCTCGTGCCGGATTCGAAATGTCGGCGCATTTGATGAGCATATCGCATATCGTCATCGAATTCTTTTCGCGTTGCTCGTCGACAACATCGATGACGCTCATTTTGTTGAATTTTGCGAGATATTCGAAGTGACGCGAAATATCCGTCGCGAGCACCATTTCGACCATCGCGTGACGCATTGACATGAATTCTTCGCGAGTTAGATGGCAAAAGATATTTACCTAAAACATTTCAAAAATAAAATTTTTGTTAGTTTCAAAGTTTTATTTTTAAGAAATTCTTAAAATAATTGACTTTGTCAGAAATGTAAATTAAAAAAATGCGAAATATTTTCTCGAAAAACTTCATTTCTCACATTTGCATTGTGTTGGAGTGTCAGCTGAAACGCCAAGGCGATATGATGGTTCTCCAAAATCGAATTATCGTTGTAAAGCACCGCCAATGATTGCCTTGTATTAATGAGATACGCGTTTCCGCGACCTTCAAAAATGATTTCTATTTTTATGATTTCCTCGATTGCTTTTTCACCTGGATGATCGAGATCATGCACGGCGGCTGCTAATAGAGCGGCAACCGCGTGATTTTCATTCACATGAGTTGCGACTGATGAGGAATCTAAGAAGAATGAGGTAGCCTAAACATTGGAACGTTCATTTCGGAATTTTGCCGATTCGACTGGAATTACTTGTAAGACATCGGCTGCATGGGTTGCATTGTGATACGTATTGCCAGCATGATAATGTGCTTCAATCGATAAAATCCATCTATTTAACAAATCGTCGGAACATCCTAGTACTTCACATACTTTCCATCTCTCGAAAACCTTCAAATTCCAAATTTGATCAATTCTGGACAAAAAGAAATGTTCACCTTCATTCCTATTTGACTGAGCGCGTGATGGTCGGAAACCTTCTCCAGGTGCAAAATATCAAATTTCCAGAAATTGTCATTTTCGAGCGCATTTTTCACGTCAGCCGAGACTCGCCGTTTTTCGCCATGTGAGCCTTAAATAGATTTGTATTAGAAATACCACTTTTTAAAAATTTTTGATAAAAAATGCCGTCAAAATATGAAATAAATTGAAATTCCGAATAGTTTGGCTTTTTAGGCACCAAAATGTTTTAAAATTTGACGAACAATTTAGTTGAAATTATTTTTTTATTGAGTTATGTTGAGAATTTAGTTAATTTAGTTGAATCGAGATTTCCGGTTTACCTCGTTTTTCGCGATGCGCATCAACGACACTTCGTTTTCGTTGCCTCGCCGGATGATGCAACCGTATTAATCCATCATAGTACTGCGTCGCAATTCGATCCGAATCGCGGAACCTCGTAATTGAAGGCGCATACAATTCGTGCGATGACAACGTCTTCAGCGCTTCCCGCACCAACTGCGCCGGCTCGCCTTCAATTCTCGAAGCGACATCGCGTAGTGTCGTCAGCGCTTCAGTGATTGGCGCCTCGATGACACCCGTTTGGCTTTTCAGACTTTTCAGCGAAACGTCGCGGAAAATGGCCGCTTCGCTGGTGGTGTTCGAGCGTTTCATATACACGAATTGACTACTGAAACATTTGAAAAACAAAATGAAAAAAAGAGAGTGATGAATAGGAAACGAACTTGTTAGCAAACGGGACCCGTATGAATTTCCACTCGGTGCTATTTCTTCGCCTATCGTGTTCGTCGCCTCGGGCTCTCGGCAAAGACTTCCGACGCATCTCCGATTCGGGCTGTCCGATCACTTCGGATCGAATGCAGCCCGTGATATTCTCATAGGCGCGATTCACGTACTGCACGATGCGCTGCTCGTCGCATACTTCGATTGCTTGTTCGGCCTACAAAATTTGACGAATATTTTCGAAGGCAAAAAAAAAGACAAAATTGACCTCATCGAGAGCGGCAAAAAGTGCAGGAAGGACTCGAATTCGATTCGCTAATCGTGCTAAATAATCGAAAAATGCTATATCACGAGAGTTCCAGGTGGTATGCTGAAAATTGAAGAACATTATTGAAGCATTTAAATAAAATCTAACGTGAGCAATGCTTGACTGTGCGAGTGACCGTCTTCTTTTGTCGCTGATATGCCTAAAAAAGAAATCATTTGGAGATTCCCAATAGTTTTTCGCAAAACTCACTTTTCGGAGATACTGGCAATCAGGATATCCTCTGTTCCGACGGCTGATATATCTCTGAAAATTAATTAATATTCAATTAAATAATTTAGGTTTACATTTAATGTATTCTATCTTTCTTCGATATTCTCTTCATTTATTCAATAAACCCAATATGATCATTTTTAATTTTCGGTGATTCTCTAATTTTTCGAATTTTAAGATCAATTCCCTCAGCACATTTTTCCCCCATTCCGCATCTTTAAGAATCATTCGCTGTTCGTTATCAGCAAATATTATGCGGGCATTAAAACGTGAAGTTTTTGTGTTATCGTATCAATTTTTGATAACACCACGTACATATTTCTTGGCTTAAAAAATCGACGCAGCCTCTGAGACCCCGTTTAAAATATATAGCACGATGTTTGGCCGTTGTCGTCGTCAAATAAAATTGAAGACGACGATGAAAATGAAGTAAAATGACATGAAGAAAATAATAAAAATAATAATAATGCCCGAATTATTGGCTTTTTTATCGGACGATTGAGCGGAAATTTTATTGGTCTGCCCTCAACCCTTTCAGTCCGCAACGCCGACGAACAATTTGTACGACTTTTGCAAAAAATGAAAACGCAGCACAAGGAAAAAACATGAAAATTTATGAGAATTCAGCATCCCATTAGCATCAAATTTATTGCACTTCACATTAGTCAAGAAATTGGAGATTTCAACCAAAAAAACAACTTCTTTTCGTCAAGTATGTTGTTTTGAGAGCATACATTAAATTTGACGACTAATTGCGTACATATTTCAAAAAACAAACTCGAAATTTCAAAATTTTTCTAACGAGAGCCGAAAATCTAATTTAGCTAATAAGATACGATGTTGGAAGAAAACCCACTGTGTATTTTTTCCGGGGATTTCCGAAAGCAAAAATTGAACATTTTCCGGTGGTCATTGATTTTGGAAATTCTCAATTGTCGTTTTTTTGCGTCAATTTCGGTTCGATGTTTAATCTGTTATTGCGCAAGCAATGCTCATCAATCCACTCTTCCCACTCACACACACATCCATAAACATTTTATCGGCATATTATCCAGAGAATGACGCATAATAAATGTATACATATAATATGATATAATTTCTCAACCCCCTCGTCGTCTTCGTCGTCCTCTCGCCTTCAACATATTAAATATTAGCCGCGATTTGTTATGAGAAGACAAATTTTCGGTGTGTGTGTTTGTATGGGTGTCATACGATCGCGTATTATTCATTCACATTCTCACACACATACACACACACACGCAATGTAACTGTATTATATTTGGACCCCCTTCACTTTTTCGTCTCCTTCTTAGGGCATCCAACAAACATTCGTGATTCATTCATATTGGGTTTTGTTGTCCGAACCGCAAAAAAATGTTCAATAAAAAATCGTGACGGTTTCTCGTTTTTCTTTTTCGTTTCGGGAATCGCTTGATGAATCATGCACTTATATGGTGCGAAACAAGCGAGAAACACTTACTTGGCGATTTGGCATGGGTGCGGAATGTGCAGATCGATGAATACGACTAGCGGACATACGGATTCGACGTCGGATGTCGCCTGGAACAAAAATTTTCAAATATTTTATTTATTGTTGAAAAAGATTGAATATATCAGTTTTTGACTGTGATTTTTCAAAAAAAAATGGAAAAAAATGTGTAAAATATTAATAAAATATTTCAGATTTTACCTTAAAAACCAAAAATTGAAGAATTTTTTTTTGAAAATTTAAGAAATTGTGACTTTAAAAATTTTATTTTCAATTTGAGTTCTACTCACTCCCAACATCTAAAATCTCAATTTTTTTTTCTAACCAGGCTTCCAAAATTCGAAATGTTTGATCTACCATTTTCAACGATAACTAGAAATAACCTGCGACGGAAAGGTGATGGTGCAATTCCAGCCGGCAGTTCGCAGCGCATCGACAAAAACACTTTCGCCGGTGCCCTCTGTGACGAAGATCGCCTGAAAACTCTCGATTGCATTCCTTCGATGGTCCCTTCTATTTTCTTTTCCCCCCCAAAAAAAAAACTTGTCAGCATATTCGCATTGACAAATGGTCATATCCCGCGCGGCGCGCATAAATGGATAGGGGAGTTTGTTGTCATTCTATTTTTTTTTCTTGTCAGCTTCCGACTGGGGGTGCTTCTTCTTCAGCTTTTCGCTTCTCGTTTCGTATAAATAAGTTGGCTAGAAGACATATAAAGAGAGAGAGAAAGAGAGAGAGAGAGAGAGAGAGAGAGAGAGAGCTGGACGACTATTTGAGTTCTTTTTTTGTTGGCTGTAGAAAACGCGAGTTTGACTAGCGCTTCTTCTCGTTATTCACAGCACACCAAACGGATATATCACAAACGATTTCTCATGAAGACGATGGAGAAGAAGACGAAGAAGAAGAAGAAGAAGAAACATCAAATTGAGTCGCGTTTGCCTTTTTTTGGACATGCTTTGGCTGAGCCGAGCCTTCGGGAAACAATTATTCATTCTTTTACTCGAAGCTTTTCCCCCCTCTTCTCCCAAAAACATCGAAAATCTGTCGTCAAGTTTGATGTTGTCCCAACTTGACGAATGGGTTTTGGCGGCAAATATAATGCTTCCAGTTAGTTTTGAGTGGCGTGCATTATAGCGTAAGGTTCGATGACATAAACGAGAACGAAACGAGTGTGTATGTGCATTTCTGCGTCATATATGATGCATTTTTTGATCTGTGTGCAATTTTGCGTGAAAAATTCGGTTTGACGGAGGCGGATTCACAAATAAGCAGAGGGTGGCAATTGAAAAACACTAGAATTCTATTAGTCGCAATATTCGATTTTTGATCTTCGCCAATTAAAAAAAAAATACTGAATGAAAACGAATTTCAAAGACGAAAAAAAATGAGAAATAAATGAATTAAATTGAATTGATTATAAATACACAACATAATGATTCATCGAGAAAATTTGTACATAATCAAATTCAAATTTTCTTTTTCGAAATTTCCGAATCTCTGAAAAGAGATTTGGATATATTTGATCTACTAGAGGAATGTTAGAGGTGTTAAAAAATGTTGGGGATCTGCCGTGGTGTCATGCTCAAAACCAACGGGAGGGTTGTCCTTAATGAAATGCCGAGATACTGGATTTGATCTACCATTCAACACCAATCAATTTGAACAAAAAAAAGGCGAAATTAATAAACGTACTCTGGGAAGCCCCGCCCTTATTCCCATCAAATGAACGATTTGATCTACGCCGCCGCGGGAGAAGGGGTCGAACTATGACAAATTTAAACAAAAAACAAATTGGAACGAGAAAAAAAAAAGCAAAAACAAAAAACAAGAGGCAAACAGAAATGAAATGAAACAAACCGTTTTATGAAGGCGTATCTGCATCGGACCATACGTGTCATAAACCGCATGTGGTGGTCCGCCGCCGCCGCCGGCAGCGCCGCCAACCGTCAGCAATGGTGTCGGTGGTCCGCCGCCGCCACGTGCACCATTATTCTCCGAATACGACCCACCGCAGCACCATCTCATTGCAAAACTGGCCGTCGCCGCCTGCTCACACTCTCTCTAGCGTGCCTTGGGGTCCCCCGTGTGTACGCTAGTATATGTGTGTGTGTATATATGTGTGTATGTATGTATGTATGCGGGTATGTGTGTGTGTGTGTGTGTGTGCTCTATTCAACTCTCGCCGTCTCGCTCCGACCAAAAGCTGTCCAGCCTCCGGATGCCGTCAAGAAAACGCGTGTTTTCGACGACGGCGGAGCGATGATGAAAAAAAAATCCTCTGGCTTGTTTTTTTTTTCTCTCGTCTTCGTCCCCCTCGGTTCGTCTTCGTCTTTCTTGCCCCCTTCATCATCTCTATTGGCCATCGTCGTATCGATTCGGTTGTTGTGTGTATCAGTTTTGTTGGAGGACCCCCCCAATCGTCGTGCTTCTCTCATTCACGCTATTTCAACGCCACACCCCCTTCTTCGACCCTCTTCGTCCCCCTTCCTGCTTTTATGCGCGCCTTGTCGTCGCGTCTCGCCGCTGCGCTCCTGTTGCTGCTGCTCACGCCACGCCCACAATTCTTCATATTTTCACAATTTCAGGTACGCGCCTAGAGCGCATCATCCATCCATCCGCACGCCGAGTGTTGAGTGTGAGCATGAGTGTGAGCACCACCCTGCCTCCCCTCCTTCCACTACTCCTCCTCCTCCTCCTCCTCGCCCCATTCCCTCCCCCATTGCACCACACCATTCCAATGAGAAGTGTGCGAGATAGATGATGAGAGCAAAACATTGGCCATCGGGCAAATCGGACCCCCCAACGGGACTCCCGCTAATTAGTCGCCATAACGCGCCAATCCTTGTTCCAATTCTCCGACTCATGATTCTCCGACTCATACTGTGAACAAGAATACTGTAGAATTTGAAAAGAATCGGAGCTGGGTGTACTGAAGAAATGTTCCTTAAAAAAAACAAAAAAAAATTTGGTGGATTCAACCATATTTGGGTTACGGTATTCGGAACCTTGAAAAATTCTCGTGATTTTATTGTGAAACTTCCTGCATTCGACGATTTCTCGACAGACACTGTAGCCCTCTATTACATTCGCTTCGCTAAATTCGCAATTCTTCTCCTTGCAAAGATTACGGTATCCGGTGTTAATGTAGTCAACACATAAAATGTGAATCCCGACATTTATGGGAGATCGTAAAAACGAAAATGACGGTTTTTATTCGATAAATACCAAAAAAGCGAGGCGGAAGATCGAACATTGAGCACTGCTTTTTGAGTAAATTGTTTGTGGTTAAAATTTAAAAAAAAATTATTCGTTGTTTGAAAAAAAATTCATATGAGTCGTTTTGTTTTGTTGTTCACAAAATTTCCACCAATTATGATATTCCGTTTTTTATTCTGCGTGGGGAAAGAATAGTTAATTATGTGAATTATTCATGAACTCGGTTTTTTTTTTTTGGAATTCTCCTCCTTCATCGGTGTGATATGAGTGGGTGCGCGTTTTGTGCGGCGGGGATTCGCTGAAGACGGAGACCAACATTGAATGATAAAACGAAACAGATCAAATGACGAATTTTATTCGCTGCGTTTTTTTTTGCAGGTCGTTTATCGTGAGAACAACGACGATCTATCGAATAGTTCGAAACCGGTTCGTTTTTGGGAACTTGTCGAATATATCCCGACAACACCGCCACCACCACCGCCACCACCGCCGCCGCCAACTACCACCACCACAACGTAATCAAAACAAATTCCTCTTCATGGTTTTTGAGGGCCTTAATCAATTTTTCCGATTGTTGGCGTCAAACGACTGAAGAGAAGCGGTACCTTCAAATTCGCGAAATTAGTGTAGATTTAAATTAATTGTTGATGGAAAATTAAATGCGCGTATGATATAATGCAATGTACGCAGTTTTGCGTACTTCTCGCTTCCTTCGAGACGCATTGGCACATTGCCAATCAGTTTTTTTTTTTCAAATTTCGTTTAGTCGTTTGAATCCGACAATAGAAATTAAGAGATATTCGAAATAAGAAATAAAAATTTTGACACGAAGATATTGCAAACAAAATTTAGCGAAAACGTCAAAAATAAGCAATTACTCATTTTTTTGTTTGATCGCCTCAAATAATTTGAAAAATTAAAAATTTTGCTGCCTATATATTTTATATATATATGAATCGAATTCTGCAGAACCACAACAACGACTGAGAACCCATGCGAATCCTCGAAACCAGTGGATTTAACGCGTCGTCTGCGCGACACAAGCGGATACGACAAAATCTACATGGCAAATGATTTCGTTTCGGCGAGTGCCTCATTCTCGGACCTTCGAAACTTTGTCCTCAAACCACCAGCCGAATATCATTGCGGAAAACGATGCCAAAGGTTTCATTTCAATAATAATATATGATTCAATGTTCAATCGTATAGATCAAGTCAAATGATCCGAAGCATTATGAAAGGCCACGCTCCGAGTGAAGCCGTTCGCGCATGGTGGGATGAGGAAGAATGGGACAGACGGAAGAAGCGCAAGTCGGGATGGGATGACACCTCAAGATTGCTAATGAAGAATACGGGAACTTCGAGACATGTTCTGGGGATGACCGTAGCCGTTGAATGTGACGACGAAGATGGTCCCTACTCAAATGGAGGGTGAGTCAAAACAGACACGTTGAAGTATACTTCGACAATTCAAACAGTTTGTGCTGCTGACAACTATCCGGTTTTTAGCTACTCTCTATGCACAACATGTCGCGCCGTTCGCCATCTTCCATCGAATTTCTTTCCGCGCGTCATCAACGAAATCATTTGCTCTCAAAAATCGTGTCTTCATTCTGAAGGCAAATGCGTCCAACGGGTTATGCCAATGAAGGTATAAATAAAAAATTAATTTTTTTTTTCAAACGTAGAAATATAGTATGTATTCCCGCTCCAAAAGAGCGGCTACCGTAATTTCCAATGTCGTCAGACGCGTTGCGGTTCGCTTTTTAGAATTTCTTTATATAAACGATAAGCGCAATGTTATCATTTTACTATGAATGTCGGGTCCCACATATTTTGAAACAGAAAATTGAGTTTTCTTTGCTCTTTAAAAATATATATTTAAAAAAAAACCAACTGAAAGTCCATTCTTTTGCAGATTCTGCGGAATGTGGGCACGAAAGAATGCGCTCGCTGGGTGCTGAGCACCGTCGAGATTCGAACGTGCTGCGATTGTGTGCTGAGTCCGAGCTCACCACTTGTTAGCTACTTGTAAAAAAATGGGAAATCATAACAATTTTTGCGAATTAATCTTCTGATATTTCTGGAACACCAGTATAAAAATAATATTAAAGGTCCCCCATTTCCAACATTCCATTATATTTCCATAATGCATGCCCAATGAAACAAAGACCGGTGACTAGTTGAGAAATAGTTGAAAAAAAAAACAGTTCATTAATAAAAATAAAAATAAATAAATAAAATGCATTTATCGTCTTCGATCTCTGCTCCTTTCTCTTCGTTTTTCTCTGCTATGCGATCTGCAAAAATAAATGAATATCGTCGTGGGCTGTGGGGTTCATGTAATCAACGGCGTCTTGAGCCCTTCGAATTTAATTAACATCATCTTAAGCGACAGCTCCAAATGTGTTTGCTTGAATCATCGAGCGCCAAACAGCGACAAAAAAAAAATCAAAGGAAATGCAAAAAGAAAATGCATGCGAGGGGACTTGATTACTCTTAGTACTTCAGAAATCTTAGGAAACCTAGATCTTCGGAACATCGAAAATCTGAAAATACGCACCTTCTTCGATGATCTCGTTCCTTTTCTCGCCGTCTATCATCATGCCTTCTACGATCCCTCGAATCTTCACGACGCCTTCTTCTCGGTGATTCTCGTCGTTCCTTTTTCGGCGAAGGTGATCGTCGTCGTCTCGGAGATCGCGAATCCCTTCGTTCTCTTTTAATTTCCCGTTTGATCTCCCTCTTCGGTGACCTAATCTCTTTCTTCACCACACCATTCTTAGCTTCTGAAATTTCAAATTTGAATTTGACATTCCTATTTATTTGATTAATACTTGGCTTATATTTATAATTTTGAGAAACAGATTGCGAGAAATCCACGTGGATTCGGCGATCATCAATCAGCACATTATCCATTTTGAAAAATGCTTGCTCGCAACTTTTCGCCTGCAAAATTATTTAATTTTTCTTTAGAATATTCGATAAACATTTAAATTACATTATCAAATTCGATAAACGCATATTGAAGCGAGTCATTCGTTCGTCGATCACGTATAATCTGAAAATTTACAAAATTCTTCAAAATAGAATGAAAAAAAAGCGTCAAACCTCGCAATTATTAATTTTTCCAAATCGCGAGAAAATGATTTCAAGATCTTCATCAGTTGTAACTGGATTCAGCTTACAAACGAACAGAACATTCTCAGGTGGAACCTCATCGGCATCTTTCAAATCTCCGACCATTTCAAGGATTTGCGCCTGTTCGGCCATTTCTCGCAGCTTCATCTCTTCGGCGAGCTCTTCAGCGGTTTTTCCCTCATCTTCATTTTCTTTTTCGTCAAGAGCGATTTGATCTGTCTGAAATTTTACATATATTTAACTTAAGAATTCATAATTTTCAATTTGAAACCTTAACAAGCATCTCATAAGTTGGAGATGGAGATCTGCTAGGATATTTCAGCCTTTTATCATCGTCAAATGGATCATCCAAAACAATTGTGTGCGAAATTCTGAAAAACGTATGATTTTAAGTAAAAATTACAAAAAATAATAGTTATTACAATTTTGAATTCAGAAAAATTTTAACAAATTACCTAATATCTTTAAACGGTTTATTATTCGGATCAGTTAGCTGCTCATTCAATCGTTCAATCGTCTCGAGACCTTCAGTTACTTGTCCGAATATTGTATGCTGCTCATCCAAATAGTCTAAGCTAAAATTTAAAAAAAATAGTTATCTTTTTCAAAAACTTCACATACTTTTCGCCGAGAGTAATGTAGAATTGAGATCCAAGCATATTATCGCCATTATTCACAAACGAGACAATTCCTGGAAAACGTTAGAAGATTCCTTGAAGACGACTGAGAAATATATACCAATTCTAGTGTGTTTCATCTTCGGCAAGTCTTCTTTTTCGAAAAACCTCGCCTGATCGCCGTACAATGAAGCGAATATCGATTCTCCGCCTCTTCCGGTGCCCGTCGGATCACCAGTCTGCGCAACATAATTCTGCTCAATGCTGTGAAACTGGCACAAATTGTAGTATTTCATTTTGCACAATTTCAAAAAATTTAAGCAACCTGAAATATAAAACGATTTCTTTTCAAAAAAGCAAAAAATATATATGTACAAAACTAACATTTTGGTCGCTCTTTAACAAACAAATCAATAACGAGGTCTCCAAGTGTGGTTTCGACTAAAACCGCCATCTGAAATCATTTTGATTGAAATATGAAATTGAAAGTGAATAAAAGTATATTAAATCGTAAACGAACAATCATAAAAAAGGAATAACAAAAAGTATCGAAGTGAAATCGATTTATTTCTACATTGACCCGAACTAAATTTGGAATGAATCCCCCCAAAATTCTAAAATGTGCATAATTCATTTATTCCTGCGTCGCTGCTCGTTTGAATATCCTTCCTGTATAGATTCCAGCAAAGATTCCTCCGACGCCAGCTGCGATACCCGCGAGTCCCGATCCCGCTGCGAGACCCACCGGACCACCAAGTGCCAATCCGCCGACGACTCCTGCCACAATCGGAGTCTGCAAATTCAACATGATATTATCCACAAATTCTTCTAAACGTGTAGATTTGCAATAAGAATAGGTTAAAGGCACACACCAGAGCCCCAAGACCTTTCCCCAATGTTTTTTTGGAATTTAGCCAATTTTCCGCAGTCGCGCGACATCGACAATGAAATTGTTAGAAAATTGTACTTGTGGCACCTTATGGGCCTATTCACGCAATGAAAAAATTTTAAAAATCATTTTTTTTTCATTTGAATTCCCTATGCACGTCGAAAATTACAAAAAATTTTCGCGATATATCGTAATTCGCCGCTATTTATTTTAAATTTTTTTTTCACGCGAAAATTTGCGCGGGTCTCGTCGCGAAGTCGGAACTGTAATTTTTTAATGGTTGCTTTTTTTTTCCAATTTTTTATTTTTTGAGCGTTTAAAATGTTTTCTTTTGGAAATCTGTGAAAGTATTTTGGTTAATCAACGCTAAATGTCCATAAGAAGCGTCATCGAGCGAAGTCTGCATCAAATAAACACAAATATCCCTATTTCTCATAATAATTGGCATCTAAATGACGAAAAATAGACTTATATTGTCGAATTAGGAGTATTTATACCAATAATTGTTTTTTACCTCATTTTTCAATCCGTTAGTCGTTTTCTCTTTAAAGCTTTCGAAAAATACTGAAAAATAACACACAGAATGAAGAATAAAGAATTACAGTACCGACTTCGCGACGTGACCCGCGCAACTTTTCGCGTGCGCCTTTGAAAATATGAATTACGATATATCGCGTCAATTCATTTTTTGTAATTTTCGACGTCCGTGCCAGGGCTGTGCGGCAATCGGAAATTTCGGCAATTCGGCAAATTGCCGAAAATCAAAATTTCGGCAATCCGGCAATTCGGCAATTTGCCGATCGAACGTTCGCTTCGGCAATTCGGCAATTTGAAAAATCGGCAATTTCGGCAATCGGTAATTCCATTGCCGCACAGCCCTGGTCCGTGCATAGGGAATTCAAATGAAAAAAAAAATAGATTTTTTTTTTAATTTTCTCATTGCATGAATAGGTCCATTAGATTACTTTGATTTGGAGTCGAGTTATTGTTTTTATATTAATTATTGTTTTATTTTTTTAGCAAATTGTTTTTATTTGTCAAAAACTCAAAAATCAAACCTTTGCAGCTTTCGACTTCACCGCTTTCTTTAATTGATCATTTCCACGTTTCACATCTTCGGTGGCTCTTTCAACTTGCTCCTGAAAATTTTCTTTATCCGTTAGTTCGCAATTCATGCTAAAAAAGAAATTCGCACCTCAATCGAGTCGACCGCGTCGTGCTGCTCATGGACAATTTTGGCCAATTCCGCGAAAATCTGCTCCAAATCCTCCATTTCCTTCTGAATCTTTTTCGTCCCTTCGGCCTTCATTCGCGCATCTTCGGCGAGTTGACGCATCTCATTCTCGCGTCTTGCCGATTCTTGTAGATGTCTTAATTCGAAAACAACTATGGTTGCGAAAAAATTGGGGCTCACACCTTTGAGCCTCAACCTCATAAGGGTTTTCCTCATCTGCTTCATAAAATGAGGATGACGTTTGGAGTTGAGGAAGCGATCGATTGACCTTCACACTCGTCTGAATCTGTCGACGAATCGGCTCAATTTTTAAGTCGAAGGCTTCGAAATTCGTCGGATCAATGTCAGTGCGGAGCTGGAGGATCTGCTCCAGTCCCTGCATGAGTTGCTCCTCATACTGTGTGATCTAAAAATAAAAATTTCTTTGAAATCATACAAAATAACGTGATACCGTAATTCGAAGTTGCCGATTATCTCTGGGACCTCCATCAAGAGCAATTCTCTGCAATTTTTTGAGTTCGACGAGTTTCGAACTCGCCATCCTTTCATATCGATCAATGACTAGGACCATTCGATCCCAAGATGTGTTCGACATCTAAAAACATAATTAAAAACTAAAAAAAAGAGAATTCAGAAATATATAAAATTGATAAAAACAAATCTTGAAAAAAGCTCGAGATGAAAAAAAATGAAAAAATTCATCGGAAACGAATAACAAAAAACCGATTAATATAAATAGTTATCGCTCAATTTTCGCAATAAATCTCCGGATTTCTTTATAAAATTCGCGACCGGCAGCGTTTTGAGCATCCGAGATCGTCGACAATGTCGTCGTCAGCTGCCGAAGTGACGTCATCCCGCCCATTAGCAATAGCTTCTCATCAAGCTGTTCAATTAATGCTCGAATCTGCAAAAAATATAATAATTTAAGGATTGACTAAAAAAAATGTTGAATACCTTTCTTTCAGCCGAAACATCATTTTTAACACCCGTTCGCAGTGCAACAACTATCGATCCATTCACAATTTTCTCAACGATTAATTCGAATCGAGCCGCGACAGAAATCAGCGGAGACAGACAGTTTATCGATTTTATAAGCTGAAAATGAGAGAATTCCGAAGAAAAGTGAATTAATTGAAAAAAAAAAACCAACCAACCTTCAGTGCTGTCCAATATTGGCGATCCTGGAACAATTTGCAACCAGTCGATGTGTTTTCCAAAGCTCTGGAAATAAACAATTTCAATAATTCAAAACATCGCTCGTCATATTTTCGTTGATTTTTTCAATCAAAAATATTATAGTTTCTTACGTTGGTGCGAACATTGGAACAAAAAGATCATCATCGATCGCTTCTTGAATTCGACATCGAATCGCATCCAATAATCCAACAAACTGTTTGCTTTTCTCATTCAAAGTAGGAATCTTGTCGAAATCGGCGCAAAATTGCATCAATTTGCGGGTCTGTGATAGCGAGAGCGGGTCCCATGTCTCACGGACCAAATCGATCAGGAATGGGCACACGATTTTTTCAACAATCGCCGGCACGAGACCAACAATTGTCACATGCTCGGGCTCGATTTCACTGTTGTTCGCACCCGCCAAAATTGCGCTTTTAAACCATGGCATTGAATTAAGAAGAGTTTCCTTCTGTAATCATAGCGTACAAATAATAAGTTTGAAAAAAACATTATCATCGCAAAAATCGAGAATTCGTTTTGAGATTGCGAATTCTTGTGCCGTACTAGGGACAACCAAACCCCACAAATCTATAGATAGCGTTCGTTTTTGCGATGGCAATGCTCAAATTTCTTCTCACCCTTAGAATATCCGCTGTGATTAATTGCAATCGAACATACGGGGAACATAATTTGGGCAAACATAAATAAACATAAGCGTCTTGAAACGATTTCGTGTCAACCGCCAACCAATCCATCATCCTACAATGGAAAACTTGTCAAAAAAAATTGATGGTGAGAATTTTACCTTTCTAGAACCTTCTTTATATCCGAATACTCTTCAAGTGCGTCAGCGAAAATTACCGAAGCGACGGCTTCAACTTCATCTGAAACAACGAATAAATTGAAAATTCGTCCGCAATGAGAAGTTGATATCAATATGATTCCAAAATAATACAAATTTAACAATTACCGTCAATCTGTTTATCCGCCGCAATTTGGCTATTCATTTCCTCGTCGTCGGTACTCATTCCTTCTTCATGCGATATTCCGACCAACGTCGTTTCTCGTTCCCTCCATCTTCTTCCACGTCTAGCTTCTCTCTCCGCGGCTCTTGTCGCAGCTTCACCAACTTTTACCGTCGAAATATTTTTTCCGGCAGCACATGCCGTGCATTCGGCATACTGATCTCGGACATCCATTCTGCGCCGCTTCGCGATTCGCAACATTCGCGCATTCTGCGCCGTTCGCTTTTTGTCGGCAATCTCATTGATCTCGGCGACTTTTTCATTGAGGCATTCGAGCAAACTTCTCGCATAAACTCTCAATTCTTGATACATGGCGAATTTGGTGCTCAAAGATGGCATTTCCATTTCAATCTTTTCCACCATCGATTTATTCTCGTCGAGATGTTGCTTCATTTTCCGCATTTCTTCTCGCCGGAAATTCAATGCTTCATCGCGATCTTGAAGTCGTAGCTTCAATTTCGCAAGAATGTCTTCTATTTTAACGACGCCGCCTGTATTCTTCGGATTGAATGATGTTTTTTCAATCACAACATCCATATCAATATCCATATGATCATCATCGTCTTCAATCGGCGGAGGATGTCCGTATAATTTGGTGGTGTTCCGTTTTTCCTCACGAAGTTGGCCAATCTTAAATGGAAAATTATCACTAAAGAAATCGTATATAAAGGGACAATTGATGAGACTTACGGCTCTTCCGCTGACTGCTTTCCTAATTTGTTGCTTCTCCCATTCTTCCATTTCCGGATTCTTTCGATAATCCGAATTCTCGTCATCGTCATCGTTATCATCTCCGTGCTCGCGATTAAGAAATTCATTTTGCTCTTCTCTTCGTCGATCTTCGTCTGTTCGAAGTAATTCGCGAGCAGAATAGAATTTGCCCGCCTCTTCTTCATCTGAATCATCGTTCTCGTCCTCCCGAATCAGACGATCTCGCGCTCCTCGATTCCTTATTTTCTGATCGTCGTCCAATGGAATGTAGCCGTCTCTTCCTTCTCTCCGCATCCGCTCACGACGTTTTTTCGCTTCATAAACGGCCTTCGAGTCGGGTATTCCAGCTAAATATTGAACAAATTTATAAATAGAAGTACACCTACTTAATGAGGAGATATAAATAATACGTACCTAACGAAGAGAATTTGGAATTCGTATCACTGCTAAAGCTGATAGCTTCTTCGTCAATGTCAAGATCTTCATCAAACCCTCCAACGTGTTTCGCTGAGGCATCTTTATACTTTTCCAGATATTTTTGTCGTTCGCTCCTTTTATCTTTTTCCTTCTCTTCTTTCACTTTTTTCTCTTTGCTTATCACAGATTCCAATTTTTTCTTTCTTGATTCTTCTTCGATTCTTCTTTCATTTTCCATTTGTTCAGCTTGTTCTTCAAGTTTGTGCATCCGTTTGAGTTCTTCGACCTTTTTCTTGTTCTTTTTCACTTCAAATGTCGAATCTGCACCTTCATCCATATCAAAACTAAAAGTTGAACGCTTCTCAGTGGTCACCTAAAATTTGAACTTAAAATATGCAAAAATCACAATACTAACGATTACCTTAACAACTTTTTCCGCCTCACTTTTCTCGGAACTCTCCTTTGTTGGCGAATTTTCGTCCCAATCGTCATTTTTTCGTTGTCTAATTGCCCCTTTTGCTTTTGGCTTGCGAAACATGCCTAAAAAAGTAAATTTTATTTGAAAAATGCGAAAACGCTATAAAAACCGCCACGGAAAAATATTCGAAAAATGAGCAGTCGTCAAATGTGACGCAATGTCCGCAAACATCGCAGCGTGCCTGCTGCGGATCAGCGATTTTTTCCGCATTTTTCGCATTTTGAATAAACGCGTTTTGAAACAATTTATTTATTCTTTTAGATGGGAGACTACGTTCCAGGGTTTGAGCAACGTGAAAGTGATGCTCGCAGCTTTGGTCATTCTCGTCTTCCAACCCTTGGAGCTATTCCTGTTAAAACTAAAGATGGAAAAGTGGTAATGAAAAAAGTGAAAGTTTCACGTTATGTGGCAGGAAAAGTGTAAGTTTTCTTTTTTTTTCAACTGTAAAAACTCTTAATTTAGACCAGAATTCGCTAAAGGCGTGGATTCAGAATCTGAATTGGATGATTCCGATCAGGAGCAGGACCAAAAGAGAAGAGATCGTCGTCGAAGCTCCAGTGAAGACGAAAAAGAATATCGTTCAACTAGAAGACGAGACGATCGTGGACATGCAAGTTCAAGTCGACATGTCGAAGAGCCGGAAATCATCGGCAAACAAGAGGAATCTGATGAAGATGCTGAGAAGATTGAGGAACGTCGTCAGCGAGCACGGCTCCGTCGTATGGAGCTCAACGAAGAGAATAAAAATGAAGAAGAAGATGAATCCGAAGAAAGTGATGAGGAGGATTTCGAAAGAAGACGTCGGATGCTCCGCGAGAAAGCGTTGAAACGCGAACGTCAGGAAGAAATCAAAAAGGAGATCAAAGAGGAGCTCGAGGAGCCCGAAGAAGAAGCTGACGATGAGGAAGAGGAAGACACTTCAGAAGAGGAATCAGATGAGGACGATGATCCAGTACCAAGGCTGAAACCAGTGTTCACTAGAAAAAAGGATAGGATCACTTTGCAAGAAGCTGAAAAAGAGAGGGAACGGGAAATGCAGAGGAAGTTTGAGGAAGAGAAACGACGGGAGGAAAGGAAGCGGGAAAGTGCCAAAGTATGTTTCATTTGCAGTTTTCAGACACGGTTTTTCGCACATACTTACTCTTTTCAGCTTGTGGAACAAGTTTTGCGGGAGGAAGAAGAAGCCGCGAAACGAAAAGAAGAAGACACTCTCGATTTGGATTCCGTTAAAACTGACGATGAAAGTGAAAGTATTGCATATGAAGCCTGGAAATTACGAGAAATGAAACGGCTAAAGAGAGACAGGTACTTTTTTTTAAAGAATTGAGTTCTAGAATGTCAAAAATATCATTTATTACAATCGCAAAAAAAGGAACGCAATGAGTAATTCTGGAACATTGTAATTTTTTGTGTGGTTATTCAAATTTTGATTTAATGATTCGAAATCGATTATCGTATTTCGTATAACCTGCGAATCAAACTAACCGTAAATCTACCGCGTGGTGCTCTTTTTTTTGCGATCATAATACATATTTGAACTTAAAAAACTTTTCATGTTTCTTTTTTAATTTCAGAGATGAACGCGAGCAGATGGCCAAAGAGAAGGCGGAACTCGAGAAAATCCATGCGATGTCCGAAGAAGAGCGCATCAAATATCTCAAGGCAAATCCGAAAATTATTACAAACAAGGTTAACTCTATAATCAATTCAAACTTTTAAATGATGATTTTAGCAAGAAAAAGGAAAATACAAGTTTTTACAAAAGTACTTCCATCGAGGAGCATTCTTCCTCGACGAGGAAGATGAAGTGCTTAAAAGGAATTTCGCCGAGGCAACCAATGATGATGTGTTTGATAAGACGGTTTTGCCTAAAGTGATGCAGGTATTTTTCGAGAAAACCATTTTATTGGAGAAAATTTTATAATATTAGGTGAAAAACTTTGGAAAAGCGTCAAGAACCAAATACACGCATTTGACTGCTGAGGATACCACCGAACATCAAGGAGTATGGGCATCGCAGAATTTGCTTAACACACAATTTTTCACTAAAAGAGCCGGTACGTGATTCAAAATTGTCCGCGGATTTCATTAAATATCACTCTTTCTTTGTTTTTTTTTTCAATATTTAATTATTCAATATTGCGGATATATCCGCCGGATACGTTTTCAATTTTTATTCTTCATTATTTATTTTGAAACGGATATTTTCGCGTCTTTTTTTTTTTGGAAATCGTTTTCTTTTGCGAAAACTTGCCCGAAAAGTGCTAATTTTGGATATTTTCAGCTGGCGCGCGACCCGTCTTCGAAAGACCTGCATTGAAAAAACGCAAGGATTCTTAAATAATAATAAAAATCGTCTTAATTCATTCGACACCAATTCCATATTTCTTTTTCGTTGTTTTGTGTAATGTTGTGTTTATTATAAATGGTTTTTCGTACTATTCGGTATGAGTGTACAGAACTTGTTCTTCCAATTATGGGCACCGCCCTGATGCTTGAAGTTTTCGTGACAGGAATTCAAATTTCCCGCCGCTTTTCTTGCTTATGCCCGCTAATTTGGTTTAGTTTGAGGGTTTGTTTGTTGAATTTGACATCACTGATTAAGCGCGACGCAAGCATAATGGAAGCATTGTGGGAAATCTGTGGAACGGAAGCATAATGCTTCCATATAGGAAGCATAATGTAATTCTTAGTGGCTGTGGAATTATGGGACGAATATGGATGGAATGAAAACGGGATGAATATGCTTCCGGTGTTTGCGAGCCGTGGAACAAATATGGATGGAATATGGATAAAATAATCATATGTCAATAAACATTATACAATTGGCGTCTGGACGGCAGACCAAGACAATTTCTAGAAAAATCAATACAAAAAACTTATGCTATCATATAAACAATGAAAATTTGAAAATTACATGATACACAACATACGAAATTTAGCTTCTACCATTTAATGACTGCTACTCAGATTTATGTTAATTCAGTCAACTGTTCCTCACTTTGTTTAAAGATTGCCAACTACAATTTAGTCGTATTAATATATTTTTGCCGGTTTTTCCGAAATTGGCATCGCAAACTACTCACAATTTGCTCCAAACTGGTAGCAGACGCGCGTAGAAGAGGCGTGCCGCAGCATTGCAAAACCGTGCGCCGCTTTGCACAATGCGGCCACGCCTCACATTTTCGAAATTCGTTTTCAAAATTTTTGTCCTTTTGCTTTTTCTCAATGAATTTTCAAGATTTTTTTGTGTTTTTTTGTCAAAAATTAAAGAATTTTTTTCAAAATTAAAGGAAAAATGTTTTTAAAAAATAAAGGAAAAATTTTCATATTTATCATCAAAATCGAAACCAAAAATAAATTGATAGCATTCGAAAATTTTAAAATCGATACGATGTTTTCAAATCGTTTCCGACACTTTTAAAATCGAATTTAAATATTTTCTCAATCGAATTGTGTTTAATTTCTCATCGAATCCGTTTTATTTTTATTTACTTTAACATATTTTTTATTATCGCTCGCTTTTTTCTTTTAATAAAACATAATGTTTTGAAATTTTTTACAGATGAAGACAAGATCGAGAGTGTTGTCAGATATAACTGAAACTGCTCTAGAAGTCAATAACAAAGAACCAGAAGTCCCTAACATGGAACCAAATTCGCTCGACACTTCAGATCCAGATAGTCCAATTTACTCGCCAACTCAGCAAAAAAATTTTTCTCCACAGTCCTCACAAACAACAAAATCAACGCCAATTCCTAAACCTTCGTACGCCCAATTTGTATGTTGTTATCATCAAAAATTGGCCTGTTCGACTCCAGAAATGGTTTCAATTAGAAAAATATGCGCAATGAAGTCTTTATAAAGTACTTCCTAAGTTTAAAGCTTGTTGATTATTTGGTTCCAATCAGGGCTGTGCGGCAATGGAATTGCCGATTGCCGAAATTGCCGGTTTTTCAAATTGCCGAAGAAAATTTCGATCGGTAATTTGCCATTAGCCGAATCGCCGAAATTTCCGATTGCCGTACAGCCTTCGTACCAATATCATTCAGTGGCATTTATCTTTTTAAGTGGGGCTCTAGTACAGAAGTCGCCAGACGCCGACTATATAAAGATCCTATACTTTATTGCAAATATCTATATTACAGATGCTCTTATCCATGGCTTTGGGCAACAACCGACAAATGACTTCAAAGCGAAAGCATTACGCATGGTTCGAGAAGTCATGGATAATCTTCTGTAAGATTTTGAACTATGACTATTAATTTATTTATTTGATTAAGCGATAGAATGCGCCAACGACTTCAAAGGAAATTTGGTGTAGCGCCGGAAGCGCTCGCGGCGCAATTAAGGAAGCTGCTTGATTCTACCAGCAACCCTCAGATGTGAGTATTCATATGTCTTTGAAATTTTAACCAAAATGCCTTTTTGCTTCAAATTTTGGAGTTGTTCTTTCTTCCGCCAATTCACTTTTTATTTTGTGCACTAAAGGGTTTCCAAAAATGCAATAAAAATAAATTATTTTTATTTTTAAGAAAATTATTGATGTAAAAAAACTGATTGTATTTTCTCGAAAAATTTAGTTTACGTAACAATGGTTTACAAGTTTTTCAAATTAATAGGCCCATTATAATCTACTTATTACAGCGTCCCGCTCGATGTCAGTACTGACAATGATTCGAATAGTTCGGCAGTTGCCAGTAACTAATGGTTTGATTATATCTTAATTGAAATTCATTTCATTGTTGTTTTTTTTATTTTAAATTAAATAAATGTGTTAATATGAAATAAATTTTGAATACAGCAATCAAATTGTTTTCTTATTTTCCCATATGGAAGGCATACGGCTCATTCCATATACGAAACACGCGGTTCCGCAAAAAAATGCTTCCATTATGCTTCCATATAACTTGCATATAAGATTCCTATGATATCCACAGCCGTTCCACTATGCTTCCATTGTGCCTATGCCGCCGTTTATCTGTGATGTCGACCTTTCATTTCGTGCTTACAATTTTCGAATGCTCCGCCCATTCAAGGTATTTCTTCAAATTTCTCATATTTTTTTCAAGCAGTACAGTTTCTGCAAATTGTTTTACATTTGAATGATGGCTCTATCTGACAATTTTCTGCTTCGGACAATTAAGAAGATACTTTTCGATTTAATTAGTGATCATTTGCTGGCGCATTATGTGCCAAATGAGTTTAAGCCGATCTTACCCATAATTACGGCTACCTCACCGTGCAAGAGAATTCGACTTTTTAACGAAAAGCGACTGGTCTTGGTTCTTCGTGTGCACCTCTATATTCTTCTCATAATTGTACACCTTTAGTTTTGCGTCAAGACCGTTTCGTTGTGTTTTTTTTTGGCCAATTTTCCGTAGACGACAATAATTTTCGAACTGTAATGCGCAGAAGACGAGTTTTTCTCTTGTGTACGAATAACAATGCTTAACACTTCCTTTAAAATTATAAATTCAAGAAGACGAAATTCAAAATCTCACTTTTTTTGTGAAAATTAGAGATTTTTGACCACGATCGTCTGAGAGAGTTTTCAGAATTATCTCAAATTGATTTCTCCTTTCTATTAAATATTTGAATTTCAATTTTCTTTTCTCTTCAATAACCTGGTTAAAAATGTTTTTCTTTTCAAATGAAATCCTAAATTTCGCTATTTTTTCACACGTTCTTCAAAAATATAATTCAATTATAAATATTACGTTAAAAATATTTGCTCGCTTTTTTGACAAGAGAATAAAAAATTAATTTCGTACGAAGGTTCCAAATATTAAAATTGAATTTCAATTAAATGTCATTTTTCGACGATGGAAAATAGAAAATTCAAAATTAACTAGTTTTTCTTTGTGATATTATTTCAAAAGAAGACTGAACCCCTAAAATTTGAAATCCACCAATAATTATCTGAAAATTTGGCGAGTATCCAAAATTCCATTTAAACCATAACGAGATCGATATGTTTTAAGCAAATATTCTCTCATCTACGGAAAAATTAAGATCTCTAAGTGAATTCGAAAATGTCCGCAGATGGAACTTTATAAGTAGGAAATCGAGAATACCAATTAAAACAAAAACTGACGTAAAAGCTCTTGAGTGTCAAGTAGGGACCCCTCATATAATAATGTGTTGTGTGTGTATGTATTTGGGACCCGTTAACTCGTTTCCATACAATGACGAAATGAAATTGAAAGAGTACACATACACACGTCGAGCATTAGCCAGGAGCACGAGCTCATGCTCATGAGCATGAGCCTCCTAACCGATATTGGCATTTACGAAATTAATTAACCGAGTTTTGTTGTTTTTGGATTTTCTATTTCGAGAGTCAAGCGTTTTTCATTATTGAAATTGTGTGTCGAACCGGCCCAAATTGCGTTGCGAGCGACGTGCGCTCGTAAAATTCATGAAAATCTCGATAAATAAATTTCCCAAATTTGGCCCCTCCTCCTCATTGTCTGAAATACGTATCTATTTTCATTTCGAAATTAATTGAAATCCGAATGTTGCCATGAGTCATCAGACCCTGGATGAATGTTTATAATAGAAAAGACGGAAGAATGAAAGAGCGAGAGAGATAATGAAAACCATCTGCGGACATTAATACGGGAATCAATTCAATTGAAATCACCGAATTTTCATAAAATTGAATTTTAAATGCATTGAAGTCCATTGTGTTTTTCCAAAAAATCAATCCACGTGGCTCGTCTTTTCCATTGTAGATCAGGTCTTTTTGACGAAAAGTACTCCTCCTCGTCGTCGTTTTTTTTCCTTTCAGTTGAAAATCAGAGACTTTTTTATTTCTGTCGGGACCAATTCTGCGAAAATTAAGCTCCGCCCATGTCTTTGTGTTCTTTGCCAATTTGGGCATCCGACAGTTGTATTTTCGACAGAGCTGCACGGAATTCCGTCTTCCGACTTCCGTCGAAAAAAAAATCGTTCCTTCCGTATTCCGTTAAAAAATTATTTGTTCCGAATTACGTTTTTAGAAAATTTGAATTCCGTGCAGCTCCTGCAGAAATTTGGCTGAATGCCAAAAGAAACATTTTGAAAAAGGACTTTGTATATTTAGTTTTGCGCCCAGACCGCTTCCATTCTTCTTTTGGCATTTAGTCAATTTTCCGCAGTCGCGCAACGTCGACAATATGAGTCAAATAGATTTTCGGATTACACACCTGACCAAATTCAGCTGCCGACGTTTTCCGGGTTGGCTTCTCAGAATACACAAGTAGCGACGGCTTTTAATCAAACTTCGCGACACTTTTTGTGAATGGGTTTAAAAAAAGGATTAAATGAAAAATAAAGTGCCATGAGGATCCTTTTTTACGAGTTTTTTTTTCTTTTTTCACTTGAAAAACATTGCCAAACAAAAAAAAAAACAGAAAAACATAAAACAAGGAAAAAGTGTTCCGATTTATTTTTTTATTTATTCATGACATAATATGAGGCGAGTGACTCAATCGAAAATCGAATCAAACCAATTCGCAACCCTTCTAATCCACTTCAGTTCAAACATTCTTTGTTTTCGATTGTCTCCAAGTTCTTTTCTTTGAGTTTTTGCAAAATTCTTCACAAAATTGCATTACTTCTTATTTTTCTCGAGTTTGTGTGAAAAATTGGCATTTCTCCAACACAATGAATCCGATTCTGCACTCGATGAAAAAAAAATCTCCGAATTCACAGAAGAATGAAGACAATATCATTTTTATAAGCAACTTTTGAAAATTTTCGTCGAAATTTTTTAATTACAGTAGTTCGTTTTAAAGGCGCATGGCCGTTTTCGATAATGGTCTCGCAAAGAAATCGTTTTGTTTTTAGAATTTAGGCATTTTTTTTTGAAATTTAATGGCCATTGGTTTTTACGGACCAAATAATACGGTATTCTCAATTCTAAATAAATTTTGAGGAATTTCAGCAAAAAAAATCTGCGAATCTCGGTGTGAATCTCGTATTTATATTGTAAAAAGTGGTCAGCTGACCTCGAAAAGGTGTCAAAATGACGCGCAAATGACGTTTGAATGTTTCCATCGAAAATAAACCAAATCGGGACCACAAATGTTCGATTTGCTTGAAAACAAAATTTGAAAAAAAAAAACACACACACCCATAAAAATTTATGTTGTTTTATTTCCAAAAAATTGCATGTTTGGCTCAAAGCCACACCGTTTTTCGTGAGTCATCTCAACCGGAAATCGCATTAAAAAATGGATTTTCGGCAGGAAATGTGTTCCTAGACGATGGTCCGAATCATCGCCACATTTCACGCGAGAAAAATGAAAGTTGCGGAAGTGCTATAAATAGATAGGGACCATTATATTTATATTTTCTCGATTATGATCAATTTCAAACAATTGCGCAATTACGTATTCATTGGCGTCTAGTCGCCGTGTGCTGCTCGCCCTTCCGCCCGCAAAGTGTCCGCCAATTGACCACGCCCACCTCTCACCCAACAGCCCACTCGTTTTCCGAATAAACGGGTCCGTCGCCGTTTATGTTGACGATGCACTCGACGACCTCGATAGCGGCGAATTCAATTAGACTCGCTCAACGATATTACCTTTCTTTTTTCCGTCAATTGTTTTCGCTCATTTCGATTTGTCTCTCATCTCTTTTTTGATCTTCAACCCACCCACGTCGTCGGATTCTTTTAAACGAGTGCGCTCGACACAAAAAAAAGCGATGGGTGTTCGTCGTCACAAATAGAGTTTAGGCGACGATTGACCACTGATTGTGTCGATTTACGAGAACTAGGAAACCAGTTGGATATTCAATTATTGATTTGATCTACCAAATGCGATTGTTGGCGTCAAATGACTGATTTCTGATGTGCTAACATGTTTCGATGCACCGAGAATTACGCGAGACTGCGTACATTGCATTATAGTTTACGCGCATATAATATTCAGCTAACGATAAATTTACATCAACACTGATTTCGCGAATCAAAAATAGCCGCCAAATTCTTCGTTTTGACGTCGAAAATAGAACTAAAATAGCTTGTAGATCAAAAATTCGAATTTTGCACATGCTTCATCATATCGAATCCTCAATTCTTAGTCTTTTGGCTTCCCGCAGACGATTTCCACCTGCTTCATATTTTTCAAGCCATATATCACAATTCACTTTTCTCGGTTTCCATTTCGACGCATATCTCTCAAACAATTCCATTCAAGCGAAACCCCGATAATTGTCCGCAGATGATTTTACATACGTTCACGAACATCATTCGTCCTCGTTGATTTCTCGAGGGAATAAAAAAAGACAATTCTCTCGTTTCCTTCATTAGCAGAATTATTTCCAATAATTTATTAGCGTGTTTTTGGCATTCTTTCGAATGTATACAAGTCGATATACGAATATGGAAATCCTTGTGAAATTTATGGCACCCAGACGAAAATTTGATGCGATGCCATTCGTTTTCGAATTTCGAATTGCTTGCCATTCATCTCAGAGCACATTTGCCGTCTGATCTACCAAACTTTGAAAACACGGTGGTTCGAGACTACTCGAGAAGGCTTTTGCTCATTCGCTCACCACATAATTGTGGGCGTGGTCAGATCGGCGCGCATCGACGGCTCGTCTTGAGCGCATCTTCCATTTTTTTTTGCATCATTGCTATAGCAACACATTGGAGCCAATAAATTTCCAGCTGCGAGAGATTCTCCCCCCTCGTTTTCAACGTCATCAGAAGTTTTTCTTCTTGTTCTTCTGTGTTTGAGCGAAACCGAAATGACATCATGAAACAGAAACTTGTTAAACTCTCGCCTCCTCCTTGTTTCCGTCGGCCACGCCCACATCTACTATAAATAGTAGTAAACGGCAAATGTCCGCAGCAAGTGTTCAATTAAGCCATTCCGAACGAATGCTCATTGATGCGCGTCTCGATTCATTTAATTTCTAGTCGAGTGCACGGTTCGGACCCTTTTCGCGCGTTTCTCTTCGCCCCCTCTGAAAATCGTGTCCCGAATCAATTTCAGCAGTTTCCAAGCATAAGTGTTGCTCATTTCGTCATTCTCATGTTTTCATTTCTGCTCCAGACGCGGCCCCTTCTCGTATACTGTTTGATTCGTTGTGTCTTCCGAAGACTACAGTACTCGTGCTCATTTTTTGCTAAGCTTCTCACACTGATTCAAGTGCTCAATTTACTAATGGTAGATCAAACTATATTCCGTTTTTTTTAATACTCAGCGATTCGATATAAAGGTCATGGTTGGTTTTGGTTGAAACGTTGGGGTTCCACTGGAGTTTCCCAAACCTTTTAATACTACTAGTACGACACTCCAACCGTCCGCACCGCCCTCGATTTAGCTTGCCAGGCTAAAAATTGAATTGTTCGTCCCCGATCGAAGCGCTGAAGAATCTGAATTTGAACGCACACGATTTTCCGAGCTCAAAGTTCGAAATCAAATCATTCAAGTGGAAAATTCGAGAAAGAAAAGTGTTCTGCGAAAATAAAAATTTCAATTTTCAAGGTTTTTCGAACGCATATTTCTCGAAATTCATTAGGCATTTGTTTGTTTCAACTCGACACCCTTTAAATTATTCCTCGTGTTCAATGGTCCCCAAATTCGAAAAGCTAATCAATTTGCAGGTAACAAAAGCGACATGAGTCAGAAGCTTCCATCTCTCCTACAGATTTTGCTGTTCGCCCAGGTATTCACTTCAACGGACCACTCAAATCAGGACCACAATTTCGTTTTTTTTTTTACAGTGCGCACTCATCTCCATTTGCGCCGCCTATCCATATTTGGTGCTCGCCGAGCCCAACTACAGGTAATCGAAATTCAATTGCCAATTTTTGGCTCACGACAAAATTGAATTATTTTGATTATTGAAAACGATGCCAATAATATTTTTTTGTTCGTGTGTGGTCATCGAAAAAAAAAATTGGAAAAGAAATTTCAGTGTGTCACGCACTCTGAAATTTAATTAACGAACCCGTCGGTCTTCTTCACATTTTTTCGCAGAAAAATATGAAAAATAAAATTAATTCGCGAACGCGTGACACTAATTATTTGATGATAATTGAATTTTGATTCGACGAATAACCCAATTAATCAATTTTCTTTTTTTCAGCACATCTCGACACCTTGTGAAGCGCGCGTTCGACCGATTTGATAATTCGGGAGTCTTCTCATTCGGCGCAAAACGATTAGATCGACTTGACGATCTTGAAAATGAATACGAGGATCGCAAGAAGCGCGCTTTTGACAGGTCCTTCAAGATGTTTTTTTTTTTAATTTCTGACGAAAATCAAATTAAATCGAAAAACTTCATCGATGATATTTCTATTAAAAAAAATAACTCAATTCATTTTAACATAATAAATCAGCTGCGGACATTATAGAAGATTTTTCCGTCCACAAAAATTACAAAATTAATTTTTAAAAAATTCAGATTAGATAATGCTGATTTCGGACTTCGCCGCAAACGCAGTTTCGACCGAATGGGAGGCACCGAGTTCGGTTTGATGAAACGCAGTGCAGGACGCGTTTCTGATAGAGGTTTGAGCAGCATGGATTCGAGAAAACGCTTACAAACTTCCCATTTGAAGATCAATTAATCGAGAATTTGGCGGATTCGATAGCCGCATTGCGACAAGCTCGCTCCATTGAGAATCTCGGGCCACTACTAGTCACCTACAACAAATAATGACAATATTCGCCCCCTCCGACAGTTTTTTGCTTTTGATCTCCTTCCCTCTCAGCACACGTTTCCCACAATCCATTCTCGCGCCCCTTCAAATTGTCTACTCCCCATATCTCCTTATAAGGTTTAGTTATCATACATAAGTAATTTATTATAGAAAAGGACCCCTCCTTTTCCAATCAAAGCTCCTTCCAATCAACACAAATCACATTCTTCAATATTTTTTGGAGATGTACCATAAATTGTGTATCAGAGATGAAGAAGAAATAATAAATGCAATTCATCGTTTTTTTTTGAGAAATTTCAACAGAAAATATTCGATCAAAAATGTCGACGAATGTTCGATCTTCCGCACAGGTGAATTTCTCGATGAAAAACCGAACGTTCGACGCCGTTTCTTGAGTAAACACCCTAGTTGTGTCACTTTTTCATTATTTTTAAACTCTGAAATTGCATATGGCACTACGCATCAGATTTCACGTTGAAGTGGCGTCAAAATGTCAAGCTTTTTTCGTCGAATTGATTTCGTTGAACCGTGGGCGGCGGCGGAAGATCGAACATTCTGGGCTGCCCATTTGAACACCAACTCGTTAAATCAAATCGGACACCGTGCAGACGTCCAGCGGACGCGAGTACAGCCGAATCAGAACGGACGGCAATGTTCGAAAATTCGCGGACCCCACTCGGACCCACATAATGGGACGAGCAGCGTCAGAGCGGATGAGTTTTATGGACCTATTCATGCAATGAAAAAAATTTAAAAAAAATCGATTTTTTTTTTCATTTGAATTCCCTATGCGCGGACGTCGAAAATTACAAAAAAAAAGAATTGACGCGATATATCGTAATTCGTCGCTATTTATTTTTAAAGGCGCATGCGAAAAGTTGCGCGGGTGTCGTCGCGAAGTCAGTACTGTAATTTTTAATGGTTGTTTTTTTTTAATTTTTTGAGCGTTTTAAATATTTTTTTCGGAAATATGTAAAAGTATTTTGGTTAATTAATGCTAAATGTCCATAAGAAGCGTCATCGAGCGAAGTCTGCATCAAATCAACACAAATATCACTGTTTCTCATAATAATTGGCATCTAAATGACGAAAAATTGACATATATTGTCGAATTTGGAGTATTTATACCAAAAATTGTTTTTTTCCCTCATTTTTCAATCCGTTACTCGTTTTCACTTCAAAGTTTTCGGAAAATACTGAAAAATAACACAAAGAAAGAAAATAAAACATTACAGTGACCGGCGCAACTTTTCGCTTGCGCCTTTGAAAATATGAATTACGATATATCGCGTCAATTTTTTGTAATTTTCGACGTGCGTGCATAGGGAATTCAAATGAAAAAATTTGATTTTTTTCCATTGCATGAATAGGTCCATTACATAGAAAGTGCAACACGTGGCAAATATTTTCAGATGTCAATTCCAACATAAAAATGTCTGACAAATCGCCCAGGTGCATCGCTTTGATGCTGATCAATTTTTTGCAACCATTTTTGCAATTCAAATATGTTTCTCTTTTATAAGTTCACATCACTTTGTTTTTCTATTCAAAATATGATTAATTACTTACTCAACAAACGACCGCAAATGTTCGATCTTCCACCTGATTTGTGGGAATCGTTAAAGCGGAAGATCGAACATTACGAGTAACATTCTGAGTAATAAATCATTCAGTTTTATGCAAAACCAACAAAAAATACCAATTTAAAGCAAAATATCGAATGGATTCCGAATAATAGTCACATCTAATCGAATTGGCTAAAAACTGCCTTCATAATGTAACTGAATGATTCCAATTCAGATTTTTTTTTCGAAAAAATAAATTGGAAAGCAATTATGCTGTTTTCAATAATATCAATTAGCGATAATCTAAGATATGGTCACGTCAACAGGGGTCCGAATTATCGACGTGAAACATCAATGCATTTGATAGCTATTTTTTAACCTGTTGGCGATGCAAAGTGGTATTAGAAATAAACGTTGGTCGATTATTGAGGCGATGATTCGTCGACGAGTCGTTTTAGTGTCAACACACAAAGGCGTCTCAAGAGAGAGTACGGCGAAGAACAAAATCGAAGAGATCTCAGCTAGAATGAAGCTTAAAAAACGCAACTCACAAAGGGTTGGCATTTTTGGAACGCGAATTAATCAATTGAATTGCACGATATTTTGAAGTTTCAAATTCGGTCACCACGGTCATCCGGAATGCAATCAAACTCGAAACGTTTAAATCGGCCCGATTGGAAGGTGGTAAGATTCAAATGTGATCGCTATCGAACTCAACTCGCCTTCTAGACGATCGCCGCGAAAATTGCTAGAAAAAAAGGAAAATTGTCTTCCGCCGAACGGTGTAGCCCGCCGGTATGGTGGCCTTGATAGTTTATAAGTCGAGAACACAATTTTCCTTTCGAGATTTATAAATTATCCGTTTTTTGATGATGTCTATCTCCCTGAAATATCACTTTTTAATTTCTATATATTATGTAGAAGTTTCAGGAAGAAAGATTGATAAAACTAAAAAAATGGTAAGGTTTTAGTATTTGGGTTTTTGAAGTTGATTATAGGCTTAAAGTGTCTATTGATGATATTTAAAAAAATTTTTTTATTATTAAATGAAAATTGAAATTTAGTGTGTTGTTTTTTCAAACAAATGAAAATTTTGAATTCTCAGCTATTCGAAAAGGGCCAACCGTTGTTAGTTTTGGTTTAAATGTTGGGGTTTCACTGGAATTCCCAAAAACTTTCGCTTTTCGTACCCAAAAACTTTAAACGCTACCATTACGACACTCCAATTACACACCACCCTCGATTTAGCAATTGTTTTAATTTTCATGCAGGATATTTATGGAATAAATTTTCACGGCTCGCGCATCACACGTATGGCCTAGAAAAAAGTCCATATAAATAAGGTTCGGCCACGGCCACACTTGATGAATTACTCAATTAAATAAAATAGAACTAAATGAATACGTATATATTTTGTGTGTTTATGGTTTCAAAAACCAAATATCAAAATAAGACACAACTTCGTGGAAATAAAAGAAAATCGTGTGCCGCGTTTTCAGTTTTTTTTAATGATGGAATTTGTGTGCCTCACTTGCATTTTTGTTTTTTGAAAGTGTCCAATTTTTTTCTAGGGCGCAATTTATCCCATTTTGTCACAGTCGCCCAAATTTCGACAATTTCATAGCGTTCGCTGTTCGACTCGATCGAATCGTCGAATTGTTTGAATGTTGCGTCATTTATAGTGCATTGTACGTAGTGCGAGCGTAATTTTAATTTTCAAAGTAAATTTATATTTCTCTGCTAAAACCTCTGTTTCTTACGTTTGACTGTGAGCCATCGAATCTCATTCACTATGAAAACGATTGAATTCAGAAAGAAGACGGAGGTGGACGTCGGCTCACCAAAACGCGGTCATCAAATCAATTGAGCAAAGAAGATTCATCGGAAGTTGTAGCGAAGAATGCACGGCGTTTGCGTAATAGCGCAGAAGCACCGAGAGGCATTCTGACAGATGAGAATCAGCCAACAAATTGTGAAGGGAAAGAAGTGAAAAGCAAAATACCAACGACGCCCGAAAAAAAGCCGCCTTTCAATATACAGTAAATAATAAATCGATCAATTTTTATCTGCAAATTGTTTTCAGACGAAGGGAATTTATTGAGAAATGGATCAATGGAGTTCTCGAAGCTGGCGTTGCCACGCTGATTCAAGAATTCAAAATGACGCCTTTCGAAGTGCCGTTGGACGAATGCACGTATTTCCTGAAAAATCCCGACAAAAACCGATATCCGAACGTCGGATGCTTGGATCGAACCCGATTCGTGCTGCAAGGCGACGACAATTTTTATATTCATGCCAATTATGTCAAGTAATTTCGAAACGCCGATGGTCTTGATTAAATCAATGATCTCAGAATCTGTGATCGGAAGAATCGATTCCTGTGCACCCAGGGGCCGTTGCCGTCAACGGTAAACGATTTCTGGCGAATGACGGTGTCGGCGGGCGCGGAATTTATCGTGATGCTTTGTGCTTTGATTGAAAATGGCGTATCAAAGTGCTACAAGTATTATCCGGATCCTGGTGAAGAAGTCGAGACGGAAAACTTCAAAATTTCGAATGAAGGCGCCGTTGAAGTAAGAGCCTCATTCTAGAATCTATCGATATTGGACAACTTTTTGTTTTTGAAGGGATTTTCCAAATTTGTCATTCCAGTTACCTACACTGTCAGTGCAAAGCAAGGATCGCGTAATTCAGCAAAAATTTAAAATTTTTGTGAAAAATGAGAATCGCGCGGTTCGTGTGTCGCACGTTCAGTGGTCGAATTGGCCGGACCACGGTCTTCCCGATTCGTGCGAAACACCACTTCGAATTCTATCCCTAATTCGGAAGTCAATGTGAGAACAATACGTATTTAGTGATTCGAATTGAGACACCTTGTTTCAGGCAACCCATCATTGTTCATTGTTCAGCTGGTGTCGGAAGGACGGGTACCCTTGTGTTCGTCGAATCACTGATCATGGCTCTTCGGTATCCAAAGAAGCAGAACCCGAAGAATGCGTTCGTGCAGCTTCGAAAAGACCGAGCCAAGTGTATTCAGACACTCCATCAATTCGTGTATGCGCATCGTTGTGTTCTTGAATATTGTTTTAGTAAAAAGCATAAGAAGAATGAAGAGAAATGGGAGAAATTCAAGGAGGTGAGAGATGAATTTTTCAAAATAAATTCATATTGTCGCCAATTTTTCAGGATTACGCGCAGTTCATGTCAAAAAAGAAAAAGAACGACAATAAGGGGAAAAAGAAGAAATGCAGTGCTTCGCTATCGGCTGACGAAATTATTGATCCGAACACGGCTCTTACGACGACGACGACGACGACGACGACGACTGTCGCAAACAGCACCACTCCGTCTCCAAGCCCTAGTGTGAAGGTTAACGTTGATGAGACAGCGGAAATTGCAAATCCAAGTAAAGGCTTATTGGTCAAAGATGAAGCTGAGCAAACACCTGATAACAGTGCGAGCAGCAATACGCCGTTAAAAGCACCACAACAACCGACTGATTCTCCGTTTCCAGACGGCGACAAAGAAATTAACGACGATGAAGAACCGTGCTCGAATCTTGATCCAAATTAGTAAATCGTAATAATTTGTTTGATTTATGAAATCTGCATTTTGGCGAAATGTTCTCGAAACCCATTAATTTTCCTTCTCTGCTACCGTATTCTTTTTAGTATGTTTTGATTTATAACCTGTCGGTAACTATGCGGTCTCTATGTAGCACCCGCACAACACCTTCTCATTTGCTATGATTTTCCTACTACTATTCATTCTACCTTCGTTTCGTGTTTTCGCTCAAGGTAGGCAGATCAGGAAGGAGAGGCGTTTAACATTGGATTGACTAGTTACGACACCACAATTGTTTTCGAAATGCTCGATTTCCGACATCGACCGAGTTCTCTCGGAGCATGAGAATTATTGCATGACGGATGATGAGGTCGACAAGCTGTGCGAGCTGCAAATGAGTACGGAGAAGGCCAACGATGGTAACGCTGATTCTTCTACTAGAACTATTATACCATCCTCGATTATTTATTCAACACAGTCTGATTCAACTGATTATACAGAAACTATCACAACTAAACCAGTGTCACCAGATTATAAAGATGATTATCTTAAATACGTGCCAGTATCGAAACCTGGTAAAATAACGCAATTATTACAAACATGTTTGATTTTTAGACACCACGAAAATTTATTCAACGACAACCGAAAAAATAGTGGCAGGTAGCATAGATATTTGAGAATTTTCGAGTGCTATTAGTAGCCAATTTGATTCAATTTACAGAAGAAACTAGTAGCACAATAGCAATAGAAACTACTAGAATTCACGCAACAGCAACAACGAAACAAGTGGAAATTGAAACCAACGATTATCGGACCACATTAGCCCAATCGCATATTATTCCCGAAACAACTACGATTCGAGGAAAAACTAGCAGAATCAGTGTTACAGCACCTTCACAGTCGAGCATGACCACTGAAACGAGCACGATTGATGTGATCGCACCCACTAGAGTGACACGTGCTGCTACCACTATAGCTGAAATATCTACAGAGTTGCAAAATACAACAATTGCGGCATCAAGTACTCAATCGAAAACGAGAGCTGAAAAAACGCAATCGGCAACTATAACAACTTTTACTCCAGAAGCGACAGAAACGAATGAAAAAACTGAGACGACAACTCCGACAACGACAATTTCGGACTCGGCAACTAATTCAAGACACAGTTCTATTGAGAGTAGTCGAGAATTTTCAACGACGCCAACGTCAACGCCAATGGCTACGCCAACGGTTTCGCCAAGGGTTACGCCAACGTCTACGCCAAGGGTTACGCCAACGTCAACGCCAAGGGATGCGCCAACGTCAACGCCAATGATTACGCCAACGGTTACGCCAACGTCAAGCAGCTCGTCGACAATTGAGACCTCGACAAGATTGCCTTTAATAGAAACAACAATTACTGAGACTACTTCGAAATCAACTGAAAATCCAACGACTCATTTAGAAGGCACCACTTCGGACTATACCAGTATTGGGACATCTTCATATTCATCCGAGACTTCATTTAACTCGAATCCAACAACATCTGCTATTTTTGAAACGACGACGACATCGATGAGTGATGTATTCACATTTGAAGTCACCACAACAGTTGATGTACCAAATGAATTGTCATCGACATCGACATTCAGCACATTGGAGACAAGTTCTCGATCACCTACGTCGACATCTACTATCGAATCATTGACAAGCACCGCAGAGGAAACAACTAATTTGGCATCTGAGAAGATTTCGACGGCAAACGAACTTGCAACAGAAGCGGAAACACCGTCGACGATTCGAACCACAAGTGAGACGACAACTGAATCTTCAACAACTTCAGAAAGCTTGAGTGCGACATCTGAGCCGACAACGTCAACGTCAACGGAGACGATAGCAACTAGAAATGATTCAGAAACATCAACAAACTCAGCGACAGAATCCTCTTCTATCACGTCAACCATTGAATCTCAGCTATTAATTTCAACTCCAAAATTGTCGGCCTCCAGTTCGATTTCAACGACCCCAGATCGACCATCGACTACTGAATCAGTGGATTACACGTCTTCTACTGAAATGCCTGATATCATGACTTTATCAACATCAAGAACATCCGATAGCTATTCTACGACGATGACAACGGAACAATCTACTAGTCCTACGCTATATAAAGATTCTACGACAATGGAGATTCAGACAACAACCCCAGATCGACTATCGACGGCAGAATCAGCGGATTACACGCCTTCTACTGAAATGCCTGACATCACGACTTCATCAACGTCTTCAGCAACCCCAGATCGTCTATCGACGGCAGAATCAACGTATCAAACGTCTTCTACTGAAACGTCTAAAATCAGACCTTCATCAACGTCTTCAACAACTCCAGATCGACCATCGACTACTGAATCAGTGGATTACACGTCTTCTACTGAAATGCCTGATATCATGACTTCATCAACATCAGGAACATCCGGTACGACGATGACAACGGCACAATCTACTAGTCATACGCTATATGAAGATTCTACGACAATGGAGATTCAGACGTCAACAACTTCAACTGAGTCTTCTTTCGAATCCACTACGACATTTTCAACGAGCACAACGTCACCTCCTTCAATGAAGACTGCAGAAGTTAGTACTACAAATACTAAAAGGGAGCCAACATCTACTCAAGCATCGCAATTATCCACAACAACTACAACGAATACGACGATGAGTGTGAATCCCATTGAGATTCAAACGGAATTCACAAGTCATACAAGTGCGACGACATCGAAATCAGAAGTAACGAAGACTACAGTTCCAATCAATTGGATATTAACAAATCATTCAACTACTATTGGAAGTACTACAAGAAGCCCAACAAATCCCACAACAGCATCGAATGAACGAGGAACAACAGAATCTCAGTTGGAAATCACATCGAATGGCATCACGTCTTCAACCACTCGGACAACACAAACTACGAAACATGCATCGATTATCACTAATAGTATTCCGATGGATAAAACGAAAACATCTGAATCGATTGCTAAAATGACGACAGAGACACCAATCGATATACATCAGCATTTGATCAATAGAACAACTAGGCAGTCGACTGATTCTTCAACGGCAATAACCACGTCGATTGCGACGACTACTCCTGATCCTAGTAAGTCAACCTCATCCGTTTAACGTTCTCAATATGTAGGATGCCAAATCGACTGCCCCTCTGGCTACCTTCAAGGCACTCGCGATTGTTTCTTTTTTGCGCCGAAAGAGCTATCGATCTCATATCAATCGGCCATTTCGTATTGTCGAATCCAGCCGCACAGCGATCTGATTTATATCGACCGACTGCGTGATATTAATAATATTCACATTTTACAGCAGTACAGGTTCGATTTCGGATATTTTTGTTTCGGAATGTGATGTTACAGTGTGGTCAATGATCTGAATTGGTTTTATGCGAATGGCGGTGGTTCGAAAGCCGAGCGAACTGACCGAAGCATTGCAATCTTCGATGTTTTTCAAATGTTTCAATCGTCGACAAATATTGTGAGAACCGTTGGCGTTTCTGAGAAATTCTCGAATATTTCGGCTGTATGTGTCCAGCCAAGTGAGCAATTCGCCAACGAGCCGCGCAAGTCCAAACCATTCCAGGATTTTGTGATCCGCCACTCTGTAATCTTGGATTAATCATCGAAATTGAAGAATTGGATGATAAATTGATTCCAGCGAAAAAACTCATTTCAAGCAAAGAGTCAACAACGTGAGATTCCAACTTTCGTTCGAATTGGTCACCAAACTCGAATTCCAGAGTTACATGTAAATACACAATGGAGAAGACGACGGTGAGTTGCGGAACTCGTGGAGCATTAATACCTCATCCAACTCAAATTACTTGCGAGCGTAATATTCTTCGAGATTCGCTTAATTTATTATTTGAGATGTTCTAGCTCAAACCGATGAGCTGCTGATCGGTGATAATACTGGAGACGCTGTCGCTTCGTGCTCAATGTGCTTCGGAAGGGGCACATCGGAGTGTATTCCTCTGAACAAAACCGATCCGGCTACTATGTATCAATGCAAGTGCAAAGAAGATTATACGGTGTCGTCGGGAAGAATAATAGTAAATATTATAATAAATATTCAGCTGAGAACTTGCTGGTATACGAAAAAGCTGTGTCGTCCTGATTCGTGCGGCGAACGCGGAACATGCGTCGAAACGAACGGCAATATAAAATGCGAGTGCGAATGGGGATACCAGGGAAGTCGTTGCGATGATCCGAGAGATCCGGCCGAGAAGAAACCCAATGCCGAATTCCTCACGGTCTGATCGACTCTATCCCTTGATTTGCTTTTATTGAAATGATTCAGCGACTTTGGGATTCTGTAGATGGAACATTTATGAATGGCGTTCAACTAACTCTCGGCACTGTTTTTACAATGAGCGCCAAAATACTTGGCAAAGTGGTAATATCAAATGATGAAGACGTAAGCACTGATTATAGGGACCATCGAATTGATTGTTGTTCAGGATCCGCAAGAGACCCATCAATCCTTGCGAGCAATACTTCAGACCATCGCCACAACCAGCGCGATGCTTTTCCACAACCCGTATTTGTTCATGATCCCAACGGCGACATGCCGAACCTATTTTCTCATTATTCACTTTTTGTTCATATACAGTAAAATTGAAATCGGAAAACACCAAATGATCCTTGAAATTGAAATTCCAGCATTAACTCAGTGGATGTTCGAGGGCTTCAATGCCAACCAGGTTCTGCGTTGTCGTCATATAAACGAGTGGGAGATCGGCTATGACGGCCGCCGCGATATCGGCATCATGGCCGTTCCACGACTTGTAATCTCGTGCATCATTGTGCTCACCGTGCTCATCTCGATCTATCAAGGCGGCTGGTATCAGCTCGTTTCGAGTTGGACATGCATCGGCGTCATCTGCAAGTCGACATCGTCCATGTGGATTCCGATACTGTTCACAATAATGTGCCTACTCTTGATGGCCACTGCGGTGTTCGAGAACAGTGTTCGGATCATCTTGTAGGTTGAAAATGTCTCTGTCTCATCTACCGAATAATTTGAGTCGCCGTCCACTTCTGGATCTCGCGATTCGACAGAGAATCGAGCTGGAAGAAGGAATCATTCGTGGGCAGAACATCGAGAAATGTCGCCGCAATCCTGTGTATTGTTTCGTCGGAATCATGCTTCTCGCAGCTACTTGGATCCTCACGATATTGTCATCCGATAAGGATGACAATAAACTATTGGGGCTTATCGCAATTCTGTTTACTGGAATCTACACATTGTTCTCGTGTATTCAAGGCCTCGTCACGTGTCCATCTGTAAGTCGGCCGGAATTCATTAAAGCAGTTCAAGACATTTTCAGACATATTCCACAGTGATTCATTTTCTGATGCGCAAACTTCCGGAAAGAATCGCGCCGAACTACGAGGAGATGAAGATGTGGACGAGAGATGAAATTAAAGAAGTCTACAAGTTGCCGAAAGAAGAGCGAAAGAAAATGATTGAGGTAGACGAAATGGAATTTCGAATAATCGCTTCTGATTAGGAGCACCTTCCACGCAATGCTAGACGATATCTTCAATACAAATGGGATCATCAGTTGGCGAAGAAATTGACGAATGAGACAATCAGTATAGATGAGGCGATCATTCAGATTCTAAGGGAGCAGATCGATAAAATCGAGGAGAACGATGGAAGCGAATACCAAAGAGAGCAAATTTTGTGAGAGATGAGCCCTCGATTTTAGTTTTGACAATTGATTTTGATTAGGGAGACATTTGTCGATTGGGCAAACAAAGAAGATGTTCACAATTTCGATCGGCAACTAGCCGCGGTATCGATTAGAATATTCGGAAAAACCAAAAAAAAAACAACAACGACGACGAATTTCAGATTCATGCGAGCCATGAAACTGTTCAAGTTTGCGGAGTGAATAATGATGGAACCACAGTAACCAACTCGTTTTTCATCAATCCGCATTTCGGAAAATTCGAACCGATTGTTGGAGAGGCGCTCACGAACCCCGAACACTTGGATATCGAAGAACTTGAAAATAAAGAGTACGAGAAGCATCGAAGGAATACGAATGTTGTGAAGGTTGGTGTCCGCAGCACAGTTGGTCTAAAGATATTAGCGCAATTTTTGGCATCAATAATTTTTTCTTTAGTCGCATTATCAAATAATTCGAAGCGAATGCGAAGCGCAATCGAATTTCATTCGATCGGCCATCCATTTTAAGTAATTACATACATATTTATGCAATCCACAAAAAAATGAACGTTAAGGCATTTCGGAAAAATCACAGAATAGCGTTGCGGTGGAAGGAAATCGACGAGAATATGCTAATCAGAACCAAATAAATTATTTCTTGAAACTCCAAATAAAGCATTTGTTAAGAAAATATGCTATTTTTTTGGGGGGTAGTGTGAATTGGGCAGTGGCGCGCCGAATAAATTATTGATAATGCTGCAACCCGAGTGTTGGTAAGATAGAGCTCTTGAGATCTGGCAACCGTAATGGTTGATGAAGTGGATTCGTCGGATCATGGCCGAGCATTTGAGGCTGCTGCTGCTGCTGCTGCTGCTGTTGTTGTTGAGGGTTCGGTGCCATTTGTTGGACCATTTGGTGTTGCGACACCATTGGGTCCATATGGAAATGAGGGTGGACCGATGGTGGCGGTGGTGGTGGAGGGGGTGGCTGTTGCGAATTCGATGGCATCATGTGGTGCATCTGCGATAATTGCGCGTACATCATTGGATTGTTGTTGGGGATTTGTTGTTGCTGTGGATCCAAGCTGGCACCAAGAAGACTTGGTGGATTCGTCAGGTTGTATTTCTGCAAGACCATTAATAGCATTCTCAATCAGTAGTTGAAGGCTCACCAATCCATTATCGATAATGCCATTGTTGTCCATTTGCGAATTCGACGGCCCCCCTTCATCCATGATATCGTCTTTTGTGTCTTCCTCTTTACACGTCGTCGACTTCCAATGCGTTCTCAATCCACTCGGACTGATGTACTTCTTTCCGCACGTTCCGCAACAATACGGTCGTTCGTTGGCATGAAGCCTCTTGTGAAGCCTCAGATGGACATACTGTGTGAATTTCGCGTCGCACACATCGCACGTATACGGCTTCTGGCCGTTGTGAAGCCGCAGATGCGTTTTCAAATTCGACGTCGACGAGAAGCGCTTATCGCAGATCTCGCAACGATGCGGCCGTTCGCCAGTGTGCACCAAATGGTGTTTTTGAAGATGCGCCAATTGGGTGAACTCCTTGCCACACACTTCACACTTGAATGGCCGCTCTCCTGTGTGGGTCCTGTAGCGAAACGCATTTGATCTACGAATGAAGGGACCATCGATTACCTGACGTGCACCTTCAAATTCGACAGTTGTCCGAACGTCTTGTTGCATTCTTTGCAAGCATAACGAGTTTTTCCATTTTCTTGCTGTTGCACATACTGAACCGAAAAAGAGAGCGTTTGAATCAGTGTTCAAATGGTAGATCAAAAACTCACATTCGGTACTCCACTAAACGACGCGTCGTTATGCGATGCCGCCGATTGATTGTTCATAAACGACGGTGTGTGATGGAACGATGAAGCATGCGCCGATCCCAATCCGCCGAATCCACCTCCCATTCCGCCGCCGCCGCCGAACGCCGGTGTTGCAGTGTTGAACAGCGGATTCTTGAGCTCGTGCTGGAAATCTTGACTTCCATAAATCGCCGCATAGTTTCCAAAGTGAGCACCGGCGGTGGCGGCGAGAATCGGTTGAACGTCGACCGGCTGGCCAGAACGACCGCCCGTCGCCGTAATTGTGGCGGTCTGCGCAACCGGCGGCACCCAAATTCCGCTTGTCGTGCCTGCAGAATACCGAATTCATCTCAATTTGAAGGAACGCGACAACTCACTTGTTAGTTTACTCGTTAATTGCTGCGTACGTCGGAAGTAGTCTTGGAATAGCGTGAGCGGGTTCAATGGAGAAGGTCGAACGGGCGCCGAGAATGTCGGAATCTTCGTCGGCACAGGTCGAACCACCGGATTTTGAATGACGTTCGGTCGAGAGAATTCCGATATCGGCTTCGTACAGGCTTTGACTTCGATCGAATTGTCATCACTGATCGACTCGCTGTCACTCTGAGACGAAGCATCAGTGGTGAGTTCCTCTTCCTTCTTGATCGAATAGTCGATGGCAATTGGAGAAGCTGGAGCAGGTTGAACCTCTTTCTCTTTGCTAGGCCCACATTTTTTCACTCGCATCTTCGCACAACTTGGGTATTTGAGCTTCCGCGAGTAATCCCTACTGAACCAGAAGCAGAGTTCCGTATTTGGTGAGATCGATTTGATCGAATAGAAATAAATGTCATTGGCTATCTGAGCGGCGACGAGATTCTGCGATTCGTCTTCGTCGGCTGAGCACACGTACTTCATCCAATTCGATTTCGAGTCGTCGATGACCGACACGATTTTTGTGACACGACCGCCGGACGGCGAGAACAACTTCCACTCATCGGGGAAATCGTCGAACGGCACCTCGAGCTGATGCTGTTGGCCGGCCATCGTCGCCTCGGCCGGACACACTATCGATGATTCAACATCGACGAGACGCACCTCACCGACCAATGGTCCGAAACGGGCACCTCTCGGAATGAAGTCGTTCGACCAAATCGAGAGTTTCTAAAATTGAATCAAAAATGAGGAGCTGCCATCGAATATAATTCAGATTACCTTCGAATCTCGCGATGAAGGTCGCAAGACGAGATTTAATGGCAACGAGCATTTCGCGCGTTCCCCGGAATTACCCTGACATTTTGATTGGTTGATTTTTTTTGTCCTTCAATTGCTCTTTTGAGAACTTACAGACGACACTGGTTTATCAGGAACATGAAAAATGCATAATTCGGATAAGCACTCATCGCTCGATTGCTTCCAATCATTTTCGGTTGTTGCTCGCGACGAGCCTACAAATCAATTTTGATCGATGAATTCCATTTGAGACGTGAGTGAGACTCTCGATATTCTAGAATTGGCACCTACTTGCTTCGAACAAAATCATGAAACGCTTTGTGTATATTTTTCATTTCAATCTAATCAATGCTCGAAAATGGAAAAGCGATAAGAGTGAAATAGATGCTCACTGGTTGACAGGCCAATGCCGACCGGCGACGATGGCGACGTTGTCGTTGTCGCCGAATTGCTCGTTGTCGTCGTTGTCGTCGAGAATGGAGCCGGTGGCGCCGCCGAGCCGTCGTCGCCGCTACCCTCGCCCATTCGAAACGATTCGCTTTTGGTTCCTTCCTGCAACAATGCGATGAGCTCGTGTTGGAAGCGATTCGATTCGTTGTCATTCGATTGCGAGCTCGACAATCGAACCATCAAAATCTTGGGCGAATTCAGCGAAACGTCGACGAAGGAAGGAGAAGATGGTGAAAGAAAAAAGGACGAGGTGAAAACTGATAACAACCCCCCAAATAATGGCGCGGCGCGGAAAGTGAGAAAAGCGATTTTTTGATACGGCCAGTCGCACCTCGCTCTTTTCGAGAATTCCTAATGCTTCTTCTCCTCTCTCTCTCTCTCTCTCTCTCTCTCTCTCTCTCTCTTTTTTTCTTGTAATGCCAATCACACACGATCAGATCGCCTTCGTTTATCGCGATTAATTCTCAAGCAAAATAGTGTTCCACTATGAAATATCGCCAAATAACCTGAATTTTGTCGGTGTTTCGACGCATCCAAAAAAAAATGAAAGGAAACGAAAAAGAAAGTGCACTACCCGATTTCGGAATAAATTGATTATATCGAAAAGAGATGAGATCACAATTATTTTTTTTCAAAAAAAAAATGAAATAATTTAGAAAAAGACATCTAAATTATTATCTTTTTGGTCTGAATTTTATTATCTTTTTGGTTTATTATCTTTTTGGTCTGAATTTTCGAATTTTTAAAACCAGTTTTTAGATAGTTTAAATATTTTTATTGGCTAAACTTGCAAGCATGAAAATTAGTGGAATAATAATTAATTGAAACTTGAAACTAATTAACTCGAGGAATTGGAAATTTCAAAATAAATCGGCAAAAATGAGTATTTTCTGATTTTTTTTTAAATTCACAAATAGCAAAAAATACAAAAGATTTCTTTGACAATTCGAGAAAAAAAGATAGTTAATGTCGGAATTAAATTAGAAGAAAAAATTGAAAAAATTTTCGCATTTAATTTTTAAAAATTTATACAAAAGCTTAGAGATTTCAAATAAAAAAAACGAGGAAAAAAAATCGATGAACCGCAATTGAAATTCGCTGAAAATTCCAGGACCAAGGTTTTCACACAAATTTTGTGGGGGCGGAGTCAAACGGCTACAGTATGCATAAAGTTGAAACAAAAACAAATAATAAATAAGCTGAGAAGGGAGGCGAATTGGGCGATCGCAAAAAAGAGTGGCGAGCGAGTAGAAAACGAAGCGAGGGCGCGTCTACAGTAATCGGAAGAAGACGATGGAGTGTCGTCGGATTCTCTGCGACTCGCACACTCTCTCTCTCTCTCTCTCTCTCTCTCTCTCTCTCTCGCATGCGTGGATTTGGTGTATCTTTTGGGGATCTGAGAGTGGCGCGACGACGACGAGGAAAGCCGCCGTCTGTGTCTGCTTCTTGTGTATAAGCGTTTGCGGCAAAAATGGACGGACGATAGTGAGGCGAGTGACCGGTTTTCGCTTACATAATGGACGTCGTCGACGTCGCCAACGTCCAAGATTCAGAATCGGCCATTCAGGTTTTGTTCAGGAGAAAATTCGAAAAAAAAAGACGAAGAAGAAGTGAGGAAGAGGAGGAAAAGCTTGAACGATCCGGCGCACGCACTTTTGCGCACGCCGAAAGCGACAACTAGATTTTCGGTTGTCATCTTCTTCTCCTTGGCAGCTTTTCCCCCCCCCATTGATTTCCATTCAATTTGTGGATAGTGAAATTTTTGCGTCGGCGATCATTGACGATCCAAGGAGATCGCGCAAAAAATCGGAAGATTTTCAAATTTTCTATCGAGAATTTGATGGCCAATATGCGACACATAAATCGAAACCGGGTCCAAGTCTTGAAGAGATAAAAGTATTGTCGAAATCAGACGACTTGACAAAATTTAAAAATAAATTGTTGGCTATGTGCCAATGCGTCTCGAGGCAGCGAGTAGATTGCGTACATTGCATTTTAGCGTACGCTCATTTAATATTCAATCAAACAAAAAATTAAATCTACACTGATTTTGCGAATTTGAAGGCTCCGCCTCCCTTTATTCGGTCTGTCGCCGACAATAAAATACATTTTCATAAAAATCGATTGAGTAGCAGTTGCTACCAGAGTGCCATCTTTAACAACGTGAAACTCAAAAAATATGTCAAAAAAACGTTGCGGACGCTTCGCGGGTTTCGCCACCCTCTATTGTTATTACACAATCCCCTCTAATTGCATGTTTTGTTTCGTTTTTTTTTTTTCTTATTCCTCCATCGAATTCCGATTTTCTCGAGATCGGCATCCATTCATTATATATATTGTTTTCATTTGCGAGTAAATGCATGTGTATTTGTGTGAGGGTCAAGTTCGTATATAATTGATTTCGCGCGACGAAATCGCCTAGGAGAGACGCACTCGCGATCGCAATGAGCGACCGATCGAACAACGAGTTCGGCGAGGAAGGCGAAAATGGAATAAACGAAACGAAGAGAAGATGCATGCATATACATGCGTATTCGTTTGGGGTTTTTACGCGCAGCGATCGGGCGGGCCGGGGGGGCCGTCGACGAGGCCCCCGCGGGCGGCGGCGATGGCGGCGGCGGCTGGTACGAAGGTGAAAATCGGGGGGCAAACGAATCGCAAGGTCGTCCGCGCATTTCTCTATGCAACGAATCGTTCGATGAGGCTAGAGGAGAGGGTTGAATACAATTCGCTTCGTACTCATGCAAAACATCGAATTAATGAAAGTGGATGAAGCCTCGAACGATGTCCGCAGCTATCAACTCAACTATCAATCGATATTCTTAAGAATTGAAAACACCAAAAATCGGAATAATTCAAACGTCTATCTTAAGACTAATTAAATAAAATCACGAAATCCACCATTGAAAGTGTAAAAAATGATGTTTTCCGCATAAAAATCATATATTGAATGTATAGTACACTGGTTTCAAATTAACCCTCCTTAATTGGAGCGATTAATCCCAATTAAGAACAAGAATCCGAATAACGGCCGATTGTAACAGTCAATTCGAGATGCATTCGGTGAAAATCGTTTTATATGTCAGAAATTTGATTTTTTTTTTCGAATTCAAGAACAATGCATATTTTAATACTCAAGTGCAAAGAAAACTTGCTGGAATTCAACAATTTTCGACAACACATTTTTATTTACTACTTGGGACCATTTAAATCCGAAATATCAAAAGCTACATATTTAATTCAACTAGAAGAGATCATATATAATTTCTGTGATAATTTTGAAGATCAAAAAATCCAAGACAACGAATTGCATGAAAAAGACTTGAACAAAATTAAAACAAGAAATTAATCGAATCGAAAGCGACGTGAAAACTAGCTGCGGACAGAATTCGTCGGGAAATGTCCGCAGGTGCGAAATTATAAAATTATGCACAGCAAACCCTGTGATTATTATTATTAGTAAATCAACATGGATTTGCAGAAAATAGAAAATCAATAGAAAAAGCGCACCACAGCCGCAATTTTAGGTGACCTTCCGTTTGGGGCCCTAAAGGCGAGAGAAGGGGGAGGAGTGCGCAATTCCGACGGTCGAATAAAACGACATGAGGGGGACGACGACGTCGTCGTCGGGACGGGAGACACCACACACACCGAGTTTGACCTTGAGGTTCTTCTCTAGAAACGAGATGAAGAGAATTATTGGTGGGGTCGGAGGGCGAGAGGCTGGCAACTAGGTCAGTTCGAGTGTCGTCGACTATCCCAAGAACTATTTTCCTTTCATGGGAGGAGAATCTGTGTTCATCAGGGACGATATCGAAATCGACAGAAGAAAAAAAAAAACGAGGGAAACACGAAGCTTGTCCGCTGACACGCTTCGCTAGCTCGCCGATGGTCCGAATCGACTGTTGCGCAACTCTCCTCTTCGCTCCGCCCATCTACCGTAATCTGGATAGTCCGAAATGCGAAACAATTTTCGAATCCCTCGTCGAGAGGGATTCGAAAAAAAAAAGAAACGAACAAATAGATTATGAATTGAAACTATCAAGATTTGAAAAAAGAAATGCATTTTTTGCTAGATTCAAATAATCCAAGAAATTTCAAAAAATTGCTCCTTCCCAATTTCAGACGTTACTCTCGAAGCGAAATATCACAAAGCCAATACATCTCGAAATGATTTGACATCATTCCATAATTGGTTGGTGTCTTATCATCAATCTTAAACAAGAACGTCATTAGCGATAAGCGCGTTTGTGGGTGTTTCAATTTCGTTTCGAAAAAACACACAAACACAGGCAGAAACCAGATCAAAATTGAGGTATACAGATGAATATGAGAGAATTTGAGGGATGAACGTTGGATGGAAAATGCAAAAGAGGAACGTACAAAAACCAGAACTCTCCCCCCTCCCATTCGATTCCAACCCTTTCGTCCATTCTCATCGGACTGGTCTGTCTGTAATAGCGCGCACCGTAATAGCGCATCGAAACGCGAATTATCCTCTCTCTCTCTCTCTCTCTCTCACACGTTTTCGCTCATTCAACATTCACTGGTCACTACGATTTGGCGGAAAATCTTTATTAGGATATTGGCTAAATTTAAATTTGAAATAACAAAACACCCGCAATAATTTCAAATTTTCTTCCGCAATATCGTGTGCACATACAAAATCAGCTACGACGGAGGGGCGAGGATTACAATACAACACGGACAAAAGAAAAGAAATGTTCTAGACTGGGGGAACCCGGAGACGAACTCAAAGCTAAACATTCGGCAAAATTATACAGTAGTTATAAATAGATACAATTGGAAACGAATTTGCGTATTGATTCAATTCATGTCGACCGGCAACGGGTGGTCGGGAACCAGTGAGGCAAAGAATGAGGTGATGAACGAGTAGCAAGTTGCGATGAACACGTGCACAGTGGATGGAGCTGCAGCAGGTGGCGCATCCTAAAATAGGCATTTTTGAATATTTTTAATCAAACTAATGTTACGATCGCAAAAAAAAAACGAGCACCCATTTAAGGAGAGTTCAATCCGTAAGTTATCGTCTGAATGTTTTAATCGAAATTTGAATAAAAGCACCGAAAAATACGATACTCCATTATTTCTCAATGAGCTTGCTTTTCTTTTGTTATAAAATAAATTAAACTAATTCATTTTAAATTTCGTTTCACATTTAAAAAAAAACGAGATATTTTTATCAGTATTTATAAATTATCACTTCATGAATTTCCAATTTTCGAGACCACCTTTTATGGAAAAACGAAAGTACGTCCTTGTTTGACAATCACTCTTACCTAGTAAAATTCGCAGAACCGGTTTTTGAAATCACAAATACTCACCGCATTATTTTCACCGGTGTTGTTATTGTTGACCGGCGAGTTTTCGGCACCAGCGCCTTCTCCAGCTTGAGCTCCGTCCGCATTCGCTGCCGCCGCAGCGGCATTACGACGATTCTCACGGGCCAACGACGCGGCGCGATTTCTTACGTGATTGCGACGGAGTTGAACGATATAAATGAATAATGCACATGTGAGAACTAGGAAGAAGCGTTCGAATGATGAGTACAATAGGACAGCCTGCAACATTTTTTCGAGTTAGCTTTCGACAAAACAATACAATTTTTACCGAAAACAAAAGAACGAGCTTGAAGAGACGATAGAAAATTTCGAGAATATCTACACGTTCGCCAGGATTAACTGGACCAGCAGGTGGTTGAGGTTGAGCGTTTGGTGGATTTTGAGCATTAGCCGGGGCTGCATGATTGTAAGCAACGTGTGCTTGAATTACAGTAGCGTTTTCTGAAAAAAAAAATCATGATTCTTTTAATTTCTATAAAAGAACGCTATCAATATTTTAACTATGGCAATTTTTTTTAAAATCTTACGCATTCTGTTTTGCATTTCATTCAGAAATGCGGGATTTGTTGCGAGATAATATTGATACGAGTTGTAGTATCTGATCCAACTGAAATTATCTAATTTCTCAGTTCTCGAATTACTTTTTTTCACTTACGCGTTATAATAAGCTTCGTATTGCGCTTGAAGCTCAGTGGTTTGCCCTTGCAGGGCCCACCATTGATCCCAGGTCATTTGCGGAGGAGCATCCGCAGGCTCAGGCGACTGTGGAGCACTTTGGGAATTATTAGATTCTTGTTGATCGGTCCGAGGATGAGGAGGTGTTCGTTGTTCCACATAAGGTTCTGAACATACAAGATGGAAGACTTGAGCGCCATCGACAACACTTCTAAAAATTTTTAACTTTTTTTAAAATTCATGTGTCGACAAACCTTTCTCGAATAATTGTTGAGAGAACTTGTTCGTCTTTGAGAAAGACTCCCGAGAAGATTAATCTTTGAGCAGAAACTTCCTTAATTTGTACTTTCAATTTTTCATATACATTTTAAATTTAAATACCGGATGGGAAGATGATAGGGTTTTGATATGTTCCTTAACACGTCGTATAGTCCAATCCATAGGGCAAGTAAAAATTAAATCTTCAGCGGATTGGTGACCTGAGCGAATGACCAGCTCAATTTCTGCTGGAGTGGAAGGCTCGATGTCTTCGGACATTCTGAAAAAAAGGCAAATATTTATTTTGCCATAAAATAAAGGAAAGAAAAAAGCACGGTAAAAAATGATTGGATGTGTTTTGTCATGAACATGATAAATGAAACGATATTAATGTTGGAAAATTCGCGAAAGCGCGCCATATTCGACAATAAGCGCACGTGTTCAAGAGAAAATTTCGCAATCGATCGATCGTTGTAGATTTACGACACGTCTCCTTGGCCCGTCGGTGGATTATGGTAGCGCGCGGGTCTCGCCACGACCCTGCTTGTCTGACGTCGCAGAGGGTCGACAGGCCTAAATTTTCGTCCGTTTTTTCGATTTTTCAACCGTTTTTGGCCATTTTTTTTGCAATTTTTGTCCATTTTAGGCGCCTTTTTACACAAAAATTATCTATACTATACTTTTCACGCTAAAATGACGAAAGTTTAATTATTTTTTCAGGTTTTTTTATTAACTATTTTTTAAAGAATTTATTCTCTTGTTTGTTGCTTCTCGCTTATGTCCGTTAATTTGTTCAATTTTGTAGATGTCAGATCTTGGCGATTGGCTTCGAACTGTGCCAATAATCACCAGACATTGGTTCGTTATTTCCGTTATTCTGCCACTGCTGGGAAGATTTGGATTCATTAATCCAGCATGGATGTTTTTAGAATGGAATTTAGTCATAAACAAGTTTCAGGTAAGAAAATATTATGAAAATTTAATTAATTATGAATTTACCTTTTAAGATTTGGCGACCAATCACAGCTCTTCTTTTTTACCCCCTCTCGCCACAAACTGGATTCAATTGGTTAATGATGGTCTACTTTTTGTATACATACTCCAAATCGTTAGAAAGTGATATTTTCTCTGGAAGGCCTGCTGATTATTTATATATGCTTCTTATTTCATGGTTTGTCTGTGCGGTAAGAAAAAGGCATATTCTAAGCAAATTTTAAAAAAATTTTAGGGCATGTGCATGGCGATTGGAGTTTATTTCCTTTTAGAGCCAATGGTGATGTGTGTTTTATACGTATGGTGTCAAATGAATAAAGATACTATCGTATCCTTCTGGTTTGGAATGCGATTCAAGGTTTTTTATAGTTGAATATAATCATAATTTTATGTTTATAGGCTGCATATTTGCCATGGGTTCTTTGTGGTTTCAACGCCATTTTAAGAGGAGGAGGATTAAACGAGTTGATTGGAATTTTTGTTGGTCACGTTTACTATTTCCTCGCCTTCCAGTATCCAGGTGACCACAATGGTGTTCGGATCTTGGAAACACCTGAGTTCATGTATCAATTGTTGCCAAATGAAGAAGGAGGCGTCCACGGATTTGGTGGAAGTGAAGAAGCTCGAAGAAATCCACCAAGACCTCGGGGTCATGTTTGGGGACAAGGTGTTAGACTAGGACAATAATTTGTGAATAGTATGTATGTAAATTTCTGAGTACATAATTTTCTTGCCTATTCGTGTATTTGCAATTGCTGGCCAATTGATGTGATTTCTAAAGCGGGGTTTTTATTATTGTTTGTAAATAAACTATTTAAAATTTGCTGAATATTTTATTTTTTTCAACGAGTTTTCAACTCTTGTATATCTCGTATTTCTTTTCATTTATTTTTATTAACAAAGATGTTCAGGTAGCCATGCAAAACGACGCTGGAGAGCTTGTTGAGCTTTACGTCCCACGCAAGTGGTAGGTGCATCAAATGATTTTAGTTTATGGATTTCTTTGTTTCAGTTCGTCCTCGAACCGCATCATCGGCCCAAAGGACCACGCTTCCGTCCAAATCGACTTTGTCGATGTTGACCCAGAGACTGGTCGAATGGTAAGATTGGTCCCCCCGCGTTAAGTAGTGTGTCGAAGGCACAGAAAAATTGGCTAAATACTAAGAAAAACGATGAAAGTGACGTTTGTGTGATGATGCCTTTAACTTTAACCTATTTGCTAAATTTACCCGTAAATATAATCAGTTTTTGCCAAGACGCTTCTATAGTTTTTGGCATTTAGCCAATTTTGCACTCAGCAAACTGATTTTTAATGCTCAACCTTGAAGTTTTTATGCTGGGGTACATTTTTGCGATCATTTTATTTTCTTTGGACCGTTTAAAAAAAAACTTATTAGGAAAGACAAAATTAGTCCAAAAATTGAAAGACCTCGAAATTTAAAAACTTTTATATTTTCACACTGTACATGTCTATTTGACGTTTCATATGTAAACAATACTTTTGCAGAAGTAGGTGTATATGAAAAATTAAACAATGAAAGTTCTATGCATAATATGTTTTTTTCCAAAAAAAATGAAAAAATTACATTAATTGTGTAATTTATTACTTTTTTTTATTTCATGAAAAATTCCATCGCGTCGGTTCATGTAATTATTATGCGTTACAACAAACTTTGTTTCCAATTGTCTCACTGTACATGTAAGATAAGCTTTTAAGGACGTTTTTTCGAAGGTAGGCGACAAAAAAATGACAAATTTAATTAATAAACTCGTTAAAAGTTAATATTTTCCCGACCTGGACAATTTTTGGCGTTTTCAAAGTCATAGTATATATTTCAAATAATGTAAATACTGTTTTAAATCCTGTTTTATAGCTGGCCTTACTCAAGCTTTTGGATTTTTATGAAGATAATACTTTTCAGATCCCAGGAAAGACCACCCGCTACGCCATCTGCGGAGCTCTTCGCCGCATGGGAGAGTCGGACGACGCTATTTTGAGACTGGCTCAGAAAGACGGTCTTGTCCCAAAGGACGCCTAAGCTGATCTGTTACGTTCATAAATTTTGTTACTGTTCTAAAGAGATAACAAAATTCCAAAATAGTTGAATTTTGAAATGAGCGCAATTGTCTGTCAAAAGTGAAAGTGCACTTTGACACAAATAATAGAACTCGATCGATCAATCCCCTAGAGGTCTGGAATCTCAGAAATTGACACTAAAATGAGTTAAAAGAATTGAAGGGGGTCATTGGGGTCCGACTTTGAAAAAAAAATTTTTTCTTTTTCAAGAGTATCCAAATTTGTCCGCCCGAATCATATTCTGAACCATTTCCTTTTTACCGTTAACCAGTGGATTTCCGCTCGCTATAACTTCTTGCTCTTTTACGGCACAAAGGGCTTATTGGTAAATAACATCGGACACTGCACTGACGGTTATTCGAACGAGTAGCAGCGGCAGATCGGACCCCGATGCTTGAAAAAAAAGTCGAATATTGGAATGGGTGCGTGATTGCGTTTGATCTCTAACAAGTAGTGGGTCGTCGTCAAGTGAAAATACACGTTGACACTTCTTAAATTGTTGCCAATTTGTCTGCAAACGGATACCACCAATTCGACGGAGAAAAGTTCAGTGCACACAGGCGGCGACAACAATGGAAGTAGAAGAAGCTCAAAACACTTTTTCTTCTCCGGCGTCGTCGCCCGTTTTTTTTCGTCCCGTCGTCAATTTTTGGCCGACTCCTTGTTGAGCACCCACTCACTCACAAACAAATTCGATGAAATTAGAACATTTTTGTCGCCTTCTTCCTCTTTTTATTTCCCGCCTCTTCGTCTCAATTTTTTTAGTCGGTTTTCAATTTCACACCGCAATCCAGCCGTTTTCTATTATTTGCCCCGCGACTTTTTTTTCCTTTCTATTCGGACCCTCTAAATAGAAAACAATTAGTACCGTATTTAGCGAAATTAAAGGCGCAATCGCGTTTGTGTTGTTTTCGCGCCATTAGCTGAAACACGGGGCAAACGGGTTAATGAAATGGAAAAAACGTATGAATGGAACAAAAAAGACGAAAAAAAACTAGAGATTTCTATGTTTTTTTGCATTTTGTGCTTGTCGTCAATTCTCATTCGAAAATTATTAAGTGATTTATTAAAATGTGTTGTCGAACCCCAGATTCGAAAACAAACTAACCTTAATTGATTCAATCGGACCTTTCAAACTAGAAATATAATCGTGGACGGAAGAATTGGGTTTCGCAAGGAAAAAACTCGTGAAAGCGAGTTTTATTTAATTTAACAATCATAATATGAAAGAGAATAATTTTTAAGCAATTTTAGGCAATTAAGTTTTTGTCAAATGAGCGAGTCTGCATATTTGCCTTACAGGACCAATTAAAAATTGCAGGCGTAGTTCAATTTTTTTTCAAATTCGTCTGTCGACGACGAAACCGTTCACTAGAATTTCGTTTTGGTTTTAAGATTAGGAGGACCACGTGCATTGTGAGAGATTTCCTCAATTATTCTTGTGTAATTCTCTTCGAATTATTTGTTTCCCCAATTTTCGAAAAATGAGAATTGACGGCGGTTCTTGCAAATTTTTTTTCATATTTTTCGCAAATTTATTGTTACATTCTGTCTTCGAAATTGATTTATTAGCATGTGAGGTTTAAAAAATCAGAAAAATATATATAATTAAATTGAAGCGCGCGAAAATGTGCTCAAAAACACCGTGAAATCTCATTTGAATAGATTTTCGATATGATTTTTTTTTGCAACCAATTTGAGCTTTTTGAGTTTTCATCAAATTCCGTACTTCTATTTTAATTGATGCCGTAAAAAAATTTTAAACTGAAAATTTGAAATTGTGCAGAAACATAAAAAATTGAAAATGGGTATCACCGTGAAAACTGAGTTTCACGAATTCGGCAACACCGTGCTTAACAATTTTGGAATTCGAGAATATTGCAATAATTCTTAATTATAATGAGCGGGAAAATTTTGAAAAATAATTGTTTTAGATTAATATTTCATCACGATAATATTCGAAATCGTCGAATCGCCAAATTCGATTTTTTAAAAACATTTGCAGATCATTTTTTTAAAGAGAAAATGTAAAAGTTTCTCTCAAAGAGCTCTCTTATCGCCCCGAAAAATTTCGATGGTCCAAAATTGATCAAGGTGCTCGTTTTTTAGCCCATTTCTGAAAAAACCGGCTATCAGAATCAATCAGCACAAGAACATTCGATGGTCCGTAAACATTCCAGGGTACTCGTTAATGGTAACAGCTTGGTATTCGCAAAATTCAAGTTTTAAGCATTTAAAAAACTTATCGAATATATATATTTAGGTTGAACGAAATGGGCGTGGCCTATTTGGTTCTCGCTTGGAAACTCCCAATTTTACGATTTTCTGCAACGCGCTTTCATTATTTGTATATTCAAGCTTCTCCTCATATTTTGATGCATTTTGGTATTGAATTTATTGTTTTTTTTTTGGACTTGCAAATGTCCGCAGATGCTGATTTACAAATTTTGCTCAATTCGGCGAACTTGACTGATCATTGACAGACTAGAGATTTGTAGACAAACCCAATTCAATCAGAGACATTCCTATAAAAAAATGATGAAGCAACGACGACGACGACGACGATGGTTCCTAACAAGGAGAATAAGAAGAAGAAGAAGCCCTAACACATTGGGGACGAGCAAATGAATAATTCACGAATTTTGGATTTTTGATTTTTTTTTCCGGTCGTCACAGCTTCGTTCGCGGTGGTCCCCGACAGAGGCGACAAAAAACGAAAACGAACCTAGTAGTTGCCATCATTACATTGCATATGCGTTGTCGTCGTCGTCGGCCGTCGTCGGCCGGGAGGCCTTCATCATCTCCTTCTTCTTCTTCTTCTTGACAAAAAGGGAATTTTTTCGGTCTTGTTCAGCTTTTGCCCATATATGGCCATATGTGTGTGTGTGTGTATTGCGTTGTTATCCGTTATTCGCCTCCTCCTCCTCCTCCTTCTTCTTCTTCTTCTTTGAGAGTTAAGTTCGTCAAAATAGAAGGAGGCGACGAAAAAAAAATTTCCGAGTTTTGTGGGCGTGGCTTCGGCGTTGTCGCGCAAAAAGAAGAGCACTACTGATTTGCCCCCGAGCAGCATCGGACCGACATCATTTTACTTGGCATGACGATGTTGCCACATTACTTTTTTTTGTGCTCATCTATCTCTATTTGATCTCCTCTGATCCCACTAGTAAACAGTATTCACAGATTCAAATCAAGTTCGTTCTATTCTGAGAATGCTATTAGATAAACCTGCTGCGGACAACCTAGCACATGTCGGCAGCAGGAGTTCAATAATGGCATTCAGACAATTCGTTTTGTGGAGAATTCAAAAGTGCTCAAAATGTCGGCAGATGGGTTTTTATTCTGAACACGTGTTCAGTTTTTCCATTAAAAAAAATTCAAGAAATGCATTTTTGAATTTTTGACTAGAATATCAAAAAATGAAATGCGGTGGCAAAAAAGAATAATTTTATTTGCGGCGTTTCTCGCAAATCTGACTCGCCATCATAATAAATACCATCTGCGGACATTTGCCTTGGTTTCGAGAATTGTTGTCGACTATCTGCTGCGGACAATTAGTGCCGGAAAACATCAAACAACTGGAAATCCCAAACGGGTCATCGTTCTTCTCAAAAGTCGCAAATTCTGGACAGGAGGCGAAAAAAGCTAAACTCAAAGAATAATAATATGCAATTAAACTCAATTTTCGTTTTTTTCATGCTGCGGACAATCTTGATGAATTGTCCGCAGCTGAAATCAATCGAATTGCGACACTCGCATCTCAAAGTTTCTTCTTTTGGATATTCCAACTCGAAATAGTTTCTTTTTGGATGTGACCCAACCAATTGTTGGGTGCAATTCGAATTGAATAAAAAAAAACGAGGGCGGACATCGCTGAGAAATTCTGTGTGCTCACGGGGCAAGTGTGGTTCGTCGGGGAGCTATTAAAAAAAAATTCGCGCGAGAACGAGTAGAAAAAAAAAACGATGAAGCAGAAGCAGCAAGAAGGTCGAGATTTCGCTTTTCGAATGTATTTTTTGTCGGCTGCCGGTGTGTGTGTGAGAGCGAGTGCGACTCTTCGCCGCCGCCGCCGCCGTCGAGACCGACCTCTACACCTCACATATATTATTTTTATTTAGTTATTCGCACGATTTGCCATTTTATTTTTGGTCCGCTAGACGTGACTATTTCGTTTCTTTCATTCAAGATGCCCCAAGAAATGCGCGAGCGAATTGCGAACTACAAAAAAATGTGGAATTGATGCGAATTTCGAAATATAGCTTTTCGTTGTAGGACCCATATTCTGAAAGCGAATTTTCTGTTTCAGATCTTCCATTTTTTTCATTTCGCTGTTTTTTTAAATTTTTAAACCAAAAACTCTCGATTTTATTATTTTCATATTTTGTCTGTGCCCACATAGACGCCATTTTGCACACATTTCATTTTACACCTATCAATTTTTTATTAATATGATTTTCTGTTGAAATTAAAGAAAAAAGAGATTCTCGGGAACACTTTTATATCATTTCAAAAAAAAAAACAATTAATTCGTTATCGACTTTTTCAAATATTCAAAAAATGCGCGCTCGTTTCAAACATTGAAAAAAAAATTTGATTTGATACATTAAATTAGATGCATTTTTTGAGCATCTTTCCCTAAATTATTCACATATTTTATATTTTTTTTTTGATTTCACGGATACAATAAAATTGTGCAAGAAAATTGATCATTTTTCTCAAATTTTTTTCCCGCAAAATGTTCGTCAAAGTGTTTCCTAAAAAAAAGGAAAAAATTTCCAAAAGATCTTCTTAAAATAAAATGTCGAATTCGATAAATCCATTCCAAAGGTTTTTGGTCAAAAACTCAACCAGAGAATGAAACCAAGAAATGATAATTTTCATATCCAGCTTTTCAGATTTTTGTAGTTGGCAAATTTCAACAACACTACTAAAATTTGGGGCTTCCAGTCAGGCGGAATAAATTCCGGCCGCCCGTTTTTCGCCCGCAAATTAAACATAGTATTTTCGTGAACGGTCATTGTTTGGTTGTCTGAATTGATGCCTTTGGTCTCGAGTGGAAAAAATTCGTTTTCTTATAGTCACAATTTGAAAAATCATCTTTTTATATTGAATTTCAAGTGTCTTGGTCGGTGAAAAATGGCGTAGTAGAAGCATCTTCATTAGGCGATCTATTAAATATCATTTTGCACATTGAAAATCTTCAAATTCATTAAAAAAAAAACTCATAAAACTTCAGATAATAAATAAAGAAATAATGGAATTTGTCATGGCCGAACAATTCGCGGCCGCGGCCGCACGAATGAAAGCCTTACAAAAATCAATCATTTTCTCTATGAAAAGTACTTATTTTTTGGGAGAAATGAGCGTCATCCGGTTGGATTTCCGCGGCGAGAAATAATTTTGGTAAAATGTTCGATTTCCGTTCTCAAATAAAGAAAAAATATGTGTTCGTTTTTTTTTCCAATGTCGCCGACAGGATGAATTCGAGAAAAGTGTGACGGACCATCGATTTCCCGCATTTCATTCGACAACTTTTCTTTTCTGCTTTTTTTCTTGACAATCTTCCAGTTAATTGTCCGCAGATCGAATGCTTTTAGATCGATGTTCGATCTTCCGCGCAATTTTTCGTTGAACTATCATTTGTTTGAGTAATTGCTGATTTTTGTCTCCTAAAATTCCGGAGCTCACTTTTTAGAATATTCGAAAAGAAGATCGAACATGTCTTCTCTTGCTTTTCGAATAATTCCGAGAAATTGAGAGAATTCGTCAATTGGCCGTTTTTGGTTGGGGGGATGAATGTCGCGAATTTATTCAAATGTCATATTACTCAGAAACCCGGGGTTTTTGTTCGATCTTCCCGTGCGTGGCGGCGGCGGCGGCGGAAGATCGAACATGAGGCTAGCGCTTCGCGAGTAACCTCGTTTTGCACTCATCCTCGCTAGCCTCCAGTGTTTTTTGTGTTGCAACTCTACCAAACTTCCGCCAACTAATTAGTCGCCAAAAACCGGAAATGATGAAATTGAAAAGAAGGATCAGGCATTTATTTATAACAAACTGATGAGAAGCAGCTCGTCGTCCTTCTTTTTTTTTTGAGCGGAAAAAAACGCACCGGCCGAAAAGGGACCGCGAAACGTTATCTAAAATGCATCAAAGTGTCCCCCCATAAGTTGTTTTGTTGAATCGACGAAAAAATATATAAATTTATTGTTTATCGCATATATATGAAAAAAAAACTGCACCCAAATATTAATGTGTCTTTTCTTTCGAACCACAAATTTCATTCGTGGTCCGTTTTTTGCTCATTTTAAAATTGACAAATATTACTATTATTAATATTATTATTATTTGATACTAGTATGATCGATTAACTAATCTTATCAAAATTCCTCATTTCCTTGCTTCGCAGAATTGTTCTGCAGAATGAATTTGCTGTGGATTGTCCGCAGAATGGATTCTATCAATTTCATTCCAGTATTCATTTAAATGCTAATTTTGCTGTCTCTTATCTCAATCGACGCTAATATTTTCTCTAAAATTGTCCGCAGATGATTTTCAATAAATTGAACGTGACATGAAAAGAATGTGCAAGAATTTGCGCAAGAATCAACTAAAAATCTTGCCGAAATTATAAAAAATTTTCTGTTTTCAACAATATTTTTTTTCGTTCAACTTTCTATGTGAATTGTGCTTATTTACATCCATTACACCTCATTTGACGCAATTTTGCACAATGCATAATATAGCTAATTGTCAAATGATCGCGGAACTTTTTCTTTTGCAACTTAAAAAAAAACGTTTGCCTGAATTGAATTTGAATTAAAGTGAGAAAAATCTATAAAAAGTTTTTTTTAATTGAGGAAATTGTATGAAAAATTAGAACCATTTTTGAAGTGAATCGATTTGGTTTCGTTTTGCTCCCGTGAATTGTCCGCAGATGATACTCGTATATATATTCTTATTTTTGTGAATGCTATCTCCATTTTCAACAAATCGTGCTGTCGAAAAGATTTCGATGGAAATCATTTGAGAGAGTGTGCGATATTGAGAGACGGAGACATTGCTTTTGAGTTCTTGAACGAACCGTAACATGTCGGCAGCAGAGAATCGATGAATTACAGATGCGGTGGTGATTTACCGAGTGGGGGCCCGAGCAACAAATAGCGCAAAATGCTCTACAGTCACGTCACGCTGCTTATGCTTCGTGTCGTCGACGTCGTCGCGAAGACGACGGTCCAGCAATCGGCGCGGATGCTCGTCGCCGAGATTCACGGCGAAATCCAAATCGGCGCCCTGTTCCCGATTCATCGACAAATCGCCGGCTCGGAGAGCTGCGGCGAGATCTGGGAACAGTACGGCATTCAGCGCAGCGAGATCGCCATGCTCACCGTCCGACAGATCAACGAGGAGTTGCCGTTCAAACTAGGCCTAAGTATACGGTAAATGGTCGGCAGATCGTCTCGGTCTCAAGCGTTTCTTGCAGCGATTCGTGTTGGAGCGAACGAATAGCAATGGAGCAGACGATCGCGTTCCTACGAGAAGGTGTCGCTCAGTGCTCGTGCTGTCAAACTCCCGGCTGCAACAAGAAGAGTGTGCCGGTGGTGGCCGTCATTGGGCCCGGCAAAAGCTCGTCGACAATTGCTGTCCAGAATCTACTACAGGTGTTTCGGATTCCACAAGTCGGATATTCGGCGACGACTCCCGATCTCTCCGACAAAGAGCAGGCATGTTCCTTTAAATGGATTACGGTCGCTTCAATTGCTGACATCCTCCTTCAAATATCGCCGCGTCTCATTGTCTCATTGCAGTTCGGCTATTTCCTTCGCGTTGTGCCGTCGGACGTATTCCAAGCGCAAGCAATCAACCATCTCCTTCATCATTTCAACTGGACCTATGTCGCCGTGCTCTATTCAGCGGGTAGGAAAAATAAGCGGAAGAAGGAGAAGAAGCTCAGCAAAAGTGCCTCAGGCATTTTCTATCCATATTTGGGTAGCGAGGGGGTGGAAGAAGTAGCAAAAAAAAAGTGGGGGGGGGGGTGGCGTTAGGCGTGGAATTTAATTATTGGACGGAAAAAAAGGGGGTCTGAGTATGCGGAGGCAAAAAGCGCATATCTGACTTTAGTATCTTCGAAAGATAATGTTTAGAAGGGTCGCCCGACGGCCGACTCGGCGGTAATTCGATTTGTTTTTGACGGCATAGGTACTTGTGGAATACGACGAATTCGTTGCAGGCAACTACGGCGAAAAGGGATTCGAGAGTCTTGAGCGACTCGTCGGACAGAAATCATCGAATGTGTGCATCGCTTATCAGGAGAAAATCAAGACATTGGCCAGCGATGAGGAATATCGAAAGGTTCGGGGCAATTACTCAACAAGCGGCCAACAATGTTCGATCTTCCGGCGCGCGCGCGCGGTGCGGAAGATCGAACATTGACGGAAAATAATATCGCAATGGAATTTTTCAACAATAAAAGAAGTTTGCAGGTTCTTCTCAGTTTGTCTTCTCAGAAAGTGCGTCCGCAGGTTGTCGTTTGCTTCTGCGAAGGCGCCTCTATGCGCCAATTCTTCAAGGCCCAACAATTTTTGGCAAAAAAGACGAGAACTTTTAAGGTATTCGATAAATGCCTAGAAATTATTTTGTTTTTTCTGATCACGTCTGATTTTGTTCAGAGATTCCAATGGATCGGATCCGATGGTTGGGCTGATCGCAACGATGTCGTCGAAGAGCTTGAACAAGAAGCTGAAGGGTCATTCTCGATTCGGATTCATGCGCCAAAAGTAGACAATTCTTCTTGGATCGCTTATAAATTCAAGTTTTGCATAATTTCAGATTCCCGGATTTCGCCAATATTACACGTCGCTTCACCCTGAAAATAACACCCAAAATCCGTGGTATCGAGAGTTTTGGCAGCAGAAATTCAAGTATGCTCTCTGTTGTTTTTTTTTCTTTCGTCGAGTTTTCACGAGTTTTCCCGTTTTCCAGTTGTCAATTTGCGGTTTCCAAGGAGGACAAAAACAACGAGAACATCAAAATTTGCACTGGCGACGAGAATTTGGACGAAAACTACAAAGAGGTTCGCGATTCGCAATCAAAAATAAGCATTCACAATTTCGCTGTAGGACCCGAAACTGTCGCAAGTGATCAACTCGATTCGAGTGGTTGCCCTCGGTCTCAAAGCGATGTACTATGATCGATGCAGGTTGCTCGGAAGAGTCGTTTTCAAAAAAAAAAAAAACAAAAAACGATCGCGTTTTAAGGGACAATTCGACGTTGTGCACCGAAATGCTCTCAAGAAACGGCACTCTGCTCTACGAATACCTGCTGAATGTGACATACAGCGACCAGTTCAAACAGCCCGTTTATTTCGACAGAAATGGCGATCCGCCAGCATGGTGAGCGATTGACTTTGTATTGTCGAAGTCAAGCGATTTGACGAAATGAAAAAAAATTATTGGCTATGTGCCAATGCGTCTCGACGCAAGATTGCGTACATTGCATTTTAGCCTACGCGCATTTTTTATTCAGTCAAACAAAAAATTAAATCTTCACCGATTTCGCGAATTTGATCGCCTTTCAGTCGTTTGACGCCGACAATATTTGTATCATCCTAATCGATATACGTTCAGGTATGACATTTTGAATTATCGCGGCACCACAGACATTGACAATCCGTATAATGAGGTTTCTCAAATGTTTGACAATTTTCCCAAATCTCACTCAATTAGGTCGGCTCATTCAAATCTGTGAACAATGACGGAAAAGCCGAGCTGGCGATGTCGTCTGATATCATGTTCTTCGACAAAACCGGACGATTGCCGGAATCGGTGTGCAGCAAACCGTGCGGAATTGGTCAAAGGGTCCGAAAAAAAAGCGAGCACACGTTCAACGCAATCAATTGATCGAATTTTAGAAGCGCGAAACCATGGCGTGTTGTTGGATTTGCGAAAATTGTCTAGAATTTCAATTTGTGAATATCACCAGAAATCAGTGTCAGAATTGTTCGCTGGGATTTTGGCCGAATGCGAATCGAACAGGTAATAAATAGCATTTTGAAATTCATGCATGTGTGTTTTTTCGCGTAAGGTATGGTGTTTTGTGTGAACACCACGAGACAATTTAAATCTAAAATATTTGGTTATTGCCTTTTCCGAAAAATGGGAAAAATAGGCCGTTGCGAGAAAAAAAAACTTTTTATAACCGTGTAAAAAGTGCTTGGAACTTTGAAAACTCATCAAAGTTTCTTAAAAAACCACTTGTTTCGTATTTTTAATTTCAATTTTCAATTATTTGTATTTTTTGATATTCGAATAACAAGAAATTTCCATGAAAATTGTGAGTAAACTTAATTCGGTCGCTCAATTCAAAAACAAAATAAAATTATCGATTCATAGTGTGAAAAATGATAACACGTTGATCAATTTTGGACCATCGTAATTTTTCGAAGAGGGCGGTAATTCAGATTTTGATTCAATCAGTGGGAAAAAATCGGTACCTCGGATAACCCGCAATCAAGTTTCATCTTTTTGCAATTGTCTTGAATGTTTCTTGATTTCACATCGCTTTTCTTGCAGACTGTGTCCAAATCACACCAGAAGAAGTGTCATGGAAATCATTCGGCCATATTGCCGCTCTGATCCTCGCAATTATGGGCATCATTACAACCATCGGCACATTTTGTGTGTTCCTTCGCCACAATTCGACGCCCGTAGTGAAAAGTACCACTCGTGAGCTTAGTTATATAATTTTATCCGGTAATTTCGAATTAAAATGCGATAATGTAATGAGAATACTTGAGGTCTTGTTGCTTGTTACGCGGTGTCTTTTGCAGTTTTGGCAACGCCATCATCAATATCATGTTTTATTACTAGGTATATATCGTCAGCGTCAAACGACTGAAATAAATTTAAAAAAAAAATTATTTGCTATGTGCCAATGCGTCTCGAGGCAGTGAGAAGATTGCGTACATTGCATTTTAGCCTACGTGCATTAAATATTCAGTCAACGATTAATTTAAATCTACTCTGGTAAATGATTCCGAGTCGTATACGAAGAAAGCTCAATCGTATACGCTGATATCGCTCTTCAAACGCGGCCAAATACGATTGGGATTTCTTAATATACGATTGGCATTTCTTCGTATACGATTATAATTCTTCGTATATGATTGTGATTTCTTCGTATACGACTACAATTCTTCATATACGGTAACGATTTCTTCGTATTCGATTGGGATTTTTTCGTATTCGATTGGGATTTTTTCGTATTCGATTGAGATTTTTTCGTATTCGATTGAGATTTTTTTCGTATACCATTTCACTTTACACTACTCGTTTGGCATTTTAACGCTTTTAAATATACTATGGTAATTCATTTCGAATCGAATACGACACATTTGAAACCGAATACGACAAATTTCGGCTCCGAACGTGACCTAATTAGGTTCGAAATTTCTCGTATTAGGTTGTGAAATTATCGTATTCGATTATCTTTGGAATACGTTTCGAATGCAGCCGTATTCGTTTTGAATGCAGCCGTATTCGTTTTGAATGCAGCCGTATTCGTTTTGAATGTAGTCGTATATTTTTCAAATGTAATCGTATTCGGTTTTGAATTGAATTCGATTTGAATCAATTATGGAAGAAAAAGACAATCGATTAGACAAACAAAATTATTTATTGCAATAAACACAATAACAACCAACAGCAGGAATGAAACAAAAAATATGTATAGCAGGATGTGCGATTTTTTCAATTTATTTCTTCGGAAATACTATTTCGATTATTTGTTTTCGCCATTTTTTGACGAAAAATTTATAACTTGCTTCAATTTCGACATTTCCTTTTCTGGTAAATGAAAATCGATCGAGTTCGAAAATAATTTTCTTTTCAATCGAAATCGATAATACATTAATCTGTTTCGAATTATTTCAAAATTTAAATCGAATACGATTTCAAAATTGAGAATGAAGAATGAACCAATCGATTTCGAAGATTTTTGAATCGAAACAAGTTTTCAAAGCGAATCTAAACAATTTCTCAATCGAATTTCATTTCTTTTTCTATCGAATCAGATTAATTTATATTTTGTTTTTTTGATTTTCATTTAACTACGGAAATTCCAAGCCAACGCAAACCTGATAAACTGATATACAGAAAATTAACTATGGCGCGAGTTCGAGAGCTCCTCCTCAATTCGCAGCCTCCTTGCGCGATTACTAAAAATTTTCCAGTAAAAAAACTATAAAAATGAAATATTGACTAACCATAAGTATTCGATATAATTTTCCGTGATTACTGTAACGGCAATTCGCATCATCTTCTCTTCGGTGTCCGGGATTGATATACAATGTAAAAGTAATTCTGTAAAAATTAAATTATTGAAATATTATAGAATTATAGAAAACTGACCAATAAACGTATTGATTATGTGCGCTTCAATTGCAATATTACCTTTTTGAGGATTTCGGCGTGGCGTATACTTGCATCGAATGTTTTGAGGAATCACCTGTAACTATGAAAATAGTAAAAACATCGAAAATTATTTTTTACCTCGTTCATCCAAATCATAACTGCCTCGTGCACTATTGTTCGCAGATGACGCTTACAGGGACGCATCGACTGAATGATAAGTGAGAAGTTAACCAAATCTTTAAAAAAAAGTTATTTACTGTAACGAATTTCTTTTTACCATTTCCTTCAATGGCCGGCACAAGGGTGTCGTCATAAGAAGCAAGCTTCAGCGGGTCGAACATTGCAAATACCTTGTCCTAAAAATAGTAGGCAATTTATCTGTTTGACGCAATTAAATCACCAAATTCCCGCTATACGACGTCCTATTCGCTGGTTTATTACAAATCTTTTCCACCTAAAAAATTGAATTGATAGAAATTGAAGGAGTGTGTTTTAAACTGCACATAATTAAGTGATCTGAGAAGAATTTCAGAAGTGAATTGCAGTGATTAATTGATATTTGTAAAATATAGATTAACTAACCGAGTATGCGAGAGATTTAATGCAGCATAATGCCGCTTTCTCTGTATCCGTTCCATTTTTGTATATAGCCTTCAGAAGAGAATCATCGAAGGATATGAGTCCTTGGGCGTGGTCATCGAACTTTTTCTGAATAATGATCATATATTTTTTATTGCTACACGCTTACTTCAGCAATTTCTTTTTCTTCTTTGTTTTCGCTCAGCAACAGGTGCCAACTTCTGTTGCAATTGATATCATCGAATTTGTTGAAACTATTAAAAAATATATTTACATTGAATCATACTGTGGAAAATTGATAAATATAAACGTGCGCGCACGCGAACCGCACGCGCCCGAACGCGAAAAAATCTTGTAAATAGCTGCATTTCGGTGTCTCGCGGCAACAAGGAGTAAGCAACACTACTGGGCATTCATTAGTATTAAATATACTCAGCTCGTCAGCTCGGATATCATACGATATCGTTAACTTTTCGAAACCGACAAAATATTTTTTAAATAGAAAATTTAGGATAAATATGTCGCCGAATCCGGTTAATTAATTTGCGTTCGATTGTAATTCGTATTCGTTTCGGTTTTACTGCCAATTCGTATTCGATTCGAAATTTTGCGTATACGTTTGTAATACGCGTTCAATTCGTATTCGATTCGAATCGAGTTACCAGTGTTTTTTCGAACGTATACGATTGTAATTCTATCGTATTCGTTTCGGTTTTACTGTCAATCGTATACGATTCGAAATTTTCCGTATACGTTTGTAATACGCGTTCAATTCGTATTCGATTCGAAATGAATTACCAGAGTATGATGTAAAGATTTCTATACCTGTTTATTTAAAAAAAAATATGAAAGACAAAAAAATGAAAAAGAAAAAGGAATAAATTAATTAATTTTGGTTGGCGCATCAACCATTTTTTTCCACTGCTCGCGCTTTCGATCGTGAATTGTTTCCGAATTAAGTTCATTTGAATGATTAATCATGAGGCAGTCTTCGGCATGTGCAGATTTTGGAGAAAAACGCGAAAAATCTGATTATGACTAGTTTAGCCGAATCTTTATAATGTTGTCGAGTTTCTTTAAAAGGTTTTTACTGCGTTTCTTTTCAAAATCTGCATAGGCCCACTAAAAAAGTGAAAACTCACAGGAGATAGGTCATATGACCGTGTACCAAATAGGAGATTGTAGAATTCGCCGTTTCGTCAGCCATTCCATCGATGGTAACCGTCTTTTGTAAAACAGCTGAAATTAATTTAAACATATTTTAAACATTTTTCGCGCTATTTGAGCATACCAATCGCTGTGTTGACAAACCGAACTGGAAGCGTTGCGTGCGGCGGAGTTGGCTTAAACGATGTTGAATAATTCACACGATCGTTATTGGGAATTGTCTGAAGATATTTTTTGCAACTTTAAATAATTGTAAGATACCTTATCGACAAATCTGTTGACTGTAGTATTTATCACATGCTTCAGAGCTGCCTTCATGAACGGAATTTCCAAAAATATTTGGGCGACGTTGATGTCTCCTGTTAAAAGATTTAATACAAATTCAAAGCTTTCGAAAAACAAAAAACCCACTATTTCCATCCAGTGATGGAATAATTATTTCTGCGTCTTTAAGAGCTTCAGGGTTGTATACGGCGATCACGTCGATCTAAATTTAGAGAATAGCAAAATTTAAAAAAATACTCACATTGTTTTTGTTTGGCTTTGCCGCGAATTTTTGGGATAAAGTTTCTATCTGGAAGTATAGGGTTTCTATAGTTTCTATTGTGGTACTATGCAGATTTCGCCAAAAACTCAAACAGCGGTAACCATAATTATAATGGTTTTTGCCGGTTTTGACGAGTTCTGATATTTTTTTACGGCTTTTGATGATTTTAATGCTTTTTTTCGCGGAATCTGGTACCATTACATTTGGAATGATTGAACAATAAATAAAACATACCGTGAACATGATTCCTTTCATTTAGAATGTATGGTTGTAGAATAACCCGGTCACCGAACTTCTCATTGAGGAGAAATCCCAATACATCGCCATATTGCAGTGAATTTCGCCAACGAAACATCACGACGCTATTATCCGAAGCAATATTTCTTTGTATTGAGTAGTGTGAGCCTTGATAGCTGTATTTCTCAGTAAACAAATCGCCTTTTTGAGCCAGCATTGAGTACTTCAGTGGTACATCTGTCGTTTTTTCGATATCATCATTCTCCGAATATCGAAATAGCAGTTTTCTCAGTTTCACGATAGACACATCATGTTGTTTTCTCGTTGGGTCCGAATCAAGTCTTGCACGAACTTCGGTCGTCAAATCTTGCAAAATTGCAGCACTAAAATTTTTCTACGGTGTACAATTTTATAATAAAGCATACTTCCGCAACATTCTTTGCCCAATTCCCTTTGTGATTTCTGACGATAATAGTCGTTTCAAACTGTGAAAATAAAATCTCGCGAAGATAATGCTTCCCATTGGCCTAAAGCGAAATAATTTCAAAAATATGCAAAAACGGTAACAACCTCTCGACGTAATGACTCTTTGCAAGTTGTCACAGCTCGACATTGACACAAAATCTTCTTCCGCGCAAGTGAGCTCATCTTCAGACGATTCTATAGAATCTATAGAAATTAAATCTTGCTCTGTTTTTACTTTTAGTTATACCTGATGTTAAGTTTCTCTATTTTCTGAAAATAGTTATTTTCTTCATTTTTTCTGTTGTTATCACCTGTTTCTGTCTCGTTCCGATATTCCCTATATATTTTTTTCCAAGATTTCTCGTGTGGTGTAACGATATCGCTTTCGATATGCAAATAGTTTTGAATTTTGCGACATATCTGCAAAGAAAATATAGATTTCTTAGAGCGGAGCCAGTAAAATGCACGATTTTTTTGGAAAGTATATATATTAAAACGCAATATACGCATAAAAATCGAATATGAAAAAATTCGAAAATTTTCGAAAATTGTTTTTCGAATTTAGACGTCAATTTTAATGCATGTCCGCAGTGTATAATTGTGGTGGTTACACTACTGTGATAAAATCCAAATCGTATACGATCCTTGCAATAACGTATACGACGAGGAAATGCGGATGTTTCGTATACGATTACAAACCATTCATCAGAATCGTATACGATCCTATACGATTCACATTAACTAATACGATTACCATTAACGTATACGATTTTAATTTTATCTTATACGATGAAGAAATTCGCTTTTTTCGTATACGACTAGGAATCATTTACCAGAGTACACTAATTTCGCGAACTCTGGTAAATCAAAACCAATCGTATTCGACAAAATTCGGCTCTAGAATTAACCTTATCCGATTGGAAATTCTGCGGATAAGATTGTAAAATTGTCGTATCCGATTGGTTTTTTGGGTATTTTCGTATCCGATTGGTAATTTGTCGTATCCGATTAGATTTTCTTCGAATCCGTTTTGTTTTAATATTTCAATTCGAATCGGATTCGACAAAAAACCAATCTTATCCGTAGAATTACCAATCGGATACGACAAATTACCAATCGGATACGAAAATACCCAAAAACCAATCGGATACGACAATTTTACAATCTTATCCGCAGAATTTCCAATCGGATAAGGTTGATTTCGGAGCCGAATTTTGTCGTATCCGATTGGTTTTGATTTACCAGAGAATTTGAAGGCTCCGCTTCCCTTCTGTCGTTTGACGCCGACAATAAATATTCGAATGAAATCGAATTTTTTCGTCGATTATTCAGAGTAATTCCACCGATCGCATTCGCCGTTGTCTATTCAGCGCTTCTCACAAAAACCAATCGAATCGCGCGAATTCTCGCAGGTAGCAAAAAACGGATTTTGACGAAAAAACCGCGATTTTTGTCGACATTCTCTCAGGTTTTTGCTCAATTTCTTCTATTTTGTATGTTTTTTTCGATTTTCAGGTTGTCATCACTTGGATACTTGTCGGAATTCAGTGTGTCATTGTTGCTGTTGGTTTGATGCGCGATTGGCCGTACGCGACATATGCCAAATATGCACTTCCTAGGCAGTAAGTCTCTCATTTTTTAAATACGAAAAGATATTGTTTTTTTTTCATTATTAGGCTAAATTCAACGTTTTTCATTCAATTTAAACACATTTTTACCGCCAAAATTATTCTATTTAATCCGATTTTCAAGTTTTTATAAACAAAGATCGAATAAAGTTGTCTCAATATTGAAGTCGTTTGATTTTGAATTAAATATTTGTTAACGTGATTTAAAAATTGAACATTTGAATTTTCAGATTAATTCTGGAATGCGACACGGAGACCAAGTCATTTCTCATACCATTCTTTTGGGATTTCTTCCTTATTTCACTTTGCACATTATATGCTTTCAAAACTCGAAATTTGCCCGAAAATTTCAACGAGGCCAAATTTATAGGATTTACAATGTGAGTTGAAAACAACATTCCGATGCTTATTGATCTCGTCTAGGTATTGCACGGTGGTTGTATGGATTGCGTTCCTCGTACTTCATATGGGCACCATTCATAAAGCGCTCGTAATGAGCTTCTCCTATTCATTATCCGCTTCCGTCGCACTCGCTCTTCTCTTCTTTCCCAAATTATATATTATCATTGTGCATCCCGAGAAGAATATTCGAGCCTCTTATACGACGACGAAGCTCATTCGATGTCATTTTGGCAATTCGCAAGCTGCTTATGACAGCACAAGTAAACAGCAACATCTCGGCTCGAAGACAACTCAGCGAACATCGATGCAGAGCGGATCCGCAAGGTTTTCCCTTTGTTCTTTTATTTTTTAATAACTCGTTGTAGTAAATCATCAAGTATGGCTGGTGGAGTGACTCGAACAGCTTCTGTTCATGTTCCGGCGCCTAGGGGAAGCACTCATTCAACGGATGCTTGCACACAAACAGAAAGTGAGTTTTAACTCCCGTTTTGATTGCTATTCGAAATTCTTCAAATTGTCCGCAAATTAATACTTCTCTACACAGATAAACGGCGGCATAGGCACAATGGAAGCATAGTGGAACGGCTGTGGATATCATAGGAATCTTATATGCAAGTTATATGGAAGCATAATGGAAGCATTTTTTTGCGGAACCGCGTGTTTCGTATATGGAATGAGCCGTATGCCTTCCATATGGGAAAATAAGAAAACAATTTGATTGCTGTATTCAAAATTTATTTCATATTAACACATTTATTTAATTTAAAATAAAAAAAACAACAATGAAATGAATTTCAATTAAGATATAATCAAACCATTAGTTACTGGCAACTGCCGAACTATTCGAATCATTGTCAGTACTGACATCGAGCGGGACGCTGTAATAAGTAGATTATAATGGGCCTATTAATTTGAAAAACTTGTAAACCATTGTTACGTAAACTAAATTTTTCGAGAAAATACAATCAGTTTTTTTACATCAATAATTTTCTTAAAAATAAAAATAATGTATTTTTATTGCATTTTTGGAAACCCTTTAGTGCACAAAATAAAAAGTGAATTGGCGGAAGAAAGAACAACTCCAAAATTTGAAGCAAAAAGGCATTTTGGTTAAAATTTCAAAGACATATGAATACTCACATCTGAGGGTTGCTGGTAGAATCAAGCAGCTTCCTTAATTGCGCCGCGAGCGCTTCCGGCGCTACACCAAATCTCCTTTGAAGTCGTTGGCGCATTCTATCGCTTAATCAAATAAATAAATTAATAGTCATAGTTCAAAATCTTACAGAAGATTATCCATGACTTCTCGAACCATGCGTAATGCTTTCGCTTTGAAGTCATTTGTCGGTTGTTGCCCAAAGCCATGGATAAGAGCATCTGTAATATAGATATTTGCAATAAAGTATAGGATCTTTATATAGTCGGCGTCTGGCGACTTCTGTACTAGAGCCCCACTTAAAAAGATAAATGCCACTGAATGATATTGGTACGAAGGCTGTACGGCAATCGGAAATTTCGGCGATTCGGCTAATGGCAAATTACCGATCGAAATTTTCTTCGGCAATTTGAAAAACCGGCAATTTCGGCAATCGGCAATTCCATTGCCGCACAGCCCTGATTGGAACCAAATAATCAACAAGCTTTAAACTTAGGAAGTACTTTATAAAGACTTCATTGCGCATATTTTTCTAATTGAAACCATTTCTGGAGTCGAACAGGCCAATTTTTGATGATAACAACTTACAAATTGGGCGTACGAAGGTTTAGGAATTGGCGTTGATTTTGTTGTTTGTGAGGACTGTGGAGAAAAATTTTTTTGCTGAGTTGGCGAGTAAATTGGACTATCTGGATCTGAAGTGTCGAGCGAATTTGGTTCCATGTTAGGGACTTCTGGTTCTTTGTTATTGACTTCTAGAGCAGTTTCAGTTATATCTGACAACACTCTCGATCTTGTCTTCATCTGTAAAAAATTTCAAAACATTATGTTTTATTAAAAGAAAAAAGCGAGCGATAATAAAAAATATGTTAAAGTAAATAAAAATAAAACGGATTCGATGAGAAATTAAACACAATTCGATTGAGAAAATATTTAAATTCGATTTTAAAAGTGTCGGAAACGATTTGAAAACATCGTATCGATTTTAAAATTTTCGAATGCTATCAATTTATTTTTGGTTTCGATTTTGATGATAAATATGAAAATTTTTCCTTTATTTTTTAAAAACATTTTTCCTTTAATTTTGAAAAAAATTCTTTAATTTTTGACAAAAAAAAAAAAACACAAAAAATCTTGAAAATTCATTGAGAAAAAGCAAAAGGACAAAAATTTTGAAAACGAATTTCGAAAATGTGAGGCGTGGCCGCATTGTGCAAAGCGGCGCACGGTTTTGCAATGCTGCGGCACGCCTCTTCTACGCGCGTCTGCTACCAGTTTGGAGCAAATTGTGAGTAGTTTGCGATGCCAATTTCGGAAAAACCGGCAAAAATATATTAATACGACTAAATTGTAGTTGGCAATCTTTAAACAAAGTGAGGAACAGTTGACTGAATTAACATAAATCTGAGTAACATAAGTCATTAAATGGTAGAAGCTAAATTTCGTCCGTTGTGTATCATGTAATTTTCAAATTTTCATTGTTTATATGATAGCATAAGTTTTTTGTATTGATTTTTCTAGAAATTGTCTTGGTCTGCCGTCCAGACGCCAATTGTATAATGTTTATTGACATATGATTATTTTATCCATATTCCATCCATATTTGTTCCACGGCTCGCAAACACCGGAAGCATATTCATCCCGTTTTCATTCCATCCATATTCGTCCCATAATTCTTCCACAGCCACTAAGAATTACATTATGCTTCCTATATGGAAGCATTATGCTTCCGTTCCACAGATTTCCCACAATACTTCCATTATGCTTGCGTCGCGCTTAATCAGTGTATGCAATCGGTGTCCGGCGGCTGATGTACGCGGGTAGATTTACGCCCATGTGCCTTGAAATAGTCTCGACACTCGTGAATGCTTATCTTGAAATTTTCACGTAAACTCTCAAAAAAATGTTCTAATGTTCAAAATAACCGTTAGCCGGCGTGAGACCATAGCAAAAGGCGCACCACATAAATCTACCCGCGAACAGAATTCACCGGACGTCGGCTATATGCCAATATAAATGTATTTTTTGGTAAGACGCCCCCATGATAAAATAAAATTTACAGGGTTGGTAAATTGAAGCCGGGGCAGAAAGCCGGCCGGCCGGCCCGGCTTTCGGCCGTTCGGCCGTAAACAACGGAGTCGGGGGCCGAATCGCGGGCCGAAAATTTGACAGCGAAAAAAGCCGGCCGAGCCCAAAATTTAACAACCCTGAAAATTTAGAATTATCGTGGCCAGATGAATATTATTATTTCAGCGACCAACAAATTCACGCGCAGTTTTTCGATTGTCGGCCGCAAAAAGCCGGGACTCGATGACGATGTGCAGCAGCTCGTTGAAGCGTGTCGACGATATCAGGTAAGGATGACTAGATGAAACGAGCGTCGTGTTTTATTCGTCGACGTTCAGGATGAGCGCATCAATTCGTCGGCAGCGAATCTTTTGCTCGAGGAGTCCGAAGACGAGGTTGGCGCGCTTTTAGCGGACTCCATTGAGAACAGCATGCGAACGGTACTCTCGACGGTCGCCGGCAAAGGCGTTGTGCCGAGTTCGACGACGCCGTCGGCGCCGCCGCAGGAGGACAAGGACGGCAACTTCGAACAGGTAACGCATTTTCGGTCTACTATTAAAACTATTTTATTACTCCGTAAATTTGTTTTTATTAGTGACTAATTCTACATATCTCTCTAATTTTTGTTTAATTCTCTCAATTCTTTTTTTTTTCTTATAATATTACTTACTATTTTCGAACTTCTTTTACAGACGAACACTGGAAAAAAATCGTCGGTTCCGAGTTGTCTGTCCTTCTTTTTTTTTTGATTTTTGGTTCCATGCTTGAAATTCTTTTTAGTTTTGACTCAAAGACCTGGATGTTATAATCTGAAACGATTTGATTTTTGTTTGTCGTTGAGATTCTTCAAGATTCTCAACGACTCGCGATCTTCGTTCTCGGCTTTCAGTTCGGACTTGTTGACTTCCAGGTCTTTGGTTTTATCAAAAATCGAGCACAATTCCTTGGTTTCCATCATCAGCTTGTTGCTTACACAAAAATTCTCTCCCTCTCTTTCCCCCATTCGGTTTTTTTTTATCAGTTTCGCCCACCCCCAGGCTGTTATCAGCCGCGCTGTGTGCCTGAACCCCTGAAGACGACGGACCCCGTGCATTCTCCCTCCGCTCCGCTCCCAATATTCACAAAACAATTGTGGGCGGAGCTTGCGTGTGTTTGTGTGTGTGTGTGTGTGTGTGTGTGTGTGTTTGCTGCTGCTGCGATGCCGAAAAGTGAATAAATTGAGTTTGAATGTTTGCAGTTGCTGAGGAGCCGAGGTGTTCAGCCGCTCAATTTCTCGCAGGCCACACCGCTATAATGATGAGTCGAAGCAGCAGCAGTCGAAGCCGGAACAGCAGCGCGAATCCGTCGCCGACGCCGTCGATCGCCGCTTCGTTGTCCGATGAGGAGCTCGCGCAGATCTCCGTTCGACAGCTCAATCAGAAACTTATGGTAAGTCAATTTCATTCGATTCTTTTCGATTTCGTTTTGCTGGTCCCATTGTATGACAAAAAAAAATGCGACGTCAGCATAGAAATTTCTAGAAGAGCACAGAATGTCGGCCGAGTTAAAATAAAACGCGAAACTGATATCTTGGAATTGGAGCAATTATCGTAGCTCATTGCAAATTATCAATGTCCAACAAAAATGTGTATTACGAAATATTCAAGATTTCGTTTTTGTTCACAAAACGCTCGACAATCAGTGTTTCTGTTTCTTGAAATTCCAAGCGATCTTTCTTATTCTAGATTTCGATTCGAGAGATTTCTTTGAGTTAGGAAATATGTTCGAGACGGTGTGGGGTCTTTTTTGGAGGAGAAATTGTTTTAGATGACGTTAACGTCTTCTTCACAAATAATCCAAATAATAATAATAATAGATCGGCTCCGGCTATTCGAAATAAATGAAAACTGACAGTTGTGGTGGTCCACATATTCACATTTCGTTATCAGCAAACTTCCAGGAAACGATAAAATCGACGCTTTTTTTCGATGAAATATTCCCTCGAATACGCTATTTTCAATCGTAAAATGTTGGATAAAAAAGTGATCTTTAGTTGTCGAAGATAGACGAATTTGACAAATTTGAATAATCAAACGCGTTCGCCATTTTTTACCTTAGCACGAAATCAACAAATTTTCGCATGCGTCTTGGATATCTATTGTAATTTTTAATTAATTTTATAAAAAATCAAATCGAAAATGATTATAAGATCCCCATGGCGCCAAAATTTGAATTTGAATAAAAGGCAACCCCCCCCCCGTAAATTCGTCCGTCTTCGAAAATATGTAAAATTGACAAATAAAAAAATTCACATGTATTGGCGCCGGCGATTATTGTTCTTGGGTAGACGCGTTTCGTTCGGATCTCAAGCCAAACCATGACTGACCAACTCAATTGCTTCATCAAATTCTTGGGTTTATTTTGAGAGCTTTCAAGCTCAAAATTTTTTAGAAATGCACGGAAATGATTGTGAATATGAAAATTCACGTGATAATAACAGAATTGTCATGTGAAGCGAGCACTACAAGAAAAAGATGCCCGCGAATCTACCAAAAAAAACAGTATGCAAATGCTAATTATAGATGGATAAATTTAGTATCATATGAATATGCATCTAGAGTAATTCGTCGTTGGTTATTTAAGCAAAATTGAGCAATTCGTGCTTGTAGGGCAGATTCTTAGAGACGTTTTTTGCTTTTTCAAACAAATATTATTTCACAACAAATTTGAACTGATTTTTAATGCTCACTGTCGAACTTTTTGTGAAGATATTACGAAAAAATGACGAAAAGTACTTATCTCATCTTAATTATCTATTTTACTTACTTAATTCCATATACTTTACATTTTCTGAAGTACTAGAACCATTTCACCAATAATTGGACCATTTCACCATGCTGCTATGTAATTTTGAGATCGCATACATCAGCGGTTTAAACACCAGCTATAGTCATACCAAGCATTCGTGTAAAATCATCGAATTTGGTAGAGAATATAAATTGGACGAATTTGCAAAATTTTCGATTTTTTTTGTGGAAAAAAAGGCAAAAAAAATGAGTCAATCCATGCAGGATGTTGGACATTTCTTGGATATTAACCTGCCTTCTCGGCCTGGTTTCATTTGGGTACAACTGGTAACATGCGATTTTGACCCAGCCGCAGCAGTCGATTCCACGCCGAGGGAGCCTAGAAGCCCATTCCAATTTTACTGTAATAGTAAGCAATCTGTTAATGAGCTGATTCGCTGCGACGCCAAGAATGCATCGTTTAAATATTAAAATATACTCCTTTTTGGTCATAAACCCATTCTTTTATAAAATTTCACTCAGATTTTAGTTAAAATGATGGAAAATTGAACGTTTTTCAGGGTCAAGATCGCAGTTTGGTGATGGAATTGAAGCAGAAACGACGAACTCTTAAGAATCGCGGATATGCATTGAACTGCCGAGCTCGCCGAGTTCAGAATCAAATGAAACTTGAGGCCGACAATCTCGTTCTGCGCAATCAGGTAGCATATTCGAAACACAACATTTAATGAATCAAGGCAATAAAAATATTTTAAGATATTTGGCGAATTTGAACCAAATATCTTGAAATTCGAATTTAAAATAATTTTAAAATTAGCTTTGACTATTGTCGAACAAATTTTTGAGCGGAACGCAAAAGAAATGAATTTCCGAATGCGTCTTATATCATATAAAGACCATATCACTGAAATTTCAATAATAAAAAAAACAAAAAATGAATTTGAAAAAATTAAAATGGAAAATAAATGTTTAAATAAAAAAGTTGCTATTAAGAAAATTATTGAAAAAAATGAAGATATGATAATTTCAGGTAAAAAATCTTCGCGCCGCTCTTCATCAAGCCCAATTACGTCTCCAATTCTACGAGCCGTCAACCATGTTCGAATATCCGGCCACCATGGCGCAACCAATGCAAATAATGGCCCCAATTAGTCCGCAATTCTACAACGATTCGCCACTTCCGCACCAAAGCCACCAATTCGATTTCCAGCAGCAGACTCTCGATCACCAACATCATATCATGCCAACCTCGCCGGACTCACCGGAATTCAAACCATACTACTAACGAGTTTCCCTACTTTTTTTGTGTTGCTAGTCAATAATTGCTAATCCCGATATTCTGTTTTTTCTCCCCAGTTGACCCAATACATTACCGGTAATCAAAACACATTTCCTCCTCGATTCGTCGTTTCCTTTTTATGCATTCCACCGAATCACCTCTCTCTATTCTCTCTCTCTCTTTAATATTTTTTATCTGTTTCTCTTATGTTGCGATTCGTCTCCAAAAACTGATCAAATAATGAAAATCCTTATATCAGCAAATTCTGCTTGTGTGAGGTGTCTCCAGGAAAATGTTCAAAAAACGATAACACGCCGGTTTCAGGCCTGATAAGACAACGACAACGCGTTCCCGGCACGGCCCGGCACCGTCGCTCGGTTTATCTTTAACTGACGGCACTTGGAACCGACGAAAATTGTTGGCGCAATTTTTCATCGATAAACAACAAAAAACGACTGATTTATCTAAAAACGAGGGATTTTTCTACAATTTAATTTCAATTTCTCGTCTTTTCAATTTCGTTTGCCACTTTTGCATTATTTGCATCGCCGTAGCCGAGCTTTTGCCATTCTTCCTTGTCCATCAGACCATTGTTCATCCGACATGCGAAGTATTCTTTCGCTTGATCGCGACATTCGCTGTTCTGCTGCTTCTTCTCGTGCAGACACACCATATACCTGGAAAAATAACGCGATTTCTGCTATTGGAAAACATTGCAAATAACTACGTGGAACGCAATACATCACCGATCGCAGCAAATTGCCAAAATAAAACAATTTTCAATATTAGGCCGTTGTCGCGTCGCACGACTGCGAAAAATTGATTGAATGCAAAAAAAATTATAGAAGGCGTCAGGAATGTGCGCCTTTAATCTATCTTTATACCAAATCTCGTCAATCTACACTTAGTTTTCAGACACTATCAACAACAATTACCTAAGCATTTCCAGTTTGCACATTCCTTGATGGTCCAATGGGAATGAGCCTTTTAAAGGCGCAGACACAGTTTGGACACGTTGAAATGGTCCGGTTTGTGACATTTTCTAATAAGAAATGAATGAGTATTTATAATTTTTTCAAAAATACGAATAAAGGTGTAAACCTTTAAGATATCATAACAGTTAATTAAGAAATAACCTAATCTATTTATTATTAAAAAAAGAACAACTAAATATAAAAATAATAAGGATCAGATATCTTTTCCAGCTTCTTGTCGCTGTTTCACATATTTATCCCATGCCTGAACCGGAATCTCCGGCGCCGGTTTGTTCTTTTGCCAATATTCGTAAATATAGCCGCATGTGATCGCCATTAGCGCGCTCGTGCCAAGAATCAGCGTCTGTATATCTGACCTCTTCACCATCATCTAGTCCGATTCGATGCTGTTGTCGACGTCGACGTGAGCCCACCGACGCTGATCGTTGAGTCGCAAACGGGTTCCCTGAAAATAACGAATTGTTCAATTTGAGAGATGCTATCCACATTTGTTCAATTTAAAACTAATTTTGGATTGATTCAATTAATTGAAATCTGAAATTGACAATTTTTTCATATTTCATTTTTATTGTAACATTGAAATTTCAACACGTAAAAAAGGAAATGTTAAGTATTGAAGTAAATTCTCAAAAAAAACTAATTATTTTTAAAATAAAATTAACTAAAATATTTTTTTCGTTCAACTTCGAAACATTTCAATCAAATACCGTCAATTGCCCAAATGAAATCGTATCTTCGATCCAATAATAAGATGAAGCGAGTTTAGGCCAATTCAAATACAAATATTTTCTTTTCTCTTCACTTCGTCGTAGGACCCGAAAAGCAGCAAACGCAGCAAAAAACGCAGTGACTTCGAAAATCACAAAACTGTAGATTCCTTTTCGAACGGTGTTGCGCGTCGTCGCCAGTGTGATCTTCAAATATTTCGATTTGCAAAATTCACCTTTCCTTCAGAATCTCATGGAATATTTTGAAACCGAAATGTGCGGATTTGAAAATGTACTTAATTTTAACAAATGAATGAATTAACTTTTAACATATCAGCCCTTTATTCAACACTCATAATAACATGCGAGCAATAAACGATTATGAGCAAATAAGGATAAAACCTATTTGAAATGATTTAAAGGAACCACCGATATTGACGACGAAACCAAATCAACTACATCGAAACTGGGTGAGAAAGACACTTCTCGAGCAAAATTCAGAAGATTGAATTAAAAAGAAAAATGAGGGGAGATGTCAAAAATGAACAAAAGAGAGGAGAAGAAAGATGGATGATTATGCGAATAAAGCTTGAGCGGCTAAATTCATCAAACAAACAAAAAATGTGATATTTACCAAAAAAAGTGAAAATGTAAGCAATAGAGGAATGTGGTGGGTTAGAATGGAACGCACAACAAAAAAGAATAGCATGAGTTGTAAAGCTACAACTATCGATTGGTGACTATATGATAATACGACAAGTTTATAATAACCCATCAAGTTTCACCGATTAGTTCTTCTTGAAGCGCTTCTGCTTCGTTTTCTCCCAAACCGCCTGACGAGGCTCGTTGAAGCGCTCCATGTACTCGTAAGCTGGCTCATTGAGCGTGTGGATGCAGTCCTTTGAACAGCGGCAGCGCGCAAGTCCACCCGTAGGAATCATGATCGCACCCGGCTTTGGCATCGGAGGATAAACAAGCTTATGGGGAGGCGGAATACTTTTCATCTGCAAAAGTTCATTTTGAACGAAACATTTAACTGAATTCAATTGTGGTACCATTTCCTCGATGAGACGCATTAATTCCGGACTCGGAGTCTTTTTGCCAGTAGTGGTTTGGGTCGACGCTTCCGTCGAGTTTTCAGCAATTCCTGAACTAATCGGCTCGATTTCACCGCGATCGGCTTCCGGCTCACCCTCGACCAACATCTCCTCATCACTCGTCTCCGAGACACAATTCTGATCACCGGATTCGGTATTCGATTCCGAATCAGAAATGAATACCGCGTCCATCAGACTATGTCTCTCGCACCTTAATATACTCGAAATTAATTATTTTTTTTATTGAAAACAAGGCATTACATTAATGGTTAAAAATAAAAGAAACTCGATTATTTCCGATTTAAACATTAGAATTCCTATGCAAATCCCACGTGGATTCCAAAGAAAATCGCAGAAAAAAAGAGAAAATTAAACAACAAAACATAAAATCATTCAGGTCACGGCATCATTCGCCAACATTTTTTATAGTCCCGATCAAATTGGTAGATCAAATATAAAAATTAAAAAAATTTCAAACTTAGCTTCCATTATAAATCATTTTTTTAATAAAATTGCAAATTCTCACAATTTCTGCAAGATCCTATCGATGCTGCTCTTGATGATTTTGCAGGTCGACTCCCAAAACATATTCTTCGTCTCATTCCCGTAATCCAGACTATCACCTCTCAAGCGGGTCTCGTTCACCTCGAGGGTCTATAAAAACCGTTATTTTGTCAAATGTTTCATTTAAATATGGAATTAAGTTTTTTGAAATAAATAATTTGCTTTAAATGAAAAATACGTTAATTGTTTTTTGTTTAAAATCGATAGTCGCTAAGAAATGACTATTCATAGAATTCTATTTTATTTTTTTGAATAGAAAAATCCGTTTGTGCATTCAAAGTCACAGTATCAATGTTCGTTTATAATACCGATAGCAGAAATATTCGAATTAATATTCTCCGAAAAGCAACTACTTATGCATACCGTATCAAAAATAAAAAAAAAACTACCTTTTCGAAAACGTCGAGTTCCTGCTTGCAATCGCAATCTCTGAAGCTCACCGCATTGTAAAAATTTTGACGGACATAGCGGAACGCGCGAAGAGCATTGATCAATGATTGATGAATCGCACGATGTGGAACACGCACTGGATCGTATCCAATCGCCGCGCAATCCGCATTGATCTGCTCCAAAGAGAAAAGAGCATCTCCCAAATTGGTGAAGTGGCGTTGAACTTCGACTAAAATCTCATTCATACATCGAATTCAAGAAAATTGAAGAAAAAATCCCACTAGAGTTCGAAACTTCTTCGATGGCTTCATTGAACATTGTATCAAACGCCACATCCTTATCGACGCCTTTCGCCTGAAAAACGCAATTTTTTAAAGAAATAAAGCAAAAAAAAGATTATTACAAAAATATCGTGAAAATAGGAGACAATCTTGGCGCCAACGGTAAACTTCAGTACTTTTCGACACTTTTTGAGTGTGGCTTTTTCGAGACGAGACCCAGTCGGCGCGCAAAACTTAATAAGCTTTTCAGCAATGTCAATGCAGTCCGGCTCCAAGCTCGCCTCGTTCATCGAAGCGAAATCGTAAGATTCGAGAATTTTCTGAAATATTGAGAGAAACTAGAAAATGTATTTAATTATTCTTATACTTTAAAACTAAAAAGAATAATCCATAACTGTTACCTTGACATATTTTCTAAGCGCATTGCGATCCTTGTAATCGAACTTCTCCCTAGGCGGAGTTGCCGGCGGCGCCGTCTGACCAACGACGACCTGTTCATCGCTGTCGTTTTCCTCGGCGTTGAGACTTGCTGATCCGTTTGAGCCGTTGTTGGGCATTTTCTGAAAATTTGTTTCATAAACCCACAATTCACTCGTACTGCTTCTACTCAATAAAAGAGGAACCAAACACCAAAACGAATATAATGCGACGAACCCTACAATTAAGGAAAAAAAAAAGCGACACGGCGTGCCATGGGGAGAAAGAAGACAGCACGATTTATCGGTTAAGAAGCGGAAATGAGAAGTTGTGACATGAGAAAAAAGCAAATAATTTCAAAACCGAAACGAATGGTGAGAAAATGTACAAAAATGAATTCATTCGCGTGCGATTCTCATTTTATACAAGTTGATGACGTCACATACGATAATCGATTAAACAAAAAAAAACATAAATTTATGATTTAATTTTAAAAGTGAGAAAAAAACATGCATGTGGCAATTTGAAGAAACGTTCATGCATACAAAAATACCTTGGCAACGCGAATTGGAGATGAAGCTCTGTTCTCCGACGATGCTTGACTTTCTTGCTCCTCCTCCTCCTCATCCTCCTCGTCGAGCTCCTCATCCTCATCACTCTCTTCGTCCTCGAGGCTATCCTCATCCTCGCACTCCGAATCACTTCCATACAACGCATTAGTGCATTCCCTGCAATTCATAATAAAAAAATGTATTTAAAATAACATTTTTAAAGTAAAAAATTGTGGTTCAAAGACTGATTTAAAAATACTTTTTGCCATGGTGTTCCGAGACAAAAAATGTGAAGGAGACTGTGTACTATGCATTTTAGGGTAGGCGCAGCTAATATTTAGCCATGGCGAAAATTCGTAGATTTACAATAATTTCACGTGGTTGTTTTACAATTGCTTCGGGAAAAATCCTAACATTCAAGTCGCAGGCTGTAAGTTTCTAAAAAAAAATACCATAACGTTAATTTTAAATTTGTTTCTTGAACCTTTCGTTTGATAGGAGAAAATATCTAAATTTTCTTAACATTTCAGCATGTTCATTTCGAAATTAGTTGGCTAGTCTTTGCAGTTTTTGCATGACTCACTCGCAATTGCACGCGTTTCCCTCGGCATCGACCGGACGATTCGCGTTCGGGCACGTCGGACGCTTCTTCTTTTTGAACGCGTCCTTCTGTTGTACATTCCAGACGTAATCCTTGTTCTTAAAATCGATATAATTTCCCACCAGCAAAACTATTCGAGAAAACCTCCACATAGAGCATCATATTGGAGTCGTTGTGGACATGTTGAAAGAAAGTGTGCAGTTGGCCAGTGGTACTGATTGGCAGGTATTGATCAACGACTAGAATTCGTATTTAAAATAATTATTAAACTAAAATCATTACTCGTATAATGAAGAGAAATCGACGAATCGTCGCAAACGTCGATGAGATAATCAAGAAATTCCTCGAAAGTGATCTCGACGTTGCGATAAACGCGTCTCTGGAAAAGGAAAATAAAATCATACATTCGCAAAAAAAAAACGAGAATCCTGTGTAGTTTTATAGTTTTGATCCGTAATGCGGCGATCCACAAACATTTTAAATCAAAATTTTAATTATCGCATCGAAAAAATCGATGGCTTGCTGTCAAAAAGTTGTCTTCACTTATTTATGGCAGGTACTGTAGATTACCATGAGATATTTCAATAAAAATTGCACGCGCGCCTTTAATATCGATATATTTCAATTATACATTTTTTTTACTATAGGGAAGTTGGTTTTATCTATTTTTTCCCAGTATTAAGTAGTTAGAATTTGAAGCATTTTTCGATGAAACTAAAATTTATAATCACAATATAAATCAAAATATAAGAAACGAAAAGCAACAGTACAACAGATTAAAGCGTTTTGTCGGCGTCAAACGACTGAAGGAATGCAGGGCCTTCAAATTCGCGAAATAAGTGTAGATTTAAATTGAATGCGCGTACGCTAAAATGCAATGTACGCAATCTTCTCGCTTCCTCGAGACGCATTGGCACATAGACAGTAATTTTTTAAATTGCGTCCAGTCATTTGACGCCGACAATAAAAACTATTACCAAAAAAAAAACAGGCGTTTTGAATAATTTTGGACCATCGCAATGTTTCAAGGCGGTAATTCAAATATGAATTCAATCAGTAACAATTCGGATACCGTACTCAGATAACCTGCGAAGTTAATTCATCGTAAATCGACGCAGGATGTTCGTTCTTTGCGATTGCAATATATTAATAATGAATAGATTTTAAAGGCACACATACAATTTTTTATTGTTATATCTCGCCACGATCTAGTAAGATCGGGAAATTTCTTAGCAATCCCGAAACAGTGTTTATTTTAATCAATATTGCAGTAGCCTGAATAAGTCCATAAGAAAATTTGAGGAGATTTCGAGCTTCGAAAATATTTTTGGCTCCAGTAAATAAGGATACACGCAGTTACTAACCAACCGATACCCGTCGCCTTTTTTCAAATAGATGCGATTTTTAAAAATTAAATTTCGAATTACAGAAATTTTTACCTCGCGCACGTAGCAAACCATCTTGCGTTTCGGCGTCCCCACGTACATATAATTGATCATCTGAAAAATATTTATTTTTGAGAATAAAAAAACAGAAATAATACCAGAAAATTGTCGTTTTTACCGCATTTGATTTTTCTTCGTGATATCGTTCCACCACAATTCAAGGTGCACTTTGGCAAAGATGACATTACCATGTTCGGCATGATGACTAAAAAAGTGCCAAATTAATTCGAATCGATAAAAACGAGCGCAGCGTGAGTAATCCGATGGCGTCCGTGTTGCCATGGCACCAAATCCCGAGTTTAGGCCGAGATATGGAGTAGGATAATCATGAAAATGAGAGACACCAAATGAACATTGTGTGCGAAATGGAACAAAATGATAAAATAGGAATTTGTAAGCGAAAATTGAGAATATATGTTGTGTGTCCCAAAAATCTATGGCGAAGAGGGCGCAGAGGGCACTGCTCGGCCAGGAGGCCAATATTGTTGAAAATTCGGCCATCAGAGGCAAGCATATTTCGAAATTGGTATTCTTCGACAATTTCCAATGAAATATGAATGTCAATGGAGACAGAAAATTCTATAAGAAATTTTTATTTCTATCAATCACTGCAACTGTGCTACAGACGAAAAATGGTGAAAAGGTGGATGAAAAATAGATTACTCGGAAAAGTAGATAAAAACTAGGAGAAAAATGGGCGAAAAATAGATTATCTCAAAAATTGGTGAAAAATATACGATAAATGGATGACAAATAGATGAAAAATTGGGAAAAAATAGATAGAAGATAATGATAAGAAATAGACACTGAAAGGGTGAAAAATAGATGGAATTGTGCAGTTGATCGTAATGTGAATGCAGATGGCGCCATGTTAATCACAATTTTTTTAAAAATCAATTTTGGAAATGCCTAAAACTCTTCGCCATCGATTACCCAAAGAAGGTCTCAAATTGAGGAAAGGTAGGTTTGTTTCGTATATTAATATTGCTGATTGTTTATTATTTTAAGATCAAATTGCTGGTTCGCGATGCATGCCGACCAAACGTGTGGTCTTTGCTCGAAAAAACGCCCGGCTTTCACTTCGAAACAAATCGTCGAACAACGAAAATAATGAAAATGATGCATCAACAACATCCTTTCTCATGAGAGAACGATCTGAAAGCGAAATTGAAGAATTCTCCGAAGTAGTCGGGCCGTCATGCGTACCGAATTACCCCGCACATGATCGTGTATCGGAATTGGCCGATGAACTATTATTGTGCATGTATAGTTCGGTACTCGGAAAAAATACAGAAAATGGTAAAACTAATACTTTTCCAAAGACAAAAAATGGTTGCAGGCTTTTTGAGACGACTGGCAACAATTAAAAACTTCATCCCGATTGAAAGAGCCCGCTCATTGTGGTATGATTTCAAGAAGAATATTATGAAGCGTTCAATATGCGAAAAGTGTGGATGTCGAAGAGAGAAAGAATGGTAAACACATATACCACATTTCAAACATTATTATGATCAATTTCAGTTGCGGCGATTTGGCGACTTTTCTTATGCTGCCTCTCACCGAACAAATTCGCGGGATTGTGGAGTCGTCCTTTGACGATATAATGGAAATTCGAAAGAAATTGAAGGAAAAAGCACCAAACTTCACACACAATCTTCAAGGAAGTTCTTTTTCCAGTTCATGGAAATACGAGGATGAAAATCATTGTGATCTGAGCATGGTGCTAAGTCTGGACGGCGTCAATCCCCGAGGACATTTCAGGTATTATTATTATTTGTTTATTAAAGATGTGCCATTTAGAGGAAGTTTGTGGCCAATTACTTTACAGTTAGTGGATTTGCCTACAATGAAGTCGCAACTTTCAATTAATCTTGTAGTCTGTGGAATGCTGCAATTAAAAGCTAATAATCCAACAACCCTTGTTTTGAATACCGTCACGGAAATTATAATGAATCGATTGGAAGGCGAAGGGTCAACATTTGTTGTAAACAATATTTTATTTTCTCCATACCTCGTGTCACTCGTTTCTGACCAACCAGTAAGGATTAAGTGATAAAAATTTCTATAGATTTCAGTTTAAGGCAAAAAGAAAAATTCTTGGAATGAGCGGTTTTTCAAGTCCACAAGCTTGTTTTTATTGCGACTCTCACGGAACTCTGCACAAACCACTACTTGGAAACGGTAATAATCAATAATAATTTTAAACCCTCTTATTCATCGCTTATATTGATTTAAGATCGACGATTGGACAGATTTGGGGATAAGACTCTAGAAGATAGTATTCGCGGTGTTAATGGATTTGGTCCTGTTGCGGCGAAAATGGTGCAATATGTCAAGCCGTACAATACAATCTTGGATGTTCTTCACACTTGTTCAGATGGAATTGTAATGTTGATACTAAAAGGTATCAAAATTAAGTGTGACCAAAAAAACGGCAGAAATTCCAGAGCTCATGCCTAAAAAGTTTAGATGTTCAAAGAAAAAATCTGCAATGTTCGAATGCGATGAAACCATGCTCGAAAACTTCGACAAACATCTACAATTGCCAATTGAAGGAGCCGATTTGACTCGATTGCTCACTAACGGAAGGCAAAAACTAGATGTATGTTTCAGATATAATGTTTTAGATTTTTCTTATAGTTATTCAGACTTCAAATTTTCTTGTTTGCTATCTGCAATTCAAGTTTACCCTCAGATGGACGATGTGCAATTATTGCTTTAGGTCTTATTTTCAATAATATGTGCACGAATGGAATGTTGAACCATAGGGATACTTTTGACTTGTGTGACGTTGCAAAAAAATGTTTTTTGGATAACTCTCCAACGTACTTCACAATCAAACTGCATGTATGTCCAAAATATTTGAACAACGCAATCATGGTTTCATATATAGGAATTCATTTACCACTACGTTGACAACGTCAAGATGTTTGGAAACGTTGCGTGCTTATCTACTGCGTCATTTGAAGCAATGTACAAATTTCTAATTCGGGATTTTTGTACCCATATTACAAACAATTTTCCTGGAATTGTACTTCATAGGTATTAAAATATATTTAAAAAAACACGAATGAATATTACAGATATGTTATGCGAGTGAACCTCGAACGAGAGATTAAACGAAGATTGTCACAAAGCCCATCGGCGTTATTGAACAACTTTTGTAAATATGCGCCATCATTGCAAACTCCATTCTCTGGAGCTTCGAAACCTTTAGATATTATGGGACCAAACGGAGAAAACACGTTTGGAGCGTACCACTTGAATTTTGGAATCATTCGGTCAAAACATTGTGGAATCCACACAAAGAAAGATATATTGTTCACCAAAAATTCTTCAATGAGAGTCTGCAGGTGAGCAAAGATCGTTCATATATTTTTATGACGTTATTTTTAGATTTATCTATGTTTTCAAAGAAGCCGAAAGATGGATGTGTTGCGTCCAGAAGTTTGAAGAAGAATACAACAGTTTCACGTGGTTAAGGAACTTGAAATATCGAAAATTGTATGAGATTGTGCGGTGAGAAAACTACTCTCTAAAACTGTATTCTATCGATTTTATTTTTCTGCAGGAAGTACTCATTCTTATGCAACGGGAAGTTCTCAACGGAGGAGGTTTTTATCGGTCTGGATGAAATTGTTGGTATAGGTTGTTTGATCGAAATATCGAATGGGTACATCGCAATGTGCGTTTCTACAGGATGCGGATATCATGCATAAAGGCTTACTATTTTTTTCACTCCTTGTCTCTTTAAATATATGTCAAAAAATATATAAATCGTTTATCATGTCGTTGAATTCATCAATTTTCTCACGTTAAATTGGTTTGTAACCTATTTGAACAATACATTTTAAACAGTAATTTAAATCGGATAATGTAAATTTAGGAACAGCATGGCAGAACATGAACCAAGAGCTTCACCATTGTCGAAGAAGAAAAAATTTGAATACCTGCAGCCACGAGAACATTTCGATGAAAAATAGATGAATCCAAGATGCTAAATAGATAGAGAATGGCTGAGAAATAGATGAAGCGCTGATGAAAAATAGACTTGAAAATAGATCTGTTACAGATCCCTCTTTCATCCAAAGTCTGCACTATTTTTCAACTATTTTTTTAACTATTTTTCGTCTGTTAGCGCAGTTGCAGTGATATGTATAGGAAAAATAAATAATTCCGCGCCAAATTCATCGGGCGAAACACGGGCGAAGGCTAAATCGATTCGCCGTTCCGAGAAAAACGTTCAATCCGCTTCATTTTTATGCCACCGTTTCTCCGAACATGAAACAACTCGTATGTCTACCGTTCGCCGAGTTAACATTCAAACAGTTATGAGCTGTGCAAACACATTGACGGGCATTTTCAGCTACAGTACACGACCTTAAGAAATATTTTTTTTATAAATGGAGGTTTTCGGTTTATTATCAATTAAAGGGCGATCATCTTGTATTTAATTACACAGACAAGAAACGCCCTTTTTGGAAGAAGTAAACAGCCAGAAGACGTGACTTCAAATTATTTGATCAATTCAAACAGATTTTCGTTGAAATTGCCAATTTTATCTGCAAGTATTAAAAAATTCGAGTTTCTAACACAAGTCGAATACTCAAACAATCATGTTCCATATTGATTTGAACAAGTCGTGATGAAATTCACATCTTTCTGCCATCAATTATCATTATTGGACGTTAACATGCATAAAAGCTTAAAAATCATATTTGTTGCAGGAAGAATCCAAAAAAGGAGAACGTTAATGGTCGGTCGTGGTTCGGCGGATAGCAGAAGGAATGCACAAAAACATCAGAACGAGGACTAATCAATAATAAATAAATAAAATAATCAATTTGTTTTTCTCCAAAAAAAAAACAAACAAAGAAACTTCGAATGTTCCCAATCTGGAATGAACATGAGAAATCGGTGGCGGGAAGGAAGAAAAACAACGGTCAGATTTTGTATTGGATGCAATCAATATTCACAATTATGCAGAATATTATAATTATGGTCAAATAATAATATGTGTGAGAATGAGCGGATAGGCCATCGTGATGAGGCTCGTATAAAAATACAAAAACTCTTCCAAATAAGGAAAAGAATACAAAAATAAAAAGCAACACAAAACAGTAGAGATGAGTTAGTTGCGAACTGAATCATGGTCCTCATCTGTATTTCCAGGTTGCGAGCCGGTTCCAGACGTCAAACGCGACGCAGGGCGTTCTGCCGGAGACATTTCGCTCATCACAGACCCATTACGAAGATCTTCTGAAAAAAAAAATAATCGTTTATCGAAACTAATTTTTGTCACGAATTTGCTTTTCAAGGACATCCGACTTTGAATGACATTTCCAAAAAAGGTAGTGTCTTAACCAATTTTACAACACGTATTCACACATACCACGTGAAATACTTGTATTGCTTCCGAATCGGCGAGATTCGCGATGGAACACGGAAGGAGTGCGACGCGACGTCGTCTCGCGTTGTTTCAACAACGAGAAGTCGCGCGAAAGCGTCTCGTTGGCGTCAGTGAGGTCTTCAGCTCTAAAATGTGAACATTTTTTAATATCGAATGATCAGATCAATAAAATAAAATTCGTGAACGGAAAAATGTTAAAATTTTGATTCAATCGGGCGTTTGTTGACATCCAAAATATTGAAATTCATAAAAATTAAGCTCTTTAAATTATGGTTAAATTAAACAAAACTCGCTTCATCCTAACGTTGTAAGACTTTTTCCATGCGAGATAGAAGGCGGTACTTCATATGATAAATCACTCGAATAAAAATTCGGTAAGTTCGGTAAGTATCCTAAAATTTTACCTTCTGCGTTCCTCCTTCAATTTATTATTGAGACGATCACGTTCTGATTCGACATCTTCCAACTGATTGCGAAGTTGTCTGATTCTCGCATTGAGACGATCCGCAGCCAATTTGTGCTGTTCCGCCTGACGCTTCTCCTCATCAAGAAGTTGAGTCGTCTCAGCAAGACGCGATTCCAATCGTCGGACTGTTCGCGACTGGCGAAGACGATCCTGCTCTTCGAGTGATATTTGCTGCTCAAGATTAACAATCTTCGCTTCGGCAACAGAGAGTTGAGTGCGCATACGCGATGATGCATTAGCTTTAATTGAAGAAAAATTGTTTTTATTTAAATATTGTCACTCACTTTCAGCTTCTTGCAGTTGCTGCTTGAGTTCGCGATTCGCTCGTTCAAAAGCATTTCGTTCCGATTCATTTCTTTCGCACAAACTGCGCTCCATCGCCAAATCTGTGGTCATCTGCTCAACCTGTTGTTGAGCCTTCTTGATCTTTTCCTGCGCAAGATCATTAGCGGCTGTTTCCTCGTCAAGTTGATCTTCCAAATCAGCAATGCGTGCTTCCAATCTAAAATCGAACCATATTCAAGGAAACCTGCGAGAGCCAAACCTTCTCTTCTCCTCGTTTCCGATTCCAGACTGTTTTAGAGTCTCCAACTCATCGAGAAGCTCATCCCGCTCAGCTTCTGCTTTACGACGGGACATCGACACAGCCGAAAGATCGGAGTTAAGTCTCTTGATTTCATCCTCCATGTTTCTTGCACGCTTTTCAGCATCTCTCTGCGCGGCAAGAGCATCATCCATCGCAGTTCGAGCTTCGGAAGCCTCGAGTTGCACTTCCTTGTAAGCCAACTGCGCTTTCCTCAATTGTCTGGCCATCTCATCAAGCTGTCTCTGCCCCTCGTCATATTTCTCATTGAATTCAGAAAGTTGCGCCTCAAGCTTCTTCTTTGCCGAAACCGCTTGAGCACGTGCTCGTTGTTCAGCTTCGAGCTCCTCACTGAGAGTGCGATTCTGGGCGATCAACGTCTTCTTGCGATCTTCCTCGTCCTCTTCACGTGCAGAAAGTTGTCGCTCATGCTCATGTCGCGCAGCTTGTAGGTTGATTTCCATTCTGGATTTTGCGTCTTCGGCAAGTTGCAAAGCGTCTTCGAGATCAATGATCTGCTGTTCAGCTTTATTGAGTTCCTCTTCGAGCCGCCTCTTCGCCTTCTCCAGTTCGAAAACACTCTTTCCTGCATCGTCCTTGGTCGATGACAAATTGTCGACCTCCAATCTCAGCGTTCGTCGTTCCTTCTCGAGCTGCTCAATTTCGTCCTTCAGCTCGCTCATATCATTCATAATGACAAGGTTGCGAGTTTCAGCCTCGCGAAGCATCTGTTGAGCCGAATCACGTTCCTGTTGAGCCAGAGTGGTGTTATTACGCTCTTCAGAAAGTTGTTGATCGAATTTTCGCTGTTTGCGCTCCATTTCACGAAGAGCCGCTTGGATTTCAGTGAGTTCGCGTTGAGCGTCTTCAGCCTCCTGGATTGCCTTCTTCTTAGCGCGTTCAGCCTTTTCACGTGCTTGTTCAGCAGCATCAGCTCGCTCCTTCTCAGCAACAAGCTCACGTTCCTTCTTTCGTTGAATCTGAAACGCAACAATGATAAATTCAAAATAACGCAGCAAAATTATTAAACCTCTACGAACTTCTCCTTTGACTCATCCTCCAATCTTTTCTTTGCTTCGAGAAGTTGCGCCTTCGTCTCCTTCGCTTCCTTCTCCGCCTTCTCTTGAGCAGCAGCAGCTTCCTCGCGCAACTCGTTCGCCACCACAAGTTCATCTTCAAGTTGCCGAATTCGATTCTGAAGGTTTGTGCGATTGCGGCGATCTTCTTCCGAAGCTTCTGTCATTTCAGTGAGTTGCATATCTAGTGAGGCGATCTTCTTCAATAGATTCGCGTTTCTTGTCGTCTCCGAGTCTTTCGCTTTTTGCATGGACTCTAGTTCAGTGTTAATCTGCATTATCGTACAACAATGAATATGAGATCTCACAAGTCATTATACCTTATTCAATTTCGCCACCAATTCGTCAGTATTTGTCTGCAGTTCGCGCATTTTGTGCTCCTTGTCCATCAGCTGACTTTCGGCGGCTTTACGACGTCGTTCGGCTTCTTGACGCGCCGAAGCAACGTTGGCAAGTTCGGCACGAACGTTCTCGATGTCAGTTTCAAACGTCGCTTTTGCTTTGTCGGACTGAAAAATGCGGCAAAATAATAATAGGATTAATCCGTAAAATTTCGATTATACACAAGTTCGAAATTTTCAACAAAAGAGCACCAATACTCGGAAAAACAAACAGTTCAGTTCGGTGAGAAACTAATCAACACTTCAATGCAAACAACGCGTCCGAGTGGTCATCTGGGCGATATAGGCACCCACCATTTCCCTCCCATTAAATTATGTGTGTGCGTGTTCAATTAATGTGCGCGTATTCACTCAATAATGATCCGCTCAGATCATTTCAAACACTTGGGAAATCTGTTTCAGTAATTCGAAAAAAGTGAAAGAGAGAATGAGGAAAGCAGTCGGAATGAAAGAACAACATATGCAAGTAATCGCTTCCTAATCATTGTTAGCACAAACATTTAAAAACCAGAATCACGCGAATCAATTCCAAGAACAAACTTGAAACATTTGTAGATTTTTAAAAAATTGTATTATGGAAAGTTTTCTCAAAATCGAAAAAAAAAATAAGAAGACGAATCGAAATCCGAAAGTTTTGCTTCAACATTTGTTATTTTTTTGCGTTGACATCTATTAGTTACTAATAGTTATTAAAGTTGAATTATGTATTAATAGATACATTGTCTCATTAAGCCACATGCTCAAATTGATAATAATTTTTGTAGTTAATCTTACATTTTATTACCTAACTAACAGGTAGGCTCTAGAAAACATGAAAATTCGAAAAAATCTCAAAAGGCACAAAAGCGACAATAATAACACCCCGAAATGAGTGTTTCTTGTGCAAATGTGTGCACAGACACAAACTAGCGATGTGACTCGTAATTCGAGAATGCAAGTGTCCGAACGTGTGTATGTGCATTCTTGCGATCGCACAGGCGAAAAGCATAATTCCAAAACAGGAGCAATCGCAAAAACTATCCGAAAACGATGGTAGCCGCTTGGATGCTGCAGCGCGAGAAAAATGAACGAATCCCCTGGTGCCTCCCATCGCACAAAGGGTAAATAACTAATAAGACAAAGCGCAAATACCGATGCTTTCTGTCGTTGCAACTGATCGAGCGATTCCATCAGTTCCTCCAACTTCTTCTGATTCTGCACTTTCATCGATTCCAACGACTCTTCTGACGCTTTGATTGTCTCTTCAAGTTGCTTCTGCAACAAAAAAGGCCTTTTCTCACTATTTTGGTCAGAATACCTGAAGATGGGCGTACTCTTCGTCGCGTTTAGCTCTCAATTGTGAATGAAGCACAGTCTTGTCGTTGGACTCTTCCAGCTCCTGCTTATATCCTTCAAGCTCCTCAGCCATATCACGACGTGCCTTTTCCGCCTTCTGTCTCGCAGTCTTCTCCTTGTTCACCTCTTCCAAGGCATCATCGAGCTGAGCACGAAGTTCACGAATTTCTCGTTCTAGCTGTTGGCGGGCAGCAATTTCTTCATCATTCCTAAAAAAGTAAAATGAATGCACAACTATATCCATTTTGCTTACTTGAGGTTGATCTGCGACATCTCAGCCTCTTTTCTCGTTAGCTGACTCAACAATTCCTCCGCCTTGCGTGTCTTCTCCAAACACGACTCTTGTTCTTCTCTCAATTGACTTTCAGCAGCTCGTCGCGCAGTCTCCGCCGCCACACGCTGCTGCTTCTCCTTCTCGAGCTCATCGCCTTGTTCAGCGACAAGCGCTTCGAGACGCGTCTTCGTTTTCATGAATTGTTTTGAGCGCTCCTGCTCATCGATGAGCTGCGACGATAGATTCTCGCAACGCTCTTCAAGCGCCTTCTTTTCCTTCTGAAGTTTATTACCAGAATCCTCAAGCTCAGCCATCTGAACTTCAATTTCCTTCAATCTTGCCTCGACCGAATTCTTCTCAAGCAACGACTTCTGTCGCATTCGCTCCTCTCCTTCCAAGCTCTCCTCCAAATGTCGAACTGTTTCCTAAAACAAATGTTTGATTTTGTTCGATTCCGTCGTATTACTTACCATCAATTTTCTCTTTTCTTCATCAGCCGACTTCGCTTTTTTCTCTTCACTTTCAAGCCTCTTCGTCACGTCTTCAAGCATCGTTTGAAGTTCGTTTTTTCTCGCCACAATTCTGGCGCGTTCTTCGTCAATTTCAGCGCGTTCGAGTGATTCCGCATCAAGTCGTTCTTTGAGAATCGCGCGTTCCTCATCCATTTTCTCCATTTGTTGCTTAACATCAGCAATGAAAATTTCCGAGCGTCGCAGGCGTTCCGAAGTGATCTTGAGCTCCTGCTCCTTCTCAGCAATGAGTTCGTCCTTGTTGGTAACCTCGAGAAGCGGCTTCACCTTCGTCAACAATCTCCACCACTGCCACTCACGCAAACGCATCCATGCGAGACCATTGCGCTGAATGATTCGAATAGCTGTTTGTTGCTCACGACGGCGAACAAGAATACGGCGTCCAAGCCATCCACGACAATGAGCCTGAAATACGTGGAATCTAAGAAAAAATAGGATAGGTAAGACCAACTTGAAACGCTTCAATCAACGAACTCAATTTCTGATCGCGTTCTTCCTCAAGCTCAGCTATCACACCAGCACGGAAAAAGATCTTCGATTGGCCGATTCGATACAAGTTTTTGTCGATATCAAGAGCTTCGACTATACGTCGAACAGCTTCTTTGCCATCCATGAATCCAGCAGGAATCACTTCCGGCGTTAAAAGTTTTTCGTATCGCTGTCGGAATTCCTGGAACGGCAAGCGAGTCGGGAATCCTTGACGGCATATTCTTATTCCTTCGAGCACGCCGTTACAGCGAAGCTGATCAAGAACCAAGTGCGAACTAATTACGCCATGCTAAAATTTGTAAAAATAAGGGAAATGTTTATTTAAAAAAAAAATCGATTACCCTCTTCTCATGATTTGGAATAATACACCGAACGAAATGGGGATTCGTATTGCTCAATGTGCTCATCAATCTGGCGAGTTGTTCCTTGTAGAGTTGTGAAACAGTGCGGAACATGCCCTTCTTCGGAACTCTGGTTCCAAAAAGGCCTGTATCCGATGTACTATCGGCCGCCGACAAACTGCATACATCAGAAACTATAATACATTTATGTTTCGAATTAATTCTGTTAAAAATTTCATCAAACCGTCTTTCCACATTTCTCCTAAAATCACGTCTTTCGATGATCGCAAAACATCAATCACATTTTCGTTGAGAGGATCCATATTCTTAACACGCCATCCGGCAGCTTCGTAGTCGACGCGTCCCGCATAGTGAACAATGGCGAAATCGCTCCTTAAACGATGTTTACATGCATAAAATGTAAAACACTTGATAAAAACAATTGTAAAAAGCATTGACAGGTGGGATTCGAACACGCAAAGGAAATTCAACTTCATAAAACGTATTCCTTTGACCACTTGGCATCCACAGGGCACATTCTGAATATGAGGTATCTCCTACAGTGGGACGAAATGGTCGTAAACGGATCATCCACCACTCGCCACTTGCCAATGGTCCGGTTTCCCATCTGGGTGGCCCCCATATTTCAGAATGTGTGCTAGGATAACCGAGCATAACTTGGTTAATTCATTCGTTGGTTCGAACTCCGCCCGTGGCCGTTTTGGTATAATTTTTGATAGCTCCTACTTGGCACGAATCTCGGGAACAACATATTTTGGGTGTTGCGAATGTGTGTCGACAAGTTTCTGTACAAAGGAAGCATCGGATCCTTGCGGGAACAAGCACACATCATCGAGTGTCGACAAAACTCCCATCGGTTTCTCGATCAAATCAATCGTTGGTTGTAAATTGAGGCCAAAGTCCATGAATTTCCACTCGAGACCCTCGTCGACATATTCTTGCTGCTCGCGAACGAACATAGTATTGTTGAACAATTGCTGAAGTTTCTCATTCGCATAATTAATGCATATCTGCTCGAATGAGTTGGTCTCGAAGATTTCAAAACCGGCAATATCAAGGATTCCAATGAAGCTGACACCTAGCTGGCGAGTGCGATCCAAGGATTTGTTGAGGCGGTGAACAAGCCAACTGAAAAATGAGATTATTTTATAGTCAAATCAATAACTCGAAACCGGAATAGCCGTTCATAACACGCTTTCGCGATAGCGCCAACCGAGAATTTCGCTTGTGCCACATTCTGCGAACGATGTACCAAATCGCGCTGCACCTTTATCTTTGGCTTCAAGAAAGCCTTCATCAACTCGGTGACGTTAACTCCGAGAAGAGACGCGATCTTCTGTGCGACGGCGTCGTTGACAAGCATCGCTTGGTCTGTGTTCTTGTTCTCCTGAGAGAATTCCAGGTTACCAAACAAGAGCACAGCCGAAACAACACGAAGAATTCCTAGAAAAATTAGATTTTGAGATGTAAGAAAAAAAATGAAATAATTGCCATTTATTTCTTCATCATTGAGTCCCATAATATTCATTGCTTGAATGGTTTCCTTCAATTCCGCGGAATCATCAACTCCAGCCAGTTTGCAATCTCCATTCGAGATAAATTTATAAGTGGACATATTAGGCTCGAGGAGGAGAGACTCTGAAATACCATATTGCTCCACGTATTTTATTGAAAATTCGGGAAAATCGTTCCGAGTTTGCACAGACTATTATTAAAAACTGCGAAATATCTGCTGAAAATCTGCGCAAACTCGGCACGACTTCCACGAGTAGATCGAACAAACCTTTCTGTGAGCTCGACAATCCTTTAAGCATTTGATAGAAAATATGAAAAGTTCTCTCATTCGGCGCCTGTTTGAGAACGCGCGATTTTTCTAGCAAATAAAATTCGATGTTAGCGCCAGAAATGCATCCAGTGGCGTCAAAATGGATTCGAATGAATTTTCCCTTAAAAAATAATTTCGGTCAAGTTAATACGATTACAGCTCACAAATCGACTGGAATTGTCATTCTTCACCGTTTTACTGTTTCCGAAAGCTTCCAATATCGGATTCGCTTGCAATAGCTGCTCTTCGAGTTGGCACTAAATACCACATTAGAGTACTGCGTCACATAGAAATAGACAGTATTATAGAAAGCGGCTTATTTCTTTTATATTTTTCTTAGTATTTCTTTCATTATTCACTTATTTCTTACCATAAGTCGACTTTGTGATGCATCCAAATCGACAGATCCCTTTCGCGCTTTGGCGGCCAATGATCGATTGCCAGCCACATACGCCAAGTATTGGATCACTTTCTTCGTGTTTTCCGTTTTTCCCGCACCCGATTCTCCTCTAAACTTTTTTAATTGAAAAAATTTTTGAAATGATAGCAGATGGATCGTACGTGCAGAGAATTGATTGATCGTCTCGCTCCTGCAGCAGATTGCGATAGGCTTCGTCGGCGACCGCAAAAATGTGCGGCGGCATTTCTTTGCGTTTTTTGCACTGAAATTTAATACAATAATGATTTCAAAGAACACCGAAAAAGAAAAAAAACCTTGAATTGTTCAGCAATGGTATCGGTGTAAATCGGAATGCGCTTATAAGGATTAATAACAACGCAGAATAAGCCGGAATAGGTCTAAAGAAATTATTCGATTAAAATGTCCCAATAAGCAAATCTAACTTGAAAATGAAACTTACATAGTATAAATTTGAAAAATATCTTTGTTTTAAATTATTCAGCACGGATGCTTCATTAAGGCACGTCAACATTGCCATATCTTCGCATTTGTCGTATTTCGGAGGATTCGGCTTCTGACAATCGTCTGTCGAAACTCGCTGGCGTTCGCCGGTTTCCAACAACTCCACATCAATGGTCCCTATAATAATTATCTCAGTTATCCGTGAATGATGTTGCCGGCACAAACCATCTGGATGGGGGTTTCCGAGCGCCGAAGCCAACGCGAAACCGTCTTTTTCGCTGGGAACCCAGAACAACTTCTTTTTCGCCCAATCCGCGGTAAGCGCTGGGTTTAGGTAGTCAGTCTTGGCGCGGAGAAGGTCCAGCTCCACATTATTTGGTGGTTGAGTTGTCATCCTTATTCGAGCAGCTAGTATGTACAAATTGCTGAAAATGCATTGAGATTTTAGTGAATAATGTGGAAACGTGCAGAATATTGAAGGTCACGTGGTGCTACTCAACTTCCTACACATTTCGAAATGAGTATTCAAAAATTGAATCGATAAGAGGGCATATTACGAAAGAGAAAAAATGGCAGGTGGCTTGCAGCTTGCGAGAGCGCCAAACCGTTCGCATGACCCTTTTTGCATCGTCAACATCATCATAAAAAAATGCGAGGGAGGAGGGCAGTGTGGGAAAGCGAACATTTCAAATTATCATCGCGTTTTTATCTTGACGAAAACAATTTCAAAATACCCGGGCATTGTGTTGCGTTTTGGGCGCGAAACCGCAATTTCTCACGGCTGCTGCGAGGGTCGCGGACGCACGGCCCAAAAATTTCAAATCGCGCGCTTGAGGCGCGGTGTAATTTTGCGTGGCGGGCAATATTTGAATTGTGTACACCGCACGCCATTTTGCGGACGCGAAAAAATCTCGTGCTTTTCTCGAAGCCATTTTTGTGCATTCTTACATTTTTTTCTCATCTCGTATTTTACAGAATGGAACACAATCAAGAGGAAAATAAGGAGAAACAACAGAATGCTGAAAATAATGTTTCTGAAGGTGATTGATTTTCAAGTGTGAAAATTTATATTAAATTTTTTAGATCCTCTTGTTTCAATCAATGATATTGTTGAATACATGGAGAGTGCTGATGAAACTGCCGACGCGCTATTTGCAGCACAGGATGATAACGTGTGCACCTATCCAGAAGGATACAAACCGCGACAGCCGCTCTTTTCTTGTCTCACCTGTGTTGCTGAGCCAGAAATGGGCGGAGTCTGTTACGGTTGTGCGGTGAATTGCCATAAAGATCACGACATTGTCGAATTGTACACGAAGCGGTCGTTCAAATGCGATTGCGGTAATTCGAAATTCTCGACAAAGTGCGGTCTGTATGAGGAGAAAGACGCCAGAAATGAGTTCAACATTTATAATCACAATTTCCGCGGAAAGTTTTGCGAATGCAAGGACACTTTTCCATCGGAACATTGCGATGAAGAAATGCTACAGTGCGAGGTTTGCGAGGATTGGTTTCATCCTTCGCATATAAGCCTCGATATGACTGTGAACCAAGAAGAAGGTGGTTCTTCGGATACGAATCCAGATTCATTAGTAAGTAATTTTTCGTTTCGAAAACTCGTATTTCATTAGTTTCTTTCTAAGATCTGCATTAATTGCGTCATGAAGCTTCCATTTCTCAACGAAGTCGCTAAATCGAAAGAAGTGGTGTGCCATTCGAAAATTGAGACCTCGTCCGCTGATGCACAAAGCAAGACGTTGCTAATTCGAAACATGCGCTCCAAATTGTGCAGATGCGATGGTTGTAAGGTAAACATTGGCAGTTTACACTGAATTAGTCATCACATGGCAAAACTGCTGCGCTTTGAACCAAGCGACGTTAAATTTTTTTGTATAAATGAGTATCTACTGAAGAATATCTCGGGGTCTTTTTTATAACTTAATCAGCCTTTCGAGTTATGTTTGAAGATTTATTTTTACGGAAACCTTAATTTCAGAAGGTATACAGTCGCTTGGATTGTGAATTCCTGCTCGATGAAGAAGATGATTTGTCGAAGTTCGAACAAGAGAATAAAAGGAAAGCCGAAGAAAATCGTCGAACCGACAACGATAATATAAGGGATTTAACAAGAGAATTTGGCATGGAAGGTGCTATTCATCTTCTAGGCGGTATATTTCTTGACATTTATGCAAATTCAAAAAATATTTTGATAATATAGAGGTGAATCACATGAAACGGAAAATGATGGATTGGCTTGGCGGCATGGGAAACGGCGTCGTCAAAGCTGAAGACGTCAAGAAGTTCTTTGACAATTTGAACGAAGAACGTGCGGCGAAACGCGCGCGACGATCTTAATCCTGATCCAGATCCTCATTCTGATCTTTTTGGTCCTCAAGTTTCATAAGATCTCGTGCAGTTTTAACATGTAATCCTCTTGAAAATCCTGTAAATTTTGTTGTATAATATATTGATTTTAGTTTGTTGTTAAGAATTTACCGAATCGCATTTGATCGATGAGATAGGAAACGAGGATTGTGGCGGCTTGAAGACTTTCGCGATGGATTTTCCATCCTTGATATTCGCGAATTGTCTCGGTTATCGCTTCGCCGAGTTTGTCCCAGAAATCGATCTAAGCTTTTCAATTGCAATTTTTTTCTCTACTATATTGCTCTAAACTACTTACCTTCATACCGCGTTTCTTGTATTTTGCGTGTGATTGGCCGATTTGTTGGCAAATTTCCGAAATTTTTGTCGGATTGTCGAGATTTTGCATTACTGAAATTGAAAAACTTCTTCATACTTATTTATATTTTGCGGATTTTTGAGCCTTTTTGTAAAAACTCGACGATTTGCTGATTATGATAATCAATGGTTGATTTTTCGAGAACGTTTCCGATTGCTGATTGTCGAGCCATCATCCTTCTTGTAATTGTCCCACCACAATTTGCGGGACCCTTCGTACTCATATGCCTCCATGCGTTTCGAATAATCGATTTCTGAATTGAATAAATAATCGAGAATGAATGAATTTTTTTTCAATATTTCCATCCATGTATGGTCATGTAATTTCGTACCTGATATGAGTTGAGAATCTGATTGTCGGCTCGCTTCGAGCGACCGGTCGATGAGTTCGAGCCCATGTGTGCTCAGTTTTCGTAAATGTGCTTCTCGTTTTTGAGCTTCATTCCCATATGCCTGACGATTGCGAGAAATTACAAACAAATTGGCGGATTTCGACGTTTTTGTGAGTTTTTTTTTCGAAAAAAAATTGAAAAAGAAGAAATTTTTGTTTTATGAGATGATTATTTTTGATTTAGTGCCCAAAAACATGGCAATCGATTTTTATGAGAGTTTTTTGAAGAAGACTTTAGTAAAACTTAAGAACATTTAGAGATGTCTACAATGAATAATTCTAATTTTAAAGAATTCTTCAACATGGAGCTATCTCTGATTTTATGTTTTCGTTAAAAAAAGTATCAACCCTGTTTATTCTGAGTTAAATATTTGGGCTTCCAAAATTCTTGATTTATATATTAAATACACAAAGTTATTGCTGTATCGACGGATTTTTGAACTACTTTTAAATATCTCAAAAAGAATAGAATATTTCAGATTCTACTCCTCAATTTCCATAGGATTACGGTCAATTAGTGTCAATTACAACCATTTTCTAAATGAGCGTGTTGAATTAAACTCTCCAACATGCTCATTCGAGTATATTCGAGACGGAGTTGCTATGCTCAAAGATGGAATTGATCCATACGAGTCATCCACATTTCATTATGTAATCGAATTGTTACCCAAAATCACTTCAATAATAGTTTTCAGCCACCAATTCTTCTTTACGTGTTCAATTTCGTTATATCAAATGCTGAAAACCTAATAATTCCTTTTTGGATTCTTTTGGACATCGCGACTGCGTGGATTTTAGCAATTGCCTGTCAGAAAGTGACAAAAAATGAGGAATTGGGGTTATTGGTTTTTAAATTGTATGAGTTTTCACAAATGATTTGAGAAAATCATCGAGGAATCATGATTTTCAGATATTCATTCAATCCGATCACGATAATGTCGACTGGAATCTTTTCGATCTCCGTTTTGCATAATTTCTTAGCAGCTCTGGTTTTCAACACGTTCGTTCACGGCTCTTCCCATATTTGTGCATTGCTCATTTCGTTTTGGACATCTCTCACGTTGTGCCCATTCGTTCTCTTCTTTTCGCTGATTTTCCAAAAAAATCGAACGCCGAATGTTTTGGGAACCATTTCAATTGGGCTGGGAACAACCGTTTTGTTGAATTATTGGCTCAATGATTTTAAGTGGAATTTTGTAAAAGAGACCTACTTAGTGATGTAAGTTGCTTGAAATCATCTAAAAACAAAATATTATATCAATTTTAGAACAAATTTTGAAAATATTCAACCAAATGTTGGTTTGTATTGGTATCTTTTCGGACAAATCTTCGAACATTTCCTTTCTTTTTATATGCTTGGATTTGTTATTCTCTACTGTTTTATGCCAATTCCTGTGTCATTATATGTACGGTAAGTAAAATCAAAATATAATAATTTTCTAATTCTACAGTCGAAGTCGCTCGGAGTCGCGTCGACAATATTCTTCCTACAAAGAAGACTTATCCGTATTTTTTTTTTCAGGGACGATAAAAATCTCCATTTCACCATAATGCTGATCATCTCATCGATTTTCTATCCATATCCTACGTTGAATCATGCATCAGTGTTCTTTGCAATTATGCCAATTCATTCGGAATACAAAAAATGTTCGGAATTTCGTGTTGAACTTCAAAATGTTTCGATTTTCAGACTTCCGATATAATTTGATTATTGGAGCAACAATTGTGAGCACGATTGTATTGATGCCGGTTATGTGGCATATGTGGATTGTGAGCTCATCAGGAAATGCGAATTTCTTCTTTGCAGCTACCCTTTTTTATAATATGGCATTGGTCATCTTCAAACATTTTTGAATTTTGCAAAAAATGAATTTTAGATTGGCTTTGTCACCGACTTGTTCTTCGTTTACTCGCGGCGGCAAATCGACAAAGAATATGGCGATTCGATCAAACCACAAAGAAAATTCACTTTTGGAGTGTTTTAATTGTCTTATTTTTGTACAATACATATAAGTTATTCTTGTAAACTGATAGCATGTTGAAGTGAGGCGTTTGAGATAACTAATGGGCGAGGCCGTAACTTGAATACAAGCTTTTTCCGGATTATCGCATTCACTTTTGCGATCTTCGAGCCATCTAATCGGATTTCGTCGCTTCTCTGGATCACAAGTAACGGTCTGTCAATTTTGGATATCTGGAACATTATTATTCGAATAGTCATCGTTTACCGTTAAATTATATCACCTTTCCTTCTAGTGTTTGATTTCCAATAACCATGAAAATGGAATTTCGATCACCCCAACAGATTGTACCAAGAGTTTTCCCATCAAATTCGCCTTCTTGTGGTGACAGCAATCCGTGCATTTCAATTATCATCCATTCTTTTTGGCCATTTCTGAATTCACCAATTTTCAAATACTTTATTGAGATTGATGGCATACTCAGTCGGAACAAGATGAATCTGCATTGTGGAGGAGTCTGAAAATGTCATTTTAAAATTGGATTTATACAACAGGGTTATCTTTCTTTCTTAATCATGTTTTTAGTATTTCAAGTCTGCTTATATAAAAAATAAGATTGTAGAATGGTCAAAATGGGAAACGAATATAAAAATCAATCGAGCGAAATGCGGTTTTTTGCTTTCAGGGAACAGTGACAAATTTCGAGAGAAAAAAATACAAACTAAATGTATATTCGGCGAAAAAATTTAGTCTGTGTTTTTCCCAAAACGGCGTGATTTGCCCGAGGAGTTTTCCACACAATGATGAGAAAATTCAAACAGTTAAATAATAACATTTTCGATTTCCCGCAAATATGGCTTGCAATGGAGCAGAGTTGCGTCTTAATCGTTACTTCAAATTTGGATTCTTTAAATCCCGAAGCCTCCTTTTTTTGCGATTTTTGAAAATGTGTTATTTTTTTATGGACATACTCATGCAAAAAATGTTTTTAAAAATTGTACATTTTTGAAATGCAGGGAATTAAAAATACACATTTAATGTAATGTTTTACGTTTTTTTTTTTTGAATATATTTCATGAAGTCCGTTAAACGAATGTTCTTTTTTTGTTTGTTTTGTTCAGAAAAAAATGAGTCATTTAGGAAGACAATGGAAAATATAACGTTTAGCGATGATGATGAGTACGAAAAAGTTCGCGACAAAATGTTCGAAGGAAGTTTCGAGGTTTAAATTTTTTAATATTCTCGCTCTAAAAATTTCAAATTCAGGAACCTGGTGTGCAAGAACTCGAATTATTCGGAATGCGAGGACTTGTAGGAAAAAAACAACGAGAAGATGTGTTTTTAAGAGGTCTCGATGTCCCCACAAACTCGAAGGATCCTTATGAAGACAATGGTGTTAAAATTAATTCCAAGTTTCAAATAAAAGTGAGTCTTTAAGATTAATAAATTGACATTTTTCCTTTCTAGAAAGCGAATTTGGCTCAAAATTTTTTATTTTTCGGCATGGCGCAATTGCGATCAAAAATTGATGCTCCCACCGTTTATAAAGAAGAGATGTTAGCCGAGAGAGAGAAAATTCTGCAACAATATGAAGAGAATATAATTACAAATGAAAATGTGCAAAATAATCGCAGGAAACGGAAATCGATGCCTGAGAAGGTAAACAAAGCAAAGAAAAGAGATGAAGAAAGTGATAGTGAAGAAGATTCCGATGGAGATGATGCCGAAAATGTAGAAGAAAGGTTTGGTTTTTTGAATTGATTGGATTCACCTGAGAAAATTTCAAAGTGTCTGAATCAAATAAATACAAATTGCTTAGTCTTCATGAAAAAATAGTCACAAATTCGCCAGAATAATTGAAATCACGCCCAATACCAAATGGCACGGTGCTTGGCTCGCGCCTATTCCGCCCACCTAGTTCGAATTTCTAAAATATTGGGTATAATCTTAGTTGAGTCCTCCACATATTTCCAAAATTTTGTTCCGATGGCTACACAAATAAAGAAATTTTCCATGCGAGCGCCATATGAAAAATAAGAACAAATTCTGTAAAAATTAATTTTCATTTTTTTAGGCGACGAACCCTACGAAGAAGATCTGAGCCAGAGCAGAGTTCTGTGAAACGAAGTCGTCGAGCAATCATCATCGAAAGCAGTGATTCAGAATGAATCAAATTGTACAATTCGTGTCGTGTCATGACTGATATTTTGGTTTCATTTTTGTCGAATAAGATGTGCTTTTAAATTGAAACACACGGAATTATTTGAGTTCGATTTGATTGAGCAGTCGCACTCTGCCGATTCCATACATTTTCCGTTATTTTTTTCTGCTCATTTTTTGTGCCATTTCTCAATCGCGTTTGCTGACCAATACACTTTTCGGCGTAGCTCAACGAATTACACTGGTGCGCCCGGGAGCGGCACGAATAATAGTGAGACACCTCGAAGAGACGAGCGAGATTTGAGCAGCGAGGCGAACTCGATTGAGTGCAAAGCCGCGACGGAATACGACGAATTGGTGCTCGAGGCGGATTTTTATTGATTATTGATCAAAATGGGCAAATCACTTGGTGAGTTCTTTTTATTATGTTTTTTATTCCATTGTTTTATATTTAGGATATTTTTTGAAATCAAGAAATTCATCACGAAAAATGAGAAAACAGAACAAAAATTCTAGAAAAATCCAAAGATTTCGAAATTTTCTCGCTTGCAATTGGTGATTTAAAAAAAAATCGAATTCACACTTCAGAGCATAATAATTGCTTTATACAACGAACTATTTTTTAATCGATATTTTAAATTTGAATTATTACTTTCTCTCGTCTTTGGATTGTAATTTTTTAATTAGCAAGAAAATGCTTTTAAACGATTTACGTAAAATTATTGGAAGTTCTGTAATCTTATAAATATAATTCAGACGAAGAGACTATTCTGAAATCGCTTCAAGGGCAATCTGATGAGCAGAAAATTAAGAATCTTGTTGCAAAGCTCATCGAATCGGACAAGAGAGTATCGGAATTGCGTGAAAAAGCGACAAAGGTAGGAAATATGAGATTGAATTTAAAAATAAAACACAATGAAATGATAGGTTGAAAAATTATCAAAATTGAATGATAATTTGGAGAAAAAATTGGATAAAGTGAATCAGGTTCTCGTGAGAACTGAAGAAGCCAAGGGCAAGATGGAGGAGTTGTGCAGAGGGCTTCAGAAGTTGAACCAGCAGGTATTTTTGGTTATAATTTTCGATTGAAAATCATAATTTTATCAGATTCGCGAAGAAAGTGCGGCAAAAGTGAAGAAATTGGAAACCGAGCGCCGCGAAGCCGTCGAACAACTCAAGACTACTTTGAAAGTATCTAGCAAATCGCTTCGAGAACATTCATATGGAATTTTATAGGTTATTGAGAAAAGCATGTCGGCTGGAAAAGAAAAGTCCGATTTATTGGCTGAGGATAACCGTAAATTGGCAGAGAAATTCACCGAACTTGGAAAACAATATGAAGAACGCGTACAGGTTGGCGAATTTTTAAATATCCGATTTATCCGACGTGTTAATTACAAAACAGTATTTTTTTGCAAAAATACTACGATTATTTTTAGAAAAATTGTTGAATAAAATTATTTAGTTTATTTCAATTATTTTATTTCAGGTGGTTGAACAACAATATGAAAAGAAAGAAAAATATTGGGAGGAGTACTCGAAAACTAAAGATATCGAGATCAAGCTTCTCAAGGCCAAATTAGAAGCATCTTCGATAAATATGCAGAAGTTGGACCTTGAGAAGCAGGAGCTCACGAAGCACGTGATCGAGGAGACCGCCCGTGTTGGAGGTGCTCTGGAAACGGAGAAAATGCTCAAGGAGCAAGTGAAACAATACGCCGACAAGTACGCGGAGCTCACAAGTTGTCTGTCGAAGTCGAACACGGCGTTCGACAAATTCCGCAAGGAAATCGATCGGGTAAATGCGAACTGTCGGAAGGTTGAAGCTGACGTCGGATTGTGGAAGAAGAAATATGACGAAGCTAATCAGTAAGTTATTCGATATTCAGTTGAATTCAGTTGAATAGTTGTAAGTTTTCAATTTTCCTAATACATATATTGCTTTCTGATTATGGTCCATTTAAATTTGTACATTTTCGAGACATGAATAAGGCGTTTGAATTGCCGCCAAAACCGCGTTTCTTGCGAATTTACCATATTTTCGGTATTTTATCGCAAATTTATTTTTATTTTTGGTCTTTGAAATTGATATATTAACGTTTGCTGTTGGAAAGGTCATGAGAAATTGCATTATTATGTTGCGCACGAAAATTCGTGAAAACACCGTGACGCAAATATCATAGAAAAAACTAAAAAAAAACCCCTAATTACTTTTGAATTTTTTTCGGTTAGTCTTTTTGCAGAAAAGACTAAATTTGTTGACTTTGCACCTAGTTCCGTACTATTAGTGGGCCCATAATTCGTGTTGTATAAGCAGTTTCAACGGCACATCGAGTTTGGGGGTTTCTTAAATATTTAATTAAATAATTCGAAGTTTTGTCCAGATTTGTTAGGCAACTTCCACCCTTTTTATGAAATAATTGTTATTGTTCGAAAAATTCAAAGCGAAATTCGTGAATTACAAAATTTTCACTTTAAAATGTTTGACATGTTGAGTTAGGCTCCCTGAAACATTGATTGAGTTTTACGAAAATTTTGAAATCCATGGGATGATATCCAAAAATTGCAAATTTGGGTTCAGATATGTTAAATTCCGTGATTATTACCTCAATATCGAGTACGTTACCAAATTTATAAAAATTGTGGGCTGAAATTTGAATATCACGGATTTGTTGTTTTCTGAATGAATTTTTCAGATTACCTATCTGTTTTTTTTTCGTGAAAATTTCAGATCTGGCGGTATCGGTGAAAAAACCGTAGTTCCATTTTTTTCAATGTTTTGTTTTTCAGAAAAGTCCTCGTTCTCACCATGACGAATAAGGAATACACGGAGAAAATGGCAATCCAAGACAAGAAAATCGAGAAGCTCGAGAGTCTGTGTCGCGCGCTTCGCAACAATCCGGAGCAGTCGACCGCATAAATTGCGCATAATTAATTTTATGAGAATGTGTGTCTGTGTGTGCTTCTCGATCTCTTGTATATATATGATATATTATATTATATATGCACGCATTTTCAATGGTTTTCGTTTTTCTGTTATTATCTATCACTTGCCAATTTAAATAATAATAATTATTATAAATCATTTATTATTTAATTACTCCGAATATTATAATGAATAAGGCCACAAGAAATAGTAATATAGGGATTTGAATTGTTTGGAAGAGAAAATGAAAAACGAAAAACAAATAAAATGAGCATTGAAATGATGAAGAAGTGTCTAGAAACGTCATATGTTGCAGTCTATAATGTTTTTTTTTAACCAAATATGGGATAAATGGGGGTCCAATTTTCAGGGCATAAATTGGAATCGTTCGGGTTTGACACGTGTCAAGAGGAAAAAAGAAGCACCAAATATGGTGAGCATACAACAAAATAATGATATATTTTTTTGGGATGATTTTTTCAAATTTTTTTGGCTCAGAAATTGAAAAACCCTAATTACCCTTAAACAATTGAAACGACAAAATAGAAACTTATAAAGAAACACATTTTTTTTGGGTTTTTTATTTTCGATTTTTTCTCGAGAAAAATGTTTGAATATTAGACACCTATCCGGTTTTCCGCTTTTTTTCATAAGTGAGAAGGTTGTAAAAAAGACACAACAATGAGAGGTTTGCGATGGCGAGGAGAATCGGGACACGCCAGCGGATGAGCCATGCCTGAAAATTGGAAATCTTATTAAGCTTCATCAAATTCTCCTCTTTTTTTTTGCTATTATCCGGGTCGCGAGATTGCGGAAAATTGGCTAACGGTTGAGCATAACGATAGGCATTCCGCCATCTTCGAATTTTTCTGCTCATTGTGCACCGGCGAGACGTTTTTTTCAAAAAACTTTACTAATAAATGAAAAGTATTGTCGTCGTCAAACAATTGAAAAAAAGTGGGACCTTCGAATTTGCAAAATTACAATTACCTTCGCAAAAAAACGAGAACCCTGCACCGATTTACGATGAGTTTGATTCGCAGGTTATCCAGAGTACGGTATACGAATTCCCATTGTTTAAATTCGAATTTGAATTATAACGCGATGGTAAACTATTATGCGAGGTGCTCGTTTTTTTTGCGATAGTAAGAGTTCAAATTAATCGTTGACTGAATATACATAAAATGCGCATACATTATAATGCAATGTACGCAGTCTCGCGTACTTCTCGCTGCCTCGAGATGCATTGGCCCATAGCCAATAATTTTTTTTTCGTCAAGTCCGACAAAAAATGGAAAAATGATTTTAAAAAAGGCGAATAATCAAATCGTTCGAAGGAACGATAGTGAATTGAGAGTTTCGGTGAAAAAACTAACAAATTTAATTCGCCGAAATGGTTTTTTACTGCCGTTTTTACAGCAAAGTTTTTAGTGAAATTTTAATAAAATGGTGCAATCTTGCGTGAGCAATACATCAAATTTCCCGAAATTTTGCGTACTTTCGAGAAGAAACCATTGTCAACATTGTTCATGAAACTTTCAGGAAAATCACACTACAAATAGTTTGCTCATAATGCATTCATTGGCTTTTGCCTTTCAGTCACTCAAAAGCCCCCGCTTTTTTTGCGAGAAGCGATCGACGAAATAAATAAAGAAGCAACAACGTCAAGTGTGTTTTGCATTTCGTCGTACGTACCCTGAACGCCGGCTGTAGAATGATTCTGAGCGGATTGGCGCGCAACAATGCTTGTTCTTCCTGCTCGCGGAGAACTTCCTGACGTCGCTGCCCGGCGAGCCGTGCGGCTTCTTCGCGTCGCATTCGCACCTGAAGCCATTCATTCATCATTCATTCGATTCTCAGTTCCCTTCGAAACGTTTCTTTCTTTCTTTCTTTCGTTTTAGAGCACCGAATATTCAATATTGACATCGCTCGCAAGGTGTGTGTGTGTGTGTGTGTGTGTGCTCAAACTCTTGAGCTTTCAAGGACCGATAAAATTAGCAACAATCAAAGAAAAAAAATTGAAGAAGAAAAAGTTAGCAATTTTGTCACAGCTATGACGAATCATTAAATTGATTGAGCTTTTGATCACGAGAAAATAAATTCTTTGAAATGAATTCAGTTTAATAATTTTTTTGCAAATAGTTTGTGCACTCAGAATTGACGAACCCCTTGTGTCTCAAGTTCAGCAAGATTCGGCAAACTGCCCATCGTCTCATCGGTTCCTAGTTTCGATGTCGCCGCTGCGGCCGCGTGCGCCAATGCGTCGCCATTCCGATCGCGAGCCGATGCGAGCGTCGATCGCCGATTGATCCCAACGCCGGTCGACTGCAAAAATTGATTTTTACACACAAATATACGAGCTTCTTTCATCATCAACTTCGTATAAACGCAGGCGAAGATGAGAGGGGGGGGGGTAGAGAGAAAAGCTGAGGAGAGCATTACAATCGGTTCGGAACACTTACGCATGGCTCGTTGACGTCCGCCTGTCGCATAAGCGACGGCCGATTCCGACGAAGTTTGCTGTTGCCGGCCGCCTGTTGTTGTTGTTGTTTCTCAGCGGCCGCCATCACGTATTGATCGTAATGGTCGTCACTGCAATTATTGATGACTATTCAGAAATTCTCATCAATTCAATTGTACCTTAAAGAGAATCTAGATGACATTACAACAGTCGGTTGAGTGGCCAGATTTGATGGTCCCTGTTGTGCAGGCGGCTGCTGTTGCAATTGCTGTTGCTGCTGCTGCTGCTGCTGGTGTTGTTGTTGTTGTTGTTGTTGTTGAACAGAGCTCGGCTCAAAGTTCTGTTGCTGCGAACCTGACGATGTCGAAGGCATCATCGGACCATCTTGCAAATTATTCGCAATGAGATTCGGCTGCGGCACCTCCAAATGCTGCCCATCAACGATGGGGGTCACGATTTGTTGCGGCGAGAAGCTCGCATCATTCGCGTAGACGTACGTCGGTGTTTGGAAGCTGAAATATTCGAACTGATCCGAATATCAAAAAGACCAAATACTCACTTCACATGATTCGAAGTCGTGGGAACGTGATTGTGATACTTGGCTGACGTCGACGGCGCATCGTCGCTCATGTCGACAGACAAGTTCTGCAAACCAATTGAAAATGTTTAAAGGCGCATGAGCAAATATGGCTTACGTGTTCGAATGAGTGCTGCTTGCTGTGGGTCTGCGACAGATGTCTCGAATAGGAAATCGCGTCGGAGAGATCGGTTCCAAACGATTCTCCGCCGTTGTTGTCCTTGAGTAGTCGGCGGGTTCCCGGCTGCTTGAAGCTCGGATCGAACTGCTTCGCGTGGATTCTCGCGAGTTCCGAGTCTTCGCGCGCTTGCGCCGCCACGTACGTCGCCTGCTCGCTGCGCTCGCGAGCCGTCGACGTGCGCGACGCGGCGATATCGGCCTTCTGTTGGGCGATCGAAGCGGCACGTGCGGCAGTGCCGACGGCCTGCTCGACCTTCTCACGGAACTTCGACGCGCGCATGAAGAGAACGCCCTTCTTTCGCGCCGAGACCACAAGCACGTTGTTCTTGTAGCGGCCTTCTTCGCGAGTTCCGTCTTTCAACGTCGTCACTCCGAATCCGCATTTGGCGTTGTTTGCCCATTCACCATGGTACCTGAAAAATCGAGTAAAAAATCTGAATTGTAAGATCAAGATGATCGAATCTCATCTAGTAATGGGGGCTTACTTGAGTCCGTCGCTTCGCTCGCACACGCCGAATCCGCTCCGCGCGTCATTTTTCCATTCGCCCATGTACACCTCGGTGACATTATCCTCGATGGGCTCCTCATCCGGCGCGCTTCCATGATTGGCATGATGGAGCGAGTCCTCGCTGGTGCAGCTCATCGTCGAGCCGCTCGAGCGCAAACTTCCCGTCATACTCGCAACCCGTTGATGAATATCGCCGGTCGAATGCTGCTTTTTGATGCGGAGACCCGAGAGCAGAGTGCGTTTGACGGCGAGACTGCGTTCCGACAGCGAGCGGCGTCGGCGTTGCGGCGCCGCCGAGTTGGCGCGCAGCACGAATCCGCCGCGTCCGACGTGGCCGTCTTCTGGAAAAAAAAAACAAACGGCTCGTCGTGCCCGTCCCACTTCTAAAAACTCACTTTGATGTTGCTCCTCATTTCCGGCCTCCTCCTCATTCCGATCGCTTCTTAAGCTAGTCAGTGACGCGTGATTTTGCGATTTCGAGCGGAACTTGGCCGCATTCGCGTAGGCGGTACTCTTTCGAATGCCATAACCATGCCGCATTCCTCTCAACCATTGACCCTGATAACTTCCGCCGTCCACATAGATCTCCGTGCCGTAGCCGTCATGGAATCCCGCCGACCAGGTGCCCTGATATCTGGCCTGCGAGCTCGTCGACTGTCGGACACCATAACGACCCTTGTAGCCCTGCGTCCACTCACCTCTGAAAACAACGGATTAGTGGAAATCTCGTCGACTACTACGAAATAATAATTGTTTAATCTTCAAAATTTAAACCGTCGACATTCAAAGAAATCAACACGGCTCAAATTGGTGGTGCCGACTCCATGAATTTTCGGGCAATCTTGTCCTGGGGGCTACTCGTCCAGAACCCCGAATGGTCCCCGACACCCCGAACGACGTGCCCGCCAAAAACGTCCGCAGCCGCGACAGCCCACAATACCTGTATATCCAACGACCGCGCTGCTCGATTCCCAATCCGTGCCGCTTGCCATTCTGCCATTGTCCTTGATAGGTGTTACCCGATGGCCATGTGTAAATGCCAGAAAGCTAAAAAAAAAAACAATTGCATTCATCCAGACATCAACATGTGGTTGAAATCGTAAATTTTTGTGTGTGCGTGCCAGCCGAATGGATAATTAAACATTGAGCGGCGGGGGAGGAAACGGGGGATCTTTTTCTTCTTCTTCTTCTTCATCATTCCGAAAAGTGAAAAGTCGTACTATATATGTATATCTTCTCTATCTCTTCTCTTCGGTTTTTCTTTTTTGCAACAACGCAAATACTCACACAAAAATTTTCCCACCAAGCTGTGTAAACAATAAGACCGCCCCTGGGCTAAATGGGACCTTGCTCACCTCGAAACCATAGTGCCATGCGCCGGCGTACTCGCCTTTGCCCTGCGGCCCAGTGCACACACCATGACCGTGCGCTTTGCCTTCTTCCCAGCCGCCGACGTAGGTGCCGCCATCGTCGAAATCAAACCTGCCTCCATTCATTTCCCATGTCCCAGCTCAAAGGGTCCCTCTCGCTTTTTGGTTGTTGTTGTTGTTGTTGGTTGCTATCGTTTTTCTTCAGCTTCTTCTTCTTCTTCTTCTTGTCTAATCCACTAAATTGGGTAGCCTACAGATCTGAAATTATCACGAAATTTTCGAATCAAACGGCACCACTATAATTAATTGAAGTAGTGAATTGAAAAAATAAAAACAACAACAACAACAACAGGAGCGAGAAGGTTCAACGTGAAGAAGCCGCAGAAGCAGCAATGAAACGAAGCGGGGCGGATCGATAGAGAGACGAAAAGTGCCGCGGGCGGAGACGAGAGAGCCGCCGGAGCAGGAGCCGAAGCAGCAAGCACGAGCAGGCGGTGCTCTTCTCCAGCTCGCCTCGTGTCTGTTGCTTGCTTGCTTGCGCGCCGCCCGAGCCGCCTCGCCTAGTTGTATTTGTTGTGTGTGTGCGTATGTGCGTCATTTCAGAACGAGAGCACCGAAAAATGAGAGATTCTTTCTCTCATTTTCTCGTCGACGCGGCTCTTTTTTTCCGTTGCGCTGCTCTCCGCTGCTGCCGCCGCCGCCGCCGTCGTCGCTACGGTTGCTTCTCATGTTGCGTTGCGCAGGTGCTTCTGAAGAAGCTGAACTCACATTCAAATATGCCTTCTGATTGATTCCTAATGAGTCGCGATTTTGTCATCAAAATGCGGCAACATTCAGTCGGACTCATTTGAATATTTGCTAGATTTTTGTCGCTTCAAATATAAATGGGAAAATACTAAAAATAATAAATATTGAATATTTTCGAATAATTTGCATTCGATTCTTGTGGAAACTTAAAAACGACAAAAATCTTGTGATTTTTAAGATGCATGAGTCGAAAGAATAAGACGAAAAAAAAAAGGAGGATGGGCGTGTAGGAGGGTCCTTTCTTCTTCTTCTTCTTCTTCTTTCTTCTTTTTTTTTCTCCAATAATGTCAATCAACATAATCTAATTTTGCGCGGCTCCTGAGGTGGACATGGTCCCTAGGCCGTCTTGTCTTCTTTGCCGCTGGCGAAGGAGTAGCTTTTCGTTTGCGGATGCGATCGACGATGCGGATGAAAGAGATGGGTATGGGTGGACGAATGAGGAGGATGAGGAGGTCCGCGGAAATGAAATTGTTGAATGATTTATTTGAAAAGAACAAGCTGAAGGAGAAGATGAGTAGGTGGGGGAGGAAGCTTCGACACACACACACACACACAAAAAAGAACGAACAAAACTCTTGAGAAAAATGACAGAAGCAGCAGCAGCAGCAGGAGCTGGAGAAGATGAACAAAAAATTGCTGTTGGAGAAAGATGAAGAAGAAGAGAAGAAGAAGTCTGAATAGTTGACAAGGCCCGGAAATAAGAATCGCATTCCTCGAGGCGCGCTGTCGCAACAAATAGTATGGAAAGTGGAGAGACGCAGACGGTTTTAAAGTCATCAGGTCACTTTACACACACACACACACAGGCTTCGACGACGGACGGACGGACGGACGACGATGGCTCCATCGGAGCACTATGGATGTACATATAAATTAGACAGGAAATGTTCGGCTTCGTATCGGTAGATCAAAAAAAAAATCGAAATATTGACTAGTTTGAGTTGGAGATGGAGGAGATCTTGAGGATTATTGAGAAGCTCGCAAAAACACTCGATTTTGATCTCTCTTTTTTTTTTGCCGATAATGATTTGAAATGATGAGAGAAAATTGGGGGATCGATTGGACGATACGATGAATTTTCGCACATTTTTTTCTTTTATGATAAGAAGAAGCAACACTACTCAAATTTTTCTATAATTCTGGAATCTTAAGTTAAATTTAATCGGAAGTTTTTAGAAAATAAAAACGAACAAATGTATTCACATTTTCGGTCAAAACACGCAAAAAATTGAATAGACAAATTCAATTTTTTCAAGAAAAAAAAATAAATTTTAATTTTGCCTAAATGCAGATTTTTTCGACCGTTCTGAATTTTCAGATATGGCGCTGAAATTTCACAAAATCACGAGAGGTCCGATTAAAGCACGGGTTTTCGTTATATCGATTTAATGCTGCGGACATTTTTTTGAATGACATTATGGAAATATTTCCATCTGCGGACATCATTCCGGTAACTAATATAGACTAGGAGATGGCCATATTTGGGTGAAACACCATCAACGGCTGAAACCATCACGGACAGCAATCGGGGGCTACCAAAAGGACACGAAAATGAGAAGCGAGTCGAGAGTCGATGAGTCGGATTTTTGTTTAAACTCGACGGACGTACTGACTGACTGCCGAAACACAAAAACAGACAGGAGCAAGCCAGCCAGCAGCCGGAGGAATGGAAAAGCTTCGAGAAAAATGGGGCAAAGAAAAAAGGAATGGGAATGGGGGTGGGAGGAGGAAGGAGGAGAGGAGGGAGAGGGGTTTGGAGAGCACTTGAGCAGAGGCAGGAGAGGATATATATATATATATATATATATGTGTGTGTGTGCTCCGGTGAGAGCTCACTCACACACATATTTGTGTGTTGTTTTTTGTGTGAGTGAGGAAAAGAGGCGCCGCCGCCGCCGCCGCCGCGAGAGTGTATCTTTGTTGTCGCGAATATTTCATTTTTCTTCTCGCCGTCGGCATCATCTGAGGAGTTTTTGATCAAATTCTTCGAATCAACATTAAGTACATTTGAAATGCAAAAAAAACTGCGATGAAGCTGTAGTAAAATTCACGAACGAGAATAGTTGGGCGGCTTTTTGGTTCTCTGGTAACGCAAAACCAATCGGATCCGAAAAATTACAAATCGGATCCGACAAAATTCGGCTCCGGAATCAACCCGATCCGATTGGTAATTCTACGGATAAGATTTGTAATTGCATCCGATTGGTAATTTCTTGGATCCGATTTGTAATTTGTCGGATCCGATTGGAAATTGTTCTGATCAGATTTGTTTAGATAATTCGGATCCGATTCGATTTTTGTATTATTTCAGATCCGATTGGTAATTTCTCGGATCCGATTGGTAAAATTTTCCAATTCGGATCCGATTGGTATTGAGTTACCAGAGTTGTGAATTGCTAACTTTTTATTGGGTTGATATACGGAGTTGATTTACTACGATTTATATTGTCGCATTTATTATCTTCTGGCAAATTATACCTAATCGTACAGGGAAAAAACTGAATTTCTTTAGCACATGATACGATCAAATCAAAATTGCATTCTATTAGGTCCCTTACACTTGGAAGAACCGAAATGGCCGTGGCCGACTCGCAAATGGCCGTGGCTGACCCACGCCGGTGTACTCCACCCGGAAGAGTGAATAATCGGTTGTTCGCTTTTTGCCCCGCCCATTGCCGTTTCGTTTCTTTTTATTATTTAGTTTAATTACCCAAGTTTGAGAATATGGGAAAAAATATGGTAAACGAACTGTTTTGTGGTAGATTAGAAAGCAACGTGCTAACTATTCGATAAAATACAATAATCGTATTGGGTCTCGTTTGAACGACCATTCTATGTAGTCGTACACGGTTGCAAACCATTTAATTTTTTTCAGAATTACGCCAAAAATCATTATTCAAAAAAGATTCTGACCGTAATTCTAATATAGTCGGCGTCTGGCGACTTCTGTACGCGGGTAGATTTACGCGCATCCGCTATGGTCTCGCAAGAACTACATAGTTTCTTTGTATTTTAGAGGTAATTAGTTATTTTTAATTGCAATAATATTAAGTATTCAGGGAGATGATATAATCATCAAAAAATGAAACAGTTCAAGTGAAAATTTCAAAATAAGAATTCACGTGTGGCGAGACCATTTCGAAAGGCGCACTAGTAAATCTACCCGCGTATATCAGTCGCCGGGTGTCGACTATCGTGTTTTTTATTATTATTACTATTAGAGTAGTTCTAAAATTCTTAACCTGATGCAATAAGCGACAACAACTTTTCATCACAAAAACATATGTTCATACTAGTTCTAATAGATTTCATCTGCGGACATTAACCGTCACACTTGCTCATAATTAAACTGGAATTTATTGGTGAACCGAAAAAATCTCACTACGTATATGGCGAAAATGTACAAAAGAAAATGATGGATGACAACATCAATATATTGGGAAATAATCACAGGTAGCTCTCGTTTTTGGATAATCGAATTGCGGGAGTGATTCCGGCGAGATTCTCGACCATTCGAACGGCGCGCGGCATCGTCGACGTCGTGTCGTCGTCCTCTTCGGCGACTTTCGATAATGGCCGTGATCGTGTGCGACGCGACTAAGAACGTGTCGATAATTATTCGAGTATTTCATTGAGAAAAAACAAAAACAAAAAATTGTGTTGTCGCACTACAATTTCTCATGCTCACCTCTTTGCCGGAGCTTGAATCGACGTCCTCTTCCTCGGCCACCAAACTTTCCATTTTTCTTTGGGCACTCACAACTTCTTGAACTTTGGCGTCGATTTGTTTGATGACCGTTTGCCGGTTTTCGGGCGATGTTCTGAAATCAGCGAGCCCCGTTTGAAGGACATTCGAATAGCAACTAACGAATGGTCGGCGTTGATCTGAGCACTCAGCATTTTCCCAATGCTTCCGAGCTCTTCAATGTCATCTTGAAGTCGTCGCCTTTCGACAGACATCGTGATTGCCGTCGGCTTCTGACCAGCTCGTATTCGCTCCCGAATACACTTCTCAACTTCAGCGACTCTGTCAAGCATTTGCCGGTGTGTCGCCATAAAACTCTCGACGACTCGAAGCCTCGCCTCGTTTTTTCTGATCGCTTCTTCCAATTCGGCCCAAGCCTTCTCCAGCTTCCCATTCCGCTCGTCGTGCTCATTCTCGCGCATCGTGGTCCTCTCGGTGGTTCGTGCCATCGCGACGAGCTGCTTCCCGTAGTCGTATGTGCTCTTCGCGGTGTTGTCAAGAGCGGCGCGATCTTGTCGAAGATGACTCACCGCGTTCTCGTCAACCTCGGCCAAACTATATTCAGTGTTGAGAGTTTCTTTAAGCTCGACGAGCCACTTAATCGCCTGATCGAGATCGGCATATGTGGTGAGCAGCTGGATGAGCTGCTGCTGCTTCAAGCGACGGACATTCGCGAGGTCGTTGCATCTTGAATCTTTTATTCATTCTCGAATGATTTCGAATCAAACTATCAGACCTGTTTTGTCTTTGCGAAATGTATGAAAGACTTGACGCGACTCTCGAAGCGAACTGCTCACTTGGCAACACATCCTCGAACTGATGCGCCTTCCGCATCGTCTCTCTTCCAGCCTCCATCGCATTCTCAAATGTGAGATCTGCGAACACCAATATGAATAGCCTGCGGAGGACATCATAAACTCACTCAAGCTGCTCAATTTGTCGTCGAGAATCTTCTTCTCCTTCTGAATCTCGTCGAGATCGTTGAGTTTCGACGATTCGCCGTCGTCGGCGCACAACATTTCAAGCATCGCATCGTTTTGTCTCGTCAATTCCAATAGTTTCGCTTGGAAGTTTTTGTTGGAGACGGCGAACTCGGATTGAGCATTGACGCGATGGGCGAATTGATCGCCAACGAGTCCGACTTGCTCGCGCATTTTGTGAAGCGAAATCGAGTATTGCGGACACACCGCCATCAGACGAGTCGCCATTTCGGCGAGCTGGCCAGTCTGCTCTCCGATTTCCTGAAATTCATCTACTATTTCATCTCCGGAACCTCAAATCTTTCCGCTCCAGAATCAATCCGACCCGACTGCTAATTCGACGGATTAGATTGAATTTTTTGGATCCGGTTGGTTCAGTTTTTCAGCTCATCACAATCTTACCTTTGTCTTCTCCTTCAACTGCGCATGCTGCTTCACGAGACTTTCAGCTTCATCCAAATTATCAGAGTACTGCAAATGGGAAACCCGTCGATTGTCCGCAGCTCGAATTTCACTAACCTGACATAACGAGTTCAGCCATTTCTCGCCACTTCCTTCGAGCCAATCGAGCAATCGATTCACGCCAGCCGCGTGCTCTTCGATGAGCTCTTCCTTACTTTCTTGCTCTTCTTTCTGCTTTATTCCATTTATCGAATTTTTGAGATTTTCTGCTGCATATTTATCATCGATTCGCTTCATTGTGAGCAATTTCGTGATAAATTCATCCACTTAATTGATGTATTTTTTTTTGGGTTTTCGATTCGACGTTTAAAAATGCCTACATTTCGCTTCTTTCTCGGCATCTCTCTTACTCCGATCCGATGCAATTTCTGTTAAATAATCTTCAAATTGAGTCATTTGCTGAAAATTGTCCAAAATTAGGCGAAAAAAAGAAAAAATGACTACCATTCGTCGTTTATACCAATCATCCGGATCATACGTCGAAGTTCCTCCGAATTCCTCAGGCAATTGAGAAATATCAATAAATTTCGATAATTTGTGCATCGAAATGAGAATTGTCTGAAAATTGAGACGAATAATACATAAACGCAAAAAGAGGATTGCCTCTGAAAAAAACGAACCCGTAAGGAATATCCGCTGACGATCAAATCAAAATTGATTTTCTGTTGATCAAGAAACTTTTCCGGTTGAATTATCAACACTTGTCGAACTTTTTTGTATAACGCTTGCTAAGAAAAAAAAAGAAATTCGAGGTTATGAAAGTGTTTAATCCAATAATCGCCCCCCATCGAAGCTCCCGCGAATTTAGCAAACGTCTAGAATTTCACTATAAAAATAGCTTTTAAAAATTACTGGAAAGAGAGATTTCTGTTTCAATTGGAATTAGTTTCCAACTATAAACCAGGATAAATTCAATATTTTCAAATCAAATATTTTTAGGATGATTTAAGTTGAAAATCGGCATCAGGAATACTATTTCTAATCGAAAACGAATCGAAATAATTTTGCAACAATTTTTTCAAACATTTTTTCAGTGAACCTTTAACTGAATATTATTAGCATCGCAAAAAAACGAGCGCCTTGAATAATTGTGGAACTTCTTCGAGGCTGTAATTCAAATTCGAATTTTGTAAATCGGCGCAGAGCGTTCGTTTTTTTTTTGAGAATGTAATTGATTGTTCTTTCAACACAATAATGAAAGGACAATTCAAAGAAATGACAATCACCGAATTTGGATGTATTTGAAGAGAGTGAGTGAGACAGGGGGCCAATTTTTGGATTATCCATATAATTGAATACCAACTTGACATGCTCTCAAATAAAATTTGAGTTGTTTCAATTGAATATGCCTAGTGTCGATGATGACAGTAAATGTCGTCGTGGGAGGTAGTGTATCGGATAAAAGAGCCAGTAAAGAGACGAGTTGCTCATACGAAACTTCTGCAAAACAATTTGAGAATTTGAGCAACAATGTGATCTCATTTAATATTCTATTTGAGCCAAAAACAATTCGACAAAATGACAAACGTGTGTCGAGTTGATTTTGAGACTATTCTGACAAGGGAGGTCATTTTTTGCTGTCCGTCTTAAAATTTATTTATTTTTTGCATACAGGTTCTTTAGAAAATTTCCAAGACTACTCTTTTGAGACTACTCTTTTATGCTTCAATCTACATAAGGAGGAAGAACAAATGAGAAATGAAGAGAGGAATTCATACCTTGTATGGCGGCCGTTGATATTACTAATAGAACATTTCCATCGCGATCAGTTCCACCTGAAAATCAATCAAAAAATGAATTGAATATTTCATCAATTTATTTTCAGATTCGTTCTAGTTTTGGCTGCGTATCAAACATGTGCAAAACTCGAGTTTGCAACTAGAAACATATGCAAAAAAAACTTGTTAATTTCGCGCCAAGAAGAAGCAAAATTATATTTGGTTAGAATTGTTTGAATTTTCGACGGTTGTTTGTCTTCGACAATAGTTTTTTTTTCTCGCATAAATTGACATCAAAAGTGAGTTTTTTTTATTGTTTCAAACTCTCGGGGGCCGCATTCAATAACCAACAATTCGGCATTTATTCCGCCGCTCGCCATTCATTTGCTTTTATTTGTCCAATGACTTATACATCAACACGGTTTCCGATTGAGTGCGCTTCTTCTCCCCCATAACGAGATTGCCGTGGGGCAAAAAATCGATAAACTATGCGATATATATATATAGTTTGTGAGAATGATTGATTGGAAACCCGTGGACGGTGAAGAAGGGAAAGCGGCGCATCGGAATCGAACGCCGTCCGTCGTAAAATCGAAAATGAATGCGCGCCCAAATTTCAATTGACATGCAGGTTTTCATAACCGAATACCTGTCGAATATTGATTACGATTACTCGATGTCTACGCCTGCTTCGAAGGTTCTCAAACCGCTATGAATATCCAAAATGAGTACTGTAATCGAGAGACTCCGCAAACACCAAATTGGAAATAACACACAGTTTGTTTTCGGAAAAAAGTGACTGCCAGAATCGGCCGCTACGAGACTCAAAAAAATTTATTTTTCCGAAATTTGAAAACTCTCCAAAGTTTCTTAAAAACCGCAGATTTTGGGTTTTTATTTTTATTTTCAAGCATTTTAATTTTTCAATATAGGAATATCAAGAAATTTACAAAAAAATTGTGAGAAATCCCAATTCAATTGGGCAATTGAAACAAAAAAATAATCGATCAAAGGCGCATAGCAAGAAAAATGAGTTGGGTCTTGTGACGACTGATTCTGGCAGATTTCGGAAGCAGATTATACAGTCTTTCTAATCAATTATCTCTCGAAAACAATTATCGTTGTGGAGGAGAAGATTTGATAAATTTGATCTGCGGACGTTTTTATTAAAAATAAATTTTTAACAATATTGTTCCAATTAAACAGCACAGGTAACATTAGTGTTACTTCATGTAGCTGCGGACATTTGAAGGGAATTTTTGTAAATAAAAAAATAGATTGAAAGGCAAAATAAAAGCTGGGAAATACCAGGAATATAGGCGATTCGGTCGAGTACATGCTGCCGTTGTTTGTGCCAATTCATGAAGGCCTCTGCCGAATATTAATTAATAGTCGAAATTAATAATAAGTTTGGCGCCGTGCGTGATAACCTGTCGTCGTTTTGCGGCGGGAACAACAAGAAAACGAGGAAGACGGAGAAGATGTTGGGCCGAACACACACACACACACCGACACGACAACACAATACAGGCAGACAGGGGGCAGTGCGAGGAATGGGCGGATGGGAGGACGACGAGTTGAGATGGGTAAAAACGGTCGTGTACACAAAACGGCGCGATGCTGCTGAGAAGAAGAAGAATGAGAAGACGGCGGAGAATGCGACTGTCAACTAGCATGTTACAATTAAGCCTCAATCAAATCGCTTCTCCATTATTGTGGTGGGTTTCGTTGTGTAATTCACCGGTCGCAATGTCAAATTGATTAATTGACATTGATACTCGAATATTACAGTACATCCTGTCTCTCCCTCCGAAATCGCAATTATTATCGGCTTTGAAATCATTCGATTGCGGGGGTTTTGTCTGCTGCGAACGGTATCTTTTTGAAGGGATGACATGATGGAATTCGATTGTTGAAATCCCCTATAAGAACCATGACGTGCGTTGAATTCTGAAGTCGTCAATTCGCAACCAATTTTCTAAAAAAAGAGCGTGGCGTCACTCGATATTTGATATGTTTTATGACCAAATCCCAAAAAAAAATATTTCTAAAAACCACCCACCATTCTCTCACGACTTCGTTTAAAGGCGCATATTTCCGAAAAAGGAAGATTGCCGATGGCGGGAATTTGAAATCGGTGTCATTGTCGATGACTGCTAGATTCTTACTGAAGGGCGAAATAATTTTGATCATTAAGTCGTTGCAGAATACATCTTCTGTCGTTTGTAAATTGTATCAAGAATTAGAGAATTTTTGATTGTCTGAATCAAGTCTATCATCGTATTTTTTCTTGGAATCCTTGTAGGAAAATATTTCTTTTTAAATCAAGGTCTCAGTTTCGCGTTTTTATTAAAAAAATATGTTCAAGAAAACGACAGAAAGCAGCAGAATTCTGATAAAACTGATGATTCACGTATCAATTCAATGACGGAATTCAATTTGTGCTTGACGAGTTGAAATTACAAATTCGATAGAAGAAAATTGTATTTGGAATCAAGGGGACCATTTCTTAAAATGTGAACGTTTCCCTGTCGTTTTTTTTTTGGAATTTTTGACAATAATATTTTTTTAATCATGCTCAATCAGTTCCGCAATTACACCACACGCAAATTTGCACACATTTCACTCAGCCGTTGCTAGAAAAACAGATGGAAGATGGACTACTCTTCGGCCGTGGAGGTGAACACAGCCAAGAGGAAGGCTTCCCATGAGATGGTCTCTTTGGAAGGAGATCACCACAAAAACAGCTGAAGGAGCCGTTATCATCCCGTGGTTCACCCAAGCTTGGAAAGCTGAGCTTCGCGCCCCTCAACAGGCGAAAGACGAACCGACTAAGCGACTAAGCGAGTGAATTCCAAAAAATCATCAATCCAATTGCCTAATTGAAACAAAAAATAATCGATCAAAGGCGTATAGTGAAGAAAATGAGTTGGGTCTTGTGACGACTGATTCTGGCAGAATTCGGAAACAGATTATACAGTCTTCCTAATCAATTATCTCTCGAAAACAATTATCGTTGTGGAGGAGAAGTTCTGATAAATTTGATCTGCGGACGTTTTTTATTAAAAATAAATTTTAAACAATATTTTTCCAATTAAACAGCACAGGTAACATTAGTGTTACTTCATGTAGCTGCGGACATTTGAAGGGAATTTTTGTAAATAAGATTTTGTATACAATTTAATTCTTGGGTGTTGTGACGACTGACTCGCCGCTTCTTCTCGGACTATCAATAGACCGCAATTTCTTTTTATATTTTTTTGAAATTTCAGGAATGAATATTGTCGACGTTGCGCGACTGCAAAAAAATTTTAAAAGAGGCTTTTGGCTTATCCTTATAGATGGGGCCGTAAATCGACACGTTTAATTTGCGCCAAGACCACTGCCGCTGGTTTTTTTTTTTGGCATTTTGCCAATTCTCTAAACAAATGATTTTCCAGACTCAAGCAGTTTTTATTTTAAATTAAAAAAAAAAAAAACTTTTTTTTAATAAAACCCTATTTTAAAATTCGAAACAATTCGCGAAATATTTTCCAGTTTCGAATGCACCTTTAAACATCGAATGGAATTGTTACATGAAAATTTCTTTTCTAAAAATACAATAATCCAAGAAGTTTTTTGTACATCTCTGTGAAGCTCATACTGATTTGCCAAAGCAAATCTAACATCTAAATGAAAATGCAATCTGTAACTTCATACGTTGTATAATAACCCAAAATAATTGGACCAAGATCTTTTATTTTAAATCGCCAAGAATGTTCCAAAATTGGGCATTCATGACAATTCTTTTGCATTTCGATTTTGCAACGGGTCCTTGATTTTGATGGTCGATTTTGGAGAAAAAAATCACATGCAGATTGTTACAAGATGGAAAAATAACAAGAGTTTGAAGGCGATGGAATGTGGTTGCACGGAAAAAAAACCAAAATCTCAGTGGATTGGAGAGAGTTGATGACGCTAGTCAAAAAAAAAAATGACAATTCCCAGACAAAAAAATCGGGAAACAATCACAGAAGATGTTACAAAATGCAAATGACTACGTCTCGATGTTACCGTGTGAAGAAGGGGGGGGACGATCGAAAATCGCCGTTTGGCAAGCTTCTCCCAAAAAACGCTTGTGAAAAGCCGTCTCTTCTCAAAATTTTGCAGATCCCTGCGTGCTCGACAAACGACAATTCGAAACTATTCCAAATCTTTTGAAGATATGAAATAGTTCAGACACTATTCATATTTGGTGTCATTTGGTGGGACGGGGGGGGGGGTGAATAAATGAGGGTGGGAAGGGGAACAAATGGAGATCGGTTGACAAAACATCCCGATTCGAACAAATGAGAAAAAAATAAATGGAAAAAAAAACGCAGATTTCGATTGATTAAAGTGCAAAAAAGTTCTTGTTAATTTCGGTTATTAGAAAAACCAAAAATTCGCGAAATGAATGCTGAGAAACCATTAGATTTTCCTAGATTTTCCGGCTTGAAATTATACTTTTTGTTTGCAAAAAAGGCAATTTTTGAGGTTTGAGAAACGAATGGACAATTCTTGTAGGAAAATCTCTAAAACTCTTAAACAATTTAACATTAGTAAAATAAAAAATCTAGTTAATTCTAAAGAATTTACGCAAAGAATGACCACCAATTTCTGTGAAACTCGAACATTTTTTTGAAAGAATTTGGATTGAAAAACCAAATATTTTCAAAATTATAATAATAATAATAAAAACCACCCGAAAATGAGGAGGAAAATCGTTGAAAACTCGCAAAAATTTCAAACTTGGCAACGAAAAAAAACGAAAATTGAGAATAATCACCGGAATCAACAAGAACGTTTTCAAATAAACAGGAAAAAAGTGGTCACGAGACTAGAACTCAAAAAGAAACCACAAAAAAAGAGAGAAACAAAGAAAAAAATGAGAGAGAGAGAAAAAATGCCTGCGTTTTGATAGGGGAGCATATGCTGTGTGTAACCAAATTTGCACATGAAACCATTCTCGAATGAGAGAGAACACAAGCTAACACATATTGGAAGGAATCACATGAGACATGATTAGAATAGCAAATAATCAAGAAACAATCAAATCGTTATCATCCGGGGTGGAAGGCAGGTAGATCGGATATATCGCGAGATGAACCCACTAACATATATGGTGCACGCGCGTCTTTTGGTGTACAAAATAATATATATCAAAATTTCTAAACATTCGTCTAAATAATTGGATGATGGAAGAAGCGAGCGAGATTATGATGAGGTGTGAAGGAGCCTGCCATTCGGTCTATAAACAACATCAATCTATAAACAACAAAATACGAAAAAAAAAAAAGTAATTTTGTTGGAAGAAAGTTGGGTGAATAAAGGGGGGAATGTCGTCGAGGGTACACGGTGTTTTGTCGAAACGAGTATGATCATATATAGTGTGCGGTTTTGTGTAGGTATGACGCGTATTTTCTCTCCAACTACGAAGAAGCAACAGCGGCGATGAGCTGCAGCGGACATACGCGAACACCGACCACGTCGTCGACATGTCGCGACAGCGATGCTGACGACGATGTCGACGAGGAGGCGGACGATGGACGAGCGGGCTGCGATTGTTGCTGCTGAAATTGGATATTCGATTTGGAATTCGCCAGCATTTTCTTGTCGTAGTTTACAGACGCTCAAATCTACAGCAAAATTGCCACATCGAAAGCGAAAAATTTTTTGGCAAAAAAATTTCTAATTAAAAAAATAAAGATCAAGAAGATCATCTACGTTCTTTCACGGATCAATTCAGTTCTTGAAAAAATGTCAAATTTGACGCTAAACATTAAAATAACCACTATAACATAAATCGCTTTCGACAATCTCACCAAGGCGTCTTCAAGTGTTTCAACCTTCATTCTCAATAACAATGCATATTTCACGGTACTTGTTGTATTTGAAATTGGCCACCCATCCATACAACATAAATCAAAAAGAACCAGTTCGTAGCCGGCATATATGGAGATACCGTATGCCTCTTATCAAGGTAATTTTTACCTGATTTATCCAGTTGGACGGCGGCATCGGAATAGCACGCGCTGCTGGTGAATTACAGAATTGCGAAGCGGCGAATACATTGCCGTGATGAGGACTCGTCGAATGAGCTTTCCTATTCGGGTTTGCATTCAGCGACGTGTTGTTAAATGCTCCACTGCTGGTGGTGTTGCTATGATTGGAGCGAACACGTCCGTTCTTCGCCTTTAATACTCTCATTATAAATCTTTTTCATTTAATTTTTCGACCAAAAATCTTCATTTGCACTTAATAATCTGGTTTCATCGATTCTAATCTCAGCAAAAAACTGCTTAATTATAATGGATACGAAAATTTTGCAAGAAACGAAAGGGATAAATTGGATAAAATCATGGATACTAATGGGGTCGAATGAACGACCGTGAGCGAATTTTACAAAAAAAAAAAAAGAAACGCACGAATTGTTTTCTGGTTACCTAGTAAAATTTTGAATTTGTCAAAAAAGTTCTCATGGGAATTCGGTTCAAACAAAGTTTCAAGAGTTCAGTTTTGAAAAAAGAAGTTTTCTTCAAGTTTTCATATAGCCTGCGTCGCGCGGCACAACTGAATTTTTGAATCATGTTTTATATTTCACTTTATCACTACTACTTTCGGATTTTTTTTGAAGTTAAAAAATTGTGCGAAACACAAAAATCGAATAAACGAATTTTACAATAAAATACAACTTTTCACAAAGGAAGAATTCGATATTCTTTTCCTTAATGAATAATCAAATCGTTTTTTGATATAAAAATATCAAATTTAGAATTTCAAGATTCCATACTTCCCTATTCTATTTTTATCAAATTACGCCGAAAAATATGAAGACCCTTTCCAATTACATATGCTTCAATCGCGACCAAAAAATTTTTAGCCCGACAACTTTTCATGTACTTTCAGATAAAAGGGGTGTCATAAGGCTCAAACTCCCAGGATAAAAAGTTCAATTACGCCCAATTCCAAATGGCGCGGTGTTTAGCCCGCGCCTAAGCCCTTAGAAAATGTTAAATTAGAAAAAAAAAAACGAACCTGTTGTTGGCGCGTTGGTGGCGATGTCGAGCCACTAGCTACGTTCGATGCACGACAATACATATTTTGCATTTTAGATTTCTAAAATAGAGAAAAACAAACTAAAGCAAAATACCTAAAAATTTGCTTACATTTTCGTTGAATACGCTGATCTTAGGGCAATAGTTATACACCGGGTGAACCCGAGGGGTCGAAACGACCAAAAGATCTGCAAAAACATCAAAATCAGTACCGAAAAACGAAACCTGAAATCAGGGAACAACAACGAAGAAAACGCGCGTCGAAATCCGCCGAAAAGAGCGAGCGCGTCACGAGAAGAGGCGAGACGCGACGCATGACCGCGACGCGGCCCACACACCGCAGAAATCAATCGAGGCGCAACAAAAAACTGGCCCCGCCTGTCTGCCTGCCCGTATGCTTTCCTGTCGGGCCTGTCGCCGTGTTGGCGACGTGAGAAAAAAATGGAGGCGAGGGACACAAAATAATGAAACGGGCTCTCTAAAAATGGAGATAAATGACATCATTGAACACAAGTGTGACGTAGCTTAAACAACACACATCGCTGCGAGACCACTATCATTTCAAACGTTATTTTATTCTAGGCCCACGGCACTTATAATGAAAAATGTTCACAAACAGAATCTTGAATACTGCCACCCTCCTTTAAACAATATTATGGATCTATTCTACATAGTTAATCTATAAATGAAACAAATTCGAAATGTGCGGTGATATCGTTTTCTTCGCAATAAACGCTTAATTTCTCAAAAGAGGTACTGTAGGTTATAACGCGATGTTTGGAATTATTTTAAGAAGTATATGGTCGACCGACAGTACAATTTTTGCGAGATTATCGCGAAGAAAACAAAAGCGCTGCATAATTTATCCAAAGATGAAACCAATTTCGAGAGGGTTCAGAAAAAATGGTACCGTAATAAAACGACCACTTTTAAATTTCTAAAAATCAAAATTAATGGAAAAATGATAAGATTGACGCCCAGATGTTGGATAAAAACGATTAGATGAATTTGTGAAGAAAAAAACAGAAAATGAAGCACAAATAAAGTGTAAAAGTCGAAACAAATAGTTGTGAAAATTTGAGAACGCGAAAAAAACGAAAAAAAATGTTGCTACGATCAACTGAGCAAAGCTCAATTTGCGAGCATTTTCATCAAGATTTTTTTAGTAACTCAAAATCAATCGGATCCGATTGATTTTGAGTTATCCGAGATATAAATATGAGAACCTCTAAAAACTTAGGGAAGCTATTTATTTCAATCGCGACAAGAAATGAACACCGTGCGCATATTTAGATTCGCAGGTTATCCAGATTACGGTACCCCGAATTCCCACACTTTAAAGGGAATTTCGAAAAAAAATCGCGCTCGAGATCTCTGGTAAATGAAAATCAATCGGATACGAAAATAATTCTTTTTCAATCGAAATCGAAAATAAATTTATCGTTTTCAAATTATTCCAAAATATCAATCGAATCAAAGTTGAAAATGAAAAAAAAAAAACAATCGATTTAAAAAAAATTGAAACCGAGATTTAAAATCGAATTTAAACACACTTTCTCAATCGAATTTCAATTATTTTTTAATCAAATCGAGTTAATTTATATTTCATTATTCTTCGAATCTTATAGTTTTCATTTACATGACTTTATAAACATATTTTTAAAAACCAAGCGATTTTTTTTCTGCAAAGCTTTAAATTGATAATAGGAAGCAATATCAACAATTGATGAAAAAATTTTGGGAGTTGCACTATAAATATTGACATTGAAAGATGCCTCGTGGCAAAATTAAAAGATTTGCTCAAAACACCGGCAAAACGTCAATATTTTCGAAGTTTTGATAAGAATTTCTTTACTCCTTCAGAATCCTATTTAAAACACGATGACCTTTGAACCTTTTGTTGATTTCGAATGTCAAAATTTGATTTTTGTGTAAAAACTAGTTTTTCTGTATCAATTAAATAGCAACCACTAAAATGGGTTCCGGTTCGCGAACCACTCACAAAAATGGCACTAATCGAATTATTTTAGACGATTTTGATTGATTTCTCTTCTACTAAAAAGTTCGTCAATATTGACATTTTTAATCGGAAATTTATATCAATATTTAATTTTTTTTAAGTGAAGAAGTGACGAACGATGAAAAATGAAAACAAACCGATAAGTTTTCAAGTTAAATATTAAGATAAATATATGAGAACCAATAAAAAATCAGTCACCTTTTATTATATTTCAAACAGTTTTTGAAAAGGAATTAACTTTAAAGTCATAAAAAAAAAAGAAAAACCTTTTTTTGAAATCGTCAACTTCGCGACGTTTGTTATTTCTAACATGAAATGATCAACTTTTAGTTGGTCCCAGAAAGTTTCAGTCTCTTTGAGAAATCTGCAAGGAATAACTATTATCATCTTAAAAAATAATAATTAATATTAGATTTTGGACAAAAAACTGATTCAAAATATTTAGTTTTTAAGGGTTTTTATCAATTTTTTCCAATATCTTGAGAATGACATATAATAAAGAAAATTTAGACGTCATCTATTTAAAATAGTTGGTTGAATGGCAAATGAAGGCCGTTGATCTACAGTACCACTCTGCGAAATTAAATGTTTAGAGAGGAAAAAGAGACAAAAACGACAGCGCTACATAATGAAAATTTGTCGATTTTGTTTAATTTATACATTAACTGAATACGTCCATTACGGGAGGTGACTGCTGGATGTGTACACCAGGGGAGCTAAATAAAAAGATAGGTTAAAGGCGCACACCCTACAAGTCTCGATACCTCTTCCGCATTCGGAATTAAATGCACCAATATTCAATTTTCTGAAGCACATTTTACTAGTTGTGCTATGAAAATTTCACGCAAAAAACCAGGCATATAATTTGAGTCTAATCCGGCTTCAAAATTTTTTCAGCAACACTTTTTCCTCTAGATAGTTTCAAAAGTATGGAAAGAAAGTGGCAACCATGAAAATTTCAAACTGAAAATCCATTTCAATTACAAAAACTTTATTCGAGTACACAGAGTACAACATAAACAATTATTATACAGAATAAATTTGCGGTGAAGAGGTGTGGAACGCGGCAAGTACTTTATTAGGTGCAAATAAAGCTCTTTCAATAAGAATGGTGTGAGATCCAATTTAACGGGATCGGATGCGGGGTTAGAATGTTATAAATATTAAAACAAACCATATTTGGAAAAGGGATGCGCGCGATTGATTGGAACTTCGTGACGAGACGATTTACAACAAGAATGAACGATGATTCTCATTACCATAATGCTCATAAGTGGGGTTGCTGTTGTTATTGTTGTTGTTATTAAACGAGTAAACATCCGAAACAGGTCCCCAAACCGGATGACTGTGAAGCATATCAAGTCCATGATTGTGAACATGATTTTTGATGAAATTGCAGAAGCTTCCAGAATACGCCTAAAAATCCCGAGAATCAAAATAATTAATCAGTGTTAAATAAAAATTACCGAGTAATTATCGAAATTCTCCTGATTATCATTTTCGGTAGGATCGGTTTCATATCCCGACGATGATGGTGATCCAGGACGACGCATTCTAAAATTAAGCAATTCACAAAATTTTGAGAACTCCTAAATTACCTATGCCCACAATCACCAATGGAAGTCTCGATGTTGCGAATAGCTGGTTTTCGATAAGCTAGTGTCGTTACTATATTTTTCTCGTTCCTCTGCTTGTCCTTCTTGAGCTCCAAATTGGTGACTGGGACATCAACTTTCTACAATTTGATATTTTCAATTAAGAAACATTAAAACGCAAACTTTGGATTTATATTCGAGACGCTGCACTTGGACGTTGTTCGTCATTTTTGGCTTTAGCGGCAGAATTTGTTTGCGAACCGAATTTCCGCCGAAGCTGCTCGACGACGTTGACATGTGGTAGCGCTCAAGGTGCAGAGGCTGCGGATGATAGATTTTGACGAATTGTGCGTTAACCGACATATCGACTAAAATAAAACAATTTTCGCGCTTGACAAAGATCGTCGGTCAAATATCAAGGTTGAAAAACTCAACTTTCAATAGAATATTTAGAAAAAACTCACCAAAGTTTTAAAAGACGATATTGAAGAGAACGCATATCTGCGAAATTCTGGTTAATATAGGCGAACAGACCGTGGGAAAGTCAATTTTCCCACGGCCCCGTGGGAAACTGTGCAGATTTATGTCATGGTGTGCCACACTAGGGTATTACTACAGTACACTGCAATCCACGTAGGAATGTCAAATAATATTGCAATCGCAAAAAAAACGAGCAGCCTGTGCCAATTTACGGTGAGTTTGATTCGCAGAGTTTGACCGAAAAAATATCATGGTTTTGTGATGGTAAAAGTCTGTTTCCGGAAAAAAAAGGTTTTTAAAAGAATCAGAGAGGTCTTACAAGTACGCGTTGTTAGTACGCGATGTGCGCCTTTAACATATCCTTATGCATATGCTTGTAAATCTAGCATTTTATTTTCGCGCCAAAGGACTGCCATCACTTTTTGGGCATTTAGACAATTTTAACGCGACGTCGAAAATATATTCTTAAAAACTACACTTTTTTTAAAATTTCTTTTTTCAGTTATTTTAATTTTTTTTTGAAGGAAATCGCCAAGAAAATTGTCAGTAAACTCAATTCATTCGTGAAATAAAAAATTAAATGATCTGTTAAAGGTTCATAACGCGAAAAAAAATTGGGTCCTGTAGTGACTGATTCTCTCTAGTCCACATCAGCTCTGCGACAAGCCGTGGAGACTGCAGACCCAGCCTTCGATCAGTTGTTTAAAACCACAATATTCCTTCTTGAAGTATTTTGTTCGTCGCACCGTCCACTCTGCCTCCCTCTAACACTTACACGCCGGTTGTCTCCCTGGTGCACGCAGACATGCGTGGTGTAGTGTGTTCACTATTTCCGTTGCGCGCGAGTTAGCGGGTTCGTATCCGCGTGCCTTGCTTTTCTTCCAAGTGATGAAACATAATTGCGTGAGCTGGCAGCAGTGATCGCTAAATGTCATAGTTACACTGATGGGTTTTTTGTCAGTTTATTTTAGGTTGTTTACAAGGACTTTGTTTTCTTTTAACATATGAATACGTGTATTGTTGTGATTCTTCAGTTGGAATTGGTTCATATTCATTCATCGAGTACTCACGGTTTTGAAAATTGACGACAATTTTGAACACTCTGCAGATGATTAGATTAATAATCGTATTCCCAAAGATTGTCAACGAAATTCCGTTAGCTTCACTCACTCAACAGATTCGGTCAAACTTTAAAATATCTATGCACAATGATAAACATCGTCTTGAAGCGAATTTAATTATAAAACAAAGTTCTAAATTGGGTAATTTTTTCTTTTTTTCTCGACCAATGGAAAAAAAAACATGAAATTATTGTTTATTGGGATTATTCAATGATTCTTCGACCTCGTCAATTGAATCATCTTCGCTGCTGCTTTGAGCGTTTACAGTTTCATACTGCGCATAAATTGTGCCCCATTTTCGGAGGTTGTTTGCGAAAAGAGCAAGTTTCCACAAAACCATTCCGAGAATCAAATTCGACATTAATAGCATTGTTGTCGACACACCGTTTTCTGTTCGAGCATTCAATCCTGAATTTCCAATGAAAAAAAAATCAATGTAGTGGTCTGAATTAAAAAAAAAGAATTACGGAAAATGTCAAATCCGCTAGCAGCGTTTGTATAAAAATAATACAAAAAGTTGTTATCCGGTGAATGTTTCGTTCGATTCCTTCGAATTTTTTTTCTCTGATTATAAAAATCTAAAAAAAAATGATGCAAAAATATTCAATGATTAAAGTAGATTTAAAAAAAACCAGTTCGTGCAAATATCTTTGATATCATAAAATGTAGAAACGGAATCACTTTCGGAAAAGCCTCCTTAATTTATTTTGATTGATCATTTCAAAAATGATTCTTACCAACTGCTGAATGAAATTATTTCCACAGATAATTGCCCGGCCATTGCTAATGTCTTTTACTAATAATAGGCAAAAAAATCAAATCAATAAAGAAAAGAAATGACAAACCAGTTTGGCAATTATTGATTTCTGCATACGAATAGCATCGATAATTGATATTGTCGACCCGAGTGTGTTGGTTGTTTTCGAATCGCATTGCTAAAATCGGCGATATTTCAACGGCGCAAATTGGCTTCTGTAATCATGTCGAAATGAACGAATCACAACGGAGAATGTCGTATTAGAATAGATATGTCGGGTTTGCGTTGAATAATTTTCGACAAAATATTATATTTTATTTATTTGATTTTAAATAATTTTTCGCATAAAACATTTAAGAACAACTCGATTCCGTATTTGATTATCTGTTTTCGAATTGTTAACATCGCAAAAACAAAAGGCCAATAATTATTAACTAAATATTTTTTTAACTAAATTCACTAAATATGATTATTAACTAAATATAATTATTAACTAAATAAATACTTTTAACTAAATTCATATTTTTCAACTAAATAAATCCAATTTTTAACTAAATAAACCTAGCTGACAATGGATGTCTTTTTGCTGTCCGTCTCAAAATTTAAGAAGTGTATTGTCGGCGTCAAACGACAGAAGGGAGGCGGGGTCTTAAAATTCGAGAAATCAGTGTAGATTTAAATTAATCGTTGACTGAATATTTAATGCGCGCACACTATAATGCAATGTTCGCAATGTTGTATCTGACCTATTGGATCAATATTTCGATATTTTGAGACTTTTTATGTTAGTATCTTAAAAAGTAGCTGCGTAGTGGTCAAGCGGTGTTTCAAGCGGAGCAGAATTATAAAGCGATCCCCATGAAACGGACCATTTCGCTTTTGTTTAACTGTCATGGGACCGGGACCAATGTGCACAAAAATAGTTGTGTGCCTTTAAGAACCTACAGGGTTCCCTATTTTTCTATTTTTGAATCATTTGATGCAAGACGTTGGAGCAGCAATTCAAATCTAAATCGACCTAATATGTTTCAAACCTTCTCAAATCTATGCCAGATCATGTTTTTGATGTTATTACCTCGAATAAATAAGTGCTAAAAATTTCAGCTCGATTGAACCACTCGTTTAAAAGTTATGAAGAAAATTAATTATTGTTGAAAAATGACAAATGTATCCAGGTGTCGTAGGATCCTGCGTTTTGTACGCAATGCTAAGAGACAGTTACCGTAATCCTCGAAGCGATTTACGGGGACTTTTTTTTTTAATTTCGCATATTCATTTTTTTATTTTTCGCTCAATTTTCGTATTTTCCTTCGAAATTTGTTATTTAAATTTTGCAGAAACCGAGTTTAATAATTTATTTAGCAGAATAAGCACTTTTAAACGATATTTTTTTGGTAAAAACAGCAGAGATTAAAAAGAAAACATTTTTGTCGTTAATAAAATTATTTATTCGTGTTTTGCTTTTTGTACGCGTTTCTATTATCTTGTTTTTGTATTCTTCATTTTCGAAATAATTTTTAGAGCGACAAAATCTTCACGAAAATTCCCAACTCAACTGGACAAATGGAAAAGTGCATATTCTGAAAAATAAATAATTAAACTCGGTTTCTACAGGTTTTAAATAAAAGATTTCTAAAAAAAAATTATAAAATACAGCAAAAAATTGAAAGAAAATTTAAAAAAAATCTCCGTAAATCGCTGCGAGGATTACGGTAACTGTCTCTTAGCATTGCGTACAAAACGCAGGATCCTACGACACCTGGATACATTTGTTATTTCTCAACAATAGTTGAGTTATTAGAGTTTTATTGAACTCAAAGTAAGAACAGAAAATGGCAATCAACACAAAATACGCGCCCTTATATACTGGGTTGACGTGCTTCTCGAGAAATTCGTACAATTTCTAGTAAGCGAGATAGTGTTCGAGCTGATGTCGAAAGATTTGATAATGAACAATTCGGAGATGAGTTCGGCCATTTCCCCTTCAGCCCGAGCTCCTCAGCCAGCGAACGTTTCCAATTTTTTTTACCCCTTGGTTGCCCCGATTCTCACCGAAAGGAGAGGGCGATTGACCCGTTTGCCACGGTCAAACAGAGCTGCACAGAACTTAAATTTTCTAAAAACGGAACACGGAATCCGGAACAAATGTTTTTTTGACGGAACACGGAACGACTTTTTGGTGATATAAAAAATAATTTATTAAAACCTAATCCAACCCGAATACTTTAAAATTAACAGTGCAGAATGTGAGAGTTACCGCTATCCTAACACACAAAAATCAATAAAACATTTTTTTCGAATCTTCGTTTTTACTGAAATTCGCTTTTTTTGTGGAACACGGAATCAGGAACAAATTTTTCTTCTACGGATTACGGAACAGCAAAATTTCAGGGAAAACGGAAAACGGAATTCCGTGCAGCTCTGCGGTCAAACTTCCCCAGATTCCTCTGGTGGGGGAACTTTGTGATTTCCGCGAGAAATCGTGCCTCTCAAACGTACGGTTTCCGGCGGAAATCGGATTGTTCTTGAGGTCGCGCTAGCTCTCATTTCTCAATATTCGTCACCTTATAGCTGCATTTTTTAAGTTCAAATCTGGTGTATTTCCGCAACATATAAACTCCAGTTGGAATAACGTGTTCAACAGCCACTCGTCCATGCAAACAAGCATTCAGCTAAATCCGTTTGTTACTCAGTCGACAGCTCTGGTAACTCAAAACCAATCTGATCCGAAAAAATTCGGCCCTGGAATCAACCTTATCCGATTGGTAACTCTACGAATAAGATTGGAAAATTGTCGAATCCGATTCGTTTTTTGGGTATTTTCGGATCCGATTGGTAATTTGCCGGATGAGATTGGTTATTTGTCGAATCCGATTCGAATTGAAACATTAAAACAAAACGGATGCGACAATTTTCCAATCTTATTCGTAGAATTTCCAATCGGATAAGGTTAATTCCAGAGCCGAGTTTTGTCGAATCCGATTGGTTTTGAGTTACCAGAGAGTTTTGCAAATTCTCTCAACCATTTTGATTTGATGAGATTTTCGACCAAATTCGATATCAACCATTATATTATTCTCTTTAAAAGATAAATTCCCGTCAAAATGTTCTATAATAAAATGGATTTGAAATTTGTTTTTAGAAAGAAAAAACCTCGACCAAATCCATGAACAGGGCTTATGAATAGAATAAATACTATGAAATTCATATTGACAAAAAAATATTTGTAAAAATGAACGAATTGAAGATATTTTGAAGATAAAAAACGTAATCTGAAAAAAAATAATTATATATTAATCATTTCTATTATTTTTTTGTGAATCAATTATGCATTATGAAGCTATATCAATTGTTATTTGCATTCTAGCAATATCGTTAAATATTGAATCGAAAAAATATGTACCATTTCATTTATCGACGTTAAATCAAAGGAAGGGTATTCAATTTTCAATAATTTCTAAAATATTATAGGCGTTTTTCAGCTTTTCTCAAAAACAATGAAATTTTCTTTATGAATCGCTTTTTGGTCTTCACAACTTTTACATTTTTGCCATTTTCAAACGGCTCGATGAATTTGAAAATTGACGAGTTGGCCATTGTTGAAATTAAAATTGAAAAAATTCAATTGTTTTCTAGCAAAATGCTGTCATCGAAAAAGCTCGAAGGGGCGTGGCGACCTACAGTAACCGAAATCGACGCACCGCCCGTCCTGAGTGCTCGGCATTCGATATTTCATAAATTACCCTATTTTATTTCGAATCCATCGTTGAAAAAGGCGTTTTTTGATGAAAAATTGTGAGAATCGATTTGAAATTTTCCAAAAAAAAAAGAGACCGAAAAAATATTTGCGACAGATGCGACGACGATCGTTTATTCAAACTTGGTTTCCGCATTTATCAGAATTACATCGAAGCCGGTTTGCCGTTACAAATCCAATGTGCCACGTGTCAAAATTATGCTTCTGGTCTCAGCACGTTCTTCTATGTTTTGCCAGAAAGGTAATACTAAAATATGTCGCTTATGGACCTAGTCATGCAATGAAAAAAAATTTTTTTATTCAATTTTTTTTTCATTTAAATTCCCTATGCACGCACGTCGAAAATTACAAAAAATTGACGCGATATATCGTAATTATCCGCTATTTATTTTCAAAGGCGCACGCGAAAAGCTGCGCGGGTCACGTCGCGAAGTTGGTACTGTAATTTTTTAATGGCTGTTTTTTTTTTTAATTTTTTGAGCGTATTAAATATTTTTTTTTCGGAAATATGTAAAAGTATTTTGTTTAATTAACGCTAATTGTAAAGGTTTATCAAAAGCGGCACCGAATGAATTCTGCGTCAAATCAACACGAATATCACAATTTTTCACGTACATTTTTTACACACATTTTTTTGTTCAATTTTTCACGAAATATAGACATATATTGTCGAATTTGGAGTATTTATACCAATAATTGTTTTTTTTTCACGCCGTTACTCATTTCCTCTTCAAAGTTTTCGAAAAATACGGAAAAATAACACACAGAAACGCCTTTGAAAATATGAATTACGATATATCGCGTCAATTCTTTTTTTGTAACTTTCGACGTGCGTGCATAGGGAATTCAAATGAAAAAAATTGATTTAAAAAATTTTTTCATTGCATGAATGGTCCATTAATTAGTTATTTGGATATTGTTTCCGCATAAGTATTTATTAACAGAGATTTCGCTCAAGAGTTCGGCAATTTGTTCATTGAACGACGTGTTCTCAATTCGAATCCATTCTACTGCGATTCGGCTGACTGCGAGCAAAATCCTCGGGTCACATCGCTTCTCGCATATTTCGCTACAATAACAAACGAATTACTAGGTGAGAAAGGCATTATTATTTAAACTAGCTTTCAATTGAGCACACAAAATTGTTGGCACCGAGAAATTGTCGAGATGGTCCGGCGAACAGACGTCGACCGAAATGGATCGGAAACTACAAGGAACTCCGAATGGAGAGCTATACGTAAATACTCGCGATTATTTCAATTTTGCGCGTTTTCTCATCAGATTGATGTTCCGTGGAAGGAATATTTCAATGCAATGGATGCGAAAGATCAGCATCTTTTCACATTGTTCGGCGTCCAGGGTCTTACAACGACGTGCGCTTTTGAGCTTGATGGCGAAGTTGTGGGCTCGAATGTATTTGTGAACACTGATCCCGTTGGAGCGGTTAAGAATTTGGAGAACAGTCTGAATCAGTATTTTGTGTGGTGAAATCAAACCAACCTTGTAGAAGTTCGAACGACTGACGTGTTCACTTATGCAGATTATGAGAGCTTGGTTGTTCGGAAGGATTCGCTGAAAAACGAGGAAATGAACCTGGAGGTTATTTTTCGTTTCGATAGTTACTGTAAACAGTGGTCCCGTGAATGCAGAAGAAAAATGATTTCTGCTTTTCCACGGAAAATAGATTTCAGAAATTTTCAGCCGTTCTGTTTTCAATTAAAAAATTGAGAATTTCCAAGAAGCGAGAAAGGCGTTTGAATTGCCGCCAAAACAGCAGTACTTTGCGCAACTTGTGATTTTTTTTTTCGTTTTGATCTTGTGGAAATTGATATTGAATTATTGACATTTGAGATTTAAAATGTCAGAAAATTAAAATAATTCAGAGATTCGAAAAGGACGAACCGGTGTTGGTTTCGGTTTAAGCATCGGGGTTCCACGTGGGTTCCCAAAAACATCCGCAGTTTGTTCCAAAATTTTTTTGCCCTACGAGTACGAAACTCCAATTACACATCGTCCTCAGTTTAGCGCGTTGGGCTAAACCATGATATGGGCGACTTTTGTATCGACTTATTGAATTGTTTCCCCTGTTAGTCCCAAAATGTTCCGCCGGTTATCCCAAACCAAAATGTGTACCCTGTTCGTCCCGATCGAATTGCTGAGATTATGCGTGAAAACACCACGATGCAAATATCACAGAAAAAAACCAAAAAATAAGACCTATAGTCGATGTCCGGCGACTGCTGCACGCGTGTAGATTTACGCGCATGCGCCTTGAAAAGGTCTCGCCACATGTGAATGCGTATTTTGCTGATTTCGCGTGAACGATTTATTTTTTCTAGATGAGTTTCGCATTTCTTCAAATTCCTAACGTCGTTCGATTTAAAAATTATGGAACCGAAATAAGCAGTTAGTCCGTGCGAGACCAACCTAAATCTACCCGCGTCTGAATATTTTTCGATCGGTTTTTTGCCAGAACAAGGGAAATTTTTAAAAATCTAACATCGCATTACAATTAGGCCCAAAATTAATGCCATATTGTCTGGTTCAATTTGGGTGGTTTCTTTAAAGCTGCGCTTCAGAATACTTGAAGCGAAATTGAAGCCAAATATGTGTTTGGGAATGTCGTGCAAAGTTTGCACAGGCTTTCAGCAGACTCTGAAAAGAAACTGAGCCGAGACACGATCGAATTTTAAAAATTGTTTGAACGGATGCCTAAAAAATTTCGAGCAACTCTTGCTCTTTTTGATTTTTTCATATTCTGTGATGGTTTTTTGAAGCCCATTTGCAAGAATGACAAGCAAATCAAAACGTCCGTCGTTTATTTTATCAATCTGTTCTTTCGCAGATTTTCATTTCGTGGTCCGATTATTCGTGTTGTTCCGCTTGCTGTTGTCCAGTAAGCATTTGTGGGTACGAATTCCAAACTGCGGCGACATGGTTGATTTTCCAACTTGAAAATTCAAGTCCAATACAATAATTTTTAGCGATAAGGTTTTTTCGTCGAAATCCCGAAAAGGGTATTTATCAATTCGAAAAATTGTTCAGAATAAGCCGGTTCGCCGAAATGAATGGAATTTTTGAAATATTTTGAAAATTTCAGATCAAAACCAAGTCATTCTCGCAAACTCTTGACAAAATTCTGAATCTTCCGCCTTACAAGTCGAATTATTTTAAAGCATTTTTGTCAATCTGATAATTTCAGAAGCGAAGGTGTCGCCGTTTTCTCGTCCCTACTGCAAAAAGTTGAATTTAATGATGTTTTCGACGAAATTAATGCAAGTTTTCAATTGAAATATATTTTATTATATTCAATATTTAGCTTAAATATTTTTCTTTCAAATTTTCTCATAAAAAACCAATGCAGTAAAAATAAAATACGAAAAATGATTATTTTTCTTTTTTTCTCCATTGAAACTTTCTTTTTTGTCTGTTTTGCTGAGTTGGCAGCAAAAATGATTTTTTGCAGTTTTATGTCTTTCGTTTTTATTTTTTGTGAGCGCAAAAATTAAAAATTATTTCGTTTCCACTTTAATTCAGCTGCATTGTCCGTTTTGTTTGAACAAAAAATTACAGACAAGACTCATAAATGATTTCATCGCGACAAACTCGCCGAATAATAAATACTCATTTCGTAGTGGAGTTTTCATCGAATCGGTTTCTTGTAAATCCGACGAACAAAAATTGGATTGCACGAAATGGGCAAAATGTCATGGAATTGAGCTAGTAATCAATTAGAGCTTACAAATTAATGGAAATCGCATTTTATTTTAGGATGGTATCATTGAAGAAAACGCTGATGAAGGAATCGATTCGTGTACCCAAATTCAATTCATCGATGTTCTTGTCGGATTCCAGAGTTTGCGATTCGGGTGATTTTCACATTGATTTTCATTCTCCAATATCTATATGTGTAGAGCAAGGAAAGGAGATAAACTGCGTATTCGGATGGATCCCGAAGCGCACAATCCGAACACAAAATTCGTATGGAAGGTCAATATGCGCAATCCAAAGAAATACGATCAAACAAAGCATTGTGAGATTCAAGGAATCATTCAAAGGAATAATGAGATACTTGTGATTGGATTGAAAGATTTAGACCTGTAAGCCAATTCTATTCGTATTAAGGAACATAGTTTGTTTAATTTTAGGAGGGTCGATTTGATTCTGAATGATAAAAAGAAAATTAGGATTCGATTTTACGATATCTCGTAAGATTCTTCATTTTTTTTAAATTTGGAAAGCAGAAAATTTTTAGAAAACGCTCAAAATCGAATGCAGTTCTTGTTACAGTATTGGTGTGGTCTCTCGCAATCTCAGTATTCTTTTCTGTCCTTATTTGGTTCGTGTGGTTTATGAACAGAGAAAGGAAGCGACGAGTACGAGCAGTTCAACCTCCAACATGATTTTTTTTAGTCATTTACATTCATCATGTTACACGAAATTAGATTAAAAGTCGTTATAAAAAGTTATAAATGAAAAAAACCGATTTAATTATACATTTCAAAATCTCCGCCTCTTCATATCGCTCGGAACCGGTGTCAGCACAGCTGATGGAATTTTTCGTTTTCTCGATGCCATCTGAAGTGTAATTTATTTGAAAATTGGATTTTGGCTTCCACAAAGAAATATTTTGTTGTTGAAAATCCAATCTTACCGAAACGATATCTTTTTGATTAACATCGATATAGGAAGTGATTCGCCGGATTGTCTGAGGACACCCTTCGCTTCCAATCATACTTATATCCAACCCGCCTTCAACCAGATTGGAAACCCGCATTTTTGGTTCGATTTCAAAATCCTGCAATATGAAATTGAAAATGTGATGTAAAAACAACTACAGTATACATGAGAGATGTACGAAAAAATTTCTCATTTGAAATTTCAATAATTTTTTGGAATTTTTCAAATTTTTAATACATATGAATCCATGTGTGGAAAGCTATGAACAGCGCTTCCAACTGATCTATTTCTATCAGATCATATTTTCAAAGCAAGATCTGTGGTTTAAAATATTTTCAACGTGACATTAGTTGCGTAAGTATTGAAAATGGCGAAATATTGCAAAAAAATAATCCTACCTTTCCATTTTCTTGCATTCGACTTCTTAAGCTTTCCAACTCGAATTCTGCTGTTTGTAAAGCCGATTTCAGCTCTTGAAGTAGCATAATCTAAAATTGCTCGATAAAAACATGAAAAAAAACAAATAAGTAAACCTGCGAACGGAAATCATTATATATTTTCATGATATCCTCGTGACCGAATGGATTCATTTCTAAAATTTTATTTTAATTAAAAAAAATTCTAAATTAAAAATGCATACCCATATTGCTCTTTTCCAGAACAATCTCGATATTCTTGAGCTTCTTTTGACCAATATTTGTTGGCAACTTCATTTCTTGGCTGCGAAGATGGGCGCCAGAAGATTTGAATTCGGAGAATCTCAACGCAGTTACACTAATATCGAGCTGAAATTTCAATTTGAATTTAAAAGAAGCTCAAATAAAAATAGAATTACCGGGTTGAAAACTGCATGAGAAGATGAGGAAACAGAGCCCGTTTTGATGCGGAATGCGCTCTTCTTCTTCGCCATTGCGTTTGCCGACGAATTTCCCATTGTCGACGGACTTGCTGGCTGTTCGGACATATTGATGAGTTTCTGAAGATCGTGTGCCTTTCGTTCGCGTTCTTTCTTTCGTTGCTCAATTCTTCTCATCTCGGCCATCAGCTCTTCTTCTTCTTTTAACTAATATTAACTATTTTTTTTTCATGGAATATCATTACGTACCTGTTCTTTCGTTCTATCCCATTGCTTGCATAATTGTTCTTTTCTTCTCTTTTCATGATCTGCATCATAAGCCACGGGCGTCGAATTTGGATCTTGTATCAATGCAAGTTCATATAAAATGGAGTAGAACCGATCTTTGAGATCTTCCATACTCCTTGTTACACCGAACTTCTTCATATCGTAGCGATCCAAAACAATTGGCCATCGAATATCAAACTGTCGACAAACTTCGAACAGATAATCAGTTTCTTCACGAGACCAACTTTTACATTTTAAGTATTCTTCGTATACTTCGTCTGTATATGTCGGTATGTCAATAACCTACAAAATATTGAAAATTTATTTCAAAAAGAAACTACCTTATTAAGTTTTGCGAAAGGATAAGGCTCGTTCTGATTTATTTTGTCAACCCTTTGCCAGTGGTAAAGTTGCAAACCATCAGATCTCCCCTCATTTGTAAATGGCACCCATTTATACTTTCTCACTGCTCGAAATCCCATCTTAAATTTTAAATAAATAAAAAAGAAAAAGAACAAAAAGACCTTAAACTTTGGATTTTGATATGTTTTTCTCATATCCGTCGGCATAACTGCTGATAAGTCCTTATTTGATATTAAATTATATAGCTCACGAGCCATTCCTTCAGGTCGCTTTGAACTGGACGTGCTGGGTTTTACAGTCTAAGTAATTTTACATTTCAGGTTTAAAATCGAATACAAACCTTTTTATTTAATATTTTCATTCCACTTATTAATGGGCTCTCTTTATCGGTCTTTTCCCCGCCGCGCAGTAGAGATTGGACATCTCCAATCATCTAAAAATTTTCAAATTATTTAATTAATAAATAAACCAAAAAAAGGAAAAGAAACGAAAAGAAATACCAAAAATTTGAAAAAATAAAATAAAATAGAACGCTGCTGGAAGCAAGCGCGCTCCATCTCACTTTCGCGGTGAGATACGTAGGATCTTTAGGGTACGGTAGTCGTTGGCTGAGTAGCATATTCTTCAGCATTGCCACCTTTACATCGCAGTGGAATTTGCGATTTTTTCCATTTTTTTTTACTTGAGTTTTGTGCGTTTTGCATATTTGTTAATTTAAAAATTAAAAAATATCGTGTTCTATTTTTTAGCGCTCGTCTGATCTTGCCGTTTTTCGTAGAATTCTGCAAATTTTGAATTTTGTCAAGTTATTTTATTTTCTTTTCAGCCCTCAAACTGGATATAGAGCACAGAAAGGCTAAAATCAAAAGATAGCAGTCCTTGAAAGCTCACACACACAACTCTTCTACAAATCAACCATGGTTATTTTTTAATATCGAAATAGAAACTTTAATTTTATGTTTTTCTAATTGTTTATTTTTGAATTTAGGCTGTCGCTTACAAGAATGAAAAAACTGTCGGAGACAACTCGGAGCACAGAATCCGTCTTACCTTGACTTCCCAGAATGTCAAGCCCCTCGAAAAGGGTAAGATTCTATGTTCATAAGTTTGACGGAGCGATTAAACACAATTTTAAAAGATATATTGGCTCTTTGCCAGATGTCTCAAGGTAAAAAGGTGTGCACGTCTCTGCAAAATGAATTTTTCCATAAACGCTGTTTATATTCACCCCAAGCGTATATTTCCAAGTTCGTAGAATTATTAACGAGTGTGACTGCGGAAAATTGGCGAATACCAAAAAATTTTGCCAGTACGCAAAACTAAAAATATTGCTTTATGCGCCTATGTTTAAGGATATGCATCCAATGAGATTTTTTCTTTAATTTTTTTTGCCATTTAGTCAATTTTCCGCAGTTGCGCGACGCCAACAATTCACTTATTTAGCGAATAAGCCGTTTGACGCCGAAAATACGATTTAGGGCCAAAAGTATGGATTTAAGAACTTTATTAGTATTATCATCACAAAAAAATGAGCACCTTGAACAATTAATAATCCTTTTTTTGGAGCAATAAATATGATTCCGATATTCTGTGAATCAAACTCACAGTAAATTGATCCATTTTGTGTATTTTTTTGGGATTCTCGTTTTTATATCTCGCTGCATACCGCGACTAATAATTTCGATTGATGTCGAATCATCTTCATGGCTATATCTAATTCTTTTAACTTTTCAGTTCAAAAACATATATATTAAGCATAAGAATAAGTTAAAGGTCTTTCCGTACGATTAAGCGCCATTTAATCGTACGGCAAGATTTCTCTCTCTCTCTCTCTCACTTACTGTCGGCATGTAAGCTATAATGTTGAGTAGCAGCACGTCTTTCCGCCTAGAGACACGTAACCAATATTTTTAAATTTTGTTCATTCGATTGACACCTACAATTTCTAATTTATCGTTTTCAGTTTGCGCCCAGCTCATTGAAGGAGCCAAGGGAGAAAACCTCATCGTGAAGGGTCCAATCCGTATGCCGACTAAGGTTCTTCGCATTACCACCCGCAAGACCCCATGCGGAGAGGGTTCCAAGACTTGGGATCGTTTCCAGGTTTGTTTTTTATTTAATTAAAAAAGTGATCGTTGAGAGAGAGTGTGTATTATATATTTACAATTTGATAATTTAAAAATAGCGATAAACATTGACAAAGTATGGCGAAAACGAAAAAAAAAACATTGCCAGTGGACTGTGAAAGTGTTTATTTATGAGTCTTAGTATAAAGATCAATTAAAGGCTCATGTCCCAAACCCTTCTCCTAATTTTTAAATTACATTATTTCCTTTAAACCTAATTTCAATATTTAGATGCGCATTCACAAGCGTCTCATCAACTTGCATGCGCCTGCTGACGTGCTTCGCCAGATCACGTCCATCTCTATCGAGCCAGGAGTCGATATTGAGGTGACCAAGGCCGACTAAGGCGTTGGTGCGGCGCGAACGGGTAACAGCTCCTGCCGCTCATCAGAACTAATTCAGCTTTTACCTTGTTCGTTGTTGCCCTTTTTGGTTTTGATTTGTTGTGTTGGGAATGTTTTTAACATTTCATAAACTGTTTATTCAAGTTATTAAGTTATTCCTCTATTGAGGTCCATTAAAAAATCAGTATGAAATAATATGATATTTTAAACTTTTAAACAGGGTTGAAATTTGAGTCTGAAGTTCTTTGAGGGTTCATAGTGTTCTCATTTTTTCCAAGCAGGTTCAAATCAGTTTTCTATTATGATAACGCTATTTTTGAAACCAAAAATTGAAGAAACTCAACATTATCGCGAAATTAAATAAAACAAAAATATTGGCAAGAAGGTCAAATTAAGTTTTATTTGTTGAGTCTTTTGTTATCAATTATGGTAATTGCTTATTTCAGCATGTTAAACTTTAGTAATTCAAAATCAATCGCATCCGACAATTTGATTATCCGATCCGTAGAATTTCCAATCGGATTAGGTTGTTTCCGGAGTTCAATTTTGACGGATCCGAGTCGTTTTGAGTTACTAAAGTGTATTGTACGCAAACTCAATTTCGCTCATTTTTAATATTCTTTGACATTTTTTAAATTCGTACTTATCTCTGGGACCTCGAAACCCCAAAAATTATGCGTTCAAAATTCTCAATCATGTGAAATGTAAATGTTTAAAATAGTCGTGTGATAAAATGCATTGGGCGTAAATAAGTGACATGCTCATTTATAGAAATTCGAATTTCAATTACAGAATTTTGCCTAAAATACCCATTCAGGTCTGTTTTAAATAATGAATAAAACCGTTAATTTTTCAAAATGAATTCGAAAATGACATTGCGGACTATGCATTTTATTTGACGAAGATAGTCATGTTGTTTACTACGTAATCGATATTCCCGCAAAGTTTTTTTTTTTGAAATCTAGTTTCAAAGATATTTTTATAGTTTTAAAGGTTACCGCTTCCCCAACTTAATAATGAATTTTCAAAAAGTTTTTTTGATCCAAATATTGATTGTCAATACAGCGTTTGCGAAGCTTAAATTTTGAAATTGATAGAAGACAAATTTCAACTCATTTATATTAATTGACCGATTGAAATATGTATATTCTTATATTATCAAAATGAATTTTTGGCTTATCATAAATTATGTCAAAAAATTATTTTGCCGTTGGTTTATTTCGAAAGACGTGAGATAGTTTCCTATTTTTTACTGATCTTTTATTTTTTTACCTTTAATTTTTATTTTGGCCGTTCTCGGTTAACAATTGAGTTCTATTTTTTCCTAGTTCCATTATGATTCTACTCCGCGAAAACGTTTTTTTTTCGGATTTTTAAAAATAATTTGTATTTTTTATGAATATCACTCGGTAAATATGAATAACATTTTTCACTCATTCGATACTATCAGTAATAGTTCAGTTAGAATACGTATTTGGTGAATTTAGACAGATTTATTATTTCGTATCATTCTTGACGCCATGAAAACGTGGTTCCATCTTTTTTCAACAAAAAGGGTCATTTCCGTTTTTTGGATCCAACAATTATCAATCGGATCCGACAAATATGGAAAATACCATTCGTTTTCGAAAATTTTTCAATCGAATCCGTAGAATTAATTATCAATTGGATTGGGTTGATTCCGAAGCCGAAATTTGTCGGATTCGATTGGTTTTGAGTTACCAGAGTCAGTGCCTTGACAAGCTGACCAAAATATCCACAGTGTGATTAATATGATTTATTTTTGATAAATGGGTCGGTGCACGAAGTCAAAAGCCAGAATCTACCACACTTCCAGAAAAAGGAGGAGCAGGACCTTCTTCTCCTAGTGAGATGGAGACGCAGAGATGCAAAGCGATGCTGGCCTAAGCTCTAGTGAATTGTATAGGTGTCTGCGTCCACAATTGGTCACAGATTATTGCTAAACGTTAAAAAAAACATTTTAAAAAAGCATTTTTATATTAAAGGATTGAAATATATGTATATATATATGCGTCGCTACCCGTAGTATCAGTTTTGCGAGATTAAGCATAATGCAAATTGGTCGATGTTTTTATTTGCAATCACTTTGAATCGTTGATTGTTCAAGATGACATCTCCCGGGGCAAATGTGGATGAGTCAGAAGAATGCACAGTATGTGCAAATGTAATGATTCTTCCGTTTACGATTCCGGGATGTCGCCACAAATTCTGCTATACATGCGTTAAAGGTAACATATGATTTAAAATAAAAGAATTTCCCGAATTTCGCACAATTTCAGCAGTTAAATTGTTGTCTATGGGTGGATGTCCGATGTGTCGTCACCCAATTGACAATCAAGCTGTCGAGAAACCATCAATTCTGGGTGTCGACTTGAAGATGACATTGCCTGAATCATCCTCTGGTAAGCGACAGAGCATAAGTATAACTTAGAGCACTTCAAAAATATTCAATTTAATGAAACCAAGGAAGATTTCTTTATTGTGGTGGTAATTATGACAAAAATTTAATTTTTTAATATGAAATATATATATATATATATATATAATTGGATTATAGCAATTCGATGAGAATTCTTATGGTCTGAAGTGCTTTAACAAGTTTCTGTCGAAAAAAGTTGAATTTTGATTTTCAGAAAACGGTGATCAAATATTTTGGCTCTACGCGGTAAATATCAGTGCAGCGGTTCCTGTATCAATCAAATTTACAGGCGAAAGATCGCGGTTGGTGGAGATACGATCCGCGCGTCGAGAAGTACTTGGAAGAAGCTTGCACTAAAAAATTGGATTATGTCGAGGTTTGACGAGTTTCGAAATATTTTAAAACTAGAAATATTGTCAAAGATTACAATTTGTGGATCGCCATATGTCGTGAACCTCAAGAACATGATCCAGTGCAAAAAAAATGGCAACCCTCATTTAACGAGAAGAGTCAAGTAAGTGACGAGGGTAGTTGGGAAATGCTATGGTTTCGCGATTTCGCGATGAATCCCATTAGCGAAAAAAAAAGTTTTTAATGATTTTTAAAAAAATTTGTCTCCAAAATCTTCATTGCTCCGAAAAATATGTTCGTTTATTTAATTACAAAATCGAAAAAAGTGTAGGATGGGGTTCACGCTTTCGACAGTCTCCCAGATACCGAGTATGTAATACTTATTAGGTCTTTTTACATCTCTATTCCGTGTTACAGACGTGTCACTTCGCATGAATTCGACCAACTTCGCGTCAAAGGAATCGCCGGGGTCTTGGCAAGATAATCATTCCATTCTCGAATCTGATTATTAATCAAAAGGCATTAACGAGCGCCGTTTAAAATTTGTTTAATGAATGAATGAGCTTTTTTAAAACATAAATAAAATCAAAACCAGAAAATCGAAATACCAGCGAGAGATCGTCAAAACAAACAACAACACCCACGCCGAAAAAAAAAAATGAGTAGAAATCTTAGTAGCAATGAATTGTGACTCCCTTGGAAATCGACTCAGCCAGTTTCAACATCACCATCTTCTTTAGAACTTTGAGCTTCTTCGTATACTTCTCATCGAGATCTCGTTGCTTATCAAGTGTGAATGTGGCGAGGAATGTTGACAACTCATACAGAAGTTCTTTCGGAAATTCGTGGCCGGTTCGCTGAAAAAAATAAGAAAAATATTTCGAATATCCGCGTAAAATGAAAATACCACGTCATCTTCTTTTAGAATTGTAATTAAATAATCGAAAAGATCGTAATAATATTGAGTTGGAACATCGGGCATCATAATCAATGGAATCAAATGCTGAAATATTTGAGATTAACAAACGAATCTCAGATTGCAATGGTACCTTGATGCAATCCATCACTTGTCCGCTCAGAACTACTTTCATGAATCCATGATAAGCATAGAGGAAAGTGAGAGAAGGCAGTGAAAGAACTGCTGCATCGGACAAAGCCTTGATTACATTGAGGGAAGCGAGTTCCTGTCGGGTACTCGTCGACACAATCCTGTAAAGGAAATCAGAAGTTTTTCTTCAAAATGCTTTTTGTTTTGTCGACGTCGCAGGTTATCCGAAGTCCCACTGTTTAAATTTTGATTCAAGATTTTTACCGCAGCGAAAAAGTGCGATGATGGAATTAGAAAAACGCTCACTTTTTTTGCGATGTTATTATTTTGTAGAAATTATTCATAATTTTTTGTATACAATTCAGAAGCATCAGAATTCGGAAGCAGTTTTCTTTTCAATGTTCACTAAATTTGAAGAAATATTACCTGGTCACTGTAATATCAATGGTTTTCTTCGTTCCCGACTTGAGTGCCCATCCAAGTGCCGCACTCCAATGTCCCATTTTCAAATATCTGAAGTCATTCGATTAAATCTAATGAAAAATCCAAAGATTATATAATATTTGTACAGAATTTAATCAGAATTTCACCTAAACGTCATTGTGTTCGTCACACAGCTTTTTGCGTCCAACAATCGATTTTCCTCGCAAATTTCGTAGAGCTAAACAAGGATGTTCAAGAATGCGACGATCATTATGGAATACCTTCTCGGCCATTGCGTCGTCTTCGATATACATTGATTCTATATGGGATTCGAGACGAAGAAGGCCCTCAATACCACAACTTATCAAATATCCTGCTCCGATTTCCCACAAACTGAAATGAAGTTTGGAAAAAACAATGAAAACTTTTTTTTAAATCTACTCGGAATGCGAAATCAAACTGCTAGCGTAGTTGAGCAACAAATTGCGACGAATTGGCTCGAGTTCCGGATCAAGCGTTGATTTTTGAATAAGATCTACCAAATGAACCGAAAGCCATGGATTTTGCATTATTTGCTGAAAATAATCAATATATCAACGTTCATCAAAATCAAAAAACTAAACCTGATAAAAATTGCCTTCATCTCGAGAAACTATACACCAGAATGTGTCCTGTTGTCGCAATTTCTCCATATCTCCGTCATCGTCATGGAAAATAGCAAAGCAATTCTGAAATTAAAAAAATGATAATTATCAGTCCGAATAAACGAGCACCCTTCGCAGATTTACAACATGTCTGAATCGAAGGTTATCCGAAGTACGGAACTCAAATTCTTGCCGATTAAATTGAAATTTTAATTAGCGTCTTGAAAAAATGCGATGGTCCACAAATACCCGGGTTGCTCGTTTTTTGTGATGGTAATATATATTATTTGAATACCTCGGCAAGATCGACAACTTCCGCAAATGTGGCTAATGGATTTTTGACTAAAACGTAAAACGGAAGAAGATGCCACCAGTCGGTCAATACTCGCTTGGGAAGAGCATGAAGATACTGAAATTCGAAATTTTCAACTAAAAAAAAGGTTTTATCAAATTCCAACCTTTTCCTCGCCTATAAGCAATTTTGTCAAATAAATGATGTTCTCGTTAGTTCCGTACCGCCCTCGTTTTAGATTTTCGCGTAATGCATCTTTCCAAGCGACGATTTTATCGGTCTAAATCAAAATTAAACGATTTCTTGCAAAAAAAATATTTAGACAAACCGTTGCTTCATCATTTAAATAACTGAGATCGAACATTGATAGAGATTCGACAAAAACTTGCACAGCTGAATCTCCGGTAAATAATGATAGAAGTTCAATGGTCCGTTCGAAATGGCAGCAAAGAAGTGAGATGGCAACCTAGAACAATTGATGAGATTAAAAACATTTACATGAATAATTAGCGTACCCCTTTCCAGAATTCATCCGATTGAACGGCCACTCCTGGCTCAAACAATTCTCCCGACTTTTCGACATTTTCTTTGACAAACCAGAAACTTTGTTCGGACCATGTGATCAAATCAGCGCAAATTGAGCCGTCGCCCCGGTTGAAATACAATTTCTCGTAAAGAGTCCACAACGCGAAATCGGTGAGGAATTCGCTGCTCGAATGAGTGATCGCAGCATTCATAATAGACGATCGATACGCAGTCGAAACTTGACAAGTTCTGGAAAAAAAAACGCGACATTTTGATCCAAAAATTCGCAATTTTGCTTACGTTGATGCGTCGAGAATCTTATCGTCTGTTGTTGCAGATTCACATTTGGTAAAGATTGAATACATTTCGATAATCAGAGCTCGAACCGTCGGTTGACTGTAGAGTCTTCTCTGCTTACATACTTTCTCGATTAATTTAATTTTACAACCATCTGGATCTAAAAACATTTCGAATTCCGGAATTTTCAAAACCTTCATATTACCTTTCGATTGCGGATCTTGGAAAGCAAATACTGTAGATGTGTCTCCGATTGCAATTTCATACCATCTACCTTGTTCTTCTGACATACTGAAATGAAAAAAAATACAACCAAAGTATATGATATTTAAAGTATATAATATAAGACCAGCGATGATTAAAAATATTTGCGCCATGCAATTTTCACCAGAAACTGTCAGTATAAGAAATACGATTTGCGACGAAAATCGCATTACATTTTTCCGGCAGATATCTAAGCACGGATAAGAAAGGAACATCCATGGTGTATTTCATTTTGTAACAGTGTGTATCATATTTCTTCTACATGCAGATTCTAGTTCAGTTAAAATACTCTGAAAATAGGTAAATTCGCCTGAAATCAGTGGAAAAAAGGGTAAAATTCAAAATTTTTTCACAATTTCGTCTGCGCCCACCACTCTCCTCATTCTCACTTGCTGTTAGAATTGTGTTTGCGTACAATGCGCTACAATTGACGACGAAGATTTTAATGTTTATTATTGGCCGAATATTGGATTTTCTGTAGGCAGAAGCCTTGTTGTTTCATTCAAGTACTATAAAAGAATATTAACAATTCAAATTTATTAGAAAATGAAAAAAAACGATTCCATCTCATTTATTCATTTTCAGGGCTCCGTGTAGCTCAATTATTTCCCCAATAATCTTATCAAATAATGAGCAGTTCGATCTTATTTTAATTATTTTAATTGATTTAATCTCACCTGTTCGCGAACCTGAATAATTATCTCTGCGATCTCTCCGTCGACCGTCGTACATCTCGTGGCATCATTTTATATCTTTTAATAATTTCTGTTGCAGCGATGTCGCTAACCGATCGAATTCACAATGCGACTAGTTTAATGATGGAAAATCAAGAAGAAAGTCTTGAAATGTTCAAAAATCTTTTGGTCGAGTTGCGCGATTCGCGAAGGACATTCAATGAACTCGACGATGTGAAAGCAGTCGCACGATATGTCGAGGCAATCATTCGATCGATTTCAAATAATATTAGTGTGAAAAATGAGATTTGCGATGTTATGAATCGGTCGAATGGTAGTCCGGAGCCACCAGCGGATCCCGACGTATGGTCACCTCCGACACAGTTGCCACAACCATCGAGAAATACCAAGGTTTGTAATTGTCTACTGTGAAACCTTCTATTAAAAAAAACTTTTTGAAATTTCCAATTTTAGGATTTTCTGAAATCAAAAACCTTTTTGTAGCAAGCCAACTTATGAATTCGTTTATCTAGAATTTATAAATTATACAAATAATTTGCAGAAAGCTGCTGGAGCTCCTGGAAAAGCGGCACGCACAACATCAGTGAGTAGCAATGCTGGCAATTCGAATGCTTCAGCCGCAGCTGAAAAACCCGTCGTTTCGATGCTTCCTTCGAATAAAGCCGGAGAAGTTTTCGATACCTCCATGTATGATGTTGTAAGTTTTTTGTTTTTGCGTTTTTGATTTCCATTTATTTATAACTTTGTGTTGTCGGCGTCGCACGAATGCGCAAAATTGGAAAAATGCCAAAAAAGAACAAAGACTATGGTCTTGGCGCAAAAATAAAATGTAGATTTACGCGCCTAAGTATAAGGATAGGTTAAAGGCGCACACCGCGCACCGAGACCTCTTTTTAAAGCTTAACGTCGGCAATATATCACAACAAATAATAAATTATCGTTTTCTACTTTCAATTAATATTTTTTTTTGTTTTCTAGGCCATTATTCAAGCAGTTCGTTCTACAATGACATTATGTGAAGAAAGTAACGGAATGACATTGGATGAAGTGATTGGAATGGATGATGTTAAGCAAGTGTTGCACGAGGCTATCACCCTACCCTTAATGATTCCCGACTTCTTCAAAGGATTACGTAGTCCGTGGAAGGCATTGTGTCTTGCGGGACCACCAGGAACCGGAAAAACACTCATCGCACGAGCCATCGCTTCTGTGGCGAAATCAACATTCTTCAGTGTGTCGCCAACAGATTTGACGAGTAAATGGAGAGGAGACTCGGAAAAAGTTGTGAGGCTCTTGTTTGATTTGGTGAGTTTCAACTAAATATTATATTTATTTTGAATAAAGAAAATTGTAGGCTAGGTTTTATGCGCCTTCAATTATCTTTATTGATGAGATTGACACGATTGGAGGACAAAGAGGGATGTCAGGAGAACATGAAGCAAGCAGAAGGTGCTTTTGTAATTCAAGAGTTATTTTCTATTATCAAAATTCTAGAGTGAAATCTCAATTTCTTGTTGAAATGGATGGCACGAAGAACAAATTCGATGATCGTCGGGTGTTCGTCCTCGCTGCAACCAACATTCCTTGGGAAATCGACGAGGCGCTGCGTCGGAGATTCGAAAAACGAATTTTCGTGCCGTTGCCCAACTTTGAGAATCGCTGCAAAATTATTCGGACTTCTTTAGCAGAGGTCAGCGGGGGGATTTTGAATATCTAAATGTGTTCGATCGATAGAATGATATATTCAAGATAATGATTAATTATTGATTATTTTCAGATGTCCGTGGATGAAGAGGTCGACATTGAAGAGCTTTCTCGGCGTTCCGAGGGATTTTCGGGTGCTGATGTGGTGTTGCTCTGTCGAGCCGCGGCTTACAATGTACTTAGGAGGTAATCTAATTTGCACATTTTATGGACCATTTACGCTATGAAACCAATAAAAAACGGAAAAAGTAATTCTAAAAATCTTCAATTTCGCTGTCGAAAAATTTTTTGTTGATTCTCTACTGAATCCACACCCAATTATTTATTTTTCTGCACTTTTATAGTCGACGTAAGGCTATTAATGTATGGGTACGGCTCTGGTAACTCATAACCAATAGGATCCGACAAAATTGGGCTCCAGAATCAACCTAATCCGATGGGAAGGGATTCTACGGATAAGATTATAAAATTGTCATAAGGTTGATTGCGGAACCGAATTTTGTCGGATCCGATTGGTTTTGAGTTACCAGAGGGGGTAGAATTACGCGTGCGTCTTTCGAAATGGTCTCGAAACGTGTGAACGCTTATGTTGCTGTAAACGGCTAATTTTTTCTTGATTTCTTTGAATTTCCAACGCCATTCGACTTAAAAATTGATCTTTTCCCCTCCATCCGTCAATCATTTGAAGCCAATGGTCGAATTTTAAGAGAGAGAATATTATTCCGCTTTCCTCTTCTTCAAACTGACAGACGCCGAACACGGATTATAATTGAATGATTTACAGATTCAATATCGGTTCAATCGCGAATGAATCAAAAGTGGAAGCATTGAAGACTGAGCCAATTCGTATGGTTGATTTCGACAGCGCTCTCAAATCAGTTCAGTCCAGCGTTGATCCAGAAACCGTGACAAGATGTAAAGAATGGTGCGAAGCATTCGGCTCGAAATAATTCTAAACAAATCAAGAAACTTGTAAATAGCCGTTATATTTGTACGATTAGCATTTGAGATATTATCGATTTATTTTATTATTATTACTGTAATTATCAAGGAAAAATTCTAATGCATTTCTTCATGGAAGCGCAAAGAACTAGAAAAAAACTGGGTTAACTGAGTTAATAATGAGAATGCTTCTATAACTAAAAAAAAGGTTTTTGAAAGAAGTTGTGGGGGTTTAAGAATTGCTAAGAGTTCATGGAGCAACCCGATGAAACTTCGCGACAAAGAAACAAAAAAAAAAACAAGAATAAAAAAAACAATGATATAAACATTAAAGCAATTCACAAAATGGGAAGAAGCAAAGAATATTTCAAGGCGCATTTGCCGGCCGCCTTCAACATGGAAAAATTCTAAAATTATGGCGAAAATTGTCTACTAAACTGGTGGCTCAGCGTTGCTCGACGACGGCGCCGAGCTGCCGTTTGCGTCTTTTTGCTCATCCTTCAGCAGTGGGGTGTTCTCGGCGAGATTCGACTGCGAAGTGTGCGGCGATGGACGGATCACTTTGATCATTATCGGATCATCGTCGTCTTCGGGCTGCTCGATCGGAGCGTCTTTGGTCGATTCTGGCCTGAAATCGATGGTGTTTAAAGGCGCATGATTAGTGCAGCACTTACTCGTTGTGTGGGACATCGCGAGTCAACGAATTTTTTGAGTCCGCCGAACTTATGTGCTTCCACATTCCGCTGTTGTTAACCTAGAAGAACATTCGAATTGTGAAAATATTTCGAACGAAATGAATTTACCTCTTTGGTCAAATTGATGGAATGCGATGGCTCCTGAATGGCCGCCAATGGGATCTTAATCACATTTCCAGATGTCATCGGAATGTGCAAATGAGCTTCTGTCTTAACGGCATGAATCGTCGCCTGATTCTCATTATCAATTTCGATTTCAACCGGTTCTCCTTCGCTCATTCGACGCTTCAAATCTTCCTTCTTTCTCAAATGGAAATCGGGCATTGGGTCATCCAAATATTTGAGATCCGTCTTCGTAAACGCCTTCTCCATCAGTTTTCTGATTCCAACCATGACAACAAGCTGAAAATTAATTCTATTCTATTTCTATCGGGCAATTAGGATAATTACCATAATTGGGAACAGAATCGATGTGGACTTGATTGATTTGATAACCCAAAGAAGGGCAAGACATCCAATCTGAAAACGAGTAGTTGAGGAAAAAAATTCGAATTGCCAGCTGACCTGGAAGAATGTGAAGAGGTGAATTTTTCGGATCGGCACGTGTCGGATGTAAATCGTATCCGGCTGGTATTTCATTGGCATGAACAAGAGAAGGAATCGATCGAAGAGCTGAATGCCGCCCAATGCAGAAATACCCATGTAAAGGAAGACGCCGTACAAGACAGGCATTGGTATTTTTCCGAGAACCTACAAGTAAATGGAAACAATTAATGAAAACTAGAATCAAGAATAATTTGGGGAGATTGTGCCTGCAGAAATGAGAATCAAAACTCACGTTTGTTGCCAAAACCGACAGTCCGATAATAAGGAAGGTGACAATTCCAGTAACTCTTTGCTCGCGGACGCCAACGAACTGCGCGACTTCTCCCGGAGCCTTGCAATCACTTTCGACTTTCAGCGAATTGATGTGATTGATGGACAAAACAGTGGCAGCGACGTAAATCGGCAATCCGAGGAAGCCGACCATTATGATTGTGACGGAAAGGACAAGAAGATCCAAATGGTATCCACAACCTTTCTTCAGTTTGTTCTCCTTACGATTCACAATAACTGTTGTGATCTGCTGGTCCATGAAGATTAGGATACAAGCAAGAAGAGCTGGAAAGAAGGCGAGTGGGGCGGTCCAAAACGGATTTCCATCGAATGGGTAGACAATCCAACCACGACCATCCCAGGTTGGCTGAAAATGTCCAACTGTTTACTGAACACATTGGAAGAGAACTCACTCTGAAACTGCTGGGAACATTCAATTTTGGCGTGTTAATTCCGACGATCATGTCAATTGAGGTCATAAACGCGATAGCAAGCATCACAGCGAAATCGGACAAGATCTGGCGGACTTTGGTCGGGAAATAACAAGAGTTGCGAAGCTTCTTGAGAGTGGTGGCGAGGAAGAAAGTTCCAAGTGTGAGCAGGATCGACATGAGCAGTTTGTCGTACATTGGGAAGCACGAATCACCACCAAACGTTCCTCCAATAGCGCGACAATCGGGAAGAGCAGCCTTCGAGAAATCGATGGCGGTCTCGTTGAACGGGATGTTCAGCGAATTGCGTTTGATGTAATCGACAGCGCGTTCGTGACCAACTGGCGCTGAAAATTTGAAATATCATTTGTTTCTTTTTTCTGATGAGAGAAAATCCTTACGTTTTCCGGTCGTCGGAATGCAAAAGCAGGTTCCATCAACAACATCTCTCGAATAGTTGATCACATCGAGTTGCCCCTTGATTTTGACCAACTTCATGATAGCTTCATAGATGAAAATCACAGCGATCAAAGTGGCGAACGATTCCTCAGTGAAACGGGTTATATAAGAAACCTACAAATTACGAAAAACCCTTCGATATATATCATAGCATATTTTCCTACCAAAGAACTTGCGTCGGTGATAACCATAACCAATATAATAAACGCAGTCCAGACATGAACCCAGAATCTGAAGCTTAAGTATTTGATTCCAAATCGATGGCAGAAGTCATAGACGATTGTTTCGAAAACGAGCACCGGTCCGGTCGATCCGATGATGGTGAGCGGTTGTCCGGCGAACAGGTGATACAAAACTCCGCAAAGCGATCCTCCGAACAAGTTCTCCATGGCAGCCATTCTCTGATGTGTTGCTTCTTCCAAGAGTCCTCCGAATGTCACAATCGGGGCCAAAAGACCAAAGTACATAAAGCAGATCGAGGCGAGGCATTGAATGTTGAACGCGTCGGTGAAATCCGACACATAATGAGGAGCCTTGCGTTTGATATCGAGAATCAGACCGCCGAACAGTTTGCCGGTTCGCTGAAGAGCTGGATCGTTGAGGTGCGAGTGCTCCTCTTCCAGCTCCACTTCAAGCTTCTTCTTTTCCGCTGCCGCAGCTGCTGCTGGCTCGACCAGCAACTCTTTGCCGATCTACAATAACTTCCACCAATTGCTGTCATTCTATAAAAGAATGCCACACCTGTTTGCGTTTTTCCTGCGATGGCAGCTTATTTGGCGGCTCGATTCGAATATTGGGATCCCATTCACCAGGCGGCAAAACTGTGACTTGATCCAAGAATTCGTCGATTCCATCAAGAAGATCGTCGACGTCACGGGCTCCATAGGCGACGTCGTGGAATATCTGAAATTATCTAGGTCCACAAGTTGGCGAAATTCTTATTTGGTCCGATATTAATGGATTTTTCGAAAAATTTGAAAAACAAATTTCTACCTCATCGGCCATCAAAGTGGCTATCGCTCTTCCGATTTCACGATACTGTTGTCCATGTCCAGTGGGTCCCAAAAGCAAGAAGATGAATCGAGTGGGCACTGGGACCTCGGTCAGATCTCCCAACTGATTCGCATTGCGAAGACGCACAAATACACAAATATGGCGTGTGAGGAAATCGACCTAAACTAGAAGATTGAATTTAAAAAAATGGAATCACTACGAACCTCTCCAATAAGCACATTACTCGCTTCAACACCAGGCGGCAGCTTCTTGAGAAAATGCAAATTTCCTTTCGAAGCATCATCACTGGCAATGTCCTTCGGCACAGATTCGACGTTGGGTAGCGTGAGCTGATTGGGAGCAGTTGTAGCTGTGGCAGACGACTCGATTTCCGGTTTCTCCTCGATTTTGCCCAAATTTTTGCCGTGAGAAAACGATCGACCAATATCGGATATCGAGCGAACTGTGCTCAAGAATCCGCTTTTCTCGCTTCCATTTCCATTCTTTTTCGGCTACAATTCGTTTCGTTTAAAGATTTGGATTTTTTTTTTCACGATTTTTCTATTATTTGTTCACATTTTTCTGATTTTCACATTTCGTCTATTTTCTTTCGCTGATTAATTCGAGCATTTCACACCAAACTGCACAGCACGGGGGACATCAAATCCCTAGTGTCAACTTCAAACAACCAAAATCTCTATTAAATAAACAAAAAACCCAACCAATTGGAGTTTTAATATAAACAAAACAAATGGATGCGAAATCGATTGATGAAAATCGTCATTGATCACGCCTTTGAACTGTTCCGTTTCATTATTTGAGTTTCAGACCAAATTCTCAATATGATTTAAAAACCGCATAAGCTTACAACTATGGCTTCACTAATTATAACGCGCATTTATTTTTTATTATGTATACATAAATGTTAGACTCAACTAAATGATAGTTCATGCGATGCCACTAAAACTCAAACCCATGCCCCCGGAAGTGTCAATAATATCAACGACGGTCAATTCGAATCTCACTCCTGCTTAAAAACGATTGTCGTGTTTGATCTACGCAGCTTCCGGAAGCACGAACACACCGAGCGAGCACGAAAAGCCCGAAGAGATTTGCTCGACCTGCTGCTCCAGACACTGTGAGCGATTCGAAAAGCTTGAAGCGCGCGACGTCGACGGCGTACGCCCATCGTCGAACCAATTCGACATCGACCAAAATCCCGGCTAAAAAATTTTCGACGCCCATTTCTCATTTATAAAAAAAAAACGCGTTGGTATTTCAAGGTTCGTCACTTTTTTCTATTGCTGTTAAGATTTGGCGGTGGCGGCAAAATGAAATGAATTGAGAAAATGAATACCTGCTCGTATTGATGAACGTGCTTGCGAAGTAATATTTCGCGCAATTCTTCGCGATTCTCTTCTTGAATTTCGCCAGCGGCGACCAATTTTGCGAGAATTGCATCTGAAAACAAACTCCAATTAAAGACGGATTTCATCAGATAAAACTCGAGATTCTGTGCAAAATAAATGATTTAAAAAACTCACTTATAATTGAGTTGAGATCAGTTTCGGGCACATCATTCATAAAAAGCCCATTCATAATACAGCTTCTAAGCTGGAAAAGCGAATGAAGCGAGAGTGTGGCGACATGCGGTTTCGACCATCGGTTTCCGCCTGAAAATCGCTTGAAATTGTTTTCGAAAAAATGTTTGCAAAATAATTGAACCAACCCTGTTCGACGTCCTCTTCAAATTTCACCCAACGCGCAGTTTCTCGCCATTCGTTCTGGTCGAGCTCACCCATTTCGGTGAACAATGCTGGTGTGACATCTTTCTCTTTGAGCAGGAACATCACCCGCGTTCCAGGCGCTGAAAAAAAAATCTCAATTAGTCTTTTGGAGGCAATTCAGGTTCTCAAATGAGTTTTGTCCTACATATGTGCGCATTTCTGCGATGCTTCCGCCGCTGGAATTGGTCAAACTGCTCACAACTCGAGCTCCGCCGCAATTTATGCCGTCGCATACTATTATACTAATATAACTGCCCATAAAGCGTCTATCAGCAATTAGCAGAAGGTCATTTATGTGATAGATAACGAGCGCGTAATTTGTCCGCAGCAACAAGTAATGAAAAACTCACGTTTCGTGAAGTTCATTTCTTGAATTATTGTAGGGAAATTTGGAGACGCATCGCTTAATTCCCTTCTAATTATAACCCTCGCGAAAAATGCGTCATCGTCTTTTGCTCTTATCAATAATTTACGTTTTCAGCCCTAGTGACCATTTATAGAAAGACCAATTGTTATCAGCAAGTAAGTTGTTCGAAGATCTTCAGAAAACTATTTGGTCTCAGTTTGAGTTATTCGAAATATTCACCGAATCACAGGAAAAATTCAAGAACATTTTCAAATGGCATCCATTTTGTTGGAAATCGCCCAATTCTCTGCCAAATTGCACATTTATGGAAAAATCAAGGCGATTTGTTTGCAATTTTATAGCAATGCGCCCATTTGAAATCAAAATTTTCAATATTTTAATGTTCCTTCAAACAAGTTTATGACGAAGAGCTTTTAAGTAGATTTATGGTCCCTAAAATGCGAATTTTTCAATGAAAACCCTCATGGTCCTTCAAAGTCTTGAACTCGCTCAGTTGAGTCTTCTAAATCCCTTCGTTCTCGCGCTCGCTTCCAATCCATCAATCTTCGCATCTCGGGAATTTCGCGAAAAAAAAAATTGCTGCCGCAAATTGAATTGTTTGCATATATAATGACTCAAAAAACAGTTGTCGTCGATTTTTTTGGCGGACCAAAAAATAACTCAATTCCTTGGATGGTTCACGTGTTTTCCCGGCGGCGCCGAGTCCGAATGGGTGGGCGCAGAGAGCAGAGACGTCATTCGGAACAAAGTGAGGATGATGATGATGGTTGAGAGAAAGAGAGAGAGAGAGAAAGAGACCGATAGAGAGCCGAATACATTGGGTGGAGGTCGATGAGGGCGACAGACAGCTCCTACCTACTACGCGAATGCTTTTTGTGCTTTTTTCGTATGCTCATGCTGTCGGCTGCTTGCCGGTCTCCAGAACAAGAGCGAGAAGAAGAAGAAGAAGAAGAGATGCGTCGAAAACCCAATTTTTGTGTGTGTATGTGCACTTGCCAATACGAAATCATACTGCATCACCTCGTCCAGCTCCACCTGTGCTCAAGCTCCATATCGTATATAGCTATAAGAATAATCTAGGCGGCGACGTGACAATTGGACATTTGCGGCTTTGATTTTGGTTGTTTGGACTTGTGTGCGAACGAGTCGAGAGAGCCCGCGCACAGAGCTTTAGATTTGAGTTATTTATTAGTCGCGTCGACATGGAGACTGACAAGGCGAGGCAAAATCGTAATGCGCCTCTAAAGAAGCATGGATCAATCATTCTTCGAATAGTGCCACCGTCAGTTTTGCATCTTGAACATGTCTTGAACACAAGTGAAGCTCAGCGCATAACACGTGCAAAACGCGCGATGACTACTAAGATAATTAAAAAAACAATTAACGCATTTCTCATTATTTCCTCTTCTATCGAGAATATCTCATCAAATCAGCATCAAAACATTGGTCTCTGTGAAATTTACTTGGAAAATGTCGATATAAAAGAGTGAAAACCAACATTGGTTTCCGGGTAATTATCTCCCTCGTGTTTGTATAATAATGAAAAGAATCTCCTAAAGAAATGTCTTATATTGGCACCAAAAATCACTTCCATAAAGTAGAAATTAACATTTTTCGAGTTAAATGTTATGTTACTTTAAACTTAATTTCTTAAATTGACTGTTGACATAGAAAGAAATAAAAACAAAAGCAAAACAAATGACAAGGAATAAAATACGGAAATAAAATAAGAAAAATATATGACGTTCATAAATTCGCGGAAAGCAATTGGGCAGGTGATTTTTTTGCAATAGATTCGTACGGTAAATAAGTTTTGATTCGCAAATTAAAAAATAAAAATAAAGGACTCACCGAGCGATGACAATTCGATGTGTTGGCTCTCGCGTCGCGCCTTCGACATTCGACGTCGTCTGGAATTGTCACGGTTTTGATGGAACCCCATGCTCATCCACAGTGAGCTTCTCGCGGTGCTCGGCGGCTCGGCAGATCGCGATCGCGCAATCCGACTCGGATCTTCATCATCCGACATGATCGGAGCTATCTCGTACACACTCGCTCACACCGCGGAGAGTTGACTGCTTTTGTTTGGCAAGATATGGATATACGCATAAAAGTGCTGAGCCTGCTCAATGGAAATCCTCGTCTATGCGACCCGCCCTTTTTAATCAATACAACAATGCACTAGGCGGCTACTCTCATCTCATTCGTTTAATTCGAACAAGAAGATGCCAAATGCGGCAGCGCAAAAAGTGGACGAGGGTCCGAATCAATTAACATGAATTCGACGACACCCAACCATTTTTCATTTTTGCTGTTTTCTTCTCGTTTCGCTTGCCTTTTATGGGTTTTTCGCACCAACTTGCAGTTGAATGGAGTTTTAAAGGCGCATGTGCCTTTAAAACTGCATTTCATGAAAATGGCAAGTTTTCTGAATATCATGATTCAAACTATCTCTACTTTTAGGCATTTTGTTTCATTAGAAACAAATACTCTGTGTCGCCAACAGGAACAAACAGAGAATCATCAATGCTTTGCTCACATTTTTCGAGTTGGGACCATTATTTCAAAAAAGAACGTGAGAATTTCCCAAGTGAATAGAAGAAATTCATCAAAAATCTAAAGAAATTGTGTTTTTCGATGCGACTACACGGAAATGCTCATTTTTAATGTGAAATGTGCATTTTTGGAAAGATACTCGTTTTCATATTCGTATAATTCCACATTTGGCTGAATTCGAGTGAAAAAATGGCACGAACTTTACAAATATTTAAAAATTTCAAAAGAAAATCGCGTTTTTAATGGTTGTTATGAGAAAAATTAGCGATTTCCATAATTTCCGAATGATCAAATTTAATAATAGAATAATGATATTTTCGGTGCAATTTGGTACATTAATTAAATTTTTAATGGAATCAGAGATTTTAAGATATCGAACAACTTTTTAAAAAATGTTTTCTAGAAAAAACGTTGATATTTTAATGTTTGAAAATTCTAAATACTTGGTGATTTTCGAAGAAATTCTCGTCATCTCCTCCGTATTCGCTCACTCTCTTTCTCTCCTATTTTTTCCTCTTTGAAACTCACGTCGCCGCTGCAAATTGTTGCATAACTCACGGAAAAAAAACGACGGAGTGATTCTTTTCTCAATATCAAATCTTCGTCCTTATGACGTCCAACATTGAACAATTGTTCGCCACAAAATCCGCCTAATATTTACCCAATTTTTTGCAAGTTGGATTTTTGTGAGCCGCCGAGCAACACCAATGTAAACGAGTCGAAAATGCACTAGAAAAACTCACACCGACGTCATTTCCATGATAGTTTAAACTCTTGCTGAGGTTGACTAAGCTTCTCGTCGTCGTCGCCGACTCAATTGAGCATTCAACAGCGGCCGATTTAGTCACCTGCAAGAAAATGAGGAAATTTTGTGAACAACTCGAAAATTTGCATTCTGAAATGCGAAAGCAAGCAAAAATCGAGCAAGAAAACTTTTTGGTGAGAATGAAAAGTCGTGGAGAGGATAGAGGAGCGCCGAGCCACAGCAGCAGTAGTAGTAGAAGATGGAGCATGAGGAAGAAGAAGAAGATGGAGGAGAAGAGCCGGGAGGACAAGCAAAACCACCACGCGCGGCTGGCGTATGGGAAAATGCGACTGAAGGGTCCCGCACTACTCCCCTAACATACACTATTCGCCCACCACTGTGAGTTCTTCTTCTAGTATTATAATTAATATTATTGTAAATAGTAATTTATAAATAGAAAGTAATGGAATAATCCATTTAAATATTCATTCGTTTCACCAAAACATTCGTGAGGCATTGTGTAAATAAATATCGAGGTCCTTTTGTTTATGCGCCCGCTCATTTTTGATGAGAAATTGTAAATATTATGGAACGTGAAAAAAACTAAAAAAAAAAAAATTATGTTAAAATAGAAGTTTGGACTACTGTAGCTGTAAACACCGGCACGCGCAATTACACCGCGCGACATTTAAATATTCATCGTCTTTCTGAGAAAAAATGGCGGACAAATATCGGATTTCGAACCAACTTTTTATGGCGTGGAAGAAAATTTCGAAAAAAAAGAACGACGGCAGGCGGTTATGAATGGAAAGCAGAGCGTGGAGAGGAGGAGACTTTGCGGAGCATAACGGCAGAACAATTTTTTTGGTCGTTGTTCGCGGAAGGCGCGCAGACTTCGAGCTTCAAAAAAAAACTTGAAACAATTAAATTAGGTATTCTCAAGAGGCAGCGAACGGAATATTTGCAGACGAGATGGCCACTGGCTCGCTGCAAGAACACCACGCTCTTGAACTTTTCACGCAAACAAATCAGAGCTCAAGTTTCGCGCGGCAGGCGCACTGTCAACAAAGGATAAAAATAGGAAGACCGCAGTTTGGCAAATAGCCAGAGGTGAAAATTGTGAAAATCCATGTTTACATTGATGAAAAACAGTAAATAGTTGAATTTTCTGAATTTTTTGAACAAAAAGTGCGTTGTTTTCGACAAATTTAGAGGTTTCAGAATTTTCAGAAAAATTCTAATGTAATTTCATAGCGTGCTAATTAATGGGTTTTGAACATTTATAAGCAATCATCGAAACAGTGAAATTTGTCTGCCTAAGGAATTTCGTGTTCACTCAAACTTGAATTTTTCTTAATTCAAGCTTCTCGTTTGAAAAATAGAAATGCAAAGGCGGAACAAATTGAATTTCCTGGAAATGAATCTAGAAGGGAATTCCAATTTAACCAAAATACCACAACTGCGTAAACTATCAATTTCTCACCAATAATAAACGGCGAGATGTGCGGCGTAGTTGACAAAACCGATTAAAATAATGTGAGTTTGAAGCTCCGCCTCCGATTTGCTCAAATCGAGGCCGAGCTCGCAATATAAATTGTTTGCACGGTGTGGCCTGCCTAAATATTTATTCATTGCTTGTTTCGGATTCGCTGACGACGACTAATGAGAAGTTGTTGGAATGAAAAAGAAGAACACGAGGAAGAAGATGATGATGATGATGGTGTTGAGTGGAAAACAACAATAGATTGAGCAACAATATATGTAATGCGAACGTCGCGCACAACACAAAAAAGTTTACAACTTCGACTCAAAGAGCCTGACACAACCGCTAGTTGGATTTATCTCAGAGATCACCTGCTCACGCGCTGCTCTTTGAGTTTTTTTGCTCTGCCACATGAGTTCTAGGACAGACATCACAATTTCGTTGCGCAAAAACAAATATCTCATGGGTCCCTGTCGAAAATTCGAAAATCCGCTCCCAAAACTGGAAATTTGAAGCATTTTTTTTTTCAAATAAAATTGAAAGAATTAGCAATATAGGCAAGATTGTGTGCTCCACGAGCTATAATTCTTGATGTTTTCACATTCAGAGCATACAGTTTGTTTTCATCAAGAAAACTGCGGCCGAGAAGATTCAATTATAAAAAAAAGCCAATCAATTTTGAATGTTCTTTTTTTTTTTTAATTTTTTCCTTCTAACCAATTGAATTTTTCATTTTGCTTTTATTAGAATCAAACCATCAATATTGTGTCCAAAAATTAAATAATTCTGCTTTTTTATTTGCTTTTTGTATCATCTATTGCTCACCAAAAATCATTATGATTTATTTTTTAAAAGCAGAAAATTCGGGAAAAAAAACTTCTAGTAGGACGATTGGAGGCTTAACTGATCGAAACCTCGTTTAAAGGCGCAACTATTCATTATGATTGTAATCTAAAAATTGAACAGAAACTCAACAATGGAATCTTTATGCCTATAATCGAAAAAGCTATTGAATAATTAGTATTGTGCGGAAATAATAAAACCTGAAAAGGTTGTTGCGCGGTGAATTGCCGACGAAATTCTCATGGGAGCCAACGAACAAGACAAGAAAAAGCTTTTAGGAGATTTTAATACAATTTATTTTATGCAATTTTGGCGTCTCTCAACGAATGCCTCAATTGGGAGATGAGAAGAATTCGTGTGTTTTCGCATCGGCCGCTCGAATCCGTTGTTTCGGGTCGAATCGAAGCATTTTGAGCATCAAATCAATGGCGACTGGTGGTGCCTCCGAGACAGTTTTCTAAATTCCCATACTTTATGGCCTCGCAATAATTTTTATATGGTTTTTGGCGGGTTTGAGGGATGCACCGATAATGAGATGATCGGCGTTGCTCCCAAACCTATTAATACGTCTGTCGCATGACGTATAGACAGGCAGCCAAGGTATTATTTATTGTTGAGAACGGACGAATTTAAGGGGGGGGGGCGTTGCTTATTATTCAAATTCAAATTTTGGCGCCATGGTCTTATAATCATTTTCGATTTGATCTTGTATGAAATGCATTGAAAATTACAATAGATATCAAAGGTGAATTCAAAAAATTGTTGGTTTCGCGCTAAAATCAAAAATGGCTAACGCGTTTGATCATTCAAATTCGTTTTCGACAATAAAATTCAAAAGTTCAGAAGATTGGAACTTTTCTCAGCAAAAATTGAGACCTGTAATCTATTCTCAGGTTGTTCTTTAAGCGTTATAAACTCCATAGAAGGCATTGTGTCTATTTCCGGCCAATTGGAAGTATTCGGAGTTCCCAGCACATCAATAATCGCGCAAATCTGCAACACTCACTTTACAAGCTCATAAACATCGCGCGGTCAAACCACGGCAACTTCGGAGAATCCTTGAAATATCGGATTGCAAGTGTACATTTCGGCGAATACACAAGCTGTTGACCATATGTCGATAGCTGGTGTGTATGATTTACAATCCAGCAAAACTTCGATTGGCCGATAAAATAATGTGACCGTTTGAGGGGTCATTTCCACATTTTCGACGAATTTTCGCGAAATGTTAAAGTCGCAAATTTTCAAATTTCCCGTTTCTCGATGAATTAGCAGGTTTTCGGGCTATAATAACAATTCATCAAGGCTAGTAAAAAAGTCCAGATTGCAAGAAAATACTTCGAAAGATAAAAATTTACCTTAATATCTCTATGCATAATATCCAAGCTATGTAAATACTCCAAACCGTTTAAAATCTGAAACATAAAATGCCGGATCATTTCTTGATCCAAACATTTGTCTTGGATCAAAAACTCAAGATTCTAAAAATAAAAATTAAGTCTTAAAATTTTCAGATATCAACCGAGTCGACATATTCCATTTCCAGAATGCGGTCACTTGATTTCGGTGCTTGATGGCTTCCCTAAATCTAAAGTTTTTTCGAGTCAAATTGTTCAAGCGAATCTACCATTAATTGCACAATATTTTCATGGCTGCAATTTTGAAGAATTTCCAATTCTCTTTCATATCTCTCATCGTATGGTGTTTCTTTGATGGCCACCTAAACACAACTGGTTAATTGCTATCAATTTATATAAATTTGACTTCTTGAAAGAAACAACTCAAATGCAAATTCTGGTTAACAACTAACAAGTTAAAACAAAATTTTTAAATATCATGAAATTTGAATTTAAAAAAACACTTTCAATTTTTCCAGTTTTTTCATTTTTCGCTTTTGAGACTGTTGAGAACTGCGATGAAGCCAAAACGTCGAATATCTCGAAATTCAACAATTTGCGGAACATTCCCTCAAAATTTATCTCAATATTCGTCAAAACCAAAAAAAAAAGAAGAAAAAATGAATCCGTAACTCAAACGATTTTCCTATTTCAGTGTGTTTATTGAAATCAAATCATTGCTTTATTTAGAAAGGCAACAAAAATAAAATCAAGAAATACAGAATTATGTGTGCATGATCAATAAGAAAAGACATAAGATGGAAAGTAATAGCATAGAATAAATAAAATAATAAATAAACATGTGAATGTAATCACAACAAAGGAACACAAACCAATTTCTTTTCACTATTGCAAATAAAAAAAACTACAATGGACAACTCCGTATTCAAGCATTAAACACACTTGTTACTTGTGGTTTTACTAGATTTTTCGAAATTTGTGACAAAACAACGGGGGTTAAATTAAAAGAAAAAAAAAACATTTAATGACGGCGGGATTCATTATTATGTCCACGACTATTTCCACGTTGACTTCCACGCGAATTCCGAGAATAATTCGGATCATTAGTATCTCGACTCGATTCCTGACGGTGATGATAATTCTGAAAACATTATTCATATGTATATTTAATCTGTGGACAATTTTGAACAACTCTGGTACCATAGTTCTTTATCATTCCATATTGGTCGAATGTTTTTATTATTCGTAGTATTTGAAAAAAAAAAAACAAAAAAATTACTTACATTTTCAGTGCTTTGGAAATACTGTCGGCGATCCGCATTATTGTGATATTCTTTTCGGTGTTCATATTGTGGGCGCGAACGATTGAAATTTCGATTCGAACGATTCTCCCTAAATATATAATTATAAATTTTGAAAATACAAAAAAAGGTCCAACCTTGGATAAAATGGCTGCTGGAAGTGCTGATGGCGATTTTGCTCATAATTTGGTTGCACCGAATTTTCATAAGCAAAACCGCGATTTCTCGATGTGCTCGGCGCCTGCTCAATGCTCAATCTTTGCATCACATCATCATAAGGCTCTTCGTCACAATAATTTTTCCATTGTCGTCCATTATTTCGCTGTTGCTTGCATTTCCTGTTATCCTCATACTGATGAGAAAAACGCGAGTTCGCATCGCCTCCATAGAACGTATTCTGATCACCATAATGCTAAACAACGTAATCGAATAAGGATTGTTTTGAAACAGTTCACGTTTACCTCTTGTGGCTCTCGAAAATGGGAACTTTGACCAAAATTCTGATTCCATCTACGATGATCATTGTAATCATTCTGTCGATGATTCGATGATCGCTCATTGAAATCCTTAAAATATTATTATTTCTTTTTACTTGCTGACAAACAAAATGTCATTGAAATGAATAAATTCAAAAATATTTCAGAACCTTTCGATAATCTTCACGTCTTCCATTCCTCATATTCCTCTGATAACCTCCATTATTGCGTTCTCCTTTCTGTTGATTGTGCGAATTCGGCTGACTCTCCTTCTTGTAAACCTCATCCCATTCCGCTCGTTTCTCAGGCTTTTGAAGTTGTCCAACCGATGGCATATCAGCATCATTGAACCGGGAATTCTTATGTCCATCGGTCAACACATTTCTCATCGTTTCCAGCATATCCTAAACATTACAACTCAAAGTATATGAAAGTTTTGGGAACGAACAGTAAATTCCTGTGATGGATTTATGAACATGACGGGCGTTTCGATTCCTTTCGTCAGATAATACATAAATTTGAAGCGAAGTTGAAGAAGACTACGAAGATGCTGAAAAAAAAAATTCGGAACTTTTCGGATTTTTTTCGGTTTTAAACGACCTAATGACGGGAAATTCAATTTCGCAAAATCAGGGTAGATCAAAGAAATTGGAGATTTACGCGCGAGAGAAATAGTAACTGGGCGTACGCTAAAATGCAGATACGCGCACATCTTTCTGCCTCGAGACATTTGGCACGTAGCCAATATATCTGTTATCTTTTTTGAATTTCGCTCAATCAGTCGTTTACCTCCTTATTAGTAAGGCTTCTACGCTAGGCCGAGGCCGGGGAAACACAGGCGACCGCTCGCCCGCCTCGCATGTATATTCATATATGAATTGCACGCGAATGGCAGCGATCGGGCGGACGGGCTGGCGGCAGAATGAGCGGGAAATCAAATTTTTGACTGCGTAGAATCCCAACTTGTTTCTAGTAGTCAGTTATTAATGAATTCTTTCGTTTTTTTTTTTCATTTCCCACCAAAACTCTGCAATTTTCATTACGCAATTCCTCACAAAAGTGCAATTTTGGCGGAAGAATTTCAAATTCGTTCATCGGGCCCCGCCCGAACCAGGCGGTCGTTTGCCGTCTCTCCACCGCCTTCGCTCTCTTCGCTCGACGCATCGATCGCCCCCCGGTCGGCCAAGCCTCGTCGCTGCCCCGTCAACTGCTTCTCTTTCTCTCTTTTTTCCAACATTATAGTTTATTATTCAATATTTATATATTGCTCTTGCAGGAATGACAAATTGCTATATAGTGATCGAAGTGCGCGAAACTCATGTGGTCCCTGATATTGTCAATGTTCTGGTAAGGACCATAGATCGTCATTTTGAATTTGAAAGCGAGATAATTGCCTCAATTACGTTTATATTTTCTCTAGATGGAGTTAAAACATCGCAGTTTCAAATTAAATATTCGATATTTCAGCTGCAGCATCCTTCAACACGCTTCACAGTTACCTATGATATCGAGGGATACGCAGCCGAACGCAAGAAATTAAGCCAACTCGAGAAAACGACGACAATTGAAGATCTACTCAACACTTCGAGTCCACGAAAGAAGCCAAAACATGAAGAATCGGCAGCATCCGAAATCAAGACCGAGTATCCATTATTACTACAAAATGGGATAGAAGTGGACAAAGAGATCACAAATGACTTAGAAGATGAAGCGATACGAGAAAAAGCGAATAACATTGTGAAATGGTGCACTCAAACAAGCATAGAAGAAGCAGGGGAATCTCGAAAACGGAAACGACCGAGTCGCTCATTTCAGTGCAAGGTATCATTTGACGAGAAACACAATTTTTCGACGAATTGGGAGATTGGGCGATTCACAATTCTTTAATCCATTTGCAGTTGTGCGGCACATTCATCAAAGTTCGTGGCTATGATTACTATAAGCGTAGTGCGCACGCGATTATCCACTGTGATGTGCTTCGCTTCAAATGCCCACAAGAATCCTGTGATTATCGCGCGAAACATCGGTCGGACATTTGTCGACATTTAAGAATATCGCATAATCGAAATCCAAATTCGGTCAGAATTCCAGAGTGTTTGTGAGTCGCATACTAAACGACCATCAAGATAAGGGCATGAATTTCAGAACGCCCGATGAGGACGAGATACTGCGAAAAATGGTATTAGCCTGTTTCCCTGAAATTTTGCCGTATCTCGAAGGCCGTAAAGCCCAAATGAAATCGTGGCAGTTTGAAGAAGAAAACAAAGGAAATGAAGAAGCAAGAGATGGAGAAGGATCGGGTGGTGACAAGGATGATGACGACGATGACTACGAAGACTGATTCGACGAAGCAATTTTTAATATTTTTTTGAATACTGGGACAATTAAAATGACTCGTCAACCGACAACGCAAAACGGGAATACTGAAACAATGATGGAAATTGAATAATCGAATAAAACGATGTTTTCTTCACATTTTATATTGTTGAACTCAACAAAAAAATTGTCGGCGAAACCAAACAAAACATGCAAATGTGCTTAACTATGCCAAATTTGGGTCAAAGTTTGAGAATGGAACCGAGGACCTGGCCGTGGACTAGGATTTGAAAGTGTGTCGCGAAAATTTCAAAGCTTCCACGAATGGAATTTCTCCGAACCCCTTGTTGGCTCAATTCTCTTCAAAAATAATGCACATATTAGATTCGATGATGAATAAAATTTCAAATGTCAAGAATATATGTTGAGTAGGTCATCAAATCTATTTGCAATGACCTTACAAAACAATTGGCGCGAAATTTCAACGAGACAATGTTTTTGAGGATCAAATCAGTTATTGCGCGCATTTCTCGAAACGATGCTGATTCTCGTCGACGTAAAATCGATCGAACATGTCCCGGAACTGATCAATGTTCTTGTAAGTTCCGTTCCGCCTCATTTCAAAATTTTATTCGAATGATTTCAGCTAAAAAATAACGTGAAAAATTTTCATGTATTCGAGAACGAATCAGATCTTCGCAACACACTTATTTCCAACGAAAAATTGCAAGAGGAATCCTCTGTAGTGATCATTATTTCAATTAAAATTTAATCTAAAACCAATCAAAATTGCAGTCGGAAAGCTCCAAAAGTCGTGAATCATCGAGTTCGAGAAAGCGGAGTCCCGATACGACATACAAACCAATTCTTGATTGGAAATTCAAACATATTAATCCGAAAATCAAAACCGAATTATCAAACTACGAGGCAAAAACGAAGCGTGGGGAATACGAAGATTTCGAGTTGAACGATGAGATTCGAGGAGATCTGAAGCCACGAGGGAGGCCGATTCGCAGAAGATCCTCAACTTTTGCCCAGTATCTCGAATGCGCTGTGGGTTTTCGCTAGGAGGTTGGAAAAAGCTGAGAATTGTTTGTAGATTTGCAAAAAAACTATTCGATGTTCGAATGCAAACATCAAAACTCTGTCATCTCATTCGATCGTCCATTCGGATATCATGCGATTCAAGTGTCCGGTCGACGACTGCGACATGAAGAGTCGTCAGCGTACCACAATCAACTCTCATATGCTGCGTGTGCACAACATGCCGGTTCGCGGTGTCTCGATCCCAGAGTGCATGTGAGTATTTCAAATAGACGACCGCACAAGCAATTGGATAATAATTTAAGGGGGCATAAGGAATGGGAGCAGCTTTACCAACTCACTCACAAGTGTTTCCCAACATTGGATAATAAATAATGAGGCAATTACTAATCAACTCGATGAATTGTCACTACTCGCTTACCTCTCTTTTTCCTCGCACTGCATACCAAGGTTCAATTTCATACGCATCTATACTTCCAAATTGAGGTCTGTTTAAGATATCCTCATTTGCCCCTTCATCTGAAATTAATCATTATTTAGCTCTATCATCATTATAAAACAGTTACTTACATAATGCGTACTCGGTGATAACCGACATTTTCATTTGAATGCAGCCAGTGAATAGAAGAATGCAAACTGGCGGAACAACGGAAACCGTTCGAAGCACGAGTCCTCCATCGATCATTGACATTTCTTGATAGACAACAAACTGAAGTTCCGGCTCATCATCGACGCTTCGGGCTTTTATATTAGTCTGACGTTTGATGACCGTTGATGGATGCAGTGTCGAAGGTTTTTCAGCGCTGGAAATAAGATAACACATCTATATTTTTGCTTTGGAGTAAAATATTTTTGAATGATAAGAACAAATCAATTTTTAAAACGTCTTACTGAGTTTGGATTTTCTTGAGCTTCGCCGAATTACCGATGCTAACACCGACAGACGGATAGCAGCCCGCCGAAATCGCGGCCTGTACCACCGGCCAGCACTCTGCATACTTGTTGTATTCATAATTGCTGAGTGCTGACATCACGTCACGATCATACTCGATGAGCCGAACTCTCGCGAGTTCGTTGAGAATCTGTTTGCGAACACCGACGATCATTCGCATGGTGCTCGCATTGAGATAATTAGCACGACAATAAGCGAAAGTGTCACGAGATGGCAAATTGCTGAACTCGTCGATCAACCTGAAATCCAAATATATACTGATAAGCTCTGTTTGAAAAAATTACTTGATAAACACCAAATGATCGGAAAAATCGCGTCTCGCGATTTTGTCTCGATTCTTATTCATTAATTCGCGATCTGTGGCGGTTGTAATGACATCTGAAAATGAAATGAATTCATTCAAATTTGAAAATGCTTTTCTATTTAAAATGTGTACTTACATGGATCTCTGTATGACAATAATGCGACAAGATTTACAATCGGCTTAAGACACTTCAAAGCGAGTCCGAATATGATTAAGCGGGCTATAAACGAGGAAATATGAAATCAAATCAAGGCAATCGCAAACCTAGTTGAGGATCGAGCGGCATTTGAGCCATGATTCTTCCAAGCTCGGTGAGTTCGGGATCAACATCGTCAAAATCACCTTCTGGAAGTGATTCTGACACTTTACTCTCAGAATACAAAGCTCCCAATTTCTGAATAAAATTTGACGTCAAACATAAAGAATCCATGAAAGTGCATACCTCAAGAAAGTCCATGCTTTGCTCAATCGATTCTCGTGTCGGTGGCTCGGGAGCCATTGTGAGAAAGTCGGCAACTCGCATATCCTTAGGAGCAAAGAGTTTCGCATGAAGACACACATCGTATATCGCTGCTCGTCTCATTTCAGCCACCTGCGTCTCAGCCATCTCATTGTACTGTCGTTGACTGAACAGTCTGAAACAGTATCCACTGGCAACACGTCCAGCGCGACCAGCGCGTTGTTCGGCGTTGCTTTTCGCGATCGTTGCGACTTTGAGCTGACTGAATTTTGTGTCATGTCGATAGACTTTCTCCTTGACTTTTCCGGTGTCGATCACAAAAATAACGTCTTCAATGGTAAGCGAAGCTTCAGCGATGTTCGTCGACAAAATCTAGACAAATTCATTCATTTTCAGACATTTTTCTCCATTTTTTTTTACAATCTTTCGAACGGATCTCGCAACTGGTTTGAACACCTCATTCTGATCAAAAGAATTCATCTGTGAGTGCAAGCAAATAACCTCAACCATCGAGTAGTTCGTCAAACTGCATTTCCAACTTTCCATCTAAAAACTCAATCAAAATCCATTAAATTCTTGTCAAGTTCTTACCTCTTCGCGAACTTTGTTTATATCATCAAATCCGGGCAAAAACACGAGAATCGCACCAATAATCGGACTGTCGGCACAATATCGAATTGTTTCGCTGACCAGGTGATAATCAACGCTTTCATCGTACTGACTTCCACCGCACGCAAGATATTTCTAAAATAATCGCTAATCATCAAGAATCGACTATTGAGATTGCTGCAACCTGTTCTAATGCCAATTGTGGAAAATTGACATGTCGCAGCTGATTCATAACATCCGGCACAAAGAATGGCGGCCGATTTGGCAAAGCATTCGCCAAATCGTGTCTCATTAATTGCTCGGTGTTTCTTTCACGCCTCATTTGAGCCTAGAATCATGCGATTGAATTTTTCAAAAAAAAAAAAAAGAAAAAAGAAATGCAAAAGCTCACTCCAAACGCATCAGTGCTAATTGCCGAAAATGATTGTTGAGGTGGGATCGGGTGTGAAGGTGGCACATTATTCGGCGTATAGAACGATTGCGGCGGATTCTGGAAATTCTGATGCGAAGGTCCTGGCACACCATAGGTTCCATTCCCATAGGAATTGTGCGGTGTTAGCGGCGGTGGTTGCTTCGGTTGAAAATCCGGAACAATCGGGCGTATTTCTGTACTCGGACACTGTGATCATAATTCAATGATTGCATTTCATACCGTTTCCGTCAACTATCAAATCCATGTAATCATTCATTTCATTCTCCGATATCACATCTCCATCAGACGTCTGATATATACCACTCACCCATTCGCCATTCTCATTCACCACACAATTTCGCCCATTATTATAAGTGTGCTAAATTAATAAAAAAATTAACTTCCAAATTAGAAAGAAAAACCGTTAGCAACTGATAACCGTTATTTGGTGGATGAGTGGGCGGTGGATGATTGTAATAATGCGACGGGTTCCTAAACTATTTATTATATAAAAATATTGGTTAATATATAACAGTTGGTCTCAATTCTCATTTCAACATTAGAGATCATGAGAACTCCATCAAATGATTTTATAAGAAACTAAAAATTACCATTGAAAGAAAAAAACGAGCACCGTTAATTATTGTGAGCCATCGCACTTTTAGTGGCAGTAATTCAAATGTTTTTAACCGGTGGAAATTCAAGTTCCGAACTACAGATAAGATGCCAATCGAACTTACCGTAAATGGTGCGGGGTGCTCGTTTTTTTGTGAATATTATACTTACCTTTGATCAACTCTCTGGTAATATTGAGGCGGCGACCGGTCATGCCACGCTTCCTTCAAATTCGGCATTGTCTGCAACAAAAATAAAAATTCCGAGTTGCAAACTTCGAAAATCAAAAAAAAAAATCTCACATTTGCGTGTCGCATCATTTGTTGGTGACCAGCACCGTTGTTCGTCGAACCCCACGAATCCCAAACATCCATTGAGGGGAAGTTGTCATTCTCATTCCCGCCGAATACGCCGAATATTGATTCAGGCGGCTCATAGCCGATCATCGCCAATACTTCGTCGAGGAAAAACTTGTGGACATCGAAAAGTTTTGATTCGACTGAAAATAGATATCAGAATGTTAAAGAAAAGGTTGGTAATCCTACTTCGAATTACGTCGACATATTTCTCATGGAAATATGTTTCGAATAAATTCATGTTTCCTTCAATTGTCGCTGACATCAGAATGATCTATAACATTTTAATAAGTGATCTCGATGGTCCGTTCATATCAAACCTTGAGATCCCTCCGAAACCTTAAAGCCTGCTTTAAGGCAATCAGCAGATAATCGGTATTCGTTTCTCGCTCGTGAATTTCATCCTGAATCGCATATTCCAATATTTAAGAAATGAATATCACAATTTTCTTTTAAATAATAACATTTTTTGCTTTGAAATTTGTTCTTTTTATTATTTTCAAATTTTGATATCGATATATATGCTGATAATCATTGAAGAGAATTAAACATAAGCAAACCAAAATGATGTGCGTAATTCCATTTGCCATCGGATCTGCGGAGAGTTTCCTCAAGAGTACCCCGCTTGTGCAATACGTGAGAACAGTGGAATCGGATGTTCTGTAGAGAAATGGAGAAACAATGGAAATCAATGAAAATGACAAACTTCTGCTCCAATCGAATATGGTATCCAACCGTTTCTCCGAGTTTCTCCCCGCGTTCTCGACTCACTCGTTCGGAAATCGATATCGCGGCAAGTCGTCTCGGTTGTGTGCACATGATCTTTACCGGATAATTTTTCTCACAGGCGTCTTCGAGAATAAACTGTGGAACCTGAAACACTCCATAACTGTCATTTACGTTTTTAGAAGCATACCTGTGTGGTTTTTCCGCATCCTGTCCCACCACTAACAATTATCACGCAATTCCTGTTGATCGAGTCGATAACTCTATGCTTGTATCGGAATGACGGCAATTCACGTCGTTTCACATTTATCGACTCATTCGTGCATTTTGATGGTGGCGGGATCAATGGTCGATTCTTGATTCCCGGTCGATTCTTCGAGAATGTCTCATTTGCAGTTCGTTGAGAGATAAAGTCGTGTACATTTTTTTGACTAATCGGATATTTTTCGATAAATTTGTTCACCTAGAATAAGAAAAAAATATTTTTCTAAAAATATGAATCAAAATTACCGAATCAACTGTGGATTCATTTAAAATAATTGGTGTTGTTGATGCGGTAATAGCTCTCGTGAACGACTGTGTTTTACGCGAAATCACAATACGACGATTCGGCTCATTACTGAATATTGACATTAATAAAATGTGTATTATATTTATGCACCAATCCATGAAATGTAGTTTTTTTTTTGTAAAAAATGTAAAAAAAAAATACAATTTTTTATAATGCGGTGTTGCAAAAAATGTACGATTAATGTAATGTCTACATTTTTATTACATTTCATGAATAAGTCCATTAGACCCGTGTTGTCTTAAAGAAAAAATCCGTTAAAAATTTGGCGCCACGATGACTCACGATGCATTGTATTCTTCTTGCATTGTTTTTCAATTGCCCCCATTTTCATTAACGTTAAAACTATTAAAATTACTCACAAAATCTTAGAAACCTCAAAAATGTAAAGCATTTTTATATATGCAGATAAATTTTTTTTATTAAACGGCGTTGCTAGGAAACATAATATGCAATTTTCGACAAATTTCTAAATTTTTTTTATTTACCCAACACTTTTCGTTCCTAAATTCATTCGCCTTGCTAGCTCGTGAACTCTTTTTCTTTTTTCTCGATCCATTGGGGGAAGCTCGAGTGCTAAAATATCGATTTTTTAGATTTATCAATTAATTTCGACATACTGAAATCACCGGATTGTTCGAACTGATCCAGACGCTTTTTGATTTCCGCATCGAATCGCGTATCGGCCGCCGACGGCTGGTTGGTCATTGTGGCGTTCAAGAAACTGCAAGGAATAGAATTGATTACGGGACAATCTTATCATCGCCACAAAAAATGACAGAAAATAATCGTGTTGGTCGACGAATGGCCAACAATTGAAGCTAATAATGATGTTTATTGATTTTTCGCAGGAGCGGCACAATTGTTGTGAAAAAATAAAATCAGAATTTCGTCATAAGTATAAATCAGTAAACATAAGCTTAAAAATTTATCCACTTAATTTTTAATTGATCAAAAACAATATACCCATTTCGTTCCATGCGTCGATCAGGAATAGGAAAACCATTCCTATATCGCCCTCTCGATCTATTACCCATTTCTGCAAAACAAGTATTCTTTAAAAAATAATTATGAGAAAATTTAAAGAAAAATATCGATAAACAACTCCAAATATGCTTTGAATATGTCCGAAAAATCTGCACAGCACCTGACGCACATTCACACCATAATGGAATTCGCTTCAAATTGCGTGAATAATTATAACCTCTATGTCTTTCTGCCTTTATTCCAATTTTATAAACACATTGACAATATTTTAAATGTATGCCATTCGTTAATAATTGACGGTATTTCAAATTGCTCAAGTTCAAAATATGAGAAAACCGTTTGAGCAAATACGCTCCAATTTCTTACTCTAACCATCTACACTCTCCAGTTTTCCATTGTTTGTTAATAAATATTATTTTTTATTTTTGGAAATTTCAAAATCTTTATATGGGTAAAAAAATATATGTTCAGTTCGGCAAGATTATTTCAAAGTTTCCAGCAAATGCATGAAGAGAAACAGTACACCGGTGAAGGAAGAAACCGAGGTGAAATTTGGGAGATAGTTGGTGGAATTACATTCAATTCAAAAAATACAAGCAAAGTAAACATATGAAATCTACAATGATTTACACGTGAATTTTATTAATCGAAATTTTTTGTCACATTTATAGAAACACTGGGCACATTTTGATCGTTGTCTATAGGTGTTCTAGTTATTTGTCTTATGTAGAGAGTCGCATTTTCTAGGCATTCCTTAAAAATACTTTAATTGGCAAAAACATTAAAAAAAAACAAACCATAAGCATAAATAGCTCGTTTTTATTGATACCGTTTCCATTTAATAGTGCGGAAACCTCATTTCGGTCTAGTTTTACTGATATACCGTCGATTGGTCGTTCGGTTGTCATGTCGAGTACCTCGCAAACACTAAAGTTTATATTAGAAGTTTGAAAACCTTCTCAAAGCAACTCACTCTCGGATTAATTTTAATGGCAGTAAATGTGTATGAGGTGCGAAAAACAATCTGTGAGGTTCTTTTCTTAATCTCGAAACAATCAGATTCTCATATTGGGGAACTTTGTACAAGTCGTAAAGAACTGGCATATCGAGACGAGTAACTGAAACAAAAAAAACCGTGAGATTTCAGACGGAATTCAACCTTTGTCGAAGATAACATCAAAACAATCTTCTATAATAGGATTCATCAATGCATAGAAGAAAAAGTTGATTAATGAAAGAATGTGAGAAATCTTCATTTTATACAATGTCATTGGATTTCGAACAGCATCCAAAGCGGCTCGAATAACCCTCTCCGAATAAGGAACACGTATTTTTCTCTTAAATTGACACAATATGTATAAAACTGAAAAAGTTGCTATTTTTCACATACACATTCACCAGTAGACGTCGATCTTTGCATCATAAGTTCTAAAAACGAGCCACAATGAAGTGCGAGAAAATTTCTAAAATTTAAGAATTATGAATGCACAAACAAACCAAAATGGATACTTGTGAACAGCAGTTTCTACTCCATGAACACTGATGAGCGAAATCTTATCAGCAGTTAGAGTGTTCTCACTATCGAAAATTCCACTGCATTGAATCAATTCCGCATAACATTCCTTCGAGTTATTCGCCAACGAACTGAAAACGTATAATTAGAATTTGAAGAAAATCAATTATTATTTATTCAGAAATTACCTAAATGGAACAACTCTAAGCCCAACAGCGCCGAGAACTGTGTTATATTGAGAAATATCCGCAGATGGAATAGCAATTTTGGTTTTTCCACTATGAAAAATGAAATTATAGAGAATTTGACGAGTGATTGATGTTAAATTCAAATCCTTTTGCGTTATTTTCAGTGTAAGCTGCAATTTAAAACTATCTAATGTAATAAATTTCGTCATATTCTCGAAAATGTGAAAACATGCATACCTCATCCAAATCAAGAATTTCGTCATCATTAATGTATTCAACAAATGCTGGATATTGAATTGCTATTAATTCGCGATTCGTTGAAAAACTCTGTTTCTTATTTCCCATTGTGAATTTGATCTGCAAATCAAAAATGATTTCACATATAAAGGTTTCTCATTGATTTGTACCTTCGCATCTAATTTGAACATTTTTTTGATTCTCACTCCTGATTTGATTTGTTCCGAATATAAATGAGGAATCTAAATCGTTTTTTTTTTGCCTTGATTAACGTTTTATTCGTCTCTCACATTTTCGACGCGAAAACGAGGAACAACACCTAGTCGTTCTAACGGTTTACGTGAAGGTTTAACCGTCTGAGTTGTCATCATTTCCTCGATTCTTCCAATACAAAGGTAAAACCTGAAATATTTAATGCTTGTTGCATGATGTGCGATCAAATCTCATACAATCGAAATGCTTCGCGGTTGAAGTCGTTGCAATCTGGATGAAGAATTTGATTCAAGTTAGTCATAATCGATTGGGCCACAGTGCCTATTCTTAAAATAAAATATATGCATTACAAATTAATATTGGTATTTTTTTGGTAAACTTACAATACATCATTTCTACGATATTTGGTCAATGGGTCGTCAAGTTCTGAAAGATTGTGTATAATCAAAATCTGAATTTCATGAAACAACCGTCGTCTTCAATTTCATATCGATACTCTGCTTCAAGTTCTTCGAATCTTTTCAAGACCGCTTCCCTAACTGGGGCATTGTAGGACCACTGGGAATAATCATTTTCAGGATCATTTGTGAAAAATTTCCCTTGCGATCTGAAAAAAAGTAAAGACATTTTGAAACAAAAAAACAAAAACATCAATTAAAACTTACTGTTTCGATATGTAGTTTAAAACACCTAGATCATTAAGAATCTCCATTCGCAATTCATCCGTTTCGAGAAATTGCGCCATAAAATAAGCATCCATACATGTGAGGGACCATAATTTATTGATCACATCTTCATGCCGAACACCTTTGGGCGGAAGAGGGTAATCAAACTTCTCGATTTTTTCTATCAACATTGATTCATATCGAATGAAGTGCTTCTTAACTTTCCGATCTTCCGGATTCACACAAGGAATACGATCTTGTCCACGAATCTAAAAAATATCACAAAACTAGTCTAACATCTTGTGGTTGTTAACATTTACCTTAAGTATGAGATTCTGTCCATCTGGTGATACTGAAAACCGGGCGACATCGACTCCACCGGGAACTTCCTTCAATTATTTATTCATTGAATTAATTAAAAAAAAAGAGAAACCTCCATGATGGCGACCAAATCATGTTCGACGGTTACAATTAGATTCTCATTCGGCATCATTGCAGTAAACTTCCAATGTCTCTTCCAAAATTCCAAATGCCCTCGCGCCAATACATTCGATTTAAAAAGAACCCAAATGATGCCTGAGAGATACCACGCTTGAATTTTTCAAATTTCTTTAAAATTTACCATTTGTGGTAACTTCAAACTGTACCACTTCATGTTCAGAAACATCGAATCCATTGACCAGCATATGAGCTTGATTTGCAAGAAAAACTTCGAATCTGGACCAAATTAACCCTTTCCATCCTTTTAACATCTGTATTTGTTCATCACTCGTAGTCAAATATACCTCAAACCAATAATTATATAATGGAATATGTTGCTCTAGAGGATACCATTCCCGTTGTTTTCCCACATTCAACAAAAACCAATGACATATTCAAATCTGCCCTGGCACGATAGGCATCAATTGTCTGCTCGGCAGCATCTGTGTCGCCCAGCTTTAAAATATAACTGTCCCGGACATCAAGAGGGCATTCAGGTCTAGAGCAAATCCTGCGATTTGGGTCGGTTTGAGTACATTGGCAACCTGCGATGGGAAAATTGTTGAAAACGAAAAAAAAACGCGATGTTACGTCTTGTATGTTCCTTCATGTTATAAACTATCAAATAACAATCTTTTCCACGAAGCTAAAATTTTAAAATCGGGATACCGTTTTGAAATTCAATTATTACCACCCATTTCGAATTCCACTTTGAAAGAGTAACCTTCACCAAATTAGTTTCAACATATTTTCCGTTGTTCTTCAAAGCTTCCTCGATTACCAATCCGCGAGGACCAATAACGTATAACTGAATTTCAATTATTTCCCTCTTGAAAAAATGTTATCGTTACATTTTTGTCAGTAAGTACTGCTGTGTAAGTATTTGTGGCAACGATATCACAACAAGTCTGAAATTGATTATCAATCAAATTTTTAAACGCTAATTAACCTCATTTTCTAAAGGAAGTTTAATTATTTCGGGTTCAACGATCGTCAACCTATTCGAATTCCTAAATTCATCCCCGAAAAGAATATTTTCGGCTTTTCCGCATCCATACACTTGCAACATGTTGGTAAGAAAAACCGAGTGAACATTTGAAGTTGACATTTTTTTCACCTACGAGAATTAATTTCATTTTTTTTAAGAATTGGCGATCACCTCAGGAATCGCTATCCGTTCGTATGAATTCACCGGAACATTTTGCAGCCCCAAAAGGTTTTCATTATTAGTTCCGCGACCTACCAAATACGAAAAATGTGCTGTAAAAAATCAATTCATGTATTTGTGTCTATCTTTATATCATACTTGGCAACTTTGAATATAATCGGCGATTTCCAGTGAATTTTCCAAGAAAAAAGCTTGCACTTGAAAGCGGAACGATTTTTGATTCAGCTAGATGTTGACAAAGAAAAACTATGCATTCTGCAGGGAGTAAATGTATCTGTAAATAAGTAATCGTAGATAATAATATCAGTATGCTTCACAATTTTTGATTGGCACGATATTCAATAGTTATCGGGGTTTCTATGTATAATCAATGAGAAACGACTTTTCCTCATAGCGAAACATACAAACGACAAAAATTCGACATTTACAAAGAGTTCATGAACTCTATTATTTTCTTCTATATTAATAACTCATTTCTAATTATAGAACTACTAGCGGAATCGGATCAAAATTATGTATTAAACATACGTAGTTGAGAAATTGACGTCGTGCGATATGATTACTACGAGACAAAAAGTTCAATATATTTACAACGGCATCATCGATGAGAAGAGGCAAATTGTTATCTGGAATCGATTTCAGCGATTATTCCAAAAATTGATATTTTGAATACCTATGCCAAATTTAACTATATTCTTGTATAAAGTCATTATCCTGATTACGTCAACATGACTAATGTGAACACATCCGACCGTAAATTTATTATAATCCTCTTTCTTCTCCGGTCTTGCTATATCATTCGGCATAGCCAAACTGAAAAAAATAATCAAAAATGCCTTTAAAAATCACTAAATATTAATTAAAAGTTGATGAGCACTTGTATGGTTGGAAATGAAAAAAAACATGTACTAAAATCTTTATTCTAACAATGAAAATGATATTTTTAACATCGTAAAATACAGGAAATTCGAAATTACAAAGATGGCAAAAAATAAAGAGACAAGAGGCTAGGCATCCAAAAAAGTACAGACAATAAGAATAGTAGCAAAAAAGGAAATCATGCAGTAAATCAAGGTTATCAAATTATTAAAAACAATGTTACAGGAAAAAAATATTAGATTAGTTTATAACAAATTAATGAATTATTCCCTTTCGATTGGATGGCAGTTAGCATTGTAATGCTGCATAATATTCCGAACATCCTCATCATCCAGTTCCAATGATGGCACTTGTGTTTTGTCTAATGAATTTTCAATGAACTCAAAGCCAACAAAAGGATTCCGAAATTCGTGAGGCTGATTCTGGGCTTCCTCGAGTTCATTCTGAGCATCCTCAGGCTGATTATCTTCATATTCAAATTGATCCATGACTACGCCATCTTGATCATCGACATCATCTTCAGGCTCTTGCTGCGACTCTTCCTCATTCAACTGAAATTTCTCGAAAAAAAAAAACCATTTTTTTCCGAATTTCTTATTTTCCTACCTCCCCAAGCTGTTGCAACTTCGTCCTAAACTTTTTGCAGAGATTCCTAAGCCCTTTAACGGCACATCCATTTCCGTGCAAAAATCGCACAGTCTCAGCACGATTCAAATTAACGGAAATTCCCGTCTGCATTGGGCCAATGTTGAACTTGTTCGCCACACTGCGCGGTAATTTCTCGCAAACCCTTAACAAATATCAAATCAACCATTTGAGCTTCTCCTCACACGTACTCTTTGACCATTTTCAGTGGCGGATTGTCTCGCAGCGGCATCACAAAGAAAGTGTATGGGTTTTTGGCAATTCGTGCGACAACACGATCCTTGAAAGCCGTCAATGTGTACAAATCAAAGAGCACTGGATATTGGATGGAAGGCACTAAATTAACAAATATATTAGCAAAAATCAAACTGGCTTTTGATTTCTCACGTTTGTCGAAAAGAACATCCAGACTGTCTTCAATGAGATCATCCATCATGAAATAATCGCACAAGAATAGTATTCTCAAAATATCAGCAATATCATAATCATACAAGATTATAGGGTCGCGGAGGGCTTCCAATGCATTACGAACAATTGATTCAGACTGGTCCGGTTTCACACAAATCTGGATATTAATTAGTAAGAAAATTAAACGGTTTCTCGAATGTTATTGAAAAAATCATACCGGCCCAGGGGTATTCTCAAAACGCGTTTTTGCCAACAGCATATCAGAATGAACAAGAAGAACATTTCTAAAAAAAAAATGCGATTCGGTTCGTTTTAAATTTGCAAAAATTACTTGTGAACAGAAATTTGGCCTCCGTCAGATGCCACAATGATCACTTTATCTTCTTGCGGAGTGTTTTCTGGATGGTAAACATGAGGGGCCACTTTTTCGGTTTTCACCACCTCATATTTCACACAGGTTTTGCCTTCTCTACAAGTTTAAAAGTATTACATTAAATGGTAATAAAGCATTAAAAAAACATACCGGAATTTTTTCAAACAGAGTCCAACAGGTGCCAAGAATTCATTCTCAGTATTCGCATTTGGACACTTCAGGCAGTATTCTCCGCGATGGAAGAAATAGTTATACAAAATTATTTTAATTCTTTCAATGTACAATGGATTATTCAACGTAAGTGTCTTAGCCACCTAAAATAAATCAAAATAAGTAACAGACAAACATTGTTGTTTTTAACGTTCAACAGATCTAGTTCGTTGTCGTCGTTGAAATAGCTGACAAAATTCGGATGTGACATCGAGAACAATTCGAAATTGATCAAATGCTCGACTCGAACATTATCGGTAGTGTAGACAACAATCTTATGAGTGAATTCTATACATCCTGGCGTCATAATTCCACTAGCCAATTTTCTCGCACAAATTCCTTCGATCTGGAAACGTTCAATACTCCTCAGGCAAACATATGTATATAGTCGGCGTCCGGAGACTGCTGTACGCGGGTAGATTTACGGGAGTGCGTATTTTTCTTGGTCTCGCATGGACTAACTTGTTTTCTTTTTCGCATTTTATGGGTCGTTTCGATAATTTTTAAATCGAACGACGTTAGAGATTCCAAAAAATTCCAAACTCATCAAGAAACAATAAATCGTTCACGTGAAAACAGCAAAATAAGCGTTCACACGTAGCGAGACCATTTCAAGGCGCATGCATGTAAATCTAAAATTTCACAGAGTCACGGAATATTATTAAGAGTTTTTGTAATATTTTCAATCGTCTAACCGGGGTCCGTATGCACAATGCGATTAGCACCGGATACCGTATGTTTAAGAGATAGCATTTCCCGCGGAAATCGCGTTGTGCGTACTGCCACTGAATACTTTCGCTCACATTTTCAGTGCGGAAACGGGGTTTCACAATTGCTTTATATTTATCCACACAGCATTCTTTGATTCCTAATTGCATCAACCAACTTGAGAATTCCAATCTTGAAAGATTGGCATAATGACTGCAAACAGAAAATGTGTATTTTTTTTAAACATTTTTTTTATTGCATGAATATGTCCATTTACGAAAATTGTCGTTATTTTGAATTTAAATTTATCAAGGTGTCGTGGGATCTTGCGTTTTTGTACGCAATACACCGAACGTACTCGTGCATCGATTTACGGTGATTTTTAATTTCCGTATTTTCCTGAGAAAGCGTTTGTTAAAGTTTGTTTTTTTTTTCTTAATTTCCTTTAGAATTTCATAATTGTAAATCTGATTTAAGGTGGGAAGGGCTAACCTCGATCCTCGTGATTGCTTTTCTCGACAAGTAACTACCGCGAATTGTATTTTCGTTCTTTTTTTTTATTTTTTATCTCTTTTCTAGTCGCTACAAAAACGCAATATTCCACGAAACCTTGTTGCATTTGTCATTTTAAAATGATACCCTCGCAAATCAGTACAATGAATCGGATGACGAAACTTCTGCTTTAATGTCATAAACTGCGAAGCGGTTATGAACACCGAATTCGATACAGTTTCCCTGAAATTAGTAAATTATGAAGGTAATGCTAAATAGGCCAACATGACGATTTGCCACAGCTCCTCCTCTGTTTCACAATTCATGACTGAAAATAAATATTTAATACAATGTCGATAGTAAACTATACCTTGCTCTATATCTCCATTTAATTGCACTAAATGCAATACAGCTAAAAGATAAATGTTTTCGACCATATCTACTCTTCTAATTTTATCGACATCTGCCCGCACAATTTGAAGGGATCGTAGAATATCGTTATGAAGTTTCTCTGGAAAAATGAGCTACACATCAAATTCCCAATGTCAGAAATAAACTAATATTACCTGCAGCTGGCATTGTGACATATTTAGCAATAACATTCTCAATTTTGCGAATTCGATCAAGCTGATCCACAAGCTCGTCGATTCCAGGATTGTCATCTTTTCCTCTCAGCATATCTGTGTCCAATCGGAAGTAGTCAGCGTTGTACATTCCAGCAGATCGTTTTCGTCCCGACACATTCATTATGAAATTCTTGCCGTCCGGTGAAATGGAAAAATCTTTCACATCAACTGCACCGGGCACCTCCTTAATGGGGAATATTCAACCATGCAAAATACAAAGAAAAACCTCTAAGTTTACATATACTTCGATATTATCAATATTATATGGTCCGTTCCCGCAATTTTTTTCCTTGAAAATTCCCAATCTTCCACGCGTCAAAACGTGGGAATTGAACAAAACATACAACTCGCCTAAAACCTATCAACATTTCAATTTTCTTCATTTTAATTTAATTTACCTGTTTTGGTAATGTCAAATTTTTTGACTTCATGAGTCGTGACGTCGTATCCGTGAACAAGCATGTAGACATGCTTGAGGATACCAGTGCGACGGAATCCCCAAATAAGTCCACGAACATGACGATCGTCATTCAATTGATAATCCATATCCCAAATTGCTATATATATCTGAAAATAATTTGAAAGATGAAATATATATATTGATTGAACGAACGGTTGGAGTCAAATCATTTGTTATTTGCAATTTTGCCGATTTAATACCGAAATTGAGGGAGCCCTGGAATGCATTGTACTCTTGTTCGATTTCCGGAGTGTAGCCTCTATGCATAACCATTGGATAAACTCCATCTGAAAAACGGCCTGTTTGGTTTAAAGAAAAAAGTATCACAAATTATAATATTTCTTTTCTTCAGCTCTGGGTTTCAAAAGTTGGTAACAATTGGCGGTTTTTCACAATGTGTTAAGCTTGCCAGTTAGGAAAACAATGAATTCTTACTTGAAGGCTGAATAATTTTCTCTGCGCCATTTTTGAGAATAAGTTCGTTATCCTTAACGAGCATCTGAAACAATATGTTATAAGCATAACGGAGAATCGGCAGAAACTTCTACCTGACAAACACGCATCGGACGTTTATCCGAAAACATGTTATTATTTGTATACAATGCTTGTGGAATTCGCCCCGCAATCTCCAATGAGTGTTTTAAATTCTGAAATTGTGCACTAAAAAACTCAATGTTGCAGTTTGGAAACATACACGCTTGTTATGAGAAAACATAACCGTATAAGTTTCAGCCGCGCCGATTTCAATACAATTCTGGAAAAGAATGACATCATAAAAATCCAAGATTTAGAAGCAGTCACCATGTTATCATCTTGATGAGAATATGGTATCAATTGGGGAGTCAAACTGAATGATTTATAAGTTCTCGGATCAATACCCGTGTCGAAAAAATTGCCCGATTTTCCACATCCATAGGTGACACCCATGTTTGTCAAGAGTATTGTATGATGATTAGACATTGCAATGCGCTTCACCTAAAAAATCATCAGATGTTGCTGAAATCATGGAAAACGATTCTACCGGCGGTACTGGGATCACCATATATTTATCAACAGGTTGCCCGTCGTTTATTCCTAAATTACCATCAAAATTGATCCCACGTGCAAGCAAATATGAATTAGATGCTAAAAAAGTAAACGTTTGAAACAGTGAAAAGGATAATGTTGAAATCTCACTTGAAGACCATGTGATCATTCGATTCTCTCCAGAGAACTCTCCAAAGAACAAGCTCATGATAGAAATGGGATTTCGCTGGCCATTGCTCATTCTTTGAGAAATAACAGCTCGGTTTTCAACCGGCAACTGGCAAAGTTGTTCAACAAAAATTCGTTTAGTGAAATGGTTCGTCGTTTCAAGATATTTCAGCACATCTTGAACAGTTTCGTCAACCAAAGAAGCATCGTCATGCTCTAAATGTAGCTCTCACAACTATAATTCTCTCAAAACTCACCGATTCCATAATCAATTAATCGTCCATATAAAGAAACCGTTTCAATGACTAGTTCACCACTGACTTGAGGCACACCCTTCAGAAATTCACGAAAGTCCACAAGGTCGCCGAAAAAGTGCGACATCCTTTATGGATCTGAAATTAATAATTAATAATAACACAATGAACAATTAGAAATATTAGAAATCAAAGTTGGTAAACTCTCCGTAATAAAATCTAAAATAATCATTGAAAATAATCAATTTATATTTAATCAATAAACAAGAAGGGCAATGTTACACGAAGAAAATATAGCGATTTCAAGTTGAAGATCGGTAATTACAAAAAATAGTGTTAGTTTAATTATTATTTAAAAATATTAATTTAAAATAAAACAAATTTGAACTTGGCAATATTAGGCTTCAGTCACGTCGAACCAATCCGGGCATCGATCCCCATATTGGATTTCCTTCTTCATTATCACTTGGTGCCAACCTCACTTCAATCGAAGCGCCGTCTCTGTGTTGACTACGAAGAACACTAGAGATTTGCGCAATCGCCGAATCTTCCATTTCAACGAACGCCAATGGTTGTATGGTACGATCAAGACCATCTTAATATTCAAGTTTAGATTATCGCTAAACATCAGTTCGTTTACTTCGACGTCTTTCAAGAGCTTCTTCTTCCTCCTGAATTTTGGCAAAAGAAATTGTTGAATTTGACGGACCCGGTTCAGAATTTGAAGAAGAAGGTCCTTCTGATAAGGACGGTTCCATAGAAGAATTCGATGGTCCTTCTCCTGACGCATTTTGATTCCTAAATATGCTATTTCGATAAAAAATGTGAAAGCAAATATCTACCATGGATTAACCGCTTCTCTCGGCAGAAGAAGTTCGTCGGCTCTCACGTACGCATTTCTTGGCGGCCGACTTACTCTTGGCCTCATTTCCGCCGCTGCAGCTGCTGCATCTTCCGCCACCCGTCTCTCAATATCTTGAGCTTCTAAACAAATTCATAATTTCGTACGCAGATATTTGAATTGAAGCAATATTACCTTGCAGATCAGGAAATACATCATGTAATGACGACATAAATGCATGAACAAATTCAGGACGCTCAATTGCGAAATGTCCGAGGTGTTGTCGGGCAAATAACGCAGCTCCCCGTCCATACCGACGATCAAGTTCATTGTCGGCCGGAACTGGATTAGGGTATCTATGTCGAACAACCTCGAAACCGTTTCCGTTAGCTATTTCATTTCCAATCTGATTAGCCTCTTCGTTTCTATTCTGATTGGCTTCTTCATTTCTATCCTCATTTTCTTCCGCATTTCCCATCGGATCCGCTTCGTCGTTTCTATTCCGATTTGCCTCCTCATTATCACTCTCATTCTGATTCTCATTCTGATTCAACGCCTGCGGTCGAACCATATTCTCATCACGTCCAAAGTCGTATAGCATTCCTAGAAACTGATTCGCTATATCGCCATCCTCGTCATCATCATCAGATTCTAACTCTAGAATAACTTCACCTCCGTCGTTCTGAAATAATAATTATTATCAATCATAAACGGAAATTCAACACACGATGAGTTCATTGAATCTTGCTTCATTATTTTCTTCTTCGGCCAATTTTGCATTTATGCTGTCTTCCGCAAGAGGAATTTTTACTTTCTCGTCCTGTATAATTAAAGTTAAAAAAAAAGTAATTTAATAATCAGAAGTTACGATTTTTTCAAGAGCTTCAGAATTGAGTAATGAAGATAGTTTCGTCTGAAAAGAAAAAGAAACAATAAAATAAATGCAATTTGCTTTCAAATTACAATCAACACTGCCATCGATGCTTCGGTCGGAGCGTTCGTATTCAAATAATTAATAATCGCTTCATCATCGATGTTACCCAAGAAATACTTTCTTGTTGTTAACATTTGGAACATGGAACTCTCATCTGGCAATGATACCGAAACGCTGAAGCATTTACACTACTGTATGTATTACAAAAGTGTCACTAACTCATGAGCCAGTCTAATTGGAAGTGGAACTGTGCTCGCCGAGCCAAGCACCTCCGGCTCATTGATGAATCGCGAAGGTATGAGATCCGCAAACACCGGGTTGTTATACATATCGAAAATCACACCCATCTGATAAGAACCGACTGAAATTGAAAATATAGCTATTGGATTAAATTTACTAAGAGCTACCCTTCTCGATAAGGATATCAAGACAATCTTCAGTGATTTCCTCCATCAGATTGAAATTGCAGAAACACAAAACCTCAACAATCTGCTGTGGCTTCAACTGATATAAAGTGGCAGGATCTCGAAGCGCGTTTAATGCGTTACGCACAATTTCCGAAGAGAAATCAACTTTAATCCTTTTCTGAAATAAATTTTGATTGATATTTTTCAAGTGGCGTGTTTCGCGTTCATACAGGCTCTGGCTCTTTCGGCTGCTCTTCTTCCATCTCAATCCCGTAGCGACCATTACGTGCATTGTTAACATCGAATCGTAAATGTGCCAAAAAAGATTCCGAATGAAGAAGAAGGAAATTCCTCAATATTGATTTATTTTAAAGAACGAAATTACGAAATTCGACATACTTGTGAACAGCGATTTCCTTTTGATCCAGCGTTTCGAATATCACTTTATCACATTCTCTAGTACGTTCAGGAAAGAATGATTCCGGAATATTCTGATTATACTTCTCGGCAATGCAATGAATGTATCGATTGAAGCATCTTAAAATTCAAGAAAGTAGCTACATCATTACATTATATGATTACTTGACTGGTCTCAAAGCCAGACCAACAAGTAACATTCGCTCATTGTAAAGCGGTAAATCATCTTCTGGAATCTTCACACTGTAAGCTCCGCGTTGGAAAAAATAGTCTCGCAATAGCCGAATAACGTTCTTTTCCATGTGTCGCTCATCGTAAATTATGTTTCGTGCAAGCTGCAAATATTTGCGTTATCAACCTTTCCATTCAAGCTTTACCTCTCCTAGATTGATATTTCCATTATCATCGAAGAATATGCAGAATTTGGGATGCGAGACAGCGAAAATCTCCGCATTCGCCTTGTAATGTACAACCTTATGCAATTCGACATCAACGCTAATCTAACAAAAAATACTCATGCATTAAAATTAAAAAAACACCGATCATACTTTTCTCCTAAGAGATATATCTTCCGCGGTCAATAATCCGGCCTCAATTTTTTTCTTAAGAATAGCTTCAGTCTAAAAAAATAATAGATTGTAACACTAATTTTTGAAAAATCTTACTCGCTCAGAACGGAAACGTGGAGTCACTTCTGGTCTTGCTTCATCTTCAGTAACAGGATAGACATGCCCATGTGCGGCAATATAGTCAACTCGACAAATCGCTGCGGAGAATCTAAAAATGAATCATATGGAGCAGCGATGACATTATCGCTAACATTTTCAACGCCCACATATGCCGTCTATTATCTGGTTCGCCGAAACGAAGGGAAGCGAATTTCTTCACAATGCGGTCAATTTGCTCAGAAATCGTCTTCCTAAATATTCCATTTTCATGTGGTTCAATAAATATTAAAACAATAATAATAATAATAATAATGTTAAAATATAAGCTAAATATCAAACATACGGTTTTCCTTCTGCCAGAAATCTCGTAACTGCCATATCATGACGGAAGCGAAATTGCTGCGCGACGTGTCGATTTTCTGGACTTAAAATATTGCGAAACATTAATTCATGGACAGCGGTTCTCATGAATCTACGCTGTCTTCCTGAAAATTGTTAGTTTCGGTGCAACAGTTTTATTGTTGCACAACTTTAAAGGTTCGAAATCTGGAGTTTGATGGCAAGCAATTGTTTGGACGTAAAATTTGATAAATTTTATTTTTAATTTTTAAAATGCTCAATTCTCACCGCCTTTGTTCATGCAAAACATATTGTAGTTCTCTTCAAGATCTTTTAAACGCTTCATAACTGTCAATTCATCGGAAAGGTCTTTTGGATAATTGTCTTTATCAATAATAAAGAAGCAGCCGACATGCAGGAATCTGCAAACCGACGAAACCTTTGAAGACGTCAATTAATCGAAACCCACAGGTCCGGAGTAACCAAATATTGTAAAAATCGTAGATCACTGAGGATTTCTTCCTTAGAACATTCTGAAATTGAAATTTTTCAAATAAGGCAAACGCACTTTCCATACTTGCTGATACTTTATACTTGTCAAAAAGCTCATCAAGAATTTTGAGGCGATCAAGGCGTTCTAGGATCGCTTCCACCGTCTCGGGAATCGTAATTTGAAGTTTTTCCAATATTATTTTTTTCATAAACATTTTAGCTTTTGTCGAAACTGGCAGTGCCCTTTCATTATAAGATGCATAGAGATCATCGGCAACTCTTTCCCGTTTCAATTTGCACGTCTGAATTCAGAAATATAAAAACGCAATCACATATAATACTGACTTTGACGATAATATTTTTAAAATCCGGAGACACATCAAAATACGAAATGTTGTTTAGATCAGGTATCTCCTGAAAGCGCATTAATAATTAAACACACCTCAATTAAAGTATTTTCATACCTCCATTACTGCAGTCAATTGAAATTCGAAAATTTTTTTAATCTTCTTCGCAAGCTTCATTTTGTATTCGGAATCTCTATTACGTCTTAAAAATTTCAATTTTCCATGCGCAAGATAGTTTGAGGCAAAAAGAATCCATATTTCACCTGAAATTGAAAATCAAATTATTGCTGAAGAGATTAGTCGGCTTGTTGCTAAATTATATATTCTTAGTACCAGTTTACGGACGAACTCAAATAATTTGAATTGCTCTTCCACATTGTGATGGTTAAATTAAGCCGAACTCTCTCTCTCTCCTAAGAGTTTTCCATACGAGACTCGAGAAGAAAATTCAAATGATAAAAAATTCGTATTTCAAATTCATCCGTCCAAAATTATTACCACCGGAAACAAACGAGCGCCTTGCATAATTGTGGAGCATCGCACTTTTTGAGGTGGTATTTAAAATTGAAGAAACTTAGATACACTCTTCTTCGGATAACCTGCGGAGCTAACCCATCGTAAGTCAGTGCAGGGCTCTAGTTTTTTGCAAATGTAATACATATAATTTAATGCATTTTTTTTCGATTTTCGCAATGAAATAGAAAAAAAATGAATAAAATTCCAACCGTTTACGTTGACTTTGTATTTGAGAACCGCAGACCCTGTTACTTCGTAACCATTGACTAGTAAAACGAGCGGATCTCGTTGAGTTTCGTGCTCGTGATAGCAATAATGTAGTTCGAGAGTTTGCTTGTCCGCGTTTGTTCCGTTTAAATTAAGGAAACCCAACAGATAGACCTGTAAAATGGAAATAAATGAATAGATAGGTCGGCAATTCCCTACCGTGTGTTTTTCTCTTTCGTTGTATATTTCAACCTGGCTTGCCGAGATATCGAATTGAGTAATCTTCATAAATCGTCGAAAATCTACATCAAAAGTTGGTTCACCAATATCAAGATAGTGTACATTGTTATTTCCATAAACAAGCAAACTATGCTGTCTTGCTAGGACATAATACTTCTGAACACAGATAATCTTAAAATGTACCAGAACAAAAATAGTCTACCAGTGACGTTGGCGATTTTTTAGCAGGTTTATTGACATCTAGGAGAGCAGCCAAATTCGGGGCATCTTCGACGGAACGCCAAGAAATCACAAACAGGTTTGGTTGCAATTCTGTCCATCTGTTGTCGAAGTCAACGAGCAATGAGTCGTTGGGACGAATTATGTATAACTAAAAAAGTAGCAGCACTATTTTTTTAATATACATCTAATAAATCTGATTGATCTTTGTCAGAACAAAATGAAAAACAATTATCAGTGTCAAAAACCAATATACTACCCCCTAGAGGCCATTTGTTTCCTTTTTGTTTATACTCTAACTGCCTGCGCATCGTCTGCAGACGATTTGATTTTCTTTCAACGATGTTTGTTGAAGTAAACACGAAGTGGGCATGAGGGATAACGATTTCCATGGAAACCACAAGGCTGATTCTTTCAATTTTCACTTATTTTTATAAATATCTTCCAAACCCTCTAATTCACGGAATTTCATAAATCAATTTGAATTTTAAAATAGACGATACATGACTGAACGAAAAGTGGTTTCTAGTTCGCAAGCAGATATGTTTAACAATAAAAAAAGAGAATTCAGCGCAAAGAAAAAAGGAACATGCAACTGAAAATTTACGAATACCTTTTCGTTGGTCAAAATTGCAGTATATGTGTCGGCCGCAGCAATATCATAAATATTCTGAATGAGAAATGAATTGGATAAACTTCAGACGATAAAACTAATGAGAAGCACCTCTTCTGGACCAAAGGGCAGAGCTATTTCCGTCGGCATCATAAAATATCCATTCTTCTGAGATTCTTGGTCAGCTCCAAACAAGAGATTCGCAGTTTTTCCGCATCCGTATAATTTGCCAAGATTAGTTGCAAACACGGAGTGTTTGTTGGACAACGCGAATCGTCGAACCTAAATTCTGCACTAAAAACTATCACGAGCAAATCGCGTACTGATGGAATATCGATGACTCGGAATTTTTCGACAGGTGCTCCATCGGACATTATTCCCAAATTGAAACATTTATTGGATCCTTTTGCAAAAAGAGTTGTTTGCAGTTCTGAAGATGGCTATTAAGATGTTAAACAATCAATCCAATTGATAATCACTTGAAAGCGGATGAGAAGATTGGACATTTCCTGAAAATTTTCCATGAAGAAGAGACATTCGTGAAAGTTTTCCGCATTCATCGGAGGCGCATCTATTCATCAAAAGAAGGCGATGATGAGGCGGAAGAAGATTGAACTGAATACGTTAGATTTAATTTATTTTCAAAATTAAAAACTTGCTGCGGATTTTCAAGGCTACGTTTTAAAATACTCTGAAATAGACTTGCCCAATTTTGATGCGATCTAATTTACAGCAAAACCAACATTCATATTACCGATTTCTTTCAAAAATTTTCTTTATAAGTTCAAAAATTGAAATCAAATTTCCAAATTTGCATAGACGGGCTCATTTTTTTTAAAGTTAAACGAAAATTTTTTTGTACTTTATCGCTCTCGAAACCTAACCTTTTCAGTCAAAATTCTGTTTACACATGGACTACTTCTTCGGGCAAAATTCAAAATTTCCGTCATCGCATCTTCAACCATTTTTTGCGACTTAGAATCTAAAATCACTTGATAATATACATCAACACGCAATTCGGTTGCCCATACCAATCGCCACTTCGACAATCTTCTCAAACAAACGGGCAATCCTTTCAATCTCCGTTTCATTAATAACGTCACTCGTACCCAATGCTTGAGCTAATTCCGGCACGAGCATTATTGAAGATTTTAAGGTTTCGTTGAATCTGTTCTCCGGTGGACGAAATGTTAAATGTTCAAAAAATCGGCCACCGGCAAATAAAAGAGGTATGTCAACCAGGTCTGCAAAAAAAAAAACCGTTTGCGAATAAATACCGTTTATTATTATTTGATTCAAAACCGATACAAGAAAACGTGAAAACATGAGATGCGTGTACGAAAAAAAAAAACAATGAGAACAAATAAATTCGAATAATTGCTTGAAATCGAGTAGTAGTGTGTACAAGGTATTTCCACAAAACAAATTGGAAATCTATTGACAAAAAAGTGAACGTTTCTAAAAAAAAAAGCTAGTGAATGCAAGTAGATATGTGAAACATGAATGAAAGTATAAAATGAGAACGGAGATGCTGGCTCTCAAGTCATAGAGGGCACGACGAATAAGAGGACTTTTCTCGTCTCGCCATGCAACGCAGCGCCATAACCGCCTGCCTCTATAGCGGTGGCCAGTGATACGTCGCATGGGGTGAATGCGGTATGAATGGTGATAAATTTTAGGGTTAATTGCTAGTGTCTATTTACATGGAATCATTAAGCTCAGGGTTTCCGGATATCTTCTCCATATCCTGCTCTTGAGTGACCTGCTTATTCTTTTTAGCATTAATGCAGTGCATAATATTCTCTTTATTCGATGCGAAGTAGTACCGAGTATTCTGTGTATTAACCTAAAAATCCGGAATATGGAGCGTGGAAATAGTAATTGTCGTGCTACATTTAACTTCTGCGATATGCTGTCAATAGCCGGATGATCAATGGAAGTGCAGTCGTGATTTATTAGCTCATTCTGGAAAACGTATCTGACCATTTGGAGCAACTACTTCGCGACACACCTTTATTTTCTTGGACAAAAAATATATTCGGTTGTAAAACTTTTTTCGAATCACTTCGAATTTCTAAAATATTTGAAATATTAATAATTAATATACTATAGTTCACCTTATTGAACGTTTGAGCGATCCTAATGCATTCTGTTACAAGTTCATCGCTGGGCCAATTAAAGAAAAATCTTCTGCCGATCGCTTCCTGGAATTTTACGTCATAGTGGACATTTTAATAATCAGTCTACTCGGATCTCTTCGCGCAATAATTCTTGTTGCAGCTTGAGGCTCGTTTCCGAAATTGTTCGTACTCTTCTAACATTATCTTTATTCGCTTTAGTAGTGATTTTAGTCATTTCGATGAAAAGGCAGAGGCACCTGCAATAATTAACGGATAAAACCACCCATCTGCCGCGAAATTAGCTCCGGAAATAAGCTGTCAATGTAAATAAACACGCGTTCGGTACTACTTTTGACATTTAATCCAATATTCGAAAGTGATCCACTATTGTTTGATTCGAAAAAATGAATAAGAATAAATCAAAAAGCTAAAACTATGGAAAAATTCGACGAGCCTTTATATTCGCAAAATAATCTAATTTGCATATCGCGATGAGATACTGCAAATTAAAAATTTAGTGCGCCTTTAAATATACGTAGTTTGAATTCGTGCCAAAGTTTGTTGCAGTTTGATTAAATCGTAACGGTTGTAATTTTAAATTTAAACATTTTTAAAGGGAACACATTTTAAAAATAATAACCAAAAATTTCTGAAGATTTGAAACGAACATATTTTCTCTCAAATTAATGAATATTTTCATGAATAGGCTCATCATTGTATTAACTTTTTCTCATTTTGGTTTCAACCGCGTATTTCCCCTAACAATAATTTAGTTATTTTAACCATTCCAGTTCAAATTTTTCTGCGGCATATATTTAGTTGTCGATTATTCAATATATTTTTCAATAACATGAAAGTCGAGAAGTACTCGAGTTCCAATTTTGAACTGTGCGGTGTCACAACAAAAACACGAACAATTCGCGGCATTCATTCCCGCATATTAATGCCGTTTGTAAGTGGTCGATATACCAGGGTATCAGCTACTTTGGCACCTCGCCGGTTATGTATACAAATCGGAGGTCCCCCTCTTCTCATAAATACCAAAAACGCATACAATAAGAGGGCGGAGAGTGCATTATTCGCCCGTGAGCTCCGCCCGTGTCTTTGTGTATTCATCGTTGTTGGACCCCACTACCTCATATGATCCTAATATAACATAACCTACCGTAATAACAACAACAACTCATATTGAACCGATTATGCTCACCAATATTCTGTTCACAATGTTTGCTATTGTAAGTTAATTTAAAAACACGGAATAAGTATAGCATGAAACGTTAATTTCCGGAATAAATTCCAGAAATGATTCAAATTTTTATTTGCTTATTTATTTCAGGTAATAATTCAAGCACAACTTGATCTAGATAATTCTATAATAGGAAACCCAAAAATCGACTGTAAACCGGATAGTATCACATTCTCATTCAACACCAAAAATCCTTTCAGGTATCTACTATCACAAATCTCTTTTTTTCCTTTTTATTGAACTTGCGTCTTTTGAATTGGCTGAAATAGTTGAATTTGATTGCTATATGATTGAATCATTTAGAAAAATGCATTTTTCAGAGGGAATGTATACATTCGCGGTTTCTACGACAAACCGTCTTGTCGAAAACGGTATGAGGTAATGTCTGCACAAGGCGGTTATCTCTCAATTCGTTTGAACGACTGCGGGATGACAAGAATGCGGCAGGTAGGGCTTTTCAAGTTTTTTCTTCTCTAACACACTATCTCATAAGTTACGAAGGCCACACAAACAGAAAACGATTATTGGGGGATCTTTTTGAGAAAAATTCATTACCATTAAACCGACGCATTTGGAAATAAAAGAACAATAGTACAACAGTAGAAGAGATTTTTTAATTGTGAAAAAAAGGTGTTTAACATAATTGAAATGAATATGTATGTTCAACATAATCAGCCAAAACACTTTAAAAATTTAGATAATTGTTTGAACTGTTTTAAGATGATGCCACGTGGAGTTTCTCTTCACGTCACGTTTGTCGCCAATTTCCATCCACTGTTTACGACGAAAGAAGATCGTGCTTTCGATGTCCGTTGTTTCTACGCTCATCCAGATTCTCAAGTAAATACTGGAATTGAAGTTGGGTAGGCTTAAAACTGCAAGAAATACACCACAATTCACCATCATAATTTCCAGAAATCTTCCTGCCGAGACGCTTGAACAGGCGACGACAGCAACTCCGCGGTGCGAATACAGTCTTCGCGAGACCATTTTCGATGGTCCGCGCGCCGGAAGTACAAGTGTCGGTCGACCGATTGTTCATCGATGGGATTGCGATACCAATGGTAATGACGATATTCTCATTTGTCTATTCGCATAGATTCAACTTATTAAGGAAATTTCGGGATTCTCGTGAAAAGTTGCACCATTTCAAATTCACGTAGCTCGGTGCCATTTATTGACGAACATGGGTAGAGAGTTTGCTTCAATATGTTTTATTCGGCTATTTCTTTTTAGATGCCCTATATCCCAAGATTTTCCGCAAGTCGTCTATCTTCCTTCTCTCACCTCTGCCTATGTCATAATGGAAGCAATTTCGTTTCCAGACCACGCCACCGTCGCGTTTTCATGTCAAATTGCAATTTGTGACAAAACAACCGACGAATGTCTTGGAATCTCGCCTCCGCGATGTAATAATCTTCCGAACGTACAAGTAGGAAGTTTCTCGAGAAAATTAAGACAAAGATTTTTTTGCAGAGTTCTATAATTATTGACAACAATCTGCCACTGGATATTGGTACGTTTTTTTTAAATAAAATTTATGATTAATATCGAATAGATACCATATAAAAATAATCTAAACTGCTTCAGACGGAATTGGCATTGAACCCTGGATGAAAGAGCCAAGTCCAATTGATGATAACAATGATACATTGATTGTGTTCTCATCAACCACTGAATTGCCAACACCTATGCCAAGATTGACAGAACTTCCGCCGCATGAAGACATGATCGAAGTAAACCACGTTCACAGAGGTTTGCAATTTTTTAATAATAAATCATTGAAATTAACCCCTTAATTCTTGAGAAGCGCGGCAAATTCGACTGGCACGAAATGTGATCGACGTGATGTCTCCAGAGCTGTTTGTGAGCCCTATACGAGACACTTCTGAGAAAAAAGCTCCGGAATCAAACTGCATTTCCGGAGAGGTTTTGGCTTTTTCTTTTGCCGCAGTAATGCTCATTTTCATTATATCCCTGTCAATTGTCGTTTTCCTCGGTGGAAGATTTTTCAAAAAGTGAGTGATTGTCCTTCTAGTTTTTAATGATTTTCTTTTGCAGAGAAAAAGATATCGAAAGAATTACCCACAATGATGCATATTATTTAAACAAATTTTAAATTAATTAGCTGCTTGAAAACCTATGCCATTATCTTGCATTTCCCTCAATTTGAGATTGTATTCTTTAACAAATTACTTTAAGTTATATTTTAATTTTTAATTACATAAATAAAAAATAAACCAAAAAATTGAAATAACACAACAGAATAACGCCTGAGTATTCAATGTTATACAAACCATATGTTTTGAAATCTTTAATTACTTAAACCATGCATGAAATGTGACTGTTTCGTTGTCGATTTCATAATCTTTTTCATCCGGAGAAAAGAAAAATTCGGGACCGTTCATTCGGGGCATTCGTTCTACTGGCATCGAAGACTCGACTACAGAATCTTCTATTGGGTCTTCTATTCGATTGACTTCAATTTCACTCGCTGTAGTGTGTGGTTGTGTAGTTGTTGAATGTAATTCCTGAATCTCGAAAAGTCCGTCCGGTTGATCAGATTCAGTCAAATCGTAGTCCATGTCATTCCGATTCAAACGATTATGATTCTTATTGAAGAAATCGTGAATATCCGATAATGTCGGAGGCTTGGAAGTTGAAGAAAATGGAGTGATTGCAGGTGGAGCTACTTCATGTTGGGTTACTTCATCTGGATCTGACAGTGGTTCCGATTGAGGCAGCGGTGGTGGTGGAGGTCGAGGTGGAGGTGGTGGAGGAGGAAGAGGATAGGTGCGAGGATGGGGAAATGCTTAAAAATTGGAATTTTTAAACCGATATAGTTGTTTCTTACCAGAAAATGCAGGAGCTGAATGGAAAACAGGTGATGGAGGAGATCTAAAATTTGTTCTGAACTTTTGAATTTTACGGACTCGCTAAGTGAAATTGTAACAATTTTTTGAACTTTTTGCCTTCTGGTAACTGAAAACCAATCGAATCCAACAACATTCGCCTCCAAAAGCAAACCGATTGGAAATTCGTTTTTTTTTAAATTCGAATCGGATCCGAAAATACTATGACTAATAAAATAATTTTCAAACGTCAAATAATTTATAAATGTTGTTCAGAATAGTTTAAACATACCGACAAGCGATTAGTGTGCACTGTGGTTGACATGAATTTGCCGATTCGATTAATCCGAAAAGAATAAAAACAGCAATTCGCATTTCTCGCGGTACGCAAAAATGAAAAACTTTGCAGTTTGTCAAGACATTTGTCTTTTATTAGGTGGTACTAGTTTCGCGCATTAATTGTATTGTATTATTATGTTTTTTATTATAGTATAGTTTGGTATTCGAAAACATTTAAATTTATTTCATTAAAAAAAATGTCAGAATTCATTTTGCAAAAAAAAACACAGAAAGAGGGTTTCGGTGTATTTTTGATGGGTGTATAAATTTTTACATGAAACGCCCTCCTAAATTTGAGTTTAGCACCATTTCATCAATATTTATAATTGAAGTATCTTCATAGCTTTGTTTTTTCATCTTTGCATTCTTCTTCACTGTCTTCTCCATTTTTCGTCCACCACGCTGGTCTTGCATCGGCAAAAATGCAGAAGAATGTGTTGACAACCAACAGAATAATGGCATGAGCCAGGAAGCAATTCCTCCAATCCGCAAATGAATTTTCATGAAGAATCATGTTCACAAAATACGGTTCAATGAAAATTGTCAACGCCCAAATGTTCATTATCTGAATAATAAGTATTAATTGAAAAAAAAAAAGACAATATTTTAAAAAGAATACCTGTTGCATTGCAAAATACGCGTATTGTTGAGAATGCAAAGTCGCACATTTATTGAATCCAGCAGTGTTACAGCCAAGAAGACTTTCAGCAAACACCTAAAATTTGAATTCTATATTTTTAAACTTGATATTCAGTGTACCAAAATAATAATTGCTGTTAAATGGTCTTTTTGAGGAATAAATGCGAGAACAATAAAGAAAACTGCTGAAACTCCTAGGGCAATCGTGTTGAAAATTTTGGTTTTAAGAGTTTCTGATATGCATCTCAAACAAAAATAATTGAATTCATTTCATAAAAATCACAAACTTTATCAAATCACTACTGATTCCTGACGTTAATTTCACGAAGAATTGAAAAATGATTGGAAGCGCCGCGAGAAATCCCGAAGAAAGCACATCGTAATCAAGGTAGTTCTTCATGTATTGCGGATTGAACATGGAAACGAGTTGAACTGTGATCAAGTCGCCTATTGCACCAATCCAACAGGCCCACAAAGGGAGTGAGGTGATAATATGGCAAAGTGGCAGATTTTTGGAGACTTTTTGCTGACAAATTCAAATTTGGCAAAAAAAAACATGAAGAAAAATTTACAGATTTTCTGGTTTTCTCGAGTTTGTCCAACTCCCGACGGCCGATCCAACAATGCTCTTCGGGATAATTTTTGAAGAACAAAAGAAATATGGCAAAAACAACGACACTGACACCAGCATGCACGTAATACACACTCCTCCAGCCAGCCGACGACGAACAAAGCCAACCGGAGACAGGCATCGTGAAAATGTTGGCAAGTTGGGTGTTGCCAGTGAGAAGCCCGATGAACACTCCATGCTCATGAGGTGTCGCCCAACGAGCAGTGATGCTACCAGCAAGCGGAAACGTTGCAGAAAATGCGACACCTTGAAATATTCTAGCGGCAGCGAAATAACCGAATCCAAGTGAACTGCATAATGGCACAAGTGTCGTCGACACTGGAAAATGACTATTTTGAATTCAAATTTAAAATGAATGAGCAAATTGAAAAAAAAAAACACGTAATTTTAAAATTACATATTTTCAGAAAATTCACGTGGTTTGTCTCCGAATAAATGAATAATTATCTTACCTGCTGATATGATACCAGCCGATATGAAGACGTACTTATGGGAAAAGTGCTGATAAGCAATCGAATACGGTATCGAAGCTGCCAAACTTCCAATAGCAACACTCGACTGCAAAAAACTCTCTTCCCATTTCGTTAAATTCACTGAAATCGAACATCGAAGTACCTCGAAAAAAATCCAGAAGCATACCATTATTTTTCTCATCTTGCATACAAATTTTGGTGAAATTGAATGTGTTCATGTTCGACAAAATCGAGGTGAGACATAATGTGGCACATATAAGCGTCTAGAAATTGCAAAATCGACTATTAGTGTGAGAATCGGTTGCAAATTTTGAATGAACAAACCAAAAATCGCACAGGAACTTGCATACCACTGTGATTAATGTTTTATCGAGAAAAATTAAGCATGCGTGCATTTAGATGATAAAAAATCAATAATCGGATCGAAAATTGCTTTGTGACAGGTAAAAATTTATTGGAAGAATTTTTGTACCAAATCGTGTCGAAGTGCATATTCAGAGAGTTTAGTACAAAATAAAAAATAATAAAAAAACAACAATTAATGGCACTGGGAGGGTGCAACCAAAATTTCTGTTATAACAAAGAAAAAAGGAACAAAAAACATGATTTGCAGTAATTTTTTAATGTTATCATTTGGAAATATTCGTTCAGAAGTCTGAGTCATCGATACAGTTGAGCGACTTTTCTACCATTTTCAGGTCGTCTGAAGTAACAGACGGGCTGAGAACTCGTCCAGTTTTTGGCGGCAATTCTTCATCATCTGTTTCCTCGATTCTTTTTTCTGTCAATTTCGCTTTCTAAATTGTTACGGAATTATTTATTAAGAGAATTATTATCTCAGGAAAATTGGCTAAATGCTAAAAAATTAAAGGAGAGGTTGTGATGCGCGTTGTGCGCCCGTTTACCTGTCCTTATGCGTAGGCCCGAAAATAGGCGCCAACTCCACTGATTTTTTGGCATTTATCAAATTTTCCGCAGTCGCGCGACGTCGACAATATGGGCCATTCATGAAATAAAAATAAAAATACACACAACGTGGGTTTTTAAGTAAAAAGAAACTTCATAGGAAAAAAGTGCAATTTTTTCATTTTTGCATGAATAAGCCCATAAAAAATAATGTACCTCAGCCAGATATTCTTTTGGTTTTGCAAGCTTTCGAGTGGATGGCTTTCGCTCTGAAAGAAGAAAATTATACTTTCCGAAGACGAACACTTAAATCACAGCTGTCTTATGAGAAAATAGTTGAACATGCCAATCAATAAATTGCCAGTTTCTTCTCAATATAAGCAGTAAAGCAATTCCTTTTCGATGAGAGTTTTTCAAAAATGCAAATATGGAATTGCATTTATTTAGGGACGCGAATTAGATTTTTTGATTGCTTCAGCAGTCACATCGACATTACATATAAAAATTTTCTCACGTACCCATCGGTGGGAGATCATCCAGATCGTTATCATTTGATGTAACCGGAGTTTTCTTATTCACCACCATAAGCCTCGCTTCTGGCTTATTGTCTGGCGTTCGAACAACTGCATTGCGTACAAATGGCTGCTGAGTTCTCAACGATTGCACGGCAAGCATAATCGGCCTCGCTGGAGCTGCCATCGAACTAACCGGCTATATTAATGCAATTAGTAAATTTCAATGCACAGACGTTCTTACTCTACATAGCCTTAAACCCGTACGATTAGGCTTTGATGATTTCGCATTTTTGTTGACCTCAGTGCATAACGGCAGATTTCCTGTAAAGTTGCATCTAATATGGCATAGTCTATTGGTTTTTATTGAACTTGCTGACCCTCTTGTTGTAGTGTTATAGGAACCTTCTTATTTTTATAGAACGTTTTCAAATGGATTAGTAATTTTCGCGGGTAAGTGCGAGAAAGGTCACTGTTAGCCAAACCTGAACTATCCAACGGTTTCGTTTTCGGCGCATTCGTAGAAGATGATTCCGCTGAAAAAAATTAAAACGTGTTTTGTATTTCATGTGTTGAACCTCTACGCGGGAAAAATTCGATGCTCGTAGCTGGACGGCGATTCGTCGACAAACTAGCCCCAAATGTGTCGGCAACATTATCTAGAATTAAATTTTCAGGGTTGTTGTAAAAATCTAATGACATTACCAAAAGAGACGCGCTTCTCGAGCAACAATCGGCGTCGAGCCCTTTCTTGCTCTTCACGATTGGTATTGTTGGATGCAGTTGAGACAATGCTTCTTGTTGATGGAGACGAAAAAGTGGAGCTAGAAACTGTCAGCCCTAAAATAAAGCATTTCTAATATAATGAAAATGTGAAATTACCCCCGAGCTGTTTAGACAAATCAATGATCGACCTTTTCGAGGATGATTCGGAATTCGGTGAATCATCTGATATTTTGAGGGTTCCACAGTTTGCTCGTGACACTTCGCAATCTGGCGATAACATGTAGTATTTTCTATTCTTATTCACCCATTCTTCTTTTAATTTTATTTCGGCGCCGCTCAGTCCAATGAAATCTTTAAACGTCGATGTGGCAAGCATCTTCCATGATTTGCTGAACACTTGCATTGGATCGACACGCAATCCAAATTCCTCCTCGTATAGATCGCTGAGCTCACTGAGCTGCAAACAAATTGAATTTTCCAAGTAATTTCTCGTTGACATATTACATGCATCGGTTTCGGGTAGACTTTGGCCAGCATTTTCATAGTATTGTTTCGGAATGTGACAATCGACGGAAAATCATCAGTCTTTGTGGTCGGCGCAAATACCGCTCTGCTGTCTTCTTAAAATAAGTAGTTTAAGAAAAAAACCGAAAATCACATATTACCAGCGTCGTCGCCGCCGAGATATACATGCGTCGTAATTTTTTTCGTGCTCGAAGCCTTCCGCTTTTGGTCAATTTTACAATTAACTGGGCTATTCGCTTTTTTTCCTTTCGGCATAAACGGTTTATTCAAATCCATATTTGGCTGCAACGGCTGCTGTCCCCTTATTTGAACTGTCGGTAAAATTGGGCGTTTGTTCAGTTTGACCGTTACGGACTTCTGCTGCTTTGGAGATCGGTAGTTAAGCTGAAAAAAAAATAAAATAGAAAATTGAACTATTAACATTTTTTAACCGAAAATCCAATATGCGTGTGTGGACGATGAATTTTTGATGCCACTGCTTTCTTCTTCCGTTTGTTATCCTTCTGTTTGACAACCATTTTAACCAACTCTTCGTTGGTATTATCGGGACTGAAAAACACAAAATAATGTTGGCATTTGATTTGATATTTTACATAATCGTATAATTTCCATTTGGAAGGCGAGTAATTTTTGGATGTTGATTTAAAAGATCGGCAAGATCCCGAAAGCCAGCCTCGTGATACCTTTTATCATAAGAATACCCCAAACTATCTCTGAAATATAAATTAGTACCTTTAAATTCTCCAACTGTATTATTTACAGCATTTTTGGCACAATTTTGCCAAACGGAAGACCATCTTTGCAATGAGGTAGAATTACCGAGTAAATATCGGTGTTCATTCGTCTTTTTATAACATCTGCAGACATCTTGTCTGAAACGAAATGAAAATTGAAAGCGAAAACCCGTTTTTGAAGAAAAAAGTGGTTATTATCGATTTATTGATTATATTGATATTTTATTTCATCAGATATTATAGCGGAAATTTTGAGATCAAACATTTTTGCGAATATATAAAGTTTCAAGCTTAGTTTTACCATTCAGAACATTTAAATTCAATTGAAATATTCTCTATTTTTCTTTTTTTTATTAGTTATCCTTCTATAAACGTAAACATCGATAAAGTAATAACAGCGAAACAGTATTGAATTTTTGAACAGTGAAAAAAGGAAAGAAATTTTTCCAACGATTGAAACTGTTTAATCTAAATCTTTAACCCAAAATCGAGAAATTTTGAGTAAGCCGAGCAATACAGATTGAACAAGCCGGACAAAAAATGGAAAGTCAAACTTGTTCAATCGAAAATATTTGAATATTGAGTTGTAAACGGGCGAGGCAGTGGTTGCGGACATCCTAGTCTACCGTAATACCGAATTTGCTTACTCACATTACTTGTCAGCTATTTAATCTTAATGTAGAAACGGTGTTTCGGTGAAACGCCGGTAAAAAGGATATTTGAGAGAGTGTGTGATTTTGAGAGACGAAGACATTTCTTTTCATCGGCGTTTCGCCAAAACTCGCTTTTGCCTACCGTTTCTACGGCACAATTTGCTACGTAATATTTTTAAAAACAATATTTAAATGTATAATTTTATGTTCGAATTCATTCATTTTGTTCATTTTGTAAATATGATCTCAGTTTTTCTTGCTTTGTCGGCATAAAATAGCCGTGGCCGTGGATTGAAAGTAGAAACCGTCTATTTTCCGCGGCCTCCTCTTTCTTTTTTTTTCCTCTCTCCCGGATTTTTTCCATTTTTCTACTTTTTAGGTAATTCGCTATGGGATTCTTTTGGAAAACTGCCAAGTATGCCTTTCTTTTGTTTCCTAATCCAAAAAAATTGTTTAGGTTCGGAATCAGAGTGGGGCTGGTTGTCGGCGCCATAAAACTATCAATTGACAATGATATTTGGTCCACGAATAATGTTAAGGTAATGTGTATACTGTATAAAAAAAGGAATTTAGATGATTGAATTATTGCAGGGTTCTGAGCTTTATCAGAAATTGAAAAAGTATATCGTACCAGGAACCCTTGTTTTCCCAGAACAAGTTTGTTTCTTATAATCGAAACAATTAAATAATTCTTATTTTGTAGCTTCCATCAAAGCAGGACGTTGAACTTGAAGTCGGCGGTCGATGGAACAATGGAGTTGATAAAGTAAATGTTTCAAAAAATTTAATACTGAAAAAGAAATGAAATTGGAAAGGGCTCAATTATTAAGCCTAAAACAATCAATCTTGTGGATATGCGACAAGTAAAATTTGCATGAACCACAGTAACTTTTGCATGACTGCGTGAATTGCATTATAGCGTGTGCCCATTCGAGTTTCAGTCAACGGCAAATTTAAAACTATTTCGCGATTTTGGAGACTACGCCTCCCTTCTCTCCTTTCACGCCGACAATAAGTGTTCATATAGTCCGTTACTGAAAAAAAAGCGTTAGGCGCTTTGAGGAGCCGCACTGAAGCTGATTCGATTGCTGCTTTTTACAGAAACACTACTATCTAAAAAAGAGTTAATTTATTAAATTTATGCCAAATTGATATTTCTTATTATTAAGTTCGGCATTTGTTTGAATTTCTAATTTGTTTAAAATTGAAATTAGCCATAAGATACACGATTTGTCCGCGCGAGACGATGGCGAATGTCGCATGCTGATAAATCTAACGGCTCGCAACAGTCGTGTTATGCTAACTATATTTTAATTTAGTATAAGTCGGTTACATTCTTCATTTACTTAGTTACCTATATTCTTAAAATTATTATGCCCAAATTTCAGGTATTCAATGCCATCGAGAAGGTTCCATCGAGTTTGAACACCGTAGCGAATCGTCTTATTAATAATAAGTAATGTAGAAATCATTTCGGATATCTCGATTGACTAGGTCCCGTCGTTCATTGTATATTGATTTTTGTTGAATAAATTTTCACTCCGAATTAATTAGTTGTCCACCCAAGCATTTTATCAGCCCGATGAGCCCGCGGCGCCTATCGCCATACTGATAATACGGAAATTTGCAACACGATCGAGTTTTTTTGTTCACTCCATTCTGCCTACTTGAGTGAGGTTCAACATGAGCTCGCCGGTTGTCTCGAGGCTCGCTTGGGGTCTCATCTTCACGTCAATTGACGTGATTTTCTGTTTAATCTTTGCATGTATGCACAATGGATCTTTCGCAATCTCAAATTTCACCTCGCAGTTTTCAAATTTCTCAGTATTTTCAAGGTAAGATTTTAAAAAAGAATGTTCAAAAAATAAGGCTTTATTAATAATATCCATTATCCAGCACAATTGACCTTTTTCTTCTTCAATTTATTCGGTTTGGACTGTGGATGGTCCCGACTGGAATTCACGTTGCAAACAAAGCTGATACTTTGGTAATGTGGAAGGAGCCTATTTTCTGCTCGGCGCTGTTGATTTGTGCAGCAAGTCCCACAAAATTGCTTCTTCTTACTGAAAATCTGAAACCAGGTATCTTTATAAAAATTGTCTAATTAATCCAATTAAAACGTTTAGATGAATTCCTTTCTTTCGGCGATACTGCATTTTTGATTTGGAATTTCGTCGCTGCTATTATGCTGAATGTGTCGTGGTCCAGATTCTTCTCACGGACCCCATCGTCATACATTATTCTCGATGAAGATGGCGAGGTTAAATTTTTCAATTTTTCAATGTTTTAAATTATTGCTAATTTTCAGTTCGATGTTCTTCCTAAACAGACATTCGAGCTCATCTTCCGTTTATTGCAATATTGTAAAAGAGAATGGCTGTGGCATATTTCCGGATTCTCATGGCTCTTTATCTATTCAGTTAGTAAGTTGCCAATATCTTCGTTTCAAAAAAAAAACTAAATTTCAGCACGAATTTTCGTGCCGTATTACACTGGTCAAGTTATTGCTACCGTAGTCGCCACAAAATCTTATCCTGCTCTGGCGAATGCGGTTTATATAATGACGTTCATCTCATTGGTCAGGTGATGCAGTTCCAAATAACTAAATTTATTAAAATAAAACGGAACTTTCAGCGCTGTTGCGGCCGGCTTCCGTGGAGGATCATTCGAATATGCATATGCGAGAATTCAACGATCGATTCGATTCGACCTATTCACTGGATTGGTCAAGCAGGACGTTGCGTTCTATGATGCGCATAAGACTGGTAGACAACGAATTTAATTGCGCATAAGTGAATATTTGGATTTTAGGCGAAATTACTTCCCGTCTTGCCGCAGATTGTCAAACAATGTCCGACACAGTCGCTCTCAACGTCAATGTATTTTTAAGGTTTTTGATAACTAAATGTAGCTGTATTTTTTCAAATAATTGTTTCAGAAACACCGTGATGCTCTTCGGATCAATGGGATTCATGATGAAGCTCTCATGGAGATTGTCTCTTGTTACTTTTATTTTGGTGCCTATCATTTTTGTGGCTTCAAAAATTTTCGGAACATATTACGATGTAAGTTGGCAGTTTTAAAATATGTTTTTTTTATGTTGATAAAAATTTATTCATAACTGTTTAATCGAAATTCGGAAACATCCTTGCTATTTTCCAGATGCTTTCTGAGAAGACGCAAGACGCTGTTGCTTCATCAAACGACGTCGCTGAAGAAGTGCTTTCAACAATGAGAACCGTTCGTTCTTTCGCCTGCGAAAATGTTGAATGTGATCGATTCTATGATAAACTCACCGATACTTTGAACGTGACAAGAACAAAAGCGATCGCATATGTCGGATTCTTATGGGTTTCAGATGTATGTATAAAATAATAGTTAACTTAATTATTTTTTGAAACTCCAATTCGATATCATTTCAGCTGTTCCAATCGTTCATTATTGTTGCTGTGTTATGGTACGGAGGTCATTTGGTACTTACCAATAAACTAAAAGCCGATCTTCTTGTTTCATTCCTCCTTTATCAAATGCAACTTGGTGACAATTTACGACAAATGGGTGAAGTGTGGACTGGATTGATGCAATCAGTTGGTGCGAGTCGCAAAGTGTTCGAGTATATCGATCGGGAGCCCCAGATTCAACATCGTGGTGAATATATGCCGGAAAATGTCGTCGGAAGAATCGAATTCCGCAATGTTCATTTCAGTTATCCAACAAGAAGCGATCAACCGATTCTCAAAGTAACTTATGTTTCATGAAAATCCATTTAAGATGTAACGCAGAACAATGCAAAAATTATTATTTTTCTTCCTTTCTGCATTGAAATGTTCTCTTTTTTCATTTTTCCTGCATTACCCCTCTAGATATTTAATTTCAAATCATTTATAAACAATTCGCTTATGCTTACAGGATCTTTCGTTCACTGTCGAGCCGGGAGAGACAGTTGCTCTAGTCGGACCATCGGGATCCGGAAAGTCTTCATGTATCTCACTTCTTGAAAACTTCTATATACCTAATGCCGGTCAAGTTCTCGTCGACGGAGTTCCACTAGAGGACTATGAGCATCACTACATTCACAGAAAGGTAAACGAGCGTATTGCTGGTTCTCAATCCTAAATTGTTTTCAGATCGCTCTAGTCGGTCAAGAGCCTGTGCTGTTCGCCAGATCAGTCATGGAAAACGTTAGATACGGAGTTGATGTGCCAGATACTGTAAGACCAGCATTGTGGAGTAATTAGCAATTAAAATTGTCAGGAAGTTGTAAGAGCTTGTGAAATGGCGAATGCTCATGGGTTCATTATGCAAACGACACAGAAGTACGAAACAAATGTTGGAGAAAAGGGAACCCAAATGTCTGGTATTTGTCTCCTTCTTATTTATTTGTTTATCAATAAATTTCCAACATTGCAGGAGGTCAGAAGCAACGAATCGCGATTGCACGAGCTTTAGTCAGAGAGCCGGCAATTCTTTTGCTCGATGAGGCCACTTCCGCTCTTGATACGGAATCTGAGCATGTCGTTCAGGAAGCGATCTACAAGAATCTCGACGGCAAAAGTGTAATTCTCATCGCTCACCGATTATCGACTGTTGAGAAGGCCGATAAGATTGTGGTTATCAGCAAGGTTTTTTTCCTCGATCATTCAAAAATTGATGGCAAAATTAAAGGGGCGCGTTGAGCAAATTGGCACACATGAGCAGTTACTTGCACAAAAAGAAGGCACATACGCGAAGCTTGTACAAAGGCAGATGATGGGAGATCAGAAGCCGAAGAAGAAGAAACAACATCCTTCGGATCAGCCAAGGTAGGAGGAATATTACACATAATATAATATATTTTCCCTGGTTAACATTAATGTGTTATCCCAATTAAATTTAAGTTTTTATTCTTAAATCTGATTAGTGCTATCAATTTTAATATCGTTAAAATATTGAGAACTATCTAAAGTATCATTATTTTTTAGGCCAACTCGCTCAATGAACGTCGGCGGACCATCGCAAGGAAACGCAATGTCGCTTCTTTCAACATCATTCAGTCAGTCCGCTAGCAGTGTTACATCTCGTTAAATCCTCTGTTGAACATTTCCACTTTATTTTTTATTAATTATACAGGGTGTCATTTAAGTTCCCGCACAAAAGTTTGACGCCATGTAGAGCTTCGCTAACGCACTTTTCGTACACCAATACAATTTATTTTTATTGAACAAGGTATATTTTACTTACTTTCCAAGTTTCACCTCATTCGGATGTGCTTCCGAGAAACGGCGAAGGCTAACATCCATCGCGCTTCCATTATCGAACTTCATAAGCAAAATGTGAGCCCGAGAGACATCATTCAACGGGTCGGTGTGCCTTGTAGAACGGTTTATGACACCATCAAACGATTCAAAGAGCTAAATACGACCAGTGACCGTCCCAGACAAGGAAGACTCGTCTCAGTAACCACTCCTCAGAAGATCAACGCCGTCAAATCGAGGATCAGCCGAAACCCCCACAGGAGCATGAGAAAGATAGCGTCAGACATGGGAATGAGCATCTTCGCTTTGGAACAAATCGTCAAAACGAAGCTTGTACTGACCCCATATCGTGTCCAAAAAGCGGCAATTCTATCGGCCGTCAACAAGCAGAGACGCTTCGAAAAAGCAAAACGACTTCTTGCTCGCACGCGGTCTGGACAAGATCTCGTCACTGTCTTCTCCGACGAGAAGCTATTCACTGTGGAGACGGCATTCTACTCACAAAACCATTGAGTACTTGCCCAGACATCCCAGCAAGCTTCTGAGAAAGGAAAAACAATTAATCGAGCCTCACATCCTGCCAGTGTGATGGTTTTCGGTGCCATCTGCTCAACCGGGATGTGCCCCCAGGATTTCGTGGATCAGGGAGTGAAAATGAACAATGAAGTCTACGTTCGGGACATTTTGGAGAAGCATGTGATGCCCTGGACCCAAACGCATTTCGGTGGGCAGATATGGGTCTTTCAGCGGGACGGAGCACCCGCCCACACTGCCAAAACTACTCAGGAGTGGTGCCAGACCCATTTTCCCGACTTCATCAAGTCATCCGAATGGCCTGATTGCTCCAAAGATCTGAAACCGCTTGACTTTTCCGTGATAGGGTCTTGCAGGAGAAGGTCAACGCAAAACCCCACTCAAGTGTAGAGGCTCTGAAGAGGACATTACTGGCGGAGTGGGACAATCTTTCCATCGAATACCTGCGTACCACAGTCACATCCTACCCGAAGCGTCTCCGTGAAGTCATAGCTGCGAAAGGAGGCCGAATCGAAAAGAGTTAATAGATAATTATTTGTTGTACTATAGATAAATAATATTTTGAGTCTCGTTTGATTTGGACTTTTAGTTTCAGAAATATACGTCTTCAAAGTTGTGCGGGAACTTAAATGACACCCTGTATAACATAAAAACCAAAAAAATATTCTAGAGCACTTCCAAATATTCATAGTCATTATCGCCCATTTCGCGATTTCTCAATGATCTTCGGCTATTCTGAAATGTTCTGTTTTCCAGAATAAATTAGCTCATTTTCTGATTTTACCATTGTTCTTGAAGTTCGAATGGTTCCGTTCAAACTACGAACTTGAGAATACGTTGTCTGAGTGTCATTCCAGCCTAAAGCATTCAGTTTTGTTAGGATTTGCTCGATGACATACCGTGAACGGGACTTCCATAGTTGTCCGAAAGCAATGGAGCGACTGAAGGACTTTTCATCCCCTGAAATATTTTTGTTGCTAAAAAGTTAAGAAATTTTAGAAAAACCTCGTAATGGATCGAATGAGCTCTTCGACTTCCTTGAAAATCGGAATAATTTGTGTCGGAAGGTGAATATGTTTGGATCGGGCTGATAACAATATAATATATTGTCACAGAATGCAAAACGATCTGAATGTTCCTAATTAAGGTAGAAAATTTGAAAACTCACCAAAAATGCGTAAAAAATCGAAATGATGAAGGAAAAAATGATGAAAGCAGAAGAATAATATTCGGGATTGAGGGAAGCAGTGCGTGAATACTCAAATATGGATGTGATTGTGGAGTAAAACAGCAAAAATCCAATGATGAGCTGAAATAGCCTTTCGGAATTGTTCTTCATATATATTTATATAAACACCTCAAAAACTAAGCTCGGGATTGTCAAGAGGATCTTGTAGCGGATTTTAATCTCTGGATCGTTTTTAGTCAAGTACAGCGCGTATAGGAACAGACAACAACTGAAATGAGCACTGTCAACTCCTGTTTACGTTTCGTTCAAACCTCAGAAAGAAAAATACAAGCATGAATGAACACTGCTCGATAAACAATGGTCTGGTTATCATGAATTTCGGCAAGTTCAATACGACTTTATGCAGCCATAAACAAGCAGAAGCTCTGAAAAATATGGCATGGAATCGGTTTGATAGCTATTCAACCAACTGGCATCGAAATTTATTTCCGGTGGTATTACAGTAGGTGGGCAGAGAAAGGTGTTCTTGCATTGAGCGAATCGAATAGCATATGAGAATGACATACTTAATAAAAGACAGTTTCTGGAAAAATATGTTGAAAGTCAATGTCGGGGCTGAAAATCAAGCCAAACCGCTGCCAGCTTTAAGTATTTGCTATAGAAAATTTCGAAAGACTCATCGTTGAATGTCGATTCAGCATTTCGAGATCGACAAGGTCGATACATTTTAGCAAATCGAGTCTACTGCAATAATAACCGATCAAGGACTAAAAATGTGCGAGAAAAGATTTGAATATTTATTTTTTTTTAATGTGTAAACACGTTGACGAACATTTGCAACATATTATTCTACCGTAAGCGAATTTCTGATTTACCCCCAAATCAGAAATTTTCTTGAAATAATGTTTGTGAGGCACTTCAATAGAGTGCAGACATAAAATCTCGTGTCTCGAAATCGTGCAAACGCATCCCCACTAATAAGGGGTTGCCCAGAAAAGCGAATCTAGTACGATTTTTCGCAAAATGTACATTTTATTTGGAATTCGGCCAAATGACAAGATTTTTGATAAAACAATGAAGGAATAAACGAAATAAACAAAATATAAATAAAGAAACACAAAAAAACGAAAAGACAGACAATTAAAATTAATTAAAAATTTTACAATTCGGTGGGATGCGATCGTTCTTCGTCAACTGTCTCGAGTTGGCGAATGAAACTGAGTGGAGTCGACGAATTGCTAGTCGTCTTAGGCACGCTGAAAAAACACACACTTCATTTTTGGTTCTTTTTTTTGGAATTTCGCCAACATTCTCGGAGGTGTGGCTCCTTGACTCGTGTCGTCTTGAATAAGAGCAGCACCAGCTGAAAAAATGAAATCGCTCCACGTTTTATTGGCATTTCCGGAATGCATACAATTATTGGAGAAAATGGCATTGCACACGAATTGAGCGATGCATTTAAAACAATTAATATCTATAGATGTTATAGGATTATTGAAATCTACTTTTTCGAACAAAGTGGATAATATTATGAGCCATATATGTAACTGATTTGAAAGTTTATAGCAGTTCCTAATGTATTTATTGCAACGATAATATTTACCTTTAGCATTATACCTAACAATTGCTGTATTAGGGCTTGAAAGAGTTGGAGCTGTATTCCGACGAAGTGACGGTTCTCTAGACCTAATTGGACCTGTGACAGTACATAAATAATATTAAATATTAGACAAATTGAAGGTTACTAGTAAATTCGCTTCGCTTCAGCCAAGATTCTGCACGTCTACGATAGTACATGACACCCAGCACAAAACTGTAAACTAAATAAGCGTATAAACCCCAAACGATACAGATTGGAACGATCACAAGACGCATCACATCTGGAATATCAAGGTTTTCGCAGCAATTAAGTAACAGCAACATACTGAAAAATTTCACAGTAACACTCGAATCATGGTCATTTATGTATTCGGTCAAAACAGATTTCGCAATTCGCAATGCCCATACAATCAGCGGCGCTACGAAAGTTGTCTGAAAACGGAAAATCATATTTTTTAAATTTAATTATCTTACTAAGGACACCGAGGATGCAATAAATAAGTAGAAGGGCGGAAATTTTATTTGAAACGATCGTCGGTCTGGATGTAACTCGGAAGTTTGAATTCCGAACAACCCAGAAATCGCACTAAACAAATAAAAATATGCCAAGAAATTTAAAAAATTTTTAGAAAATGATAAGTGTGGTAGTGGAGCGGATCTGCAATATATTATTCATTTTTTGACGTGAAAAACATTTCACGTTTCATAGATTGAAAGCCACTGCCGTCCATCAAATATTGGTATTTTCGGTGGCGCATAATATATATTATTATAAGGGGTAGTTATTAAAAATGCGCATATTGATAGAGCAATTAACAGTAGCTGGACACCGAACACAACACTCTAAACAAATGCAATTACATTAAAAATCCGTAACAAAAATATAACACACCCTAACATGCAATTGATCGAATAGACACCTACAATAACCATAGCTATGGAGACGCCCAGATTCAAGCCGAACTCTTGTAAAAGAAGTGTTTCCACGGGGGCTTGTGTTTTGAGAATCAGACATTATTGTACATGTAAACCTGTAAAATTGTGGATTAATAAAAACATTTGTTTATTTTTTTAATATATTGGCAAAAATAAGTATATCATGAAAGAAGCATTTAAGCGTTCCAGTGTTGCACTTATCTCGATAGTTTATTTTTCTTGTCGCGCATAAAAAAAGAAACATTTAAAGGTGCAAGTAACTTATAGTAAAAATAACTAATAGCGAAAATTTGTAATTCTAGTTTGAATACGGTAGACTAATTGGTCTCAAGAAGAATAGCCGCAAGGTTAGTACGAGGTCAAAATTGCAGACTGCTCGTAATTATTTGAAGTTTACTCTTTCTGAAATAAAGAGAGAAAACTAATAAACTCGAGTTTGGAGTAAGTATAACTATGTCTTCAATTAAATAAGTTTTCCTCTACTCTTGAAGTATGATTTTCCTCATTGAAAAGAGTTTGTTTGCAGAGATCGCGCTTGCAATAACATGCAACGAAACCAACGAATGTAATCAAACCTTTTAATTAAAAGGAAAATAATGCGCTTATTTAGAAAGTATCATGGGATTGTGGTTAGTTGTGTTGATGACTCACAATTGAAGAACTTAGTGTTAATCGTTAGTTAAAAAATATTAGTCCTAGTTATCATAAATGTTCAGACAAGCGATAAGGAAAAAGGACGAATTGTGGGAATCCACGAAAAATGCTTTACCATAGATGCCAGAGACGCCTCGGTCACAATTGTAGATGAATTAAAGCGTGAACTGTAGTGTCTTGTTTTATTCTAAAAGGATTTTCATGCTTCAGACGCATTAAATCTCAACCCTTACACTTTGGCGACGCAATATCATGGTTAGGTGAAGATATGGATCGAGAATCATGGGTAGTCATGGAATTCCACCGTGAAAATCAAATTAATGAAGCTCTTGTCGATGGAAATGGGAAACAGGTAAATAATTCATATTGCGTAATATTTATAATTAATGAGAAGTATAGATAAAAGTTGGAGGTGTTGTGCATCCAAGAAAACCACTTTTTTGGAATACCATCAAACCAGTCCAAGTCGGTAAGTTGGCATTATTCATACATTTTTTATTTTGCACAATTCCAGATCCTGAAAAAATTGTCGATATTGAACCAGATGTCTGGGTATCAGCTTGGATTGTTGTCAATTGTGTCGGAACCTCGGTCGAAAATACTTATAATTATTAAGCGTTATCTTGGATTTTTCAGCCAGAAAATGCTAAGATTACCTTTTCATTCGGAAATTTCGATTGTTTTGATGAAACTCAACAATTTCGTGTATCCCAAGCGGTAGTTTTCATTTTTTTCCTTATGAATTATGATATTGTGATAATTTTAGCCATGGAACAGTGGTATTATTTCAAAGTTTTCAACAGTAATGGCTGAACCAGATCCAGCGGATGAAGAGCTGGAAATTGATTGTGATAAGCCAGAGGCAGAAATTCGCCCACAAGACCGATGGGCAGATGTAACTTATATTTAATCAAGATTCTTAACTTAGGTTATGATTCAGGTTGTTTTGAAACAGATTGGAATCTACATTGGCGATCGTACGGTCGTTTCCAAGGATTTGCCCCAGTATGATTTCATTGTACCATTGCGGCAAAAATTTACAAAAAGAGAGGACGGCTCAAAGGCAATTTATCCGCTTTCTGGAGAATATGTGTACTTTTGCGCTTCTTGGTCAACAATACACAAGAATTTCTTGATTACTTCAATGGCTACGGCCTCTGATATGAGGCCTCATAAAGTAACAAAAATGGGATTTGTAAGAAATCTTTTGAGAAAAAAATATTGAGAGCGAAATTCAGATTCGAATTTCGATTATTCAAGATGAAACGTATAACGGATTATTTCGAGATTTGAATCGTACTCTTGGTTATATCGACGATCCAGCTCGAAGGTTGGCACTTTGGCCGTTGTTCTCCGAAAAATATACGACTAATAAAATTGCCAAGGTTTAATTTTAAATGAAATGTTTTTCAAAAGTTTCATATTAGGTGGAAGTTGTAGCTGTTCGAGCTACGGAGAACAAAATGGTTCGATATAGGGTTGTTCGGCGGGTTTCCGAAGATTCTGACATGGAGCAGTTTGAAAGCTGGATACAGACAGATGAAGTACTTAATGTTCATATGAAATTCTCACAAATTTTTTATTTAGGAGAGCGTTTTCAAAAATATTACTGGAATTGTTGTTTCGACCGATGGAACTGTTGTCTCTGCGGTTCTCCCCAACATTATATTCAGGTAAAATTATGCTTGTCCAAATTTATGATATTTTTAACTTTAGTCTCCCCGAAGGAACGCGACCGCATCCAATTGGAACGAATGTTAAGTTTGACGCAATGCACGAATCAGGATTCGATAAGGTCATTCGAGTTTTATTATTTGATTCCATTAATCACAAACGTTATTTTATTTTTTAGGAACTAAAGATTATTAAATACAAAGTGATTGCCGGTGAGACGACATTGTCTTGCGCTCGTCGATATATTCCACCGAATGTTCACAAAAAGACGGTAATTCATTAATTCCCTGATTTCTAATCAAGTTTTTGCGCAGATGTTGTTGAGAGTATACCTTTACCGCGTTCCGTCTTCTTCGCAATTGTTACATTCACCAATTTTAGGATATGTAGACCGACGAAACATCAATATTGATGATTTGGGCCAAATGTTCACAGTAAAATTTAAATGAATCCCAATTTCAAAATTTCTAGGTTTCCTGGCTGGGTTATGATGTCTCCGACGACAACGGTAGGTCGTCGAGCTTGTACAATGTTTGAGCTTTTAACCACTTCTGTTGCACCACCAGTTGACGATGAAACAATGAAGAGATCGGCTGGAAGTAGTCTTGCTGGATCTACACACGGATCAAGATGTTCCCACAATTCTTCTATTCTGTCTTCGGTGAGATATTGTTTCAATTACGATCAATAATTGTTGCTTTAAGAGATTTAATGGTCCCGCATTCCAAACGATGCGATCCTCTAGCGAAGCATCGTTAGAAGGTTCCGGATTGTAATCATATTGTTGCTTTGTTTGTTTGTTTTTTTAATATTTTTTTTTAATTAATTAAAATTTTTTTTGGTTAGAATCTTTCATTATGCATTCGATCGAGTTCAACCTTCTCTTTTGCGCGAATGTGATTAAAATAGCACAATTTAGAAAATATTTGAATATTGACGAATGAGTACATCCACACAATTCCCAATGTGGTTTGTGTAATGTATTCGATCCATACTTGGATTCTCGCCGTTGTCGCAAGTGAAGAAAGAAGCGCTATCGAAATGCTGAAGCATCGAATTGAATAATATGTCTGGAAGATTGAAAGAAAGTTTTTGATGCATAATGGTCCCTTACTATTACAACGCCCAACAAGGGCACAAACATTGGCGTTGGATTTCTAGTTATCATAGAAAGTTTCGGAATCGATGAATATAATAAAGAAAACAATAAAAACGAGCAAATCGTGAGCAACGGATTGATAATTTCCAAATAAATACGAATAAGGCATTCAATAATCTGAACGAAATCTAGATTGCCGAAATTCGAAGATGTGCTACCGTGGGAGTCGAAGTGAATGTCAATCCATGGCATTCCATGTCCTCATATGGAATTGCGCGGCACAGAATATGCGAGAATTCCGAGCCAATTTCTTTTCCGCCAAAGTAGATCATTCCAGCAAGTGACGAACATGCAATTGCCTAAATTGTCGGCAGCATATCATTTTTTTTTTGAAAAGACGTTTTGCGGAATTTTGTTAGATAATTCGAATTTGATTGTTTCGAATAAATTTGATTGTATCACATCTTCAGATTCCGGAATACATACAAAAACGATTTAAATCGAATTTTCGAGGAGAATAGATTTTGCGCCCTTGTTTTCTAAACCATTTTCGAAAAAAAAAACAAGCATTTTCTTTGATTCCAAAAATTGGGCGGCTCAATTTTTGTTATTTCATTTTCTTTTTTAAATATCTTACATTAACCATAAATTTGGCAACAGGATGACGAAAATCTTCAAATCTCGGCACCTCTGGTTCCTGATTTGCCGAACGCGATTCAGGCTCAACTCCAACTTCAGGCTCCAGATTCTCAGGCAGTTCAAATTCGAACGGAATCGGCGACGGCATTGGAGAATGCGTTCGCGAGGACGGCGCCTTGCTAAAATTTCCATGATCCGGATTCTGATCTACGAAAAAAAATCCGAAATTTTTGAGCAATTTTGAGAAAACGCGCAACTCACAGCAACTCATCTAATAATTGTCGGAAAAAAACATAAAATGAAAGATAATTGGGGCGTGGGCAACTCTTCATTAATTTCAATCAAGCAATAAAACAATCACAGTATAAATGCCTGTCAAATCGTGAAAAGAAGCAAATTCTCATCGACGATTTCAAAAACAATTATTAATTCCGTGTGTATGTATGTATGTGGCGGCGTGGGTGGGTGACTGGTAGGGTATGGGATGGACAAAAGTGAGCGCGAGTACTCCATTATTCAAAAAAAAATGAAAAAACCTCTATCATTAATCTTCTACTTAAATACATAAAGGGTATTCTGGGGAGTGTGGGAGAATAACGTTCATAATACACAAAAAAAGAGAAGAAATGGTTCGAAGTGAGTAGGAAATAAGAACTTTTCGAAAAACAAACCCGTTCGGAAATCAGGGAATATGTTGCAAAAAAAATGGAAAAAATGAAGAAATTTATGGAAGTTTCGAGTACATTTGGGCCAATTGCGCCGAGAAATGCTCTTTGAGCTTCGGGCGTTTGCTCTTCAATGTCGGTGTTAGTAGATCATTCTCAATCGAGAACATTTCAGGGCTCAAATAGATATCTTTCACCTAAAAATGATATTTAAAAAAATCTGCGTAAAAGAAATACCTGTTCGAATGAGAACAATCCACCTTTCTTTCCAACAGCTAACATGTCTTCAAGAACAATCTTCTTAACTTTCTCATTCGCGCACAACTCGGCAATTGTTCCCTTGATTCCTTCCTCTTCCATAGCTGGGACCAGCACCTAAATTTGAATTGAATCATAATAGCAAAAAGCGCATCCTCTTGCCTCAGCATCAGGTACAACAACCGCGATGAGACATGTCTTGAGGGATTCACCATAGACGAACGACTGGGCGACATATTTCGATCGGACATAGATGTTTTCAATTTTCTCAGGAGCCACATATTCTCCTTGCGAGAGTTTGAAGATGTGCTTCTTGCGATCAACGATCTTCAAAGTCCCTTCCGGTGTCCATCGGCCAATATCTCCGGTATGCAACCATCCGTCCTTATCAATTACTTCAGCAGTTTGCTCAGGATTCTTGTAGTATCCTTTGAACACAATATGCCCACGGATGCAGACCTAAAGCGAAAAATTGATTTGAGATGGGATGCGTTGATTCGAACCTCTCCAGCGTTATCCTTGGCAAAATAGTTAAGCTCGGGTACGTCGACAAGTTTGATCTGGGCGGATGGAATAACCATTCCAACATGTCCAGCTAGGGAATCGCCTTCCATTGAAACCTACAAATCGCCAATATTTCTATTTCGTTTTTCCATTTTCAAATTCTACCGTCGCCGCAGCAACGCATTCAGTCTGTCCGTATCCCTCAACTACGACGCATCCCATTGCGGCGCGCACAAACGTGAGTACGTTCGTCGACAATGGCGCCGATCCGGTAATCATCAGACGCACGCGACCGCCCATTCCTTCGCGAACCTTCTTGAACACCAAATTATCAAAGAAACCATCGTTGCGAATAGTGAAACTACAAATAGGCTGCTTAATATCAACGTGCACACGGCGCTTATCACTCACTTGGCCATCTCTCGCGCTTTGTACGAAATGGCAAAATCGAAGAGCAGTTTCTTGAACGTCGATTTGTTCACCTCGGACATGACTTTGTCGTAGAGACGGTTGAGAACGCGCGGAACCACCGGCACCACTGTCGGTTTCAATTCTTTGATGTCCTCGACAAGAACGCGAATATCACCCCTGGAAAACGATCTAGAGTTCAATAAAAAAGCGAATAAACACACCTGTAGAATCCAACTTTGGCGCCAACCATGAAGCAAGCACTCTCAATAACCCGTTCGAGCATATGTGCAAGTGGCAAGAAGCTGATCATTACATCGGATGACGAGATGCCACTGTGTTTGAAGAAGTCCATACAAACACCATCGGCAATCACATTTGCGTGAGTAAGCATGACACCCTTGGGTGTTCCGGTGGTTCCGGATGTATAGCAAATCGTCGCCAAGTCGTCAGGCTTTGGAGGAATCAACTCCGGCATGTTCTTCGCTTCTGCTCCAAGCTTTTCAAGCTCGTCAAACGTGATGACACGAACATTGTGCTTCTCAGCATTTGACTTGAGTTCATCACTAATCGTTTCCATGACGACAAGAGTGTGCAGGCTTGGGCATTTCTCCTTGATCTTGAGAAGACCTACAAGTCAACCATCATAGTTTCACAAGACCATTGAACAAATTTAAGGGTGTCCAAGGTACTTTGCTATCACCAAGGCATAATCTTATTTTTTTATTTTGATAATAACGTTTTCTTATCATCGTATGGAGCAGAAACCATAAAGAAAGGCTTACCGAGAGCTTTCGATGCGTCGTCACAAATCACAATTTTGATCTCAGCCTGATTGAGAATGAAAACTGAAGCTTCTGATCCGAGTGTTTCGTATATCGGCACAATCACGTTGGAGTAGTTGTATGTGGCGAATTCGGTGACAATCCATTCCGGTCGATTCTTTGAATAAATCCCAATGTTCTCCTCGTTACCGGTTGGAATGCCAAGTTCACGAAACGCGTAACCAACATTCTTAGATCGTTCCAAAACCTAAACATTTCAAAGGTTCGAAAACAATCACAAAGATTGAAACTCTCACCTCATCGTATGTTTCCCAAACGTATGGAAGAGATCCATCAGGTTTCTTAACACGATGTCCAAGCATTGGACCATTATTCGATAATTTTGCTCCACGGCGAACTCCCTCGAATAGAGTACGAGCATCGTCAAACAAGAACGCGCGAAGATTGTCATCTTTCAAATAGGCACTGATTCTTGATCCATCCTGAAATCGCTGTTTCGAATCCAATCGCATAAGAAGCTGAACATACCGGCAAAACTCTGCTCTGATTCATCGGATCCACCAATGGCTTGACATTTCCCGTGTAGGTGACACCATTGATAGTGTATCCATTCGATGATCCTTTTGTCAAGTAGTATCCAAGACCCATTGTGACAGCGGCGGCGGCTCCAATTGAAACGTAAGGCTGCAGTGGACTGTCTGAAGATGGTGTGGCAAGCAAGTCGACAAAGTTTCTGCAGAAAATAAAAATTTGGTTCGTTATAGAATCGTCATTATGATATGAATATTGTTGATTAGGGATTTTGGTCTCGTTTCCAGAATTATAGTTTATATAAAATACCGAACTTTCACATTTCACTGAAAACCACAAGTGTTCTAAAAATGGTGAAACGTAATTAAAGGTAATCAAACAGCCCTCAAAAATTGCGAAAGAGTACAATATTGTCTAAATAAGTAAACAAACAAATAAAAAACAAACAAAAAGGGTTGTGAGTCACCATCATCGAAAAAGTAAAAAAGGACCGAAAGAACACACACACACACAACACACAAAAAACATATACGGAAACATGTTCATGTGACTTTTGCACTATACTATATTCAGCACAATAATACTAATAACAAAAAATAATAGAAATACAATAAATGGCGGGAAAACCGGACCAGGCGGTGGCGCGGGAGGGTGAAAATCGGCAGTTGCGAGCTGCGAGCTGCGCACAACTCAAACAAAACAATTGTGAAACATTATTTGCACAGTAAATATCTTATCAAACATGTATGTATATTTTGAAAATGGTAGAAACAATGGTGAATCGTCTCGCCTTTTTGAGAAAACACTACCCATTGAAAAGAATATTGATTTTTGGGCGCTTCTAGGAACAAAAATGCCTATTTTTCTCATTAATTTTCAACATTTTTGAAATATTAACTGAACCTTGGCGACATTTTAGAAACACAAAAATAAATTAGCCACGTAATAATCAAAAATTTAAAAAAAAACAATGTATTAATTATCAGGCATTATTTATTTTTTTTTTTCGAACGATTTTTGAATTTTCTATTTTTCGAAAGTTTCAAAATTTCGAATTTTTCTGCAAAAATTCATTTTTGGTCGAAAATGTGATGCTAATATAATTAATCCAATTAACGTTAATTAGTTCCATCACGTTCGACCTAGCAACAGTTTGAGAAAAAATGTTTAATTTGATCAATTAGAATTAATTTTTGACCAAGAACTCGAAAAAAAACTATTGTTACCGATTTTCTATAGTTTAGATAAAATTTACAGGAGAATAAAACAGTACAAAAGATCGCATTTACGAAAAGACGATTTGCCTAACTAAATCGGCAAAAAGTTCGATCTTGATTATTCTGTATACAAGGAAACTGGTTAGTTAGGAATAAAGTGTCACAGTGAAATCACGGAATAAAAATTTTGAAAAATTAAACAATCTCAAAATCTTTTTTTTTCAAACAAATTCAGTCCCGTATAAGATTCAATAGTTCTAAGCGATTTCGCGTTCGATTTTAAAAAATAAAAATAAGAATAAGAAGAAACTCACCTCGATTGTGTATGAACCCAAGCAGCAGTTTCTTTAATAATCATTTTAATTGAATTCGTGTGATGTTCGGCTGCGAATCTCGTCCGATTTCTCTCCACTATACAATTCTAATGAATATAAGAATGAATGTTTTTTGTACTGGAATGAACACGGCGGGTTTGTATTGATGCGAATTAAGATATAAAGAAGAACACAACAAGTGAGAAATGAAAAGTGGAATGAAATGAAGAAAGCGAATTGCTATGAGGTGCCGCCAAAACTTGTTTGCATTCTGATAATTCGATTAAAAATTCGAGGGATGCTCTCGCCGACGTGTTTATGCAAACGAACAATTGCAACTTTGACCGATGCCCCGATCACACCATTTCTCTTATCATATCGCTCCATAGACGGACAAATTTTCGACGCGTGCCAGAGAAAGAAAAAGATAAGAGGTGTTTTATTGCGACCAATTACAAGCGGCGGTGTCGAAAAGGTGTGAAAACCGTTGAAACAACAAAATGAAAACCGGAAAAAGAAAAAAAATAAGAGAATCTCAGAGATGAATATTAATTCCGAAATATTCAGATATGGTGTAGCTTGTGGCTCAAATTCGGCACAATTTCAAGGTTTTGTTATTTTCTCTTGACATTAGGACTTAAATAGATCATTGCAAAAAAAACCGATTCTAAATAATTATAATAGGTCATTTCGACGATTTTCAGATATAAAAATTAATTTCTAAACCGATTTTTCACGAGAAAAAATAAAAATTTGCGAGATTTTGACTTGGGAATGGACTTGAATCGGTCACGTGGTTCCTGTTGGAGCCGTGACCTCGACACGTCACGTGACACACCACGTGGCACACGTTTCATAGGAGCGATATAAAAACCCCTTTTTACGCTCAATAATCAGTTATTCATATTTGTGTCTAATAAATATATTCTCTACGTTGGCTCGTTCACAAGGACACAACAACTGGCGATCAGGATCTACGCACCATGGACGTCAACACAGTCAAACTGCTCTTGGCAGAGCAAGCGAAGCGGCACCAAGACTTCGTTCGAGAAATCACCAAACTGTTGATGGAGGGACGACCAGGCACTTCACCAACCGCTCCCGCACAACCAAACACCCAAACAGGGCTTATCGACTCGCTGACGACTCGACTACCGACATTCTCCTTCGACCCGGATGAAGGAACCACATTCGAAATCTGGTCGAATATTTTTATTTTCGTTTCACAAAATTGCTCAAAACGTTTGAAAGATATGACGGAAATCGAAATCAACAAGTTTTTCTAAAGAATTTTTGAGCAGAAACTGCGAGCAAACACATTTTTTTCTTTCTCTCACCAAGACAACAAAATTCAAACGGAAACTAATAAAAAACTCTCAGGGTTCAAAAATGCCTCAATATTTCGCCTCAGGACCAATCACCAGAACAACTGTTTCGGTTTTCTTTTCTTTGCAAAAATTATTCGCGTCGACTCGGCACGCAAATCGTTTGAACGATAAACGCCGTTGCAAAGTACATCCAACGCGACCTTTGAAACCACACACGCGAATTGATAAAACAACAAAAATGGGTTTGGATGAAAAAAAATAGCAGAACATACATCGAAAATCAATAGAAATGGTGACAAAATACACGAAATGTGAAGTGGGCACATGAGATGAGAATAATGGAGGGGAACGCGGACGCGACGGCGGGGGTAATATAACGAGAAATGCAAGAAAAAACGACGCAATTCATTCGAGACGCTTTCTTCCATCTCGTCGATTTACCGAATATTTATTTCGAATCAAAAATGTGTGTTCGAGCTCAAACAAAAAGTTTTTGGTAGAAACTACAATGGTTGGCACGGCCGCCAAAATGTACATCGAAACATTTGGCTGACAGCGGAGGAGGAGGTGGCGAGGGAGCGCAAAACGAGAGCGGGGCCACAAACAAAACGAGTTATTCGTTGCTGTGCATTCACGCGCACGCCAAACTGCACACGATATATTTTGGCCCTCTCCCAGCAGACTACGAGTGTTCTGGTCCGTTTACTAATTATATTCCGGCAAACACTCACCTTGTCTTTTTCGTTATTATCGGCTCCTCGTTATTATGAACTTCGCGCGTGCAGTGCTGATGTTGAACCCAAGAGTTGTCTGAAAAAGAAAAACAACGCTACACAGTGTGGCCATTAATCAAGAAATGTGAGAAAATGAAGACTACATGGGGTTCAAAAATTGGGATGGGTGGAGATTGATAAGACGAAGATGGCAAGGGGATTCGCGCGAGAAAAATGGGGTGATCAAATCATCAACGCGGTTACGGTAGTCACAAGAACAACAATCAAATGAAAAGAAACACACCTAGAAGTGGGTAGGGGAGAACGTTGTCGTCGTATTGTGTTACATTGTTTCTAATAATTGCTAGAGACGACGGAAATTCGAATCAATTTCGCGGCAAACATGCGTTCCTAATAGAAAATTGGCAAAAAAATGACAAAGACACAAAAAAAATTCGCGAATTTTTTCGAGTAATTTTGTTGATTTGATTATGTGGAGAGCGGATTGCATCAGTGAAACGCTTAGTCTATTTTGGGTGTATTTGAAGAAATGAATTTTGAATTTCGATTCCCATTTCGTGCCAATCGAACCAAATAATGTCGTTCTTTTCTTTAATTGAATGTATTTTCTTTAATATGTATGTATTTTCGAAGGGCTACCAAAAAAGAATCAGGTTCCCGCGGCCATATACATGGCTCGGACACACTTGTAGGGGGCCATGTTTCGTAGGATCAAACAGATGATTGTATTCACAAAAATGTCCACAGATGATTAAAATGAAATTTCTATCGTTAATATTGAAAACAGCAGGGCTCCGGCCATGAGCCCAGTTCTATTTTAATTCAACATGATAATTTCGGCTGACTCGGTGAGAGAGAAAAAATGCGTCGGTTCGGCTTCGACCGGACCGAACCGTAGTCAACCATTCAGTCGACATATTGTCGACGTCGAGCTACAATATATAAAATCGTGGTCCGGAGAAGAAAAATTATTGAGAAAAATCGAGAAATTAATCAATACTGTTAGAATTTTTGCGGAAAAAAATTGCGAAAATTTATCAGTGCAATCGGGAGTCTCGAGAATTTTGTCTTGGGGAAGTTTCAGAAACTCTCTCGTGGTCCCACGGTTCAACCAGTAGGATATTTTATTTGAAGATGAACGCCATGTGGTAACCCGTGGACATTATTTTGTAGCAATTTTCATTAATGCTACTGTCTCCAATACGGAAAAGTAGATTTATATGTTTGTTTCATACTCCATTGGTTGGTCGTGGTATTTTTCAAAATCGCATTTAAAATGAAAGAAATGCTCTAAATGCCACCATTATTTTTTTCTAACCATCTATTATCGTTCAAAAAGTAAATCGAAAAAAAATCCAGCGATTGGCTTGGAGAATCCGAGCAAATCGATATTCGCAAAAAGGAAAAAAAAATTTGATTTTAAATTTACTTCCACTCAAAAAAGAAAAATTCGAGAATATTCGAGAGAAATTGTTTAAAACCAAAAATTGTCGCAATTTGAATTTGAATGCGATATTTTGAAATCCGATAAAAACTATAATTCTTTTTTTGTTTCACGTTTATCTAAAAAATCTCTCATTTTCTATTATAATCTTTGAATAGAAATTAGCGAAATTTCGAAGGGAATCGACTAGATGGTAAACGAGAAAAACGAGAAGGCGTCGAGCAACAGCGATGAAATTAAAGGCAAACACAAATTTTGGCTTCTCAACAAGAATCTCAACAAAAGTGTTCGTTTAGAGGGGCAACATTTTCAGAAAAAAACAAAGTGAGTCTTTTTTGTAGAATCAAAAAAAGAGCAAACGAAAAAATCGATGGGCGCTAACACCGGACAAAGCACAAAAGGAGCCACCTAGTCCGTCTACAATTCCACCTTCACCCAAACCCGATGCAAAGGTTTTTTTTAATTTGATGAATTAATTCATATCCTATTTAACATTCTAGACACCAGAATCATTCGCTGATGGACGAGAAATGCGGCAGAAATATTTGAATGTGCCCAAAACTCGGTCAGCTGTGGAAGAAGAAGGTGCAGAGGTGTTCGAGGCTGTTCAAGATGTTTCGATTAATCAATTAATTCATTCTATCGGCGAATCGGTTTCAGGCACAGCCGGTCTTCGCCACCACTCTGATCCGTCCTGGTAAGATGCGATGGAAATCGGATTTGGTGAGTTTTGCCGTTTATAAGCCATATGACGTCGTTTCAGGAAAAGGAAGAAAAGGAAGATGCAGGATCTGGATCAGGACGTGGATCCGTAACCGGATCGACCACCAAAATAGAAAAACCGTGTTCGGTAGAGGTTACAAAAACGACACCAAGAAAATCGAAGGTTCGAACGAAAGCTGACATGAACGCTCATGATGATGAAGAAGACAACCCGAAAAGTGTGAAAATGAAAAAGGCTGTAATATCAGAAATTTGAGAAAAAAATGAAACGATGAATCGAGATTTTAGGCAGAATCTGCGGACGCTAACAAAGCCGAATCGGACACGAAGATCCCTGTAAAGGAAAAAGAGAAGTTAGATGATGATAAATCAGCAAAATTGCTTATGCGGATCGAGAGGCTCGAACGCGAAAACGTTGATCTTCGCAAAAAGTTGAATGAGGTTCAAGTGCTGCTCAAAAAACGCAAACTTGCTCTGATGATGTCGTCTGGCATCAGAGAAGAGAGGAGTCGAGATTTGGTAGGTCCAACCATCGCCGATTAAGAATTAGCGGTTCAGTCGGAAGATATCACGAAGCTAGCTGAACGAACTCTGGTGATTATGAAGAAGAATCAAATTCTGGACAAGGCGTTGGATGAAAAAAGCAATCGAATTTTGCACAACTTCTTCAGAGAATGCGAAAAGCCCACCGAGAAGGTTGCAATTATTTCAGCTTTCTGGAATATTTAAAATTTTTTCAGATTGCTAGTCTCGTTGAAGAAGCGATCACTCGTGGATTGAAGTATATGATCAATTATGGCGATCGGATTGATGAAGTCATCGACAACGAAATGCGCACATTTATTTGCGATATGAACATCGTATTAAAAATTTTCTTTTTTTTGTTTTGTTTTTGAATTCGAAATTTTAGGCGAAAAAATCAATTCTCCGCGCCATGTTTGATCATCCCGAATTAGTGCCGGATATGTGGGGAGGCGGTCCGATGCTTGCGAAAATCCGCAAAGAGAAGGATGCCGATGTCAGTTTGCTATTGAATCGTTCTGTAAATGATCATTTTCAGAAGGGTGGTCAATCAGCCGGACAAGTCGAGAATCTGAAAGCGGTATTCAACAGAAAGGTTTTCATAGAAACAAAAAGAGAATATCTATTCAGCCAGAGAGCGAGTTGGAGATTCAACCGACAATGGAAACGAAAAAAATTGATTTGGCAACTACTGAGGTTCTTTATTCTTTTCTTTTCTTTTTTAAAAATTTATTCAATCGATCGAATTTCAGCGAAGAAGAAGGAGAAATCATAAGGAATCATAAATATTCAAATGTATGTAAAAATAAAATAAATTGGCGTGATACTACTCATTTTTTTCCATTCTTTTTTTTGTTTATTCCATCAATTCTATATTTTTGACTGAAACGAGGAGGTGGTTGTGACATCGTTTTTATTGTATCAGAAGGTGAACTCATAATGATTGAATTCCTGTTCATATTTTCAACTATTCTTATTATTGTAACGTGCGGAGGAAAAAAAGAGAAGGTAATTGGCGAAATGGTGCAATTTGAATGGTTTTCTCAATCAGCAGACTGATGCTCCGTCGCCCGTAAAACCGCCGACAAAACGTGCGCTAGTCTCTCTTCTTTTTTTTAGTCTCAAATTCATATTGATTCAGCACTAGCAGCAGCACCGTCGGTATCGGTTCCGTTAGCGTTGAAATCGCACGGAGATAAACCGATCGAGCCAAAATCGGCTACTCCTCCGCCAGTGGCGACGAAACTTGTAAGCATTCTTTTGGGAACCAAGAAATGATTGTGAGGCGCTTCACACAGGCTCAAGTTGTTCCGGAAAGCGAGAGATCCGAGAAATCTGGATGCGGAATCGATATTGCTGAACCACCGAAGATCGTGACGGAAGCCGATGTTGCCAAAGCGATGGCTATGATGAAATCTGGGAAGAACAAAAAGGTTGACGCGTTCTTCTTCTTTTTTTTTTTTAGAAATTTTACGATTGCCTTCGTTAAATTATTCTAAACAAAATCGCATGATAATCAGGACGGCGAAAAGGACGAAACGAAGAAGGATGAGTCGAAAAAAGATGGCGGCAAGAAGAAGGAAGATGCGAAGAAAGACGAGCCTAAAAAGGATGAAGAAAAGAAAGATGAAGCTAAGAAACAAGCAGAAAATGACAAAAAAGCAGAAGCAAAATAGTCGGCGGAAAATGAGAAGATATAGACGGTTTTTTGCTGGTTTTGAATATATACATATTATTTTTTAATTTCATTTATTTTTTCACTTTTTATCACAACTTTCTCTTGGAACAATTCAGGGACGAAAAAATAGCTGTCGAAAAATTAGCCCAAAGCAATATAGGGTGCGTTGTGTGCCTTTGAATATTCGCAAGCATGGACCCGTAAATTTACACTTAGTTTTGTGTCAAGCTGTACGCGGGTAGATTTACGGGAATGCGTCTTTTGAACTGGTCTCGCACCGACTAACGGTTATTTCAAATATTATGAATCGGTTCGATAATTTTTTAAAAAATCCAAGGAAATGCGAAAATCATCAAGAAAAAATAAGTCGTTCACGTGAAAACAGCAAAATAAGCGTTCACGCGTGGCGAGACCTTTTCAAGGCGCATCCGCGTAAATCTACCAGCAATCGCCGGACGCCGAAATTCGATATTTCTTAAAAACTGTGTGTGTGTGTTTTTTTTTTTCGAAATATTCCTATGATTGAAATTGTTTGACAATCGAGCTAATTCATCTTCAAACCGCAACGTGCCAATTAATTCTCGCTTTTGTGGGGGGTCAAAAAAGCGAAAGTGAGTAAAGCGGGTGCGAGTTCCGCCGAACAATTCGGTGCGAAGCGATTCATAATTTGCCGAAAACAGTAGCAATTGGAGAATTTTGCAAAATTTCAGGAATCTCTAGGCTTTTCCAAATAATGACATGACCAAATTTGAAAGACTTTTCGAAATTTACATTCGTCTTGAAGCGTGGAAAAACTGTTTGATGTGTTGACAAATGTGAAAGTATTTCGGCATTATCAAATTCATTGAATATTCTTATCATGTCTTAATCCAAACAATTTCAGACAACAAAGCTTTGTAGTCTATTTTTTCGAAAATTGGCTAAATGATAGAAATTTTTTGGAGAGTTCTCGATGTGCCCTTTTAATCTATCCTTTTTCGTAGACCCACAGATCCACACGCCTTGTTTTGCCCGACCAAAACTGCCATCGAGTCGATTTGAACCTTCTTCGATCATTGCCAATGTTTCGTTGGAGTGATTTGGCGTGAATGAATTGCTTCAGGAAGGCGGTGATCGATCTCGACCATCTTTTCTTCTCTGGTAGCCCAAAATCAATCAGATCCGACAAAATTCGGCTCCGGAATCAAACCGATCCGACTGGAAATTCTACGGATCACATTGTGAAGTTTTCGCATCCGATTCGAATTGAAAAATTAAAACAAAACGGATTCGAATAATAACCAATCGGACACGACAATTTGACAATCTGATCCGTAGAATTTCCAGTCGGATCGGGTTGATTGCGGGCCGAATTAGGTCGGATCCGATTGGTTTTCAGCTACCAAATTTGTTAGTCACTTAGTCGGTATGTCGTTCGCCGCAGCTCAGCTGATGCTGTTGAGTGCTCGTTGGGGATTTATGGAGCTGCTCTTCAGAGTTGTTCCAGGTCCGTACGCAACTTCAGGTATGACGTTGTGCTAGATATGTTTCTTCTTGGTCTTGGCTCAACGCGATCCAACAGCTTTGAGCAGTTCCGATTCGGCTCGACATCTTCTGGTGATCTCCTCGTTCACAGTATCGTCTCGATGTCGATCCAGCGGTTCATGAATCGCGTGTTTTTTGACTGTTTGGAGGAGATTGCCTCCAGATTCCAAGACGAACGATCTATTGGCAAATTCGGTTTGTATGATGACGGTTTTAGTCGGACTGGTGTTTAATTTGTAGCTTTTCGATGGTCTCCAAATATTTCCAAACTTTCGTCGTTATCCAATCCGAGTCAAGGTACCATATTTGCACAAGCAAATGGTAATAAATTATTTTATTTTTGATCCATTTTCTGCTACAAAAGTCCCTAATAAAAGCAGCTACCGTAATTATTCTCCATCGCGAGATTCATTTCATTTTTTCCTTTTATTATTTCGAGATTATTCTGAACAATAAGGTCTTGCAGCGAAAACTTGAGAAAGCCGCTTTTTTAGAAAAACACTATCAAACTTCAAGATCTAAAAATTCAATTCAATATTGTGATAAGGTTACTGTAGCAATAGTTCGTGTGTGGAATGGTTTTGCGTACGAGATTCAGTCAACTAGTCATAATCGAGTAGGGTCTTGAAACGATTATGAAATCTCGGAAGGCCCAATTATAACTATTTTCGACAGTTATTGGGCTTCAAACCATGGCAAGCCACGTCACGTCATCCATAGAAGGGCATCCAGTTTTTCATTCCGGTCCGTGTTTCGAAATCGCCAATTAGACAGTGGGGGAGATGGCCGGAGAAGAGGTATAATAATAATAATACGAATAATACAAACATGGAAACGAAGAAGACGGTGGAGAAGAAGCTTGACGCGCATTTTTGGTCATTTTTCTCGATATCCAGTCTGTGCGTCGTGGGTATAATTACCTATCGGAGGAGGAGGAGGCGGAGGAGGGCGTCGTTCTCCGGAGGAGGTGGACACTTCGCTCCGTACTTGGCGTTTTCACCTGTGACTTTCACATCTCTTTCCCTTATTCAACGTTTTTTTTTTCTCGTCTTAATTTTGCCTAAACAACTCTTCATCGCATTTTTGCAATTTTGTTTTCAGTACGCCAAAATTTTGACGACACCGCCAGATTCATGCATTTTCTCAAGATTCTCATCATCGCATGGACGGTTCGTTTCGATTTTCAGCATTTTTTTCCAAACAATATTGTGTGTTCGAAATATTCAATTAATTTCATTGCAGAAAACGAGCCATTTTAAGTTTTTAACCACAATTTTTTGACTTCGATGTAATGTCGGAATTTTGTTCGAAAAGAGCTCACAATTTCTTTTGGAGTTCTGCTTTTAAAAATTTGCCAAAAGTTTGCCACGAAATTGTCGGTGAGCGATGGTATTTTCTTGGCAAACCTTCGGCAAATTTTTAAAACAAAACCCAATATGAAAATATAAAAGTTGGCGCAATTTCTTAGGGTTTCGCTCGAGATATTTTAGAAAATTTTTCAAAAATTTTTATGAAAATATAATTATGCAAAAAGAGTTGCCTTTTTTAAGAGTATTTCCATAGAAATTATTTTGTTTTGAATATTTATATAAAAATTTTAATTGAAAACTTGCAAATTGAAGCTTCAATCGTCTTCCGACGACTGGAATTGGCTGAATTAATTTTGGAAGTCTCTGATTTCGTTAATTTTTGCCCGAAGATTGTAAATTCTTAGTTTAATATTTTATTATTCACTAGAAATTCAAATGTTTTTGAAACCCTCGTTTGAACCGACAAGTCGGTTCGAGACCATAGAAGACGACTAAAGATTCTTGGAAAAAAACTATCTATTTTAAAATTCGTTCATTTTTTTTTACATTCACTGATACAAAATGGGATAATATTTGATTTGTTTTTTTCTTTCTGAAACCACACAACGGACACAAAATTTCTATAATAATAACATTTTATATTATTTTCGGCGTCGCGCGACAGCGAAAAAAGTCAAATGCCATAAAAATAGCAATGACGGCGAGCCTGACGCAAAACTAAAAATGTAGATTCACAGGTCTAACTATAAAGATAGGTTAATCTCTCTGTGATTTTTTGCATTACGCCCACAATTTAAAAAATAAATATATTTTATATATCTACATCCGGCTATTGCTGTACAAGGATAGATTTTACGCCTTTAGAAATACCACAAGCGAACGTTTATTTGGTTATTTTTACGAGAAAAATCCATATTTTCATCGTGAAATTCCAATTTCGTTGAATTTTTAAAATTGTCAAATTGAGTCCTAGAATTCGAAATAGGTAGTTGGTTTGGTCTGGACGGGACCATAGCGAGAGGCGTATGCTCCAATATACGTATTAATTAAACGCATTTTTCGAGTTTTTAGAAAATATCAATTTAGGTTCGAATATTGGCTTTTTTCTTAAACGATCTCTACATGAAATGTATTTTTTTATCAAAATAATTTTAGAAAATTACATTAAATTTGTGTTTTTCTCGCTGTATTAGAAAAACGTGTAATTTTTTACATTTTTAAAAATTACATTTCGAGAAAAAGTCCATAAATGTAAATTTGCCTCGTGTATTATAAACCAATTATTACTATTATGATCTGCTTCTGAAAATAACGGCTGCGAGTCTCATTGTCAGCCGAAAAACTGAAAACGACTTATCCAAAAAAATATTTTCGATATTTAAAAACTTCTCCAATTGTTTTTAAAAACTAATGATTTCACGCGTTTCGTGTCCAATTTTCTATTATTTCGATTTTTCATTTCTGAATATAAGCAAATTTTTATAAAATTTGTAATACAATCGCTTATTTCAAAGAAACTTAAAAACCAATTAAAGGCTCACAACGCGGGAAATGAGGTGGGTCTTGCGGTGGCCGAAATTTTAAAAAATTAATTTTTCCAAAGAGTTCAGACATAGTTTTTTTTATTGTTTTAAACTACAGTGTAGGTCGGTTTTGATAGAATATTGGTAGTGTGTTAGTGCCGAACCGTCAATTTAGATGCAATTATAATCTACTTGAGATGAGGCAAAAAAAATGAATGAAATGAACCATGCAATTATGGATATATAACAGTTATATGTGAATTTTAGTTTGCCATATATATCATATTGCGTAAATAAGCGGCGCGTCAGTGCGCGTCGTCGTCTGGTTTAATACTCGCAATAATTACGGGTGCTTATTTCTGTAGGGCTGGCGCGGTGCCAATTCGATCAGCATCGACAACGAGATCATCGGACAACCGGACATCGAGTGTCTCGAAGACGAGATTCGCATTTTCGTCAAAACGCGCAAAATATTCGCCGGTTTGTCAACTCATTTGAGTATTTTCCCAAATAAGGCGAATCGATTTGAATTCAGGTCGGATATATGCAAAGGGGCGGAGCGATCACGAGGAGTGTTACAAGGATGATTTCGCAAAAGAACGAACCACAAAACCACATTTCGATATTCAATTCGGCGCGTGTGGAATGAAGAGTTTACGGTCTGTCGATCCACGTGGAATGTACTACGGGATTACTGTAGTCATCTCGTTTCATCCGGTATGCGTTTCGAACAAAAATACTCATAAAAATTTGTCCACAACGGCAATTTTTCTTTAATTGAAAATTTCAACAAACCGAAATGATTTGCAGCTTTTCATCACGAAAGTCGATCAAGCATTCCATGTGAAATGCTTCTTCGAAGAAGCGAGCAAAGGCCTCACAGCGGAACTTGGCGTCAGCATGATCCCAACAACCGAGCTCGAGGCTCGACATGGGATTCCCGGATGCTCCTATACAATCCATTCATCGAGCATCGATGAAATCGATGCGGGGAAACCAGCGGGCTCAACCGTGCAGTTTGCCAGAGTCGGAGACAAGGTGCTCCACCAATGGCACTGCAATGATCGTACTGAATCAAATACGATAAATTCAGAATCAATTATCAAAAATTTTAGACATGTTCGGAGTTCTTATAAACAATTGCTATGTAACCGATGGATTCGGGAAGAAGTCGGACGTGATTGATGAGCGAGGATGTCCGATTGATCCGATTCTGATCACCGGAATCCGTTATTCAGCTGATCTTCAAAGAGCCTATGCAGAATCGTCAGTATTCAAGTTTGCTGACAAACCAGGAGTTTGGTTCTTTTGCCAGGTGAAAATGTGCATGAAGAAGCATGGAATGTGCGATGGGATTACCGTGAGAATCGGATTGATCACTGAAATTAATTCAATTAACTTCAGCCACCATCTTGCGGTTCCGTGTCAAAATTGTTGTCTCACAATGGAGATGAAGATGATGAGGACCAACCTACTAGAGGGTTTTCGATCAACGGAACTCCTTATTAGGAAATTCATTTTCTTTGCAGGAAGCATCCAAAGAAACCACCATCGGATTACGATTATGATGGACAATTTGAGAGGACGACGCGACGACGCACAACTACGCCTGACTATGATTATAATGAGAATGAGTCACCGAAACTACATAGGTACGATTCTTTCGGTTGAGATACAGTAGCTATCGCCATTTTTTCCATGATTTATTGTGTTTCATTCGAATCTATTGAATTTATTCAGTTCGAATTCTCATTCCTACAACAATGCAGTTACTCAATCGTTGGATTATGACACAGCCACAATTACCGCGTTTTCACCACCAATTAATCCGAATCCGCCATCTCAAACGGTATGCTTTTATTCTCTGCATCACTACGGTGTACTGAAAAGGTGTATACACTGGCACATAAAGATGCGGACCTTGCAACTTTCGAAATTTGGCCAATCATTATTAACTAAATATTTTTTAACTAAATTCACTAAATATGATTTTTAACTAAATATAATTATTAACTAAATAAATAATTTTTAACTAAATTCATATTTTTCAACTAAATAAAATATTTTTTAACTAAATATGATTTTTAACTAAATAAATCCAATTTTTAACTAAATATAATTATTTTTAACTAAATAAACTTAGTTGACAAGGGATGTCTTTTTTGCTGTCCGTCTCAAAATTTAAGAAGTGTATTGTCGGCGTCAAACGACAGAAGGGAGGCGGGGCCTTCAAATTCACGAAATCAGTATAGATTTAAATTTTTCGTTGACTGAATATTAAATTCGCGTACACTATAATGCAATGTTCGCATTGTATCTGACCTATTGTATCAAAATTAAATGATAAAATTTCATGTTATACGTTTTAGGTGTTTTTATATTAAATTAAAGGTCAGGATTGAATAAATTAGAGTTATTTTAGGATACTAGTAATACAGTTGTTGCGTTACAGAATTTTAAGACCGCCCCTGAATTTGAACGCCGCGCAATGATTTCGATATTTTGAGACCAACCAGTGTTAAAATCGTGTTCAGCATAAAAAATAACCAATACAGGGTGTCATTTAAGTTCCCGCACAACTTTGAAGACGTATATTTCTGAAACTAAAAGTCCAAATCAAACGAGACTCGAAATATTTTTTTTCTATAGTATAACAAATAATTATCTTTTAACTCTTTTCGATTCGGTCTCCTTTCGCAGCTATGACTTCACGGAGACGCTTCGGGTAGGATGTGACTGTGGTACGCAGGTGTTCGATGGAAAGATTGTCCCATTCCGCCAGTAATGTCTTCTTCAGAGCCTCTATACTTGAGTGGGGTTTTGCGTTGACCTTCTCCTGCAAGACCACATCACGGAAAAGTCAAGCGGTTTCGGGTCTGGGGAGCGATCAGGCCATTCGGATGACTTGATGAAGTCGGGAAAATGGGTCTGGCACCACTCCTGAGTAGTTTTGGCAGTGTGGGCGGGTGCTCCGTCCTGTTGAAAGACCCATTTCTGCCCACCGAAATGCGTTTGGGTCCAGGGCATCACATGCTTTTTGAATTTATTCACCCATTTTTATGACTTTTTGCAATTTCGATTTTTTTGCGAAATATACTTGGAAAAAATTAATTTCCATAATATATAACTTTTAAACATTTAAGTCAATGAAAATAAGTGCTAAAAATTTCAGCTCGATTGAACCACTCGTTTAAAAGTTATGAAGAAAATTAATTATTTCGTATCATTTTACTGTAGGATTATTTAGTTAAAAATAATTATATTTAGTTAAAAATTGGATTTATTTAGTTAAAAATCATATTTAGTTAAAAAATATTTTATTTAGTTGAAAAATATGAATTTAGTTAAAAATTATTTATTTAGTTAATAATTATATTTAGTTAAAAATCATATTTAGTGAATTTAGTTAAAAAATATTTAGTTAGTAATTATTGGCCCGAAATTTTTATCCACATTTTGAGATTTTATTCCAGACGACTCAGGAAAGCGTTTCGAAAACTTTCGAAACCGAAGACGATCTGACGCCGGTGACATCAGAGCCGAAAGGCAAAAAAATCGGGAAAAGTGAGTGCGAAAACCAGTTGTGGGCCCGACAAACACGAAGGCCAATTTGTACATGTCTAGCCGTATTTGGGTCAAACTAGCTAATTGGCTTTTCGCATGGAAATTTTTGAATGAAAGTTTCAGAAATCGAAAATCTACGACATAATATTGCACAGAATAATTAATTAATTAATTAGTTTCCTTATTTAGGTGATTATAATGATTACGATGAGGTTACAATTCCTCCAAATTTGACGGATCTTCTCGCCAATCTTCCAGATGATTTAAGCAGCGACAGTATTCAAAAAATGCTAAGGTATTTTGAATAAATTTTTAAGAAGTTTATATTATCAATATTCAGAGATTCTGTCGACGATCCGAAAGCGGTTTTGGAAGAATTCAACAAATTACTAAAACAGAAAAAGGTTAGTGTTTTTTTTTTTTAATTTGAAACAATTTGTGGACTTTTCAGACAAGGAACGCACAAAAACGAAATCGATCTAGAAATTTAAGAGAATTGAAAGCTGGTGATTTAAGAAGCGGTGAAAAAATCGATCAAATTGAGGTATTTAATGAAACAATTTAAACTAAGATTAATAATAAAGAAACATCACAATGTAGTGAAGTTTGTGCAAAGTTTCCTTATTAATATATTTTTATTTGGGAAAGAAGTTGAAGAAGAAATTAAGATCCTGTTTATCCTTATGAAATGTACAATTTGATATAATTTAGGTTGATTGGACTTCGAATCGTCGAAAAGATATTCCAATGGAGCCCCAAATCGGAGAAGATCAGAAATATGTGAAACCAATGATCGGCGGACAATTACTCATTTTCGATCTTGATGAAGAGCCTCCGGCTGAAATTAAAAAAGATGGTTTGTGATTTATCAATTTCTATACTCGAAAATGTTGAACTTCGCCATACCCAAAAGGATTTCCGGGTAAATTTTTTTTTGGGGGGGGGGGGCATTCAATATAATGCATCAAATTGAATTTTTAATATAACTCATATAATTTATGATAAAAGTAAAAACTGAAGGAAATCAAAAATACCGCTACTTAAAAAATATGACGCGTAAAAAATTGTTTTATATGTTTGAGGTTTTCGAAGTAACTTAATTACTGTATTTATTTAATTCATGCATCGGAAAAATTCTCGTGGTCATTACCATCGCAAAAATAACGAGCTCCTTGCATAATTATGGACCATCGCACTTTTTCGAGGCGATAATTTAAATTTGAATTCAAACAGTGGGAATTCTTGATAACAGTGGGAATTCTAGATAAAAAGCACCGTCAATCGGCGAAGGGTGTGTTTTTTTGAATATAATATATTGACACAAATTTATGTGTAGAGGGATTGCTTTAGCATTTAGCTAATTTTTCGACAATATACTTTGTTTTAAACTTCTTGTTGTCCTTGAATTGTTCCAAGAGAAAGCACTCTTGAATTGATGATTTGCAGAACCAAAGCCATGCTCATCCTTATCAAATAGCAGCTTGTTCGCAATATTCGCCGGATTCGGAGGATTATTAGCTGCATTGATCGCCGTCATCGCCTTCCTTCTAATGCGGCTCAATTACCGTATCTGAACAATATATCATACAATCGTTGTTTATCAATTTCAGGTGAAAAAGATGAGACTACGCCGATCTCGAAACATTTTCACACTGCTCAACGCCGCTTTTTCGAATCGACCTCCTAAATGATTTTTTCAATCCCAGCCGACATCCTTTGTTTTTGTTTCTAATTTATTCAGCTTCCAGGGTATTATGAAACCTTATAATAATAAAGTCAAATTTACAATGTGCATTCCAGATGCCAAGAAAAGAAAATCATAAAAGTTACAAACGCTATTTACAAAATTTACAGAAGAAATGAGACTAGAGATTCTTGTCGTAGAGGGTCAAAGCAGCAATGTAGCCGTTTTCCATAACCTGAAAGTTATTTGAATATTGATTATGAAAGTTGCTTCCTTCTACTTCGACGACAATTTGGTGAATTCCATAGCAAAACGAAGATCCAAACGGATGAGGCTCCTGTCGTTGCAAGACTACCGGACGGACCCCTTTGTCCGAGTTCGGATCGTAAAACGCCGCCGAGAATTCGTCAAACTGCAAACACCAAAAAATAGGTAAATAATTGTTTGAGAGCTTATGAATAAATTAAAGGGTTTCAGCGTGTGAAAAACGAGAACACAAAAAGTCGTCATTTATCATGTTCGGTTTGTTTTTTTTTCTTCATTCAACGACAAAAAACATACAAAAAGATTTCTCACTCATTTTTGAAAATAAGGAAAAAATTAAGCAATTTGGGTTTTAATAAAACCAAAAATCATTATTTTTTCGGTTATTAAAAGCTTTTAACCCTTAAACCCTCACCTTTGAATGGGTTTGTATCTCAAACCGCAGGTCGTTGATGGCAATAGCGAAGTTGCATCGCGAATATCTACAACACAATTAATCCAATTATGCAATATGCGAACAACAAAGGCGAATTATCAAAAAGCGCTTACATTCCGAAATTTGGATGACCCGGCGCATTCGTGTGAAGGACGAACTTGATGACGCGTTTCGTCACAAAATCGAACAGAATATCCTGAAAATCAACAAATCATTTCTCAATTTCGTCTTCGAAAATTCGAAAAACAATTTTTTTCGCATAAATATTCAATTAATTTGCATAATCGTGACGCTTTGTTGATGGATAATGGGAACCGATCACCTGTTCCAATGTTTGCCCAAATACGGCGAATATACAAAAACAAGAAAACAACACAAATTGACATTTTCAAATATCAAAAAGGTAATTTTTGAAAATAATGTGCATTGTCTTGAATGTTAAATTCTATATTTGTTTTATCTTAGAAAATTAAGCTTTTTTTTAATGTAAATTCGGACTATGACAAATAGATTATTTAAAAATTCCATTTTTCTTTTAAGGATCGGGGTTGAGATATAATTTTGAATTACATCAAATGTCCTTTTTTCAACCTTGAATTGAAAAAAAGATGTCATTTTTACACTGCATGGTAGAAGGTGGTTCCCCGAAGAAGAAGAAGAAGTTTCATTTCGAACTCGATTCCGATGCTCTCATCAAATCCTATTCTTCCGAGCCGTAATTAAAATCTCAGTCTCGCAACTTATACAACAACAAAGATGATATCTAATTTCATCGTTCCATTTTGAAACTGAAGATGTCATTTCCGGATGCGAGTCAACAAAAGCGCGCGAGTTTCCCCGCAACTCGGAGCCCAACATTGAATGAATAACCAGAGGCCATAAATAATAATTATCAGAGACTGCGTCGGAGCTTATGAGCAAATCCATGGCTCGGTGATCGACATAAAAGGCGAACACGCCGCCCGAGTCATGCTAATTAAAACAAGCCCAATGCAAACATGTCAACCCATTGACACGACGAGACAACGGATTAGGGTATGATAGGCAGGTGCATCTCATATTCCCCCAATAAATTGCTGCGTCTCTTCACAGTACGCGATCTATCTGTTTACAGTACATGTCAAGTAGCTTTTTGGCATATGTTCGACGCGACTACCGCATGTTTCAAATTTTCACTCTTATTTTATCACGACGTCGGCCGATGAGAAGCGAAAACTCAACACATGTTTGTATTGTCGATGGCCCGTATCGTATTGGGACCACGGGAATGGGAAACACGAACGAATATATAATGAATTCCAAGTCCAACGAATTCCTAGATTTCTAGAAAAGTTTCGAAAAATTGTTTTTGCAACAAAAAAAAAAGGAAAATCACGAACACATTTCCGCTTACGCTTATTCATTCAAATTCTCCTCCAAAATTGAAACAACGCTGTTGGCTCAGCTCGCCGAGTAAGGCTCATCAATGACAAATTGCGTTCAGAAATTCGATAAGCGGTCTCATATCTGGGAACGCCTTTAATGTCTCGCCGCCACCCCGACTGCACTTCCTAATCGGGAGCCCCCCCCCCCAAAACACACCCAACGCCAAACAAGAGCACACAACTAATCAACGCATTCATCAAAAATTCTCCCAAACCGACGAAAACAAAACTAATAATAAATGGAGCCGCGATTTCGAGGAAAACGAAAAAGGAGCAACGAGTGCCGAGCACACCACAGCCACCTATTGAAATATCTCAAATTGCACTCATTTATGAAGGAAAACCAAAGGAGCGCATCCCTCCAAAAAAAAAGTGTGTTGATACACTAGACAAATGCAACGGCGGCAGTCGCAAGCCCCCACCGGGCTGGCTCCGTGAGCTTTCATTCAATTTGTGGCATTCCTTCTTTTTCTTCTTTGTTCTTTTACTAGCAATTGTTTTGATCTGCGCACTACGTGTACGAGTTGCTGCAGACAATGCAAAATCCAATTAGGCCGTTTTTAATAGATTGCTCAAACAAATTGTGCGGATGATCCTTGAAGCGCGGTTTGCGGAAACCAAGTGCAAATACGATGAGATAATCCAATGAAATCAAAACGGCTCCGGATAAGCTTCTGAGAATTCTATTCCAGTGTTCCTAGATGCATTCAAATTCTCACACAGAAGCATTTAACATCCACAAATAATTTGTAGAAATTCCTAATGACGATAACCCAAACATGGAACTCCCCATTCGCAACCAAATTAGGACCCGAGCCGATGAAAAAAAAAAACAAAACAAAAACAGAACAATGCTAACGACCCCCCCGAAGTCCACAAATTTGGTCGCGCTCAATTTGCCTCGACGAACTTTCGACAACGTGCGCATCCTTTCGCCCTCGACTGGTCACCAATACCATACCTATTATTAACCGTACATTTAGCAAAATGAATATCCGCCCATTATAATCCAACTAGGTCTCGCCTTGTTCGACATAACTCAATCTATTCAATATGGGCGGCGCGCACGAATGCCAATCATTACTATACGGACAGGCGACTGGCGTATACCGTCGAGGCTCGCTTTTTCTTTTTTAATCGCCGATAAATAGCAATTGTGGTTTCAAAATTATATGCGAAAAACTGATTGATTGGTTTACACAATAGACTAGCAGTGTTTGGAGTGGGGGTCAGCGGTTTTTAATAGAACTTCCATATATGAATATGTGCCGATTGAAAAGGAACTGTCAATAAACTTCTTTGGTCCACAGAGACATTACGAGGCTGAAACTACTAATTAGTCCAATAGAAATGTTATGTCGAGAGAATCTTTTTTTCAGAAGGATCTCGAATAATGCCCGCAAATGATTTTAATTAAGCCAAAAACTTTTATCATGTATTGTCGGCGTCAAACGACTGAATGGAGGCGGAGCCTTTGATTTTGCGAAATCAGTGTAGATTTAAATTGATCGTTGACTGAATATTAAATTTGCGTACGCTAAAATGCAATGAACGCAATCTCACTGCCTCAGGACGCATTGGTACATGGCCAATAATTTTTTTTTTTTGATTTTGTCAAGTCGTTTGACGCCGACAATATGCATTATCTATTTCCCTCAATAACTACGTCATTATTTGTGAATGATTTCTCGCACCCAATATGTCAATCTTCATGGTGCGTTCAAATTTTTTTATTTCTCCACGCCGCCGCCGCTCAATTACCCAATCAAAAAACCCTCTTCATACCACCAACCAACCAACGCATATTTCGACAATCGGTTGTTGTCGCAGCAGCAGCAGCAGAAGGAGTGCGCAACAGCTCGCCTATTTTTTTTACGAGCCTCACAATGAATAAAGGTGTCCAAAAGGACCTTGGCACTCATAATTGGACGAGGAGGAGAAGGAAAAATGATTGAGCGACGGAATGATTTTATTGTTTTTGTTTGTTGGGTGGTGGATGGGGACGTCCAAAATTCGACATATGGTGGTTTGGCGATGGCGAAAACTAAACGAAGATGGCGAACAAGTGGTGCAATTTATATCCGCCTCAAGACGTGCATGAGTACCAGGTTGACCCCCCAACGTTCGAATGCTAACATTCGAGTTTTCTGGAAGACCACCAATTTTTCGACAAAAAATAATTTAACTTGAAGGACCTTGACAAATAACAACAACAACTCTAAAGAATGCCACTATGTCAAATCTGGAATCTAAAAGACATTGTGTGCTTCTAGGAGCAATTGGAAGCTCACGCACCTCTTCAAGAAAACTAGAAAGAGTCCTGCACACCTTCTCCTACCCAGAGCAAACAGTTGAAGCTTATATTGTATAATGGCGGCGGTAGTTTGGCAAATCTTCTAATTACTCTAAAAGGTGCGCTCAAATCTCGCCGCCAGCTGGTGCGCCAACGAATGGTGTCACCACTCCGAAAGGTCACACAAAAAAGAAGAACCGACGACAACATTCTAATCCGACACAGCGGGTGGGAGAACCCATCGTAAATATGCTTGAATCTTCAATTCTGAATGGCGAGGCCTCAAAACAAATCATCCCTCTTTTTTTTGATTCTTCTTTTTCTTCTTTCGTGTTGAAAACCAATACTACTCCAGCAACTCCCCATAGACAATTGAGCTCGTCGTCTTGATAAACTCGCCGCCATTCCTCACACTTGTCGGCAACACAGCGTTCAGCATGTGAGAACGTGCTTTGTGTGTATGTCAAGGTGTTCGACTGATTGATTAATGAATTACGAATGAGCTGTGGGGTTGTGAGGGGGGCGAGCGGCGAACGGCGAGCCAAATCAAAACCGCTCCTCCGCCAACTTCCTGCAAGATTCGTCGCCTTCTTAATTGGCTGGATTCGAACCAAAAGAGGGAAAAATTAGACGAGGGTGTTCGTGTCTTAATGAGCAACGTGTGATAATAGAATAATGCCAATGTTTGTATGCGTCAATGTTTTCAGTTATGGGCACCGCTTAAAGGCGCAATAAGATTCCAAACATGATTGTTCTAAAAGAAAAGAATGCTTATAAAATCCCAGATGCATATTCCAAAACATCTCAACGCGAATTTGAAGGTCACCTCCTCCTTCATTCGTTTGATGCCGACAATATGAAGAATTAAGCTGAAATCTATTCCTAGCTTGATGGAGTTTTTATTCCATTTTCTGCATTTTCACATATCGTTTCGGTATCTTTAAGTAAAACAGTCATTTTTGAAATCTATTAGACGTCATGGATCTTTCTTTCCCAAATTGTGCACTTCTCGCCACTTATAATTTGCCTCGGTGCCAGAAATCATTAAAAATTTACAAGACGACTCGGCAATCGAGAATAAATCAGGCACCAAAAGGTCACATGCTTCTTGATAGCTGGTGCCAAGGTCAACAAAAAAACGACGACAAACGGTTAGTCTCTTTCGTCGGGCCCCTGATAATTGGCACCCTTCGCCAAAAAGAACAAGCGTGAAACAACATTAGGTGGCATCCCATGGGTGGTGTTGACCCAACACACACCACAACGAGAAGCCACGCCCACTATCCGTCCTCGCCCGTTTGTCGTCCGGCTTGCCTGCCTAGTGCTTCTTTTCATTCTTTGTTTCGCTTCAGAATGATTCCGCTTCTGCTTCTGCTTCTAATATTTGAACCGATTGTACAACCAAGCCCATCGTGTCCCACACATTGTGAATGCGACCTTTCATCATTTAACAATTCATCATGGTCGGTTTATTGTCGAAAGAATGTGATCAATGAGACGGTCTACGCGGAAATCCTCAACCAGCTTCCTCTTACGCTGCGTTCGCTTCACATCCAGGTAATTTTTCAAACAACTCGAGCTCATAAATTGTGCACAAAGTGCTCACTGCTCGGGAGGTGCTTGCGGTCACCAGCAGTTTGTTCCCCGGAAACCAACGTCCGACGGCTCAAAAATGCATTAACCGTGTCATTTTGATTGAGTAGCTCACGCATTTTCTTCCGCGAACAACAAAACATTTCGAAATGTTGTTTTTCGCGCCAAATTGGTCATTTACTCCAATTTCGGAGACAAATGGATTTTCGAATTAAATTCCAAGGTGAAATTCCGAAATCCGAGTTTGTTTTCCGAGAATTAGTATAGCGCCGGGTGACTCAATTGGTGACTACTGAAATCCAAACTCTAATTCTAAAATTTTTGTAGAAATCGATCAGAGGTGACATGCGCCTTTAAAATTTTATCTGAACTCAAATCTTATTTGAACTAATTCTAGGCTCCCGATTGGCGCGGTCGCAACAAACTTCGCTGGAATGACAACATCAACCGTTTTGCGCAACTCAAGGTGCTCCGTCTGGTCGGCTGCGATATTCCCGCGATGTCTCGATCCATCCGATTGCCCTCTCTTGAAGTTCTGGATCTAAGCTCCAACAAAATTGAGCATGCTACAATGAGCAACTTCGCTGGAATGCCGAAACTCCGCATTCTTGATCTATCCAACAATCGCCTCAGTATTCTTCCCACAGGTGTTTTCACCTACTTGCGCTCGTTGCGGACCCTTTCGCTAGCCAATAACAATATAACGGACGTTTCGACGAATCTATTACGCGGTTTATCGGCTCTTCGCGTCCTTCGATTGGATCACAATCGGGTTCCCATCAACCAAATCAACGAGATATTCAACGACGTGCCGCAACTCGACGAGCTCTACCTTAACCATTGCCAACTCGGCTCAATCGCTAACCTCTCACTCGAGCGCATTCCGCAGTTACGCAATTTGGGTGTCGGCGGCAATGAGCTGCAACTGGTGCCCACGAGGGAGCTGCAAAACTTGCACCATTTGGCGGTGCTCGATGTCTCGCATAACGCGATTCAGGAGATTGCAGCGTGCGCGTTTTGCGCCAACAATCTCACCAAGTTGGACATTAGCCATAATTTATTGGGATTGTCAAAACAGCCATTTCATCCGGACGCGTTTCGCAACATACCGATCCGTCATTTGGACATCTCATTCAATCATATGAACGAGTTTGACTCGAAATGGCTTGGATGGGCGCAAGACGTTCTTTCCTCTTTGGCATTATCAGGCAATTTTCTCAAAAGTATGCCGAAATCTTAAAGGCGCATAACACACGATATTATTTTCAGACTTCAATGACACCTTCACCCACACTTTGAGATCTCTAGTTCACTTGGAGATGGCATATAACGAGATTCCGTACATACCAATCACCTTGCCAGCTCAGTATTACCATTTGCATTCGCTCAATATCTCCGGCAATGGCATATCGTACATTCCGGACAACTTGAACACAATCCTGCCAAATGTCAAGGTATGCGCAATGAAATCTGAGCTCGCGCATGCAGTCTCTCTAATTACACACGCATTTGCAACATGATGAAATATATACTGCAGGAGCTCGACATCTCCAACAACAATTTCGTCTCGTTCAGCCAATCTGAGCTATCATTCCTCAACTATGTTGATCGAGTATACTTGGCCGGCAATCCATGGGACTGCTCTTGCGCAATCCAAAGTATCCAGGTTGGTAAACATTTGACTCCAGTTGCTATTAAAGTTTATGAGCCGAATCCGAATCGTTTTTTTTTTCTACCATGATCTCAAATATTTGTGATTCATGGAAAGTATTCCAGAAAAAAAAACATGTTTGCATGACAACCAAAAACTACAAGTTTAAAAGAAATTTAAGAAAATTATGAATTATAAATCGTCCAATTCGTTTTTGAAGAGCTTTAACCAATCTTTTTTTTCATTGATAATAATTCATCGACTTTCTAGGTTCACATGAGAGAACGTTATGCTATGCGACATATTCTGAAGTACGATGAAGTCCGTTGTGCAAGTCCTTCCCTTGTCGAAGGCCATTCGGTTCTAGCCATTTCTGATGTAAGACTCTCCAATCATGTCTTCCAACCCGCGTTTTCCATTTAAGGTCAACGATTGTGCTGTGCTCTTTGGAGCTCGCTATGGGCTTACACAAACCAGCGAAATGCTGATACTCCTAGCCGCGCTGATATGCGCAGCGATCACACTTCTAATGCTTCTCGGCTGCATCTATTTCCTGCGAGAGCGTCAATACAAAGGCTCGTACGTGACACGGGAACATTCACGGACCCCATTAACCATGGCACATACTCATAGTTGTTCATCAAGTACCAATGGCCAACTTTCTCCGCAATTCGATCCATTCCAGGTGGATGGAATGAATTCCAGCGAAACGTTTAAGTCAATGCCTCCTTTGATTCCACCAGCCCCTCCAAAACCCGCATCCGCCTATTTCGGTATCTGATCCCAATTTCCGTGTGATTCACTCCCCCCTAGTCTGTCTTCTTTTTTTGTATATAATCCAGATCTCGATGAACAATACGGTGTATTCTTGCTTCTAATAAACAAATGAATTAATCGAGTTTGATAAATGAACGAAAGGAAGCACACAGGCGTGGTGCGAAGGTCAACTCATTTGTCAAACGCACACCCCGCAATGCATAATTGAAAAGAAAAACAATCGGTTTCGACGAAGGTAAGTGAGCAGAGCAACGAGGAGCATCGGCCAGCAGCAGGCAATTGCAAATCAATCTGCGACGATGACGGAGAAGACGTTGCACAATCTGTTATGACACTCGGCCCAATTAACTCATAAACAATGAGGAACACACGCAATCGCGCGATGAATTGATGACAGTTTGCGCGAATTATCTTGTAAAATATGAGGAGAGACATGTCAAATGACATCCATAAATGGGTTTGGTTCGCACATGGAACACGAACAAATCGAGCGACTAGAACAGCGAATGTGAAACAAATTCAGGTAATGTTGCAAAGATTGAATTGGATTTAGTCGCATTGACGGAATTTCTGTTATATTCCACCACATTAGATACCGTAGTAACCCAACTTTTTCGATATAATTCTATCTCCCCGTATTGATATTTTCTAATCTGTCGCCATAAATATTTCGGTCGTGCCCATTATGGTTTTTCATTTCGACAAGAATAAGAAGAAAGAACGGCAAATTGGGCTTCTGGATGTAATGGGACCTTCTCAGACCTTCAATTTGGGACGGCAGAATTTCAAAAAAAAGATGACCATCACACCTCATTCTTCGCGCCAAATGTGGCGTGTTGAAGGGGCAAACCCTCAAGGTTACAATCAAATCCAGCGTCGAGGACCGCCGGCCGGCCGGCTGCATCGTAAATCTTTCCTTTTCCGGGAAAGAGCCGCGAGCAGGAAGACAAGAGATCATTATCAAATGCACACATTACGACGCTTTGCGTGTATCGCAACCAGCAATCAAATGTGTATATCCCCCGATGAATCATTAGTTAAGCTACTAGTAACATCAAATGAGCACTTACCAATCCCATGCTAAAATAATTGAAGAAGAAGTGTGGAAGGCCAATAAGTGTTTCCTTCGTTGAACCACGATGAATCCTGAAATGTTATTATCCAAATGTAAAAAAAACACGGTTAGAAGCGTAGATGATAAAAGGCTTACTTCATTTTGTCTTCCGACTTATAATATACCTTCGACGGTGCCCCAAGAGCTGTCTGGACTACCTGGAAATTAATATTTCATAATTCTCGGGAACATAGATTGCAAATTACCGAAACCGGGTCTCCAAAATAGATTTTCTTCTCAACACTGTACACTTCAAGATCTCCATCGATCAAAGATCCAGCTGGAAATTATTTTTAGAAAAAGGAGAAAGAATACTTCATTAATTCGTGTCGTTTTAAATCAAATAAGCAATGCGTAACTTATAATTTGAATTGCGCGGACTAAATATTGCACAAATTGAATTTTAAAGGTTCCCCCAAAATAATGTGTGGCAGTTGACCCGGTGCAATTCAATATTTCAGATTTGGGGAAAAACGACAATATTGTTTTAATCATTTTATAATAATTTAAATTCGACTCACTTTGTGTATCAAACGTAATATGAAGACCAATAAGATCCCCATTTTCCCAAATTGCTTCGATTAATCGTGTGCGATTTTGTCCGCAGAAACACGAGAATGGAATATCCACGGACCTAAATCAGAAAATAACATATTTGAAAAAGAATAGAATATCGCGGAATACTCGGGTCTGCTCAGATCGGTTCCCTGGTATATCGACATTTTCGTGAGTCTTGGTTGACAACTGGCATCATACTTGAGAGAAAGCATGTTGGGACCGAATCCGGGCTGAATTCGAGTGATTTTTGAAAACATTTTTAACATACCTCAAGCCGAATCGCGTCGTTTGTGCCGTTCGAATCGGTTGGAAAGCAAAACGACAGTCCTGGCCAACTTTGTACATACATTTTCTGTTTTTCATCATAAGCTGCAACAAGTGGAAATAATTACTGGTATTGTAGACAGAATTCGGTACCTCCTGGATGAGTCGATCCAAAAACATTGTTCAATTTGTCCAGTGAAGTTTGTGCAAATGGCTCAGAAAAAATAACATTTCTAAAAAGCTATTTAATATATTCTCGCGGCCTTGTTTTGAAAGTTTACCCATAGCTTAAAGAGATTCTTGATAAGTTGTCAACTTCAATAAGCTTTAATAATTGAGTCGGACCATCGAAATACAGTTTTATACCATCTGAGCTGAGATATAAACAAACACTACATCCAAATACGTCCTGAGATTTTAATTATACTCTATTCTATTGATCAAATCGTTACTTTTTTCGAGTATTTCAATTGAATTTTGCCAATAAGGCCCGCATTTTGCTGACACATCGTGATTATTTGATTCAATGGCATTCCTAGAAGAAACATCAGCTTTTCGTTCTTCAATCCTACATGGGGAACCACCTGAAACAAAAATTTCAAATTGGTTTCAAAGTAAAATATGAAATATGAAAAGAAACTACCTCTAGAGTGAGCGGCGTCTTATTCGGAGTCAAATCGATCGGCGCTGTCTTCGATTTAGCACTCATCTCTTTAGTAGCTGAAAACCGATAATCAATGTCACTTGTTTTTTTTATTGCTTTATCGAAATTAAAACACATGACTAGTATGAGACATCAAACAGGTCCGGTAGGGCGCAGTTGCTGCATCTCTCGAATTACATATCACAGAATATTGAAAAAGTATTGAAGTTATGTATAAATGACCCTCAAAGGGGTAAGATTCTTCGATTAATCAATTTATTCAAAAATGTGTTTTAATTGAATCTGGTCGATCGATAATAAATTGACTTATGCAACCATTTCTCACAATTTCGCTAAATCTTTTTTTAAATATTGTGAGAAATTTGTAAGAATACGTGACACCATATCAATTGAATTTTTCGAACGGGTTTTTCGCAAAAATAAGACATCCATGCCGGCGCCCGCAAATTTTCAAAGAGACGTGCTCGTTCGGAGATATCTTCCGATTGTTATGGCATTAAGCCTATTTTCCGTAGTCGCAAAATATACCACCTTGTCAAGATAACAGAAAAATAGGAAAATTCAGCAAAAGTTTTGATTTATTCACATAATTTGCCCATATTAGTAATAATAAAAAATCGACCGGAGAAAAAATTTCAACTGTTTAGAAAACCCGTTGTGAGATAAAATGATTTAAAAACGGGTTATCGCATCGAATTTAAAGTCGATTCAACGTCTCGGCTCGCTTCTCGGAATCGGCGAACAGTGCTTGAATGAGTTTGACGATTTCAGCGCGATTGAGATGCTCAGCAAGTGGTCCTTTTCCATTAAACCATCTCATTTCAATATCCTGCATGCGGTTTCCAAGTACAAAAATGATCTCTCTCAATCGGAAATACTCGACAGAACAGAATTCGGTGGCTCTTCCCTTGTCTCGATACTGTATAGATGAATTTCGATATATTTAAAGAAGGGATTGTAAAATACCATCAGAATCTCGTCAATCGCTTGAAGCAAATTATTGAAAATATTTGCCATCGCATTCGCGTCATTCTCTCGAATATCACTCGTTGACAAAATATGACGAGTAACTGAATCAAGAAGAAAAGAAACCAACGAAGCAATTGATTTGCAGTAAACTATTTCAGTCATTACCTGAAAAGAATGTATTGCTGACGTCGTGCGACTGTGGAAAATTGGCTAAATACCAAAAAATTTAAAGAGGTCTCGTTGGTCTCGAGTGTGCCTTTAACCTATACTTATACATAGGCCGTAAATCTCCAGTTTAAGTTTTGTGCCAAGACCATTGCCATTCATTTAGCCAATTTTCCGAAGTTGCGCGATGCCGACATTATTTTTAAAAACTTGAAAAATACTCACATCTCTGAATGTTTTAGCAATAGAATTAATGTAAAGAACACAGGCGGCCAACGATTGCACAAGCTTCGGCTCTCCTTTGGTATCAGTGCTTGAATGCGAAGATGAAGTAGAAATTGTGTTCATAAAGGCGTTCTGTTGCATCTTATAGTTTTGCGGGAAATGCTCAAAAGCTGCAATTTTATGCTCATTTGGGAATTGTAAGCATTTAGATAATACCTTGATGATCATCCAGATAAACGGAGAGGTCTCGACGGCTTCTAATCAACGTCTGTTCAAGGCAATCTGCAGCAGCATCGCGAAGTCGAACGATGGAATCGGCGATTAGTGCTTCGAACACTTTCATCTATAAATTTCGAGAAAATTTGCTGAAACTTTCAATACTAAAATCGTACCGAATCTTTGTTTCCCACTTCAAACGGCATTGTCATAATGCAATGAGCAATGTAGTGGCAATTATTGTAAAACATCGCTGAAAAAGAGAACACGATACGAGAGTTTGGGCGGAATGAATAATTTGAACACGCGGAACACAATTGTTTGCGCGATTTCGGTACACTCAAATTACTCGAAGATTTCTAACCGGCAATATGCGGAACAGAAGTGAAACTTTCGGCATGCTTCCTAGGAGATACAATAACGTAGAGTCGAACAATGTTCTGCGCTGTCGTCGACAATTTCTCGCGGGAAGCTTCATCTGTCATCTCAATAGCGGCAGTCATGACATCTCGAAGAAGCTCAACAAACTCAACAGCGGAAGTGCTGAAGATGGATATTAAATTTAAGATCTTTCCAATTCTCTTACCTAACAGTGCATTTCTGAATAGCGAACAAACTCGGATATTCTCCTTCTCTTCTGAACAACTTGGCCAAATTTGGTGCCTTTTCCTCCATTTTTTTGCAGATAACCTGTTCGATGGAATCCTGTATAAGCGATTCGCCGGCGCGTTGTTCTGTGCTACTTCCAACCTAAAAAATCACAATAAACACTAGAAATACTAAAAAAAAGTCTAACTGTTTTCATGTTCGTATAGCTTTCGTTAATCAGTTTGTTTGCTCTTGTAACAATTGCAAAACAGCGGCGATTGATGAAAATGGTTTCTCTGTCGAAGTTGTAGACAAGTTTGGAGGCTTGAGTGAAGAATTTCAATTCCTGAATATAAAGATTTAAATAAAAAGATATAGATTAAGAAAGTCTAAATGCATACTTTCATGTAATCGACGAATCGTTCACCGCGTTCAATGAGTTTGCAGAAAGCTTCCTGATCAGCATCACCTGATTCGCAAAGTGGAGCGGCGATGGCGATTACGTCCTGAATAATAGGTTAACAACGTGTAAAAATATAAAAAAAAAATAATACGGTAAGAATTATTTTAATCAAGGGTTCCTCGATATATTTGCCAATTGCAGAACGAAAACTTTGCATAGAAGCATCGAGAAGAGTGAGATCACCGAGGACATCAGCGAGTTGGGCGAAAAATTCCTCCATAGAACTTTAAAAGAAAAAAAATAAAATGTAAGTGACCAAATTAGCAAATTACGTAAGAACTTTCTCAACATCCATTGACTTTTTATTGGCGTTTTTGGGACTTGGCAAAAGTATAAATTTAAAGTTTTTCGGAATGGGCTCCTGAAATTGAAATTATTTTGCAACATGAAATGCTTCATGAAAATTACCTGAATCAGGAACACATTTTGTCCATCGCGACTTTTCACAATAGCTGAACAGAACACGTCAACAATAATTGATTTCCAGTTTTCGAGTCTCTCGTTCAATTGTCCGATCATGTTCATTGCTGTTAAACTTTGATTCAATTTTTCAAGATGTACTGGATCTCCGACTTTAACAATAGTCATTGAGATATTTGATTTATCACTCGTTTGCTTTGAAATCTGAATTAAATTTCGACTTTAAACACCAATTGGAGTAATATCTCACTTTTGGAAGCTTCATATGGATTTCGTATTCTGCTGAGAGGAAATATCTGCATTGGAAGTTCATCTGCGAGTATTCAGCAGCAAAATTTTTCAATGCTGCTGTCATATCGTATCCATCTTTTAAAATCTCCTCAGCTTGAGCATTAGCATCCCGTAAATGCTCTTTACAAGCTATAAGAGCTTGTCCCCATTTCATAGTATCACTTGAAGACGATCGTAGAATAATTAGTTGCTCTTCAATGGATTTCATCTAAAATTCAATGAAATTTGGAATTTTAAAATGTTTACTTACCACTTGAATAAATTCCAATAGTTTTTCACAAGTTGAAGCCTGCTGTTTGTATTCTACAAGCTGTAAAACCCCCAAAATTTTCTATGATTTTCAATTTAAACACACCCTTGTCGTATTTTCCTTTCCGCATTCGTCAAGCAAACTACTAACTTCATTGCGTTTCATATCCGCGAGTTCTTCCAAATTCTCAAGACGATCAAAAATACGGCGAGCTGTTGCTGGAATATTAAGCGCCGGTTTCAGCTTATCGTATTTATCCTCGATGTCGTTTGAAATCGAGATCATTCCATCGCGTAGTTGGCGAACAAGCTCTTGATAAGCGAGCTCAACTGATGTCATGATGCTAAAATATAATTCGTTGCGAAAAAATCCGACTTTTCACAAAAGAAAAACGAAGAATGAAAAATTTTAGCACAATGGCGCGAAATTTGAATTTTCTAAACGATGCTCCGCTGAACAGCGCCCGTTTTTTACCTTATAACCTACGTGAGCTATGTTTTTTATTATTGTTTTTTTTTTTCAAATCTCGGTATACTTGTCTTGCAAATCATAAATATTTTTCAGTTTCGGGTAGAAAAAAACCTGCGTTTTTCCCAATTTGTCGATAACGATTTTATTTCACCAGAGCATTATTTATCGATTGAGAAATTTCAGGCAATAATGCTAGAACATAATCAAATTGCGATGTCAATGCTGGCAATGGCGGAAACTTTGCGAACTCAACATCCACCAAAGCTAAAAATGGCTATAAAATGCGCAAGGGTAAGGAAATCATTTATCAATGCGAATTTCGATTCTTTTTCCAGGGTGCATTGAAATTAAATCTTTCCCCTGAAACTGTAGCTCATTGTCAATTACAATTGGGAAAATTATTGTTGTTTTACACGGATCATTATGAAATAGCGAGACAACATTTACATTATGCCGTAAGTTGTAATTTTATAAGCATATTAATTATATTTAATTTAATTATAGTATGAATCCTTAACGACTATGGGCGATTTTTACGTTTTAAAACGTCTCGAGGCCCTTTCTCTGCTATGCGATCTTTACATTCATAGCCAAATGTGGCCAATGAACACAATTTTGGGGCTTATCCGAAAAGAAATGGGATATGCTAAACAATTTTCGCATTATCATCACAAATTGCTTCTTTATTTCATTGTAAGCCGATTTTTTCAAATTACCCTGAAAACGCTTGAAATTCTCAGGAAGCCTGCAAAATTGAAAGAAACACAAAAGCGGCTTTGGATGCATGCGATCTTGCTATCCAATCAATTGAAAGCCACAAACCCATGGAGTTATATTTCCGGATAACGAAACATTTGGTTTGTAATTATTACTATTATTATTATGCGAAAAATAATTGAAATTGTTATAGGTTCGATATCAAATGTTGCGGGAAGAGCCTGATCCGCAAGATGTTCTTCAAATAGGTGCAATGATAAAAGAATTGGAACAAAATCCAATCATGGAGTTTCATTTGAAGAATATTAAAGGTTTCTTTATGTGCACTAAATTGGCTTTCATGCTTTCCGAAGGATTGGTATGTGAATCGACTAATTTCTATAATTTTCCTTTTTTTAATTACAGTCCAGAACGTCTCGGTCGCTTTTAAGACAGCTTCAGCATGAAGTTACTACAACTTCTAAAGATTGCATTAATGGCATTAGGTTGGATTTAAAAAAATTAACTATCAATCTCCTTATAACTAAAGTTTTTTAAATTTTGATTCACGATCCTTGTATTTTTTGTTCATGACACTCAAAAATCATATATCGTATACGTTGAAAGATTTAAGATAGGAAATTTGTTCTATTGGGGGAAGTGTATGTTAGAGAGAATTATTTGTTTTTAAAATTTGAGCAAATTTTTACAACATCTTTACCAATAAAATTTCGGTAAATTATGAGTAAATAGGATAGTTCTTTAAAAAAAATTCCGACAACACTCATAAGAATAAAAGTTTTTAAATTCCAGATGGATGGATGAAACCGCAATGACCGTTTTTGCCTGTGTGATGACTGTCGTGAGTGCCGTGGTCCAATGCAGTTACGACCGTGCTTATAAGTACCATATGATTGCCATCAAACATGCTGATGATATTATCACAAAGGTGATCCTTTTATCTCTTTAAAGAGCCCATAAATAGGTATGTTTGTAGTCGACACGAACCCCTCAAGAATTCGCCGTGGTTCGTTGCATCAATCAAATGAAAATGACATCTCTCGAATTGATGGCGACGTGTAATATTATGGCTTGTCGGCCAGACGCATGTCTCAATAATGTAAGCTTTTAAACTAATCGGAATCAATTAAATTGCTCGTTTGAACTTTTTAAAACTTATATTTAGATGCGCGACATGATCATATTCAGCTCAAGATGTGGTGGTGAAATTCTTCAACGAGAATTCGAACCGCATTTGCAGTATCTTCTTGGAATGCTGTGCAGCTATACGAAACAGTATGACTTGGCTGAGAGGCATTTCGCAAGTGCTATTGAGGTATTTGTCCAATTATCGTTAATAATGTATTCGTCGCATTTTCAGATGTATAGCAAAAGAGGAAATGATTCTAACATTCTGTGTCTGCTTTATGTAAATCTTGCACTAACATATCTAAATCAGATGAAACTTGTGGAATATTACGATATCGCAGCACAGTATGTTTCAGATTTTGTCTTTTGAAATTTTCGGATTTCGATTTTTAGCTTAGCCCCATCCAGAATAGCAGATTGCTCGCCAATGGTTCGGAATAACGTCAAATTCTTGAATGCGATTTATTACCATTTGAATCAGAAACCGAATGAGTGCAAGTATGTTTATTAGAAAAAAAATTAGATTTTAATTATTTTCTCTCCAATTCCAGAAGTGTCATTCATGAATTGTTACAAGACGCAAAAGCTGAAGACTTTTTCCGACTTCATGGTCTCGCTTTACTAATGCTTTCATTATTGGCGCCGGTTGATGAAACGGTATTGATTTTGCAAACTACTATGTAGTTGAAATTTCAAAACAAACTTAATTTTTTTTAAATATAAATCAAAATTATTCTACATTTTCATGTACGATAATGAGTATAATTTCAGAGCGTCAAGCCGACAGTTGATTGGAGCAAAAAGTCATATGATCACGCGGTTGTTCTGTGGAGTCATAATTTTTATGCGAGTAGGTGAAATTGTCAAATAATAATTCAATTTCGGTCATTCAGAATTGTTATCGCGACGAGGTGAAGACACGACGGAGATAATGGCGGAAATCACGAAATCGTTTGACGCTCTCAATGTTGATCACCTCATACGGCAAAGTATGGAATCACAGGCTGCTAATCTTGTAAATGTAAGCTAGTATATTGTCGGCTTCGCGCGACTGCAGAAACTGGGCTAACTGCCAAAAAATGAAAAGGCCCTTATGGTCAGGAGCCCCGGCCAATGTTATTTGCCCACCATACCTGTAAATCTTCTCTTTTAGGTTTGCGCTAACATCGCTGCTATGCTAGTTTTTTTTAATATTCAGTCAATTTCTTGTAGTCGCGCGACGCCGACTTACGAAGTTTTTATATATCTTAATAGTAAATTTTCAGTGGGTTGATGGAAATGTACATGATTATATGCCAAAGGACGACTTGTAAAATAGAAAAATGTTATATTCTGTAATGTTTGTATAATTTTTTTTTCTCTGCGATCTTATTTTCTACCCTTTTCTCTCTTGATCTCTCACATAAAAATGGTTTGCATTCTATCATAGAATTTATATGTGTGTTCGCGCTGGTTTTTTGCAAATGAACAAAATATAACTTTATATATTTTATATGCAACTCTACCAGTGATGTTGCGAAGTTCTGCGAATGAGCCTAGATCGGAGCACAATAGGCGAGCAGATCATGTAAATTGCAACCCATTTTACAGCAAATCGTCTGGAGCTGTCTGATTGATGGAGCAATGAGAGCACGCTTTCCTTAAAATGCTTTGATAAGCAGGTACAATGATTAAAATGCTTGAAATACTTTGAAACGGCTCCAGAATGTCTCGTTTCCTACGACGCATGGAGCACGTCATCGACCAGGCCATTGTGAACGTTGAACCTCCCGGTGGACACATCTTCATTCGGCCATCTGAAAAATTTATCTACCCTATAAAATTTAAATATAGCCCATCGTTTAAATATTAGAACAGTTTCCTGTTCGTGATTATATTTTTAATTTACGCGCCAAATTTTCACGAGAACTTTTTAGCAAATATGTATCACAAAAAACGAGTGCGTTGCTTAATTGTGGACTCTCGCAGGGCGCCCTTTTTTTTGGGAATATATTATCTTCTTTAGAAACGTCAGTTTACTAAATTAATAATTTTTGTGAGAAAAATTATAGACATTAATTTAGATATAATTCATTAAGTATAATCAATTATGTGAAATTTTGCGTGGCGTTTATAATATGAATCTCTTTCAATTTTTTTCCTCGAGATTCAACTTTTTTTTGTTTAATCAATTTTTTCTGAAAGGTGTTCATGAATGCCGAATAACCACAGCTTACATCTCGTATGCCAACACTTAAACATTTATACATATGTGCGAATTGAGCTGCGGGCATTGCTCCGTGCTGTTAAAATGTTTGAAGATCTCAAACTATTTACATATTCGTTGAACTTTTGAATTTCAGTAATACGTATATCATCTGATATCATGTTGAGGGTACTTTGAAAATTCGCTGCAAAATTTTTGATGAAGTTTTCAGAATTTTGAACAGATGGCACGTTTCGAGAAGAAAGTTCCCGTTTTCATCCAAATTGAAAGAAATGCTTGAATTTCGTAAGAAAAAATGGTGCCTTTTGTTGGAAACAATACACAATCGTAGAATATTCAATCAAAGTGCCGTTTCGCGGGCAAAATGGTCCCATTATGTAAATGTTGCTGCTCATTTTGTCGAACTCATTTTTCTTGTTTAAATGCTTCTTGCTTGCCTCTTTCGTCGCAATTGCCTCATAAATAATCGAGAAACCCTCATAAAATTTATTACAACTATTTTTTTTGGTTTTGCGCTGGAAATTTCGAAAGGAAAAATCATGCGGGTTTCGAAGATCAATAAACCGCAACTTTATGCGTTTCGAGAAAACGAAAATTATTTCAACAGCAAATCAACGAGCATCTTGAGTATTGTGGAAAAATGACGAATGTGAAAAACTGCAGCGAAATCCTATGCATTGTGTGCGTACACCGAGTCGCACATCTCGATCTTAGCTACAGTAATCTCAATTGAAAATTATTTAATTAATTATTTAAAAAAAAACTTCTGTGTTTTCTTGACGAATTAATGGGTTTATGTATATTTTTGTTGAAAAACTGTAATAGTAATCAGTTTTGTATATTATTCAAAGTTAATTGTTTTATATAAAAAGGAACGATCAATAATTTATTAAATAATTTTCAATTGAGATTACTGTAGCTAAAATCGAGATGTGCGACTCGGTGTACGCACACAATGCATAGGATTTCGCTGCAGTTTTTCACATTCGTCATTTAATTGTGGACCATCGCATTTTTCGAGGCGGTATTTCAAATTTCGATTTCGACAGAGAATCAAACACACCGTAAATCTACACGGGTGGCTCATTTTTGTAAAAATATTTTAGAAGTTGAATTTCGAAATCATAATAGTTCTGTTCAGATTTGGAAAAACTAAAAAAAATCGTTGAAAACTAATTTTGCTCAATCTGCATATTTTCAATAGAAAGTCCGACCATTGACGGAGTTCTCCATAATATTTTAATATGCATACAGTATGGATATCAATTGATATTTATTCTCAAAATTTTTTTGAATGGGAGGTTTTGGAAAATTTTTGTGAGCTAATTTTGTGAACTAAAAATTTTTTATTAAACGATGTAAAAATTGCTAAAATTTTCAAATCAAAGCGATTTTTTCAATTTATAGGAACGGTCTATTAAAAATTAAGATTTTATCCAGCTTCATCAAGTATTTAGAATTTTTTTTAATTTTTTGATTTTCAGTTGACGTCTGAATAATTGTGAGAAACTTCATTGAAATGAAGAATTTCTGAATTTTCTTGGGCATTTCCAGAACTTCTTTTAATATATTTTGCATTCGTTTTTTTTTTTTTAAAAATCGGATTTTACACAGATTTTTCTTGTAAAACCCGCAAAATCACATCATTGTCGACTGCTAATCGTTTTCGCACTTTTTGTCGTCAAAATAACAAGTACAATATTCACTGATATAGATTATCTGTATTGTTGAAAAATGACAAATGTATCCAGGTGTCGTAGGATCCTGCGTTTTGTACGCAATGCTAAGAGACAGTTACCGTAATCCTCGCAGCGATTTACGGGAACTTTTTTTTAATTTCGCATATTCATTTTTTTTATTTTTCGTTCAATTTTTTTAATTTTCTTTCGAAATTTTTTAATTTAAATTTTTAAATTTTGCAGAAATCGAGTTTAATAATGTATTTAGCAGAATAAGCACTATTAAACGATATTTTTTGGTAAAAACAGCAAAGATTAAAAAGAAATCATTTTTGTCGTTAATAAAATTATTTAATCGTGCTTTGCTTTTTGTATGCGTTTCTATTATCTTGTTTTTGTATTCTTCATTTTCAAAATAATTTTTAGAGCGTCAAAATCTTCACAATAATTCCCAACTCAACTGGACAAATGGAAAAGTGCATATTCTGAAAAATAAATAATTAAATTCGGTTTCTAAAGGTTTTAAATATAAGATTTCTAAAGAAAACAAGAAAATTCAGCAAAAACAATTGAAAGAAAATTAAAAAAAAACTCCGTAAATCGCTGCGAGGATTACGGTAACTGTCTCTTAGCATTGCGTACAAAACGCAGGATCCCACGACACCTGGATACATTTGTCATTTCTCAACAATACCTTATTTGGAGTCTTTTTTTTAAAGTCTCTTCCTCTTTTCAAAAGAGGAGTGAGGAAGAATTTCAAAAATTCGTTGTTTTTAATTAACTCGTTAAATTTGTCGGACCATGATCATCAAGATACCAGAAATTATACATACATTTCAAATAAGGTCTACTTCGAACCCAACAACTTTTTCGTATGCATTATTATTGAAGAATGTGATAGGAAAAAAGAGAAGTAAAAATTCGCAAAAAAATGTGAGAAAATTCTTGAAAATTTATGCTTTATTTGTTAGAATTTGAGGTGGAAAATAAAAAATCGAATCGTTGTCCAAAATTATTCAAACAGAGATTTCGGGTTCTCCACAGTTCAAATTCGAATTCGGTGTGTGATAGAAAAACATTTTTGATTGAAAGAGTATAAAATTAAATTTTATTGGTAGTGAGAATAAATACGACACCTACTAAATCAAGCTAAAATATTATAATGATAAAAAAATTAAAATGTACAAAGTCGATTAGAAAATTGATTTTTTCTGATTATAAAGAGAATCGTGGATGTTTTAAGCAAAACTAGATAATTCTGGTTTGAAATTTTTTTTTTCATTTTAGAAGTGTTTCTTAACAGATGGAATCTTTAAGATATCGTATAAATTGGTTTGTAGACTTCAAAATTCTAACCTGTCTGCTGCAATGAGAATGTGCACAAATTGAGCAGAATGCACATTATAATGAATAGAACTGACTCGGTCCGCATATTAGCTGTAGTTGCTGAAATCCCAAGTTTTTTTCTTATAATATATATATATATATAGCACGGCGCAATGAGAGCAATGCGAAAGTGGGCGGAGTCAGAGGCGGAGCCACAAAAATAAAATGACGAGGATGAAGAGCAACAAGCAAATTTATGAGAGGCAATTAAATGCCATATAATACGATTTCAATTTGTTTCTTTTCATCGAAAATAATTAAAAATATAATGGATTTTTGTTTGAAAGAAAATCATCATAAAACATTGAAAAAAAATTGACGTCGAACAGAAAATTATCAACTGCTTATTTAACTTTTTATTCGCATTTTCAGACGGTAGATACTGAATGGGGGGAAATGATGAATATTTGAAAAATGTAAAAAATTTAATCGTCGCGAGAATTGAACTACAAAAGCATATTTCGAGTGCGCCTTTAAATTGAGAATTATAGGCGTAGTATCCATCGAAGAGATGAAGCAGAAACAATTGTAAGCAGTGTGAACTCCCGGGAGGAAATTTCCGGGAAGTATTCGTTTTAAGATTGCCGGTATTCTCGAAAATTTCGGGAATTTTCATCTCCACAAAAATCCAGAAAAGTCCCGAGACTTCCGGAAATTCCCAAAGACTTCCGAAGAATCTCCTTGGAGTCTTCGGAAACTCCTGGGAGTCTTCGGGAGTCTTCGGGATTTTCCCGAGACTTTCCCGGGTATTCGGCACAGCGTCCCTAAAATTTCCCGGAAGTCTTTGGGATTTTCTCGGAAATTTTCTACATTTCCCGGGGAAAAAAAAACTGCTCGGGAAAATTCCGCATCTCATATGTCCCGGGAGCACACATCGATTGTAAATATTTTCTTGATGTGCTCTTCAAATAAAAGACGAAACCGTGAAATTTTTAATTGGTTTCGTTTTTCAAACAGTTCGCTTAAGGCTTAGAGCAACAACTCGCTCGGCCGAAGCCCAACACTGATCTACCTAAGCCTATAACTTGTTAGCCTAAAATAAGCGCACAAAAACACTCATATGGATCAATGTTTGATATAACCTTACCCCCATTCAGAAATATCATTTTTCAGCTTCCCCCCCCCCATTCAGTATTGGCCTTTTCGGACTATTGTACATATTTTGGAAATTTGCCAAAAATGCTCGAATAATCAAAGATGTTGACAAAAGTGTTGTTTTCGAGGCGAAAGTGCTCAATCAAAAATAATATCACACAATTGTACTCGGAGTTTTTGACTCATAAGAAACAACCAACTATTGTCGTCGGATTTCAAGGCTAATGAGATGAATGGGAAATATGAGAAATCGTTCTTAATTTGCTCTAAAAACTATAATGTTTTCTTGGAAAAAACTCGATAATTTTTTGCTATAATTGGTCTTGTTGATCATAGGATTTGGAATGAAAAGACTGGACGTGATTATATTTAAAAAAAATTCCCTTTCATGTTTTTTATAGAAATTTGTATGCATGAGAAAAAAAACAAGTTTCCACTTTTATCAGCCTCCATTTTTGGACTCGAAGAAGCAAAATATTCGCGGGAATTTGAACTCCCATAATTACCGTGCGTTTCTCACGATTTTGTTATTTTCTTCACTGATTGACAAATAAATAAAAAATTGAATTTTGATCGACGTTGTTAAGGAATGGGGGTCTTTTGGACAGGACTCAAGTATGTGTTCACCGATTTCTCGTGTTGGACATCAACGCATGGTGTGCCGCACATTGGAATGGCGAATGCCAGATGGCTGAGGTAATCAGAATCGAGGATTTAAAAAATTATCTTTCGAAATAGAATTTGCATTTTTTTAAAAATTATTCTTACCAGCCTATCCATGAAACGAACTTTTTTAAGCAGAAAAATGAAAAAAAAAAAGAATCACATTAAATGTGCATTTTTTTACAACCCTGCATTTGATGAATGTGTAATTTTTAATATTTTTAATAATAATTGTATGAATTAATTAGGTCCAATTAAATTATACATTTCCAGTTAAACGTTTGATTATTCTTCACGAGACAAACCTCATACAATTTTCAGAATCTTTTGGATTCTCGTCGTTCTGCTCTCCGTCGCTCTATTCCTATGGCAATTCGCACTTTTGCTCAAGAATTATTTATCATTCAGTGTCAACACAGAGACGACGGTATGTGAATTGAAACCAAAATTTAATTGGCCAATGATGAGAGCGAATAAGGAATTCATTCGAGGGCGGCATCCGACCGATTTTTGATTCGAGGTGAATGAAAACACCCCAATTTGCATTTATTTTCGATTCCGGCTGTTGACAAGAATATGAAATTCAATGTGCTCTCGAGCAAAGGGACCACAAATCGACAATGCATTGTCTTATGAATGAAATATTCAAATGTTTCGCCGTTTCCGTGTACTAATAATTCTTGATAAAACCAAAAAACATTCGTGTCGAAAATCGAAAAAAATTTCAACAAAATAATAGAATCTAACAAGACTCAGAACATACTGTTTAAAGGACCCTCGAGCAGATTTTTTTTTAGATTTTACAAACATCTTTACTGAAATGGTCATACTCTTTGTATGATTGTTTGAAATTTGAAAACCAAGCGAATTCCACGAAATTCGATTTCAGAATCGACCCGATTCAACTTGAATTTCTGCGAATTCGAGTGCAAACTTGTTGGAACCGATTGCTGTTTTTTTTTCGCATTCAATTGAATTTAAGTTATCATAATTTGGAAATTTTGAGAAATTGTAAAAAAAAAGAAAAGTAGGAAACTTGCCAAATCTGCAGGGAAGTTCATTTTAACCAAAATAAGTGCAACAAGTTTGAGATATTGAGATAACTGTTTCAGATATTAAAAAGACCATGATGCTGGAAATAACCGCTTCGGAAAATATCATGACAATTCATAAAATGTCTAATTGGTTCATAATGTAAATGCTACTAAATTATATATTTTACTATTAAATTGAATAATCTGAGAATAATGCGTATTAAAATAATCACATGGCATAGTAGTATACTAACTAAAAAAAGCTAAAAATAAAAACTAAAAATGAATTCTCACATTTCTATACTACACTTTTTCAGAGAATTGCGTTGACATCGTGTGATTCTAAGAATTAAAAAAAAAAACAATTATTATTATTATTATTATTATTATTAAATTTGATTTAGCTTCAATTCGCCGAGCGAACATTTCCAACTGTCACAATTTGCCATTTGAATCCATGGAAACTCGACGAATCAAGAAGTGTCGACGCGCAAATGAGCTCATTGGTATTCTATTGAAAAACGCGTAATCGAACGAACGAGAACTCGTGGCATACGCGTACCAAAATGATTTCTTTCGTTAAAAAATTTTACTTATCTAAAAAAATATCATTTCCAATTATACTATGAAAAAAATAACAATTTGAGATTGATGCTTATAATGAGGAAGCTTCTTCTCCGAAATTCGGATGGTCTGGCTCATTTGACGCAAAACGGCAGCAACAGGCGGCGAAATGGACACTCCTCTATTCGCAAAGACTACAAAATGAGCAATATAATGTGAGCAACACTACAAGATATTGTATATGCAAAATATGAACCTCAAAGAATTTGACGAGCTTTTTCTCTTAAATAACTAAGACGATTATTTCAGCAAGACTATAATATTGCGTACAGTTATGCGGATATGGTTGTGAGTTGTACATATAATGCGAAGACTTGCAATTTAACGTAAGGATTTCAATAAATTGTGTTTAGAATTTGAATAATTATTGTGGAAAAATGACGAATGTGAAAAACTGCAGCAATATCTTATGCATTGTGTGCGTACACCGAGTCGCACATCTCGGTCTTAGCTACAGTAATCTCAACTAAAATTATTTAATCAATTATTGATGATTTCTTTTTTTATAAAACAATTAACTTTGAATAGTATACAAAACTGATTACTATTACATTTTTTCAATAAAAATATATATAAAACCAATAATTCGTCAAGAAAACACAGAAGTGTTTTAAATAATTAATTAAATAATTTTCAGTAGAGATTACTGTAGCTAAAATCGAGTTGTGCGACACGGTGTACGCACATAATGCATAGGATATGGCTGCTGTTTTTCTCATTCGTCATTTTTCCACAATCCATTGACGGCGTCAATCGACTGAAGGGAGGCGGGGCCTTCAAATTCGCAAAATCAGTGTAGATTTAAATTTTTAGTTGACTGAATATTAAATGTGCGTACACTATAATGCAATGTACGTAGTCTATCGTACTTCTCGCTGCCTCGAGACGCATTGGCATAGAGCCAATCATTTTTTAAATTTCGTTAAGTCGTTCGACTCCGACAATACTAAATACATAATATGGTGCTGCTTCTCAACTTTTGTATACAATTTTTCAGTGATTTCACTGATTTTTACAATCCCACTTATGGAAATTGTTTGCAATTCAACAATGATGGCCACTATATATCATCGCGAGCTGGACCTTTATACGGTCTTCGAATGGTTATGAGAACTGACCAGAACACTTATTTGCCATGGACTGAGTCTTCTGGTGTCATCATTGATATTCACATGCAGGATGAGATACCGTATCCTGATGTGTTTGGTTACTTTGCACCTCCCGGAACTGCTTCATCTCTTGGTAAACACAGCCTAATTAGAAAATTCAAAAAAAAGAGCCGAAAATGAAACAAGATTGATTTCAAAATATTCTCACAAAATTTTTAACATTTTCTCAAAACCAACGATGTTTGATCCATCAGTTTTGCAATGATCGAACATTAAAGGAATGACAGGGACAATTATAAGATTAAGGTGTTAATTATGTGTCTACGAAGCGATTATCAAAACCTTATGGAACATGCACCGAACAGAAAACATTGGATACGACACATTATCAAGGAAAATATACTGTAATTGAAAACCTAGGGAAAGATAAAATATGGAGTTTTCAGGTTGAAGCTTGCTTCCGAAGTTGCCTACAGGATCGGATTACCGATCAATGCGGTTGCTACTATCCAGCGTATTCACATGCTCCCAATACTACAGAATTCAAAACCTGTGATGATGGAACATTGAAAAATTGTAAGTCTAGAACGCATACATAGAATGCATACTGTTTTTTTTTGCCCAGTGAATTGTATCGATGGTATAAACAATGCGAATTCGACAGAGTTCGACGTGCTCACCGATTGTAACTGTCCGCCACCTTGCGAGTGAGAATTAGAATTTATTTATATTTTATTTTTTTTCGCTGGTTGCTCATTGATGAATTTCAGAAGTGACTCGTTTGGCGTGACAGTTTCTACTGCAAAATGGCCGTCGACATCTTATACGGTAATCAAATCAATTTGCTAGTCGAATACTTTTCGTTTCAGCCCACCGATTGCAATCCGAGCAAATCTGGAAGTGGACCATGGGTTGACGCTGGAGAATCTTGCATTGATTGGTTTGTGCCGTTCATCGGATGTTTCATTCAAAATTGATCATCTAAGGTATAAGGAGAACACACTTCTTATTGAAATATACTACGAACGAATGAACTATCAAGTTCTTACCGAGTCTCCAGCTTATACTTTTGTCAATTTCATTTCGGATACCGGCGGACAAGTCGGACTCTTCCTTGGTATGAGCATTATATCGGTCGTTGAGTTTTGTGTCCTCTTCTTCCTTATTTGCTATTATTGTTTAACGCACAAATCGAGAAGAATGGAGATTGAGAAAATGGAAATGGATATCAAGAAAGCGAGGGTAACACGCAGAAAAGAAGAATTTCTGTTGAAAACTCTTGTTAAGGATGAAGTCGAAGAAGTCGCTGCAAAACGAAAGAAGCATCAAATGGACAACGCTGGAATCTACGAAGTCGACCACACCGATGTTGTGCCACCGAAACCTGTCGATAATACTTAATAATTTATTGTCAATTAACAAATCAAATTAAAGAAATCGTTGAGTTTTGCTATTGGAGAATCTTGAAGCGAATTCTTTCAACCTATCTACAGCTTCTTTACTGGCTCCAGGTTTTAGGCCACGAACTTCCATGTCTTTCTCGCGATCGAATGGCCGACGCGTATTTGGATTGTACGCCTGAAACACACAGCAAATGTTTCAAATTAAAAAAAATTTTGAACAACAAACCTCTGGAGCTTCTTCTCTTCGTTTTTTCTGGTACATTTCTACAAGAGTTGGGCCTGCGGCTTTTTCTTCAACAATTGCGGCTTGACGAGCATCGGATTCAGCGATGCCTGGAGCAATTACAAGCTAAAAAATAGTAAATGTTAACAAAATATTTGATAACAAAAAACGTACTTTTTCTTCAGCTTTTCGTTTTTTGGCTCCTGGAACATCTTCCCATGTCGAATCCCTCTCAACAGCTGTTCCCTTCTATATATGTTTCTATTTATTAAATTTTCATCATAAAAAACCTAATACCTTAAACGTTCTGGCTCCCAATCCAATATTGCCAAGCGTTTTCGGCACAGATGTCATCCATTCTTCACGTTTCGGTTGCGCATTCTTCTCTTGTTCCTCGGCTTCTCGTGCAACAGCAATACGATAGAGTCGTTGAAGCTCTTCCTGCTCTTCAGTACCTTTAGCGATTGGACGAGGACCCTGATATGTTCAATTATTATATATTAATGGACCTATTTCGTGTTTGCAAAAATGTCAAGTTTGTCATTTTTATAATACTTAATTCAATTACGCTAAAAATGACTATTTCGACTTTTCGCAATACGCGGAATAGACCCTTAAATATTGAGAATAGGTTTTACAATATCCTCCTCATCTGAATCATATCCTGGTGGAAGAGAAGGGCCGGCGCATGGCTCGAAATTGGACGGAAGTGTTGGTCCGTAGCAACGCCCAACCTATAATTTAGTTCGTTTTTTTAGAATAATGTTTCGTTACGAAAAATTCGCTTAAAAAAACCTATGGCAGCGGTTTTGGAGTAAATCTAAAAAAAGGTAGATTTACGGGCTTAACAAAAGGATAAGTTAAAGACGCCACGCTCAAAGACCATATCTAGATTTTTTTGACATTTAGCCAATTTTCAGCAGTCGCATTACACCACAAAAGCTTCTCTTACATCTTCGCCTTCTTCCTCTTCTTCTTCATGTTGTTTCTCATCTTTCTCTTTAATTTCCTCGTCGAAATATTTAACGGGATTCAAAAGAGCCTGTGGAATGATTGGCCCAATCACAAATGGCGGCTAAACAATCTCAATTATTCGAATTAATTCAACGATCACAACCTGTTCCTCTTCTTCTTCGTTTTCTCGGGATTCCTCGTCTTGCCCGGGAATTACCGGCCCAATTACGATTTTCTGAATTGCATATATTAAATTCGGCAAAATAATATCAATATACTTTTTTGGTAATTTCCGGTCCAATTTTCCCAGCGTCTGCAGATGTCTCTTCATTTTTTTCTTCGTTTTCTTCTATTTTCTTAAAAATATCATTTAGTTTTCAATTTTTTGATTATAGTTTACTTTAGCTAAATGAGGCGGTAAGGTTGGACCAATATACGCCATTTTCTGCAAATCTTGAGGTAAAAATTTTTGAATTAAGAACAATAACGGAATGATTTAATTAAAAGTAATTTTACAAATTTAATATCGCAAACAATTTTTAATAGTGACCGTGCTTGAATTATAATTCGAAAATAGCGCGCTCATGTGGAAAAAATCTATTTTGATGTTTTTTTTTCTTTTCTGAAAACCTTGGTTTGCCGTAAACAAAACAAAGCGAGATTCAGTAAAAAATTGAGGCGAAAAATAAAAAGAAGCGTCCTGGCCGTGGACGAGGCAATTCTCCAACGAAAAGTTCGGTCACGTGAAATTTAATTTCGTGGCTTTTCATCATTTCCTTTTCCGTTGCGCATCGATCTGCGTTCACGTTTTCAAAACTTTTATTCTTGTGCGAAATTCAGAACAATAGAAGAAGAAACGAATGTCATGGCTTTCAAAAGTTACCGATATTGCTGGCGCTGCTGAAAATTTATTAAACAAGCTAGATGAAAAGGTAATATTTTTGTATCCTTGTGGAAATACGAAAAAATGTTTTTAATATTCAAACATTCTTATTGGTAGAAATTTTAGACTGGTGATGCAATATTATCTGCGAAAGAGGCAAAAGCAAAAACTAGAAAATCGAGTACTGCCATTAGCATTCCGGAAAATGTAGTGACCGAAGACATTGGGAAACCAGCTCCGTCGATACCTTCAAGAGCTCAGAGCGAATATGCGGGTAACAGTTGGCGATATGAGCAGTCAAGTTCAAATAGTCAACCTGGCGCGTATGCGGCGACTGCATCAGAAAGCTGGACAATGGTTCTAAACTCGAAGAACGTCAATTCAAGGAGAGATGATGATGATAGTCGTAGTCAGAAAAGCACCGGTGGACGAAGCGTTGCCAGTTTTAAAACTACATGTAAATTTCTCTGAACATTAAAATTTTTAAACTCATACATTTCAGCGGATGCTCCAGGCAATGAACTATCTAGCATAAAATCTCAGTTATGGGCAAAAGAATCACAAATCGCCGTGTTGAAATCGAAACTTAGCGTAAATTATTTCAAGATAATTTATATTCTAATACGAAATTTTAGGAATGCGAGAAGAAACTTGAAAAACGAAATCAGGAATATTATGAAATGAAAGCTGAAAAAGAAATAATTGAGCAACGCTCAAATACGCAAAATGTTGCAAACGATGAATGGGATAGTCTTCAAGAGCTGAAAAATTCGCGGAAAAATGCTCAGGACCAAAGAGAGCAGGCAATAGAGGAGTCAAATAAGCTGAAAAGGAAAGTAGTTGCACTTGAGGAAGAAATTCAAGCGATGGTTGAACAGTTGCGTCTTGCTAAATTTAATCTGAATGAAAATAAGAAAGAGTTTGATGAATATAAGACAAAAGCGCAGAAGATATTGAACGCCAAGGAGAAACTAGTAGAATCTTTGAAGGCTGAGGTATGCAAAAAACGCCAAACAAGAAGCTGAATTAATGTTTTAGCAAGGAATTGGTTCTAGCGATCGCCCTGTACATTTATTACAAGCAGAATTTGAGGAAATGCGGGTCGAAAGAGATTTGGCCAAGTCTGATTTGGAAGCTGCTCAAATGCAACTCTATACGCTTCGATCGGACATGGAAGAAATGGAAATCCAGATAAGGTTTGATTAGTTGAATTTCCCAAAGTTGCGATTTTTAATACTTAAAATCAGTTTTTAGAGATTTGCAATCTCAACTTTCCGAACAGAAAACAAATCATTTGGATGAGAAACAGACGTGGGAGAGTTCGATTGCGCTCCTCAATGAGAAAGTGGAATGTGCACGAATTGAAAACGAGTTCACAAAACAGGAAATGAAGCGACAAACTGATTTACATAACACAAAAATGGCGGAAAAAGAGAACGAGCTTAGAAAAGTTGTGGAGCAAACGAGAGCAAAGTGGGAACATGAATTGTCATCGAAACAAGGGAAATGAATTTTTTAGGATTCGAGAAGAGCAATCGAAGTTTGATGATGATGGAAATGCTCAGCTCGCAGATTTGCTGCTCCAAAAGCAGACACAGCTTAAAGAGGCCTTACGGACCAATCAAGTGTTGAATGTGAGGCTGGAAAGACTTGAGGTTAGAATTTTCATCATTTGACAGACATCGAAAATTTCAGAAGGCTTCTGCTGTGAAAGATTCAACGTCGATCAACATGGAATCGTCATCAGGTTCTTCTCCAAGTCATCCTTTTCTCTCGAATGTCCATGATCCCCGGGCCCGAAATGCACTGCAAACGATTGATTCGACGGCGTTCAAAATCCTCTCCGTTCTTCGAAATCACCCCTCCGCTCGTTTATTTTTTATCGGTTATATATTGATAATGCATATTTGGTTGTTCTTCATCATTCTCACTTACACCCCAGAAATGCACTAATAAGGGAACATATTTCAATGTGATAGCTAACCAGTGATTTTTTTTTAAGATTCGCCACTAATTCTTTGCTTCGTTGTTTCATAGCTTCTAATTGTATAAAGGGATTGTATTTTTCGTATTGTTTCATTTATTATTGTTTAATTCGTGGGTTTCGATCCGTCTTACCGGAAACAAATAATCGTAACGAGTGAGAGAGAGAGAGTGCATTGATAGTAGAGAGTGCAGACAGCGAGGTTTTCGAATGTGACTCATGCGGTGTTGAAATGTACAGAATCTTCACTCATCTTTGATTTATTTCTTGTTCTCGTATCAATTTGTTATACCCATTTTTGGATTTGCAGAATGTCATCCAAAGTGCCGCCAACTTTGAAATCAATTGGACATTATATCAAAATTGCCAACGAGAACGCCTCTCGCGATCCGGTTATTTATTATTGGTGTGAGTTTTTTTTTTCCTTTTCAATTTCCATAGCGGATATGACGTTTTGCGCGGCGAAAACGGTTCAAATCTAGATAATATTCTCGTTTTACAAAGTTCCAAAATTCGTTTTTTTAATGGTTTAAAATTGCTTGATTTTGATACGAATACGTGTTTTTGTGTTTCAAAAAAGCAATTTTAAGTTATTTTATAGAGTTCCAAATGATTTATAAAAGTGCTGGTTTTACGAAAAAAAATTAACTGTAAAAATGTGAATTCATACAAAAAAAAGTTCCGTTAATTTGAAATATAGCCCAATTCAAAATTGTATTTTAAAATAATCCTTGGCTTCAACGTTTTTTATTTATAAACAAAATTAGTGACAAAAGTTGCACTTTGAAAAATGTTTATTGTTTATTTGTTTCAGGTCTCTTCTATGCTGTACAATCTGCGATGCAACTTGACAAATCGTCTCCGGAGGCTCTCCAATTCTTGACGAGTCTTTTGACGACACTTGAGACCGTCAAGAAACAATTGCATGGAAATGAGGCGATTACGAATGAGGTGTTTCTTTTTGTAAATTTGGTTCTCATTAATTTAATTGATTTTAGACAATCGCTCAAGCCCACATTGAGGATTTTGCGTTGAAATTGTTCAATTTCGCCGATAACAAAGAGAAATCTGGACAGGTTGTTCGCAAAACGTTCACATTTTCTTGATTAAATGGATTGCAGATCGATAAATCGGTTGTCCATGCATTCTACACGGCTGGCCACATAATGGACATTCTATCATTGTTTGGAGAAGTCGAGGAGCCATTCGCTTCATCAAAAAAATACGCGAAATGGAAGAGCACCCAGATATTTGCTTGTTTGAGAGATGGAACACCGTACGTTCCGAGCTCTCAAGGAAACAAGAGTGTCGATGATGGTATGGAAATCAGTTTCAAATCAACTACAACTTTTCGCTTTTTTTTAAAGAACTTGCCGAATTTGGTCAACAATTCCAGCCAGGCGAATCATCGTCGTCATCTTCAGCTGCAGTTGCTCCTCCAGCTCCACAAGAACATAATTATCCGAATATCGGATTTGGCAACTTGCCAAGTGTCCCTTCAGGTATGAAACACTTTCAATTGGAATCAAATATATCTGAGGTAAATCGAATAAAATGTTTTGAGATTCATTGAGAAACTAACGTGTCTCTATAATATTTTAGAACTTATTATAGGATTTTAGAATTTGCTCAATAAATTTTAGAAAATCTTGTAAGATTTTAAAAAGTATTTTTAAGTTTAGCGATTCTCAATAAGTTTTAGAAAGTATCAATAAACTTTAAAATTTCTCGCAATTTTTTAGAATTTATTATTGAATATTTGATTCTCAAAATATTTTATTTGATTTGCCTGAGCAATTCGTTTGTTTTTTGGAAACATATAAGTGCATTATTTGTCAGTTTCGCGATATAATCCGTGAGCTCATTATTTTCATTAAAAAAAATTGAATTTTGAGTTCCTCAACCACCAGCGAGATCAAATCTTCCACAACCACCTCCGCCATCCTCATTCGATGTGCCGTCGATTCCAAACCGCGGAACGTCGAACTATTCTCCATCTCAACCTGAGCCGTCATCAATTCCAGTTCAAGGAGGGCAACCAACTGCCGAGGAGTTTGCTGAGACTCGCAAATTCATTAAATATGCGTTGAGCGCTGTTGACTATGAGGATACGAAGGCGATCCGCGATAACCTCATGAAGGCACTTAGCGTCCTCCAGAAATACTAATTGTTTCCACTGTACTATCATAAATATTTTGCCAATGATAATAATTTGATGTTTTCTTTTTCGAATGGTATTCAACCAATTTCTGTATTTCATTCATAATTAGAAGCACTCCTCAATAATCCATATTTAGCTCGAGCTTGTGACACCATGCACGATGCGGTGGAGAAAAAGAAAAAAGGATTAAGACTGTATGTTTGTTCATTCAATTTTCTTATTCATCCATTTGTTTAGGGTTGCTCGTAAGTCGATAATGAGTAAATGGCGTAAGCTGAATTCTGATGATTCTGATGTTCCGCCTTCCACGGAGCCCGAAATTAACGAGTCACCTAGTCACATACTGCGGCTTAAATTGAGCGAAGCTGTCGCTGCAGATCCTTCTCTTGACGGAGTTCCATTGCCGACCTTCTTCAGATATGCAATCGATTACATTGAAGAACATGGCTAGTTTCAAAATGTCGATGATTAAAAAACATTTCATTTCAGGTCTCACCACGGAAGGAATTTATCGTCTTTCACCGCCTAAAAATCGTCTGGACGAGCTCGAGCGAAAAGCGAATAATCGAGAACCACTTTATTTTGCTGATGTACATGACGCTACTGGATTAATTAAACGGTATTTATGATTTTTTCCGCGATTGATTCTGAAATAGGTAATTATTTAAGGTTTCTTCGTCAGACTCCTGAACCAGTCCTTCCTGTGGAATTTGAACGTATCGCTGAATCTTGTCAATGCGGTCTTGCATTTGCCACACAATTAAAGCCAGGCGCAATTTGCACTTGTGGAAAAGTTCAAGAAATGAAAGAAGCGCTTAAATTGCTCGAAATCGAACGTAAAACGTTGTTCTACTACGTCTTCCTCCACGCCCAAAATGTTATGACAAAGGTAAGCGAGGGCCGCATTCTTATACGCAGTTTATCGCGCATGTGGTGGCATCTGTTGTGGCGCAGATGGGTGAGCGCGCGTTTCGAAAATATCGTCGCGGGTTCGAAGCCACGGTGTGCGAGTTTAAACTGCGGTGACGATGATTGCTTCTTACCTACTAAGACAATAACAATGGTTAGACGTTACTCGTACTGTCTGAGCAGTTTTCCGTTTTGCAGGAGAAAGAGAACAAGATGGGGCTTCAAGCGCTTGGGCTTTTGCTTCAGACTGTCCTTGAAATGTCGCGTAAATTGGTCTGTTTTTCGGTGCACGCAATTCGAGCATTTGACGGAAGACCAGTAGAAGGAGTATGTTATTTTTTATTAAACTGTTTATTAAAAGTACGACCTTATTTTAGGGGTGCTATCTTCTCGAGGAGAGTTTTGAAATTGTCAAGTGAGTTTTTTCTAACAAATTGGTCCAAAAACAAACAGAAAAAAGAGTAACCGTTTGAAAAGTGCCGTCACATTGTATGCAATATAGAGAAGGTGTATATACAACTGAGCACGATTGAGCATTCATCGAAGCATTATTCATGCTCGAACTATGAGGCAGATTTGGAACATTTATCGTCTCGAGCCCGGTTGTGAATCTAGCTCGATTTCGACCATGCCGTCTTCGATTTTTGCATCTTTTCCTTGCTTTTTTGCATTTGGCGATTTATTCGCACCGTCGGCATTCACTTTGCGGTTTTTCTGGAAATATTGAGATTTTATTAGTGTCGTTTTTTTTGTGAATTGAAATACCTTCATAAAAAGGACGACAGCCGCCAGGACAATGAGCGAAACGACGACAATTGCTCCGATTGTAATCGCCACAGCGAATGTACCTAAATTGAAACGAAATAGATTAATTAGAGGGTTTTTAAAGAAGAAAAATATTAAAAAAAATCGTACCATTCTCGATGCTTTTCGACATATTTTTTGTCTCGACGAGAATGAAGGGTCGCGTTTTATAAATATTGGAAAAGAATGGGATGAGTCAGCTGCGGAATGTGAGAACTTTCGCGGGAGGCGGGCTTGCAAAACTTTTGGCGAAGTTTGATGCTCGTTTGATGCTCACAACCAACCAACTTGTCGCGGCTCGTGCTCGCCGAGCAATCTCGTCTCAGTGTGACACTTGCCTCTTTTTGATGCTCTATCTTATTCGACTATCTTGGGAGAAACAAATTTCGCAATTGTGTGTATGAAATTGTGGCCGACGACGGCCATAAATGACGGGAAACGAATTGATGGAAAATATATAATAATGGTTTTGAGAGGAAATTGTTTTTTTTAACGAATTCTAAACACATATTGCGCTAAGGAAAATTCAAAGCTTGGTTTAATTGCGGTTAATTAGTTTTTGAAATTTTTGCAAATAATTGAGAGGTTTAAGCTAATCTGGAATAGAATTCTCACCCGCATATTTATAAAATATCGAATTAGCTTGAATTGTCCGAAGATGACTTAAGTGATAGCTGTGATTATTTTTGCATGGGCATGATATGTTCATAGTATCGAGTTTCACAACTAGATTGCCGTCTCACGTTGATATTTGGTCATTAAATTGGAATTCGCAATATTTCACGGTTTTCTTATTTCAAAACGGTTCCAAACCTTTCTGATTGTTGTAAACACCCTTTGTGTCGTCGGTTTTCGACAAATCGTACACATCACGTCGCGGTTCTTCCTTGAAGAGAGTGTCATTCGTTTTTCCGCCGACAAATAGGTCTGGCTGAAATAAAACGATCAAGTATGAATCAAATCGAATGAATCGTACGATCTTGAGCGCTGTCGTCGATTCTTCGACGGCACTTGCTTCTGTGGTGGTTGTTGTGGTTGTCGTGGTCGTATCAATGCTCTCATCGTACGGTTGGAATTGCTCGGGCTCAAGGGCGAGCACCAATTCGTTTCGCAATGTATACGGACGATCGCAGAGCGTTTCGTTGGCATTAGTGACTTTAAACGGCTTTCCGTTGTTTCGTGAAGCCTTGTTGCGATCATCAACAGAGAAATAGACTGAAAATTAGAGGAGGACTAAAAATGCTCATATTTTCAAATCTTACAATGCACGAGTTCAGCATCACAAACGTATGGATTCGAGGAAACATCGATTTCTTCCAAATTTGGAAGTTGTTTCGGGAAGTCTGGAATCGTTTTAAGTTTGTTTCCGCGAAGAGACAGCCTCTTCAATGTGTCTTTTTGAGCGTCTAGAACATCCTTATCGATTTTCGAAATGTTGCACTTTGTGAGATCGAGCTCTTCGAGCTTTGGATAGTGTTTGAGCCCATCTTTGTTAAGTGAAGTGAAACCGCATTCGGCGAGTGACAATTTCTCGAGTTTCGAAAGACCAGTAGAAGGAAGCTGTAATTCGAGTTTTATAGAATAAACGAACGAATTCGTTGATTCGAACCTCTGTGATGGGGTTATGACGCAAATTAAGGGTTTTCAGCTTTTCGGTGAGTGGCTTGAAAGCTCCTTTTGGTAATGTTTTGATCTCATTATAACCCAGATCGAGATCTTTCAAATTTGAAAGTCCGAAAAAGACGTCATCCTCAAGGTTCCTAGGTTCAACCAATGATTTCTGGACTCACAAGAAGCCACCTACGAGATATAGTTTCCTGCAAGTGAGAGTCGCTCAACATTCTCAAGGCCGTCGAAAGCGTAGGCGGTCATGTTCTCAATGAGATTTACACGTAGATCAAGCTGAAGTTATGGGCTATAATAGGATTCAAAATTGATTCGACCTACTTCGCGCAATTTTTTGAGAATCGCGAATTGGCCTGGCTCAAGCGACGCGATCGAGCATCCGGCGAGTTTGAGCGTCTCGATTTGAGGAATCTCCTCAAAAAGTTTCATTGGAGGTTCAAAGATGCCATCAGCGCGAGAAAGATCCAAAGTCTTCAACGCTTTGAGTTTTCCGATTTCATCGACGACAGTGTTGTTGATGAAGTTGTGATCGCCGATGACCAACGTCTCAAGCGATGTCAATGGCTCGAATGCGCCGTCCTCGATTTGTGTTATAAAGTTTCCAGACACGTCCAAATAAGAAAGCTGCAAAAAAAAAGAGGTTCGACGCGTAAATTGTTTGGCAATTTGTCTCGGTTTCGGTGGCGGATCGGAAGAAGACGAGTTTTTCGACTAGTGGATAATTGCATAAGATGAACGTGTTAGTTCGATATGTGTGTGTGTTTTTTTTTCTTCCAGTCTTTCGCCGTCTTTAAACGCGTGCTTATTGAATGACCAGTTTCGAGAATGTTGATTAACTGCCACTTGAGTCTCGATGGTTTGACCCGGAAGAAGTGAGGCAGTTAGTTATTTTTGGACGAAAACTGTTTTAGACCGAAATTTTGTGAGACGAGTTGTCTGAATTTTCACCGGGGTTGACATTCTTCAGAATTTCTCACATTATTGAGTGGTTTGAATTTTAAAAAATCGTTTTGAGGCCGAGGCGCCACTTCCTACTTTCCATTTTTTTTTGTTCATTTTAATTTTGAGTGTGACAAAAACGTGTGTTGTTGCAAATATCATGATGTAGACGATGATTAGTCATCAACATCGCTACATACCGTACTCGCTTGGTCACCGTGTCTGTTCGTATTGGTGGCTGAAGAGCAGTTTTTGGAAACGCGTTAGCAAGGCTTGTAAACGAGCGTGCGCGGATGAATAACCGCGAATCAGCGATGTCATTATACGACGCATCATCTTGTCTTGTTCGTCTCACGCTCGCCCGCGCACATTACATTCATTCATTGGCAGTATAATTTTCGGATCACAACCCTATTCGTCGCCCGCCACCATTGCCGTCGTTTAATACCTGCTTCTTGTTGTCGAACGTTTCCGCTTCGAGGGACTCGAGTTTGTTGTTGCTCAATGAGAGCGTCTCGAGGTTGTTGAGCCGGTTGATGGCCTTCGGCGCCGATTTGAGATTGCAGTTCTGAATTGTGAGGTTTCGCATTGTGTCCTCGAGCCCGTTTAAGCTGTCGTCGGCGATTGTGAGCTCGTCGTCGCCGGTGCAATCCTGGATGTCGAGCGACTCCAATTTCGGCGCGATTTTCGCCACCTCAGGCAGTCCCGTGTCCGGAAATTCCATGTGTTGGATGCTTAGCTGCAAATTTCGCTTTGTTTTTTCGTTCAATGAGCTCTAAAAACCTTTGAAGTTGTGAGACTCGCTTTCTTCACAGCATCTGCAGCCTTCATCAAATGGTCCATGTTGGAGCCATATAAGCATGAAATGTCGACCTTGTCATCCTTTTGAGGCTGCAAATCATGACTCATTGTCAAACAGGTTTTCATGGACTGAGGTTTTGCCCAATGTCGCGCTGAGTATATCAATTGCAGATTTGTAGGATGTTAAGGTTCATCAGAATCGAAGGATTTTGGTCGAAGACAGACGAAATTCGCCAATCTCAACGCGTTCAGAATTTTTGGTCTTAGCACCAACTGAACATCTTTTCACAGTTTCCTTATATGAATACTGTGGTTTTGAAACGTAGAGAAAATCGAAAATAATTACAGACTAAGAAGGGTCAAAGTATAATTAATTCGCTCATTCCCGACAATAAAGAAACAATAAATATTACGCTAATAGAAATAAACGAACCTTGCAAAAACATAAAATGAGATTGTTGAGTTGCTCCTGCGTGAGATCTGCCTGATTCTCGAGCACATCCAAATCGGGACAATTCGGCACACCGGCTGCGAACAGGCAGCCGATGACGAACGGGAAAACGGCGGCGACAACGTGTCGCATTTAGTTTGAACTGTGTTGTCCTTCTTCAGCCCTTCAGTCTCTTCGTGATTGTAACCCGCTATTCTGGAAATTGAAATCGAATGAGTGGTTACAGTGTGATGATTGAAGCATGATGTGAAGAAAAAGAAACATTCCTCCACAAACGGGAGGAGGATCGGAAGATTGAGGAGGTAAAAGGGGGCAGTGGCGTCGATTTAAAACATTAATTTGATTATTATGTACGTTATTCGAATTTTATCAGGTTTAGGATAAGCATTTGACCTTGAAGGATCTCTTTTAGATAAGTCGTCAAAATTACAAATTTAGGTAGTAATTTCAAACAATCTGAAAATGTGATAATCAATTCGTAGTTTGATTTGCTCTTTTTGAAAACTTGAATCAAATGAACTTTGGAAAAAGTGGGCGAGACGCATTAATACGATCAGAAGAAGCTTCTTTGATCCAAATGTAACGAGTTGGTAAAACAGGTTTCATTAAATAATTAGGAAACTCGTTTTGTGGAAACAAAATTTTCTTAATCGAGGTAAAAAAAAGAGCTAGCGTGTGCGTGTTTTTCTGCATTTTTACTTCCAAATATTTACATGAACTTTTCGACAAAAATAATGGGCACACCGTGGACTAATTGTGTGGCAAAAGCAACATAATCGATGAGATACGAGTTTGAGATATATGTATTATAAACGCATTGGGCCGAGGACAACAGGCAACAGTTTCGGACGACGGCGTCTTATTTCTGCGCCCTCTGCATGGCGGCGACGGCGCGCTCACTTCTCTTAGTCGATGTCGGTCGGTCGAAAAATGGGCGGTTCCCGCATGGCGCTGTTCGGGTTCGGCCTTCTTCTCGTATTTCTCCATCATCTCCTCCTCTTCGCATCATCCCATCCTCGCCGTCTTCTTCTTCTTCTTCTTCTTCTTCATCTCCCACTTTTGGGAAAACAGGCAGCAACATTTTTGTGAATTTTGTTAGGCAACCATCCAAATGGGTCAATGTTTCTTATCTCGCAATTGGTGCTGCTTGTTTCTGATGATCGACATGGTTTTTTTTATTCGGTTCTGAATTGAGACAGACAGCGGGAAGGAAAGAGCTTCCGGTGTGCATTCGCTTGGAAATGATGATGACTACACGCTAGTAATCGTAGTAGTCGTTTTTTGGGCGAGCCGCTGAGCAATACAAGGTGTCATTTAAGTTCCCGCACAACTTTGAAGACGTATATTTCTGAAACTAAAAGTCCAAATCAAACGAGACTCAAAATATTTTTTATCTATAGTATAACAAATATTTATCTATTAACTCTTTTTGATTCGGCCTCCTTTCGGAGCTATGACTTCACAGAGACGCTTCGGGTAGGATGCGACTGTGGTACGCAGGTATTCGATGGAAAGATTGTCCCATTCCGCCAGTAATGTCTTCTTCAGAGCCTCTACACTTGAATGGGGTTTTGCGTTGACCTTCTCCTGCAAGACCCCATCACGGGAAAGTCAAGCGGGTTCAGGTCTGGGGAGCAATCAGGCCATTCGGATGACTTGATGAAGTCGGGAAAATGGGTCTGGCACCACTCCTGAGTAGTTTTGGCAGTGTGGGCGGCTGCTCCGTCATGTTGAAAGACCCATTTCTGCCCACCGAAATGCGTTTGGGTCCAGGGCATCACATGCTTCTCCAAAATGTCCCGAACGTAGACTTCTTTGTTCACTTTCACCCCCTGATCCGCGAAAACCAGGGGGCACTTCCCGGTTGAGCAGATGGCAACGAAAACCATCATGCTGGCAGGATGTGAGGCTGGATGATATGTTCTTCCTTTCTCAGAAGCTTGCTGGGATGTCTGGGCAAGTACTCAATGGTTTTGTGAGTTGAATGCCGTCTCCACAGTGAACAGCTTCTCGTCGGAGAAGACAGTGACGAGGTGTTCTCCAGACCGCGTGCGAGCAAGAAGTCGTTTTGCTTTTTCGAAGCGTCTCTACTTGTTGGCGGCCGATAGAATTGCCGCTTTTTGGACACGATATGGGGTCAGTCCAAGCTTCGTTTTGACAATTTGTTCCATAGCGAAGATGCTCATTCCCATGTCTAACGCCATCTTTCTCATGCTCCTGTGGGGGTTTCGCCTGATCCTCGATTTGACGGCGTTGATCTTCTGAGGAGTGGTTACTGAGACGAGTCTTCCTTGTCTGGGACGGTGACTGGTCGTATTTAGCTCCTTGAAACGTTTGATGGTGTCGCAAACCGTTCTACGAGGCACACCGACCCGTTGAATGATGTCTCTCGAGCTCACATTTTGCTTATGAAGTTCGATAATGGAAGCGCAATGGATGTTAGCCTTCGCCATTTCTCGGAAACACATCCGAATGAGGTGAAACTTGGAAAGTAAGTAAAATATACCTTATTTAACAAAAATAAATTGTATTGGTGCACGAAAAGTGCGACAGCCAAGCTCTTCATGGCGTCAAACTTTTGTGCGGGAACTTAAATGACACCCTGTATATATCTATATATATTACATATGTAGTAAGTTGGACATGAAAATAGCATGCACATTTTGAACGGGGATTTATGGGCCTGACCGATGACAGATTGTTTGGGATGTTTGAGCGGAATGGAGGGGGGGGGACGGAATGTTGCAAGATATTGGCTAATTACGGTCTTGACCTATTTGGAAACTGATTTGCGCTTGTTAACATTCGTTAGAAAATTTCCGAATTTCCATAAGCTTAACCACAAGGAAGCTGATATTCGATTCAATATATAAAAAAGAACATTATCGTCAATATTAAATTCGTTCGGCTTCATTGCTCCATTGTGAAAAGTTTATTAACAATTAGACCTCTATTTTGTGTGTGCTTTTTTTTTTAATAATGATTTATCAATTTTGCAGATATGTGCCGCCTTTGACAAAAGACGAACTCGAAAAATGGTTGGATGGGAGCGAAAAGGACGAAGTGAGCGCAGACGCGGTTCGACGCGAACTACGCAAACAGGAATTCTGGTTGGGATTGCTCCATGAGAAGGTGAGGCTCGGAGAAAGAACGAACCAAAAAATATGAAAAGAAAATCGCCGTCGTAGTAGTAGGACGGAGTAAGTGAAAAAAGGAGGCGATGCCCGAGATAGTGGGATTAGCGCGCAAAAAAGATGAATCGGGGCCCGTGGTTAGTTAGCGTTGGTTTTTGCCTAGCGAACACGCCCTTCTGAAATGGCCTCGAACTGAATTCGACCTTGTCATTTGAAGGATTTCAAATTTTACGGTCCTTAAAAACCCACATTTGTCCATTTCGATGGCTCATCGCTTCTATAAAGGTGGCGAATTTGAAGGCTTTAAAACATTGGAATATAAATTTCCATCTGCGTACAATTCGCGGTTTATGAAACTATCCGCAGATGTCAATTAAATGTGATTAATGCTGCAATTACATTTGAACGATGAACCGAACCTCATCATCGACAATTATTTATTGCTGTGAAAATATGGGAAAGAGGAAAAGCTGGAAACATTACTATTGAAGTTGAACAGTTTATTGAATATTTTACATTATCTTCAAGAATTCGATCTGATCGATATAAATTTAAAATTGAATAGTCTAAACGCCTAATTAATAAGTTAATTAATAGTAATTAATACGGTAATATATAATATTCATTGAATTTGGCAAAAAGGTCAAACGACGATGTGATTTGAATCGGTATCATGATTCGCTCGCGCAATTAACCGCTCGTTTTCATTTGATTGCGTTATCATTTCGAATTCCGAGGATGGTTGATCATCATTCGATTCGATTCAATTCAATTCAATTGGTTGGGGTGTCAACGAGATTACACAAAAAATTGGGTGCAAATTACGCCGATTTCGAGCGAACTTATTGAATTGTTTTTTTTTCATTTGGTCTTTTCTTGAATGTATTCGGTTGCAGATTAGCAGTTGTCACGAGAAGGGAGTCCAAACTGCACATCTCGACGAGCTCGCTTGGCAAATTCAAAACGGAATCACGGGTCTTAAACGAAAAATCAAGGTAGGTTTCCATCTTTTCTGTGGCATCTTTGATGTTCTTAATTTCAGATGTTTTCCGATCTAACAACATCATCAATCGCTTCCGCTCCGATCACTTCTGTTGATCACGTCGATACACGCTGCATCGAAATATATGAGGAGAAGCAGTTGATGGCGACACAGCAGATGTTGCGAGAAGACGTCGCCGCTGAAAAGAAGACGATCGCCGGATTGTGCTGGAAGCTAGAGCACTCCCAATTGAACTCGGAAGAAGTGGAGGAGGAGACGGAGGAAGAAAAGGAGGAGGAGGAATGGAAAGAAAGGTGCGTATTCATCGAATATCCCTTATGATGGCTAAAACATCTGTATGCGCAAATCGCGTTCTAACGCGTACATTTTTTCGTATGGGTGGGATTTTCGAACGCGTCGCACCAATTATATCAAATTTATTTTGAAACCAAAGGGGTTTCCATTGTTCAACAAAATCAGCAATGAACATCTAAAATTTTGGAGATATATTTCTCATTTTCCTTCAATCTTCAGATGTAATTTGGAGGAAGCGGCTCGAAGTGCACTGATTTCCGAAATAGCTCGTCTCCGATCGGAATGTGCCAACTTAAGGGCACGTCTTGAAATGGAAACCTCGTCCGAACAATAGAATAAGTATATAATCAATTTTTGTCGAACCATGTCACACAATTTCTCACTGCTTTACAAAATCCGCCCAGTGCATGCAATTCATTTCAAATGCTATTAACAATGCAATATTGAGTCATATTAAGTGCCAAATTCTCTTATAGGAACATAATAATCATTGTGATAATTCTCTCTGTGTTTTTTTTTGGGTTTTTTCCTGCATATCCTTGTGAATATTCTTGTTGTGATCATTTTCAATCATTTTTCACTTTCCTTTATAAACATTCGCTTCTTTAATCGACTTTTCGTTGTTTTTTTTTTTCACAAATCTGAAACCGTGAGATCGTCTGAAAATACCTTGAGATTGGCTTGAGATTTTTAATTTTCCGAATTCAGAATGACAGATTTGTTCAAAAAACCGAAAAAGAAGTTGCAAATTAGGAAAAAGTTGGATGCTGAGCAAGAGGATGAAAATCAAGATGGTATTCTGATGTTGAGCGATTCTCATTATATCTATATCGTTATATCTATATTTCAGCTGAATCGACAAGAGTTGCCGATATTCGCGATTTGCAAAAATCGCGAGAGCGGAAAAATGGTCTCACGGAGCTTGAATGTGCTGTTGGAATCCAAAAGGTAACATTGATGGAATGGATTTTTTCGTTCAAAAAAATTATAAAGTGCCATTCAATTTTTGGTCCCGATTTCAATTTTAATTTTGTTTTCGAAATGGCCGAAATCAGAAGACAACATCGATCCATCAATAATACTGTTTTTTAGGCCGCTGCCCTTGAAGATGGCATTCAAATGACAACGAGTGGTGGAATGGTGATGACATCGAAGAAAAAGGCGGCTATGGAAGCGGCGAGCATCGAACAAGGCCTTCGAGAACAATTCGAGAAGGAAACTATGCTTCGAGATGAGCACGAGGAACTCCGAAAATATATCGATGAGGGTTTGAAGGATGCCAAACGGAATAATGTGGAACCAAGCACGACGACAACAAAGTTTTCATCGATGACAGCTGAAGAAAGGGTATTGATGATTGATTTAGAGTTTTACTAATTCAAATATAATTTGAGGATATTGCTCTTTTGCGACAAGCTGCTGAAAAGGTGAAAGCAAATAGAGAAAAAACGGAAACGGAATTGCTCTCGGAGCACATGCTCGCTGGAATTCCAGAAGTTGATTTAGGAATAAGGTTGGTAGTTTTTTTCTCGTTTGATTTGTGAAATAGGAAAATAGCAAATTCGAGCATGAAATATCTCTAAAAGTTCATTTAAAGTTGATTTGAATCGAATCCTTTTTTTCAGTGCGCGTATCACAAATATCCTGGAAACGGAGAAGAAAAAACGATTCTTGTTGGAAAAAGCGGCGGCGATTGCAGCGGGCCTGCCGCCGCCGGTCGAAGAATCCGACGAACCTGTGAAAAAGCAGCGACGCTTCCAAAATCGCAAATAAAATCTCAATTCACTTTTCATTTCTATCGCTTTATTATTATATACATATAATGTTGTTGTTGTTGTTGAGTGTGGAATAAATGTACAAGAAGAGAGAAAGAGAGATAGATAACCTAATTTGCGGCCGCCTTGACAACTGATAACGCCGATTTAAATGTTATCGATTGAGGTCTTCCTGAATTGAGAAACAGTGGTTTTTGACACATTTTAAACCGTAATCCGCCTGTCAAATAAATATGTCCGCGTTGTTTGCACTCCTTTTTGCGCGCTTTTCTATTCTATTCTAATTCCAACTCTATTCAGTTGCTTGTTATACGACTTGACGACAGTATCGATCGATTCCTCCAAATATGGTGTGGTTTGAAATTGTTCAAAAATTACAAAATGTGATTGAATATTTCAGACGGAGTTCTTCAGTCAAAATCAGATTGACGGTGAGTTTTCCTTTTTTTTTGTATATAATAGGGACATGCGAATTCGACATATTGTTGAAAAATGACAAATGTATACAGGTGTCGTAGGATCCTGCGTTTTGTACGCAATGTTAAGAGACAGTTACCGTAATCCTCGCAGCGATTTACGGAGTTTATTTTTTAAATTTCTTTTAAATTTTTTGCTGTATTTTCTTATTTTCTTTAGAAATCTTTTATTTAACATCTGTAGAAACCGAGTTTAATTATTTAATTTTCAGAATATGCACTTTTCCATTTGTCCAGTTGAGTTGGGAATTATTGTAAAAATTTTGTCGCTCTTTTGTTATTTTGAAAATGAAGAATACAAAAACAAGATAATAGAAACGCATACAAAAAGCAAAACACGATTAATGACAAAAATGATTTCTTTTTAATCTCTGCTGTTTTTACCAAAAAAATATCGTTTAAAAGTGCTTATTCTGCTAAATAATTTATTAAACTCGGTTTCTGCAAAATTTAAATAACAAAATTTCGAAGGGAAATACGGAAGTTGAGCGAAAAATAAAAAAATGAATACGCGAAATTAAAAAAAAAAGTGCCCGTAAATCGTTGCGAGGATTACGGTAACTGTCTCTTAGCATTGCGTACAAAACGCAGGATCCTACGACACCTGTATACATTTGTCATTTTTCAACAATATCTGAATTATTTGAAGCAAAAAGACGTACACTTTTGGCTACTGTAATTTTTTAAAAATCTGCGAGGATTCAGTGGTCTATACCAGACAAAAAATAAACGAGAAATCGAAAAGAATGTCGGTGCGTTCACTCGATTGAGAAATAAACTACATGCGGAATGTCGTCAAATAAAATGTATAAGTCCGCAACGTTTTTATTCCTTATCCTTTGTGTTATGTAGTTCGTTTCCCGAAGAAAAAAACGGCTACCAGAAATTTTCGCATCCAGACTTTGTAGTTCAGAAGTGTTCTATGGTAAATGAAAATTAATTGGATTTGAGAATCAATCGATTTCGAAGATTTTTGAATCGAAACCAAGTTTTCAAATCGATATTAAACGCATTCTCAATCGAATCATGTTAATTTATATTTCATTTTTCTCCGCGTGTTTACTTCGCGTGTGACCGCGTGTTTACATCTAATGCATTTTATTCGACGCCTATTTGAAAACGTCTGATTTTTATGTGATGAATCCCACTTTTTGGCGTTTCGAGGTCGCAGTAATACAAATTAAAGGAAAAAAGAACTCAATGGAGGAATATTTAAAAATTTTTAGCTAACAACGCAAATAGATTTTTTCCTTGAAATTTTTGAGAAATTCATTAAAAAATATTTAGCGGAGGTTTTCTTTGAAAAGTTTAGAAAATTTCCAACAATATTGGTTTTGCTTTAAAATCAACGCGATTCGACTGGAAATTCTGCGAATTAGTTTGTAAAATTATCGCATCGAATTGGGTTTTAACCGTTTTTTCATTTCAATTTGCAAATGATTTTTCCCTATCCATTTGGGAAGATTGTGAAATATTTGTTAGAATTTGGGAGATTTCGTTTATTTTGAAACCATTTGGCAATTCCTGGCGAGTATTTGCAGAAATTCGAGAATGCTTCAATCTGTATTGCGCCGAAGGTGTCATTATCTCAGCGGCTCAACTGCGTTGTGTTTTGAGAAGCCTCGGCTATTCGCCAACTTCTGCAAAAACAATGGAATACTTCAAAAGACATAATCGTAATCATTGAAATTGCGTCTATTTTTTGAGTGTTCGATTTTAGGAAAACCAATCGAGTTTTCAACATTCTTGGAAATCGCGAAAGAAGAACAAAATAGCGGCGATTCGCTTACTGAGATTATCAAAGCCTTGAGGGGATTGGATCGGCAAGGATTTCGATTGTTTCCATCGAATTGATCTATATTTCAGAGATGGTTCGAAAGCGATGCCGTCTCGCGAGCTTCGAGCAATTTTATCGTCAGTTGGAGAGAGGTTGACTAAGCAGGAAATTGATTATCTCCTTTCGCAAGTGGAAGTCAACGGAATGGTGCCACACCAAAAGCTTATTCAATATATTTCTCGATAATTTATAAATGTTTTTTTTTCGAATATGTGGATTCCAACAAAACATAGATATTATCTAGAGGGCGAAATCGTAAAAATGAATATCGGACCAATTAATATGAGACAATCAATTACACGGCGACCTATAAAAATCCTATAAATGTTTATTGCAAGGTCCATTAATGGTAATGTGCAGATATTGAAAAAAAGAACCGACCCCTTTGACTTTTAATCGCTTGTTATTGATTTTGGAAAAATCAAATTGAATTTGCGTGAGTTTCGAACGCTGATAAGAATCGCGATATATTGCATTACTGGTTTTCAGGACTTTCAAACTGCCGCCAGATTAGTCGAATGTTCATCGAAATCGAGGAAACTGTCCGATTCCTCTCGACATTTATGTACGGCCGAATTCCGCGCAGGTACGTTCCGAAAATTGCGGCGAATCTCACCTAGAAACCGCATTCAAGCAGAGTCAAATCATTTTGTGCACATTTAACCAATTTGCTCAGTGAAATGCTCATCGACAAAACGTGCCAGGATCAATACGATCTCATCGTTTACGCCGATGGTCGCTCAGATGATGCCATCGTACAGGTATTCCTCTTTAAGCATTTTTTTTAATCGTACGTTTTTTTGGGCTGCTCGGCGAGCTTATGTCCACCTTGAAGAACTTCAAGAATGCATGAATAACGGGCTAATCATGGAAATAATGAGCGGAAGAGTTCGTGCGCTAACACCGTCATCAGCCCAACTGGTCTACCCAAAAATTAATCCCATCGATTTTTGAATATTCATTCTCTTTGTAAGTTTTATTCGATATATTTAATTCTTATACAAACACTGAGTGTTTGGGTATTATAATATCGCGCGCGGATGATGTGTAACATAAACTATGTGCACAGCCACAGAAAACGGAGAGCATGAATAACTTGAATAGAAGAAAATGATTCTTGTGAACATCACATTCAGATTTCAAACGGCCTAATAAAATAGGCAATAAGTATTGATTTTTTGCAGAATGTGTGCTCCGAATGCAGCAAGAATTCGCAACAATGACTTTTTCGATCAAAAGAAACAAGAAAAGTTGTAAAATTGTAATGTTTGTCTCTCAACTTCTCTCCGCTTTCCAATCCGCGTTTAAAAATTGAATAAAACATTTGTAGGTAGCCAAGTCACGTTTATTCATTTTCATCGTAAATACAATTCGAAATAAATGCATACACACACAAAGCCTTTAGAGTGAATATTACAACTGTCCGGTTATCAAATACAATAGTAAATTCACTGGGGCTAACGGAGACAAGGCCACAGAATACGTATGCGCCTTGATCAGTTGAAATCAACACTCTGTCGAGGGCAAAAAAAAAATGAAGAGTCGGTCAACGATGGCAGGAAAATGAGAATCATTTGAAAGAATTTGGGTTAAATTCAGATTGAGTTAATTAGTTCATAATGATTGAAGTAATAATTATTTTTAAAAATATATAATTGCTTCTAGAGCTTTTTCGATAACTTGTCTTTAAGTTTGAATGCGGATTCTGTCACATATTTGATTCCTTTGTTCACATTGCTAGTGACGAGAAGGCGAAGTTTGGCGGGATCGTTCTTCTGGATTTGCACAAAAACGAATGTGACGACAACGGCGAGAATCAGGAACACAATCGCCTCGAGATACCAGAATCCCATGCGTCGCTTCAGATTTCTGTGCGACGTCTTCACGCGATTCGTCGCCGACTTCACTCTGTTGCAGATGCCCTGTTTGATTCCGCCAAAAATGGCGCAACATTGCGGAGCGCCTGCTGGCAGCGGACGGTGTGGCGAACTCTATAAACATGCTCGCACCAAATATAATTATTGGATACCAAGTGTACCTGCAAGTTGATGGCCGGTCGCTCTCGCGATTGCGTCAAATGGCGAAGACTGCGCGACTCATCGTCGGCCCTCTCAAACGTGCGGCTCGTGCGCTCACCGGTCGCGGATTCTTTTGCAGTCTCAAGCTTCCGCACAGTCGTTTTTGGTGTCGTCTTGATGGCGGCTTTCGATTCGCTCTTCGGAACGGCGGCCGCGCGACTACGGGACGTCGATCGCGACTTGGAAGCAGCTCGGGCCGGAGGAGTCTACAATCATACGATGTTGCCTATGTGCCATCTGTCGCCAATTAGCATATATGGGCTCAGGAAGCTATTCAAACAATGGGCCAAGTCGAAAATCCATAATAAAACAACTTGTCAAGCACCATCGAATTTGAATATTTATTTTGGTTTCTCTATTTGCTCTCTCACCTTCACAGCGGTTTGACGTCCACGGCTTCTGCTTCTCGATCGTGAGCCACCACTACTTTTTTTAGCGGCAGCCTTCGTCGGCGATTTCTTTGGTTTCTGCGCTCTCAGCGACCGTGCTGGCGAACGGGATTCAGAATCCTTCGCCGCCGCCGACGTAGTTGGAGTCTTTCTAGATTGCGATCGTGAACGAGTCTAAAACTTGCCACATTTTACTACAATTGTTGATGTTCAAGGTCAAACAGTTGGCCGAATGCCAACCCATTCTGGCGTTATGCCAATTAACGGCGAATCACAAGATTAATGGGGGATTACAATTAAATGGATCCGCTCATCGGCATAGATAGTTTGAATCTTTCTTGTTGGAGGATTGAGTGCTAATAATGAAATGTCCGAATCATTTGATTAAAATAATTTTGGGGGAAGATTTGAAATTGAAAATTGAAACGAACCATTAATGCCGGAAATGCAACAAGAATGTGCCGAAGGTGTCGAATTGGCGACGATCTGAAAAGAAATCGAAATGAGAAAACAGTAAGGCAGGTTGATTAATGTGCAACAGCAAGAGACAATACACGCCAAAAACCCAAGAACACAATAGAATCGAGAGCCGATGCAAAAGAGAGAGAGAGAGAGAGAGAGAGAGAGAGAGAGAGGGAGAGAATGGCGTACACGATAGCTAAGTGACCTCTCGTGGGGGACCTCTGCGCCATGGCGACGAGACAGTGCACGAGACGGTGAGACGCCGACAAAATTTGGCTCGCTGCCAATCACTGGGCGGGGCCGCGGGTGTACAGGACGCTGGCGTGGTGGTTGTGTTGGGTGGATGTGGTGTGTATTGATTTGCGGAAGATGCGAATGGTGGGAATCGAATTGGCGTTGGGTGGGAGGGTGCAATCAAACTGTTTAGGCCGTTGTTTGCATATGACTGGTGCCAATTAGAAGTGATAACCGCACTGATAAAGACACCGCGAAATTCGAAATTTTGAATTTCAAATGATCATCAATAAGCATCATTCAAATTTGAGAAGAATTCGATTTTTGGAAGTTGCCGAATCACAGGATTCCATTATTTTCGGAATATGTTCAAGTCATATTCAATAATAGCTGAATTTCGCACTCATAATTTGAATAGAACACGAAATTTGATGGCTTGTTTGCTGCTTTAAGATCAAATTTCAATTGACCTGTGCTAAGAGAGAACCATTCAATAATAAATTGTCGGCTTTGATTCCTTTTTTGGGGGCGAAATTAATGCGACGTACAATTTTGGCGTTTTTCTTCATCGAAATGGGCAAAACGAGCGCAGCCAGAAGAGTTTTGATGAATTGCGAATGATGGGGTTCGGAGAGAGAGAGGTGCTAATTCCACGGCTACCATATGTCGTTCGTCGTCGTACATCACAAAAGCGTATTATTGTTACTTAACACTCGTCGCGACCAAATATGGCAAGAAGAACATCGCGACGCGATTTTTGCGTGTCCGAGCAACTCGACCGCGCCGAGCAAGCAAATAGCCGGCTCCGCGACGACTTGCCCTACGTATTCATTCGTCGAATCCCGCGTGCCGAGTCGGTCGGTAAGAGAATTGCAAATAATGAAGCGATGTCGCTACACGAATCAAACCGCTTCTTCTCACAACCAATTTCTTATTATGGGCACAAAATGCGAATGATGATAGGCTTTGAAATAAATTGGTTCGGCCTATTCATTTTCACATAAAATAAATGTTTCAAACAAACAGAAAAAAATGAAATGTTCGATTCTCAACACATTTGATTAGAAAATTGTTCAAACAGACAAATGAACTTTATCGAAACGAAAGTGCAACTTGGATATTGTTTGTTTGAGAAAATCTGTATCGAAACAAAAAGATAAGAACATTGAAAAAAAAAATTGAATTCAATTTACCCAATGAGAACAAATAAATAGTTGAATTTAATTGGCGATTTTCTGGTGGACTCAAAAAAATGCGAAAATTCGATTCCCCGAATCAAGCTGATTCGACTTATAATTCTGGAGATATCATTGCAAATTTGTCGCATTCATTTGTAAAATTTGTTTTATTCGGAATCGGTTAGTTTTGAGTTTTGTGGAGCAAAAAAAATTCAATGTTTGGTGTTTTATTCCCATTTTTACCCAATCGACTGCCAAAAAAAATTAATGTGAAAATCTAAATCGATGTTGCTGTGGACATCGCAAAGGTATGACTGAAATTGTCCGCAGATGAGTTTATTTAATAATTTAAAAAATTTTCATTGCAGTCGCAAAAAAAACGAACACCATGCGCCGATTTAAGATTGATTTGATTTGCAGATTATCGATCGTATTACGGTATCCGAATTCCCACTTTTTAAATCGAAATTTGGAATACCGCTCTCAAAAATATACGATCAATGGTCTACAATTGATCAAGAGGGGTCGGTTTTTTTGCGATGGCCCACAAGAAAAATATTTGGTTAAATGAATATTAATAGAAAACAGGTTTCATTCCTACAAATTACTTATACATATAATTTCAATTTTATTAAAAAAAATGAAATCAATTTGTTTGAATGTATCGTCGCTCACGTGTTGAAGAATTGCATTTTAACTCATTCTGTGAATTCATTTTACATTTTCAAATGGGCGAACCGGCGGCGGCAGCGGCGGCGCCGTCAGCATCGACGTCAACGTCTGGAGATCGTCTTCCACTGGTCAACGATGAAATTGTTGTAAGTAGCCGAGATTATCGAGAGTTCGATCATATGAAAATTGTAGACAGATTCGGGAAAAAAGTACAAATTGAGCGCAATACTTGGGGACGGCGGTTATGGCACCGTTTTCCAATCACAGGATGGTGATTAGTAAGAGATTATCATTGTTGAAAAAATATATATACCGATTTTTAGTAAAGTTGCCGTTAAAACAGAGAAGTTTAGCAAATCGCAATTAAAGATTGAAATTCATGTCATGAGAGCTGCCATGCAAAATAATTGTAAACATTTTTGCGAGCTTATTGATTGTGTAAGTGAATTCAACAAAACTGTTTGCCGCCAGCAGGGGTCGAACCTGCGACCTTGGGCTTATTAGACCCACGCTCTAACCGACTGAGCTATGGCGGCCGATGGGAACCGCCGTCAAAACGCCTGATACGTATGGGAGGCAGAGTTACGACGGGGAGGGGGACATAAACATGTGGTTATGAGAAGACAGACGGAAAATTGAATTCGACCACAATGTGATGGAGCGTTGTCAAAAACACAGGACCCTCTGTTTCAGCTCAAAGTCCTCTAGGGCCTGTGCCGGACAGGGGCTCACGTTGGACCCGTGTTTGAATTTCCATCATGGCTAATAACAACATATCGGCGAAAAAATGTCCGCAGATGTGTACAATGAATTTTCCTGGAAAATGTCCGCAGATGTGTACAATGAAATTTTTACTATTTATTATATCTTCTTTCTTATTGACAATGTTGTAGTGATACGAATGTTCAAATTTTGCAGGGGACGAAAGGAAAAGATTTTGATTATGTTGTGATGACGTTATTAGGCAAGGATTTGCACAAATTGCGAAGCGAACTGCCGGACCGCAAATTCAGTCTGAACACGGCGACGCGAATCGGAATCCAAATGTTGAAAGCGTGCGAAGAACTTCATCGAATCGGATACGTTTCACGGGATATTAAACCCGGAAATTTCGCGCCCGGAATCAAGGCCAACCGGCAAAGTCGAACGATATTCATGTACGATTTCGGATTGGCACGAAAGTATATTGACAAGGTTTCGATAATTTCTGGAGCTTGTCGTGCAATGAACAGCAAAATTAAAAAAATTTTGTTTTCGGCAACGCGCTAGCAACAAAATTTAGGCAATTTAGGTCTTAATGCGCGATATGCGCCTTTAACCTAAACTAGATTAGTCGTTTAGCCGCTTAAATTGTTAACCCTTTTTTCTCAGGTAAATGAAAATCAATCCGAAAATAATTTATTTTTCAATCTAAATCGAATGTAAATTAATCTGTTTCAAATTATTCCAAAATTGGATTTCAAAATTGAAAATGAGAAATAAATCAATCGATTTCGAAGAAATTGAAACCAAGATTTCAAATCGAATTTAAGCGTTTTCTTAAGGTTAATTTCTTATATTTCGAATCCAATTGATTTTAATTAACCTGAGTTTTTTAAACGAAACGAAAATTTAGTTATTGAAAAAACCAGACCGAATATTCCGGTTAACCGAACTAACCGGTTATTTCAAACCGGATTTTCACAATCCTTTTTTTTATCCCTGTTTTATACCACCGAATTTTCACAAATTCTAAAATGGTCTCGAGTTGAATTCCATCGAATCCCACTGATTTTCAGATCTAAAAATCAAATTGCACGTGCTAGAAGATTTTGAGAAAAATTTGGCAAAAAACCAAAAAAATTTTGTTCAACAAAATATTCAAATTCAAAGATATTTTCTCATTATTTTTTTTTGCCTTTCCTAAAAAAATTGCCTTGATAATTCAAAACAAAAAAAATGAGATGTCTAAATGAATTTGCAGAATAATAATGTGATTCCATCGCGAAAAGAGGTCGGATGGCGTGGAACGACTCGTTATGGAAGTCTGAATGCTCACAAACGTCTCGATTTGGGTCGACGAGACGATTTGGAGAGCTGGTTTTATAGTTTAGTTGAAATGACACGAGGTACATTGCCGTGGAGGAATGTTACTGGTTCGAATTCGACAAATACAAACGATGATTCTCAAATGGCGATGAGTTTCAGAACGAGCCAACGTGCAGAGAGCGAAGGAAGCGGCTCGCACGAGTGGGCGTGTCCAATTTCTGTTCGAGACCCCTGCACAATATGATAAGATATTCACGATAATCGATAGCTACTCATTCGAAGCAGCTCCCGATTATTGCTTACTAACCAAGTATCTAAACGAAGTGCACTCGCGCTCCACTGCAATTGATTCGCAACGAGTTTGTAGGCACGCGAAGAGCGCCAACTCAGAGATCGTGAGCACTGGGATTGGGAGGATGAGACGGTGTCGACGACGGTGACGACCATTACGTCCTTCTCGGACAAAGAGCTGCGAGCCAAGCACGACCAGTATGCGTTGAGCACGTTCCTCGCAAATCATATGATATTTCGTTTAGGTCGAAGTGATTTGATACCCCTCAAATTAGTCAATAAATGCCTACATCGATCATCCTTCATCTCAATACTCTTTTGTTCATTTCCCTTCGAATCTCGTCAGCTGATTTATTCGGTTTGAGCCTACACGCTTCTATAGTTCCCAAGTTCTCGGACTCCTCGCGGAAGGGTTTTTCAAAATAACAAAATTCGACGGACTCGTCAGATCGATTCCCAATTCTGGAATTTCGAATAGCGGGCACCTGCCGAACAGCGGAGGAATAGCGGGGCTCGGCTCAGAAGCTGAGCGGAGGCTCAGGCTTGTCCAAGTTGCAGCGGTTCGCGGGTTCGGCCCCTGATAGCCTACTACTTGTCGTTGTAAGGAACACCAAGGTGTGCGATGCTGAAAAAAGATAGAGCGGACCGGTTCGTGATGAGGTGTTATCTGGTACGAATGATGGAAGCCCCCCCCCCCTTCGATGACATAACGCCGACCGCGCACCTGTATACAAAAGCGGGTCTCACTTGCATCACCAATAACGAAGAAGATGGCGAACGAGAAAAAAAACCGACGTGAGCGATACAGTTTTACAGCGATTTGAATATTTATCTTATCAACATCTAGATATTTTAGTTTCACTTTCAGCCCGTCATTGCCATTTGACATATCGATTCTACAAATCGCTGTCGCGTTGAGGGCTTTTGGCCGATTTGGCCTTGGTTTTGGCGTGACAGCACTGGTTTCACGGACTGGTTGATTCGCGAAACCGAACAAGCATTACAATGTTAATGTGAATGGCATACACTTGGCATAATACATACACGCCAAATTGCTGAACTGACCGTTTTGGCGACTGACGATTTGAAATGTTCCGGCGGGCTTTTTTCGCGCAGGGTTCAACAAAAAAACTGAGGGGGGTCCTCGGCCATTATGGTTTTAGGCTTATGGTCCGTATTCTTTTTGATTCGCGTTCCAGCAACCCGGAGTGTGGGTCTGATAAGCTGAAGGTCGCAGGTTCGACCCCTGCTGGTGGAAGACGTTTTTTGTATTATTCCGGAGATAAAATCTGAGGTCGTCATTCGGCTTGGCGATTCCTAGAAAAAACCGAATCCGTTGGTGATTTGGTTCGAAACTTGAGACTGAACCAAGTGATAATTGAAAAGGATTTATTCATTTGCAGACATTTGAAGGACGCAGTTTTGCACTCTGTTAAATGTCGTCCTTGAGAGAGAGAGATCTCATCGCTTCGATTTTGATGCTCTCATGGCTATCTCAGAGATAGATCTTTTCGCTGAGAATCGACAAATCGCAGCGAAATATTTGAAAAATTCGTTACTTGATCGAAGAGATTCTCCGAATTTGAACGACACGATGTAGCGAACAACGATCGTCGAGGGACCATGGACCATGGAACAATAATCGAAACTTTTGGAATTTCAAATTGGAATAAAGCGTCGGAATTCGAATGCACATTCTTCGAATGAAAATTCTTTTCGCTTTTGATTATTTTTTATAGTATTATGCAAATTCGAAAAAAATGAAAAAAACCGGTAAATACCCCTGAAAAGCTCTAAGCAGATGAGAGCAAAATGCCTAAAATTTTTGCCATGGCGAAGTTTTTCGGAGTAAACAACACCATTGTTTTTTTTTTTTTCATTAAATCGCTGCGAGAATCATGACATTTTTTTATCATAGGCGCCCTAATAAGAAAAATAGGAACCGAAATCGAAACATTTGGGTTAAAAAATAAAATTTGTGAATAATGTTGCGTTTAAATCGCGCGTGCAAATATTTCATAATTTCTACAGCGAATTATTCAAAAATTGTGGGTTTCGAAAAACGTGGCCGTGGCCGAGGTTTCAGCTTTTTCGTTTCTATAACCTGTTTCTTTTTTTTCTAAAAATTGATGTTCCGGGTTGGCTTCTTTGTTAGTCGCTCAAAAATATCTCGACACGAAAACTGACATAATTCATTGAATGTTACACAACGGAGCGCGAAAATGGGCGGCGCCAAATTGGGGGAGGAGAGGGCGTCGCGCCACTACTTATTGGCGGCAGAAATCGAGTTGAGGGCAGCGACGACGACGACGTCCTCCGTCTTCATTCGTCAAACGTATTCTCATAGTACCTTCCTTCCCATCGAGGGTCTTATTCTTCTATATTCTACCGTATACTCAAACAGGTTTCGATTACGTAATCCGATCAAGGCCAACACTCAGAAGAAGGCTTCTCCTTTCTTTCTGTCTGGTAAAAACGAAAGAAATTTTTCGAAATACTCTCTATCCGTCGTCGACGGCCATCCCCAGGCCACCCCGGCCGCAAAAACCCGTTTGAATTTTGTTGTTGAATGATCGTACCACGCCCCGCATCGGACAGAATTGATTGTGAAGGACACCGACAGTCGTCGGACGGTCGGACCGAACGAATCTTCGCCTATTCCTTTTCTGGTATTCGGTGATGATCAACGAATTCAAGAATCAGGTCGTGCCGACTGCCATGTTGCGCAACAAAGCTAATATTGCACTCGTCCCGGCCTGATTCTTCGAATTTGAATTTTTGCACAAAAATGTGCTTTTTTATTGGAAAATTGTGAGTTTTATTTAAACGGGTGCGAATTGTATTCGCATTTTTACGAGCTTTTATTCAAATGAAACGTTCAGCATTTGAATAATTTAAAATTTTATAAAGAATTCAATTCAATACAAAAGATTTGTGCTTTAGAATTTTTAGAATTTCGAAACAATAGCACAATTGCGCTTTCAACCGATTAAACAATACAAATTGTTTAAATGTTTGCGTGTTCTAAAATATTTCTCAAAAAAAAGAAAATACATTAAATGTGCATTTACAACCCTGTATTGGAAAAATGTGTAATTTTTCGTTTCATAAATAAGCACATTATAAAGTTTCACTGGAGAATTGTGAAAACGAAATAGAACGTCGTCTCCAATTTGAAATCTTTATTAACAAGCGATACTGTACTTACGGTGTTGTGCAAACACCGCATGCGTTTAATTCATAATTTTTTTATGTTTCGATAATGAAGTTTACCGTTTTTCCGAAAAAGTAAAAAGTTTCATGACATAAGCTTTTGAATTTATTTTTTTTTCGAATTTTTTTCTACATTCTTATGATGACTAGACTTGTGACAATTTCAGTTTTCTGACATCATCTACCATTCTCATGTTTGCAAAACAAGGGGTTATTGCGAATCTCAAGGTGACCGAAACTGACGAAAATAGGTTCGAGATAAAAATTCAACGGTTCAGATGAATTGAAACTCGGCGACGAATAGAGCTTATCAAAGGGTAGTCTTCTCCGCAATCGACATGATCTCTAATCAATGGCAGCTGTTCATTTGACCCGTCCAATCGCACAATGTTTCGATATCTATTTTGTGATTTTGTCTTCCGCGATAAAATCATTTTTCTTCGTCTTTTCTTCGTCGCAAAAGTGTAAACCACGTGCGCCTCCACGTTTTGCTAAAAAATGTTGAAAATTTCTCGAAAATTTTTCAGAATGCAACGTGTTCAGTCGCTCCGACCGCTTCTACCCAAAGGCCATGTCACCTATTATAAAGACCAATTATTGATAACTAGAGGAGAGAAACAGTTCCTGTTCGATAACAACGGAAAGAAATATCTCGATTTTTTTGGCGGAATTGTCACCGTTTCAGTTGGACATTGCCATCCGTAAGAGTTGAATTGTAAATTCTCATAATCTTCGAAAGATCAAAAATTTATTACAACACAATATTTAACACAACTGTTGCTTTTGCAAAATCGAAGAAATTGCAAAGAAATTCCTAAAATTTAGATGAACTCTAAGAAAATATATGGCATTATTTTTGTTTCAGTCGACATTTCGGATTTCAAAAATTTTCAGCGTATTCAAATGATTTAGTTAAATTTTAATCGATGACTATAGCCTAGCAATTTTGATAAAAATCTATAGTTGTTAGTATAAAATGCCTCGGAAATTCCAGGAAAATCAACGAAGCGCTTGCCCAACAATCGAAGAAGCTGTGGCATACCACCTCAATCTATCACACCGAACCAATCTATGAATATGCTCAAAAACTTCTCGGCAAATTCCCTGATCCACTAAAAGTGGTTTTCTTTGTGAATTCCGGATCGGAAGCGAATGATTTGGCTCTGGCTCTTGCGAGAAATTATACCGGAAGATTCGATGTAATTTCGATGAGAAACGGTTACCATGGAATGACACAAACTGTCCTCGGAGCAACCAACTTGGGTATTTATTTTTCAACAACAATTAATATCTAAAACATTATTTAGGTAATTGGAAGCCGGTATTCCCCCATGGTTTCAATATTTTCAAATCCTTGAATGCTGATCCCTACCGTGGAATTTTCGGAGGATCGAATTGCAGAGATTCTCCAGCTCAGGTGAAAAATCGCAAGTGTAATTGTGGTACCAATCAATGCGAAGCTTCTAACAAGTAAGTGTCGTCAATTATTTTAAATCAGTAAACCAAAAACATTCTTAAAGGTACATTGAACAATTCGACGAGATGCTTCTTCATGATTTCTCGCATTCATCTGGTCCGGCGGCCTTTCTTATCGAGTCGATTCAGGGTGTTGGCGGAACTGTTCAATATCCAAAAGGGTTTATTAACGATTAATGAGCGAAATGACCAGAGACCATCCGATTTTCCAGATATCTGTCTCGCGCTTACAAATCTGTTCAAAAAAGGGGTGGACTTGCTATCGCCGACGAGGTTCAGACAGGATTTGGACGACTGGGTTCACACTTTTGGGGATTCGAATGTATGAAAAACGATTGGATAGCTGTCAAATGGCATTGAACTTAAATCCCCCAGCATTTTGAAATCTAATGAATATTTTGTTTAGCACAAGACGCGATGCCGGACATTGTGACGATGGCAAAAGGAATTGGAAATGGATTTCCACTAGGCGCTGTCGTAACAACCAAAGAAGTCGCGGATGCGTTTAACAGATCATTGTATTTCAACACTTATGGTGGAAATCCGTTGGCTTCAGTTGTTGGAAAAGCGGTTTTGGAAGTCATTGAAGAGGAAAAATTGCAAGAAAACTGCGCGAATGTCGGGGATTATTTCATCACGCAGCTTAATTCGTTGGATGAGCCAGCAATTGGGGATGTTCGTGGAAAAGTTAGTTGGTTTTTTTTTTAAGTTCCATTCGAAACACTCCGTTTCAGGGACTTATGATTGGCGTGGAGCTGGTCGATGAAGCTGGAAAACCAATGCCTGCTGCAAAAACCGCCGCCATTTTTGAAGAGACCAAGGTTGATTCGGACAGCAAAATATGGTTTCGAATTTTTTGCTTAATTTAGAACCAAGGACTTCTAATCGGAAAGGGAGGAATTCATGGAAATGTCCTTCGAATTAAACCACCAATGTGCATCAGCAAGCAGGATGCTGATTTTGCGCTCGATGTGATTTCGAAAGCGATCAAACAATTCAAATAATCATATTCTTGTTGAAATGTTTTAGTTCATCCTTTTTTTGTTATCGGGTCTCAATAAATGTGTTTTTGTTAATAAGTATAGTCGACGACGGACGAATTTGGGGTGCGATTGCTTTAATTTTTTTGAATTGCCGCCGCGGGTCTCGTATGGAAATACTCTGGTAACTCAAAACCAATCGTATTCGACAAAATTCGGCTCTAGAATTAACCTTATCCGATTGGAAATTCTACGGATAAGATTGGAAAATTGTCGTATCCGATTGGTTTTTTGGGTATTTTCGTATCCGATTGGTAATTTGTCGTATCCGATTGGTAATTCTACGGATAAGGTTGGTTTTTTGTCGAATCCGATTCGAATTGAAATATTAAAACAAAACGGATTCGAATAATTACCAATCGGATTCGAAGAAAATCTAATCGGATTCGACAAATTACCAATCGTATTCGAAAATACCCAAAAAACCAATCGGATACGACAATTTTACAATCTTATCCGTAGAATTTCCAATCGGATAAGGTTAATTCTAGAGCCGAATTTTGTCGAATACGATTGGTTATGATTTACCAGAGTACTTAGAAGCTTTTATGTTTTCTAACTATCGTACTCTGGTAATTCATTTCGAATCGAATACGAATTGAACGCGTATTACAAACGTATACGGAAAATTTCGAATCGTATACGATTGACAGTAAAACCGAAACGAATACGATAGAATTACAATCGTATACGTTCGAAAAAACACTGGTAACTCGATTCGAATCGAATACGAATTGAACGCGTATTACAAACGTATACGCAAAATTTCGAATCGAATACGAATTGGCAGTAAAACCGAAACGAATACGAATTACAATCGAACGCAAATTAATTAACCGGATTCGGCGACATATTTATCCTAAATTTTCTATTTAAAAAATATTTTGTCGGTTTCGAAAAGTTAACGATATCGTATGATATCCGAGCTGACGAGCTGAGTATATTTAATACTAATGAATGCCCAGTAGTGTTGCTTACTCCTTGTTGCCGCGAGACACCGAAATGCAGCTATTTACAAGATTTTTTCGCGTTCGGGCGCGTGCGGTTCGCGTGCGCGCACGTTTATATTTATCAATTTTCCACAGTATGATTCAATGTAAATATATTTTTTAATAGTTTCAACAAATTCGATGATATCAATTGCAACAGAAGTTGGCACCTGTTGCTGAGCGAAAACAAAGAAGAAAAAGAAATTGCTGAAGTAAGCGTGTAGCAATAAAAAATATATGATCATTATTCAGAAAAAGTTCGATGACCACGCCCAAGGACTCATATCCTTCGATGATTCTCTTCTGAAGGCTATATACAAAAATGGAACGGATACAGAGAAAGCGGCATTATGCTGCATTAAATCTCTCGCATACTCGGTTAGTTAATCTATATTTTACAAATATCAATTAATCACTGCAATTCACTTCTGAAATTCTTCTCAGATCACTTAATTATGTGCAGTTTAAAACACACTCCTTCAATTTCTATCAATTCAATTTTTTAGGTGGAAAAGATTTGTAATAAACCAGCGAATAGGACGTCGTATAGCGGGAATTTGGTGATTTAATTGCGTCAAACAGATAAATTGCCTACTATTTTTAGGACAAGGTATTTGCAATGTTCGACCCGCTGAAGCTTGCTTCTTATGACGACACCCTTGTGCCGGCCATTGAAGGAAATGGTAAAAAGAAATTCGTTACAGTAAATAACTTTTTTTTAAAGATTTGGTTAACTTCTCACTTATCATTCAGTCGATGCGTCCCTGTAAGCGTCATCTGCGAACAATAGTGCACGAGGCAGTTATGATTTGGATGAACGAGGTAAAAAATAATTTTCGATGTTTTTACTATTTTCATAGTTACAGGTGATTCCTCAAAACATTCGATGCAAGTATACGCCACGCCGAAATCCTCAAAAAGGTAATATTGCAATTGAAGCGCACATAATCAATACGTTTATTGGTCAGTTTTCTATAATTCTATAATATTTCAATAATTTAATTTTTACAGAATTACTTTTACATTGTATATCAATCCCGGACACCGAAGAGAAGATGATGCGAATTGCCGTTACAGTAATCACGGAAAATTATATCGAATACTTATGGTTAGTCAATATTTCATTTTTATAGTTTTTTTACTGGAAAATTTTTAGTAATCGCGCAAGGAGGCTGCGAATTGAGGAGGAGCTCTCGAACTCGCGCCATAGTTAATTTTCTGTATATCAGTTTATCAGGTTTGCGTTGGCTTGGAATTTCCGTAGTTAAATGAAAATCAAAAAAACAAAATATAAATTAATCTGATTCGATAGAAAAAGAAATGAAATTCGATTGAGAAATTGTTTAGATTCGCTTTGAAAACTTGTTTCGATTCAAAAATCTTCGAAATCGATTGGTTCATTCTTCATTCTCAATTTTGAAATCGTATTCGATTTAAATTTTGAAATAATTCGAAACAGATTAATGTATTATCGATTTCGATTGAAAAGAAAATTATTTTCGAACTCGATCGATTTTCATTTACCAGAAAAGGAAATGTCGAAATTGAAGCAAGTTATAAATTTTTCGTCAAAAAATGGCGAAAACAAATAATCGAAATAGTATTTCCGAAGAAATAAATTGAAAAAATCGCACATCCTGCTATACATATTTTTTGTTTCATTCCTGCTGTTGGTTGTTATTGTGTTTATTGCAATAAATAATTTTGTTTGTCTAATCGATTGTCTTTTTCTTCCATAATTGATTCAAATCGAATTCAATTCAAAACCGAATACGATTACATTTGAAAAATATACGACTACATTCAAAACGAATACGGCTGCATTCAAAACGAATACGGCTGCATTCAAAACGAATACGGCTGCATTCGAAACGTATTCCAAAGATAATCGAATACGATAATTTCACAACCTAATACGAGAAATTTCGAACCTAATTAGGTCACGTTCGGAGCCGAAATTTGTCGTATTCGGTTTCAAATGTGTCGTATTCGATTCGAAATGAATTACCAGAGTAATATGAAAGAGCATATTTTTAAAAGGAATTTTAAGTACTTTGGTTATTAGCGAATAAGACGATTTTGTTTTGCGTGACTAATTATGGCAGGCCACGCAATTCAAATTTCTCAAATTCGTCCATACACGACAACAAAAATTTTCTAAATTTAATTTAAAAACAGACGAAGGAAAATTAAAAAATAAGACATTTCAAATTTGCGCGTATTAGAAGTGTGTATTATTGCGTCAATGGTGTTGCGTACCTATGCGTTGTCGATTTACGACGTATTATTTCCACATTTTAACGAATGCTAAAATCATGAATTTAAAGATTTTCAGGCATGGAGGAGACCACCGACAATGAAAATGCAAGAATATTGTTGAAAGAACGGTAATTCTCAAATAATTAATTTTTTATTCTAAGAATGATATCTACAGATATGATCTTTTACAATGGGCAAGTAATGTGGAACTTCGGACACCGAACCTCATGATTCCAGTTCAAATTGCTAATTATGTGGAATCTTTACCATTTTGCAAATTGTCTGTGTCGCCGTAAGAAGAACATTCATATTAAAAAACTTAGATTGTGATTCTATTTTAGAAAATGTGACCGCGTTGCTCTTATGAGTTACACACGACTTCTGGATATTTATACGATTACTGGAGAGATTTTAGAGCATGAGTCAAGTGTACAGGGTTAGGAAAAAAACAAATTCGGTGAGCAATTAATCGATATTTGTTTTCAGTTCTCGAAGAAACTTCTCCGGAATATTGTATACTTCAATTTTCCTCATCAGGAACCCTTATTTTATCATCCCGTAGCACACCACATATTGACGTTTTTGACAATATGGGTGCTTATTGTTACGACATTCCCCTTGAATCGCATGAAGGAATTTTCGACGTGAACACAGCGGTTTGCGGAATGCAAACAATGCCGAATCAGTCAATTTCTTCAAACGATAAGTTTCTGGAAATCCTCTATGTTCTTCAATACTCTGGACAATTTACTGCGTTTAAAATTGGGTAAATTAAACTAAATAGTTTTATCGAAATAATTTGGTGAAAAATTATAGAAGACTCTCAAAATATCAAAAAATGTGGTCAGTTCAATTAGACATTGGCCAGACCGGTTCATTTGTGGTTCTTCCACAGTACAATTTACTCCTCGTCGCTTCTCATTATAAGGAAGCAACGTCAATTAACCCACCTGCCGGGCTATGCTCATTTAGGCTAATGGATTCGGAACCATATGTCGAACCAATTAGGATATCATCACCTGATGGTATGATTCTTTATTTTTACTTTGTTTTATTTAAAATTAAAACATAATAATTATTAAGGCGGTTGGTTTTCTCGTTTGCCGTTCTCCACCTCATTCATTTCGTACCTACCGAAAATGTCGCTCTCTAAAAATCAGCAACTACTCGTTTCGGTCGCCACCTCAGGATCTTTATATCTTTTCGAAATCCCGTCGACTCATTTGAAATTTTGTTTCAATTATATCAGTGGTCCGAAACCAATGGAAGCTTGTTTCGTTGATGTTGAAGTAACTTTTATTGTTAAAAAAATGCAAATAATGATACATTTGAAGGAAATTGCGATTATATACGACACGGGACTACTTCTGAGGTGCCACATTGATGATATTGAAGAGAAAATGCATTCAATGAAGAAAAAAGGAAATCACTTAGATGAAGCTGGTTAATTCTTTTTTTTTCCTTTTCATTGTTTAAAGATAAATTCTAGATCAGAAGGACATGTATAGCGAGAATACAATCATGGTAACTCCAGCACTTCGAGAAATCTTCCTTCTGTCTGCCTCGGTGAGTTCATTTCGCATTCAAAATTTCAATAGTGAATCGGTTTAGGGAGATACCTCTGTGCTCAGAGAAGCGGCTCATAAGCGTGTCCAGCTTGCTGGCCAAATTTGGTTCTACACCTTATGGAACTCATTCAAGAAATTGGTGGGAATGGCGATGGGCGAATCAGCGGAACCTCTTCAAATGGCGACACATCTCGCGAGATTCGAATTCACTCTTGTGCATTCGCCGACTCGGACACTTGAGGAATTGTTTAATAGAACGGTATTATTCGATGTTGGATATTCTTGATTGATAGTAATTATTAGCTCGTTGAACACGATTATACGAGAGCTCGAGAATTGGCCACTAGTTTTCAAACCATCGATATTGATGTGGTTCTGAAATCAGAATGGTTGGATAAATGCGCGAAAAATACTGTCAAAGTGGAAGATGTCGATGATATACTGGTTCGTGTTTATTACTGAACTCTGTTTATTGCATGAGTTCATGAGACAATGATTTAAACCATTCAGGGAAATATCAAAGATAGCGAATGGGTTGCTGAACAATGCACAAATGTTAATGTTGAACAATTCGATGTGCGAGAAGCATTAATTGATCTAGGTAGACCTGATTATTCGAATTGATTTGCTATTGAATTAATTGAAGGACTCTCGCGCAGTGAATCCAGCATCACTTGGCGTATTCGTCTTCTCCATCATCGTCGACTATTGGAGGTGTGCAAACCCAATAATGATATCGATGTTTTTCTACGAGAAAGGAACAGAAGTTGTTTGGATGCTGCTTTGAAATTTGCGAGGGTAAATTTCGATATTTGATCACAAAACTCAATAATCAATTGATAATCAGAATGGAGATATTGAGTCGCTTCTTCGAATTGTCGAATCGAACATGGATATATTAAAATCTCATCAACGGATGATTTTGTCGTCAATTCCATCTTGCATCAATCCATCGAAATATCAACATTTTATGCCGAAACGCACAGATGATGGAATAATTCAAGATTGGGAGCTGGAAGAGGTCATTTTGAAATCACACCTGGCAAAATTTAAAATCGTAGAGATTTAAGGCAAACTCATCGGTTAGACGAGAATTGGACGCGATTTTGAAAGAAAATCCTGATAGCGAATCACTTGTTCGAGCCGTCAACACCGGAGATGAGCCGGATGAAGCAACATTCGATTTTATCCAGTGGGTTCGCGAAACTGTCGACAAAATAGACTTTGAATGTGGAATGACGGGAAATTGTATCTCATTGCTAATGATTGCTATCGAGAGAGGATTTAAGGTGAATAAAAATAATTTGTTTTTAAGAATTCTGATTTTCAGGAGCTTCAAGACGATGTTCCAAAATGGGATCTATATTCTTCATATATCTCGATTTGCTCGTCTGTTAGCGAAAGTATCTTATCGTTCGAAGATTGTGATGTTCAGACATTCGTCGATAGATTCACAAAGGTTTAAACGCTTTGACTGGTCTCACAAAACTGAACTGCCTCTTTAAGCTGCTGGAATCTGAACTCATTGAACATGCGTCTCCTATAATGTCCCTGATTGAATGGAAAGTGTCTTCAAAGGGTCTTGAGGCGAAAGATTTGGAAAATGCAATCGTCTCGCTGATGACGCAAACAAATGAAAGGTTGACGAATGTTTTGGCTGAATTCCGAATGCTGAGACCGGATCTCATTACTGATAATGTGGTATTTACTATATCAAAATATATATTATAAGAAACTATATAATTAAGATTCTTGAATGTCTTCTCAACATGACTTCAACTGGGGTCGAATTACTTCAATCTCTGAATAACCTTCCAACGGAACAATATGCTAATGTCACGTCTGCTTTGGGTTCTCTAATGTCGAGAGGTGTCAAAATGACATTCAAGGCAATCTACGAGAGTATGAAAGAACCGTGAGTGTTTCAATTATTCAAATGAGTTTATTTTGATATATTCAGAGATGGAGCTCGACGAGTTTTGATAAAACTTTCTCGTAGCGGCCACTGTGAAACTCTTGAAGACTGGACAGCTCTAAAGGAGGATGTGCTAGACATGGCCGAAGGAATTTATGGGGACCTCATTACAACTGAAGAAGCTTTGGAACTCGTTGCGCAAGAGATTTTGGAATATGAACGGATAGGACAACATTTGGAACTCATGGATCTTGTGCTCACCATGAACGCGAAACAGACGAATCAGAATCATGAGCGAAGATTGGGATTGAAGAAAAGCGCGGAGGTTCTGCTATCGAAGAGTGATGATTTGATGTCTGAAGCGACGCACAAGGATGATCCATTGCTAGGAAGAGCGAGATTCTTCGCCATCTCGGCAAGACCGATTTCCCTAAAAGGAGCTGAGGAGAACCTTAAATGGTTGGATGCAATTGAATTAGCTCAAAAATTGGGATGTACAATGATGCCAATTGCAATCAAGTAGAATATATCGTATTTCATTCGTCAAACAATTTTTTTTTTCTATTCAGACATTGTGATCATGACAAACTGCTCAATGACATAGTACATTATGGAAATAATTATAAGAAGGTTAGTGAAAATCAATTATATCATTAAAAATACCTCGAGTTGTTCAGGGGAAAGAGATCGCAGAACTTTCGACTCTTCTGAGCATCGACACTCCAGTGGCCACAGCTTTGTCGTATTGCGCTTTAGCTGCATTGAACGCGAATGATTCGTCGTGTCTTGGAAAGTATATTGGAAAAATTATTAGTCAGGCTCATGGTATTCCCGTCGTACACCATCTATGCATGAAAATATTGGAATCGCCTCATGTGCCCACTGTGAGAATCCTCATCGAATTCACGGGCCAGAGAAATAATTTCGATTACAGGATATCCGAGATATTTGCACTTGTGCACTTGAAAATTGTTCTGAGCAACAACTTCTCGCTACTGTTGATGCAATCGTCGCCAGTGAGGATAAATTCAATCGAAACCAACTGGTAATGATTTTGAAATAATTCTATTTAAATCATTTTGTTGTAGGGTCCGAAGATTCCAGCCAACGATGTGCCCGTTTGCGATCAATTTGCGCAGGATCCAATGTTCACGCCGGTAGGACTTGTTTTTTTTTATATATATGATCTTTTTTCCCTAAAAGGGCCGAAAATAAAAAAAAAGAAAATAAATTTTTTATAAATTTTTGGGTTGGGATTACATTACTTTTGTGCTTCGTTAGATATCTTCTTGATTTGACCAGTTGTTAATTAAATGCACCAGGTTAAAAGAACATCTACATATTTTTTCTGACAAGGGAGGTCATTTTGCTGTCCGTCTTAAAATTTTTTTATTTTTTGCATACAGATTCTTTAGAAAATTTCCAATCGAATGAACTAGGTCGCTACCTGCGCAAAATCTGTACCAAAATCTGTAAAATCTGTATCTGTATGCAAAAAATAAAAAAATTTTAAGACGGACAGCAAAATGACCTCCCTTGTGAGGTTTAGTACGAATAATTTCGTATTTCAGATTTCTCAATATCATCCGATCGAAATTGACGAGAAAATCAAGAAAATCGTTGAAAATGTCAAACGAAGGTCAAAAGAGTATACCATTGATGAGGTAAATGAAAATTCAATGAATTGCATTAATTTGTAAAAAGATAATATTGCAGCTTAAACGAATAATGGCTCATGAATCGGCGACGGTGGCATTGTGTTATGCATTATTACGGCCATATAATGAAGACGAGCCATGGACGAATAATGAAAAGCTTCGAAAATATGAAAAGGAGATTCGAAATTTGGAAGAACAAGGGGTTCCTTTGAATATTTTGACAAAAATCCCTTTCTCGAACTTGCTTTACAATGCGAATCAGAACGATGAGAATGCAACAGCTTTGGATCGAATTGAAGACTACGGTGGGATTGAATGCGGGTTTTCTGATGATTGCAATCATTTATTGCAGGTTGTGACAAGAGTCGATTTATTGGAGATCGGGAGTATCGCGAGGATGCCATTATTGGATTAGCGATGTTTCAAAATTATGCGTTAATTTCGAAATATATTCTTTAATTTAAGGACCGAAAATGAGCAGCAATTCGCCGATTCTCTCGAACTTGCCAAAATCTACAATGTTGATGACTGGCTGCTGCACATGACATCGTTAGAGAACGCACTAGTATCGTGAGTTATGAGACATTTGCAAAAAATCGAGTATTTCGATTCAGATTATCAATTCTTGAAGCGAAAAGTTTGTTGAAATCCCGCGGACATTTGAAAGTGCTCCGAACCAGAATCGACGAGTTCCATTCGACACTTCGCACTTCGGTGCTTCCGCTTCTCGGAACTAATGAACAATTTATTGCATACTCCTCCCTTTTCGCTGAATCTGAACCGGAAAAGCAGACAGCACCGATTATCAAGAAAATTCTGGAGAAGAAGAAAAGTTATCCAAACGTTATCTTCTCCCACTCAATTTTGCGATTTTAAGATATCAAGGCTACTAAAATGTGGACGAATGCAAAATATCTCGCCGATGTTTTGATATCGATTCCCGACAAGATTTTGTGGACTATTATTGATTCTGTAATGTTGATTCCGGTAGGGCCCGAAGCTTGTGAATCTACTGCAAGAACATTACTGGATGGCACTGATATCAGACCCCCCTCACATCCTTTTACCTTATATTTATTGCTCAGAAGGGATGCTGAGGAGTTCTTAGAGCTTGTTGCCGTCAAATCGGTACCAGTAATTTAGAGATTCTAATATTTATTTCCATTTTTCAGAGAGCCGAAGAGATTAAATATTTGGAGTCAGCGTGTATGATGCTGGAAGCAACTCCAAAAGTGCCACATGAACTCGTTGAAGCTGTCAGGTCGGTTTGCCGAATTTTTAATTTAATTGTAATACGCGGGTGGATTTACGGGAATGTGTGTCTTTCTCTGGGTCTCATGCGGACAAAATGGTTATTTTGCATTTCCGATAATTTCCGTTCCGATAATTTTTTAATCGAATGGCGTTGGAAATTCAAGTAAATGCCAAAATCATCAAGAAAAAAACTAATCTTTCGTGTGAAAACTTGTATTTTAAAAGTCATTCCGTTAATTTTGAATTGCAATAATAGTAAGTATTCAAGGAAGCGATATAATCATCAAAAAATCAATAGTTCTCATGTGAAAATATCAAAATAAGCGTTCACAAGTTTCGAGACCTTTTCAAGGCGCATACCTACCCGCTAACAGCCGAACGCCGACTATATATTTATGTTTAGGAATCGAGTTGAAAAAATGAAACGAGCCACGGCCACTCCTGAACCACCACAGCCTTCAAATGGATTCGGATTTTTCGTGGCTTCTGAAGAATCGGGCATGATGAATCGTAGGAAACGCAACTAATTTAAATTTAACGTGATGCCTTACACTAGTCGCTTTTGGTTTTGTTTTCGTAGTTGGTGTTAATTGTGTAAATATTTTTCTATAGATTTATGGGTTCTTTTTTTTCTGGTGCGTGATAATAAATTATTCTCTTACTTTAAAATATTTTATTCATTTCTTTCAGGCATTTCATTCCATATGTTTTTATATAAGTTTGCTTATCGAAGACAAAAAGAACTGCTGAAATTTTTCAGATGGGAGATGAAGAATGGTTGTGCTCAAGCAGTTATAAGCCAAAAAGCGATGAAAGTGAGCATAAAAGATTCTACAAAATAAATCTTCCCAATTTAATGTCGCTTTGAATTGTCCAAATTGCAGTATTGTCACATGGAAGCCAAGGGAAGAAGAAGAAAAAGCGAAAACTCACCGTTGTAGTTTCTCCTAAAATAATTAACCCATCCAATTTCCGAATTTCACCGCGACCATCGATAAAGAAGCAATCAGGTCCCTCAAAAAATCTCGGCATGTTTCATTACGAATATATATAATTGCAGATGTTGAGAAATCAGTTAGTGTTGCGACATCCGTTCGTCGGCAACCAGCTGTGCCCCACAAAAAAGGTCGCTTCTTTTTTTTTTCGTCGTGCGAAATTTCATGAGAAATCATTTTTTTAGTTTCGCCTGCATTGAGTCAACGGAAAAGTCCCAGCGAGATTTTTGGACAGTATACGCCAAAACGGAGGGTTTTGGAATTGGATGTGATTCCGTTTCAGCCGAAAAAAGTCAAAACGGATGACGAAGACATCGAGGACAATAACGATACGACGGCAGTTGATGAAGTTCATAGCGATTGCTCAGGTCAACTATCAAAAACCAGCTGCGGACATTTCACTGGATGTTTTTGCAGATGTCTCGAATATTTTTGATGACTTGAGTCCTATGAAGAATGTTACCGATTTGAGTCCTGCTAAGAACATTCCTGAACAGCCGCCGAAATTTGATCCTGAATCAGTTGCTGACTTAGATCCTGAACTGGTATCCCAATATGTTTGCAAAGACGAGTAAATATATTTCTAACATTGTGTTTAAAGTTTCGCTTACTTCAGGATTTCGATTGAAACATCGCCTGAAAAGAAATTTGCGATTCCTAGTATTAAACCAAGAAAACGAATTCGATTTATGGAACAACTTGCGGCGGAACCGTCGGAACATCGAGTACACGTCTTCGATGAAACTGTTCCAGAGGATGTGATTACACAAGTGACTCAGTGTTATGCAATAGAAGAAACGAACCATTGTGAAGGTTTGTCGGAGCATTCATTTCAGTTTTCTTTCAAATTATTTTCCAGATGATGAGAGTGTTTTCGATATTGCCGAAGACGCCGAAGAAGATATTATTCGAGAAGCGGTATTGTTGTTGTTTTTTTTAGTTTGGCAACTTAAGACCAATCGGATCCTACAATATTCAACCCGATTCAATTGGCAATTCGACTGATAAGATTGTAAAATTGTCGTATTAGATTGGTTTTTAGGGTATTTTTGGATCCAATTTTAATTAGGTTGTATCCGATTTGTCTTAATTTTCCAATTCAAATATGAATCGAAATATTTACAGCCGTATTCGTAGAATTATAAGTCGGATCGGGTTGATTCGAGACTCAAATTTTGTCGCGTCCGAGTGCTTTGAATAACGGGAGTAACTTTAAAAGGGCATCCAAAAATGACGCAATCTCAACAAAACCGTTGTTTCGCACCATTTGCCCATTTCCCACATAAAACGGTGGTGAATAATTGTCTCAATCTTAAAACTAGCAAATTTGAATAATGTGAAACTAGCAAGTTTTTTTATTTTGCTTTAGAAGGAAGAATACATTAGGAGTATCCCGATTGTCGAAAAATCCGTGGAAAATATTCTGGATCGCGACGAGCTGAAAGGATTAGCCGGTATGTGAATAAGCGATCAAATGAGCCGTCGCCGCCGCCAATTATGCGCAATTGTTTTTGCAGCTCGTTTTGCGTCAATGATGTCGACGAAAAACAGCGAGAGGCGCATATTGAAAAGCGATGTGACGATCGGAATGGTGCCCAGAACCCAATTGGTCCCATTGAAAATTGAACGGGTTACCAGGTATGATTTGTTGTTTCGCACACCGTTTGTTCATTTTCGCTCTTGTCACGGAAGCGCAAACAGTTGATAAGTGTTAAATGGATGTTTGCCTCTTTGGCGGGATCCTCGAGAAATCTGGCACCAAAAACAAACAAAACATAAAGTTCGTTTCAACTTTCCCAGAAGAACCGCGCGCTCGTCTTGTGCACCGCCCAATATCGCATTTCAATGCACGAACAAATGTCTAAAAATGGGAAGGAAAACTTTTTTTGGTGCTTGTTTTGTTATGCAAAATGAATGAATCCCAACACATTGTCCGCTGCTTGCCGCCATCGCCTCCTGTCGAAAATGAGCTTGTGCAAACAGTGAACCATCATGCATGGATGAATAAATAATGGGATGAGCAAAATGAGCAGGAAAGTCATGAACGGCGCGTGGGAAAAAAATCGACACAAGAAACTGAATCCGGCACCGTTTTTCGTATAGTTTGTGGGAATATTCGGCGAATGATAAGACAAACCATTGGGCTTTCTATAATTGAGCAAAGCTAGGAATTGAGGAGTTAGAGAAGTGAGAGTACATTCAGATGGTGATGTCCATTTGCAAAAAAAAATCAAAATACTCACATATCAATTTTCTAATTGAAACAATCGAATGATTTTTTTAATCCGGCGAACACATGGCAGTGTATTTGCATTTGTCGAACCGCCGTTTATCTTTTTTCCTTTTTGCTTCTTTTTGTTTGACGCTTGAGCGAGTGGCATTGCAAGGACTCCGAAAAGAAATATTCATAATAATAATTATTATAAAAATGAGTCATTCGATAGGCAAACAGAACGCACACACTCAGACTCAGTTAATTGCATCGATAACATTTTTGAATTTCAGCTTTTCACTGTGTGTTGTTAGCGAAAACGTCTACATATTTGAGGTAAATAGGTCTCGAAGCGAATACTGTAACCTATCGAGACCCTTAGCTTTCTTCGTGAATTCTTGAAATTTAATAAATAGGCGCAATTTGTCTCGATGCACTCAAGGCGGCTCAATTTCAAATGATAAACGGATTATTGCGAAAATTGCTTTCAATTTCACAAAATACAACAAAACGCCCCCACGGTGTTGACATTGTTATAAAATCGTTTCGAAATCCTTCAATTTTTGTATGAAAATGTTGATATTTGATAAAAAAGAAAGAAACAGGAGGAAAATTGCAATATGAGTCAGAGGAAATGAACAATCAAAAGAAACAGTATGAATAAGAACATTTTAGGCTTTGGTTTCGCGCTCTTTTGAAATTGCTTCCTTTCAAAATGCCGATCTGATTGTTTAGATATGATAATCGGTTTCTAAAGCAAGGTCATCAAAAAAATTGCGAAATTTGCACAATTTGATGAATAGACATTTGCTGGTTGCATTATTGCCGAAATTCGAACATTTGATTCGCAGTTTCTTTTAAAAAGGAAAATCATTTGAAATTTCATTTTTATTAAATTAATTAAAAATTATATTAAATTAAATTTTAAAATTGAAGAAAGTGATATCTAAAAATTAGAGTGGAATTATCAGAGATAAAAGTTCTAGATTTCATACAACGAAATTCATCGACAGACTTGTATTTACTTTATATTTAATTTTTGCAAAATTTCTACCAACAATGAGAAATTTTAAAATTTAAACATCGAGTCAAAACCTTTTTTGCTCTAAATATTGCCCAAATTTGGATTTTTTTAACGAAAAACGTTCGAATCTTCGTAAAAGTGCACATTTTAAAAATATCAATCAACCAATTTTTTTTCAAAACAAAAAAGAAACTCATCAACATTGTAATTAGGAATCGGTTGGTGCTCATTAGCTGCTTCCAAATTTTTAATCCAACATTTTTTGAAATTTCGCAAATGTTTTGTTTGCAGCGCATTTGGTGTGGCGTTCGTCGTTCTCGACGACAATCGTGTGATTCTCACGGACCCTCAAACGATGCTGCAGTCGTCTCAGCAGCGGCAGTGCGCAGCGACGCACCATCGCGGTCGGCGAGACGCCGCCCCATTCGTATGCGACCACGCCCACATTGAAAATGGACGACGGCCGGCAGGCGTCGCAGCCGCCGCTTATGCGATAGGAGCACTGCCGCCTGAAATTCTGGTGTACTCCACGAGGACAGGCCCAACGAGATTGATAATCGATCCGCCGCTTCTGATTGAACGCAATCAGACGTGACGGACCACCGTTTATTCCAAATCATGCGTTTTCTATTATTCATCGTCACACTTTGCTGTTGTTGTATTCCGCTTGCATTCACATTACGGTCAGTTTTATTGCTTTTTTCCGTTTTTGCCCTCCAACGGATTCTTCGCCGCTTTTTTTCTTCGACAACCTATAAATTTACTTTTTTGTTGCGCTTTTTTTATCGGCCGATAAGCGTAAATTTGTGACGAATCGAAAAGTGAACGCGTTTTGACGGGTTAAACACGACATGCGGAATTATTCGAAGAATTGTTGATTTTTCTTTTGAGAAAGTTGAATTGTCTGCAATTTATCGTAGAATGTTATTCACAAATCAGAGCCCTACAGTAGTTTTCATACAAATTCGCAATATTTTTCACTTTTGTTTATCGAAAAAGAAAGTTTCCTTGTTCATTTTGTGTAAAAATTAATATTTCTTTAACATATTTAGAAGTCGACGTCTAATATTCACATAATTTTGCAGAATGCCACAATGTTATATTTTAAAAAGCGCCGGAAATTCCTTATCTCAAAGAAAAATTCGATTTTATGATCCGCTTTGTGATATTGCCGCAGAAATTGAACTATTGTCAATCCGATGAGTTGTATAAGATTTTCTTTAGTTTCCAAAAATCCAGTTTTTTTTTATTGTTTCAAATAATCATGCATTTTACAATAATGTCGGCCGTTTTGCCGGTTGCTGCTCACTGAACAGTCAGTTGCGCGGCCGCAAAAACAAACAAAAACACAGCCGATTGAAGAAGAAGAAGAAGAAGCGCACTTTTGAATGCACTTTTTTCTTCCCCTTATTTTTTTTTGACTGGCGCCGACAATCGAAGACTGTATCAAAAATTTTGGGGATTTTGGGAACATCGCAAATAATACAAACAAATTTTGGATTGGCGGCAACGTTTTGGCGAGAGCCAGAGAAAACATTGGATCATATTACATTTGGGGTTGAAATTGCGCAAACACTTCTACTTTACGAACATATTATGCAATTTTCTTGAAGTTTGCTGTCTTTTTCTTGGAAATTTGAGAACATACCAGCTATATATATAGCATAGAAATATTACAAATGTATTAAAAAACATATAATGTTGAGCACCGGAAAGCATCGACAATTGTCCAATATTTCGATAATTTCCGGTCGAACGTTCGAGATTTTTCTCATTTTGACTGTCTCTAAATCGATTTTAAGAACGAATTTCTTTTAAAGTCGCCAAAAATTAATAAAATAGCTTGTCGTTACACCGCCCCATAAACGGCGAGAAATAGAGGGACAAGAGATGCGCGAAGGCGATAAAAAGATGTGTAGGTGATGATTTACAACTTTTGCGCGCGCAAAAGCTGTCGCCAAAATGATGTCGAACAAGTGGGAAGTTGGAGGGGGTCGACTTGGCTGTTAGTTCATCATCATCATCAATCCACTGATTGATGTTCCTCAAATTCTTGATTCCAATTATTGCAGATGTCAGTGCACGACCGACAAAGGAGGAATTGCGTGCTATAAGACGTGGTGCCAAGTATACAATAATGGGACAAAGGTTCGTGAATGCATATTGAATTTATGAATCATGACCAAAAAATGAGGAATGCGGCGTTTTCCTTGAATACGAAAAATTTTACTGGTATGAAAAAACCCATCTTCGGCAAAACTACAAAATTTTCAATATTTTTTAAAATGAAATTTTTGAAAAAATGTTTTTTTTTTTTCAAAAAATCGCACTTGTTCTTTAAATTGAATTGAACTTGAACTTTAATTAATTTCTAGTGAATTTCAATGAAATTGAGTTTTGATCTGCTCCCGAAAAATGCAATTGGCCCTCGTTTTTTGTTTGATTTCACATTGAAGTCTCGAGGTCAGAGCATCACTTAGAATTTATGGCCAATTTAATGTTGGTTGCGATCCGTTCCGTTCCGTTCCGTTCGGTTCCTTCTTACAAGTGCACGTTGCGTTCGATTTCTCGTTTTCTCGAAAAAAAAACAGACATTGAGCGAAGAGAAAGGACATCAATATTTGCGCAATTCTTGCATGTTTTCGATTTTGTGCGCAATCAGCTTAACCTTTTGACTGCGATGAAAAAAAAAATGAAGAAATGACGCTCTACGTCAACAAAAATCTGTAGGAAATGGTCGAGAATCGAATTTTCAGAAAGCGGCGTGTGTAATGGTTCGAAGTGGCTCGACGCAACATTTCGCATGTGCACAGGTCAGCGATGATTCAGAAGACACATGCCGAGTCGATAATAAGGACGGCAAGACGAGGGTAAGCGCTAATTCATCAATTTTTGGTGCAATGAGACGCCAAAAACATCAATGATGGTGTAGATAAAACAGAAGAAACAGTAAGATTTAAATATTGATGGAAAGAAATAATGTGTTTTAAAATTTCTGATCTGCATCATATAAAATGATAAAATTATTTCAATATTTTTTCCACGCATTTATTCCAAATTTCTCGTTTGTTTTTATTCGTTTTTTTTTGGAGAAAAATAAGCGGTGCAAATAAAACAAAAAATATCGAAATGCTCTGCTGTGGACGCTCTTCCTTTTTCTCGGCAAAAACACCGAAATTTCAAATTTGCGAAGCGATAAAGCAAAAATTAGTAAATAATTTGATAACATTTTAAATAATTTGATAGCATTTTTCGCTTATCGCACACTTTTTTGGTTGGAACTTCGCTGCGCGCCGGCTTCGACCGGTGGTTATACAATTATAGTAAAAAAGACAAATATGCGCATTCTTGCTATATGAGATGAGCAAATAGAAACACCAATATTTACTAATTGGTGCAATTGGTGCAATACAATAATAATAAAGCAGGTGAAGAAGACTTGTCATGAATGGGTTCGCGTCATACTCAATCAAAATCGAATTTTCAGACAATCTGCATTTGCCGCGGTGAAGATTACTGTAATGTCGACCTTGCTGGAAGGGTTAGCGATGATTCGATGATGTTGCCGAATTCGGAAGAAGAAGGAATGGTGATTAACAATGAATATGATGTGAATGATCAGGAAATCAGCACTAATGATCTTACTCCGCCTGAAGATCCTCCAGAGGTTGTGGATATGAGGAAGCCAGTCCCACCAAGAGTTATTGATGAATCAATTCCGCCATGGCGACGAGTCAATCCGATGAATTCGGGAGAAGTTTGGAGACCGCCACCGCCACCGCCGAAGCCGATTCCGACAACCAGTAGTTCTACGACGACGACAACCTCCACCACGACGACAACATCTACTAGAAAACCTACTACCACAACTAGGAACTATGAGCAAGAATTGCTGAAATATCAAGAAGAATTGAGACGAAGAAAAATTGAACACGAGGAGATTCTTAGAAGAAGAGAAGAGCGGAGAAAGAAGCAGCAGGAAGAAGATGAAGCTCGAAGGGCCTCGCAATTTGAGAGCAAAAGGAAGTTTGGAGATGATGCTCCAAGAGTTCCAACCCCGTACAGACCGTCGACTTCAACATCGCAAACTAGCACTTACAAGGCACCAGATTACACAAGATATTATCATAATAGGTTAGTTTTTTCAACAAAAAAAAAAGAAATGAATTTTTAATTATAGACATCAACATAGAAGACCATTGGATCTCAACTCGCCGATTACAATTTCGAACTTTAGTGCTATTGTATATCCACCTCATGGTTTGAGAAGAGTTATTCCAACTACAACAAGCACAACGACGAGCACAACTACAACTAGCAGTTCAACTACTACCACTTCAACCACAACTACCACAACTACAACAACTACACCACCTCCTACAACTACTACGAAGATAATTTATCCACCGTTAGGATTCAAGAAGGCGTCACCAACTACAACTACAACCACCACTACCACCACAACTACTCCAGCGCCACCACCATCGACGACAGCAACTGAAGCCACTACGACGACAGTTGAAATGCAAGAGGTGAGAGTTTGTTCAATTTGATACGAAATTATTCAGCAAACTTTTTGAAAAACTAACACATTTTGTTTAATCTTCGAAGATAGTCGACTTCCGGCGACTGATGTTCGCGGGTAGATTTACGAATGCGTCTTTCGAAATGGTCTCGCCACGCTTGAATATTTATTTTGAAATTTTCACTTGAACTGTTTTATTTTTTTTGATTATAATACTTAATATTATTGCAATTAAAAATTATTAATGACATCGAAAATACAAAATAAGCAGTAAGTCCTTGCGAGACCATAACGAAGGCGCATTCCCGTAAATATACTCGCATACAGAAGTCGCCGGACACAGGCTATTATAGAATTATTATTGCGGTCATATATTTCGACGTTCTTTTAGATTTCCCGTGAGTCTGAACCCGAAGAGGACGTACCGGACACGATTCTGTTCAAGAAGCCCGTTGTGCGTCCGCCTCCAGAGAAAATCGAAGAGTACAAGAAGCTCGCCGATTCTGAGCCAGATGCTTCGCTTAATTTATCGTTTATTTTGTGTGCAACACTCCCATTCTTGATTAGATTTTTGCTTTTTTAGAGTTCTAGTCGATGATATGTCGCTTTATTTCGTTTCGTTGGTTTCTCGTTTTTTTTTTGCTCACACAGCTCCGGGTTGACAATTGTTTTAATTTTGCATTTTATTAATTGATCATTGCATATATAAAATTGTTCGAATTTCGATTATAGAAATGGGTATGTTGGGTACTTCGTGCGATCAGGACATCGGCAGTATGATCCGTCTTTTCCAGGAGGACCGGGTGGTCCGCGCTGAAATTTTCTTACTAATTCTGTAGGGGTTCGTTTGCTACCATTCCAGGTTTTCCTGCTCTTCCTGGGGTTCCCACTAGTCCTGACAAGCCAGGAAATCCTTCAGGTCCTACTTCACCAGCGTCACCAACTGCTCCTCTTAATCCTTTGGCTCCTGGCGATCCTGGCAGTCCGGGCTTGCCTTTTTCACCTGGCCGACTTACTACCTGAACCACATTTTTGCCGTCTTTCCCGGCTAGTCCTTGGTTTCCGGAAATGCCTTCGGCACCAGGCTCTCCTGGTTTCCCAGGGGGTCCGATGACGTCGAAACCGGCAGCTCCTGGAGTTCCAGGGATACCAAGGGCTCCTGGAACTCCTGGCAGACCTTGTTGTCCAAGTAGTCCTGCTGGTCCTGGCGGGCACTTGATGCAGTCATTTGGGGCCATATCTTAAAGATCGGGTTGTGTATGTTTGGTCTCTGTATTTGAAATGTCGAGAGTTCTATTTTTTAATTTTTTGATTCTTTTAATCATTTTAAAAATTCTAATTGACGATCTAATCCAAATAAATCAAAGGAATACATTTTAATTTTTTTTATCGAGATATAACAAACCCAATGAGTTCCTGACCTTCCGAAGAATCTAAATTCACAAGTCATACTTTTCTCGGACTACTGTATATATAAAGTGCCCCTCAAAACGTTGCGTCAAACATTTTTAATATCCAGCATTTTTTTTAAGTCGAGGAGGCATAGTTTCAGATTTTTTTATAAATGGATATTTTTTTTATTCAAAATTGTTATCGCACAATTCTCAATCATTCCGACCAGGAATTCGAAGACATTTTCAAAATAACACGATTCAACTTTTTGGTCATTTTTAAAAACTGTTGAAAATGAGAAAAAAGGGTCTATTAGAAACCACCCCCCGCTTTTTCACCCCCAATTTCTTGGTTTCACCTCTACTTTTTCACTGAACTTCAAAATTTACAGTTTCAAACAGTAATTCTTAACGGTAAAATTTTTTAAATTTGCAATAGTTCAAGTTTTCAAGAGGAGATTCACAGAATTGATGTCTAAATTAGATTTTTTAGAAACTATGTAGTGTTCTTATGAAAGGCTGAGAAATTTTAACAAGTAATGAACTATGTATTCTCGGAAAACACGATTCAGAAAGATTTCGTATTTCGTAAACGTGAATCTATTCCAACAATTGTCAATATTTCAATTGTACGATTGTGCATTTTGATATCAAGCTTCTTTGCAAGCCTACATAGTTGCTGAAAAATCTAATTTAGACATCAATTCTGCGAATTTCCTCTTGATAACTTGAATTATTGCAAATTAAAAAATTTTACGTGTGTTAAAAATGACTGTTTGAAACTGTAAATTTTGAAGTGCAGTGAAAAAGTAGAGGTGAAATCTAAAAATTGGGGGTGGTATCATAAATAAAAGGAGGGGTTAAAAAGTCGGAGTGGAATAGCAGGGGTAAGGATTAAAAAGTGGGGGTGGCTTCTAAATAATAGACCGAAAAAAAGACTGGTTTTTATTGAAATAAGCCGAAAGAAATTGAGGATCGGTGAAGAAAACGACAAAATGTAACTATAATTCAAAAACTCACATGGATCCATAGACGATGGTCCGTTTTCGCCAGGTAGTCCATCGGATCCATTATCACCTGGTTTGCCAGGAATTCCTGGGATTCCTGGCGCACCTTGAACTCCTTGTGGGCATTTGGAGGAAATGTGTTGGGAACACGAGCATTTCGAAGAATGACGCCTAATACGATGTACCAGGGCTAAGGATTGAAGTGAAGCCTGAAATTCAGCAAAAAACAATCCAATGAATCCGAAGGATTCTGTTCGGACACGTATCTCCGAGCCCATCATTAAAAAAAAAAAAAGAAAAGTAGAATTCAGATCGTACTTCAAACTCATTTCCAGCATCCAAAATCCATTGTTCGAAATCATTGAATTGTTTATAGACGAGAATGAAGATGAAAAGAATCGCCGAAATTGGCGCCGACACAGCGAATATCGCCGATTTGTGCATTATTCGCCTAACATTGTGTAATTCGCGCATATTTATAGATCGCATAGAAACGGGTAAATGGACGATTTTGATGCGATTGGCTTCTCGTTTCCTTTTTTGTCCGTCATCATCATGTTGTTCGACAAAACCAAATCCTTAATTGGGGTCAACACTACCCATTTTCGCCAACAATATCGTCATTCTCCTCTCGTCATTTTCGTTTTCATTATCGCGCTCTTTCAACTTTTTTTTCTTTCAACTTCTTTGCAATTTTTATTATACATATTTTTAATATTTTAAATGATGCCTTCCATTAAAAAGAGAATAATTTTTTCAGATTTCTCTTGAATTTTTGAGTTTCAATATTTTATGATTCAATTGAAGAATATTTAAACAGTTAGGAATTGCTGAGTAAGATTTTCAATAAGAAATTCTCAAAAAAAATTCTAAAATCTCATTTCTCACATTTTGCGCGTATTCGAAAAATATTTAAATACATTTTTTGAAAAAAAAATATTAAAAATTGAATTATGATTAATGGAAAATTGATTTCGATACAATTTTTGATATCAATTCAACTATACTTTCATTCTTCTCATTTCCGTTGTAAACGACTGACTGACTGTTCATGAGCCCAATTATTTTCAGAAATGCATGACAGCCGTGAGGCTGCCTATGCGGCGATAATCCTAGTGTCTCTGGGTATCAGTCTCTCGACGATCTCCTCGTTTGTGATCTCAATCCAACCGCTATCCGCGCTTCTTCGATCATCGCTGTCGTCGGCGGTGCGCGATGCAAGCTACTGTCAGGTGCGACCTTTACCCGCCGCCAACCTACATCTATCAGTCATCAACAAAAATGAAACAAAAATTGTTGGTTTCACTTTCTTGCAGGAGAGTGCAAACGAGATGAAGACGATGGTCGGCGATCTCGATCGGCAGTTTCTCAATATCAGTAGCGAGCGGCGAAAAAGAGATGAGATCGACGAATTCCTGCGACAAACCGGACTGACGGCCAAGAGACGAGAGTGCGAGTAAGAATTTCGACTTCAGCTCATTACATTTTTGTCATAATTCCTTTGTAGGTGTCGTCATCCACAGGGACCACCGGGTCTTCCGGGAAGAGACGGTCTTCCAGGAACTCGCGGAGCTGAAGGAGCTCCCGGTCTTCCGGCAAGACTTCCGTGCCAGCCAGAAGTCGATATCAAGGCGATCTGTGTGGATCCTTGTCCGCGAGGAGTTCAAGGAATTCCAGGAATCCCTGGTGTCAAAGGAGACACTGGCAAGCCGGGAGTGCCAGGCAAAAATGGCAAGCGAGGCGAGAATGGAAAGGTCGGAGCGAAAGGACCACAAGGGCCGCCGGGAATCCCGGGACTCGGCGGAGAACCGGGCGATGCTGGTGCAGACGCGATTCCGAAGCCATTCATTCCCGGACCACCGGGGCCGGTTGGAGACGAGGGAGACATGGGACCACCGGGACCACCGGGAATGCCCGGAATCGATGGTCCGATGGGAGCACAAGGGCCAAGAGGAAAGAAGGGAAAACCAGGATTCCCTGGCAACGATGGTGCTCCAGGAGCCGAAGGCTTCATCGGAGAGCGAGGAAAAGAGGGAAACAGAGGGGTAATTGGTTGTCAATCATTTTCTCGTTTTCAATTCCTTTTTAGGTATGTCCCACATATTGCGCAACCGACGGAGGCGTGTTCTTCGTCCAACCGCCCGATTGGATGATCAATTGAAATTAATAAATTTTGCGATCTGCTCAGTCTCAGAATTATTACGTGTATGGATATAATAATAATAATAATAATAATAATAATAATAATAATAATAATAATAATAATAATAATAATAATAATAATAATAATAATAATAATAATAATAATAATAATAATAATAATAATAATAATAATAATAATATAATAATAATGTGATCCTATTCATGAAATGAAATAATAAAATGTGAATTATTACATTTATTACAGCAAATTTTTTGAAAAACTAACACATTTTTTTTTAAATCTTCGAAGATAGTCGACTTCCGGCGACTGCTGTACGCGGGTAGATTTACGGGAATGCGTCTTTCGAAATGGTCTCGCACCGACTAACAGGTTATTTCAAATATTATGAATCGGTTCGATAATTTTTTAATCGAATATCGTTGGAAATTCAAGGAAATGCGAAAATCATCAAGGAAAAATAAGTCGTTCACGTGAAAACAGCAAAATAAGCGTTCACGCGTGGCGAGACCTATTCAAGGCGCATGCGCGTAAATCTACCTGCGTACAGCAGTCGCCGGACACCGACTATACATTGAAAATATTTTTATAAAAATAAACGAAAATGGCAAAATTTTAGCAAATGATGCACAAGTTTTTGAAATTTCTCCAACGTTTACATTTTCTTCTTTTTTTTAGTAATTTTTTAAAATATTTTTATGCCATGAATATATCCAATACGGTAATAAAAAGGATTAATAATTACTAATAATAATAACACATTTTTTAATTCTTCTATTAAGACGCCTTGGGAGTCTCGTATGGAAATACATCTAGGAACGATTTTTGCGTTTTCTGAATATCGTAATATGAAAGAGCATATTTTTAAATGAATTTTAAGTACTTTGGTTGTTAGCATACTTGCAGAGTTCCGGGCCGACCCGCAACGACACTCCAAGTTTACAGCGAGGCCTTTGTTTAGCATAATAAGAATTTCGAACTGCATTATTTTGAGTAGAATTAATTGTTCTTGAAACAAACACTGCTCAGATTTCCATGAGTTGAAATGTTTTATTGATAAGCGGTTCGAAGTTATTCAATATACATCATTATATTCAAACTCTTCTTCATCGTCGCCTAATCCACAATGGTTATATTTATCGCAGTATTCGACTCCGGGGCAATCAAAATCGTCGTAGCAAAGAGAGGGGTCTTTGCTCTTTCGAGCGGCGCGTTTTCCCGAGATGGTCCGATGCGATTTGATGCGACGAACTTCGATAGCTTCTCCGAAAGTCGCGAGGAAGCACAGGACACCGAGGAAAACAGCCTAAACAGTTAATTGAAAAATGAATTTCAAAAAAGGCAAAGAGACTTACCAGCAAATTCATGTCGAATTCTAAACAATGATTTGATTCCCAAATTTGGTGTTTTTTATACCCCCCAAAAGCAATACCATTAATTTTATAATTGACTAATTTTGGTCATTAAAAACACATAATTTTCAAATTTTTATATTGCTTTTTTTCTTCAAAATAAATGCCTAATTTTAAATTTTCTGAACTTTCTCGTACGAAAAAAATCTGAAAATGCATTGAACGCAGAATGTTGGCTAAATGTCAAAAAAAATCTATGATATTATATGGATTTAAAAAAAGTATTTATCCAATTTTAGCAATGTGACAATTAAAAAAAAATTTTTCTTTGTGATATCAAAATTAGAAGATTAAATGAGGACAAGTGATTCTGCGTCAAATTTTATTGTTCAAGTGAGAAAGATTAATTATGAGGGGACCACTCAGATTTTTAGAAACTCTTCTACACTTATTATGATACATATTATCATTTAAAAAATAACTTTTCTTGTTTTTCACAAAACGTCTGAATTAATCTTCGAAAATAGCCGATGTCCGGCGACTGATATTTGCGGGTAGATTTACGAGTGCGTCTTTCGAAATGGTCTCGCCACGCGTGAATGGTTTTCTCATGGGATTCCACAGCAACGCTTTTGTTAAATTGTTGTTACGACTGAAAAATTTGTGAAAATTGGTTCCATACTCTACTCGTTTTGACTCGTCGTTTCTGCATAGTACGGAGTTGATGGTATTCTATCATTTTTGATCATAGAAGTTACTGAATCTTTCAAATACTGTTGCTCGGATCAAACCGGTCTGTTTGAATATTATCAATTCAAACACCGTTTTCATCTAAAAATTTGAGGATGTATTCTGTTGCGATCGGCGGAGTCAGTGGAGGAGGAAGAAGAACACAGGAGCACAGTTGAGATCCAACACCTTTATTTGTTCCAATAAGCTCCAACATACATATGTATTCAGCGAATTTTGAAATAATGACGTATTCTTTAAAATAAGGCTTTCAATTGAGAGCCTTTAATTGACAGTTCGTCTTTCTCAGAGTAGCAAATAAAAAGGGCTTTCATTAGCCATTATAGTGAATAGCTGAAGCATTTCTGTTGAAATTCATAAGCATAAATTTGTTGACCCCAAAGAGACATTGACCCCCTGAGCACATGACCCCCAAGAGCACCTTGCTCACTATTTTGTTGCCATTAGGCCATAACTCGCAATTATGTGTTTCCGAAAATAGGGCTGCCAGAATCGGTCGCCACATGACCTAACTGATTTTCAGATTAATAAGTTCTGAAGATGTTAATGTGTCGAAATGATTTATTGAAACAGTTCGAAGTTATTTAATGTTCGTCGTACTTCTTGAAGAGTTCATCGAGAGTAAGACAATAATTATTATCGCAGATTGTTTCAAAGGGACAATCAGCTTGGTATTTGCATGGCAATGACCTTTGCAAAAAGTTGGCGGGTTTTCCCGAGATGGTCCGATGCGATTTGATGCGACGAACTTCGATAGCTTCTCCGAAAGTCGCGAGGAAGCACAGGACACCGAGGAAAACAGCCTAAACAGTTAATTGAAAAATGAATTTCAAAAAAGGCAAAGAGACTTACCAGCAAATTCATGTCGAATTCTAAACAATGATTTGATTCCCAAATTTGGTGTCTTTTATACCCCCCAAAAGCAATACCATTAATTTTATAATTGACTAATTTTGGTCATTAAAAACACATAATTATTTCGAAATTTCTTAAAACAAAATTTAATCAAAAAACATAATTATCAGTTTAAAAACTCGGAATTCGTTTCGATTTCTTGTTGAGATATGCTTCAACAAAAAGAGGATCGTGGGACAAATTGGACAAGTCTGGATAATGCTTTGCTCTTCCAGTCAGACCCGTCGATGCTTACAATCAAACTCCGCTTGTTTCGGCTAAAAAATAAGGCGCCCTGGACGGCTCTTAGGCGAGCTGTTGTCATCATTTTGGTATACCTGGATTTTTCTTGCTTTTGGAAATAACATGATTTTTTAAGAGATTTAGAGTATGCAGATTGTACCCAACTAATAAATGTCCTCCAATGCACGCACTTATCTTATCTCGAATCTCATGACTCGCTGAATTCACTGACCAAGTGATAACCGATGTTCCTATGTGCTAAATTCAATTTTTTTAAAATCAAAACTGTCTGCTTTAAAACATTTTAGATAAAAAAAAATAAGAATACGAATGCTTGTGATTTTTGGCTCGCAAAAAGTAGCTCGTACTTTCTATATTTTTTGGCTTTCCGATTCTGATAGCCGATTTTTTCTAGAAACATAATTTATCAGAACAACTTATTATTTATTTATTTAATTATTAAGAAAACACTTTTTTTCTAAAATCAAGACCGATATTCTATATCGACCTTGCACACTAATATTTGAATAATGCCACGAGTTGCAATAATTAGTTCTTCGAATTTCAATTTGATAATTGAATTCGATCATGATTCGAATGATGATTCATTGCAGTCAACCAACCACCAACTAATCCATCGCGAGTTATTAATAAGCAGCAGACATGAGCACAATCATCGCAAGAATGACTAATCCGAAAGTTCACTGTCTCGCTGTCTGCCGCTCACTCCGCGTGTCCAACGCTTTCTCGCCGCATCGCACGAGATTCGCCACTCAGCGCTGCGAAACCTCTCTCGTTCGCTCTGATTTTATTTTATTTTTCCAACGTTTTTCGCCGATTAATTACGAGTATTTTCGTTGATATTTTTCAGATGCCTACACGAGTCAACGCCAGATTCGCCGACGATTTACGCCAAAGCGGCGTTTCGTTTGCAGCAACTGTAAATATCAAAATTGTGTCGAGAAATTTAAGCAATTGAATTCAATTTAGCACATTGGAACGGCGGTTATCACTTCGTCAGTGAATTCGATGAGTCGCGAGATTCGAGACATGATCGCCCCGTAAGTGTATCAATATCAAAATATATAGTATTTGAGAAACAGACAATCATAATTAGAAATTTCATCACTTCATAAAATGTTCACTTTGGAGAAGTTTCAATAAAACTCGTGAACCATCTACTAACATTTATGAATTCTTTGTTTATTTCAAAAAAAAGTATTTTCGCATTAATATTACATTTTTGAATTGCAGAGAATGCATTTTGCATATTTCGGGTCTTGCCAGTCTCGCTCCACCGCATGAGATTAACCCGGCAGTTGCAAGCGTAAGCTTTAGTTCGGATTAGCTTTCGAAAGGTGCACTCATTTTGTAGTATATTGGCGAGATTGTGCAGGAGACGAAGAAAATCGAGATAAACATCACGTCGAAAATGATCAAGGTGATTTATCAGAACCGCCTGCTCCACAGATTGCCACTTCATTTGTTTTCGGTGGCCGCGAAAGGTGAAAAGGTGAGAAAATGTTGAGAAAATGCATTGAAAAAAAATGAATATAATAGGGAACTCGAATGGAAAATATGATCGGGTTTATTGCGAAAAACAAGCAAGAAACCGATCGCAGATGTTTCGTTGTCGACACGAGCGAGATCAACAGGATCTGGGATACTCTCAATGCGGCGATTTACGTTGCCCGATTGGTTAGTTGTGTGGATTTACGAGAAACAAATTGTATAATTTCATTTTGTGCATTTTAAGCAAGTTGATAAGCGTTTAGAAACTGGAGATTGCATTTTTCGGTGGACACCCCGGAGTGGAACCTGTCGTGATAGAACTCGGCTGTAATAGAACTTGTTTGGAATAGAAATTTCTTTAACATAACTCGCGGTAATAGAATTCGCCCGAATAGAACTCACCGTAATACAGGGTGCGGCAAAATTACGGGTGCATCGATAAAACGTAATAACTTTTTTAAAAATCAACAAAACTCTTTCAAATTTATACCAAAATTTATTCAACACATAACAATCACAAATTAATTATTGTTGTTCGATTCTTCCTTCTCGATTCTTGATAACTTCCTTCAGACGCTTCGGATAGGCGTCGACGGTGGCACGCAGGTATTTGGCGTCCAATTTGTCCCATTCCTTCAGAAGGGCAGCTTTCAATGAGTTCACATTTGGGTGTGGGAAAGCTGACACCTTCTCTTGCAAGACCCCCCAGACAGAATAGTCCATGGGGTTCAGGTCGGTCGACGAAGCGGGCCAATCCGTTGACTTGATGAATGATGGAAAATGACTGCCGAACCCGTCTTGTACAATATTGGCTCGTTGTGCGGCGCTCCGTCTTGTTGAAAAGTCCACGACCGATTTCCGAAGTGAGATTGGGACCAAGGAAGGAAATTCTTCTTCAGGATCTCATTAAGATAGTAATTTTGATCAATCTTCACTCCGGGATCAACGAAAATCAGTGGTGTCTTGCCGTCAGAACAGATCCCACCGATTACCATGATCTGCTGAGGATGGGAACACGATGAATGATTCTGCCTTTGTTCATAGCTTCCTCAGACCTTCTGGCGATCACTCTGTGGTTTTGGAGATTGAAAGAAGCTTCTACCGTAAACAGCTTCTCATCCATGACGAAAGTCGTTAGATGCTTTCCTTGCCGCGTGCCAGCTAGGAGCGATTTGCACTTTTTCATTCGACCTTCTTTATTTTTTTAAGTTAGAATGGCGGCCTTTCTGACACGATAAGGTATCAGGTTCAGCTCATCTTTGGCAATTTTTCCCACCACCTCGGACTTACATGGACATCTGACACCATCTTTCTGATGCTACAATCTGGATTTCGACGAACTCGTTCCCTGATGATCTTGACTCGCTCCGGTGTTATTAAAGAATGTTTTCTTCCTCTTCTAGGACAGCTAGAGGGTCCTCCTATCTCATCAAAACGTTTCCAAGTTGTTTGTACGGTGTTGTGGTGAACTCCAAGGATTTTAGAAATCATCTTGAACGACGTTCCCTTTTTTCAAGTCGATGATGGCCGCACGATGAATAGAATCAGCTGTCATTTTTGTAATACGAAACGGATTTTCATGAAAATTTCAGAAAATGATTAAAACGTCATAGAAAATAAAATAAAAACATAAAACTGCACAAAAAATGCGACAGTGCACTATGAGCTTGCGCCAAAGTTATGCACCCGTAATTTTGCCGCACCCTGTATAACTCGCCGCAATAGAACTGGGCCTTAATGTAGGTCGGTTCTCAATAGAGTGCAATTGCATGGTTGTTAGAAAACAGAGTTCTATTACGGTGATTTCCATTCTAGCAGAGTTTTATTACAGAAGAGTTTTATTCCAACGAGTTCTATTGTAGCCAGTTTTATCACGGTGCAAGTTCTATTACAGCCGAGTTCTATCACGGCGAGTTCCACTCCGGGGTACCACCTAGTTTTCACTTCGCGTGTTGAAGAGTGAATCGCAGCGTTCAGTGACTTCAGACCCTTGGCTTGGGGGGTGTTCGGAGTATGCTTACGGCACCAGCAGCTATTCTTGTGATTTATCGGGAAAGTCGTGCAGAGTTTGCTCAGACTTTCAGCAGGCTCTTATAAGGAACCAAAAGAAGAGTCTGCTGAAGAAAGGCGCAAACACTGCTGAGACACGACGAAGTCTACAACAGAGTCTGCGCAGACTCTACACGACTTTCGCGAGGATCTCTTTCTGAAGCTGTATGCCTCAAATATGTTGGCCAGAGAAATCTCGCGAACCCCCCCCCCCCCAACTCTGACCTTTTCATATTCCTACAAAAAATCGAATAATTAAAGGATGAGAGCCCAAAAGAGCAGCCAACTACGTCAAACGACGGATTTGCTGTACCCGAGTTGCCGAGCAGATTTCGGAATTCTGTGACGAGTTCCAGCACCGAAAATCTCGATCCCGACGTCGCGCGAGACGTTAAAAATCAGCATTGGTACCACGGGATATTGTCGCGAGTCGACGCGCAGGCTCTTCTCAAAAATCCCGGCGATTTTCTGGTTCGGTAAGTGGCACAATTGAAATTGAGAAGTTTCTCGAATTTATTTTTGCTGCTTTTCAGACAGAGCGACCATTCGCCGGGCCAATACATTTTGAGTGGTTTGACGAGTGAAAACGAGCCGAAACACTTGATTCTTCTCGACGATCACAAAGTAAGTCATTTTCGGCGACCTCCACTCCGACGGCAATTATTTAGCTAAAACGCCTTTAAATGTACATACCATCAAATTTGGCCGAATTTTCGTGTTTTTGTTTAATAGGAAAAGGTCATAAATTGGCAGATTGCCAACCATCCAAGCAACTTGTCTTGTCTCTCAAACGATTAATATTTTCCGCATGAATTCGACGAAGATTCGATAATTATGTAGAAAATCATGTTTCTTCTTTTTGTTGTTGCAGAAAGTCCGCACACGTGATCGCGAGTTCGCCACAATCACTCACCTCATCGATTATCACACGTTGAATGGAATTGCTGTGGTCGTCTCAGTGAGCAAGGAGCGACCATCGGAATCGGCGCTTAATCTCATCAATCCAATTCCAAGAGCCTAGAAATTTGTTCCCTCAACGCAATTCAATGATATAACACTTCTTTCATATTGTTAGAAATCTTCGGGTTGTTGACAGGTACCTTCGTCGCTTATATCGTTTTGAGACCCAAACTGAAAACGCAGGAAAACTTGAATTTGCTCGCATTTCGTAGGTATCATCACTCTTCGACGTAAAACGAATCCAGTGAAGCATATCAATGTATTACCATAATCAAACAAAATGCCATTGTATGATGTCCTTCTAGAATGTCGCGCCCCCTTCGTTCGTCCAACCCCGCCCGCCCCCAACCGAGTCGATCGCATCCCGTCGCGTCCTACCTGTTATTACCTAATCGTCGCGCCGCGACGCCTTGCCTTTTTCGGCAAACACACCGCCCCCAATTATTTTCTTTCGTTTCTTTCGGTTGTTGTATATTTGGACGACTGCTTGTACCGATCAATATAATAATTACTACCCGCACAATCTACCTACTTAATATTTCGCCTACCTGATGAGGCTCCTAATACTTGTGCTATTCATTTCCGTTCATTTCTCATATTCTGTCTCGATTGTTGATACTTCGATTGCTTGTGATAAGGTTTGAACTCGTCTCATATCTCCTCTGCCATATTAACACCAGTTTGTGTAATAATATATAATAATATAGTCAATAAAAGTTCATAGTCTTCAACATCCCTAAAAGTTCGTTAAAATTAAAAAAAAAATTGCTCATTTGAGTTGAATTTGATATCAAACGCCTATTTTTTTCTCCATAACACATTCGAATCGAGCCACCCTCTCAGAAAAGAATTCTTTAAAGTAAAATTTCGAGCAATTCTAAATTTTAAAGAAACAGTAAAGTATTGGCGATCGATAAAAATGAATTACGACACTAATTTTCATTGACTATGATTTCTTCGTATTCATGCCATTCGGAAAAATTGAATTCGTCAAATTCGTTGAAGCTCAAAAATGAAAACGTTCAAACACACGGGTTCCGTTTTGTCTGTTACACTATGACGCAATTTTGCACACATTTCTTGCACTCTAATGAATTGCTATTTTAAAATGGAAACATTTTGAAATTAAAATCAAAAGAAAAAGAAATGGCATCACTTATTATCAATATTTTTTTCAAAAATAAATTTTTTGAAAATTCAAAAAATGCGCGCGTAATTCTAACATTTCAGAAAATAAAAAGTCTACTTCATTTCGTTTAATATGTGCACTTTTAGATTGAAAAACTATCATAATTATTACTATAGCAAAAAGAAATGAGCACATTGAATAATTGTGGACCATCGCACTTTTTCGAGGCGGCAATTCAAATTTCAACGGCGCTCGCGTTTTGTTGCAATTGCAGAAATAGAATTAGCAATAATATAATAAAATTTGGAAAAATGAATCCTATTTTACAGGCAGATTTCTTGTTGAAAATAAAATTCGATGAAATATTCCACGGAACAATACGAAGTAGATCGAATAACCCGAGATGCATTTATGTGAATGGCACGATCCAGCCCGACTCAAAATACCAATTAAAAGTGCGATTTTGCTGTAGAAAAAAAAAGGCCGAAGAGATGAGTTCCAGATTCCATTAAAAGGTTGTTCGACGAGAGAAAATGAGGAAGGGAATTTGGAGAATGAAATCGAAGTTGTGAGCTCATCGAGCAGCGAGTTCGACGTTGAGAATGACAAGAGATTCCTGCTCACTTGTATTCCGGCGGCTCCAGTTCCCAAGTAGTCACAATTTGCACATTTGTCCGCAATTTGTACGTTTTTAGAGAATCTTTGGTAACGGTCTCATTCGGTGGAATTACGATCAATAACGAGGCGACGACTGCTTCGACAATTTCAGAAAACCGGGTAAATTCGATGCATACATTTGTGGCACCACTCAATAAAAAATATTTGTCGACCTTGAAATAACTTTCCGATTCATTTGTTGTTAGCCAGAAAAAAATTGCCAAATTTGTACACACTTTCACTAAGCTTTTGCCCGCCAATTTGCAGACAGTCGATTATGCGGTGAAAGTGCTTGACGGCGACAGTTTGGAATCGACGCCGTTGACTCGGCCGCTTGCCGTCGGCGACAAAGTGGTAAAAATCGAGTTGCCAACTCACCAAACGCTCGATTGTTTGTTCGTTTTTTTTTGCGATTTCAGACATACTCTGTGGAAATGGATGAATCTGTGAATGGAAGAATTGGAAAGTGCTGGGCGAATGACGGTGTCAGCGAGTTGCCGCTGTCAGATGCACAAGGATGCTCTCTGCAAAGCTCTGGAGAGGTTGAAAATAAAATGATATTTATCTTCAAAATTCAAACATCTAGCAAATAATTAAAATAAAAAATAAAAATGATTTTTGTCAGGTTTGGGGCGACTTCAGTGTGACGAAGAAGAACGGAAAACGCATTTTCTACAATCATATCAAAGCCTGGGCGTTTCCAACAAGGTGGGCCAAACATTTTTGAAAAAGAAAAAATCTGAAATTTAAATTTCAAAAGGCTTCCGGCGACTGCTGTAGATTTACGGCAAATGGTCTCGCCGTTGTTTTTAAGTGAATCATTGATTTTTACTTGTTGAGTTTGTTTGGCATTTACTTGAATTTCTAACGTCATTCGATTAAAAAAATTATCGAACCGACCCCTAGTTAGTCAGTGAGAGACCAAAGCATACACGTAAATCTACCCACGTACAGCAGACGCCGTACGCCGAGCGCCTGTATTAATATTTTCTTTACCGAAAATTCCTTTTTTTTATTTTTTTTATTAAATTAAACTTATATTTTAAGATATATCAATAATGGTACTATGCAGATTACGCAAAAACAAAAAATTAAAAATTAAAAAAATCCTAAAAATCGGTATTCAAATTGCTTAAAACCTCGGCCGCGGCCACGTTTTTCAAATCCCACCACAACTTTTTTTTAATAATCCAAGAATGCACACTGCAGTTTTTAAACCGATCTTTTTTTTGCGTAACCTGCATAGTATCATAAATAATAATTTTGGACCGTATGAAATTATTCTCCGGACAATCTTCCGTCGTCTAATAAGATTAAAAAAAATAATAATAAATTTAAATTTAAATTTAAAAAAAATAAATCTCAAGCGTGTTGAAAGAATTTGAGAAGCCCGAAAAAGTTTCGAAATTCCAATCTGATGTGACTTCTTTCGTTGAATCGAATAAATTTCAGTAACGAAGTGAACATCTTCTGTAATCTTCACGTGTGTGTCACATGCACTCAACCGAATTGTCGTGGTCGCGAACGTCGTCATCCGTCGGATCCTCGCGATCCGTTCACTTCCGATGTTGACGTGTCGGACATTTCGCCGCCGATTCCAATTCGAACCTCATTCCGATTGAAACGCGAAAATACGGCGAAAATCGAAAAACAAGCGGTCACCTCATCATCATCATCATCATCGAGCTCATTTCTCTCAACTATAGCTCTCGTTTATTATATCATTCAATACTGCTATTATAATAACTAAACAAGAAAAATAAAGAATTGCGCTGACAAAATAATTGTCTTGAAATTGCTGAAGCTTGATGACGACCAGATTTTTCTTATAATTGGAGCGGTTGTCTGCCATTTTGTCAGGCAAAAAAATGAAAGTGAAATTGAAAGTGAGAACTTTTTGGATGCAAATTCTCGAACAAATTGTCTCCAGCCAGATATCATTTTATAACGAATTTCGATTCATTGATAGCATTTCGTTGAAATCATTTTAAAATAGTACTATGCAGATTTAAAAAAAGAAACACAAAATAGCCTTCAAAAAAAAAAAACATAAAATGCTTTAAGCAGATCAGAGCAAGGGCAAAAAAGCCGCGTTCCGGTTTTTCGAAGTCTACAGTACCACAGTTTTTATTATATCGCTTCAAGAACCATAAAAATTTTGTATACGCACCTTTAATCATCATAGAAAAAATAGCAACCGTAATCGAAAAACTTGGATCAAAAAACATAAAATCGCAACGATTAAAGGCGCATATGATAAAATTTCAAGATTCGATGACCGTCGTTTTTTTTTTCGTTTTGCTCCAATTTGCTCAAAGCTTTTTAGGGATATTTACCGGTTTCTTTGGCATAATAATACTCAAATTTCTGTTAGAAAGAAATTTCTACTGAAGTGTCCGATAACGCTAAAAAAGAGCAAATTGTCGCCGCCGAATAAAACTTTTAGATAATCGTAAATATTAATTCTGATTTTAAAAATTTTGCTGGTAAATCTGACTTCATTCTCTCTCTCTCTCTCTCTCTCTCTCTCTCTCAATTTGTATTGTTTTCTCTCTCTGCTAAAGAGAGAAAATTAAGAATTCGATGAGTTAACAGCGATTGTCTGTCTTATTAATATTAGCACCAAATAAAAAAAAGCAGTACCAAATTCGGAGGATTAACAGCGATAACGTGTCTGAGTGTTTAGTTGTGCTCCCCTCACCTCTTCCTGCTCATCGAGCCCATACGGCGACTCATCTCGAAATTGAGTTATCTTGATCAAAAATCCATTGACCCTCTCGAAACGCGCATGTAAATTAGGCAGCCGGCCGACTCGTCGAACAATCTTGAAATAAATGAGTGCGCTTTGAAGATGAGCCGCTGTCGCGTCGGACCCCGAGATTCGGACCAACATAACAATACGCTCCGTCGTTGTTTTTTTTTTCTTTTGGCTAACACCAAATTAGTTCGATTCAGACGCTTCCGCTCATTTCTCTTCTTTTTCTTCTCCTTCTATTTTGTTCGTCCCTCCCAAAAAAGGGCAATTCAATTTTTTCGTTCCGAGTCGGTTGTTCGCCCTATAGGAGATATATATATATATATATGGATGCATCCATGTTGTGTTGTTTTTTTTCGATGGTCCCAAAACCGCGTTTTTGAATTCCCGCGAGAGGTTCTGGCGACCGCGCGAGCGGTATTATATGACCGAAACTGTCATCAATCATATCGTTGTGTCTCTCTCTCTCTCTCTCTCTTTATTCTGTGTCGTCGTGAGGACCAACCAAAAAAATGTGAAGGCGGGGACGAGCATCGGAATAAATCACTCGGACCCTCTCCCCCCGTTGTCTCCTATCTTGCGCCACAGATTTGTTGAGATAACGTTTGCAACTTTTCGCCTTTATCATGCCCGCATTTTTATTTTTCGAAAAACTTCTCAACATCATGTGTTTGATTAAGAATGAGACCCCCCCCCAAGTAGTTGCTCATTCGACGAAATATTCTCGAAGGATTCGAATGATATTTTTCAGACCACGTTTTCCACTAATAATTTTTTAAATCTGTGATTATTTTTCTAGAATTTTAATTTTTTTCCCATTAATTATCATAAATATAATTATTTCAAAATCAATTGATTTCTTAATCGAGCATGCGCCTTTAAAATTATCTTTAAAATTAGGCTTTTTATAATTCACAAATATTCGTGTGATTTCAACAGATCACTGTGTCAATCTGTACATAATTACACTTCTGAAAACGTCGAGTCTGAAAATTTTCAAAAAAATGTTTGAGAGCTAACTCGAGCTTTAAAAAATCCATTGATAGCAGATTTCAAACCGCAACTTTTTTTTTCGCAAAACCGTGTTTTAAAGGCGCACATTCGGACTACGAGTTTTTCTATTTTCGAAATTTTTTGAATTCCCTGCACTTTGGATTTTCGTCTCCCATTAATTAGTCTTCACCAATTGTTTATTCATCGAATTTCGAGATCGACCATCATATAGAATATTCATCGGATTCGGATTCGAACTCATAAATCAGTTGATCGCATCCTTCCAAATTCAATGCCTCCTATCAATGGTTTTGGTTTTCATTCAAAAAATCAACTTCTATCGAATTTCAGATAAATTCTTATATCAATTAACATGATAATTTATGCGTTTTTGATCATCGATATTATCTCGATTATGCACATTGTCTACGAATTTGGCCGCTTTCGAACCATTTCCGGATCTCGCCTCGTTTCGTCTTCCGTTCAACACAATGCTGCCACCATCGGTTATCATTGATTGACCAATAAAAATTTGCGTGTTTGCCTCCCGATAATGCCTATTTTTGTATAAATAAGACAAGAGCAATCGAAAAACGACGACGTGGTTGGCTAGGGTGGTCCGATCTGATAAAGAAGAAGAAGACAAAAACGGGCGGTTGCGTTCGGCGGTTCGCCAATCCATCATTCTACAAGCTCCGCCCCACTTCATTCATTTTGTCAGCCGTCAGTCGGTCGGTCGGCCTCTGGCCAGACCCCCCCCCCCGTCTTCCCCATGCCCGTCCGTCCGTCTTGTCCTTTCATTCTCTTCTACCAATCGCTGCTCTTCCCCTCCTATTATCACTTGTATTATTGAGTCGCATCTAATTATCATAATTGTTATAGGTATGCGGAACCTGCTACTTCCCCCCGTCATCCTCCTCCTCTCAAGTTGGCGAGCCGCTCGTGCTCAGAAGTGTCAGCCGATCACACACGAGATGTGCATTGATCTACCGTACAATCTGACGAGGTTCGTCTCAATTCCTTATTCGGCAACGTCAGGTGCTCACTCATTTTATTGTTTCGTTTTTTTTTTGATTGCCTCCTGCTGCTTCGCTCGTTAAACACACACACATTCACACTCATTCGAGCTACTCCCGAAACAAAAATTATGATAATGTGATGGTGATTACGTGAGAAATCAAATTGTATTTATTGTGAAGCGAAAAATCGTTGCATTATAATTGACGACAAATTGCACAGTTTCTGCGAGAGGTCGTAGGGTATTGGAAAAATCTTTTTAAAAAATTGAGAAATATTAACCAGAAGACCCCCCCCGCCCCCTTTAAAATAATTCTCGTAAATTGATGTCCGCAGATAGAACGAGTGGTTTGAATTTTCAAATTAGCACCTCATCATATTTTTTTTGTCTGCGTCGAAATGGCAACACACCGAAGAAACACATGTGGTGCGCTCAAAAATGTGACACGCGTATGTTGCGCATTTCGCGACACGTGTGTGATTTATTCGCTTCGAAATGAATATCATCGACACCTTTTTGTTTTGTTTGTCTTCTCAGTTAAAACAAGACGGCGAACCAATCCGAAATCTGAGTGGTTTGGTTTGATGACAAAAAAAAACAATCACCGTGTTCTTCGTTTTGTTATTTGATATCATAAAAGTGCGGGTTCGCGGCGTTTGACCATAAAAGTCGATACGGGAGAAAGGAGAGGGGGGGGGGTCTATCGCGATGCACATCCAATGCCATTATTATTATTATTATTATTATTGTTTTGATTGCGAGCGATAGACACGAAATTAGACAAACATTGTACGAGAGCACCCATTTTTGGGCATCATTCCAATTTTATTGTGCAACTCCAAATTCTTATCATCAACGTTTGAATTGAACTCTCTTACAAGGGAGGTGTTTTTACTTAGTGGTTTGGATTTTTCTTCTAATTTTGCACATCAACCGATCAAAAAATTCCCAATTCAAATTTGAAACTTCGGACCCAAAATTTTGGGACTTTTGCAGAAAACGACATAGCTCACTCGATAGGGAATTTCTTGATCTGTTTGTGTGCAAAATTAGAAAAAATTCCTCCCTTGTTAGCAAAGAAGGTTTGTTATAATTTAGTAGATCAAGAATAATGAACCTTTAAAAATGGTCTCGACTAACACGCAGACAATTATCGCGTCGAGACCCCCACTTTAAAATAAAACCAACAATTTTTTAATTCAGAATTTGATGGGAAGAGCATTTTTCTGAATTTATCCCATCGCAATTCGATAGAATTTTGATTTTTTTCGTCTTTTTTTTATGCCACAATGATTTAAAACCAATAGCTCATCATTTTCGCGTTTAGTGTTTGTTCGGTAATCCCTAGTAGGAGCACCTTCTCGACGACCCTTCAAGAACCACATTATCATCATTTCGAAATGGACCATTATGTTGTGGTAAAGAGTTGCACGAGTGAGAAAGTGTAAGAGCTGGAGCAGTAACGGCACGCCGGAGCAGGCAGGAGCAGCAGCAGCAGCAGCTCCTCCAGCTCCGGTGATATATCGATGGGCTTACTATCTGGCGGCCCATAATTCAAGCCGGCGACGAGATGGTGCGAAATAGTTGGCGATGCGAAGAGACGCAGACATTCGACAAGCCGACACTTTTGACGAAAACGCTCGATTTTTAACATTCTCCCGACTCATTACAATAATATATAAATAACACAAAGAATGAAAGAGCACCTGGGCGAAAATTGAGCACATCTAATTATAATGGGACCATTGAAATCCGGGGGTTTATGAGATGACGAAGCGGAATTCGAAAGAATTGAGCATTGATAATTAATTGGTTCTTCGAAAATTCGAAATATGCGTACGTGAGATTCAAAGTGACATCTATTTTCGTCAAAATGGAAATGTTATGGTTTGGGGATTATTCGAAATTTAAACAAGACGACCCCATTGATTTGTGCTGCGGACATCTCACTGCTAGAATGCCGGCTGATTCAAAACTATATCAATATGATCAAAAATTTTCAGTTTTCCCAACATGGTCGGCGAAGAGAATTACAAAGATGCTTCGGAATCGATATCGACATATAAGGCATTATTATCAGTGGTGTGTTCGGAGCAGCTCAAATTCTTCCTCTGCTCCGTTTATTTCCCGATGTGCAATGAGAAAGTGAGTGATGAGGTGTCGTCGAGCGCTGGTAGATCAAATCGTTCGCAGATCGCCCAATCGATCGGACCGTGTCGGCCATTATGCCTATCAGTCAAAGAGAAATGTCTGCCCGTCCTGGAAGGGTTCGGCTTCTCGTGGCCCGATGCAATTCGCTGTGAGAAGTTCCCATTGGAGAATAATCGCGATAAGATGTGCATGAAAGGGCCGAACGAGGAAGGGACCATTCAGCACGAGAAGCCCGTCGAATTGGTAAGTGCGTTGCATTGTAATCATTCAACTCGGTCATTTCGTTGGCCCCGAAAATTGTCGGCAGCACAAAATCGTTAATTGATTGAATCGATTGTGTTGCAGTTCGACGAGACCAACGACAAACTCGTCGCCCGCCACTGCACCATCGACGAGGTGTTCGTGAAGAAGTCCGGCAAATGTGTGCCATTATGCACCGGCACACAAAGGATCGCTCAAGTGAGTCTTTGTCCGCACCATATATGGCGGTTTCCCGCCGCCGCGGGTCCGCTTTAATGTCGGCCGATTCGAATAGCAATAGCAATAGCAATAATAATAATAATAATAGCAGCAATGTTTTTGTAGGTTGAGAGAGATGCCGCCACAAAACTTTTGCTTTTCTTGGCGTCGTGTTCGGTGATTCTCACGCTCCTCTCGACGTTCATTGTCATCATATCGTAAGGATCGAACCGAACCGTTCGTTCTAACTGTGTTGTTCAGCAGATTCGGCGCACTCAACACCATCGCCGACGTTTCGCTGTTCTTTGCCAGCGTCTCGTTCGCCGTCAGCGCCGTTGTCTACATTTTCAGCATTTCGTTCAGAGAACAGGTGCGGCATCCCGTCGAACCATCCCAATGCTGATTGCGATCGATGATTCAGGTGTCGTGCACAGACTACACCCATCACCTCCTTTTCGTCATTGGCGGCCTCTCACATGTTCCTTGCTCGTCTGTCGGTTCGTTGATCTACTACTCGTCGACGTGCGGACGCTTCTGGTGGCTTTTGCTGTGCTTCACGTGGAATCGAGCGACGAGAACCTCACAAATGCTGGTTGGTTGCCCCCCCCCCACCTCCATTTTTTTTTGTCAAAATTCACCAAAAATGTCTTTTTTGTTTAGGAGGAAGCCACTTCGCGAATCCATATGTTAGTCTGGGGCATTCCATTGGGTCCTTTGATGCTTGCCCTTCTAGCGATGTCGATTTCAGCGAATCCCCTGACTGGCATCTGTATGGTTGGAGCTTCATCGAATGTGAGACCATTGGTTCATACCATTTCGAAATTTGTTGTCTAATTTCCAGGCAACTGACTGGATCTTCAACTTCATGCGTGAGCTCATTTTGTTCGTCGTTTGCACATTCGCGTTGACCGCTGATTGCTGCCGACTGCTCGGCTCCGACTTCTCGGAAGTCAACAGTTTCGCCGGCATCATCGCCGCCTTCTACCCCATCTCGGCGCTATTCTACATGTAAGCTGCGGACATCTCGCTGGGTGCTCGCCGCCGTCTACATGTCGCTTATTGCAGGCTCTCATTCGTAAACGAAGCCGCTCAGCCAGCAGTGAGCACCTACTCGAAGACGTTCAACATCGTGTCGTCGTTGAAGTTCTCGTTCGATCTCGTCCTCTCATTGATCATCACCACCTTGTGCTTCATCTATTTTCTGTCGAGGATCTCGAAATCGCCGAACTCGAAGGCGTCGAAGGAGGGTTATCAGCCGGCGGTGCCGAATCTTCCGCAGCCGGCGATTCCAGTCGCTGCCCGATCCAACACCTACGCGTCCACGTTTCGGACCAATATGATCTGATGTGATCCGATTCCGAATTTCCAATTTCCAATTTCTTGCCAAGACTTCTTCCACATATTTAGAACAGAGTACTGCATTTTCTACGGGTTGCCTAGCACGCCATTATATATTATTTCTATGTATTATTACTATGTAATTAGCTTCTGTGTTTGTAAATAAACTCGTCAACAAGAATCTTGATTTGATATTAATTTCGGGTTGAATTTGATATTCAAGTCTTCATAGATTTTTTTTTCGAGAATTTCGAAACAAGCTTTCAACTCTGAACAAGAGCTTTCATTTGATCTACCGTTTTGGGTCTCGTATGGAAAAAAGCTTTTAGGAGCGCGTTTCGTCACCGTCGTAATATGAGAGAGCATAATTTTTCGAAAAATGAATTTTTCGTATTTTTGTTATTAAAAAAGTGTCAAATGACGAAGAATGAGAAGATTTTATTTTTAAGGGTCCACAATTAATTGGCACCAATTCAAATTTGTCATTTTTTTTTTAAATTCGTTCGTCCATATGATCACTTTGTCAGTGCCTATATATCGTTTAGCCCCAATGAAATGTGGCCCCTCAAATCTCGAAATCCGATTGAAATCGATATGCGGACATTGTTGCGGGTCCCTGAAAAATGAGAGAGAGAAAAAAAAAATAGAATTACGCCCTTCGTTGCCTAATAATCATGTATAAAGCGAAAAGGGGTTCCTGGGTTAAAGAAAATAAAAGACTTCCGATTGGTCTTGTGCTGCATTGCGCTGCCATCCACTCCAATTATGCCTATTTTTGCGGTTCGTTAAAGGCATACTCGCCGCAGGGTGTACACCAATCTGCGGAGACACCATACACGCCAATTACCCGAATAAGAAGGGGGGGGGTCCCTCCGATTTGGGCACAATGCTCGGTAATTAGTCCAACTCTATTTTTCGTGGTCCTTCTCTTCCTTATTGGCTCCGCCCACTTCGTTGTGCACACCTTGCAAAAATTCGACAAAATCCACTTCATAGTGTTTGATTAATTAGTTAATTAATTAATTAGTGTTAAAAACGGACCATAGCAATTGGAATAACTCGAGCAAAGTCCGAAATGATTATAATTTTGAGACACGGACCATTCGAATTGAATGAAACCAAAAATCGACGGAATATGAAAAACCTAGCCGCCGTCATTTGAAAATGTTTGATTTCGACAAGAAAAGCCACTCAAAAGGGACAATAAATTAAACAAAAAAAATGAAAATCGAAGGTTTCGAAATGATCTCAATTCGAAATTTGCAAGTCTATCGAAGAAAAGCAGAATAAAAGTTTGAAAAAAAAACAAAGAATTGAATTGACAAAAGACAATTATGATAATGAGTTGGTCGGCGTAGAAACGTGTGAAAGTTTTGCTCGATGCCAATTTTGTTTGAACGCGATTCAATCAAATGAATTCAATTCAAGCGCGTCGATTCTGATCGAAATCTTCAAATCATTGCTTCTTTTTTTTCGATTTAATATTATTTAAATCTATTGAGAAGCCAAAAAATACTTCGACGTGTGCGAATCGTCCGAATTCGAAATATTGTTTGTGTTCTTATGTTGTTAGACGCGGTGCGGCTCGCGTGCGGTCGCAGTGATCTTCCACTTCCTCATTATCTTCTTGAGATGCCCAGAAGAGGGCACGCGGAAGGTCTCGCGGCGATCGATTCGATCTTGCCAATTTTCGCTTCCTTCAGTGATGTCCCAATGAGAATTGATATACCACGTGCTCGTTGCATTCCAAAACCCCCCTCCTCAAACAGCTAGCGATATTCCCAGAAGTTGTGCATTCACTAATTAAGTCGGCCTCAGAATGTAGTGCGAGTCGAATAATCATGATTTATCTGGAGCCCCACCTACATAATTTCAAATTGCCACACTAGGCAAAATCGGGTCGCACACAAATGAACGAAATCGCTCACACAAACACACACACTCACTCACGTTTCTCATAATTAATCACTAGAAAATGAGCATTACTAACTATAATATATATAATATAATATGTAACATGTTTGTATGGATGTGTACGCATGTAGGTGTGTGTGTGTGCACGTCGAAACCAATTTCCTTTTTGGGACAAGTGTGTGTCAAGCCTAATTCCGATTATCATTCAACTGTTTAATCATCAAAATTATAATTATTCGCCCCGATCTCCCCCTTCCCAATTTTTTCTCATTTTTATTTGACCGTTTTCTGATCTCGAGGTGGGCGTGGCCTGGTCTTGGCTGGAAAATAGAAGGTCATTTCGGATATTTGATGAATATCCGATTTTTTGATGAATACTTACATCTTTTCAAGAAATCCGAGAATATTTTCAAATAAAGATTACTGTAGTTGTTTAAAGGTACATGAGAGAAAAATTTTAAATATGATTTCTAAAATTTTAACAATTTCGTTTTCTCCGTTTAATTAAAACCGATTTCAAACAGCCAGGCTAATTTATAATATTGAATTTTGAAAATTTTTCCGCAGTTGAAAATTCGCACAAATCTCAACTACTCACACTCGTATGACGCGGAAGATCGAACATTTCTCGAGCTTTTTGAGTTAATCTGCATTTTCAGCTTTTTGCATTTTTCAAAAAAAAAAGTATTCCATTTTATTTTTTTAAATTCATTTTTTTCGGACGAAAATCGTCCACTTTTGAAAAATGTCTGAAATTTGTGATTTTTTTTCGCCACACCTACAGTAGTTCCTCATATATGTCTATTATTCATCCACTGCTAATTGGTGGTTTCGATGGCAACGAAAAGTTGGAGCAAAAACGAAAACAGCGGCCGAATCGGGCCGGCGTGATCCGATCCGAATCGCGCTCAGAATGAAGCATTCAAAAATCTTGACGGAATTGTCCGCAGATGTCAGACAACCTGGGGTCTTGTTATATCAAACCTGCGGACAATGTTCGAGGCCGAGATTCAAATGAATACTAAAAAGTAATAGTGAAAATAATAATGAATCGCTGCTCGTTTGCTGTACACATTTCGGCGTCTCATTCAAAATTCAATTAAACCCTAAAAAGGCGAAACCGATTGAGAGAACCCCCCCCCTCTTTCGGTCTCTCTTTACCTCATTACCTATTTAGGTAAACGAAGAATTGGTCCGGTTCTCATCGTTGAGTGAAAAATCCAATTCGAATCAAGCTAAACGCTCATGTTGTTGGGCTTATTTTTTTCTGTTCGCCACTCTTCAAGACAACTCAATAAAATAAGTTTTGAGCGAGTGAAAAAAAAAATAGGACAATCGAGTCAAGAGCCGCCTTATAGACACATACATAAACGAGGCGATTTTGAGTGGCCGCCGCCGTCGAGGCGAGCGCTCCTCGTGCTCCGCTTTTCCTTCGTCCGGGCCCGATTACCCATTTCCGGATTGGATAATTACTTTCGTCTCGGTGATCTCTTCTCCTGGCGGCTTTGCCTCCTTTCCTATTGCCGTGCTCCATTCCATTCCATTCCAATCGCTCTCCTCCTGCTCACTCGCGTGCGCCCACTCCAAAATACTCCAATTTGCTCTTTATACGACCATTAGTCAACTTATTTGAGGTCCGTTCAAACGTTTTTTTTTCCAGCTGCTCCATTCAATTTATCGCCGCCCCTCATTTCTGTTTTATTCTTAAAATTCCGTTTCACGTACATTTTGATCTGCGGACCTTGTTGCAGTCCCACTGGGAATTTCAATTAGACCTACAGTAATCCCGAATTAGATCACAACAGACGACTACCGTTATCATAATCCGGATTTCAATCCCGCGAAATGTCCGCAGATAGAATTGTGTACAAAATTTGAGAACATTCAAAATTCAGTTTCATCCGATCTACATGCACGAAAACCTTGAAGATTAAGCGATTTCGAATCGACTAATTAACAATAAAAGGTGTCCTCGTGGTGTGTGTGTGCGTCTGTCTGTCTTTCTCCACAAAAATAATGACAATTTACAACATGCAAATCAACTTTAATTGCGTTCGCTCGTCTGCTCCTTTTTTGGCGTGGCGCCAAGGTCGCTGACCCGTCAAACTGCGTCGGCCACGCCTGCTTATAATAGTAATTATCTCATCGTTGCCCAAATAAGCCTAATTTGCCATCGTTTGGCTCACTTCTCCCAATTTTTATTTCTTCCTCTCTTTTTCAGCGTGCTTGTTTTAGAAGTTGCCGCGCCGCGCGTACGCTTCATATTTGCTCCTTCGTCGTTGCATGCAGTGTGTCGCAATGGTGTAGGTGTTGCGCGTTTGGTTGTTGTGCTGAGAGTCGCGTTTTCGAGTCCCCCATCGTCAAACTCAACGAGTTTTGCTGGATTTTCAGTCCAAACTCGATGTGTACGGATTCGCCGTCTTGCTTTTCATTTTGTTCATTTTGTGTGCGCCATCCAAGTTACGCGATGTATGTACACAGACACACGCGCACACACATGTCCAAGTCTTCTTAATTAATGAAAAGCATCCTAACGAGTCTCGTCCTCATCCCGTCATTTCGCTCACCGCCCTGAGTAAGAAGAAGAAGAAGAAGAAGATGGGGGAAAAAAAGTGTAGAGTTGTGTCGTCTAAAGAACGCCTCATTAGCTCGTTTTCGTCTCCTGCAATTAAACATTGATTTGTTGGTTTTAATTTAATTAATTGCCGCCCGAGTTCGGCCATCCCGCCGCCGCCGCCAGCGCGAACAATGAGCCACCATTTTTATTTGACATTTCCTTTGCTCTATTTCTTTCTTTTTTTTTGCTAATTCCCTACAATTTTCAACATTTGTCAGAGTCAATACGAATCCCGCAGCGTTTCAGTCTATTGGATTTTTCTCGAATTTCTACTATATTCTTAAACTCGAAACTATATGATATTTATTTTGAATTTTGATGTTCGTTGCTCTTTTTTCTAAGCTAAAATCATGTCAAAAAATATTTGCAAGTTTGCACTGAAAATTTGAAAAAAAAATGGAAGATCGAGCAAATCGATAGCTTTTTGAGTAAATCGGTTCTTCAAAAATGAATTTTTTTTTTGAAACTCAAAAATTTTCAGAAAAATCACCGTTGGAAATTTTTAAAGCTTCAAAGACGACTAAAATAATTTTTTTTTCTAATTAGGAGGGTCCCATTTGGATTTGATCCAACAATTGAATAGTCTTACCAATTTTGTCACTAAAAGAAAGAAGAAACCGCTCGACAAATAATCGAGTATTTTTTTTTGCTGGGGGCGCGAGGAACCATTTATGGCAAGACCAAATCAAGGATGTATCGAATATCCAGGCAAGCGAACCCCGAGAGGGTCCCTCTCCGTCCGTCGGCACTCGCACGCCTCCTCTCGCGTATGCTCTCCTAGTCCGATGCTCATTAGCTCATTTGTGGTTGTTGGTGCAATTAGCAATCGATGCAAATTAATTAAACAAACACATAGACACTCGAAAGCGAAGGCCGTCGGCGAAAAAAAGAAGAAGAAGAAGAAGGAGGAGGAAAAAGGTCCGGCCCACCTATTCTATTTCTTTTTTTTTCGCCCCCCCCCCCTTTTATGCTTTTTTTCCGCACCAAACCATTCCATTTTTTGTTCGCCAAAAAACTCTTGTTCTTTTAGGGTTTTTTTTGTTGCTTAAATCACCCTAATTAATCTCGTTCGCTCTCATTTTCTCAAGAGCAGTAAAATCCGGACGGGGAGAAAAAAAATAGGCGAATACGCATATATAAACAGCACGAACGCGGCGAAGAATGCGCGCTACGTTTGGGGGGAAATGATGTGAGGAGAACGAAATGAGAATGAGGAACACCGGCGTGAATGGATGGAAAAGTAATCAGCGGTGGTGCTGACTGACTGACTGACGAATCGCTGATCATCTGATCTCTCAACTGGCGAGCCGGCGAATCCGAGCATTCGGTGGAAGCGAGTTGCACCATCTGTGCGCCACACAGTACCTCCCAGAGTGGGTGTTGCCGCAATGGCGGCGCCGAGCCGCAACGAGAGAGCGTCGGCGTGGCCGACATTCCCACGGCGTCTAATGTTTCCAGACGACACTACTTTGATTTCATTAGAATTCCGATGGTTTTAATGATTTGTTGCACTTCCGGCAATTTCGTGCCGCGCGCCCGAGAGCCACCCATAATTAAATGTTGTCGCCACGGTCAGGAGACTACAGGGTGTCATTTAAGTTCCCGCACAAAAGTTTGACGCCATGAAGGGCTTGGCTGGCGCACTTTTCGTGCACCAATACAATTTATTTTTGTTAAATAAGGTATATTTTACTTACTTTCCAAGTTTCACCTCTTTCGGATGTGTTTCCGAGAAATGGCGAAGGCTAACATCCATCGCGCTTCCATTATCGAAGTTCATAAGCAAAATGTGAGCCCGAGAGACATCATTGAACGCCTCGCTGTGCCTCGTAGAACGGTTTGCGACACCATCAAACGTTTCAAGGAGCTAAATACGACCAGTGACCGTCCCAGACAAGGAAGACTCGTCTCAGTAACCACTCCTCAGAAGATAAACGCCGTCAAATCGAGGATCAGGCGAAACCCCCACAGGAGCATGAGAAAGATGGCGTCAGACGTGGGAATGAGCATCTTCGCTATGGAACAAATCGTCAAAACGAAGCTTGGACTGACCCCATATCGTGTCCAAAAAGCGGCAATTCTATCGGCCGTCAACAAGCAGAGACGCTTCGAAAAAGCAAAACAACTTCTTGCTCGCACGCAGTCTGGAGAACATCTCGTCACTGTCTTCTCCGACGAGAAGCTATTCACTGTGGAGGCGGCATTCAACTCACAAAACCATCGAGTACTTGCCCAGACATCCCAGCAAGCTTCTGAGAAAAGCAGAACAATACATCGAGCCTCACATCCTGCCAGTATGATGGTTTTTCGGTGCCATCTGCTCAACCGGGAAGCGCCCTGGTTTTTGCAGATCAGGGGATGAAAATGAACAAAGAAGTCTACGTTCGGGACTTTTTAGAGGAGCATGTGATGCCCTGGACCCAAACGCATTTCGTTGGGCAGAAATGGGTCTTTCAACAGGACGGAGCACCCGCCCACACTGCCAAAACTACTCAGGAGTGGTGCCAGACCCATTTTCCCGACTTCATCAAGTCATCCGAATGGCCTGATTGGTCCCCAGACCTGAACCCGCTTGACTTCTCCGTGTGGGGTCTTGCAGGAGAAGGTCAACGCAAAACCCCACTCAAGTGTAGAGACTCTGAAGAAGACATTACTGGCGGAATGGCACAATCTTTCCATCGAATACCTGCGTACCACAGTCGCATCCTACCCGAAGCGTCTCTGTGAAGTCATAGCTCCGAAAGAAGGCCGAATCGAAAAGAGTTAATAGATAAATATTTGTTATACTATAGATAAAAAATATTTCGAGTCTCGTTTGATTTGGACCTTTAGTTTCAGAAATATACGTCTTCAAAGTTGTGCGGGAACTTAAATGACACCCTGTAGGGCAGAAGCATGCCGACTTGTTCGGAGCACACGTCGGAGCAGCGGCCCCCCCCCCACCCCCCAAGCTCTCGCCTACTAGCGCCCTGATTTTATCCATTAATTTGGGTAATTACACGGCGCCGAAAACGCCCCCCGCGCACCTGCGAATTTCTCGCCGCCGCGTTTTTTTTTTGTTCCATGAGTCGTTTCTCGAAAACTCGATTAGTCGTTACCGACTTCAGAAGTCCGTCGTCCGATTCTTTCGAATTTCATTGGGCGATTTTTGGATTTCAAAATCGTAGGTCTTTTTTTTTCCAGATGTTCCAACCAAAAAAAAAACCGTCGACCCAACTTGACTCCTAAGAAAATCATTTTTCGCTCGTCTGAGAATTCTTCAAATTTTCGTAATTCTGTAGATCCGATCTCGAATTTCACTTTTTTTTTTCTTGATTTTTCATTTCAACTCAAATTTGAGAAATCGGTCATTCATTAACAAAATCTGAAATATTTTTGATTCAATTTCAGCAAATCTCGAAATTTTCTTTGGAATTCCTCGATATTTTATATTCCGCTTTCATCATTTTTTCTAGAAGAAATCGAAGTGTACTAGCTATAAATAGGACTTACTCAAGAAGCTGCACCTCAATGTTCGATCTTCCGCCGAAATGTGATATTTCAGAATGTTTTTGCAGAAATTTTTTTTTGCTGGTTTAAAAGCATCGAACACTTGTAATTTTGGTTCGAATGAAGCGAAAATACAGAAAAAATCGAAAATTACTCACAAAGCTACTCGAAATGTTCGATCTTCCGCCTCATCGGATTCTCGTTCGCCGCATGTTCTCGAATTGCTTCAATTAAAATCATTTTCACGCAATGCTTGAAATGTCGCTTATTTTTATCAAATCTCTCGATTTTCGTAGAATTTCGATTCAAAAACGAAATCATTTCGAGAGAATTATCGAGAATCGTTGCGTCGAACTGAACTGTCCATCAGTGAGTCTCGGTGCTCAGCTCCTGCTGCTCATGCTCCTCTTGTTTGTTTTTTTTTTGTTGAATTTTCTGCTTCTCGAAACCTTTTCAACCATAAAACGCGAAAATGTGTGCGGCTGTGATGCCCTACGAGGACACCTGCTCAACGAAATATTGGATTAATGCCTAGATTCTGCGTCTGCGTGTGCGACGTCTCGAAACCCTGTAATTAAAGCAAATTATCTCGGCAAAACTGGAATAATCACCAAATCGCATTTGAGTCGTGTGCACGCACCTCAATTTCTTTCTTCATTTTTTTTCCCATCCCATTGTTCTTTAACTCTTTGCTCGGCGATTTGTGCTCAAAATCGATTTGTGTTAATTAATCTGGCATGTCGAATATGTCTGTCTCTGGGTGTGTTTGTATGTGACACATTCACACACACACACACACACATCTCCATGCTTTTGCTTTTTCGCCTTTTTGTCGTATGGCGTCCGGCACGCGCGTGGTCCCGATTATAAGAGCTCACCTGGTAGATCACTGCGTCTCAGCCGTCGTTGGTCAGAGTTAGACGAATTGAGTGCATGGAGATCATGCATGAGGTGAGAGAGAGGCAGACAACTAGAGTCATAGCGAGTGAGAAGGAGTGTGGGGGAGGTTAGACAAAAATGATTTGACCAACTTTCGCGAGACAATGTTTTTCTCGATGTGTCGATTTACGGGAGAGTTTCGGGTAGATCAAAATCAGGACAACAAAATCGGGAAAATCACATTTTCAAAATTTTTCTCAGTTTTATGCTTCTCTCTCTCTCTCTCTCTCTCTCTCTCTCTCTCTCTCTCTCGCTCTCTTTTTCTATCTCAATATTCCTCTCGGTCTCTCTCTCTTTTAGCACTGTTCTTCATCATTCTCTCATCATTGATAGTTTCAATTAAATTCCTCTACTTCTCCTGATAGTCCTCCATTCAAAGGATACTGTATCTCATCTCTCTCTCTCTTTCTCTCTCTCTCTCTCTCTCTCTCTCTCTTTCTATCTCTCTCTCTCTCTTTCCCTTTCTCTCTCTTTCTTTTCAATCTTTTGTGCGCCGCGTAATTTGTTATTAGAAATCAGTAGGCGAAGTAAATAAAAAATTAATTTCTTTGCTATACAAATCAATTGGTTAATGGGTGCCATGACTATAACAATTACCAATGGATAAATTACATAAGCCGGGTGTCTGCGTCTCGCCGCCCCGCACGCTCTCTCGCGCATCGGCGCGCTGTCCGATTGTTATTAAGCGTCTTAGTTTAGTAGTTTTGGAGTTGCCGTTGGTTGGTTGGTTGGGGGGGGGGCCGTCGGAGGCCCTCTCGCTCGCTGGTTGCTTGTGCTCGGTGCCGCGGCGGCGGCGCGCATATGCCTAATTTGATTTTTTTAATTTCTCATTCGATATATAAATTTATTAATTCGTCGCCTAACCAATTTCTCACATACGCCTTTTCATTTTCTCCAAATATTCGTCATTGCTCTATTTTTTTTTATTTTGCAATTCTCGACGCGGAGTCGAACCCTCGATGGTCATTCTCAAAAACAGTTCCGTCATTTCGGTATATCATCGATTCGTTTGGACTGCTCAAACGTCGGAAGATCGAACATTTGTGCATTGTGACTGATGAGTACGGAAGATCGAACATTTAGGGCACATTTGTGAGGAGTCATGATGATTTACGTAATTTTTAAGCATCAACTGATATGATATCTAATTAAAAATAGCACAAAATTTCTATTTAAAACTCATTTTTTAGTGAGCGGAAGATCGAACATATGATCAGCTTTTCACTCGTTTATCGTACAAAAATTCGAAAAATTATTTACCGACGAATCAAATATTATTTATTGTCGGTTTCCCATAAATAAACCGATACGCCATAATATTTGAGGATCATTCGATGCTTATCAATTTGCTTTTATGTGCGATGCGATTTTTGTTTCGATTAATACATGCATGAGAAATTGGGTTTATTCAAATTCATCTGCCGACAATTGTCTGTGGAATCCGACGCGAAGAAATTGTCCGCAGATCGAACTTATTAAGAGTTCGACTATTTCTAATAAATAATTCAATAGAAATTTGTTGTAGTCATCGGGGTTTCACAAATTTGGAATATTTAGGCGATTGAGAAAATATTTTGGGTCCTATATGGAATATTAAGAAATTTAAAAAAGACCTGATCGATTTTGAAAAATTTGCAATTTTTTAAAATTTTGCTTCGAAATGTGAGTTCTAAGAAAATATTTATTGCGAATCTCAATTCCCGTCATCATCATTAAACGATGCCCATATTGGAATGAGGAGGGAGGGGTAGGGGGGGGGTCTCGTTTTGCGTAGTTAGTTAGTTGATTAGGTGCCTTCAATGACTACCTCATCCTCTTCAAAACTCGACAAACCTTCGTCTTCATCCCTCCTTCATTCTCCATAGCATTCATTCATTCATTCATTCATTTTTTTTCTCCATCTTCATCATTCGGCTCCAAATCAATCCGCCTGGAGATAACTCAATCTTGCTCTCGTCCATCATCATCTTCGTATTTCTCTCATCGCATCATTGCTCGATTCCCATCCTCTAATTATTGCCCACTGAATTTTCCAGGCAACTCATTCGTCGACAAAATCACCCCCTAAATAGTTTTCCTGTCTCATTCATTCGCTTTTTTTTCATTTTTCACAGTGCCCATTTTTTTCGTTACGGGACCCATTCGCCCTTTTTTTTTTTGAGTAGTCTAAACCCACGAAAATGTCCGCAGATGAATATTTTGAAATATTCGGCGAGCAAATCCAACATCAACATACAGCCCACACCTTTTCCTCCAAATTATGCGATTTTAAGATATCCATATTATTTGATGACCAAAAAAAAATTCGCATAGTATTACACTCTTAACTATTTTTTTTTTAAATATTTTTAATCAAAAGTCGTTTTTTTTTAACAGAAAATTGAATATCAGAAAAGAGAAGCGAAGATAGAATTATTAGAATTTGTCTATCGATTACCCGCCAATTTTTTTGCATGCGCCTTTAATGAATACTATATTTTTTATTGAGTTCCAATCAAAACGAATATTTCGGCAAAAAATTTGAATTCCTTTCAAAATGTTTTTGGGATCTGTGGATTGGACGAATCTCATTTACCCGTTCTTCTTCTTCTTCCTTTTTATATCGCCTCAAATTGTCCGCAGCAACGAATTGATAACATCACAATGTTGCATATCTCAACTTAATGTTATAATTCATTTTTCTCTCTCTCTCTCTCTAAGCAATTCAGCGAAAATTAGGTTTTAGAGAAATGCCGAATATTGTCCGCAGCAGAATCTATCCAAATTTGGAAATTAGTTTTCCAATGAATTATCCTTTTTTTAAGCGTTTCCTCATTTTCCCCAATGAATGTCCGCAGGAATAAAATAGAAATAAGATTGATTCTTGGAGTAGCTCTTACAGCTCTCTCTTGTAGTGCCGAGTTTGCATTTTGGATCAATCGAAATTTGAGATAGCTTTTAAATACTTTGGCTATTAACAAAATGTATTAAGCGACTCGTTTTGTTTTTTCGGACCAATTAAAACAGAGTCCCACGACAATCCGATTGTTGCCCTTTCAGCAAACAGATTCACATTCAACAATTGAATCATATTATGAATATTTAGGAAAAATATTTTTTTGGTTTAAAAAGCCATCAGATAACAGAACAATATTCAACTGACCGTTTTTTTTCTGCCAAATGTCGAAAACGCGAAAAATTCATAAATTCGTCGAAGCGTTGGCAAATTAGTCGGCAAATACGAAAAAGGAACCCATAAATTTGGTGTGGCCGTGTGAATGTTTACACATTCACATCGAGAGAAAAAGAAATGATAAACGGCATCGCATAAAATAACAAATTAATAGTACAAAATGCTCGTTTTCATTCACCTGCCTCACAAATTCTGTCATTTATTATTATTTTTTAATTATTTAAAAACTGGAAAAATAATATATATATATAATAGAAATGAGAATCAATGAGTGAATGAGTGAGAAAGAAATTATCATTAATAATACTAATAATACTAGGATCCGATTATGGTCAAGTGTAATCCCAACATTTTTTATTGAGAAATCAAAAAGTCTGAAATCATATGTGTGTGTGCTCGTTTTTTTTTTCTCATGTTTTTTTCCGTATTTTTAATTAATCATTTTAATGGAAATATACATCTAATCCGACTGCAGAGCAGAAAAAAAACGGATTTGTGCTTTTTTATGGGTTTTCCGCACGGGACCCAATTCATTCATTCGTCCTCGATTTGTTTGGATTTGTTTTTCTCTTGTCGAATTCCTGCTGCCGACATTTCACGGGATCCCATTTTCTCTTTTTTTTCGCCAAAATAAAACGCATTCTTTTTCGTTTCCTTTTTAATCCTCCGACCAACCTGATAATCGCCTCATTTTTCCTTGATTTATGGATTTTAAGAAACCTGCGAATCGTCCGCAGATGACTATGCTTGCTTTAATATCATTTTAATTATGTATATCAATGCTTGCTGAATATTAAAATCAAATTGGGGTCATGGAAGTCAATCAGATCAATCACATCTGAACGTTCCGAACCATATCTCACCAGCGGTCGAGCTGCGGACATCATTGGAGGTTCCAGAATCGGTTGCAGAGCTCGCCTCCTCCTCCTCCTCCCTCGTCTCAATTCGTCGCCAAATGAAGTCAAGTGAAGTCAAATCTCGTCTGACGATGTTTTTAACGAAAATTCGAACAAAATTTCATCAACTCGGAAGGCCGTCGAGAAAAGAGGAGCTCGAGTTGAATGAATGAGCCGAGAAGTGAAGAATTCGAAAGAAGCGAATAGGCGCAGAATTAGATTTAAGTTATCTATCACACACGAGCACGAGCACATCGAGTACTGCTCCAACCTTCTTAACGAGCCGTGTTGGTTAGGGCGTGATTTCATTGAAGTGTCACACTCGACAAAAATCGCGCGTGCCGATTCGAAATGAGATTTGTCTCATCATCATCAACAAGAACCACACAATTAGAGGTCCCTTCTCTTTATCGCCGCCTTAATACATATTTCCTACCGTAATCAATCAGGTAGCGGGCGCGGGCCGATGCAATTTAGTGCACACACCCCATTTGAGAATGGACCGTCTCGCTGTCTCTGTCTCGAGAATGGGACCCAAAAAAAACACACATAAGACGGCAAAGTGATTCGTGTTTCACGCTCAATTTGTTCCATCAATTGACACCCGCTAGTGGTGGTGTTGATTCGGGTCGATGGTGAGTGGTGCCCCCAATACATAGGCACATATAATCGCCATTCAACTACTTTTGATTTGCCTTCTACAGTAATCTTCGAGTTGGACCCAAAAATAGGCAAGTAGTTTATGGAACGTATCATTCGCTCTCTTTATCTCGTATGATGATTGTAGGGCAGATCCCGCGAATTGTCCGCAGATGAATCCATCGAACCCCTCTCTCCATACTAACAAATTGTGCGCAAATTTGGCACATAATTGAAAGGCTGCTTACGCGGGGGGGCTCGACTGAGCGGTTACCGGAAAAATTATATCGAATTGAATGAATGAGCGAAAGAGTGTTGCCTCACCACCACACATAATAACAATAATAGTTATAATAATAATAATAATACTAATAATAAACTGAGGGGGGCGGGGGACCCACAATTTGCACACACATCTCTCTCTCTCCACCCTTCAATGGTCCCTTCCGACGACGTGTGCTTTACCTCATTCTCACCTCCAAATATGGTGTAATTTATTAACTCATGTATATCGCGTCGTGAGATCACTCATGCGCGAATTTCGGCCCTCTTCTACCAATTTTTGCTCGTTTCCATCACACCTTTCCTCGCCCCGCTTCCCCTCCCCTCCTCCCAAGCTTTACCCGTTTAAGCTGTCGCTAATGTGCTCGCGTTGGGTGGGTGCCGCTCTCAAATTGGTCCCTTCTCTCTTCAACACTTTTCACACCTTTTTACCTTCGCCTCCCCCCCCCCCCTAATATGTTTATGGTCCGTTCTCTCGCCGAGCCGAGCCGACATCGACTTCTCTTCGACCTCCACCTCTGGTTCAAGCCACGAAAAAAAGTGCACCTCATTAAAAAGAAAATCGGTTAGCTGGAACTAATTTAATGGCGCCCCCCCCCTCTCTTCGCTCTCGCCGCCGCCAATGAGCCTGAAAGAAAAACTACCGTAGGCCGCTGTATGAATTTCCTCGCATATTCTCCTTTTCGGCCGGTTTTTTGCCAAATTATTCATATTCCAATTATCTTTACCAATTTCTCGCATATTCCCTATTCTAGTAGCAATTCTATAAGTTGACGGACCACTTCATAGTAGGATTCAGAGAAACGGGAGATGTCCGCAGATGATCGAATTCATTTGATTTCTGTATATACTGTCGATGAGATTCGAGAAAACAACCTGAAAACCAATTCAATTGCTCAATAATGTTGGCTCAATTCGAAGCGACGTGTCCAACAAGTTTTCATTATTGCATTTATGAAATAAACGGACCCAATTTGTCGTCGCGGGTCCCGCAAAGCGTAACCGCGAATTTATGATAATTTCTCCTCACTTCGTGCTCGTCCGACGCCCAAATTGCGTTTTCAAATAAATTTGCCTTTTTTGGGAGGCCTTCCTTCCTACAGTAGTAATCATAATAATAATCGCATTTTCGGCTCCGAGTCTCGTTGTGTCGAGCTCGCAAAACGCAACGGACCACAATTAAATCGTTAGGGTCCCTCCATCTTCACGGCGAGTAATCGCATTTCAACGGCAAATTAGTTGGCCTAATAATAATAATAATAAAGTGTCAACACATCGATATATACTATATATATATAATATATATGTATGTATAATTAGAAGCAATCAATTTCAATTTTTCGCGTTGCCCCCAAATTGTTGCCAATTTTTTTCGCATTTTTGCGCGCGTTTTGAGTGTGTGTGTTTGAGATAATTAATCACGATGAAAACCTCTCGGAGCCGGCCGAAAAACTCGTAAACCGCCGGCACGCTGGGACCACCCCCGACTCGGAGGTCCTTGTTCGGCTGTGGCTGCTGCTTGCGCGGCCAATTAGCTAATTCACGAATGTGCGATTTGATTACATTAAACGAGCAAGTCCCTTCTCTCAAAACTCCTCCCAACGAAAATCTTGATTACTCCCATTCGCCGTGTTTTCGATTCATTTTTCCCAACCCCAATCCCTCCATTTTACTCATCAAGCAGGTATCAATGTTCGATCTTCCGTTTCATGAGTGCTTCACTTGAAAACTGCATTTCTCGTTGCTCGATTTTGAGTTTCAGCTTCTCGGTCAAATCAATTGATCAGGCATTAAAAAAAGAATGGGCCGATACCCAAAAAATTGCGAAAAATGGATGAACACGCGTTTCTCTCATTCCTTTTTCGCCAATTTTTCTACAAAAATTTTTTGACATCAAATATTCTAGGAAACCGGAAAAGTGTCCGCAGATGGAATTTGACAAATAAAAAATCGAATTCTCGCGATTTCCACTTTAGAAATTAAACACGCATTCCTGCGAACGTGTCCGCAGCATACCTATGCTATATGTGCAAATGTGAGGCAATTTTCGAAAACCTCCAAATAATCACCATTCGATTCCCCACACACTTTCAACGCTTTTTTTCTCGCTCGCCGTCCAACCATTCAAGCCGCTAACAACAAAAACTGTACATGTTTGTCAATCGTACAAGCCTCGCGAAATCAATCACAAAAATTGCGCTGTTTTCCCACATTCGTGCTCGAAATATTCTTGTCGTAATGGCCCTTTTTTCAAATGCAAAAATTTTTTTGTTTGATTTCGATCGTTAAACATATTATTTATGGTTCTCTATTATTGCTGGGAAATTGGTGTTGACTCATGATTAACGATCGAGTTGAATTCCGTATAGGTGATCGCCGTATCAAATTTGCAAAACTTAGTCGCAGATAACAATAAAGTGGGCGGAGTCGATAGAAATTAGATGAGAATAAATGATTACGGTAGGCACCTAAGACGAAGCGATAATTGAATTTGTCGGACGCACGGCCATCCATGAAAATTTTCAGTCGAAATTGAATAGGAAATTCATGTGCTCGCTCGCATCTTTTGCTCATCCTAATCACCATATGTATAAGGTTGGAGGAGGGCTATGAGAAGAAGTTGGAGAAGAACGACGAGAACCGAGGAGTCGGAGGAGGAGGGCCCGATGTTGGCCACGCCCACAACATTTCGAGGCCCCCGCATCTTGTCAAAAGCGCCAATACAACAGCGCGGCCATCGTTTTCTCTTCGCGGCAATATTCTATTTTTTTTTTTTCGGTCGCTTCATATCGCATATGTATATCGATTGTGTCAACACCGGATGTCTGTCGGCAGGTGCGAAAAGCCGAGCCCATTTCAACCCGGAGAGGGGGGGGGGGTTCGCCGAGCGAGTTTATGATGTCTCAAAAGTTGTTCCATCCATATGGCTTCACACATGCTACCGTAGTCGACTCGATGTTGTAATTTGTCGGTTGATGGGTGTCGAAAAGCCTCGTCGCACCTGTCGTCGCCCAATTGTTTTGTTTTCATTCGTCGTCCCGCAAGGTTGGCTCGCCGGACGCGCTCACTTCTAAGGCGCCACCATTGGCGCAACTCCACACCAATGGCGCCGTGCGTTACCTGTGATGGTCCGCCGAGATTATGCCTCCTCTCGACCCCATCCAACCACTCGTTTTTTGCGGCCTCGCCGCTTTCGCAGTTTTAATTAATTGCAAGCACATGTGGCACCACTAACTAATCGCAAATGTGCCGAAAAAAAAAGAATGAAAGCAGCAACAACACTCCAAACTTCCTTGACTCCCCGCGTTTTTTTTCATTTCTTTTTGGCTCTCTCAATTTGACATCGAATTTGATGGCAATTTCGATTGCAGGTATCTCATGATATGGATGTGGCACTGCTGAAAATGGACGAGAGTTCGAATCCGACGCCGCGCGCGCAATCCGCCTCACCAATGGCCGATTCCAAGGAGATAATGAGGATGCTGAGCGAGTCGTCGTCGCATGTTTTCGGTAGATCAAAAAAAAATGACCCAGCCAAACATCAAATTGTAGGATCGATGGATCGGAGCAGTCCGAAATCGCAACTCGAGCGGATTCTCGGCGAAGCGGCATCGTCGGCGACGTTCGCCTTCGACTCGAGCGTCTTCAACGATATTTCGTCGTTCACCACACTCCGCAACTCGTCGAAAACTCTCAAATGCCCCAAGTGTAATTGGCATTACAAGTATCAAGAGACACTCGAGATTCACATGAAGGATAAGCATAGCGATGCCGATGTAGGATCATAGCGCATCGACTAATCAGAGTTCGCCAATTTAGGTGAAATGCGTCTACTGCGCCGACAATCTCCAACATCCGAAACTTGCTCGCGGCGAAACCTACTCGTGTGGGTACAAGCCTTACAGGTAGATCAATTCATGTGCAAACCAATCCGCAAATTTTTCCAATTTGGTTAGATGCGATTTGTGTCGATACAGCACCACAACGAAGGGCAATCTTAGCATTCACATGCAAAGCGACAAGCATTTGCACGCCGTGCAGGAGCTGCCGAATAGCATAGGTATGCTGCGGACATATTCGCGGGAATGCGCGTTTAATTTCTAAAGTGGAAATCGCGAAAAAATCGATGTTTAATTTGTCGAATTCCATCTGCGGACACTTTTCCGGTTTCGTAGAATATTCAATTTGTGCTCATTTCATGATTGAGTGCTCAATTTGGTTAGCTGAATGTTCTTATGAAACCAAGGAAGCACTTCAGAAGTGGGCGGGGCTTCATGCTATAATTTCGAATTTCTTTTCTAGAATTGAAAACTAAATAATTCGTCAAAGGCGCATTTCCATCAGTGATCAAGACGTTTTTTTTAATTTCAAATTGTCAAAAACGTTCGTCTTCGGAAATTGAGGGATTTTCTGAACAAAAAAATTGCAGAGACCAATTTTTGAAATTTTCGAAAATCATCAAATTCCGACAAATTGTGTCATTTTCAAAAAAGAAATTTTCGAAAAAAAAATTGCAGCGAATTTCGCGTGTCCGGTATCTCGAAGCTCGCCGATCGACGAGACCGATTCGAATCTCGTCTGCCTCATCTGCGGCGTGTTCTCGTCGGAATCGCTGACGGAGATGTTGGAGCACGTCGAAAAAGACCGAAGTCGTCCGAATCACGGCGACGTTTCGATCGTCAACGGCTGCTTCCGCTGCCATTTGTGCCCGTATAATACGACGCTCAAGGCCAATTTTCAGTTGCACACACGAACCGACAAACATTTGCAGAAGATTCAAACGGTGAGTGAATCTCGATGGTGGTGGTGGTGATGGGGGGAGGGGAAGGGCCGAGGAAGGCCGAAGGAATTGCGCACGAGTCGTTTCCCATGAAATTGTCAAATCACATCATCTCGCCGCGCACAGCGTGATACTAGGCGGTTATTAGGCGCCGAAAACGGGCGCCACCAATTAGATGGGCGGAGTCGAGCGTGCGTCGCTGATTGGCTGATGAGGCGAGCGTCTCGGCCACGCCCACACATTGAGTCTATCGCGCGTCTCTCGCTTCCGCGTGCTCTCTCGCCGAGCAATTATCGCTTATTGACAGTCAACGTCGTCGTCGTCGTCGTCGTCGTCGTCGTCGTCGTCGTTGCCGCCGACCCACGCGCGCCCCGCTCGCGCACTTTTTTCTTCTTGCGCTTGTCTGGTATTCATCGTGTGTGTGTCTGCTGCAGTTTCTTTTCAAAATTCTTGTACGTTCTCATTTACTTATTGATTCGCCCTTTTCGCGTTTTTCGGTTTGATCTACCAAATTTTTTCAATTCCAACGATTTTCGCCAATTATTTCGTGCTAAAAATTACACATAATTTAGCTTAATTGCTTCTCTAATTGCCCAGCCTAAATTCCAGCTCATTAATTTATCGAAAAAGCGTATTTTTTGAAGCAAAAATGCGAATCCTGTAAATTGTCCGCAGACGGGATTTAAAAAAAAAAGAAAAACAAAAAAAAATAATTCTCCTCAAAATTAATGCAATCTCAATTTTTGTCAAAATTCCCTAAATATTCTGAACTCAATAAAATCAATCATTTTTCCAACATTTGTGCTGCGGACGTCGTTCGAGGACAACCTGTAAAATGTCGGCAGATGAGAGAATTAATAAAACGCCGCCGCAATTCTTATTTGTCGAACAAGTAGGGCCAATTACAGATGTTAATCGGTTCAAAATCGAAACGTTTCAAGATCTCGTCGATTTTTTTTGCGGCAATTGCGAGAAAACGACAATAGGCCAATTTTTAGAGGACTGTTGTTGTTCATAATTATAATCGAATGGTCGGGCGGCGCCAATTTCCATTCATTAACAGATTCCGACCGATGATTCCATTCTTATTCATCGAAATCATCTTGGCAATTCTCTCAAAACCATAATAAAATTAGCATAATAAATGAAGAATATAAGCGTTGAATTGGGGAGGAATATGAAAGAGAGGGGGTCGGCCGATTATAAATCATTAGGAGGGTGTGCGAGACACCCCCCCCCCCATTGATCGGCTGTCGTTGGGACCACTTGACACTCTAAATGGTCCGTTCGTTTTCTCGCTCATCTTCTACGGCTAATCCGCGAAAAAAATGGCGATTTGCAGGCGAATCATCTTCGCGAGGGCTCGCGACCACACACTGCCATTTATCGGCTCGCCACCACCAAGACGTGCGTTCAAGTGCTTTGTCGACAGTGCCACGAGGTCATTTCCAGGTGAGAATAATCCCTTCCCACCAAATTCATTCTCTACCGTACTTAATCCAATTAAACGCTTGCGATGATTTTTGATTTTCTGCCAACCAATCATTATAATGCTGCTGCGGACAATTTTCGAGGTTCTCGCCATGTTTGAATTTTGAGAAATCTGAGTCAGAAAATTATTTTTTAGACAATTCAATTGAAAACTCGAATTATTACATAGAGAGTTATAAGAAAAAAAATGTGTAAATCGATTCGAATACACCTGCGGACATTTGACGGGTTCATGAAACCATCGGATTCTTTGGAGACATCTCTCAATAGTTTTGATTGATTTCAGTCTCGAAGCTCTTCGTGAGCATTGCCACGTGTCGAGCAGCACCGGAAACGGAAACGGAATCGGAATCGGTCAACACCAACACCAGCACAACAATAAATCAGCGCAAATTGTGAAAACGTGGCGATGCAAAATTTGTAGCGTCGAGGTTGAAACTCTCGACGCCGCCACAGGTATGTATGAAACAAACATTGAAAGGACCCCTAGGGGGACGGGGGTCGCATGTATATCACATTTGCCTAATTACGGTCAACAACAACACGCAAACGGTACTCGAACAATTGCACTAGCGAAAGAGAGAGAGAGAGCGTTGGGGGGGTTCTCGCCGTCGGGCGAGGACAAGTGGACCCCCCTATATATGGTCATAATCCAGACCGCTTTGTAACCTTTTCAATTCAATTCGCATTTCATTTGCGCGCCGTCGAGCGCCCGCCCGTCCGCCGGCCACCCGCCGCCCACCTCTCATAATCGGCCCTCATTTCTTTTCTGCCCAATCAATTCCGACAATTATTTTGTTGTTTTTTTTTTGTTTCATTAATGCACTCTACTAGTTGGCCTTGATTTTTTTCTCATTCAAGGAGTTGTAGGCTGGACACCGTGTGTTTTTTTTTTGATCGCCTTAAACGGCGACTTGGCGGGCGCCATTCAGACTCGAGTCCTTGTGATGTTGAAGCGATCACGCGTGTAAACTGCTATAATAAAAATGGGCGGTCTCCTTCTGTTTTTTTTTTTGGGCGGTGTCTTCTCTTGTCCGAAATCTATTTGATTGTGAGATTTTTTGTTTTGTTTGCAGGACACATGACTTGCCACGAGCCGTCGAGTTGGCCCGACGAAAAGCTTGGTGAGTCGCTTTACTGTTTTTTTTTTAATTAAATGGCACACACTTTGACAAATTTCATCTGCGGACATCTCACGGGTCTCTGCTTCGCAGATACTTTTCTGATGTCATATTAAAGCGACGAGCTGCGGACATGTTTCCGGTTTTTTTGCCGTACGCTGATTTTTGAGGTCCCAACAATTTCGAGCGCCCAACTCCCTCACCGACGATGACATTAATAGGGCCGACATAAATTTCACGTCAATTTTATGTTCGGTGCACTTTGGCGTCAATTCAAGTGTGCTTAGTGCAGATTGTCGTCAAATGCGATGCGCGCGAAAGTGTTGATTGAGAGATTTTTCAAAAAAAAAAAAAAAAAACAAAAAGGAAGAGTCTCGCGCGTTCACACCGACAAATTTGCGACTTTTCGATGCCCATTGGGACCATTGGGAATTTGGAAAGTTGATGAATGTTTTCGGCACTGGTGGCAATATCCAGCCGGCCTCGAAGAGACCCCCTAATTTGGAGATTTTCTGAGAGAACAAGTCAATCGAATTGTGCCCCCCCTCCCCCCGAAAACCTAACACTTGAATCCAATCATATTTGTGGTATTTGTTTGTGGACCCTCCTAATTTCAATGGTCCACCCCCCCCCCCGCTCTCAGCGTGGCGGTCGGACCCCCGGCGAACTCAATCAGTGCCTCTGGTCGTGTGTTGGTGCTCGCCATTTATGGATATACACGCACAATTAGCGGGCTATTCTGATGACAATCTTGTCAAATTGCACCAATTCTCGAGCTCTCTTACGAAGCAGAACACGCTCAAACTCGCCTAGTTTTTGGCCCCACCCCGTCGCACTCAAAAACGAGATAAACGAGAGGGTCCCGATGATGATGGACAGGTTAAATCGGCTGGCTCACTTCTCCTCTCGCCCCGGCGCCGGCCAACGCCAATTTTTTTTTTTGGCAGCGGGCCTGCGGCTCCGGAAGATTCTAAAGAAATTGGGCAAGCACTTGAGTAAATTGTAAATTGACACCCCGCCCTTTTCGCTGTATTTACTGTCTTTTTGTCTTCGGCGCCGGATAATGGCGGATACACGCGCGCGCCACACACACACACACTTCTTTGATTGTTGTTGATCGAATCGTTTGCATTCAATTTTCCCATCATCAATTCGATATGTTGCCATGATGACTCAAAAATTGTTGCAAAAACATTGAAGAGGCGAGATGAAATTGAAACAGTCGCCAGTCGCGCGTTACGCAACATCTCACGCACTCCTCCATCACAGATAAACGACAGCATAGGCACAATGGAAGCATAATGGAACGGCTGTGGATATCATAGGAATCTTATATGCAAGTTATATGGAAGCATAATGGAAGCATTTTTTTGCGGAACCGCGTGTTTCGTATATGGAATGAGCCGTATGCCTTCCATATGGGCAAATAAGAAAACAATTTGATTGCTGTATTCAAAATTTATTTCATATTAACACATTTATTTAATTTAAAATAAAAAAAAAAACAACAATGAAATGAATTTCAATTAAGATATAATCAAACCATTAGTTACTGGCAACTGCCGAACTATTCGAATCATTGTCAGTACTGACATCGAGCGGGACGCTGTAATAAGTAGAATTCATATCGTTCACACTTGGTTAAAAAGCCGTGTTATGATATTTTTAAAAACAACAACTATTGCTAAGAAATTAGGCAAAAGTCCTAATGCACATTTAACCTATCCTTTTTTCGCAAATATACGCTTGTAGAAAGAAACCGTTATCGAATTTTTACCTTTTCTCCACTTTTCCTAGTCGCTACACTTCGATTATAATGGGCCTATTAATTTGAAAAACTTGTAAACCATTGTTACGTAAACTAAATTTTTCGAGAAAATACAATCAGTTTTTTTACATCAATAATTTTCTTAAAAATAAAAATAATTTATTTTTATTGCATTTTTGGAAACCCTTTAGTGCACAAAATAAAAAGTGAATTGGCGGAAGAAAGAACAACTCCAAAATTTGAAGCAAAAAGGCATTTTGGTTAAAATTTCAAAGACATATGAATACTCACATCTGAGGGTTGCTGGTAGAATCAAGCAGCTTCCTTAATTGCGCCGCGAGCGCTTCCGGCGCTACACCAAATTTCCTTTAAAGTCGTTGGCGCATTCTATCGCTTAATCAAATAAATAAATTAATAGTCATAGCTCAAAATCTTACAGAAGATTATCCATGACTTCTCGAACCATGCGTAATGCTTTCGCTTTGAAGTCATTTGTCGGTTGTTGCCCAAAGCCATGGATAAGAACATCTGTAATATAGATATTTGCAATAAAGTATAGGATCTTTATATAGTCGGCGTCTGGCGACTTCTGTACTAGAGCCCCACTTAAAAAGATAAATGCCACTGAATGATATTGGTACGAAGGCTGTACGGCAATCGGAAATTTCGGCGATTCGGCTAATGGCAAATTACCGATCGAAATTTTCTTCGGCAATTTGAAAAACCGGCAATTTCGGCAATCGGCAATTCCATTGCCGCACAGCCCTGATTGGAACCAAATAATCAACAAGCTTTAAACTTAGGAAGTACTTTATAAAGACTTCATTGCGCATATTTTTCTAATTGAAACCATTTCTGGAGTCGAACAGGCCAATTTTTGATGATAACAACTTACAAATTGCGCGTACGAAGGTTTAGGAATTGGCGTTGATTTTGTTGTTTGTGAGGACTGTGGAGAAAAATTTTTTTGCTGAGTTGGCGAGTAAATTGGACTATCTGGATCTGAAGTGTCGAGCGAATTTGGTTCCATGTTAGGGACTTCTGGTTCTTTGTTATTGACTTCTAGAGCAGTTTCAGTTATATCTGACAACACTCTCGATCTTGTCTTCATCTGTAAAAAATTTCAAAACATTATGTTTTATTAAAAAAAAAAAAGCGAGCGATAATAAAAAATATGTTAAAGTAAATAAAAATAAAACGGATTCGATGAGAAATTAAACACAATTCGATTGAGAAAATATTTAAATTCGATTTTAAAAGTGTCGGAAACGATTTGAAAACATCGTATCGATTTTAAAATTTTCGAATGATGATAAACATGAAAATGATAAACATGAAAATTTTTCCTTTATTTTTTAAAAACATTTTTCCTTTAATTTTGAAAAAAATTCTTTAATTTTTGACAAAAAAAAAACACAAAAAAATCTTGAAAATTCATTGAGAAAAAGCAAAAGGACAAAAATTTTGAAAACGAATTTCGAAAATGTGAGGCGTGGCCGCATTGTGCAAAGCGGCGCACGGTTTTGCAATGCTGCGGCACGCCTCTTCTACGCGCGTCTGCTACCAGTTTGGAGCAAATTGTGAGTAGTTTGCGATGCCAATTTCGGAAAAACCGGCAAAAATATATTAATACGACTAAATTGTAGTTGGCAATCTTTAAACAAAGTAAGGAACAGTTGACTGAATTAACATAAATCTGAGTAGCATAAGTCATTAAATGGTAGAAGCTAAATTTCGTATGTTGTGTATCATGTAATTTTCAAATTTTCATTGTTTATATGATAGCATAAGTTTTTTGTATTGATTTTTCTAGAAATTGTCTTGGTCTGCCGTCCAGACGCCAATTGTATAATGTGTAATGATATATGATTATTTTATCCATATTTCATCCATATTCGTTCCACGGCTCGCAAACACCGGAAGCATATTCATCCCGTTTTCATTCCATCCATATTCGTCCCATAATTCTTCCACAGCCACTAAGAATTACATTATGCTTCCTATATGGAATCATTATGCTTCCGTTCCACAGATTTCCCACAATACTTCCATTATGCTTGCGTCGCGCTTAATCAGTGATTATCCTGTGGTCTGCGCGATGCGCGTCGCCGCTGATGAGCTGCTCATTATTTTTTTTCTCTTCGCGCCAACAACGAAATTCGCCGACGCGGCCAAACTCAGTCAGGAAATTGGAAATTAATTCAATTTTTCTTCCAAGCCACCAAAGAATTTTGATTTCAATTCTCTTCCAAGATAAATTGTTGTTGTTTTTTTTTGTTGAAAAAAATTGCCAAAAATCAACGAAATTTTAAATTTTTAGAATTTTTTTTCGAAAAAACCCGAACAGTCACCAGATAAAATCAGGGTGATGAATGGTGTACACATGGAGTGTCGTTTGAGCCCGGCTCAAAACTTCGAAATACAGTAATTGAATGAGAGAAAAACTGAGGAATTAAGATTCATCCCCCTCGAAAATGTTAGTAGTGTAGAAATGCAAGGAAACCGCATTAAGCAATTGGCTCATTGGCGCAAAAGAGCCGGCCGAGAAGACGCGCCGCGCATTTTGGTGGTCCGTCTTCGATATGCCCGTTTACTTGGTTTGATATCTTCTCCCGAGGGGATCCCGTTCGTCCGTGGCGCAAAACTTTTGAAATGAATGCGCCACTCTATTCTCTCGTCGATTTTTTGACGTATGCGTATTTCGCCTTTCTCGCCATCTGAGTTGTGTGGTCCCGAAGCGCTGTGCGCTGTTTAATGTAATGGGTCCGAATTAGAGGCTTGTTTTGGTTTTCTCGCGCGCGCGCGCTCGCTCGCTCGCTCGCTAGCAGAGCTCATGACTCCGCCCACATTTTGGGCTCCGTCGAGTTTCGCATTCAAGAAATTAGGCGAATTGAGAGAAAATTACAGAGTCTTAAACGAATCAAACACACATCCCCCCAATTTGGGCGCCTTTTCGGTCCCATTTTCTCGCCATCAAACTTTTTTTTTCCCCAATTCTATTCTATTGTGCTCATTTACACCATAATTGACGAATAATTACACCAAAAAAAAACCAATCTAATTCGAATCGATTTTCGAACATTTCTCTGTTTTTCTCTATTAATAACATGAAAATGTGATTACTGTAAATGCAATTTGTCTGCAATGTCAATGACGCCAATTTGCGTATTTTCGACGCGATTTTCTGATTTGAAACGATTCGCCTATGAATTTTTATATTTTTTGTGGCGCATTTCTCGGCGGGCCGCACCAAAAAAAGGCAATGAATACGGGCGGGACATTTGTTTGATTTCGGCGACGAGTCACACGCTTAACACCCGCGCGCATAATTATATGATCACCTTTTGCTCGGGCACCGACCCGACACCAATCTTGCGCTCACACACCCAAGAAAAATCATTAAAAATTGTTTTTGATGACGATTACTGTAGACGCAATGCTTATTCACTGGCTGAAAAAAAATCCAATTTGTGTTGCCATTCATCAGCCGTTATACTCTTACACTTGCCTCAATTAATCAGCCATTATTGGGGCTCTCATTCGCGATTTTTTTTTCGCCTCGATTCAATCATTAGACGAATATTGTGAAAATGTTAACAATTGAATGAATTCTAATTATTTCCAGAATTCGCGATGGTCGACGACGCAGCATATGCATGCGCTGGATGCGGGTTTACTACTAGTGAGTTCATAACACACTTATTCGCTGATAAATTCCCGACCCTCAACGTAGCTCGTGGTGTATCGCGTTTTTGCGCTGCGCGAGCGCGCGCGCGTTCCAATTTCGATGCCGCTCCACTACCGCGCATTTTTGTTTCACTCGATTTTGATTCGATTCGCTTCGACAATGTTCATTAATTGGCGAATTAGAATGAATAATACCTGTATGAATTCGTCGTGTGCGTGTGTGGTGCGCGCAACGATCAGCGGGGTTTAATTGGCAACTAATTCTCCGGGCCTCCTGTCATTTGCCTACCTACCTACCTGCCTACCAATCTCACTCTTTTCGCATTTCATTTCATTTCATTTCAATTTTTGTGTTGTGTGTTGTCTGTCCGTGTGTGTGCGCGTGTGTATATATGTTCGACAGCCCCCCTCCCCCCAAGCTCCTTCCTCCCACCTCCCCCGGATCCGGTTTTTTGTTCGTTGACGATCATCATTGTCAAAAAATCCAAACTAATAACAACAATAATAATAATAATAATAATAATTTAACTGGCTATATATATATTGAGCATTTAAAATAATTATATTGGATGAATTGAATGGCCACATTTTATGTACTTTTTGCGGCAAATCTCCCATGAAATATGCAGTGTATTTTTGGTTCATATGATCAAAATTGGTTATCGTTGTAGTTTTATGCTGGTCATTTTCGATATATAACATTGCTCACTGAAATGCGGCTCGCCATCTGCGGACGCGCACCCACCGCACAAATGTCGCAACCAGCGCCGTCGGCTCGACGTCGCCGTCGGCTAGTAGTCGACCGAAGATACCTGCCGGCGGGATTCGAGCCGACGTCATGCAAATCGGCGTTTTGTCGAAAAAGCGTTCATCAATCGCCCTATTAATATTATTGCGTTTTCGAGTCGTTTTGACGGCGCCCAGTACCGCACCTCATAACTCGCTCATTTGTGCACGGCACCAGCCTCGTTAGATGACGCTTTCTTTCTTCTTCTTCTTCTTCATTTCACTTCTTTCTTCATTCATTCGCGGCCCCACCTCATTTTGTTTTTTTTTTCCACACCGCCTATTCGAACCCTTTCATATTTACCGCCATTTTGAATAGGCAGGTATCAGTTCCATTCAATGTCTCTGTTTTCAATCCCCCCTCCACCCAAAAAAAAATTGAAAACAGAAATTTTGGCGCATTGTTGCGGTGGTTTTCCGGGTGATGGTGCTTCATCAGAGCGGCCCGTTGTCGACCCGTCTACCTTTGTCTTGTCGGCTTCCTCCCTTTCATCTTTTAATGGCAATTATCGATGCGCGTTCGGGCCCCGCTCGTCATTTAATGATAATTGTTCATTTCTCGCGCCTTTTATATATTTTTTTTTCGCGATTCGTGTGCTCATCGAATGAATGATAACGCGCGAATTGCGGCTGCGATGATTAGGCATTCAATCGACGCACTCGGTCGGTTCCAATTCAATTTTTCCCCCTCTTCTTCGTCTTCCTCTCCCACCTCTTTCATCACTTCTTTTTTTTCTCGTTTTGATTTTTTGTTTGATATTCCGGAATTTGTCGAATCGTTTATGACCGCGAAATTTGATTTTTATACGATTCGACGAAATTTATATGGTTTTTTCGCCAACCTTGCAAACAATACACGTTACGACAAATTGCGGACGTTCGATGAGCCGACAGAGGAAGAGCTTCATGTCGAATTCTCCGTAGAAATGGAATGGTTGAAATTATTATTTTCATTTGAATAACCTTGAGTATCAATGCTCCTTTAAATTAATTTTTTAAAAATAACTAAAATGTCGATTTTAATCACTATTTTCTTAGAAATATTCAAAGAGCAAAATATTGAAAACTTTTCCCATCTTCACTCTTTTGTCTCTGTCTCTCTCTCTCTCTGTCTCTCTCTCTCTCTCTTTCTCGGTCTTTAATGTTTTCAAGAACAACGCGACCTCCCTTTAAACAAATAATAGAACCGATTATTTCGGATAGCACAAAAAAAAACGATTCGAATTGCAGAAGAGGTCGCCGATCTCGAAGAGCACGCGAAATCACACGAAGAAGAGCGCGATTCGGCGAGTCCCGGACAACAGAAGAAATCGTCGTCGTGTTCGGTGTGCATCGATCTCGAGAAACACCTCATTTCGGTATGCGCCTTTAAACGAATCTCGAGTATCAAATTCCTTCGTTCAGGACCATCAAATATCGGGAAGCACTATCGAGAAGCTGTTGCTCGTTGAGAACAAGTGAGTCTTCTCGTCCGATGTTGATTATTTCGATCTACCGTTCCGCATAGTTAGTTGCCAACTAACCTATTCTCCACATTTCGCCTCCACCCGTTTTCCCCCCCTCGTTCGCCTTTTTCTATTGTACATAAATGGTCGATCGAAGGCCCCGCCCCTTTGCGCAAACTTGGCGTCTCGCCGCGCTCACAGCCAATCATTTGCTGTTAAACGATAGCTATTATTTTTGTTCCTTGTCATCCGATTTCGCTTCGAGACCCGCCGAACCGATCAATTATTACACTATCCGCCCGTTGCTCTGACTCATCTGTAAATAATAGTTGCGCAATTTGCGATTTAATTAATCTTCGTTGATGATGTGACAACGTTTTGATGAGCAAATAGTAAGCACGCGCCTTTAATGTATACGGTAGGTCTAGGCAATTCGAAAACGAAGTGGCGATTATTTTTGGAAAACGCAGAACCCTACGACAATTTGCAGAATTAATTAATTGATAGCAATTTTTTGATACGATTTTTAATTAGCAATTATCATTTAAATCCATCGCGGTAAATCGAGCCTCTGAATTTCTGCGTATAAACGCCATACCTTACGACAACTCGCAGACACAATCGAAAATGAATGTGTTCATAATTAAGCGAAAGTTGGAGGTTTCAAACACTGTACTTTCGGCAAAATAGCGGAACCATCGTTTAAAGAGGTATGCGCACTTGAAACAGCGAAAAATCGGAGGCGGGGTGGGGGTGGGGAATCGAATAGTTGAAACGAAATCGAACAACTCCGAGAGTAGAACGAGCGAACGATACGAATTGTCTAATTGTTCACGTTTTTGGCCAAAAATAATTAAATACAGTAGTCATGTGTGTCATCGTCGGGGAAGCGAAAGATTGAGGGAAAATGCTAGAGAGAGAGCGAGAGCGAGTCTCATCACTCCGAATTACCACCTCTTCTCTCCCTCTCTCTCTCTCTCCCAACCTGCGCCTCGCATAATTTCGCCGCTAGGCTTACACGAGGCGAAGCAAAGCGAATGGGAGGCGAGCGAGGAGTGGGAGGAGGAAGAGAAGATGGTCTGCACTGGTAATGGGTGGAGAAAACCAGGCGATCATCGCAATTAGTGTTGTGTTTTTGGTAGGCATTGGGTTACCGGGGGGGACGGGGGGGTCGGATTAGATGCCCATCGATGGAATCGACGAGCAGAGAATAGTTGGCGGTGGGATGACCTAATATGGCTATGATGATGATGCACTTCATCCCCCCCCCCTTCCCTCGATGATATAGTTTCGGGTGTTTTGTGCCGCCTATTTTGCATTCGTAATTATTCCCGCACATGACTCGCGATTCGTTCGAGACTCTCCACCATTTTCCATTCCATAATCAATATTCATCATTCGATTTTTCATTTTCTATTCATTCGTATTCATTCATTTCATTCAATTCGGCTTTCGCATTTATTCTCTCTCTCTCTCTCTCTCTTTATTTTTTTTTCTGCTCTACCACCACCTTTTCTACTACTCACTTAGAAGCGCTGATTCGGAATTTCGAAACTTCGTATGGTGTCGATTTGAGGATTTCGCCATCGAGACATTCCATCAGAATCGTTTTGCAGGGAATCGTCATCGTCGGACAACGACTTCCAGCATCGATGCGCCAAGTGCCCGATGGCGTTCAGAAGCGACTCGCAGCTCAAATCGCACATCGTCGAGCACGTCTTCACAACGCATCAGAGCTGTCCAACTTGCGCTCAATCATTTGACGATAGTGAAAGTTTAATGGTATAGTCGTTCGATTCGAGATTCCGCGGTGAACACTTCCGATTTTGATAGGCACACATGATGGAGCATTCGAACGAATTCTGCGATATTTGCTCTGAATCATTCTCATCAAAGGAGGAGTTTTTGAATCATCTGCACACGACGAGGCATCTACAACACGCGAAGAAGCATCTCGAAAACTCGACGGTCGATCTTAACACTCAACAGGTACCGTAATCATTTATTTGCATTATATCATCATCATCATCATCATCACCATCATCATCATGATGGTTCTCGTCGTTCGCCTCTCGTGCGCCTTTTATTCATTTCGATTGATCGCATAATAATGCTGCTTTTTTTTTCTTGGTTTTGTCAGTGCATGCATGTCTTTCCCAATCACCTACAGTAGTCCTTGTCGTGTCGTCGCAATTAGGTGGTGTGCTGGAATGATGTGTGGAGGTGGAGAAGAAGGAAGAAGGCGGAAGAGCGAGACGAGCGTCGGTCGCCCACTGCGGTGATTTGGGTTTATGATTTTTATGACGCGGCAATCAATTGATGAAGCCATCAAAAGGGAGCCGACGAAGCCTGTCGTCGGTCGTCGGTTGAGGCGAAATCGCCAATTATTTTTTCGCGCCCCCGCGTCGTTTTACCCGCTTCTTCGTCCAACCACCTTTTATTTATTATTACAATCATCACATCGTTTTTACCCATTTTTGCGGTTTTGCGATTACCATTTCTTTCGACCAAATAGCGATTTTGTGGCGACCAAACCCGGAACGATGTCCGCATATGTTTCAGCACATATTGATTCGCTCTTGCACAATCGTCATTTCGCTTTAAATAATCTAGTCGATGCGGCATCAGCGAGAGCCGATCTCCATCAATGACTCCCCTTTGAGAGACCCCAATGAGAATTGAGTGTGTTGAAGCATTCGATCTGCGGACAATTACGGCGATCGGAAGAGGGTGCCTGCCGGTGTCAGTTCTCACACATAAACTTGTCGAATCATCAACGCAAGTTTGCCAAATAGATTATGCAAATTGATTGTAAACCGTGATGTTTCGCGCGCGCGATCGTGTGCGCTCAGCCTCGTACCTTTCCTCAATGGTGATTCGTTTCGTCGTCGTCTTCTTCATCATGGTTTCTCTCATTTCTCGCCAAAAAAAAACCTATAACCACAAATTGATTGCATTTTCGTCGTCGTCGTCGCCATAGGGTGGGCAAGCGTTTTTTTTTTCACCGCACACGCCAACACACGCTTTGGTTTTGTTTGCTCATCAATTACGGTAGAAAAATGGTCGATGCTGGGGTGTTCTTCTTCTTCTTCTTTTTCTTCGTCGTCGTCTTCTCCTCGTTCTCCTCAATCGTCATCGACGCCGTCTTCTGGAAACCAAACTGAAACATGCGTATAGTATTCTCATTGTCATTTTCGTATTCACTGAAGCAACTTACGGGGGGTTGAAAACGGTTTATGATAAGACCTTAACTCCCCCTCCCCTCCCCTCCTCTTCCCCTTCCCCCCACCTCAATTTCTTTGCGATTCCAATTTTTCGCCTCTTTATCATTATCAAAGAATTTTTCTCACAAATTCCTAATTTCGAAATGAAATTTTGTAATTTCGTTGTATAGCGTAACCCGGAAATTGTCCGCAGATACTCAATTTATATATCAGAGCAACTAGGAAGTCAATCTCTAATAAGTGTTTTTGAAATGTGTCTGCATATTGGCTTTAAATTGACGGACAAATCAATATGGCGAACCCGGGAGTTGTCCGCAGACATGAAGAGTGAATTTCTGGAAATTAAAATGTTTTATAATAATGTAAATATTCGTGCAGCACGACAATCATAAATGGTAGATCAAAATAGTTCAAGCGACTTAAGGCGTCGTAAAATGTCGTAATCCGGCAAACTAATCCCGAAATGAAGTGCTGTAAAGGACGAATTTGGGTGTTCGGCACGAGTTTTTGACTTGCGATCGTCTTTTATAATATTATTAGTCTAAAATACAACAAGACGGACGCGCGCCCTTCAGGGCAGGCCGGCACCAGGCCTCATTTCAGTTGTTTGTACCGTGTTAGCAAACAATTCGTGTGAAATAGATGAGGACAAATACAATAAGAGATTGATCTGGTAGGCATTAACGCGTACACACACACACACACACACAGTGCACACACACACACATATATTCACAAACATTTCTCTCATTTTTCGCCGCCTCGTCAAAAATCGCGCGGGTTATTCTGCTTCTCTGTCGTCTCTTACGCGCACACACACTCTCTCCCTCTCTCTCCCTCTCTCTCTCTCTCTAATCTCACTTCTACAGTAATCAGCTTGATGACCAAATTTGGCGATGCGAGACGTCGACCGCGTTTTGAGGGATTTGACTTTTTATTATTACCATTATTATTATGATGTTGATGATGATTATTGTTATTGTTTGGTGAGTCCACCAAACTCGCTTAGCCTCCGCAAAAGGATTAAAATCCTCTCAATTCGAATATTTTTCTTCTTTTTTTTTCAGTTCGCCGCCGCGGTTCTTGGCGACAATTGCGAGAAATCATTTCGGTGCCACGTCTGCAAACAATCGTATGCACAGGCCGCTTCACTCGACATCCATATAAGGTGAATGATAGAATCAAAAAAATTGGGTTCGATTCGATCTCAAATGTCCGCAGATCGAAAACTAGAATTAGAATTTGTTTTGTTTCGTCGTAGTTGAAGGTAAAAATGAATATTAATTTGGAGAAAAAAAATCCAAATAAGACATTTTGCGAGCAAATATATTTATTTTGATTTCTCAAAAAAAAAAAAACAAAATGAAGGCATTTTTTGTGTGCTGATGACTAATGCAATTTCCCATGATCATCTTTTCCATCAATATTCAATTGCACCACAATTGAGCCCAACAAATTCATTTGTCTGTGCGCGTGTGTTTTTATCGCAGAAATTGAGCGAAAAAAAAAGAAGCCAACGACGGCTGGTTTTAATGAAAAGATTCGTCGTTATCATGAGAATGATGCGAAACGGGAGGGCCAGAAAAATAATTAAAATTTGGTTGATTTGAGATCGGTGGCTCATCAAACGCGAATGACGCGCCTTCCCGAACTGGTTGCCGGCAACGAGGTCGACAGCGAGAAGCCGATTGTTGAGCAGCCCGGTGTGTCGAATCCGTCGATTCGACAATTCATTGAACAGGTACGATCCGCCGGATTTCCAAATGCAATTCATGTGCCGATTCAGACCGCCAAACAGATGACAATGAACGATGTGATGTCGCTTCTTTTGCGAAATGAATCCGATGAGAATCGAGGTAAGATTCTTCTTACTTTTTTTGGTTTTTATCATCAATATAATTGATTTCGATTTAGAAGAGATGAACGGGTTACAAATGCTGACACAGATAAAAGTTTATGGCGAGGAGAAGATCACGGGTCTCGTCGCGGGTCTCGCCGCGAAAATCGACAAAATCGCGCAGCTCGACGATGCGAAATGCGCCGATCTCGCGCGAATCGACTGCGCCACTTGCGGACTTCAAGTCAGCGGAATTCTCGGAATCAATCTGCATTACGAAGAAGCGCATTCGGCGAGTATTCCGAATGAGGTTCTCAAGAAGTTTGGCGAGCGGCTGCTGTCGGCGCTCGACGACAAATTGCCAACATCGCCGGAAGCGATCAGCGAGAATGGAAGCGAGGATGAGCCGCCGGCGCGTAAACGACTCAAGGTCGAGGATGCTGCTTCGGCGGCGGCGGCGGCGGCGGCTGCCGGCCTTCCGAACATCGACATGGCTTCTCAAATCGCCATGTTCTCGCAGATGATGGGATTCCCGTTTATGGGCGCGCAGCCTCCGACAACGGGAGCCGGCGGCCCGTTCGGTCTTCCGCAGGAGATGTTCAACACAATGCTGAATCCGGCAGCGGCTGCCGCCGCCGCTGCCGCCGCTGCCAACGCGGCCAACAACTCGCCAGCGAAACGTGCTCGAACTCGAATCACCGATGATCAGCTCAAAATCTTAAGGTTTCCACATTCGCCGATCCGACGGCCGCTAATCGATAATGAATTGCAGGCAATATTTCAACATCAACAACAGTCCAACCGAGGCGCAAGTCAAGGAAATGTCGGAGAAGTCGGGCCTACCGGAGAAGGTGATCAAACACTGGTTCCGCAACACACTCTTCAAGGTAAAGACAATGTTTATTTGCACATTATATTATATATTTATTGTTTATTAGTGGTATGACTTGTATGAATGTGTGTGCCCGTATGTGAGAATCACATATAATTAGTCATCGGAAAAGGTTATATATATTGAAGCGTGCAAACAAACAAAACCGATTTTCGCCTTGAATGGCAAACAATTGACGAATCCTCCTCTAAATAATCTTTCTCATGACATTTGTTGCGACGGTTGGAAAGGAGAAAATGGGGCTGGTATTCAATTTCCGGATGACTCACCTCACAATAATAACAATAAATTGATTTCACCCACCTTTTTTTTACAGGAGAGGCAACGCGATAAAGACTCGCCGTATAATTTCAATGTGCCTCCACAATTGGGCATCGATTTGGATACGTATGAGAAGACCGGCGAGGCGAAAGTCGTCTCGTTGTCGAGCGAGGTTCGTGACGAATTCGCGAAATGTCCGCAGATTGAAAATGTAATTAATCGATTGAATTTGAATGCGGGATTTATATATTGAAGACGAAAAAAGAACCAAATCTCATTTTGATTCGTCGTATTTCAGAGCTCGATGAAACGCCCGAAATCTGAAGTGAACTCGGCTCGCGCCACACCCACAACGCCATCCATGACGACGTCAACTGCCGTCGATGAGAAGAAGGAGAAATCGCAGCAGCTCAATCTGCAAGCAATGCTCTCTCAGATCCAGCACGCCAACACGTTCCCATTCCTTGATGCGACATTCATGGCAGCCGCTGCTGGCGGCGGCCCGATGGCTCAGATTCAGCCGCCTCAACCTCAGCAGACAAACGCGACGTCGTCTAGTGGGCGCCGCGCGAATCGCACACGATTCACTGATTATCAATTGAAGACACTTCAACAGTTCTTCGACAAACAGGCTTATCCAAAGGATGACGATCTTGAAGTTCTCAGCAAGAAGCTGCAGCTCAGTCCGAGAGTGATTGTCGTGTGGTTCCAGAATGCGAGGCAGAAGGCGCGAAAAATTTATGAGAATCACCCGAACCACGAGAATTCTGATCGATTCGTGCGCACGCCTGGCAGCAATTTCCAATGCAAACGATGCAATCAGGTGTTCCAAAGATACTATGAGCTCATCCAGCATCAGCAGAAGAAGTGCTACAAGGACGACGGAGCAGCTCTCGCCAGCGACAACAAGAGTGTTGAAGAATCGTTGAGCGACGAGGAGAAACGTCAGCTTCTCGCCCAACAGCAAGCCGCGCAACTCGCCAACTTCCAGCCTTCGGATCTTCTGAAACTCTTCGGTGATCCGAAATCCAGCAACGACGTCTTGCTGAAAATGTGCGAGTCGATGAGCTCGGCGAGCACCTCGTCTTTCCACAAACAGTGCCCATTCTGCACAAGCAACTTCCGCGAAAAGTCGGCAATGGTTGAGCACCTTCAACAAGAGCACCCTCAGATTATGCTCATCACGCCGATCGACGTCGACATGCTTCCCGATATTTCGACGACTCCCGAACCAGGACGAGATTCGATTGCCTTGGATCTTTCCGGATCGGGGATTGATATGTCACGAGATTCGATTTCCACTAGTCCGACGAGAAGCGATGACGACGTCGTTACCGAGGCTCTTGATGACTCGGCGTTCGCGACGTTCGGGATTCCGGTATCCGGAAATCCTGATTGCAGATCGCCAGCGAACAACAAACGATATCGAACACATCTGACTCCGTTGCAAGTGCAGGTGATGAAGAACACGTTCGCTGAATACAAGACCCCGTCGATGGCTGAGTGCGAGATGCTCGGAAAGGAGATCGGATTGCACAAGCGAGTGGTGCAGGTGTGGTTTCAAAATGCGCGGGCCAAGGAAAGGAAGACAAAAGGGCATGGTATTCGTTTTTGCTTTTTCGCATTAAAATGATCGAATTCAGGCGACGAGGATTTCAAATCACATCAGACCAGCTGCGAACAATGCGATAAGCAATTCCCGACACGACTTGCCCTTCAAGACCATTTGTTCTCGAAGGAGCATGTGACTTTGCTCAGAAGCAATTTGAAGAAGGAAGGAGTTTCAGATGTTTCGACAGCCATTGAGCCAGCCGCTCCTGAGAGGAAGTCGGTCGAATTTCGGTTTTATCAAATCTAATCGTTCGGGTTTCAGATCAATGAAACCATCATCATCGAACATTGATCTCACCGCCTTCCCATTCAATTTAATGATGGCTGGTGGTCTTCCATTTTTGGATGTCAACTTGCTCGGAACCCCAATCGCGATGCTCCAGATTCCCGACGACGTCAAAACTCAAATCACAAATGATTTGGCTAATGGAAAGACGTCAACGGTTTTCTCGCAAGACGCCAACACGATCGAATCCGTTAGAGAAGCGCTGCCCGATGATGAAAAATCGAATGTTGAAGCGATCGAGAAAGACGTAAGCAATCAATTCACTAAACATTTCATTGTCCTTATATGGAATATACATATTTGTAGGTTGGTTGGGCTTGTCCGTCGTGCACCAACGTGTTCCAAGAAGAGAAGAAGCTCAAAGAGCACCAGAAAACCATGCAAATGTGCAATTCCTGTGATTCGGTAAGCCCCAAATCGAGAGCGTTTTCCAAAAATCGTTCGATTCCAGATGCTCACCCTCACTCAAATCCATTACTCGTGCAAATTGTGCACCTCATTGTTCTGCCTTAAAACCGACTATTTGATGCATTTGACAACTTTCCCACATCTTCAATTCAAAAATGCCATCCAGAATTGATTTTTAGTCACTTTTGTTTTTAATTTTTTCAAAAAAAAAAAGAAAAATATTTTTCTGACAAAATTTGCCAACTTTGTATGTATTTTGCTTTACGAAACTGGTTTTTCCCATTATTTCTCTTTTTTGTTTGAGGAAAAGTTCATAATATTAATAATTAATAATAATAATAATATTAAAATAATAGTAATAATAATAATAATAAGAAATAATAAGTGTTTCCAAGACGAATAATTTGTTGATCTCCACTCTGCCTCCTCCTCCTCCTCTTCAATCCATCAACCACACCCACAATCCATTCGGATTTCGATTCAATTCAATTCGATCCATTTCAAATCCCGAGAAATGCCTATATTAGTCATCGAATTTTTGTCACTTTATTTCTTCAACCCCCTTCTTCATTCGCAATAATTGATTTTTTTTTAGGTTTTCTTCTTTTTTTTTTCATTGTTTCAAACTTTGTCCGGTTTTTAGAGTCTCTTTCGTTTCCATTCAAGCAATAATAAGATTAATATTAGTGTGTTCTTGTAGTCTCTATGAGCCTTAATATTTTGTGTCTCAGCAAAACCATTAATCAATATACATTTAATAAACAGATTATTTTTTTTTTGAATATTTGAACAAACATTTGCAAAAATGGAAAGAAATCTGAAATTAATTCATCAAAATTCAATTTATACAACGAGAATCATCAAAATGTTCAAAAAGTGAAGTGAAAAGTGCATAAAATTATTCATTTTAGTATTGTAAAACATGCTAAGTTTAGATCTTCATTCATCAACTTTCTTCTTTTTACAAATACGAGCTCTTGCACTGAAGGAACAACAAAAAATCAAATAATCGCAATTCATGGCAAATACCTCATGAACCGGCGGATTCTTGTCTTGTTTTTGCGGTGGAATATCCTTCGGAATCGCTTCAGCTGAGGTGACCTTCGACGGCACAAACACGATTTTCTTCACTTCTCCAACTCCATAACCCATTTGCGTTTTTTTAGCCTGAAGAAAAAGAAACACAATTCCAAACCGAATACGAAACAAAATTGCCTTATCAGCACTATCCAACTTCTCGATTAACTCGCCACTTCTCAACTTGTCGCTAGGCACTCCGGTTCGTACTACAGGCACCGTCATCACCGACACATTCCTTGCTGGTTGCGGCTTCGGCGGCGAGCTCTTCTTCGCCGCTTCCATGTCTGCGAGCACTGCAGGCGATTTATCGTCTTCTGGTGGTGTTGTTTGTGGGGCCATCGGAGTATGATATGGTCCGGCATTCGGCTGAGCATGAGACGGTTTTGTTCCCTTCACATGCTCATGCTTCTCTCGTTCTTGTCTTTCCTGCCTGTCCCTCTCTCTTCGTTCTTCCTTCTCTTTCTCGCGCTCCTTCTTGATCTTGTCCAGATTGTCGCTATCTTCCGAATCTTCCTTGGTACCATCTCGTTCCTTTTCATCTTTCTTCTCCTTCTTCTCTTTGTCTTTCTCCTTTTCTTTTGCCACTGGCGGAACTGGAGATGGAACAGTCGGAATTGATGGAACCGATGGAGGCAATGGAGTTGGCGGTGGAGCCGGCACCGGATGGAGTTGCTCGACAGGCGGTCGTCCGCGAGTTTGGACAAACTGGGCAATATTCCACGTAAGAAGCTCAATTCTCTGAAAAAGAAAGTTTCTTTTTCCACAAAACATCGATTACATCATCCAAGTCAGAATCCTCCCAAAATCCATTGTCCTTGCCATAATTTAACAATATTTGCACCAGAGTCATATACTGAACATCCACCTGAACACTCGAAAGTCGACTATCTGAAGAATATGATTCCATTATTCATTATCGGGGAGAAGTTTAAATCATCTCCCAAAAAATTTTCTAAACTATATCTCCAAATGGTAGAATTGTAAAAGCATGTAGTTTTTGTGTGATATTGTGTTAAACTGTAAAAATTCAAACAGAGAAAGACAACGTCAAAAAAATGCTTCTGATGGGAGATGACTCGTCAATCGTTTTTTATCAACTACTTCGTAGTGCCTTGATGCACGCGATCAAATCAAGATCCTTCTCGTCCATCAGTGTTTGCAGACAAGCTTCTGTGGCTACCTATGACACTCGCACACAACTTGATTGCTAATAGTGAAATAAGAACTCACAAAGGTTCCCGTCCTTCCAATTCCAGCTGAGCAATGCACCACAACAGGTCCAGTCGCTGTTCGCACGATATAGAGAAGGCGAAGAAGCGACATCGACGAGTTTGGAACCGATTTATCGGGCCAAGTCTTCGTGTGAAGATGTTTCACCAGCAATTCTTTTTCACCACCCTTCACCGACAGCAACGTTTTGATAATATGCTCATCTTTGTCCTCTTCAGTTTTATTTGTTATTGTGAAATCTCCGAATGTCAACGTTTGTCCAACCTTGTCCGGCCAATATTGAAAACATTTCTGCTTATTATCTTCAACTGTCTGCAATATTTTTTCTATAGCAATCAATTAACCAATTGATTGTTTTTCCTTTGAAAAGCTGACCTCGCATAGCATGACAATATACTGAGTTTTTGTGTGAACAATCATCCTCCAAAAATCGATCGTGGTCCGATCCATAGGGCCCTGCGTCAATATAAAAGGCACCACTAAGCCATTAACATAATTCGCATGAATATAATCGCCGAGCGTATCTTCGCGTCCATCCTGAATCGGGACCCGTGTAATATCATTACAAATTATATCTGAAATCGAATCATATTAATGAAGTGATTCAATGTGATTTCTCACCCTTATACCGATTTTTGGTCATATTCGCATCAAAAGCTTCTCGTCGCATCGGCTGTCCTATGTATGGTTTGACTTTTGTCATGAATTCAACCGACAATTCAACAGGACCTTTTCGAACCAGCTCTTTTGCAAACTTCTGAAAGGCCAGCTTCTGTCCGTCACTGATTTTTTCGCCTTTCAACTACAAAGCGGAAATAAAAAATATGGTAATCTGAAAAGCTTCTATACCGGAATATTAGTTCGTGCCTTGCTAAAAGAAAAATGGACTTTGGTATCGATAGGAATTGGAGTCGATCGCCGTTTTCCTAAAGCGACTAAATTTTGACCAAAATTGTCAACAAAAATCAGTTGAATCATTTACGTTCGCTTCGCTTCTTCGCCGCCGCTTTCCTTTTTCGTTTCAATGTGCTTCCAACTTCCGATTTCTCAGTCGAGATCGCCAAGCCAATTCGGCGAAACACTCCCGGCTTTTTGTCTTTTTTATCATTGTTATCTTTTTTGTTACGACTTGTGCCATCTTCGACCACATTGCCGGTCGCATGCTTCGATGCTCGCCTCTTTTGCTAAGCATTTATTACAACATTTCTAGCGATATTTATTTACCATTGCTCGCGAGCTATCGATAAATATGAAACTGATCCATTCCAAGCTCAATGCATTTCGATAATAATCGGGTTATCACGCAGCTTTTGAGAAATAATTATACAAAAATGAGGTTGACACAAGAATTTATTGGGAATGCATGCATTAATTTGGATTAGTTATGTGTTATGTTAGTTAGTGTCTCAAATATCTTCATCGCTGTTTGAAGGATGACGACGGAACTTGTTAGAAGTTCCAGGGAGAAGGCTCTCGTTGTCTCCGTTCTTCGTTGAGAAGCCGTCATTGGCGAATGCTGCGAGATGACCGAGGCGGGAACGTCTTAAAATTTCAACAAAAATTCGACGTTTAATATTAATCGCACCTTCTGCAGCATTTTCCTAGCAGAACGTAGACGATTATAACACAAATGGCCGAAACGGCTCCAATCACCATCGACTTGAAATTTTGGTGTTTGTTTGAAATCTGAAATTCATCAAAATTCATTGTCCAACAGAATTTGGCCGTACCACCCATTCATCAAATTCGCTGCTCAAATCGGCGTATACCTTTTTCAAAGCATCAATATCCTTCCTCAATTCCTCACGAGTTTTGTTTAAAAGAGCTTAAAAAACTGTTCGAGCAAAAACAAAATGAAAAACATACTGTTTTGGTCAACGTTAGTATGGTTCAAGTCTTCTACATGGTTGGTTTTCAAATTATTTCTGTCTTCTTGAGCTGCAAATAGTTTTAAATTAATATTGCGAAGTTAGTTTTTGAAAAACCATTTTCAATATCATCGAAGAAGAATGGAATGCGAGCATGCTTGACAACGTCAACCATATTTCCAAAAATATGCTCAATTTCGTTTCCAAAGGAATCAACCTCGTTATTCATTTGATCATCAATACTCTCTTGCTTCATCGTGTTCTCCCTAAATTAGAAAATTTTCAATTTGCATAAAATTATAAAACCTACTTTCTAGGCATTTCAGAATTTCTCATAATGTGAACCGGATGAATTGGGTACTTGGTTGGAGTTTCATGATGCGAAAAATGATTTTCCTCGTGGTGTGGTTGAATCTGAATTACTGCGGCACCACAAGCGACGATGAGTCCGATGAATAAGACGGCGCGCATGTCTATAATATTCATGGTAACATTCGGAACAATGTAGTAAAAAAATGTGAAGAATTCAAGGACTCACATTGTATTTTCGTTCATCTCAATTCGCGCTTCCATTTGTACGCAAGAAAAGTAGATCAAAACAGAAAAAAAATAGTTGAAGACTACAATTTCTCAAAAAAAAATTTCAATCGGCAAACTTAACGGGTTAAAAACACGTGTCTCAACAATTCGTTCCGCAGAAAAGACGGCGAAAAGGTCGTTTTTGGAAAACGGCGGAGGATTGGCGGCTAACCGAATACGCTAAAACGGGGGCAATGTACTATTCGGAGTGTCGTATTAAAAACATGAAAAAAACAAAAAAATGTATTGAATTTCAAAAACACGGCTCGTACGTTCGTCGCAACTCACGTGCGGCCTAGAAAAATTGTCCTCAAAAGTAAGGTTCGGCCACGGCCGCGCTTGATGGATTAATTAACTTACTCGGTAAATCTGCGCGGGAGCAGTTCGAGCGCAAATCTGCTCCCTTACGGGGGTCATACGGGAGCAATTAGGCGTCGCAACTGCTCCCGTCCGATCTGGTGCAACCAAGCGCCCGAACGAAAGCGGGCACAATTACTACTGGCCCAGTTCGAGTGCAAATCGGCCACGAATCGCACCCGAACTTCCTTGCCCCCTTTCGTTGCCTTCCCCCGATTTGGTCCAGTCATTTTGCTTTCTATTCTAGCTGCTCAATATTAAAAGTGTATTAATATACCATTTATTCGAATATACACTATACTTAATTAATTAATTATTATTATTGTCGGCGTCAAACGACTGAAGGGAGGCGGAGCCTTCAAATTCACGAAATCAGTGTAGATTTAAATTTGTCATTGACTGAATATTAAATGCGCGTACACTATAATGTAATGTACGCAGTGTCGCGTACTACTCGCTGCCTCGAGACGCATTGGCAAGTAGCCAATATTCCTTTTTTATTTCGTCTAGTCGCTTGACGCCGACAACAGAACTAATTGAGTAGGAATATATTGAGTGTGTTTACGGTTTCAAAAATCAAATATCAAAAGAAAAGTCACATTTTTTTGAACGACATAATTTTATTTAAGGACAAAATCGCAAAAAAAGTCGAAATAACGATAAAACAATAAGTCTGAATGCTAGAACAAAACAAATTCAATAATTAGTAGTCCCTCCATAGTTTTGGATCACTTCACATATTCGGGTTTGCATGCTATTGGTTAGTTTCTCAAGGTATGCTGGTGACAAACCGTTCCATTCTAGTGTAATTGCGGCCTTCAGCTCAGAAACAGTGGCATACTGCTTGTCGTGTGCGTAAACAGAACGTGCAAGAAGCCAGACGTTTTCGATGGGATTAAGGTCTGGGGTGCAGGCAGGCCAATCCAAAAGTTTGATGTGTTGGAATAAGTGGGACTTCTTGCGGTTGCCACGATTGAAAAATGGCACTACGACGTCTGTAAGCACTTGTTGATAATCGACAGCATTCATACGGCACGTCACAAACTGCAGGGCAAGCGTTTTGTTGTTACAAAATGCTCCCCAAACCATCACATTTCCACCGCCAAAATTTTGGCGAGAATAAGATCTTTTTGAAGATCTCACAGATACGAGTGATTGCCGTCGGGTTCATCAAGATTGAATTTTTCATCCGAAATAATGATCTAAACATGAAATCAACCCACTTTACGAATATGCAGTAAGAATTACCAACTTCCAAGTCGTCGCCAAATTGCTACGGGAAAATTTTAATAGTTTCATCTTGTGGGCATTGGCCATCTTCGGAACAGGCTTCATTTCTTGACGGACAACGATCTTCCGATCTTCAATGCGGCAAAATTAATTAAAGCTGAATGGTAATATATTGTGCACTACTAACAAAAAGTTTTTTTCAGCTGATGATATTGATATAAAGCGAAAAGAATTAAAACACCGCACCATCAAAGAATGTCAGAAAGTATTAAATCAAAAAAGATACGACATCTGTCAAAAAGTTGTTTTCAATCAATGTTTATGATAGCTTGCAATATTTCTAGATTCGCAACCAAATATGTTCGGTGCCATCACTTGCTCTAAAGGACCTAAATCTTTTGTGACTTCTTCAGATTGGGTAGAGTCGCAAGACAAATTCCGAAATCCAAATGCACTGTATGTTCTAGTAAAACTATTTTAATCATAATTGAAAATAATGAATAATTTTTAGATGATTCGAATGACATGAATGAGTGTTTATCAATTGTGAATAAAGAGAACTGCAACATTTGGGACAACGAGCTACCGAGAATTGCGAAATTGAAATTTTTATTCCGCATGATACGATTACGAAAACACGGGTATGGTTTAAAAATGACAAATGTATTCAGGTGTCGTGGGATCTTACGTTTTGTACGTAATGCGATGAGCGAATTGCTGTAATCCTCACAGCGATTTACGAGAATTGCGTATTTTCATTTTGTTTTTTATTTTTCTTTCAATTTTCGTATTTTGTTTCAAACTTTGATTTTATTTATAAACTGTAGAAACCGATTTTATTATGATTATTTATTTAGCAGAATATGCACTTTTAAACGATATTTATATTTACAATCAAGACGTTTTCAAGTTGAAGTTTTCTTTATGACACCTCAAACTCAAACATAGATTATTGAACCCGGAATATGGCACACTAGCGAAGAATCTCGGGACAATAAAAAAATCTGGGGTAGATGTATGTAAGGTAACTTACTTACTTAGTCACTTAGTCGATTCGTCCTTCGCCTGTTGAGGCGCGAACCACAGCTTTCCAAGTTTTTCGGTTCTTGGCTTGGGTGGACCAGGGGGTGATAACGGCTCCTTCAGCTGTTCTTGTAGGGATCTTTATCACATAATGAACAAACCGAGAGAAAACTTTGGGTTTTACAAAAACAACGCAGGATAAAAGATAAAATGATGCGACCAAGAAATTTTGCGCATCCTTCGTCCGGGAAACACATAAAAAATTATTTTTTTTAATCTTATAAGATTTTCTAAAATTATTGAGCAAATTCTAAATTATCTCTATAAATTATAAAATCTTATAATAAGTTCTAAAGTTGATTGAGATAATTTAGAATTTGCTCAATAAATTTTAGAAAATCTTATAAGATTAAAAAAAATATTTTTAAGTTTATCGATTCTCAAATGTTTTAGAAAGTATCAATTAAAAAATGAGTGGAAATCGTGCGGAAGAAGACTCTGATATCGGTACAATTTCAAACTATTGTTGAAAAAGGACAAATGTATCCAGGTGTCGTAGGATCCTGCGTTTTGTGCGCAATGCTAAGAGACAGTTACCGTAATCCTCGCAGCGATTTACGGGGACTTTTTATTTAATTTCGCATATTCATTTTTTTCGCTCAGCTTCCGTATTTCCCTTCGAAATTTTGTTATTTAAATTTTGCAGAAACCGAGTTTAATAATTTATTTAGCAGAATAAGCACTTTTAAACGATATTTTTTTTTGGTAAAAACAGCAGAGATTTGAAAAAAATCATTTTTTTTTCTTTAATAAAATTATTTAATCGTGTTTTGCTTTTTGTATGCGTTTCTATTATCTTGTTTTTGTATTCTTCATTTTCAAAATAATTTTTAGAGCGTCAAAATCTTCATATAAGATTTCTAACGAAAATAAAAAAATTCAGCAAAAAAAATTGAAAGAAAATTTTAAAAAATCCGTAAATCGCAGCAAGGATTACGGTAACTGTCTCTTTGCGTACAAAACGCCGGATCCCACGACACCTGGATACATTTGTCATTTCTCAACAATAAAATCTTTCCATTTGGAATTTTCATTATTTTGATGATTACAAGTCTAACTATGAGGAAGTGGAAAAATATTGATTTTTCGAACCAGAATCTAAAGACCAAATATAATAGGCTCAGAGGTAGATTTTGATGACATTTCTGTTCAACGGTTTTGACTCGAAGTGACTTTTTTTTGTATTATTTTAATCACCTTCGATAAAATTTGTCTAAAACTTTTTTCAGAATTTCTTCCCGATTTATTTTTCCGAAAAAATTTTCACACTACACGTATAATTTTTTCTCTTTTCTCTTAGGAACTTAGTTTTCAATATTTCTTTTGCTGCGGTTGAGAATAAGAAAAGGCTTATAATTGAAAATAAAAACTGACAATTCAAATATGGGCGAGTTGATAGCAATTCCGGACGAAGGCTTCCGAATGAGGCATCAAACGTATAATCGTTTAAAGTTTGTTTTTTTTCAGAAAATATTATGAATCAACTAAAATGCAGCTTCATTTCCGTTTACGAAAACAATATCTCGTCGCCGGCATAAACCACAAATCCCTTGACGAGACTAAACTTAAAGTAACTCGTTTTCATTTTTTAACAATTATTTTCGATTCTGAAACTGTCTCTTATTCCGTCCATGGTGCTACGATGTCGTTCAAAACAATCTCGTTAATGCGAAAGTAAATACTAATTTTCAAATTGCACCAAAAAGTATAAGGTACGATTATAAGGTAAAATTCGCAGCATCTATTCAAATGGAGCCGATGAAAAATAGTTATAATGTTAATCTGGAGCCCTACTTGTTCGCATCTCGCAACCATTTCACTTAACATCTCGGATGCCGCTTGCGGACTGTGCGCCAGGCAATCGGAAATTTCGGCAATTCGGCAATTCGGCAAATTGCCGAAAATCAAAATTTCGGCAAATCGGCAATTCGGCAATTCGGCAAATTGCCGAAAATCAAAATATTGGCAACGATAATTCGAAATAAAAATACCGAATTTTCACGGTAGCCAAAATTACAACTGTTTTATTCCAAAAAAAAAACACACATTTTATTCAACAGAAATCTGATATTTAATTATAAAATTGAAGGTTCCTATTAAGAAACAGTAATTTATTTAAATTGTCTGAATTTATTGACTTCCTTATGGGGGTCAAAATTAATCCAGCAGCCGAGAAAACTCGTTCAACTTCTGCTGAACCCGAAGGACATATCAAATATTTTTCGGCCTCCCTTGAAAGTAATGGAAAATCAGAACATGTAGCTCCATTCGTCCAGAAATTCATCGGGTCAACCGTAACATCAGGTGGAATGGCCAAGTATTTCTCTATTTCCTGTGATTTAATAAATTTCAAGGAAGTAAAAAAATCAAAAACTCACGACTTTTGCATTTAATTCCTTGTCTGTACAGTATTTGGTCGTTGACATTTGGCTTCCAATTTCAGCCTAAAAAGATAAAAGTTGTAAAATTATGTTCCTTCTTAAATTTTTTATGAATCAATAAAAATTCAAGACGAATCAATAATGCTTAGTTTTGATAACTATAGAGCCATTCATACCTGGATGAAAGCTTCAAATGACGATTTCTGCTTTTTCGCCGGTGGTTGCTCCTTCTCAAGTATCGCGCAGTCATCGCTCACTGAAAATTGAGTTTTAGTTTTTATTGTTTATTGTCGGCGTCAAACGACTTGACGAAATTTAAAAAAATATTGGCTAATTGCCAGATTTCTCGAGGCGAAGAGAAGTGTATGTGGCATACACTTTTGCAGCGTGTTTTTGGGCGCGTTATTTTTTTGAGAATTTTTCTGTATCTCTTTTTTTATTAGCCAATTTCTTTTATTTTTACGGTTTATCTTATATGTTTATAATCGCTGATTGATAGTTTAAAATTTTCATATATTTTAAGGCATTTTTTAATTAATTTGACATTGTAAAAACTTATTCTTCATTATTTTCCGTTTCTTAATTTTTAGTACATTTTAGGAAACACAATCACATTGAACAGGAGCCGAAGGACTTTGAAAACTACTGAAGTTAAGACGGGTATTAATTTATTTTTATTTAAAATAGTCATTATTTTATCATTATAGTTGCAGCGACTACAATGGCATCAAATATTGAACCCTTCGCGCAACCTCGAAGACAACCTCCAACGGACACAAAATTCTGAACTATATGCTCGCCTCGGTACTTCACAGCTTCATCAATACTAGGGAAAAGAAAAAAAAATATACTCAACGACTTCAAGCTTCTTCCGAAAAGTACGTTATCATTTTTTTAATCTTTGTAGACTCAGTTTTCTTTTTAATTTTGTATTTAATGTGAAGTTATTACTAGTTTTAGGCGATTGGAATCAACGCTCGTTTGGCTTTCGGTTATAAGTTTCAATTGTGCGGCGTCTTGGTGCATTTCGAGAATTCTCAATTAATCGGATGACTTTCCCCTTTGAACAATAATTTTCATACTATTTTTACGGTAAATAAAACATTGTTGTGGTGCTCTTAAGATATTCGATAAATGTACGATTCTCTCGTTTGTTTAAGTAAATGACGTTAGTTCCGTGAACTTTTACGTATATATGGAGGTCGACTCATTATAAGAATGCAAATGAAAATGGGTATCAGGATTAAAACACGCATAACATTTTTTTTAATATTAAAAAATCGAAAAAACCCATTTAATATTCTCTGGTAAATGATTCCTAGTCGTATACGAAAAAAGCGAATTTCTTCATCGTATAAGATAAAATTAAAATCGTATACGTTAATGGTAATCGTATTAGTTAATGTGAATCGTATAGGATCGTATACGATTCTGATGAATGGTTTGTAATCGTATACGAAACATCCGCATTTCCTCGTCGTATACGTTATTGCAAGGATCGTATACGATTTGGATTTTATCACAGTAGTGTAACCACCACAATTATACACTGCGGACATGCATTAAAATTGACGTCTAAATTCGAAAAACAATTTTCGAAAATTTTCGAATTTTTTCATATTCGATTTTTATGCGTATATTGCGTTTTAATATATATACTTTCCAAAAAAATCGTGCATTTTACTGGCTCCGCTCTAAGAAATCTATATTTTCTTTGCAGATATGTCGCAAAATTCAAAACTATTTGCATATCGAAAGCGATATCGTTACACCACACGAGAAATCATGGAAAAAAATATATAGGGAATATCGGAACGAGACAGAAACAGGTGATAACAACAGAAAAAATGAAGAAAATAACTATTTTCAGAAAATAGAGAAACTTAACATCAGGTATAACTAAAAGTAAAAACAGAGCAAGATTTAATTTCTATAGATTCTATAGAATCGTCTGAAGATGAGCTCACTTGCGCGGAAGAAGATTTTGTGTCAATGTCGAGCTGTGACAACTTGCAAAGAGTCATTACGTCGAGAGGTTGTTACCGTTTTTGCATATTTTTGAAATTATTTCGCTTTAGGCCAATGGGAAGCATTATCTTCGCGAGATTTTATTTTCACAGTTTGAAACGACTATTATCGTCAGAAATCACAAAGGGAATTGGGCAAAGAATGTTGCGGAAGTATGCTTTATTATAAAATTGTACACCGTAGAAAAATTTTAGTGCTGCAATTTTGCAAGATTTGACGACCGAAGTTCGTGCAAGACTTGATTCGGACCCAACGAGAAAACAACATGATGTGTCTATCGTGAAACTGAGAAAACTGCTATTTCGATATTCGGAGAATGATGATATCGAAAAAACGACAGATGTACCACTGAAGTACTCAATGCTGGCTCAAAAAGGCGATTTGTTTACTGAGAAATACAGCTATCAAGGCTCACACTACTCAATACAAAGAAATATTGCTTCGGATAATAGCGTCGTGATGTTTCGTTGGCGAAATTCACTGCAATATGGCGATGTATTGGGATTTCTCCTCAATGAGAAGTTCGGTGACCGGGTTATTCTACAACCATACATTCTAAATGAAAGGAATCATGTTCACGGTATGTTTTATTTATTGTTCAATCATTCCAAATGTAATGGTACCAGATTCCGCGAAAAAAAGCATTAAAATCATCAAAAGCCGTAAAAAAATATCAGAACTCGTCAAAACCGGCAAAAACCATTATAATTATGGTTACCGCTGTTTGAGTTTTTGGCGAAATCTGCATAGTACCACAATAGAAACTATAGAAACCCTATACTTCCAGATAGAAACTTTATCCCAAAAATTCGCGGCAAAGCCAAACAAAAACAATGTGAGAATTTTTTTAAATTTTGCTATTCTCTAAATTTAGATCGACGTGATCGCCGTATACAACCCTGAAGCTCTTAAAGACGCAGAAATAATTATTCCATCACTGGATGGAAATAGTGGGTTTTTTGTGTTTCGAAAGCTTTGAATTTGTATTAAATCTTTTAACAGGAGACATCAACGTCGCCCAAATATTTTTGGAAATTCCGTTCATGAAGGCAGCTCTGAAGCATGTGATAAATACTACAGTCAACAGATTTGTCGATAAGGTATCTTACAATTATTTAAAGTTGCAAAAAATATCTTCAGACAATTCCCAATAACGATCGTGTGAATTATTCAACATCGTTTAAGCCAACTCCGCCGCACGCAACGCTTCCAGTTCGGTTTGTCAACACAGCGATTGGTATGCTCAAATAGCGCGAAAAATGTTTAAAATATGTTTAAATTAATTTCAGCTGTTTTACAAAAGACGGTTACCATCGCTGGAATGGCTGACGAAACGGCGAATTCTACAATCTCCTATTTGGTACACGGTCATATGACCTATCTCCTGTGAGTTTTCACTTTTTAGTGGGCCTATGCAGATTTTGAAAAGAAACGCAGTAAAAACCTTTTAAAGAAACTCGACAACATTATAAAGATTCGGCTAAACTAGTCTTAATCAGATTTTTCGCGTTTTTCTCCAAAATCTGCACATGCCGAAGACTGCCTCATGATTAATCATTCAAATGAACTTAATTCAGAAACAATTCACGATCGAAAGCGCGAGCAGTGGAAAAAAATGGTTGATGCGCCAACCAAAATTAATTAATTTATTCCTTTTTCTTTTTCATTTTTTTGTCTTTCATATTTTTTTTTTTAAATAAACAGGTATAGAAATCTTTACATCATATATTTAAAAGCGTTAAAATGCCAAACGAGTAGTGTAAAGTGAAATGGTATACGAAAAAAATCTCAATCGAATACGAAAAAATCTCAATCGAATACGAAAAAATCCCAATCGAATACGAAAAAATCCCAATCGAATACGAAGAAATCGTTACCGTATATGAAGAATTGTAGTCGTATACGAAGAAATCACAATCATATACGAAGAATTATAATCGTATACGAAGAAATGCCAATCGTATATTAAGAAATCCCAATCGTATTTGGCCGCGTTTGAAGAGCGATATCAGCGTATACGATTGAGCTTTCTTCGTATACGACTCGGAATCATTTACCAGAGTTTGGTCAGCGCGTAAATCTACCCGCTCGTAAATCTACACTGGTTACGATATACTGAATGCCACGCCCCCATCAAGTCGTTTGACGCCGACAATACTCAGGCAAATCAAATAAAATATTTTGAGAATCAAATATTCAGTGATAAACTCTAAAATATTTTGAGAAATTCTAAAGTCTATTGATACTTTCTAAAACTTATTGAGAATCAATAAATTTTAAAAATTTGGAATTTGTAAATTAAATCTTTTGAGAAAGTTAAATCTTTTGAGAAAGTGTAAAGTATCTCAATATATTGTGAGACTTTAAAATTTGAATAGGGCCCTTATGACTTCCACTGACGCAATTTGCGGCGTCTCTTTTTAAGATCTCCTAAATTCCAATAAATAATTTATGTTTTTGATGTTCCTTCCGTTTTTTTTAGCTTTTGGTAATAGTTTCTTCACTTCAGTGATGGACGTATTCATGAAATGCAAGTTTTTATAATAAATGTTTAACACTATCTTAAATCTGCATTGTTTTACATGCTGAATTTGAAACAGTTGTGTCTAAACATGTCATTGCATGAACAGGTTCATGAATTTTAAAAACACGCACAATTATTACAATTAATTACAATTATACTTCAGTTTCTAATGATTTCGATATTTTAGAAGATCGGGAAAAGTGTGGAACAAATATTCCAGAAACATTGGCCGATAGATTTAAGGAACGAGGTAAATACAGCAAATTCAATGAGCAGGTGCCCATGTGGATCACGGCCATGGATATTTTCCACCTTTTTCACGAGGGAACACGTATAATAAAAGGTACTTCAATTATGTCTCTCCTTTTTCAGCATTTAAAAATTGAAGATTGTCTTTTAGAAGTCTTCGTTAAAAACGAAATAAATATTTTTCGATGCGAAGCTATTGATGTGAAAGCGAGACTGCCATCTTCGGTAAAGTCGCTATCAGGAAAATTCAATGACATTAATAGGTCCGAAAAAGCTAGTGTAAGTTAATTTACCACTTGCAATTATCATCCTTTGAAGATTTTTGAAGTGAAAATTGTTTCTAACGCCATGATCGGAACCATCCCTCCGTTAGGTTCAGCTGTTGTGTTGCTTATACATGCCTGCTACCGATGGATGGTGTCACCGACTCGCTTAGTTACAAATACAACATTACCAAACAAAGTAATATGGGATCGTTAGCTATGTACATAATAGAAAATTTTTATTTCAGATCGCAGGTATTTGCAAATTATTAGAAATTCTAATTTTAGATGGGGCGCCTCGATTGTTTTCTGGTTCAAAAGTGCACGTAAGTCGTTTTTTTTTGCAATTTTAAGAGTTATTGAACGTTGTAGCATCATGCTATTGTCGTTGATATAAGAAATAATACTAATGATTACTGTATTTATTGTTTCAGCAACTTATATACCATTTGTACAGTAATGTCAGGCGGTGTGGTCAGCTGTCGGCAATAAGCACGCAAGCGCATGAGCACATTTATCACGTTATCAAGAGAAACATGTGCTCGGAACAGACAAACGGGATTGGATATAGTATTTTGAGAAAGTTAGACTCATTCAGTTATTTTTTAAAACTGGCAATTTTCAGCTATAAACTATATCACGAGATTGTGACTTCATTGAAAATGCGTTTCAACGCGAATCCGGATTTAATTAAGAAGTCATTTTATCGCAAAGAACTCATGAAATTAATCGAAAAACGACAAATTCAATCATCAAAATTTGTAAGTTCAACATTTTCTTTCAATATATGCAACGAATTCCTTATAGCAACGTTGTGCGTCATTCGCAGAAAAAGGAGAAAATGCGAAAAGAATAAATTGATTCATTTATTTTTTTTCTGATTTTTATTATTAATATATTAATTTCGCATTAATATTGTAATAAATGAAATGTTCATACATATTCAATTATTATGGATGTTATTACATTCTATTTGTGTGAAAATTGCTCGATAACGTATGATATTACATAATATTGGACAGAGTTTATTGAGAACAATCTAAAATTTATTGATATATTCTAAAGTTTATTGAGACAAATCTAAAACTTATTGATAAACTTTAAAGTTTATTGAGACAAATCTAAAACTTATTGATACACTTTAAAGTCTCACAATATTCATTGAAACTTATTGATAAATTCTAAAATCTTATGAGATTTCCTAAAGTTTATTGAGACAAATCTAAAATATTATAGAGACACGTTAGCCTCTCAACGAACCTCATAAGATTTTAGAATTGTCTCAAAATATTTTTTTTCATTTGCCTGAGTAGAAGATCTTACTAGAATTATGTGTGCTATATTTCAAAGATATGTATCCAATGAATTCCTCTTTTGTTTCTTGGTCAAGAAACGTCATCTAAAATATCAATTATTTCAGCCATAATTTTTCGTACAAAAACTTTATAACGTGGATCCATAATTGTTGCAAACCGCAAGTATTGGCTTTTCTTGTATTTTCTATGTTCGGTCTCAATTCGCTCGACAATTGCTTGAGCTGCTTCGTGCAAATTTGACGAATTTTTCATTTGAACAATTAAGAAATGGCAAAGTGAAAATACGGTTCCTGCCGATGAGGATCTGCTCTTAAAAAAAGGAATTTATTCATATCCCCACCGCACTTCAGAACACTTTTTTAATTTGAGTTGTGGTAACCCAATTAAGTTTTGGATTGACTCGAAATGGTTTTGGGTTAGAGAAGATTTTTTAAGTTTTCGTACAATTTTTTTGTAATTTTCAAATATTCTTATAAATCCCGTAATGTTTTTAGTAGCATCTTGTGCTGCCAAATTCAATTTATGGCTGAGGCAATCAAAACTTGGGATTCTTAGGATTTCGCACGCCTTAATCATATTCGAACCACCGTCACGAACGCATGCTACAACCTTATCCTTAATATTGTATTCTAACAAAATGCTATCTACAGGGTGGCTGAAAATTACCCGGACTAAAATTTCGAGCCTTCGTTTAGGCGCACTGGTGCTTTTTCAGCGCAATGTTTTTTAAATTTTTTTAATTAGCAATGTTTTTTTTACTATCTCTCAAATTTTCATGATAATTGGTTCGGTTTTAGCAAAATGGCGAAGCAAAATGCAAACCGACCCGCAATTATCGCATTGCACAAGTCCGGAATAGGCACGTATGCAATTTGGAAGCATCTGAGAATTCCGAAAAGCACCGTCTACGATGCAATTTCTCGTTTCAAGGATCTTGGCACAATCCAGGGCCGTGCAGGCAGAGGAAAAAAAACTGCAATGACGACTTCTTCGAACGTTAAGATCGTCCGAGACAGAATCAGACGAAATGCTCATCAGAGCATCAAAAAGATGGCTTCCGCCCTGAATATGTCACGAGCTTCAATGACAACCATTGTCAAAAAGATGCTTAAGTTGACTCCTTATTGTGTCAGAAAAGCGGCCATCCTTTCTCAATCCAACAAGCTGAAACGGCACCAAAAGGCAAAACTCCTTTTGGCGGGCGCGCGGGTTGGGGAACATCTGTCGACGGTCTTTTCGGACGAGAAGCTGTTTACCGTGGGGGCCGAATTCAATTCGCAAAACCATCGAGTGCTTGCCCGAACATCCGGGGAAGCTTCAGAACTCGGCCGGACGATTCATCGTACGTCGCACCCCGTCAGCGTCATGGTCTTCGGCGCCATCTGCTCCAATGGCAAATGCCCTCTGATTTTCGTGGAAAATGGTGTCAAAATCGACAAGTACTACTATATCAATGAGATCCTGAAGAAGAACTTGCTTCGTTGGGCCCAAAAACACTTTGGTGGACAACGATGGATGTTCCAGCAGGACGGAACGCCAGCTCATACTGCAAAGTTTACGCAGGAGTGGTGCGCCAACAATTTCCCCTCCTTCATCAAGTCAACAGAATGGACCGCCTCGTCCACTGACCTTAATCCGTTGGACTATTCCGAATGGGGGTCTTACAGAGTAAGGTCTGTGCTAGGCCCCACCCGAATTTGGACTCTCTAAAGAAAGCGCTGGTCGAGGAATGGGACAAATTGTCGGTGGAATACCTGCGCGCCACGGTCGACGCATATCCGAAGCGTCTTCACGCCGTCATCAGAAACCGCGGAGAAAGAATCGGACACCAATAATCTATTGTCGAAACATGACGAATGTGAAAAACTGCAGCGATATCCTATGTATTGTGTGCGTACACCGAGTCGCACAGTTCAACAAGAGCTACAGTAATCTCAACTAAAATTTATTTATTTATTTATTTTATTTTTTTCGTTTTTTCGTATTTTCTTGGAGAATTTTTGGTTTTATGTATATTTTTTTGTTGGAAAAGTGTAATAGAAATATTTTTTGTATATTATTGTCGGCGTCAAACGACTTGACGAAATTTTAAAAAATATTGGCTAATTGCCAGATTTATCGAGGCGAAGAGAAGTGTATGTGGCATACACTTTTGCAGCGTGTTTTTGGGCGCGTTATTTTTTTGAGAATTTTTCTGTATCTCTTTTTTTATTAGCCAATTTCTTTTATTTTTACGGTTTATCTTATATGTTTATAATCGCTGATTGATAGTTTAAAATTTTCATATATTTTAAGGCATTTTTTAATTAATTTGACATTGTAAAAACTTATTCTTCATTATTTTCCGTTTCTTAATTTTTAGTACATTTTAGGAAACACAATCACATTGAACAGGAGCCGAAGGACTTTGAAAACTACTGAAGTTAAGACGGGTATTAATTTATTTTTATTTAAAATAGTCATTATTTTATCATTATAGTTGCAGCGACTACAATGGCATCAAATATTGAACCCTTCGCGCAACCTCGAAGACAACCTCCAACGGACACAAAATTCTGAATTATATGCTCGCCTCGGTACTTCACAGCTTCATCAATACTAGGGAAAGGAAAAAATATACTCAATGACTTCAAGCTTCTTCCAAAAAGTACGTTATCATTTTTTTATCTTTGTAGACTCAGTTTTCTTTTTAATTTTGTATTCAATGTGAAGTTATTACTAGTTTTAGGCGATTGGAATCAACGCTCGTTTGGCTTTCGGTTATAAATTTCAATTGTGCAGCGTCTTGGTGCATTTCGAGAATGCTTGGTGCATTTCGAGAATTCTCAATTAATCGGATGACTTTCCCCATTGAACAATAATTTTCATACTATTTTTACGGTAAATAAAACATTGTTGTGGTGGTCTTAAGATATTCGATAAATGTACGATTCTTTCGCTTGTTTAAGTAAATGCCGTTAGTTCCGTGAACTTTTACGTATATATGGAGGTCGACATTATAAGAATGCAAATGACAATGGGTATCAGGATTAAAACACTCATAACATTTTTTTTTAATTAAAAAATCGAGAAAAAAACATTTAATATTTGGTCAGCGCGTAAATCTACACGCTCGTAAATCTACACTGGTTACGATATACTGAAGGCCACGCCCCCATCAAGTCGTTTGACGCTGACAATATTAAAAGATAATTGTTTTACATAAATAGAAACTATCTATTTTTCGAAAAAAAAAAACATTTTAAATGTCATTTTAGAAAATTTTTGCCTCGCACTTATCAACTTTTTAACGTTATTGCAACGTGCTTGTTTCTTTTCTTTCTTATACGTTTATGTATTCATTATTTATTTGTTTCAGGTGAAGAAACACGTAACCGGCCGAATAAGGATAGCCGAAAGAGCAGCCAGTCAACTATTTTGCAATTGATCAATTGTAATTTTTCCCCGAAGTCTTAATTTCTACCATTCATTCAAATTTAAGAATTTTCTATTCTAATAATTCTATTTTATCTTTTTTTTGTGTATAATATAACTAGTGATCTTCTAAAGCGATACATTTCTTGTGAAATCTGAAATATGCGAAGGTTTGAAATAAATAGATATAAGTATATATAACATGTTTATGTTTAACAACAAAATAAGATGTTTGTGGCTCTTAGGAGAGCCGTTGGGTATCTCAAAGGCCGATGCTCCCGGGGGTAACAAAATAGGGGTCTATTAGAAACCACCCCCACTTTTTCATCTGTAATTTTTATGTCTCACCTCTACTTTATCACTGCACTTCAAAATTTGCAGTTTTAACAGTAATTTTTTTTTAATTTTCTTAAATTTGCAATAATTCAAGTTATCAAGAGGAGATTCGCAGAACTGATGTCTAAATTAGACTTTTCAGAAACTATGTAGTGTTCTTATGAAAGTCTGAAAATTTTAACAAGCTTCTTTGAACATTTTAACAAGCTTCTTTGCAAGCTTTGCGCAAATCAGTGTGGCAGCCCAATAGGCATAAATTTTTAGTACAATTTAAAACGTTTAAGGAATATAAATATATTTTCACTTCTCTTCACTTAGTCACTTAGTCGGTTCGTCCTTCGCCTGTTGAGGCGCGAACCACAGCTTTCCAAGCTTTTCGGTCCTTGGCTTGGGTGGACCAGGGGGTGATAACGGCTCCTTCAGCTGTTCTTGTAGTGATCTCCTTCCGAAGCGAGTCCGACCATCTCATGGGAGGCCTTCCTCTTGGCCGGGTCCAATTCCACGGCCGCCACTCCGTTAGAAGAGTAGTCCATCTTCCATCTGTTCTTCTAGCAACGTGTCCAGCCCAGGTCATTTTCCTCTTCGTGATGTGGTGTAGGGGGTCCCGAACTTTAGACATAATGCGGATGTCCTCTCGATGAAGATCTTGTTCACGTTGTTGTGATAACGTGAGGCCAACCAATCTTCGCTCAAGCGCAGCGTGACTAACACGGACTCTCTCGGCAAGAGCTTTGGTGAAGGTCCAAGTCTCTGATCCGTAAGTCAGCGCTGGGAGAACGATGGAATCGAAGAGCTGTGCGCGGGTTTTGTTACAGGAAATCAAATCGGTGGTGTTCTTGATTCCATTAAACGCTGCCCAAGCTGCTCTTCTCCTTCGGAAGATCTCCTTGACTAGCTCGTTTTTGGGGGTGAGTAGTCTTCCAAGGTACACGTATTCGTCAACATCGTCAATGATACTGACCGAATTCTGGTGCGTTAGGGTAACCTTGGCGGAGTCTGCGAAGGGGTTACGTAGGACTTTGGTCTTTCCAGCGTTAATCTGGAGCCCTACTTGTTCGCATCTCGCAACCATCTCACTTAGCATCTCGGATGCCGCTTGCGGACTGTGCGCTATGAGCACGACGTCGTCTGCAAACCGCAGGTGTGTGAGGTTGCGGCCATTCCCTCGTAATCCTGGAGTGTTCGTATTGTCTTCTGAGTCGTTTTTGAATTGACTCCAAGACAATTCGCGGAAAACTTGCTCCAGGCACGCGGAGAAAAGGTTCGGCGAGATTGGGTCACCTTGCCTTACTCCTCTTCGAACAGGTATCTCTACCTGTCGATGGAATGGCGTGATGCTTGTGGAACAGTCAGAGTAACAACTTTGGAGTAGCTGGATATACGCTTCTTCAACGCCTTGGTCTCTTAGGCTCTGCTACACTGCTGAATGCTCAACACTGTCGAACGCCTTCTTGAAATCAACGAAGACAAGTGTGAGTGGGATTTGATATTCTCGTCCCACTTCTAGCAGTCTTTGGACAGAGTGGATGTGATCCACTGTTGAGAAGCCCTTGCGGAACCCAGCATGTTCTACAGGTTGATTGGCTTCTAGTTTACTCCTGATTCTATTCAAGATGCATTTTGTGAAATCCTTGTATAGAACAGGGAGTACCGTGATTGGCCTGTAGTTCTCCAGGGAGTATCTATCACCTTTCTTGAAGATGATAGTTGTCTCTGACTTGGTCCACAGTCTCGGTATTGATCCGGTTTCTAGGTAGCGGTTAAATCGGTCCGTTATCAGCGCGATAGTGTTTTCGTGGCAGCATTTGAGGAAGTCTGTGCTTATTTTATCACTACCAGCTGATTTCCCATTTGGGAAGGACCGAAGTGCCGAAACGATCTCCTCTCGTAGAAATGGAAGGGGCCTATCCTTGACTTGCGTTGTCGTAGGCGTAGGCGCTTGTGGGGCTCTACTCGCAAAGAGCTTCGTGTATAACGATTCCACTTCCTTCTCCATTTCTGTTCTAGAGGTGAGAGTTCTGCCTGTAGTAGAGCATTTGAGGCATGGAATCAGTGACTTGTATTCGTTCATGTCTCGCGCTACTCTCTTCAAGCTTTTGCGTTGATCGGCTGCTCCTAGTAACCGGGAATTGGTGAACTCCTTGTGATCTCGTTCGATTGCTTCTCGGCACTGTTTTGAGAGGTTCTTGAAATTGGGATCGGACCTGCTCATGTTTCGTCTGCGCGAGAGCAATTGTTGTGTTTCGACAGAGATCCTATTGGTCCGGTGGTTTGATGGTTTAACAATGGCTTGGTCTTGTAGTTTCCTGAGTAGCGTTGTTAGATTAGAGTAATCTTCGTCAACGCTGTTGGCTACTGGAAGACTAACAATCGAGCTTATTGTTTTAGCCATCTCCGGGTCCAATACTTTCTTCGGCGCCTTTCTCTTTCTGCTTTTATCGTACTTCAGCCAATTTATGTTGAAGTGAATGTTCGCACGGAGAAGGCGGTGGTCGCTTCCTACTGTGAATGATGGCAGCACCGAAGTATCTGTTACAAACCTCCCGTTGGCGAGGATGTGATCGATTTCGTGCTTGAAGAGGCCATCTGGACTTATGAAAGTCCAACGCTTATGGGCTGGCTTTTGGAAAAGCGAGTTTGTGTGCCATAAGCGGTTTGTTTCACAGAAGGTCGCGAGGAGTTCACCAGCGTCATTGCGCGGTTCCATCGAATTGACTTCGATGAACCGCTCATTCTCATTACTTCTGGCCCCTACGCGTGCGTTGAAGTCACCGATGACTAGCTTGTAGTCGCTCCTACAAGAACGGTAAGCTTCTTCCACAGCGTCATAGAATTGTTCAATTTCTTCAGGATCGGCGTCGGCGGTTGGGGCATAAACTTGCATGACTGTGCATTTAAGCTTATTTCCGACCTTGAATGTTAGCATGCCGATCCTGTGGCTAAGAAATCTTACTTCTTCTATACGGGGAGCGAGGGTGCTATGAACTACAAAGCCGACCCCTCCAACAACAGAAGTGTCATGACGTTTGCCTAGGAAAATCGCTGTCCCATCAACGTGTTTCATATGCTCTTCAGTTGGCCTTTTCGTCTCACTGAGTCCAATGATATCGAATTTGATTCGATTGAGTTCATTGAGGAGCTCAGAGAGTCTGGTTTCTGTAGCGAGCGATCTACAGTTGAAAGTGCCAATTCTGAAGTGAACTTTTCGTGTTTTTGGGGGCGATTTTCCATTAACCGAGACCAGACAGTTGCCATCAGGCCCGGATTGCTCCCGTTCTGCTTGTCCTGTAACTGTCAATCCAGGGGCAGAGCTCGGGTCCGGGACATTTCTTCGCTTTATACTGTTTTTAGCGGACTGGGTCCCTGTTTACTTCTTCCGGCTTGCTAGGCCGAATCGAAGCCGCCCGGATGAGGAGTATTCGACTCTACCCTCGGCCTGCGTGGGACAGTGTACTGATTAGCCTGAGCATGTTCCACTGGGGTGACGAAATCCCCAGTTATGTAGAGGAGCATGAACAGTTTATCTTCTTCGCCACGAAGAGGCTCAGTAACAGAAGAAACAATATTAAATTAGAAAGCTAGGGGAATAATTAAAATTGGGCCAAAAAAGTCTTATTATCTTGAATAGTGGGTCGAAACGTCGGGGCAGGTTGTAGTATGCCTCAAATAAGAAATACATCATTCCAGATTCAAATTCCAGCAAAATTTTTATGGAATAAAATTTTAAGTATGTCTCGTTTCAATATGAACAGAGACCGTCTTGCTTTTTCTCTTTTTGATACAAAATAACGATTTTGTATATTTTCGATAAGGAGCGAATAAAACAATCATGAAAATAGTGTTGAGGAATCCATGATGAGCGACTATCACATAAACCATAATATTAAGTACTATAAAATCAAATCAGGTAAAACTTTGTATTAAAAAGTCTTATTACCTTGATTATAATACGATATAATAACTGAAATTATTGCATATAATAGTGGCACAACACAAACTACGAATGGACCTGCCATCTAAACCAACAAAATCCATAAGGAAATAATTGAATTCTCACTTGAATTGTGATTGTTATCATGAATTTCTTTTGCATTTTTCTCGTGTTTCGTGATAAATTTGAGTTCTCATTAAAAAGGTAAAGAAAACCAAGAATTGAAAAAAATAGAATCTCACTGACGGATATGGTTATCCCGATAACGCCCATAACAGCATAATAAACTGTGTGTTTGTACGATGGAAGGATGGTTCTAGGAGAGAAGAATTCTCGAGTTGGACAGGGAACTATCTGTAAATCAGAAAATTTAGCGAACTTTTCTAGCATAACATTCGGTTCTATCCTGCTTTGGCAAGCAGTTGTGGTTCAGAGGGTGTCGATTATTTGGCATGTATTTGCGAACAAATTTTTCAGATTTTAAAACTTGTCACTTTTCTCAGGTGCAATTATTCATTTTATAATCTTATACTCTATAAAATTCTAAGGTAGTGAACATTTTGTGAAGAATAGTAACCGAATAATCTAATGCCACATCCGAATGCGGCTAACAGAGGAATTGAAGTGGCCGAATATGAGCGGTTACTAACCTATCGTTTTTTAATTCTAAAAACTGTTTTATGTTTAAAATTTGTTCTAAGACGGGTCGAGTTGTGGCACAGCCGAGGATTTGAACGTGCGTGCTTAGTTCTCTGCAAATCGGCCGCGATGCATATGCGTTGCATATGAAACAAATTTCATATCCCGATCACAGCTGGGCCAATCTGATGTCATTTCTAACGTCATTCAAATTGGACAATATTAAAGTAAGCCCTATCATCTGAACAATTAGTTAATCGTCACGAGACCATAGCGAAAGGCGAGTCCACAAATTTACCAGCGTGCTACAGCCGCCGCACTTATGTAGACAATTTACGCGTTCCCTTGTACTACTGTCACTTATGACTAGAAAAGAAAAAATGTCGAAAGCAGCTTAAATGAATATCGTTATTCGATTTTGAAAATAACCTTCAAGAATTCAAGTTTTTCCTGGGTCTGATCGGGAATCACTGTAGCCAGAATAGGCGCGTTTCCAGTGAACAAATATAAATAGTTAGCCGAATAATATATAATTCTTGACGAACGCTGACTGATGCGAAATCGGCTGTTTGTTGCCACAATTCTATAGCGATTTTCAAAAACAAACAATATTGAGATTCCAACTCCGAGGAGTCCTGTGGCAGCGCAATATATTTGAACTCGGGCATCGATGTTCCACTCGGAAAAGAGGCCAGCAGGGATTCCTCCACAAGCCGGGAAGAACGCATAAGGAATGACGAATTTACCATATAACAGATCGCAGATAGTACACCATATATGGGCATGAAACAGCACCCATTTCAAGGAAGCCATCTTCGGGGGAGTTTTGAATAATATAAGAAAGGCTCCATACAAATCTGTCGGAATGCTAACGAATGAGATATAAAAGCATGCCGTTTGCATAAACTCCACACTGCTAAAATAGCTTTGTGGAGGGCATTTCGAATAGATGTTCGAAATATATTGTTCCATAAACAAATGAATGATATCAGTTGAAAGTAAACAGCTGAAAATGAAGGAGAATTCTCTGTATCAAGAAGTGCATTTTCCATTGATTTTTTGAAACATAAACAAATGAGTGATCAGAAAAAATAGCAGGAAATGTTCTGGCTTGGTGCAAATGATTGGCGCCGTTTAGGACGTCGACACGCTCAAAAACTGAGCCGGTCTGTTAGAAACCACCCCCCACCCCTGCTATTCCACCCCGACTTTTTAACCCCTTTTTTTTTAAATTATGATACCGCCCTATTCTTTTAAAATTTTTTTAATGTCCCGGACCCGAGCTCTGCCCCATGGATTGCCAGTTACAGAACAAGAAGAATGGGAACAATCCGGACCTGGATGCAACTGTCTGGTCTCGGTTAAAGGAAAATCAAAAAAATAAATAAAAGTTCAAACATGATAATCTGAATATTATTTAATTAATAAGTTCTATATTTAAACTACAAACCATTTTTTATTCTTCCTCTTCGTCGACGATGACTGCCGCATGATCTGCAATTTAACCACAAAGCACGCATATTTTTCAATTTCAACAAACTTATTTTCTTTTCCATTCATCTCAAAAAATAATAATTTTAAAGTTTTAAAATTTTTTAATAAGTTTTCTTTCTAGCCAAAACATAATAAAAACTTATCTAATAGCGAAATAGTTGCTCTTTCGGCTATCCTTATTCGGCCGGTTACGTGTTTCTTCACCTGAAACAAATAAATAATGAATACATAAACGTATAAGAAAGAAAAGAAACAAGCACGTTGCAATAACGTTAAAAAGTTGATAAGTGCGAGGCAAAAATTTTCTAAAATGACATTTAAAATGTTTTTTTTTTTTTTTTCGAAAAATAGATAGTTTCTATTTATGTAAAACAATTATCTTTTAATAATATACAAAAAATATTTCTATTACACTTTTCCAACAAAAAAATATACATAAAACCAAAAATTCTCCAAGAAAATACGAAAAAATGAAAAAAATAAATAAATAAATAAATTTTAGTTGAGATTACTGTAGCTCTTGTTGAACTGTGCGACTCGGTGTACGCACACAATACATAGGATATCGCTGCAGTTTTTCACATTCGTCATGTTTCGACAATATTTATGTTTGTTATTGTAAAAATAAACTAAATATGAAATTGGAGTGTGTTTGAACAATTATTCACTGAAATACGTTGGTTTTCATATAGTCCGGGTAATTTTCAGCCACTCTGTAACTTGAGGGCAATGTCAACTCCCGAATGTGATTTTTTTTTTCATGTCCAAAACACCAAGTGTTCGATAGATCAAACTACTTTCTTTTTTGAAGTAAGCAATAACGCCTAAAACTTCATGAGTCAGGCTTTCGTCGGACCACATATCAATTCCTATAACGACATAGGAAGAAAAAGACATGTCTTCCATAACTTTTGCTTTAATTTCAGAATGCAAATTTGGTAATTCCCTTCTAGTTATCGACCAGCGAGACTTCAATCGATATTTTGGCTTAATTATACTCATGAACCTTTGGAAACCTGACTTTTCTGTGATTGACAATGGAAGCATATCGAGAGCAATCATTTCAGTAATTGCGCGCGTTATTTTCTTCGACTCCTCGCAATCATCATTCATTACCACTGTTTTGATAATTGGAGCAATTAGCGATACTGATGAATTTGACGTTGGGGTGTGTTTCCCCGTATTCTCTCAGGGCGTTTTTTCCCATGACTTGCGCAGCACGGGAAGGGGGTGGCATGTAAACGGCAGCCTGCGCAAAGACGTGGCAAGCTGCGGAAGAAATGCGCGAGGTGCCATAATCGCGGGATTGTTACGGGTATGCTGCCCGTGGATATCGCATGTTGCCCGCAGGAAGCGCATTAGGTGGGCAGGTTGGAGACGCAGACAGTGAGGGGATATCCGCTCTAATCATTTAAACGATTTTTAAATTCCACGCGCTTTTTAACGCAAGTTAAACGTTTAAATTTTAATTGAATTAATTTTTTTTAATCGATTTTTTATAAATTTTCAAATGAATATAATCTTCGTGATTTTTACAATTGTTCTAATGCATCTATCCATTCAGTGTGTGTAAATTTTTTTCGAATTTGGCGAGAAAACATCAATTGAAATCAAGAACTAAGTAAAATTATACGACGCAGAATTAAACAAAATTTTTACGGACCTTTTAATAATTTCTCTATTTTCATCGTTGCATTAAGATTACATTTACTTCCAGGTTATTGACCGTGACCAAAGTGGATCGACGAACCAAAACTCTAGGTAAGATCTAAACAATTTCTGGATATCTATATTTGTGAAAACTTAAAAAAGGCTACGCATATCTAAATAGGGATAAGCAATATTAAAAATTAATTAATTAAAAAAATATTCTTTCAGCACATTCATTGAAGAGAAATAAGAGGTCGAGGACATCGTCTAAGATAACGTGGGAAATGATTTGCGGCACAAAAGACTAAATTTGCTGAAAGTGTAGCTGCATTCGATCCTTGCGAAAGATTAGTTTGGTCCGTGAAAAATGGCATGAAAAAACTCAGCGTTTCTGGAATGCCTTCACCCTTTAAGGTAACAATTATAATTTATGCATTCTTTCAAATATCTCTTCAGAGTCGCATTTTTACTATCTTGGATATATCTACATTGATTCATCCATCGCCAGAAATTGATCCAAAAGCAGTAATTTCATTTTATTTTTTCAGATACTTCAAAATGTTAGGGAAGTTTTTGTGTCAAATGACTAATTGAAAAATTTTTTATAAGTTATGTGGTTGTTGATCATGATATGCTTGGAGCAGTGGTTGTCACAATAGAGGGCTTCAATAAAAGATTTTCACTAGCTGTCTAACTGTACTGAATCCATTTTTGAATCTTTTTTTCCCGCCGCGACGCCAGGAAGGAGGATTTTGGGAGTAAACAAATGGATGAATTTTTGGCCTAAATTAATCAGTTCTTCGCTCTGTTTTGACCGCGAGCGGTCCGTTTTTTTTGCGATTCTCTTCTACATGTTTTGTTGAAGCCTCTTACCATGCTCGGGGAGCATGTCGGTGGCCCGAGGAGCCAGGACCGAGGGAGGCAGATGAGTCTTGACCGGCCGAGGGCCGCGTCAAGATGAGTCTAGAAGGCTCGAGCAGTCTGGGACTGTTCAAGCCTAGGGTTTGCAAATTGAGCAGTCTTGGACTGCTCAAATGAAGCCATAGCCTCCCGAGAGGTCGACTTGGAACCCTAGAATTGCCTTAGAGAGGGAAATTGCCCGAGCGAGAAGCTCGGGTGGGTTAATGATGATGTCCAGAGCCTAGCTACGGCGATGAAGGCCCAGGGATCTGAAACCTCTTTCTGCCCACCAAAGAAGGTCCCGAGAAGGACGGGATTTTGGCATGATGGACTACCTTTTGGTGCCCTTTTAGAAGCACTAAAGGTTGGAGAAATGCCAAAAATTTTTCCAACAAAACTTTAGAATTAACATTAATTGATTTAATGCTTGTTGATGCGTTTTGTTCAATAAAAATACTAAAACGTTTTTTAGGCCTTTTGGTGCACTTGGTAACTGTTCCCGATTGCGAAGGGCACGTTTGCAGGATAGCGAAATCCACGTCATCGAAAATTATTTGGAGCACCTTTACGAGTGAGTTGAAAAACTGCTTACTAGTAATCGATGTTTCTTTTAGCAACAATGCTCGTAGAAAAATGAGTGATTCTACTCGAGGAAAAATTCCAGAACGTGAAGATTCCTCGAAAAACAAGGACTCCCCGGCCCAACCCTGATGGAAAACCTAAAAATAAATTCTTCTTCTAGGCAGGGGTCACCGGCCAATGTTCATTGACTCATACTTTTTGACTTGACTCATGATTTTTGACTCATAAAAATTGTATCATGATTTTTTATTCTTTGGCTCATGATTTTTGACTAGTGATTTTTGACTATTTTTTTTTGACTAACAATTTTTGACTATTGATTTTCTGAATTTTTTTAGTTGAGATACCTGCAGTTTTTTCAGTATTCAATTCTGTTTTTTTGGCCAATATTGATGGGTAAGAAGCTGAAGGGGGGGGGGGAATTGGGAGAAATGTTATTACTGAATGGGGGAAAGATTATTACTGAAAGGAAAAAAGTTCTTTTAACTTCTGTAAGCATAAAAATTGTTTTTTTTTGGCATTTCATCGCTTATCGATTTCAATGAGAAGCTTAATCCCAGCTAAGCGGATCCACCGCAGGAATCGACTGTAACATTAAACGAATATCCGTAGTAGGCCAAATGATATGTATGATCTGATATTTTTTAGTATTCTCCGTTAGTTTAATGAAAACAACTAAACACAGTTTTTATTCGATAACATATTTATTAAAAACTTTTAAAATTAATCAATCATTGAAATTTTCGATAGATCATTATACCGTTAAAACTTTATCAAAACGGTACTTCTAACAAAACAGCCTTCAAAAAACTTCTCAAAGTATAACAATGTCTTATTTTTTGAATAAAACGTTTTTCCTGAATTTTGATGAGAAATCGAAAATTATGCCGTTTTAGGCCAATGTTCAATGACTCATACTTTTTGACTTGACTCATGATTTTTGACTCATAAAAATTGTATCATGATTTTTTATTCTTTGACTCATGGTTTTTGACTAGTGATTTTTGACTATTTTTTTTTTGACTAACAATTTTTGACTAATGATTTTCTGAGAATTTTTTAAATAATTTAAATAAATTAAAATTATTCTGGTCTGATGAGAATTGCAATATTATTTAAATTTTTGTACATTAACTCAAACCAAAAAGGATTTTTTTATTAACAAAAAACAAAATTATATAATGAAATGGTGGACATCAGAAAATGGGCGAATATTTCCGTAGTTTTTTTATTTTTCTTTTTTCTCCAGACATCGTTAAGCTCGATTCGAAGTTTGAGAGACTTCTAAAAGAATACTAATATTGGTCCAACTTTTGGTTACTACGGTCAATTACCTTTTATTTTCATTTGGAGTTGTCCAAATCTGTGTTGATGTTTCCAAAATATTGGAAACTGATCCAGAATCGGATTCAAAATCTCGATATCTAAAAATTCAAATATTGGTCCAACTTTTGGTTACTACGGTCAATTACCTTTTATTTTCATTTGGAGTTGTCCAAATCTGTGTTGATGTTTCCAAAATATTGGAAACTGATCCAGAATCGGATTCAAAATCTCGATATCTAAAAATTCAAATATTGGTCCAACTTTTGGTTACTACGGTCAATTACCTTTTATTTTCATTTGGAGTTGTCCAAATCTGTGTTGATGTTTCCAAAATATTGGAAACTGATCCAGAATCAGATTCAAAATCTCGATATCTAAAAATTCAAATATTGGTCCAACTTTTGGTTACTACGGTCAATTACCTTTTGTGTGCCAATGTTGGGGTGAAAGAAGACAAATTTACACTGGATTCATTGTTTTGAAGTACACTGTCTTCACTATCATTGTACATTGTCATGCTGAAAGAAAGTGTTCGTACTTCGAATATTTGAAAACAACTTACAGCGATAAATCTTGCAAAAGTCTTCGCCCATTATTTTTACTCTTGTTTGTTCTCTTCCGCATTGGAGCTTTTCTTCCACATAATACTGGCCTACTCAATGTTACCCTTTTTCTCAAACTAACTTTGCGTGCTTCATCGGCAATCTTTTCGATTTCTACCTCTTTTTCTTTTTCCGTTAAAGAACAAACCGCAGCCCATCTAAAATTTTTTGGAAGGTTAGAAAGATAATTTTTTTTTTACAAATGCTGGCATATTTTTGGGAATCGTCTCTTGCAGTTCATATCGGAGCATCCTATGCGATTGTCCGAAGATTTCACATCGACAATACTGCTGAAATAAAGTTTCGGAAGTTCTCCAGCAAAATTTCCAGTAAAAACATACTCATTTGACTTCACTATAAAACCTTCCTCATACATTATTATTTTGAATTTCTGAACCTGCTGGTGTAACCATACAACATGCGAATCAGGATTGTCTGTGAAATTGAAAATAAGAATTTCCTCAGAGATTGGTGAGCACATACCTTGGGCTAAAATAAGAGGTAGTTTTAAGATTGGTCTTTCACGAAACCCTAATTTAATTAGAAATTGGGTTTTTTCGAATTCCCGGAGATTTGAAAACAATTCTTGATGCTCAAATCGTACGACTTCGTCGTAATCTATCACAGATCGATGATAGCGATCGCTTTCGTCTGAAAATATAATGAAATACTCACGACTACTGCAATTTACCCTTCAAGAACTCCATAATTTTCAAACAAGCATCATCAGCACGTAACGGCGATTTTATCAGCTCAGCCAAAATTGAGTTGAAACATTCAATTGAATTCGACGATAAAAAGGGTTGAATAACACCAGCAATCAATCGGCTCCGCAAGGAATTGCAATCGAAAAGGTTATCGAAATTTCGACGTACCCTGAAAAAAGGAGCAAAAAAGAAAATTTAAAAAATTCGTTTTTCTTTCATTTATTACGATTTATTTTTTTTTTAGTTAATATGCTATTTTAATGTTTTTCCTCGAAACGCCAGCATTTCTTTAATCGTATTTCATCGTTGCCTAATATTTAAATTTAAAATATTGAAAATACCAAGCTTTTGCGCCATCATCATCACAAGTCTTCTCAAACAATTCGAGACGACGGTGATAGTCTTGTATGTTCAAAGCTCCAAGAAGTCCAGTCTTCAAGTAGTTCGGTCCCATCTGTAGGCTCGTAATTTTAATTGAAAAAGTGAATGTAAATGTTTAAACTTGTCCAAAAACCATTCGGACTATTCTGCGACTATAACTCGAATCCTTAGATTTCACACTATCTGCCAAATTTTTTGATCTGTGTAGTTCACAACGAAGAGTTTGTGCGTGGTCGAATGCGGAAATAGTCTATAGTTCTCTCTTGAAATAGATATATGAGTTAATTGAAGAACCTGGCGATATACGGAGAATGAAGATTCACCGTCACAAATAATTGCAGGAGTTTTTCTTAACTTTTTTGGCTCAAGCTGAGACAAAATCGATTCTAAATGCTGCGCATGGAACGAATGACTTGCGGAATGTTTTCTAGAATGGAAAAGAACTCCCAAAACAAGAAATCGGGGTTTATCGGAACTTCGAGTTCTAAAGATAACTATTTTTTCAAATTCATTTTTGATTATACCGGAATTGTTTTGAGGCAGTCCCAATGATAGTTATAAAAAGATCCGATAGTGTGAATGTTGTATCAATGAATATAACTCCTTCAAACATGTATGCATCTTTTTCCTTCCTGTTCCAATCGTCTATCAAAATTCAAAATAATATCTAATTCTATACAACAATGGCTATCATACCCAAGTATTTTTGAATCGAACTAAGCGGTCCATCGTCACATAATTGTCCAATCTTTTCGCGATGTTGAACTAGTTCGTCTTCAGTTGGCAAGGAATTCAAATAAATGTTACAGTTTTCACGGATTATTATTGACAAACATTCCGATATATCTCCATCACCTTAAAATATTTTCAGAATTTAATGAAACCCAAAAGTAAGTAAGTGTAAGTGAATGAAACATACAATTTTCAATCGAAAACTTGCAATCTGGAATTTTATGAGAAATACTTGACAGTTGATATGGGGTTGCCACTCGTTTTGGGCCTCGTTTCCCGATTACTGCATCGCGCACATACCGAACTTGATTCCGAATCTAAAGTAAAATAGTTCTATTTTAAATATGTGCCATATTTACCTGTTTCTTATTAAATTTAAAACCTTGATCCAAAAGTTGTTTTTTTGTGCAGTCAACCGTACGCCCCTTCAGCGTTTCTCGAATTATCCGAGCTTCTTGATCTGAAAAAAAAATTTATTTAATGTTGTAGGCAAAATTTTACTTGAAAGCCTCGAAGGCTCCTCAATAAGAATTATGTTCGGAGATTTTTTAATGTATTGGATTAAAAAAATTTCGCCGCCAATCTTATGAATTATCTAAAACTAATAATTTAAAAAATACACAAAATAACAAATACCATTTTTTTCAGATCGGGGTTTTCCACGTATTCGCATTTAATTACTTGGTATTTTTCGTATTCTTGGTTCCAATAAATATAAATGGGAGCAATTTTCTTTTTCCTAGAAGAATAAAATAAATAATTTAAATTGCAAAAATATTATGAACCTTTTTCCCTTCTTGACCATTTGAGGCCATCGTTCATCGCACTTAGGCCACACAAGGCGTCCTTCTTTATAATGAAATATTTTGAACCAATCCATGTTCCATCAATTTTCGATTTGATTTCGTTCATCGATATCGAATATCTATAAAATACAAATATTGTCGAAGAAGGACGAATTGTACAAATTTGAATGACCAAACGCGTTAGCTATTTTTGAATTTTTGCATGCGCCAATATCTATAAAATTCAATTTTTTCAACTTAATTACTCACCGAATCACGTTTTCGTCGTCGGACAAGAGCAAGCCTAAAGCTTCGTGCTTTTTCAAATAATCCGTTTTAGATTGAAGAGACATAACAAAACCAAATGTGAAGTTTTCCGAGAAGGCGACTGAAAGTGATTTATTAGTGTCATAAAGTTAAACGGAACAAATTTCATCTGACATGTAGTTTCAGCATGTAACTAAGAATTACGGCACGAAAAATAGTGAATGAACGGAGAATTTAGGATTGATAGCAATAAAAACATGAAAACGAAAACGATCTGTAAACACAACGGTATAAAATGCACACCGAGCTTACCGTACCAACCACGTGTATTTTTTCCACAACTACTTACATAATGAACTGCAACGTGTTTTATTTATAAAAACTTATAAATTCATTTTCAAAGACTGTAGTTAAAATATTCTACATAGATTAAAAAAAGGAAAAACATAGAAAAGCGAAAAGATTAACTAATTTTTATCTAATTAAATTTTTAGATTGTGCACATTTGAGAAAATGTTACCGTAACGCTGCGTCTTTAACTGTCATTTTTATTTCTTCTTTTTTTTTTTTTTAAATTTTTTTGCCACTTTTTGCAGTTAGTTGCTTCGAAATTAATTGAAATGTTTCTAGTTCAATTTTAAGTCTATTTATTATAAATTCACGGCAATTAAGGCTTGAAATTGCGTAAATTTCAATTATTTCTCATTAATTTTTAGGATTTTAATTTTTCCGCAAATTTCGATGTTTACTCCACTTCTCACAGTTTTTTAATAAATAATTTTTTAGGTTCCGTGCGTTGGCAGCACTATTTGATAGATTCAACATTCGATTCTCTACTTCTGTATCTTTTGGTATATTTTTTCCAGTTTTATTGTCTTTTCTCCACGCTAATTAATTAATTTCGGTTTTTTTTGAATAAATTTATTTTTTTTAAACGTATTTGATTACTTCAAATCATTTAAGTTCATTTGGTCGGTTTTAAGAATTTGAAAACAAGCAACATTGCCAAGCAACACTGGACTCGCACAAAAATTATGTTCTTTCAAATACGTTTAGTTTACTATTCATTGATTGCTCGATTGGGTGAATCAAGGAAAAGAAATCAATACTGCCTGCTGCAAATTTCCAAATTTTCTCTATCAGCCGAACAACTAGTTTTATTGCAGTATATATATATATATATATATATTGAAATCTGCAATAATTTACATATATTGTCGGCGACAAACGACTGAAGAAGGCGGGGCCTTCAACTTCACGAATTCAGTGTAGATTTAAATTTTTTGTTAACTGAATATTAAATGCGCGTACGCTATAATGCAATGTACGCAATCTCGCTGCCTCGAGACGCATTGGCACATAGCCGATATTTGCTTACATTTCGTCAAGCCGTTTGACTTCGATAATATGTATATTCTCAGAAAATCATTAGTCAAAAATTGTTAGTCAAAAAAAAATAGTCAAAAATCACTAGTCAAAAACCATGAGTCAAAGAATAAAAAATCATGATACAATTTTTATGAGTCAAAAATCATGAGTCAAGTCAAAAAGTATGAGTCATTGAACATTGGCCGCCGTTTTAAAACAGGCCTGACGGTATAAGCTAAAATAATTTGCAAAATAAATTAATAAAAATCACTTATCGCGTTATTCCATCCATTTCCCTCCTTTATTCACGCTCAATAATAAATATGTTATTGAATAAAAACTGTGTTCAGTTGTTTTCATTAAACTAACGGAGACTACTAAAAAATATCAGATCATACATATCATTTGGCCTACTACGGATATTCGTTTAATGTTACAGTCGATTCCTTCGGTGGATCCGCTTAGCTGGGATTAAGCTTCTCATTGAAATCGATAAGCGATGAAATGCCAAAAAAAAAAAACAATTTTTATGCTTACAGAAGTTAAAAGAACTTTTTTCCTTTCAGTAATAATCTTTCCCCCATTCAGTAATAACATTTCTCCCAATTCCCCCCCCCCCCTTCAGCTTCTTACCCAGCAATATTGCCCAAAAAAACGGAATTGAATACTGAAAAAAACTGCAGGAATCTCACCTAAAAAAATTCAGAAAATCAATAGTCAAAAATTGTTAGTCAAAAAAAATAGTCAAAAATCACTAGTCAAAAATCATGAGCCAAAAAATAAAAAATCATGATACAATTTTTATGAGTCAAAAATCATGAGTCAAGTCAAAAAGTATGAGTCAATGAACATTGGCCGGGGTCACCATGTAAGAATTCACCGATTGATCCGTGTTCTGATGACGATATTTTATTTCCTCGGAAGGCGACAACATTCAGTTCAATTCTATGCCACGAAGAGTCGGAGAACCGCGTTCAAGCTGGCCCAACAAGAACATCCCCCTTCGGACGACATCATTCGCAACCTCCGATTGCAGAAACAAGATGACTTATGGATATTTCATGGACGAATCAATAAGCCCTTGATCTACCTTCCCCATCTTAGAGTTGGCGAACTCTTCGTTCTCGATATCCACGAACGTCACGGCCACGCCAGTACGTCATATACGCTAGCTGCAATTCGTGAAATTGTTTGGATAACTCAAGGAAGAAGTTACGTGAAGAAGATCCTCGCCCGGTGCCGACAATGTGAACGTCGTCGATTGAAGCCATACAAACAGCCGGACTTCCCTCAATTCCCGGAGTCGCGAACGCAACCGACCCGACCATTCAAGGGTACTGGAATGGATTTTTGTGGACCAGTCAAGATTAAAGGTTCAACGGGACCCGCGGATGCCTGGATAGTCAAGATTAAAGGTTCAACGGGACCCGCGGATGCCTGGATCCCGTTGAACCTTTCTCTTCACCTGTCTGGGATCACGATATGTATCAACGGAATTGGTGACGGACATGAAGACAACGACGGTACTGAACGCCCTGCGACGTCTTGCGGCGACCTTTGGAACACCACGCACCATTATCTGCGACAACGCGAAGCAGTTTGTGATGATCAAAGAAGTCTGAGAATACGTCAATCTACAAGGGAAGCGAAACTCGATTTTGAACTCGACGACATTACCCGAATTCAAACTCATTCCGGCACATTCGCCATGGAGCGGAGGAGTTTACAAGAGAATGGTGGACATCATCAAGAATACGCTGCTGAAGTCAGGAACGGGCAGACTCCTCATGGACGAAGATGACTTACGGACGGTGTTAGCGGAGACTACAGCCATCATCAATCGGCGTCCACTGACCTACATTCCCAGCGACGCCAATGAGATGCAACCTTTGCGACCAATCTACATTGTGCTACCGTTTTCGGTGAAATCCTTTGTGTTCACTTTGGAACCACACGAGGACTGCGGTCACCTTCCGCACACAAAAACGGAATTGCTTGAAAGCTGGAGTAGTTCGTGCTCTATCGTCCAGTTTCTACTCAAGGATTGGACAAAACGGTACACACAACTTCTGCGAGATCGTGGAGATACCGGACACAGCCAGACGAAAGCAACGGAGCACAAACCGAAGATCGACGATGTGGTACTCATAGAACAAGAGCACGTACCCATTCACAAGTGGCCAATGGGCCGGATCGTTGAAGTCAAGGACCAAAGTGATGAACGGAAGAACTCGACGAACCCAAGAGCACCCTTTCAAGAAAATGTTCCCGCTCGAAGACACTACTGTAGAAGAGGATGGACGCTCAACGGCGAAAGTAACCAATAGCACGTCACAAGAGGCGAAGCCTACCAGAAGATCCCCTCGACCGCTTCGGAACACAATCAACTCTACCGGGTTGGTCCTGCTTGTGGCAGCGCTTTTTGCTACGACTGATGCGGAACAACAGCTCATCAACAGTCCCACAATGATGAATACGACGATCGAAGACCGGTCCTCATACCTGGAACCCTTGTGGAGTGTGACCAGCCAGCTGCAAGCTCAGTCTCAACAGCTTCAATCAGTCATCGGAATTCTCGTCATGATGTGCATTCTCAACATTTTCTGCTCGACATGCACATTGCTACAGAAATGCTGGACCACTGTGCGTTTGCTTCTTCGGGTCGCATGGATTGTTATCGCACTTCCCATTCGATGGATCTTTTCACGATGCCCACGACCACGCCGAGGTAGATTCAACCTCCAAAAGTTTCGCGGACTTCGTCCACGGAATGCCATTCTTCTGACAATTGTGTTGCTGATTGTACCACTGATGGAAGGATGTTCGCAAGTCGCTACAATGCAAGCCAAAAAAGCGTCTGCATTCGTCAGGATGATACCACGATCTGCACCATCAAGGATGTGGCCACCACGCACGTCCGACCGAACGGAACCATGGCTTGTTTTGAGCTTCACGACGCTAGTGGGAACATGGCCTACACAGTTCAAACTTGGCCTACACAGGCATTCAGCATCGTATCCTACTGCAATCAGGAGACGGTGTTCTACAGCCGCGATTATACGCTCGCGTCTGAATCGAGTCACCGCTGTGCCCACGCAGGGTCATGTTCCGCGGACAAGTGCCAGACGACCAAAGTTGATGACGATTTGCCGGAATTGAGCAACGAGGCGAAGGCGGCCCCGGTTTCACGAGATGTCAGGAGGCCTGTGGATGTCCTGCCTGTGGCTGTTTCTTCTGCTCTCCAGGATGCATTTTTCATCGCGTCTATGCACGACCGACATCGACTACAAGCTACGAAGTCTTTCGGTGCCCAACCTGGTCTACCGCTATCGACGCAGAAGTGCAAATTAATGAGGGAAAACCATGGCGGGTCGAACTACGTGATGGACTCCCGCTGAAGATCCCGCAGACCAATCTTACCATAACGGGGACTGGCTTCTCGATACCACTCTCCACGGAGCAGCTTTCATTCGATCGCATCCGGCTCATTACGACGAAACGCCGGCATTTGCCTTCACGCAGTGAGCTCTGGGGTTGCCCGGAGTGCCAGAACCATTGGAACCTTCCAGTGCGCGTCCCTTGCGGATGCCCGAAATTTCAATTGTCGGTTCAACGAAGATCAATGCCACTGCCGAACCACAGTGAATAACCGCCGATTGCCGTTCAATACACATGGATTCCGATTCGAGACCCAAGGAAACCGCGTACGATCAAGGATGACCAGTTCGAGTGTCGTAACTTTGCACCTCACCGCTGACCAACATCGTTTCCGAGCTGTACAAGACAATGCCATTTGCTTCCTCAATCTAACCGGATGCCATTCGTGCCTCCCGGGAGCAAATTTGGCAGTCCGTTGCACGGCCCCCCGTACGGTCAATGCTGTTCTTCGATGTCCCAATGACTGGCTCGGTTATCTGCGATGCTCCGCTGAAGGCACCGTCAACCGGCTCGAGTTTCACAGCGATTTTCCAAACGTCGCACTGAACTGCTCTTGCCAATGTGGTTCCACCACCACGTTCATCGGTTTGTTCGGGACCCTCGAACAATCTTTTCTGTTTCAGACAAAACCGAGTTTGCCACCTTTCTAGCTCCGACACGCTGACCAATCAACTTCTGAACTTGCTCCCCTGGAAAGCCAAGCTCCAAGCTCTCAAAACCACCGCCCTCACCATCGCCACGTTCTTACTACTCCTACTGGTTCTTGGCCTGCTGAAACGACGATTCCTGCCTCGTTGTCGGTTGCTCCCCCGAGTGTCGCGGCGACACACATGGCGCCGCGAATGGCGACGTCGCGAACTATGATAAATGAAGTCATACCGTTTTTGTTTTCCTAGACATCATAACGATTTTTTCCTGTTCTCCCATGACATCATAACGATTTTTTTCCTTTTTGCCCAATTAAGCTGTCTGGCACATTAAAACGGCCGCATATATAAGGGGTCGCTCGGGGCTGTATTAGGTGTGTTTTTTGCTGTTGCTGTTACTGTTATTATTGGCGAACATATTCTTCTTCTATTATTCTATTCAATAAAACCTCTAATTGTAAGAAACGAACGATTTCTTACAATTATTAGAAAAATTAACTTAACGTGACTTAATTGCCTCTCAAACGCAGCTTCAGAGGTTGCACACGAAAAGATTATCCGGGCAACGCGGTACAAATTGCGATAAACGGATCTATTCATTGGTCAATAGATTTCGAGGGAATTCGAACTCTGGTCGATTTTATAACGATTAATCTCGTCATTTATGGTGCAACTCGTTAGTGCAATAGCCAGAATGATTTTTCATAATATGGATGGAAGCGGAATTATTGGTTTGTTCTCATCTTGTTGCCGCATCTCTTTGGTGTTGAAACAGTCGTTATGAACATTGGTGATATATTCAGATGCATCTTCATAGAGAGCAAATGTCAGCTGAATAATTCAATTATTAAAATTATCAATAAGTTATCTACTGAATGCTTGTCGCAGAGGTCTTGTAAAACCATCAAATCCGCATTAGAAGACCAATATAATATGGAAGCGCGAAGTGCATTTGAACCCTTTCGTTCTAAGACTTTAATTATAAATGAATGAAATTAAGTTCTCACTTGATTTTCAACACACATATCCTTTAACGGATTTAACGTCTCAATGATGTCTTTCGTGAGACCGGCCTGCACTGGGGGGTTACAGGGGAGTTATGGCAGTCTGAAAATTCAAGGTGTTTTACCATTGTCATCAACAATTTGGGCAAGGGGTTACGCATCCAAAAAACCTTCTAGTTTACGTGTGCAATATTACAAAAAATCGTAAGACGGGAGTGAAATGACTTCCCTTGTCAGGAAACAATTATTATTGTTTTTACCCAGTTTCCATGAGTCTTTCACAAAGAATCTTGAACGATTCTTTCTCCATGATATTAAGTGGGAACCCGTCGAAATAAAAAAAATCGGTTAATATATCCTTCGGACAGATTTCTCCGAATTCTGAGGTGCATAGTTCTCCGATTAGCACTTCTTTTTTTTACAAGACAAATGTGTACCTTCTGAAAAAAAAATTATAAATTCTTCATGAAATTGCACGTTTCTTACTTAACGTGGCCACCTCCTGATGACGTAACTTTGAAACATGATGAACAATACCAACATTGTGTAGCAATTTTCGTCTCATCTTCTTTTGCCATTACTTTCCATACCGCGTTATTTTTAGTTTCTTCCTAAATTAATTTCATTAAAAAGTTTATTCTAGTATTAATAATTTTACCAATACGACGTTAGATTCCATTATCAGATTCTTCACTTCTTCTTTATCAAATGTCCTATGGTTTTTTAAAATTAATTATTGATCATTTCTTTTTTATAAAACAATTAACTTTCAATAATATACAAAAATAATAACTATTACACTTTTTCAACACAACAATATACAGTGCTCCACAAAATTATATACCCACCCTAATTTTGTCGAATAACTCTGTTGGAGCCCTGGCCTCGACACGTCACGTGACACACCACGTGGCACACGTTTCATAGGAGCGATATAAAAACCCCTTTTTACGCTCAATGATCAGTTATTCATATTGTGTCTAATAAATAATATTCTCTACGTTGGCTCGTTCACAAGGACACAACAAACTCGAAAACGCGAATACCTCCAGAAATGGTTTCAATTAGAAAAATATGCGCATTTATTATTAGTTTCATGTTACATTCACAAAATTCAACAAAAAATAACAATTTTAAAAATTTCGTCATTTTCACGAAAAAGTGGAAAACATTTTTCCACAAAATGATATACCCACTTGATAAAAAACTCAGAAAAAGGCATCGAGAGTTAGAATTTGAACGAAAATGAACATTTAGCAATTAACTGGACCTCCATTGAGTCGTGTTACATCAAAAATTCGACTGTCCATTGATAAATAAAGGTTGTCAAGAAGCTGTTGATCGGCAAGCTTCCAGGCTTCCACGATTGTCTTTTTGAGATCCGTAATTGAATGAAAAGATTTGTTGCCATTGTAAATCTTCTTCACCATAAATCCCCAGACGTTTTCGATGGGGTTTATGTCTGGAGAACAGGCTGGCCAGTCGAGAACTGGGATTCTACGGCAGCGTATCCACTGGATGGTGCGGCGAGCGCGATGACAAGGGGCTCCATCTTGCATGAAAGAGTAATTTTTGTGCCTATTTCGACACCAAAATGGCAACAGACCACGTCTTATGACGTATCGGTAGTCAGAACCACTTATCTTCGGCGAAACGAAGCACAACTTGACTCTTCCATGCGAGCTGATTGCCGCCCACACCATGACGCCTCCACCTTTGAAATTTCTACGCGAAAACCGCAGCTTCTCTTTTCTCAAATCGTGCCAATAATCACGATAACCATCTGGCCCATCACAATTGAACTTTTTTTCATCAGAAAAGACTACCCGAAAGAAGAAAACGAGTTCAATGAACGTTGAAGTTATTCTCACTTGTCTCCAGTCAGTTCGTTGATTCTTTTTTGCAAACTCCAGTCGTTTTTCACGATGTACTCGAGTCAACACTGGTGCCTTCCTCATTTTCCTGTGTTTGATGAAGTTGCTCTTCGATAAAACACGCCGGACGGTTTCATTTGACCCCGTGAGATTGAATTCCCTTCGAATCGTTGAGCACGACACGACCGAATTTGACGCTCTTCGCAAAATTTTGCGCTTATCACGATCCGAAAGCAGTGAAGGACGACATGTCGACGTTTTTTGACCATATGCGGCTGGATTCTTAGCATATCGGCTAATAACATTATGAGTGCGTCCGAGATCATTCCCAATTTGCCGATAAGAAAGACCTTGAGCCAGTTTTGTTTCAATTTCACCTTTTTCAAAGTCGGTGAGCGGCATTCCACGAGATATGTCTTTAAAACAGTAAAATTGCAAAAAAGTTCGAAAATACGAAAATATACGAAAAAAAAATATCGAAAAAAAAACAAAAAATGAAGTGGGTATATCACTTTGTGGAAAACTTTTTTCCACTTTTTCGTAAAAATGACGAAGTTTTTAAAATTGTTATTTTTTGTTGAATTTTGTGAATGTAACATGAAACTAATAATAAAAACGCATATTTTTCTAATTGAAACCATTTCTGGAGGTATTCGCGTTTTCGAGTTATTCGACAAAATCAGGGTGGGTATATAATTTTGTGGAGCACTGATATAAAACCGTTAATACGCCAAGAAAACACAGAAAAACAATTTTTAAAAATAATTGATTAACTAATTTTCAGTTGAGATTACTGTAGCTAAGATCGAGATGTGCAACTCGGTGTACGCACAAAATGCATAGTGTTGTGAGCACACTCACGTAAACTATTGTAATCTCGTAGGTTATGGAATATTCTAGAACCTTTTTTGGCTTTTTCTGTCCCTTGTTTCCTTCAGTCGATTTTTCGCAGGAAGAAATTATGTCTTGTTCATCGTTTTTTTTGGAGTACATTTTGAGTTGACTAGGCTTTTTGCGTATCCTTTTGCATCAAGCTTGACATCGGCGCGGCATCGAGTCCAGAAGCTTGTGCATAACAGACATCGGAATGGTTTTCCATGCAGTCTCGAGAAGCTCAAACTTCTGGTTGACTTTCGATACTCTGACACCTTGAACACGACGTTCCAGCTCCTCCCAGAGATGCTCGATAGGATTCAAGTCAGGAGATTGACTCGGCCACTCCAGAAGATTCACACGACAACGTTGAAACCATTTCTTGACTTGCTCAGAGGTGTGTTTCAGGTCGTTGTCCTGCTTACCGAGTGCATCAAAAAGCCTAAAAAAAAACGTTTTAGTATTTTTATTGAACAAAACGCATCAACAATCATTAAATCAATTAATGTTAATTCTAAAGTTTTGTTGGAAGTTAACAACTATTGTCGGCGTCAAACGACTTGATGGGGGCGTGGCATTCAGTATATCGTAACCAGTGTAGATTTACGAGCGGGTAGATTTACGCGCTGACCAAATATTAAATGGTTTTTTTTTCTCGATTTTTTAATATTAAAAAATGTTATGCGCGTTTTAATCCTGATTCCCATTGTCATTTGCATTCTTATAATGAGTCGACCTCCATATATACGTAAAAGTTCACGGAACTAACGGCATTTACTTAAACAAGCGAAAGAATCGTACATTTATCGAATATCTTAAGACCACCACAACAATGTTTTATTTACCGTAAAAATAGTATGAAAATTATTGTTCAAAGGGGAAAGTCATCCGATTAATTGAGAATTCTCGAAATGCACCAAGACGCCGCACAATTGAAACTTATAACCGAAAGCCCAACGAGCGTTGATTCCAATCGCCTAAAACTAGTAATAACTTCACATTGAATACAAAATTAAAAAGAAAACTGAGTCTACAAAGATAAAAAAATGATAACGTACTTTTTGGAAGAAGCTTGAAGTCATTGAGTATATTTTTTCCTTTCCCTAGTATTGATGAAGCTGTGAAGTACCGAGGCGAGCATATAATTCAGAATTTTGTGTCCGTTGGAGGTTGTCTTCGAGGTTGCGCGAAGGGTTCAATATTTGATGCCATTGTAGTCGCTGCAACTATAATGATAAAATAATGACTATTTTAAATAAAAATAAATTAATACCCGTCTTAACTTCAGTAGTTTTCAAAGTCCTTCGGCTCCTGTTCAATGTGATTGTGTTTCCTAAAATGTACTAAAAATTAAGAAACGGAAAATAATGAAGAATAAGTTTTTACAATGTCAAATTAATTAAAAAATGCCTTAAAATATATGAAAATTTTAAACTATCAATCAGCGATTATAAACATATAAGATAAACCGTAAAAATAAAAGAAATTGGCTAATAAAAAAAGAGATACAGAAAAATTCTCAAAAAAAATAACGCGCCCAAAAACACGCTGCGCAAAACACGCTGCAAAGTGTATGCCACATACACTTCTCTTCGCCTCGAGACATCTGGCAATTAGCCAATATTTTTTTTAAATTTCGTCAAGTCGTTTGACGCCGACAATAATTGAAATTAGGAAATGAAGAAAACGTACCGACAAGACAGTTGATCACATCTCCATTCCTAGAAATGTGGCCTTTTTGGCCATTTCTCCTCGGAGTGAAGCGGTGTCGGGTGTGTTCCGGAAACGTCTGGAATCTTTAATTTTGGAAAAGTTCTAAAAATAATGAATGAAAACCTAAAAGTCGTATACAATATGCAGTAAAAAAGCTATTGCATACCTGATTCAACCACTTTTTAAGTTTAAAAAAATACTGCATAGTTTCATTAATTTAAAAAAATGCGATAGAATCCAATAACCGGAAATATAACGCTCGCAACACCGCTAGAAGAAAAGTATGCCGCAGAATTGCAAAACTATGAGACATTTAATTGATAAATGTTAGGATCCGATTGGAAATTGTTCAGATCAGATTTGTTTAGATAATTCGGATACGATTCGAAATTCCCCGGATTTATTTGATTTTTGTATTATTTCAGATCCGATTGATTAAGTGGATATCTCTTTCTGCTTTTCTTTGCCCATACTTCATAATTCATTGTTTATTTATTTTTCTCATTATCCTTGTGTTCCTTTGTATATAAATCGTTTGCTGCCTCAATTGCTTCAATTTCACATTTTTCAAAGGATACATTTCTCAAGACAAGAAATTACTTGCACTTTTTTGAATCTTGCTTTGTGACTCGAGAAATCTTGCTGATGCCTCATCAAGACCTCACACTGAATGTAATATGAAACTAATACACTGCTCCACAAAAGTTTAGCCTCACCCATATTTTTTCAAAAAATGACATTTTCACAAAATTTCAAAAAACGCTTATATTGTTAAAATATGGCTAAAAAAGGTTCTTTTTAGTATCCCATATTCGATTTACACTTACTGAGCCATTAAACAAAATTTTCTTTATTTTCCGAAAATTGCGTTTTTTCGATCCACAAAAGTATAGCCTCACCTAGGTTTTTCACCGGTTTTTTGCTTATTTTTCTTCAAAGATTTTTTTTCAAAGATTTTTATGCTAGAATTATGCGTGTTTCAAGTAATGCCAGCATGTAAACCACTTTCGGCGTTTGAGCAAGGGCCAAATTATAGACAAACATGACCGTGGTTTTCGATTCGCAAATCGCTCGCGATTTGGGGCACAACCCAAAAGTGATAATTAATTATCTGAAGAATCCATCCGAATATGGTAATGCGACACGATCTGGATGTCCAACTGCCATTTCTAGCCGAGAAAGAAGAATGATCCTTCGAAAATCATCGAATATCTTTTTCAATGCATTTTCAATGCGTATGAGCGTAGTGAAATTTTCTTAACAAAACTTGAGGCATTTAAAGCATTTTTAAAGTCTATAAACTTGTAAAAGGCTGCGACTTGTAAAATTTTCTCAGTACGTCAATCGATTGTTCTAAAGCGAATTTCTTTGAGAACAGCCGATTGTGAAGGATTCAGACGATAGCCGAACAGATCGAATTAGCTAACTATCTTCACTTTTCAAAATACAACAAAGTTTATAGCTTATTAGAATTTTTTAATTTTTACGAAGGATTTAATAATATTCGTATAACAACAATGCATGAACAAAAACCATAACAATAACAACAATAACAAAAATCAAATGATTCTGCCAGGCTTGTTGCTTCGACGCCGAGCCGGGCCTAAGTCAAATAAAAAAATTCGATAGTAAAAGAATGTTCTTGAAATGAATCTCACTAAAGAGTTTAGATATGGGAAGTCTATAATATTTGATTACACTTGATAATTTCGACAAACTCATTCAGAGATAAAACAAAAATGCCTCGGCTCGGCTTCTGCCGGCTAAATTTCGGTCGTCGCTGGCCGAAACGACAAGACTGGATTCTACACAATGAGATCAAAGTCATCTCGGGTATTATTATAATCCAGTACGTGCTTCTTAATTTTGCTTGCATTCGTCCAGGTGATCATATCTTCAGAAGCTCTCGTGACCATAAACGCAGGATCGGTAACCAATTTGGTTCCAATTCTGACATGCCCTTGCTCAACCTGCGAAGAAATTTTATAAATCATAACAGAACATTAAAATCGAACCAAATCGCTAGCTGTCTTCACACTGTCCACCATCCCAGTGTTTCTCATAACAACTGGAAGCCGTCGTCTCGCAAAACTTGCTCCAGAAATCTAAAAATATTGTTTGTGATTTCAAATAGGAAAATACATATACCTTTCCAATCTTCTCCAAACTATCCGCAGTTGGAATCAATCCAGCTGCGTAAAATCTCGAAAGCACTTCTTGTGTGCATTTCGATCGGAATGGATCGCCCATCGGAAGATTTTTGATCAATTCGGCCAATTCTCGACTCTAAATATCATTGTTAATACTTGAATGATGCTTAAAATAAAAATTTAACCTTAGCAGCCAACGTATTGTATAATGCATAATGTTCTCGTTTTGTGACGTGGAATCTGAAAAAACCCAAAATATCATTGAAGGAATTTTATTAAGCAATTCTCAAAAAATCTGACAGATTAAATAAAAGTAATCTACTCAGAATGGTTTTGTAGCGTAATCCTCTGATTTGCAGAAAAGCATTTCCAGTAATAGAAAACTTTTCTGGAATTATAGACTCACCCAATTAATAACGTGTTACGAAAAATCCCAATGATGAACCAATGAACCAACCAAATCATTAGGAAACTTACTTCCGCAGCATGTCTCCTTGCCTTCCCTGCTGATCAACTTGCCATTGCATAAAATCCGTCTTTTTGAGCAGCTTCTGCTCATGTGTTTTAAATTTTCGCACCATTCTGGCAATTAAAACTTTATAATGATTGATAAAAAAAAGATGAACATGATAAGTACATAAAGGGTTCAATAAACCCCAACATGAACCACCAAAAACATATCAGTCATGATTTTTTACTCGGACGCATTTATACAGATTGGAAACGCGAGATGTAGAAATGATGAATCGAAATATTATATTATAATTTGAAATTTACATTGTTGTTAATTATATGATGAATGGAGAACGAAAGCAGAGAAAATAGCAAGAGGGAGAGAGAGAGAGAGAGAAATGGAATAGAACGTGAAGAGACCCACAAAAGTATGAAAATCTAAATTATGTTGCGGAAGCATCCCTGAATTCATAATTCATAGGCAAATGGATTTACAAAAATGAAGCAGTTTCGGGGGTGATAGTATTGATCAGACACCAGTAATGAATTGAGTTGAACAATTTCACAAGTCTAAATTTGGATGGTCCTTCGGACCACAAAAAAGCTTATCTGATGACTATTTCGGGGCTAAGAATTTTCAACTTATTCGCGTGTTAACTATACAAATTATATAAAAAACATCTGATGATTAACGATGTGCTTCAGAGACGACGCTGTCGCTTGTTGTGTCCTCCTGGGGATCCACCATTGCCCGGCGATCTTTGCCTTTTTCGGTGACGCTGCACCTGGGACTCGAGAAAAGCATCTAGCTTCGGAGCATTGCGCTGCTGCTCTCCACCGTTGGTCACATTCGGTGGATCTGTGAGTGCCTACAAATCGATTGTTTTCATTTTAAGTCTCCACTGAAATTTTTACTCTCTGAAAAAGCTGCATCGTCGCGTCAGTGTCGTGAGAAAATGTGAATGGCTCGTCGTGTCCAGTTCCCTGAAAAATCAATCATATTGAATTATGATTATACCGTTTGGTTTACCTCCTCATTTGGAAGGCGCATGTTTCTATACAAAATTTCGAGAACCGTGTTGAGATTGAACGCCGAAGAACATTGGAATGCACCTATTATCTCCTAAAAAGCGTTTACATGAAAATTAAAACCGCCATTCAAGATTACCTTCGCCAAATGAGTGCGTCCCGAGTGAAATCCCTTATCGAATCCACGACGATAGTTATCCACTGACGTCTAAAATATGTTTGTGTCCTATTGCGAAACACGGTTATCATTTTTTCTACCTTGTACAATTGCGTAGTTCCCTCTGCGGCACCTTGGAAGTTCTTCCATGATGGCTCGCTGTAGAGCCTGGCAACAAATTGGGCACATGATTCGAAATCGTTCCAATTTTTTTCGCCTCCCGAATTATCGTCGAGGCGATCGCGTTGTCGACCGCCATTATTTGGGAAATTCGAGTGAAAATCAGACATCTGAAAGAAAAATCGATTCGTCCAACAAAAAGATGCAGAGATGCAGGTGTAAAGACGACGATGTAACGCGTGCGATTTCAACGTGGGAAATAAAAATTAATATTTTACGTTTTTTGAATTCAATATCGTCATCGATACATTTAAATATGAATGAAAGAAACAAAAAATCAGTTTGGTAAAATAGAAGATAGGAGAATGTGGAGAAATTTGATATAAAAATCGATTGGATAGCAATTAAAAGTAATGACTTTTCAAGACACCCGAAACAATGCGAAAAATGATGGAGAATATGCAATAAGCAATGTGATTTTGAGGGAACGTGTGACTATGGGTTTGATTTCGAAGGAAAAGTTTTGCGAAATAGAAGAAACGCGGATGAGCGAACGAAAAAACAAAAAGAATGCGCAGCCGAGTTGCAGAAAAATTGGCAATGCGATGGAGCGCGTTTCCTGGCCGTCTGCAAACACCGACACGCCTCTGTACATCTTCACGTGTGTTTCAAAAATTGCCGTTTCAATCTAATAGGCAAATTCATTTTACGAACATTGATTTCTCACGGTTTTGGTGAAAACCCCGGGTTTATCTGTTTTGCCGTTTTGACGAAAATAACTAATTTGTTATTTTTTTATGCTAATGTTTCTCCCAAAGTTTTCTACTGTTTCACTCTATGTGTTTTATAAGTATTTAATCATATATTTTCAGCTTATGATAGTGATTTGGAACGTGGAAAATGAATTCAGCAAACGAAAATGATATACGGTTCTTGATTCAGCAGGTATTAATCCTGGAAATCATTTTTTCGGCATAAAATAGTAAAAAAATCGCTTTGTTCAAGATTCGAGACAAAAATGGAACATTAAAAGACCGCAAGTTGGTCCTGAATAAAATTAATGAGCTTTTACGATGTTCGAATGATATAATGGTTTGGGTAAAATTCAGAACGAACTAAAAATTAATTTTTTTTAGGGAATTGGAGCTGACTGGCAGTTAACCCTGAACGAAACTTGCTCTCCAGTTTTTATGAAGTCTGAGAGAAGCGATATTAAAAATATAGCGAATAAAATCTTAATCTCAATTGGAACATTATTATTTCCAACATCTCACTATATAAAGTAAATCCTGTTTGAAAGATAATTTATATTGATTTTCAGTTTCATTGGATGGCTGAACGACTTATTTTTCAAAATTCCTAAGCGCCTAGAAGAAGAAAAAGCTGATTTAGTCGTTTGTATGATTAGTATTTTGCAAAATATCGGCGAGGAATTCGAAAATAAGGACGATTTCGCTCCGCAAATCAACGTAAGATCTTAAATTTTGATGGTTTTCTGGAAATTTGGGTTTCCAGGTGTCTCTTCAATGGGTTGCCGATATAATACCGTCTAGTTCTGCTCTCGTATTTGCACAATGCTTGAAAGCTATGGCTTTGCTCGCAAGTTCATTCAGAAAAGAGTTCAACGAGCGTTTTGCGGTAAAATTCAAAAAAATATCTCGATTTATTTCGTTTTTTTTAGGACAACCTGCAAAAATTGTGTCAAGATCTAACCGATGCTCGTTACACCGAGAGAAACGTCGAACTTCTTGTTGAAGCGATTGTGGTCTTCAAAAAAAGTTTTCATGCAAACATCGATTTCACGAAATCTTTCACTAAAAATCTGCTCAATATGGATGTCAATGTATTATTTTTGTTTGAATTCAAAAATCCGATTGATGGTTTTTTTCTCAGGAAATTACCGAATCCGAAGTTCACAAACGATTAAAAATCGTAATTATGGTTATGAAAATCTCGGAAAACAAGGAAATAGTAATGGAATGTAGTGAAAAGGTTAATTGTGGCAATGCAAATACAAAAATCAATTATTTTTCAGATTCGCACGATATTCGAATCATGTTTTACTACGGAAAATTTTAAATTCTCTTTGATGGAATGTTTCTGCCAAATTTCGTTGGAAGTCATCAAACTTGTCAGAACGGTACTCAAATAACTTTATTACTTGAAGAATTTTGAACTCTATACAGAATTACGGAGAAACTGAAATCATCGAGAAGTTCTATGAGATCCTTGTTAATTCATCGAGTTATCTCATGAACAGCCAGAAAGGAAAAACTCTGGTTCTAAATTATCTTTCAAAGGTTTGTTTAATATTTCTACATGAAGGAATTGTTCTCTTTTTCAGACTTTGAGGAACTTACCACCGCAAGCAACAGTTATTCCCAATGTGATTTCGATGGTTTTTGACAAATCCACTGGATTTTTTGCCGAAAATTCGCAAAACCACTTTTTGGTTCTAATAGGGTTCGATATTTCAATGAAATTTCTGATTTTTGTCGATTGTTCTTTTTTTTCAGGAAGAAACATACGTATACGAAATTGTGCGATGTGATCTCAACATTGCTCACACCGAATTGCTTGAAGCAGCTTCAGTTAGCTTATGCCTCATTACGAGAAACGATTTTAGGTATTTGTTTAGAATAAAAAATGGGGATAAAATGTTGGAAGCGAGATGATTTATGAGGCTTGGTAACTCGAGAAAAACTCGAGAAATTCGGGATATTGCATTGTTGTTTGCTTATATTCGTCTTACTGAATTGATCCTTTTTCGTACTTTTTGGGTGTTTTGTAACTGTATTATTGCCATAAAATTAATACATGGGGACCCACAAGAAGATGCTTTTTATCAACATTAAGAACCGAGCGGATAACTTTGAAATGAAGTCCGAATTAGTTGAATGCCGGCAAACGCGTTACTCTTTTGACTTCAAATTATTCGATTTCAACTCAATCCTCCCGCCATTAGACACCGATATAATGAAACCATGTTTATATATTGTCGAAGTCCAACGACTTGACGAAGTTTACAAATGATTGGCTACTTGCCAATGCGACTCGAGGCAGCGAGAAGTACGCGAGACTGCGTACATTGCATTATAGTGTACGCGCATTTAATATTCAGCCAACGAAAAATTTAAATCTACACTGATTTCGCGAATTTGAAGAGTCCGCTTCGCTTCAGTCGTTTGACGCCGACAATATATTCTTTTTTCGATTTGACGTCAATGCCATAATTAGCTAATTGGCAAATAGAGTGATAAAACGTAATGCGGGTTATATCTAAATAAAGAAAATTGAAAAATATATATTTATTTATATATTTAACTCAATTTATTTTTTATTTAACTCAATTTATTATATATTTAACTCAATTTATAGATTCTGTCCTTAATAAGTAGTTATTTCAGAAAAGACGAACATACTTCGCGAATGCCCAAGTGAACAAACTCGTAATTACGAAGCGGCACTTATGATTCTTCTCCAATCCTTGCAATCAATTTCATGCGTCAAAAGTTCGATTATTGTGATGATGGGCCTTCGTCCGGGCATTTTCGAGTTTCTCGTTGATGAAATGCCGTTGAATGAGCAGTGGTTTGCAACTGAGCATCCGACTTTGTATTACTTATTTATTCATATTCTCATTGATCATTTGAAAGCGTGAGATTTTTTCTTTTTTCTTGAATTGAGAATAATTTCACTTTTTTCAGACACGAATACTACATTGCGCAATCGGATTATATAGTGAATGATGAGAGCTTGAGTGTTGGACAAACTAAACGTGAATACGCGAAGAAGCAGATCAAAGCGATCAATGCGATTTTGCAGTTTGACGGCGAAAAGGTCTCGAAGCAGGCAAAGTGAGCAATTATTTTTCATAGCCAGTATTAAACATTTTTGTGAAAATTGAATCTGGGTTTGGCACATTCTCGTAGAGATATTAACAATGTGATGCAATCTTTTGAATTTGAATTCTCTTCATGCGTTCTATTGTTTGAATCATTTGCGCAAAATGTTCTCATAGTGAAATTTACGACAAGCGCAGGTGGTTGTGCGCCACACTGGAAGAGAGCATACTCTCACATTTTTGCCAAATTCAATCAATTTTTGTTCAGAACTGCAATTTCTGCTTGGATTTTTGCATTGGTGCAAGGAATCTGCACGAATATCAACGGGGAAGCTCTTGTTAAAGAAGAATGGACACGTCTTCATAGTAATCTCACTGTTCAATCCACGTTGGAATGGAATATTGAGGAGTAAGTTTTTGGTTTTAGCAAAAATGCAGAAAGTATTCAAGAAAAAGTTCAGCGTTTTTTAAAATCTCTGTTCATAAATCGAACCGTTGCTCATTTTAATTGATGGGTGTTTCGAAATAGCAAACCCCATAATTTTGTGCGATTTTCATAATTGTTTCCCAAATTTTCAAGTTTCTAAAAGTATTTCTTTTGTCTCATTTCATCTATCGCAATCGCGTCATAATTCAGTATTATTCAGCATTGTTGCAAATAATAAACTAGGTATGGTTGCTTTTTATTAGATTGTTGGATTGAGTTTCGCGCTTTCAAAAGAAAAAAAAAATGCTTAAACTTGAATTTCATAAGAGATGCAAAATAGTCGAAATAATCATTTTTAGCGTCAAAATTGACAATTTCTGTGATTTTATTGGTCAAAACTGAAGAATTCGACAATTTTGCACGCAGAGAACAGATTTATATGACTTATGAACTTATACTCTTGCCTTTGACTACTTGGCTACCGTAGTGGACATTGTGAAATAGTGGGACTATTGGAAACGGACCACTGAATTACGAGATGGTCCGTATAGAACCTCAAATAGATAACAAGCGGTCAACAGTATAAGTCTTATGAACTTACGGATAATTAATTTCGTAGGCTCGAAACCCGACCGTGGCTAATACAGATTTCGTGAATCCTTGCCGGTTAGCAATAACCGAGGAAACTAGTTCAGACAATAGAAGTATCTATTTTTCATCCACTTTTTATCAATTTTTTCCCTTTCTCTGTTACAGTGATATAGAAAACATGGTGCTCTTTCTTAACTGTTAATCTGAGTTGTATCAGCCATAATTAAGGAATATTTTTAAACGAGAACCGTCTTCACTGTCTGTCCCTCTCTGCTCGTTCTTTCTATCACTATCAAAAAATTGGGAAAAAAATTGCCGGAAATTCGAATTGTTCCTTTTTTTGTCTTTGTGTGCGTATGTAGTTTATTGATGTGGTTCTCTTTTCAGCATCCATCGCGCACTCTACGTTTTGTCGACAAAAACTAGTTGGCCACGTATTGGAATCAGTAGTGAATTAGTAATTTGTGAGAAGGTCTCGAAGCGAAACAACAAATTTTTTTATGTTGTCACGTTGTCAAACTTTCAGACGAAAAAGGCCGACTTGAAAACAGCATCTCACATTTGGAATTGCGGTGATTTCAAAGGATACGTTAGGCAAGCGAATTTTACCCATTAATACGAAATTATGTTCATTTTTTTTGCTTTTTTAAGGCAAAGCGTGTCAGGACCGTTCAAAATGGCGCAGGAAAGCGTCCAAACGGCGGTGTGCTCGACGACGTTTGGAGCTGAAGAATTTGGATTTGTTACGAATTTCTTACTTAATGGTGTTATCCCGCCAACGTTTAGGTAATTTTTTGTCTTTCTTATTTAAACAAAATGAAATCTATTGTTTTCCTTAAAATTCAGATTATTAATTTTTTTTCGTCCGTAGCGTGAAAAACACTTTAAATTAAACTAAAATATTCGGAATTTCAGCAAAGGAAAATATCTTTGGATGGACGAATTCTTGAGAATGATGACTTATGGAGTTACGAATACAGATGATAAGAAAAAAGTGGATATTCCCGAAGAGCTCATTGCGGTAGAATATGGTCAATCGATAAAATTTTTTATAAATTTTTTTTTAGAAATGGCGCTGGGTTCTTGCTCAAACTGCGAATTTCTGTATTGTGAACAAAATGAAAACGCCTCTTGGTAAACCGATGGAGACATTCAGCGCATTTTCAACGGAAATCAACAAATTGGCCAAAGAGGTTCTGACGGCGAGCAGAGTTAAAGAAAAGTGTGCCTCATTCTTATTCGACACTTAAAAATCGTTCCTACCGTTTAGATCTGGACTTGAAAATCCGCCTCTCTACCCACTCAGCTTTCTACGAGTGCGACTTTTACTCGAATTCATTGATGTTTTGGAAAAGCTTATGGCAAATACGATGTCGAATGGAGCAACATTTTCGTTAATGGAGATTCCTGGAGTTGCTCGACAATTTTTCATAACAAATGCGTCGAGCTGCAACGAATGGCTTCTCAGAACGTATTATCCGGCCATGGTTGTGGCGTTTTTCAACGGACACCTCGCTTTGGTAAGTGTTTTGCTCAGGATTCCGTTTTCATCCCGTTTTTTGTCTTTTTACACGCTGACGCCATTTTGCACACATTTGATTTCAGACAAATATAAATAGACTTCAAAATATTTTTCTATAAAATTTTCTGATTGAAGTGAAATGAAAAAGATTGTACGCTAGCTGGGATACTTAAATTTCATTTGCGTATACTTTACTATTGAAAGAAAATTGTTTTTTGGATTTATTAAAAAATGTCTGTCATAAATATGGGGTAACACAATCGATACGTATTGGGAAAAGTTTGCGAAATTCAAACATTTTTATATCAAGCTGTTAATTACATGCTTTACAACGTACAAAAACATCTTAAATTTTATTCAAAACAAAATTCTGAAAGTGTCAGCATTTTTTATAATTTTTTTTCAGACAATTCGATTTGGTTGGAATGCACTTGTTGTCTACCAGAAACGAGCAAAAGATGAGAAAATCCGAAGTGTTGCCGCGACAATTTGCTGCTGGATGGCTCGAGCCATGGCCACTCTCACTGCTCCGCAAGCGATTGTAGGGATACGAAAATGGGTGAAAATGGAATTCGAGACTGATCTAGGACAGAATATTATGGAGGCTCTCGAGAAGATGGCTTGTGACAAGTTTGTTCTACATTTTTGACTGGATTTTTGAAATCGGCTATTTCAGATATGAGGAGTCTTTGACGATGTTTGAAGCATGTTTGTTATCAGACAATCCTAGCGAAACACTCAAATTGATTATTCACAATGCGGTATTTTCAAAAAATTTAATGAATTTTAATGATAATTTGTTATTTTTAAGATGTTGGATGTCCTAAATCGCCTCCGTCTTCCTCATGCTCTTTCTTATTATAGAAACGTCATTTTCGTAGATGACGAACCAGTTAGTGAGGATTATCGATCGTAACTTATTGCATTTTTATCTCATGGCGAATTTTACCATTTTAGTGTGGAATTATTGACGAAATTCGAAAAAGTAGAGCACAAACTCAAAAGAACATTGGTTGATTGGAATATTCGACATCGATTGACGGCCTTAGAATCATCGTTTTCGCAGACAATGAGAATGTAAGCTTAAAAATTGAAGAAATAGTAGTATCAGGCTGTTTTAGGGTGGAAATAGCAGAGCATCGCAAAGAAATGACCGTATTAGGCGCCCTTGCACTCAGCGTTGATCCGACATGCAAGATCTATTCGGACATCTCTTCTACAAATCTTGTCGTTGCCTTCCTCGTCGATAATGTGAATTCAGTTCAAGGCAAGAATGATCTGACTACTCGACCGTTGTTCACTGGATGTGGAGACGAAGAAATCGGCGAAAAACTGACACTTTGCCGCAAAGTTATGCATTGGGCTCATCATTTGAAGCATATTCGTATGTGTTTTTTATTTGTTGTTAGAAAATTGTCATAAAATTAATATTATAGGTCGGACTTCCGGAGAAGCTCATTTGGAGATAGTAAGACTCGCCCGAAAGTGCGAAAACCGCCAATTGGCGTCTTGGCATGTGAAATCGTCTGGTGACAATCTTTCGCCTCTCCTGAATCTTCAGATTCGACGCCAATCAATGAAACTGGTATTTCAGATTTGGAATTCCAACAAAAAACGGTTTTTTGTAGTCAACTTCTAAAGATCTTGATATGCAAGTCGTGGAAATGAATAAAATGACTCGAGCACTTTGCGAAGTGTTTGGAGCAACTGCCAAATGGAAACAGGAACGACTTATTGCTACTCCAAACCGTATTATTTGAGCTCTCAATATTATTTGTTTCAAACAGAATTAGCTTCAGAAGCTGTGGCGCCGGCAATATTCGAAGAATGGCGAGCTCGCGATGAAGCTATGGCGAGAAGTTGTCTGCAACTAGCGAATGTCTTTGAGAAATCTCCCGAACGAATCGCATATTTGATGCCAGATGTTATTGCTTCATTCTTTTGGGTAATATTTTCTGTATTTTACCGGTTATCAGTATATGCAACAATTTTAGAGCGAGCTCTATCGTCGTCCGGAAGTTGGAACACCGAATGGCCATGGAATCGTGGGAGCACTTCTGTCGCTCTCGGCTCGCATCTATCCTCAATTGGCGAAGACGCACTTGAAATTGGCCGAATGGGCTTCTGCATTGGCAACTCCAGAAAAGTTTGAGGATTTCAACCCGGCGTGTAAAGAAATCAAGGTTTGAATTCGGTTCCATAATCGTTGAAATTCGTTTTTCGTAGATTTGCGACGACCCAGTGCTTAACGAAAAATTATGGAAGTGCATGAAATCAACGACAAATGTCGCTTCACTCAAACACAATGTGATGAAACTTCTAAATCATTCGCAATTTGCTCAGTGAGCTCTTATTACATACAATGCCTTTTAAAAATATGTTTTAGCGAGCTTTTCATACCTGGTAGCTACTTTTTAAACATGTATTCCGCAATTATTGAACATCAGCGCCAATTTTTGGTCATGGCGACTACGGGATACTTCTCATTTCTCCGATATTCTGCTGGACCGCATCCATATTCGGTATCGATTTATTCTTGTCAAGTCTACGCATTTTTTTCAGAAGAAAGAGCAAATCACTGTGGCATCTCTACATATTATCGATATTCTAACAAAGTTTGAAGATTTTATGGTCGACTTGATGGCCGACGGTCTGAGTTCGACAAATTGTTTGGTTTGGAAGGACATTTTGCCGCAGTTATTCGCGAGACTATCGCATCGCTCGGAAATTGTTCGAAGTGTCATGATGGGCTTGATCAACAAAATCGGCGTGGCGGCACCGCATTCTGTCGTTTTCCAAATTGTCTCTGGAGCCGCGGCTGCACAATTAGGAAACGAGAAGGATCACGAATGTCGGCCATTCACAAATGACGTAAGTTTATCAACGTGTCTATTCCATTTTTTTGTTCGTATTGTAGGAACGCGCAAGATTTCGAAGTTGTTGCGAAATTCTCGAGCAGCAGTTGGAAGAAGTCTATCCGGAATTGGTACGAGACACGAAAAAGTTTGTCAACGAAATCGAGAGGATCAATCTGTTGCCGGAAGAAAAGTAACATTTGTCTCGATAATTCTAATCATTTGTATTCGTTTCTCAGATGGGCTGTCGTTCTTGGAAGTTTGGAACATGAAATGGAGAAGAGGTTGGCTCAGGTCCGAAATGAAAACGCGAGAACGTCGGCTTCGGCAATGTACAACAAAGAGGCAATGAAGAGCATAATGGCCAAAAAGACAAATTTGATAACGTGCCAAATTTTCGAAGCTCTCGACACACTCTATCAGCAGACGTGTGAGAAACCGGCTGAAACGGAACATGAGAAGGTGTTCCAGTCGAGTTTCGGCGAAAAATTAAAAGCGGCTGCCGAGGAGTCGAAATTGTATCGAGAACAACCGGAAAAGGCGTGGGCTCCTTTCAAAAACGTAGATTTTCTGGCAAAACCAGTGAAAAAGTATTGTCGATTTCAGCTCATCTCTGTTATGGTTCATCGTCATATGAAACGAGGAGCTCAGCAAATTGAAACCAAAAATATCTCGCCATATTTAGCAACGGTTTAAAATGCTACTCTTCATGATTTACGCTCGTTTTTGTAGATTTCGAAGACCTGTGTTCCAATGCCCGGCCAAGATAGTGTCGAGTTCGAAAACGTCGTTCACGTGCATAAGATCCATCCGAATATTGTGATTCTGCCAACAAAAACTCGACCGAAAAAGTTGACATTCATCGGAAGCGACGGAATATCATATGTATTTCTGTTCAAAGGACGTGAGGATTTGCATCTTGATGAAAGAGTCACACAGTTCCTCAGAATGTGCAATACAATGCTAACAAATGGAAAAGTTGAAAAGTGAGCATTTTTTTCGATGAATTCGCGGTTTTATGTGAGAATTATTTTTATGATTTTTAGATCTGTATTCGAATATGAAGCTCATAATTATGCTGTTATTCCTCTTGGACCTCGATCAGGTCTTATTAAATGGGTTGAGGGAGCTACACCGATGTTCCAGCTTTTCCGTAAATGGCAGGCACGCGATAAACTTGTGCAGCAACAAGCCGGCAAAAAGACGACGAATTTCGAGATTGAGAGACCTAGTGAAATGTTCAACAAGACTGTTCGAAATGTGTTCGCTGAGCTGGGAATCGGTGCGGAGATTCTCAGCGATCGTACGAAATGGCCGCCGGAAGCGATGGAGAAGGTGTTTGAGACGTTGGTCGAAAAAACACCCAAAGATCTGTTGAGCAGGTACGCGAGAATTCTCGATTTTCTCAATGATTCGTTATATTCCAGAGAGTTTTGGGTTCGGAGTGGATGTGCAACGACATGGTGGCGTGTGACTACAAGATTCTCGCGTTCCTGCGCCGTCATGAGCATGATCGGTGCGATGCTCGGATTGGGTGATCGCCATTTGGACAATTTACTCGTGAATCTCAATCATGGATATGTTGTTCATATTGATTATAATATTTGCTTCGACAAGGGCCGAAATTTGCGAATTCCGGAGACTGTTCCATTCCGACTCACGCAGAATATGGTTAATGCTCTTGGACCTTCATTTATTCAAGTAATCAATCCATTAACCTAGTTAGTCTAGTAATTCATTCAAGGGCACATTCCGCGAGTCTTGTATTCATGTGCTCTCTACACTACGAGCTGGAAAAACTGCTCTCCGAATGCTCCTTGATGCCTTTGTTTATGATCCTCTTGTCGATTGGACTAATAGTGAACATGGTCCCTCAGTTGGTATCTCGTATGCCCTTCAACTAGCTGTTTATGGAAGCGATCGAAATCATGGACGAAAAGATGTTGAATACGCAAAAGCGATGTTTGAGGTCAAGATGGGAGAGTTTAAGGGAATGTGGCTGAAAAATAGGCAAGAATCTTATATCTACTTCATTGTTGAGATAATTATTCATAATTGTAGAGAAGATCTTGAATCTTCTATACGCGATCTCATGTTTGTTCTGAAGGCGCAGCGATCTTTTGGTGTGAATGAAGAGATTGACAAGGTTTTTCTTGCATTTCAAATATCATTCAACACGTACATTATTTTCAGAAACGTGTTGAAGCTGGACGACGCCTTCAAGCAGCTGTTACTAGGCATCATTGGATGATGAAAGAACTTCGGCCCCTTCTTCGTTCGATTTCAAGAAGCTACGAAGGATTTGAGCGATTCTATGAGAATTACAAGACGGTATTCAGCGGACCCCTTGTTAGGTTTGATTGATTCTCTAGTTTGTCTGGAAATGTATTTTTTTTTTTTTCATTTTTCAGTGCTCATGAAGAATTGTCGGATGAGAAGAATATGGATATTGATGGGTGTTTAAAGCACTTCCAAACGGTACTAGAGAGCTTAGAAATGTATGTATTTATTTATTTATTTATTTTGTACTTTGATGTATTATTTAGGGTTTTCACCCAAATGGTAAATTTGGCGGAATATCCACCATTGAATGGAGTAGCACCCGTTGCACCATTTGGAAACTATCGTGAAGGTTTCGATCATCATTTCTCTATTTTCTTTATTTTAATCGAGTTTTCCAGTGAATGATAATGAGAATGTGTATCATATGGAGAATCCAATGGCGCGAACGATAATTGAGGGTGTTGAAAAACGTTTGAATGGCGCTGTTGGTGAAACGATAATATCACCAGAGGAACAGGTAATTAACTGTTGGTTTTCTTCTTCCACGTTTTCATTGCACCCCAATTTCAACTCGATTGTCGTCCTCTAATTCTTGGGTAATATCTATGTTTAGAATTTCGATTTGAAGCTCACTTATACATTATTGATGTGCACGCGAATATTTGCAGGCGGATTCGCTAATCGAAGAGGCTGTCAGCAAGTCGAATTTGTCGAGAATGTACGAGGGGTGGACTGCTTGGGTGTGATATTGTTAACAAACCAAAGCAGCAGCATCAGAATCCGCAACTTGTTCATCCAATCGTCACATCAACGCACACCTTCCCACAGCCCTTCATTCCCCCATCCAAAAACACAAAAATGGGGCACCATGAAGAAGTTTGTGTGCGCTTCTTTTTGATAATGGTGAGTTTGGCCAAGAAATTGGAGACGAGAGCGTACCGCCAATGTTTTATGAGATGAGCCATAAAATTGGACATGTGTTTTGGAACGCCGCAATTTTTGTCGCAAAATGAAAATTAATGGTGGAAAAGCAACGTTTTATTGGCGTTTTGGAAAATATCGTTTTAAATTAATATCTTATTTAAACGAAAAATTACAACAAGGGAAAACTGGCACACACATGAGGCGTTATTCCAGTGAGGAAATCATGAGAATCAAGATTGCCTTGAAAGACTTCGGATCACTCGTATGAATTTTAGGAGCAATATCGCATAGTTTACCGCTAGCTTTGATCACTGAGCACATGGTGCTCGTACATAAACGAAGACTGATTTTGATACGGTTGTAGTTGAAACTTATTGTTCTCAAAAAAAAAAGAAAATTGATGAACTTTTTAAAAATCGCCGTTGATTTCAGGTCAAACCATGAACTCCCGCACGGCTTCCAAGCGCGTTTTGTCAGACGACGAGATTCGGCGCAGTGTTGCGTCGAGAGCGGAATGAGTTCTTGCTGAATCCACACCGAATGGTGTTCGACACCAAGTCTCCCGCGTGCCAAAACACCACCATTCACCATCTTTAACATTCTTTGATTGATTATCTTTGAAGGAACCCAAAAGGATCTCGGGTGGGAGAGCCCTCCTTCCTTTCATCACACCATCATTATTTTCTCTATTCTTCATCTTCCCTTTCTATTATTGTAGTTAATTTTTTCTTATTACATGTCTCGCAATAATTCGTATTTTATTCTTTCTTGTAACCGCCAGTCCCTTTTCATGTTATCTTGAAATTAGTCGACTTATAAAGAAATTTTTCATTTCGAAGCCAATCCAAGCCCAAGGGGCAGGTCCAGTTTAATTAAACACACACGTCTCGACACTTGCCGCCACTTCTCTTCTCATTTTCGACATCCTACAGTAATTGCGGCATGCTTCTTCTCCTTCTTCACATGCTGCTTCTTCTCCTTCTTGACAGCTTGTTGAAATGCAGATTAAATTGCGTTTTTTCCTTATTTGGCTATTGGGTTTTCTCGTTTCGATCTCACGTATTGGTTTTACGAATCGGATCATCATTCGTTTTTCTTCTTTGGCTTTTGCTGTGTGGCCAAAACTCTGAACAAATGCTTTTCTATCTTTTTAAGGAATAATTTTCGAAATGCCAAACTTATTTGGTCTTATCGCGAAGAATAGATTTTATCCTTAGAACAGTAGACTAATTGAAATCGTTTAAATCAAAATTAGAATTTAATAAAAAAAGAACACGCACCTTGAATAATTGTGGACCATCACACTTTTTTTAGGCGGTAATTCAAATTTCGGAGAGATAGAGAGAGAGAGAGCTCGTTGTTCGCACAACAATAAGTATAATAAGTGAAATTAAAAACCATTTGGTTCAATTTTCCCTTATATGGGTTAAAATGCGAAAAACATGTAATTTATTAAATTGACCATATTCTATTTAAAAAAAAAATCAAGCGTATTTGAAAATTTTGAAAATGTTTTTTTCTTGTTTTTTTTTGAAATGAAGTGTTGATGAATGGACGCTAGTATTTTCAACATAGAAGTTTTCAATTTCAACGCCGCATTTTCTAATTCAAGGCCATTTCATATTTTCTTCCTTCTTTCTCCTCACTGAACTTGGCTTCAATCAGAAAGCAAAACACCCAATAAAATGAGTGATAATGAGTTTTTTAAAAACAAGAAATACTCACATTTCGCTTTTGAGCCTTTCGATATTTGCGTGTTTGTTTTATTGACACCGAATGCCCAATTTTTTCCCATTTTTTTGGGTTTTTGTGCATGTCGCACGACCCAATTTTATGATTCGCCGCATCTTTTGCAAACCAATTAAAATCCTTCGAAACATGCGATCCGCGCTTCTTTCCCGCCGTTATTCTTCACATTTTTTTCCGAAGAACTTGCGGCAGTAATATCAATCAATGATAATGTGAAACGCGGCGTTTTCGAAACTTTTCGAAAAAAAAAAACAAAAAAATTGAAAAATTTGCGTCGAATAAAATGCATTTTCTGCACTCATGTGCATTACGACTTGCGCTATATATGACGACATTTTAATTATTTAGTTTTTACAGAAATTTGGCGTCTTTCCAATTTTGTTTTGTATTTCGTATCTATTAATTTAATTATATACTTTGTTAAACGTCTTTTAAATTCTTCGAATTTTTAAAACATAAAAACCGGATATAAAAAGCGAGAATTTCAAAAGAAATCGAAATTTTAGGCGAACAAAAAATTTCGTTCGTGTATCGTTTCCAATAATTATAGTGTACTCGGCACGCAACGTCGTCGTCGTCGTCGTCGCTGCCGTAAAACCCCCAAAGCGTCATCAAAGTTAAACACATGTACCATAAATTTAGTGGTCATTTCGAATTCACACATGTGGTCCAATAGTTTTCGGCTCTTTGTTTAATGATGCGCAAAAAATGTGTTGTGGTGCATCTGCCGTGCGGTGAATTATTCAAATTCTTTTTTAATTTTCCAATAACTTCGTCGGAACCCACCGTTTTTCGCAACCGATTTTTTGGCGGGGTGTATTTATTCAAGCAAATATTGAGTATTGAATGTCAATCGGGGGAGTGCGCGAATGGTGGGGAACCCTGACTCTAGTGGATTCAGTATTCGATTTGTGTATCCTGTCGTCGACCGGTTGCGTACGCTAGCCGTCATTCGCCTCCAATTCTTGCCACTTCAATGTCACACCTACCTGGTTAGGAATCTTTCGATTCAGATGAAATGAATTCTAACAATTTTCTTCCTTCTTTTCCCCCGGTACTCATATATTGTATGATCTGCGGACCACTCACTCGTTCGGTCACTTCATCGAAACTTGTTTGTATTTCGGCTTTCTTGGTGCGTTTACCGTGCCTATTATTGGCTTTCATGGGCCACTTCAATACCCTTTTTTCTTTGAAAATGTTTTCGCCGCCAACGTTTTTTTCTGAGACAGTCTGGTATTCTTCTTTGTGCGAATAATTTGAAAATTTCACAGTACCACTACTCATTAGAACAAACACTGACTCAGATCGCTTGATAAAACGTCGGTTCCATTAGAAAAAAGGGAAATCGAAAGAAAAATAAAACAAGTACCCACTCTTGCTACTATAGATAAAATCTTTAAAGTTGTCGATAACTGCAATTTCAGCTGAAATTCTTCTCTCAAATAGTTGTATTTAACCCAATAATTAGAATTGCTAATTTCGGTTCCGCGTTTCTTCGGTACCTATTTTTTGGGAAGTTTTTCTTGGTACCTGTTTTGGGACTTTCATCGACATTGAGGTTTATATCTATTGATTGGTAAAATTATCATCAACTTGTAGTCGAATAATATTCTTCATTAAACTAAAAATAGAGATGAAGGGCGATGGTGATAAAGAAGAAGACGAAGAAAAGCGGACCGCATAACCCTCGTCTTCTTATTGCAAAATATAGTGGGCAACGCATACGAAGAGTTTAACAAAGAAACAGAGCTATAAATGCGTAATTCTCACCGCATGGGCTGTAAATAGCGCAAGAGCCAACATTTGGTGTCGGTGTGGTGTATTGTGATGGCGACCCACCCCGTGTGGTCGTACGCCAATCAAAAGGTGCGCGTCTGTTAGCTGATCCTGCCGCTCGGGGTCAAGTTGCTCTACTTACCTTTGCGCACAACTTCTTTCCATTCACCCATCACAACGCCTGTCCGTCGAGCTTCATCCTCTTCCACTTCTCCCCATCTTTTTGAAAGAAGACGAGTAGCCAACAAGCGCTATAATTAAATCTGCATGTGCATGTATATTAATTTCTTTGCTCATTCGGGCTCTCTTCAAAAAAAATGAAGAAGAAAACGGAATTTTTCGTTTTCATTTCCACCACCACAACCCGAAGAGTTCCCTCCAGTCGCCGCTGCCGCCGGACGCTCTTCAAAGTTAGTTTGAGTGGATTTTTATTATTTCTGGTGACGGATTATATAATGCGCCTCCCCCTCTTTTTCATCGTTTTGCCTCGTTGAGGATTATCGGTTTCTATGGAGACTTTGACAAGTTAGTATTGAGTGCTTATTAAAGTGATATAATTGTTCTGCGGACCACTATTATTCTGTGATTTCTCGAATTCTTATGAGGTTCTCTAGCATCGAAATTCCTCGGAATATTGGCATTTTGCTAATTGATATTATAAATGCGAAAATCAGAATTGTGCATTTTTCTTAGAAACCAAGTTTAAAGGCACACGCATACGGTAATTAAAGTGGTCTACTCTATGTAAATATTCAGTGATTTACTCAATGCTCGCTCCTTGACGGGTTTATGCAGATTATAAATTATGTATTCGACTAGGCTCGAGAAAAACAAACCAAAAACTCACCTACTTACAGATTTCAAATGTTCAATTCAATATTGGGGTTTTCTTTTATTAATTTTTTTTTTCATTTGTCTTGTTATTTGTGTTAGATTTCATTGAAACACCTCCAAAATGCCTCAACTTTTTCATTAAAGGTGTCTTATTTCTGGGTTACTTTGAATTTTCGATTTTTGAACACAGTTTGCTTCGTTTCGTCATTATTCGCTAAAAATGGAAAATTTCGATTAATTTCGTATACCTGAGTTCAACTCGAAGCTCTTTTTTGCACAATAAAACTATAATTACTGCTAAAATGACAAAATTTAAAAGTAGATGATTCGATTATTATCATCTCTGATTCTCTGCCCGATACTCTCAAAACATCTGGAGCGAATTTTTAATAGTCACATATTTGAGAACAATACACTTGAATTCGGCTGTAAATTCCAGGCAGTGCTTCTCGGGACCCTAAATTTACACGATTTGAAAATCGGTAAATCCGAAGACTTTCTATATTTGGTCAAATTAAAAAATTTTAGTATATTTTGTCATAAAATGTTTCTATTCTATAGCAATCGCAGATTTGGTTGGCAAAACGTCAATTGTTTTAGAAATCTGTCCAAGAAATGCCGAAATATGAGAAGCCACGCTTAATTTTTTCAAAATTATTTTTTCTGTTTCAGTTTAGAATTGAGTTCTTGAAATGGATTTCTTGGTTACTAATCAGATGTTTTCATCGATGTTCTTGAGAATCATCGGGAATTCGTTTTTTTTTTCCTAACGCACGCATTAGGCTCGTTAATCATGTGCCGACATAGTTAACCGATATATGATTTAATGCGAATTTCCGCCGAATGCGCACATCGCATCCTTCCTGCCGTCCTTGCCGCCGCCGCCGATTCCCGCCTTTTCGCACACTCGCCGGACAGTCTCACCCGCAGAAATAGTAGTGACACCCGTCGATTATATATACAGTAATCCGCTTTAGTGATCGAAACGGGCGTGTTATGATGAAAATACATGAAGGGATAGAACACTTTTTTCGATTGGCAGTAGTAGTGGCGTCGAGCATTTCCGGTGTCTTCTTCATGTGCTGTGTTGGTGATGTTGGTGTTTTTGGTGGTGGTAGCAGTGTCCAACACCCCCCCCCCGTGTCGTTTCTGCCTCATCACCCGCCCTTTCCGAGGATCTTCCAATATTTTTCTTGGCTCACTGGTTTGCGTGCTTCTTCTTTGTCGCCTTTTTTCTGTTTGGCGTTCATTGTCTTTAAAAAATTCGCATCCAGATTCCCTCATTTTTATTCTTTACCTTTCGATTTCTCTGCTATTCGAGATTTCCCTTCTCAACATTTCCGAAATCGTCCTTGATATGCCCGTTTCGGAATTTCTTCGTTCTTGTTTTTTTTCCTTTAACCCATGTCGATTTTCGAATCCAACATTCGTTGTTTACTTTCTTCAATCAAACTCATCTGTGCTCAAATTCAGCCTTTTTTGTCATTTCTGCGGAATACCTTAATGGTGTTTGCGGATCCATGAAGTATACGACGTTGTAATGGGGGTTAAAAACAGGCGTTTTTCATCTCAAGACAGGAAATAGTGCATCATTCAGATAGCCAATTTCGTTTTTAAAAGATCTTATTTATTTTTTTAAATGCTTTTTTGCAACTACTATTTTTCATGGTTTCTTTACTGTTCAAAATTCCAAAACTGTCCATTCTCTATTAAAACCTTTTTCATTTTTTCTGTCCGTTTACGCGTATTTGCGTGACAAATCCAGTCGTCATCGTATTCCGAATGTGCTTTGGGTGTTTTAAAAAATATATCGACATTTTATAAGCCGATTAGTCATTGTAAGATAAAAAACAAGATTTTCCATTGGAAACCCAAAAATGGGGGACTTGAAAATTGATTATTTTCCTCTAATCTTTGTATTTTTCGTAGATTTGGAATATTTACGAGTACGCGTCTTTGAATATAATCTTGAGATGACTTTGATAATTACGGTTTGTTGAAATTTTGCGTTGAATCAAATTTATCAAATTATGCGAAATATCGAAAGAAAACTCAAAAAATGTTATGATATCGTCTATTCAAAGTGCATGATCAAATTCAAGTCCATGAAAACGTGTATCAATACACACAAATGTGAGCTCAGTGTTTCAGATTCCTAGAAATTTTGAAATAATTTAAGGACATCTTGATGCCGCCATCATTTCGATTGCAAAACGGGGGGAAATGAGCAAAACAATTTGAGCGAAATTCGATATCCATTGAAAGAATGTTTTGTGGCGGCAAATATATGAAAATCCTCGTCGACCCCTTCCTCTCCTCGCCCGTTTTGCCCTGCCTCGAATTCACATTTCTAGTGTTTCAAAATCCTTCTCCAAAAGCTTGTATAGGCGTTTCGAAACAAAGAGACGCGTTGTGGCAGGCATCGAACAAAGTGGGCGGAGTCGCGGGTTCGGATCCGATCCAATGCGCGCCCGTTGCTCGCCCATTGGTGACCATTCGTGAGTCAACGGTCTCCGGCCTGTCTGCCTGCTTACCAGGCCACAAACTTTACACATACCATTCATTTTGCTCGTTTCTTGCTTTCTTTGTCTTTATTTCCTTATCTGGATTACGGTAGATGTTCGAATTTCAGGGAAGAATTGAGATGATTTCGACGATTGCCAAATATGAACAAGAAGAATATGACCTTAATTGGGCAACAACCACACCAACATCACAGGTACGAGTTTCGAAGATTTATTGAGTTCACGCAAATTCTTCAAAGATTCTGACTCCATTAATGCAAATTTTATTCCAAAACCAGAGTACATCGATAATTTATTGTCAACGAGAAACGATTCCATCGAATTTTGTGAGATATTTCCGGGGATTCTAGAAGCATCCTTTTTTTATTAATATTCAGTGGAATTGCCACATTTGATTCGGTTGTAAAAATAGATACGAAAAGAAATTGCCGACGATTTGTCATATTTCACAATATTCTAGAAGATTTACTATCATAATTTATGACGTGTTGTATTGTTTTTATTTTTACAAACTTAACTTCGCACTTTTTTCGATGATCTCTCGAGATTCTCTGATTAATATGTAGATTATCGCGGAGATACAGAGAAATTCGAAAAATTTTTAGACAAAAGAACGCTTTTCAAGAAATATTTGACAAATTTTTTGGACAAATACACATTTAGCAATATTCCTTTAGAGCGTTACTTGTTGAAATTTCCAAGTTCTGGAAATTCGCATTATTGCTCAAAGGCCATTTCTAGACACGTTTTTCTTTTTTACAAAAAAAAACCGCCGAATTCGAATATTGAAGGGAGTCCGGTCTGGCGTAACATGTCATTTTCACATTGAAAATGTGATTTTGTATCAAATAATGTTCAAATATCGGTAACGGTTGGCGCGTTTCTTCTTCTTTTTTTTTTGTCCGCTCCCATCATTCCAATCGATGGCATTAATTGAATGTGATTGGCCAGGTGGGTGCCGCCGTCCGCCATCCGTCTACCTGAACGCCGAATTCGTTTCTTTTTGCGGATTGCGACCTGAGGGACGGACCGGTTATCGACTATAATAAGCGTTTTGAGGTGAAACGGTGCAATGAGCAAGTTATTGTTGATCTACTCACTTGTTCGATGGTTCCACAAGCAAATTTGTTTGAGTTGTTGGTTAGTTGGGTTTGGGTGCGCGGGAGCTGCCGATGTGAGCAAACACGCGCGATGCAATTGTGCGAGTTTTCGCCAGTTATGTTCGTTTCCTACTTGTTCAATTAAAACTTGAGAAGTTTTGTTGAACATATTGATAAGTGAGTTTATTCTCGATCGGTTGACCCGTTTGCCTCCATTCCATGCGTTCAACACAATCGAGTGTGAAATGGACCAGAAAATTCGTGAACAATACCGTTGGGCACCACTCGTTTTCTCTTCCGATGACTTCAACGGGTCCTTTCGTTTCTCATTTGTTGATGCATTTTCGCCGACCGGAAATCCGATGTTTTAGTTTTCATTTATGAAGAGCATTTTCCAAGTTTTATCCAAAATGGTTTTGTAACAAAATGAGGAGGCTGAAATCATAAAAATTTACGGTACCTTCAAATAAGCAACTTTTTAACATTGTTGAAGAATTTGAAGTGATTTACGTGGAATTCTTTGTTCGTCATTTTCTTTTATTTCTTTTATTCCTTAGAAGTTTGGAAATCCACGTTTCAAAGTGAAGCAATCCTCATGTAAATCTACCCAAATCCCCATACGACAACAATTGTCAAGTGGTTAAATATTCTGGACAATAAATTATAGTTTCTATTAAGTCTATGCATTATACCATGCTTCAATTATGATATATGGTTGTTTGTGAGATTTTTCAGTATATCAGCTTTGTGGAATCCGATTATCATTTTGCGAGCGCCTATCTGTCACATTTTTGCAAGATTTGAACATTTCAAACTCTCGGTTTTGTTTAACTTTCGATAAGATGGCAGATTTTTTGACATCTTGACGACAGATTTCGAAAAAAGTTTCCAAAGAAAGGTTTAATTGGTGCCGCCTCAAAACCAATCCAACCAACTTCCGCGTTTCGCTGAAAATCCAACCGGTTACAAGCCATTTCCAGCTATCAATACAATAATATGTGATGGACTTTATAGATAAGGTGTTCGGTTTTGAAATGGTTTTCGTTTTTTTCCGGTTTTTTGCCTCTCTTTACGTGGTGTTGTAATCTGATGTTGATGATGGATTGCGAGGAAGACTGCGTCGTTTTGTTATGATTGCGAATGAGTGGTGTCGCCGTTGATGTCCGGAATTTTCCGATGAGATGATTAAATACCTCCATTAAAGTTGCTGTTGCTGCTGCAGCTTGTATGTCGACGCATAGTCAATTAAAACTTGTTTGATGCCTTAATCGTCGTCATCGTTTGTGCGGTTCAATACCGTATATGGATTTTTTTCGATTCAATGTTGCGCATCGCTCTCAGCAACTGTTACAGTTGGCTTAGAGATGGCGTGAAGGCCACCGTCTATGTCGCCACCGCACAGCCACCGCCACCGCCTTCTTGTCTAATCAGCTGATTTGATCTGTCCCCGACGATCCGCGCAATCTCATTTATCGGTGTCGCATTGCGACATTTTGGATCCGATCATCGATTCGTTCTATTCGATACATTTTTTTTCCGTTTTTGTACTAAAAACGAAAAATATGATACTTCGTTTCTTTATTTCCACCACTAGCCTAACCAACTATCATCTACCCTATTAGGTCATGTTTTCGTTCGGAGTCTTGTTTTGTTTGTTCGTGTAATTTCGTCGGTCGCCGTCCACTTAACATTCGGATAAGAATGGTTTTGTATTAATTGATGTACCCGAATATGGTGCATTTAAGCTTCTTCTTATTCTTCTGCTTCCCTTATTCTCTGGATGTTTGATCGGCTAGTAATGCATATTATTCAGCCTTATATCGGGGAACGCGTTATAGCGTTTTTACAACGTTTGAATTCCAGAAGATATTTTGGAAAACGCTTGGTACACCCAAAAATCGAATTCTTGAACAATTATTGAACGGTTTTATCTACTTATCTTCACTTGATCATATTTGTGCAAATTGGATAGTAATAATAACTACAGTACTCCATTTTTAAAAGAAAATTCTATGACAATTTTCAAAGAAGAAGTTCAAATCTTAGACCGAATTTTTTTTGTGCGCAGAAATGGCAATACCCGTTAAAAAAGACCATATGGTTCTGGATTTAATGAGTGACTGCGAATTTTATGGTTGTCGCCACCGTCGGATTGATACATCTTCCTGTCCGACCTTATCGCCCATAATGAAAGTTTACAAGGTGCGGCTAACCTTGAAATGTGTGCACCGTGGTGATATCTCATTAATTAGCTCGTCCTGTGGTGTCGCGTCCTCGTTTACCTTTTTCGCCTCATCCTCATTCCACCTCGAACCTCCGTTACTCGTCGTCATCATCTTCATCGTTCGTCTTTTTCGTTCGGCGATCTTCATGATACCAAAATGACTCTGACTGACTGACTGACTGACGGAATGTTTAGGAGAGTGCGCAACCCGACCGCGCATACACACATACAACATACATACACACTTTTACACACACACAGGCGGCCTGAGACCTGTTTTTGCCAATGGCCATCATCAGTTTTGTTCGGGGGATTGTTGCGGCAACAGAGGCATCAGCAGCGTCGCCGACGCCCCCATCCATTCAATCTTCCAACTGATATGCAATTCGACTTGGTTTTTTCTCGTTCACTCCGACGCCTGTTTGAGTGTTGGATTAGCCGCTGTATGCACAGACAGACATTGTCTTGTTTTTTTTTTGAAACACTTGCATTGTTTTTCGAGTTTCGTTCTTTGAAAATCTTCATTTTTAACGAGTCCCGAGATTCTCAGATTTGTTGCAAAAGTTTGGTAGATCAAACATTCCGTTCTTGGATCCTCGTTTCGTCTTCGAAGAACACTTGGTCTGATCTTGTGGTTTTCATACTCTAGTTTCCTAATTTCTTGATTTTATGGCTATTTTATACCAGGGCTGTGCGGCAATCGGAAATTTCGGCAATTCGGCAAATTGCTGAAAATCAAAATTTCGGCAAATCGGGGGACATTCCTTTTTGTTTCGCCGATTTTTTTTTGATATCAAATTGCCGAAAATCAAAATTTCGGCAATTCGGCAATTCGGCAATTTGCCGATCGAACGTTCTCTTCGGCAATTCGGCAATTCGGCAATTTGAAAAATCGGCAATTTCGGAAATCGGCAATTCCATTGCCGCACAGCCCTGTTTTATACGTGTCCGTTTTACTTTCTACGGTTGTGTTGCGTAATTCTAAAGTTGTTTTTTTTTTTCATTCACAACGATGTTCACATTATAATGTCCTCTGAGTGAGAACATTCGATTTGGAGTGACATCTGGGTGATTAACTTGGTCCCCAGGCCCGTCCCAATTCTCAAAACTAGAGAATTAGCTTTTTCTCTGAACTTCTGTTTGATGAGACTGTTTGATTTGTTATCGAGTTGACAGCCCGAGTAGAGTGTGACTAGGAAGTGTGGGCGCGAGAATCTCATCAATTGATTCTTTTTTTTTTCAATAATTTCATATAGTCAAAACTTGAAATCGGTGCGTCTTTGTACAGTTTCGGCGTTAAATTCATTCAATTAAGACATTTTTAAACGTCTATTGTAGAGATACTTAATTGTCGAAATTCCGATGGTAGGTTTCCAAACATTTTCATTTTTCCCAAAATTTCCGTGTCGACCAGTCTTGGCCGCACAAATTCGACTCAAGTCTTGGGATTATGAGAAAATTGCCTGGTTTTCCAATAAAATTTACAATTCTTTGGAGTCAGTACCACAATTTTTGCCCGAGTGTTTTATTTTTTTATTTTTTCCGCCCAATCGTGTAACTATGTCTGATTTTCACTAGATACTAATCAAACGTTGATTAACCATATATTTTTCGATGTTTCTCTCTTTTCCTAATTTTGATACCAAGTTGCTATTCTGACATAGTTACCGCCATTCATTCTTCCCTTCTCATTTTTTTCCATCTCATTTATTTCCTTTTGATTTTCTTAGCTTATTTCACACCGTGTGCTTGTTTAATTCAGCAGTCGAGCGGCGAGAATCGACCGAATCACCATATCGCGTCGTCGGCATCGTCGTCGTCATCACCGCATCTGACGACACTCAAATCGTCGGAAATGACCGCTTCGGAGCATCTAACCACATCTAACGGTAACCTATTCGAGTTTAAATTAATCTTAATACATAATAATCATAATCATAATGATATGGCGAATATCAACACCACACATAAGCACACAGCGCGCTGACACCTGTTGTTTTTTTTTCTAAGAACGTAATCCAATTATCTTGGGGTTTTTTTTTTTAATTTTTGAATCAGTCTAATGCATGAGCATGTTCTGTGAAATTGTCTTTATTACCCAATTTGGTCATTTCAAAAATATTCAGCGCAAACTGCTGATTTTTTGGCATAAATTTTACAAAAATTATAAAAATTAAACGTTATCCACAATTAATTGTAGTTCACACATTGCGGAATTATTTGAAATGCTAATTTATGATATCAAGATTTTAAAGGTACATTATTGCTAACTTGCAGGATTTTCAAACAAACTTTTCGCATACTAACATGAAATATTTAAAGAATTCTGGAGGCACTTCTTGGTTTGTCGAATAGGTCGAGCTGATAAGGTCGAAAAGCAGAAGCAAAAGAAGATCGATTGTTTCTGTTTTCAAATGTCAATATTTGTCGTTCGAATTCAATATAAGTTGACCGAATTTCGGCATTTTTCGGACCACGCCCGAATCAAAATGGAAACGGTTGGCGAGAAAAATTGCCGATTTTATCGATGTATATGGCTGCGATGACCTCTGATTACGGCGAAGAGGACGCCCTGGAATTTGAATGAAGATCGAGATTGTTGCGAGAAGATACGATTAGTCGATTCGTTCTTTCTTCATTTTTTTCCGCGTTGATCTCTCCTCCTCTTCTTATTCTTCTCCTTCTTCTTCTTCTTCTTCTTCTTCACCATCTCGTTCGTGTCGCACAACGTTGCACACGAAACAGACGCAAAAAACGATGAGAAGCGGATAGTGGGAGAGGATAATTCAAGTGGATTTTTGGCGGAGCGAGTCGCGTCGGCGCGACGAGACGCAGCTCAACGGGAGCCCGTGGAGGATCTCGGTGTAAAATGAAGGCTCCCGCAATCCCTCTCGACATCTATTCGTCTCGTCTCGTTCTATTGAACTCCGAAAGACACACACTGACACTCACACACATACACGCATCGCCAACGGGTTTCGAAAAACGTTACTTCTGCCTGGTTTTGCTGTCGGGTCTTTGGGTTTTTTTTTTCATTCTCGCTCACTTCTCTCCATTATTGGTGGTCGCCTACTGTAAATGGATGACGAGCAGAATGGTGCTGAGGCGGAGCATTTGAATAATGCGATTGCCGCCGCCGCCGCCGCTGCGGCAGCCGCTGCAGCTCAGCAACAGAATCCGAATGAGGTGACGATCGGCCCGCAACCGCAACAATCAACGCAATCAAATCATGCAGGTATTCTAGAAATGCGCCTTTAAACAACAATTGTATGGTGTGGAGCCAACTGATCTTAATATGCCCATCAAATCACAGTAGCATGTGTTATTCATGTCTGACACAGTTCAACATGTGTTACAGTAATCGAAAACTATGAAGAATTCAATAATCGCAAATTAAAGTGCCCGATTAAATATAAAAATCACAGATGCCGTTTTAATTTCTTTCAATAGATCACAAATTGTTTCTACATTATCATTCCAAAAAAAATATCTAAGAAATGGCCAAATTAGGTAATTGTGCGAAACAAATTACTATTCACTACTTTCTATCCTACATTGTCTATGTTTTTTTTTTTCAATTTTATCGCTTTTCATTCTAAAATGTTCAGGCAGCTCAAATGGCATTCACTCAGCTCACCCACAGTACACCGTCGAGTATTTGTCGCAACTGCTCAAAGACAAGAAACAACTAGCTGCTTTTCCCAACGTTTTTCACCATTTGGAGCGCTTAGCCGACGAGGAGATCAGCAAAGTTCGTGTGGCACTGTTCCAGTTCGAATTCACCAAAGAAGATGTTGTTCTGCCGGAACCGCAAGGCGAGATCTCAGTTCACACCGAGAAAGTCTTTGTTCCAGCTAAAGAGCATCCTGATGTAAGTTGTTCATTTTTAAATTTACTCATTTCTTTTTCAATTTGCCAGTTATGGAATACTGTAACTGTTGTTTTAAATTTGTGTCACCAATGATTCGGTTTTATAGTACAACTTCGTCGGGCGAATATTGGGCCCGCGAGGAATGACAGCGAAACAACTCGAACAGGAGACTGGATGTAAAATAATGGTCCGTGGACGTGGTTCGATGCGTGACAAGAAGAAGGAGGAAATGAATCGGGGCAAGCCGAACTGGGAGCATCTCTCCGAGGAGCTTCACGTGCTCATTCAATGCGAAGACACAGCCAACCGTGCGCGCCTCAAGCTTATGCGCGCCGTTGAAGAAGTGAAAAAGCTTTTGGTGCCAGCGCCAGAAGGAGAGGATGAGCTCAAGAGGAAACAATTAATGGAATTGGCCATTATCAACGGCACGTACAGATCGAACGCTGATCAGAATGCACTGGCTGTGGCTCAACTAGCAGCCGTTAAAAACCAACAACCACTTGCTGCAGCACTTCGTAAGCTCTTTTCTAAAAATCCCTGATTTCTGAATATTTTGAAGAAGTCGCTCTGGCGCAACAGCAATCGCGCGCTGGATTCCAAATGCTTGGGGCTTCGGGATTAGCTCGATCGCCGACCATGGCTGTTGTTGGAGCTCCAATTGTGATGAGCCCGAGTGGAAGAGCGGCCAGCGCTGGAAGCGCCACTTCGCAGGCACAAGCTGCCCTTCTAATGCAGCAACAGGCACAGGCTGCTCAAGGATCGGCCGCTTTGGCGTCAGCTCAGCAAGCCGCGCTGTTGCAGCAACATCAGGAATATCAGCAGTTGTTGTTGAAGTGAGTTCGTCAAGAAATCGGTTAACACAAATTTTTTAATTTTGCCAAAATTTGAAGCTTGCTGGCAAAAACATCTGTAGTTTTGTCATTTCAAAATGTTCTTGACAATTAGCCGAAAAAAACTAACGTCTGAGTTCAAAAATCAAATAAAAACATTCGAATTCCATCTGGATTTTTCGAAGACGTACGAAAACAATTTTTAAACTAAATCAATCACATTTTATATCAATGTGACCATTATATGTATGTATGGACATATGTCATGTCAGGTTCTTCTTCTCCTCTCTCTTTCATTCATTTTTTCCTGTATTTTGTGAGGTTTACGAGGCGAAATTGATTTGTGAGTACACGGTGTATGTGTGTGTGTTTCTGTCTGTACCTCTTCTCCTTCCTGCCATCGACCAGTTGTTCGCCGATTTGTCTTTTCGCCTGCCGAAATGTATTTCCTCGTTGTGGTTGTTAGAAGTGAATTCGAACGGACTACAAGGGAATTCAGTTTTCGATTTTTTTTTTCGTTTGACGACTGGCGGTCAATGATGGTGGTATTAGAAAATTTCACTGAAAAAAATGGAAAAATGGCGAGAGAAGAATGAAGAACTGAAGCTCGTGATCTCAAATATCTATTTGACTGAAAAGATTGTCCACCGGAAAGTTGCGACCACAAAACGGACATTAGAGCATGAGAGTTTAGAATGTCCGCTCATACCAACTATACTTGTGTTTAAAAAATAATTTTTCTTTGCAAATCCTTTCTGAAAATTTCAAAAATGTTAATCGGATATACGAAGTTTGTTTTTTTAACGAAGATTTAACAAGTATCGAAAATTAATCGGAGTTTTCTTTCAGCCAAGGTCTGTATGATCTGAACGCAGCGGCCATCCAGCAACAACTTGCTACGCAATCAGCTGCTGCTCAGGCGCAAGTCTACAGCGGAATGATGGCCCAGACCGGGCAGCAACAATATTCTGAATACGCGGGAGTCGATTTGACGAGTCAGGAGACAGCCGGTGGGTATTATGTTAGACGATGGGCTTGATATTCAGATGTTTGTATATAACGACCCCCACACATACACCATATCAACCTACATATTTTCTTATTTATTTATTTATTATACAGTATTCAGCATTTATTACACATATTTATTTATTTATTTATCTATTATATAGTGTAAATAATTGCCGTGTGAAGCCGAGAAAAGTGAGACATTCCTTTATTTTCTGTTTGGTTGTTTTTTTTTCTCTCTTTATGCTTTCCTTCATTCGTTTCAGTTCATTGTATCCAATTTATTTGAGATCTCTTGTACATCTACGGCTTTGCCACTTCAACACAAACACAAACTTATGCTGGGGGAAAAATTAATTTTTTTTTCAATGTTTGCCTGCCTAATTATTAATGTCGTCGATTAACTAGAAATAATTGACAGTTTTTTTTCGCCTTATTTGGTCGGTTTCCAGCTTTCTTCAAAAATGGTTTTCTGGAAAACGGTCAATGCTCATAATACGTCTTTGAAGACTCATTATGATTATTAATGCATGCAAAAGGTGTTTTAATTCTCGTGTTTTAAATTTATTTTCAATCAATTTTTGTTTTAAACCGTACCCATCTGATTCCCCACGTCGTTGTTCTTCCTTTTTTGGGCTAATCACACACACGGACACAAAAAAAAAACGACAATTCTCGTCTAATATATTTATAGGACTAATTTTTTGTTTGTTTCTCTATTTCTCTCTATTTTCTACTTTCTCTCTCTATATATTATATATATAGATAGATGTATAGTTAGATATATATTATGATATACATATTGGTGTTAATTGTGGTACGGTAGGCTTGTGTCTGACGGTGACGGTCAAAAAATGGGCGACCGCAGTCCGCTTCTCGTCGTAATTCATTTCTCTCGAAAACAAAAACCAAACCCGACTTTTTTGTGCTGCTGATTAGTATGTCTAACAAATGTTCTTGTTCAGGTGCAATGCTTAACAATCGTCGTTTATTGGGTGCTTCGCGTGAACATCCCTACAAACAGTAAAACCTTCAACCAACCAACCAACACTATACATATACACAATCAACAATGACAAAAAACGCACACACTTCGAATAACACCCCGTGTGGTTTCTTTCATTTTTTTTTTGGTTTCGTTTCAATTTTTCAAATGTTCTTTTCACTCTCTCTCTCTCTTTTTTTTCTCTGCGCCTCGCCAATAATTTTCTCAATTGTTATCATCAAGAAATGATTTTCTTCATTAAAACTCACTATTAATTACTGACCCTCTCTTTATTTTCCCTCATGTTGCCTTTTTCTTTGTTTTTCTTTTTCGAATTTATATGGTGTAATTAATAATAGTTACCTAGAAATTCTTATCAAATAAGCGATTTTTCACATCTTTCTTGGTGCCTTTTTTTGTTCTTCGAAATTCGAGTCCTGATTTGTTTAAAATATATGTTCTTCTTCTGTTTCTTTCTTTCAATCTACTGCTTTGTTCTCCATAATTGGGTTGTTGCATAATGGGTGCCAGTGTGCCTAACGATGAAATTCTTCACCATCTTTGAATTATAATCAACTTTTCCTTTTACTTTGGAATCTTGCTCAATTTCGGTCCCCGGCCCCCTCTCTCTCACATCCAGTTCGACATACATATTATTTGATTATTTCCCTTAATATTTTCTATTCTAATATTATTATCATTATTTGAAGAAATTTTCTTATTGTTTCACTCACCTGCATATCTTTTTTTGTGCCCCCACACCACAATCACACAAAATCACCTTTTATAGAAGAAGTTGTATATTTGATTTTTCTTTTTTCTCTTTTGGTCATAGTTTGAAATTGAGTAGATTATAAACTCTATTTTTTTTTAACAATTGTTTACTCCTATAAAAGCCGATTGAAGTATAGCAATAACGCATATGGTGTTACTGGAAATTTTTTTCGTTTCGGTAGAAAAAGTATTCAAAAATACAGATTGGTTTGGAGTAACCCGTTTTGGGGGCAATGGGCAAACTAATTGGCTGATACAAATGTCGCCCACGAGTTAGGCCGACGCCTAAATTGAGGGTGATGGGTAATTGGAGTGTCGTACTGGTAGCGGTAATAAATTTTAGATACGCTGTTTTTATTTCCGACGTCGACAGCGAAAAATGGGCTAATTTCCAGGCCAATGTTCAATGACTCATACTTTTTGACTTGACTCATGATTTTTGACTCATAAAAATTGTATCATGATTTTTTATTCTTTGACTCATGGTTTTTGACTAGTGATTTTTGACTATTTTTTTTTTGACTAACAATTTTTGACTAATGATTTTCTGAGAATTTTTTAAATAATTTAAATAAATTAAAATTATTCTGGTCTGATGACAATTGCAATATTATTTAAATTTTTGTACATTAACTCAAACCAAAAAGGATTTTTTTATTAACAAAAAACAAAATTATATAATGAAATGGTGGACATCAGAAAATGGGCGAATATTTCCGTAGTTTTTTTATTTTTCTTTTTTCTCCAGACATCGTTAAGCTCGATTCGAAGTTTGAGAGACTTCTAAAAGAATACTAATATTGGTCCAACTTTTGGTTACTACGGTCAATTACCTTTTATTTTCATTTGGAGTTGTCCAAATCTGTGTTGATGTTTCCAAAATATTGGAAACTGATCCAGAATCGGATTCAAAATCTCGATATCTAAAAATTCAAATATTGGTCCAACTTTTGGTTACTACGGTCAATTACCTTTTATTTTCATTTGGAGTTGTCCAAATCTGTGTTGATGTTTCCAAAATATTGGAAACTGATCCAGAATCAGATTCAAAATCTCGATATCTAAAAATTCAAATATTGGCCCAACTTTTGGTTACTACGGTCAATTACCTTTTATTTTCATTTGGAGTTGTCCAAATCTGTGTTGATGTTTCCAAAATATTGGAAACTGATCCAGAATCAGATTCAAAATCTCGATATCTAAAAATTCAAATATTGGTCCAACTTTTGGTTACTACGGTCAATTACCTTTTATTTTCATTTGGAGCTGTCCAAATCTGTGTTGATGTTTCCAAAATATTGGAAACTGATCCAGAATCAGATTCAAAATCTCGATATCTAAAAATTCAAATATTGGCCCAACTTTTGGTTACTACGGTCAATTACCTTTTATTTTCATTTGGAGTTGTCCAAATCTGTGTTGATGTTTCCAAAATATTGGAAACTGATCCAGAATCAGATTCAAAATCTCGATATCTAAAAATTCAAATATTGGTCCAACTTTTGGTTACTACGGTCAATTACCTTTTGTGTGCCAATGTTGGGGTGAAAGAAGACAAATTTACACTGGATTCATTGTTTTGAAGTACACTGTCTTCACTATCATTGTACATTGTCATGCTGAAAGAAAGTGTTCGTACTTCGAATATTTGAAAACAACTTACAGCGATAAATCTTGCAAAAGTCTTCGCCCATTATTTTTACTCTTGTTTGTTCTCTTCCGCATTGGAGCTTTTCTTCCACATAATACTGGCCTACTCAATGTTACCCTTTTTCTCAAACTAACTTTGCGTGCTTCATCGGCAATCTTTTCGATTTCTACCTCTTTTTCTTTTTCCGTTAAAGAACAAACCGCAGCCCATCTAAAATTTTTTGGAAGGTTAGAAAGATAATTTTTTTTTTACAAATGCTGGCATATTTTTGGGAATCGTCTCTTGCAGTTCATATCGGAGCATCCTATGCGATTGTCCGAAGATTTCACATCGACAATACTGCTGAAATAAAGTTTCGGAAGTTCTCCAGCAAAATTTCCAGTAAAAACATACTCATTTGACTTCACTATAAAACCTTCCTCATACATTATTATTTTGAATTTCTGAACCTGCTGGTGTAACCATACAACATGCGAATCAGGATTGTCTGTGAAATTGAAAATAAGAATTTCCTCAGAGATTGGTGAGCACATACCTTGGGCTAAAATAAGAGGTAGTTTTAAGATTGGTCTTTCACGAAACCCTAATTTAATTAGAAATTGGGTTTTTTCGAATTCCCGGAGATTTGAAAACAATTCTTGATGCTCAAATCGTACGACTTCGTCGTAATCTATCACAGATCGATGATAGCGATCGCTTTCGTCTGAAAATATAATGAAATACTCACGACTACTGCAATTTACCCTTCAAGAACTCCATAATTTTCAAACAAGCATCATCAGCACGTAACGGCGATTTTATCAGCTCAGCCAAAATTGAGTTGAAACATTCAATTGAATTCGACGATAAAAAGGGTTGAATAACACCAGCAATCAATCGGCTCCGCAAGGAATTGCAATCGAAAAGGTTATCGAAATTTCGACGTACCCTGAAAAAAGGAGAAAAAAAAGAAAATTTAAAAAATTCGTTTTTCTTTCATTTATTACGATTTATTTTTTTTTTAGTTAATATGCTATTTTAATGTTTTTCCTCGAAACGCCAGCATTTCTTTAATCGTATTTCATCGTTGCCTAATATTTAAATTTAAAATATTGAAAATACCAAGCTTTTGCGCCATCATCATCACAAGTCTTCTCAAACAATTCGAGACGACGGTGATAGTCTTGTATGTTCAAAGCTCCAAGAAGTCCAGTCTTCAAGTAGTTCGGTCCCATCTGTAGGCTCGTAATTTTAATTGAAAAAGTGAATGTAAATGTTTAAACTTGTCCAAAAACCATTCGGACTATTCTGCGACTATAACTCGAATCCTTAGATTTCACACTATCTGCCAAATTTTTTGATCTGTGTAGTTCACAACGAAGAGTTTGTGCGTGGTCGAATGCGGAAATAGTCTATAGTTCTCTCTTGAAATAGATATATGAGTTAATTGAAGAACCTGGCGATATACGGAGAATGAAGATTCACCGTCACAAATAATTGCAGGAGTTTTTCTTAACTTTTTTGGCTCAAGCTGAGACAAAATCGATTCTAAATGCTGCGCATGGAACGAATGACTTGCGGAATGTTTTCTAGAATGGAAAAGAACTCCCAAAACAAGAAATCGGGGTTTATCGGAACTTCGAGTTCTAAAGATAACTATTTTTTCAAATTCATTTTTGATTATACCGGAATTGTTTTGAGGCAGTCCCAATGATAGTTATAAAAAGATCCGATAGTGTGAATGTTGTATCAATGAATATAACTCCTTCAAACATGTATGCATCATTTTCCTTCCTGTTCCAATCGTCTATCAAAATTCAAAATAATATCTAATTCTATACAACAATGGCTATCATACCCAAGTATTTTTGAATCGAACTAAGCGGTCCATCGTCACATAATTGTCCAATCTTTTCGCGATGTTGAACTAGTTCGTCTTCAGTTGGCAAGGAATTCAAATAAATGTTACAGTTTTCACGGATTATTATTGACAAACATTCCGATATATCTCCATCACCTTAAAATATTTTCAGAATTTAATGAAACCCAAAAGTAAGTAAGTGTAAGTGAATGAAACATACAATTTTCAATCGAAAACTTGCAATCTGGAATTTTATGAGAAATACTTGACAGTTGATATGGGGTTGCCACTCGTTTTGGGCCTCGTTTCCCGATTACTGCATCGCGCACATACCGAACTTGATTCCGAATCTAAAGTAAAATAGTTCTATTTTAAATATGTGCCATATTTACCTGTTTCTTATTAAATTTAAAACCTTGATCCAAAAGTTGTTTTTTTGTGCAGTCAACCGTACGCCCCTTCAGCGTTTCTCGAATTATCCGAGCTTCTTGATCTGAAAAAAAAAATTTATTTAATGTTGTAGGCAAAATTTTACTTGAAAGCCTCGAAGGCTCCTCAATAAGAATTATGTTCGGAGATTTTTTAATGTATTGGATTAAAAAAATTTCGCCGCCAATCTTATGAATTATCTAAAACTAATAATTTAAAAAATACACAAAATAACAAATACCATTTTTTTCAGATCGGGGTTTTCCACGTATTCGCATTTAATTACTTGGTATTTTTCGTATTCTTGGTTCCAATAAATATAAATGGGAGCAATTTTCTTTTTTCCTAGAAGAATAAAATAAATAATTTAAATTGCAAAAATATTATGAACCTTTTTCCCTTCTTGACCATTTGAGGCCATCGTTCATCGCACTTAGGCCACACAAGGCGTCCTTCTTTATAATGAAATATTTTGAACCAATCCATGTTCCATCAATTTTCGATTTGATTTCGTTCATCGATATCGAATATCTATAAAATACAAATATTGTCGAAGAAGGACGAATTGTACAAATTTGAATGACCAAACGCGTTAGCTATTTTTGAATTTTTGCATGCGCCAATATCTATAAAATTCAATTTTTTCAACTTAATTACTCACCGAATCACGTTTTCGTCGTCGGACAAGAGCAAGCCTAAAGCTTCGTGCTTTTTCAAATAATCCGTTTTAGATTGAAGAGACATAACAAAACCAAATGTGAAGTTTTCCGAGAAGGCGACTGAAAGTGATTTATTAGTGTCATAAAGTTAAACGGAACAAATTTCATCTGACATGTAGTTTCAGCATGTAACTAAGAATTACGGCACGAAAAATAGTGAATGAACGGAGAATTTAGGATTGATAGCAATAAAAACATGAAAACGAAAACGATCTGTAAACACAACGGTATAAAATGCACACCGAGCTTACCGTACCAACCACGTGTATTTTTTCCACAACTACTTACATAATGAACTGCAACGTGTTTTATTTATAAAAACTTATAAATTCATTTTCAAAGACTGTAGTTAAAATATTCTACATAGATTAAAAAAAGGAAAAACATAGAAAAGCGAAAAGATTAACTAATTTTTATCTAATTAAATTTTTAGATTGTGCACATTTGAGAAAATGTTACCGTAACGCTGCGTCTTTAACTGTCATTTTTTATTTCTTCTTTTTTTTTTTTAATTTTTTTGCCACTTTTTGCAGTTAGTTGCTTCGAAATTAATTGAAATGTTTCTAGTTCAATTTTAAGTCTATTTATTATAAATTCACGGCAATTAAGGCTTGAAATTGCGTAAATTTCAATTATTTCTCATTAATTTTTAGGATTTTAATTTTTCCGCAAATTTCGATGTTTACTCCACTTCTCACAGTTTTTTAATAAATAATTTTTTAGGTTCCGTGCGTTGGCAGCACTATTTGATAGATTCAACATTCGATTCTCTACTTCTGTATCTTTTGGTATATTTTTTCCAGTTTTATTGTCTTTTCTCCACGCTAATTAATTAATTTCGGTTTTTTTTGAATAAATTTATTTTTTTTAAACGTATTTGATTACTTCAAATCATTTAAGTTCATTTGGTCGGTTTTAAGAATTTGAAAACAAGCAACATTGCCAAGCAACACTGGACTCGCACAAAAATTATGTTCTTTCAAATACGTTTAGTTTACTATTCATTGATTGCTCGATTGGGTGAATCAAGGAAAAGAAATCAATACTGCCTGCTGCAAATTTCCAAATTTTCTCTATTATTGCAGTATATATATATATATATATATATATATATATATATATATATATATATATATATATATATATATATATATATATATATATATATTGAAATCTGCAATAATTTACATATATTGTCGGCGACAAACGACTGAAGAAGGCGGGCCTTCAACTTCACGAATTCAGTGTAGATTTAAATTTTTTGTTAACTGAATATTAAATGCGCGTACGCTATAATGCAATGTACGCAATCTCGCTGCCTCGAGACGCATTGGCACATAGCCGATATTTGCTTACATTTCGTCAAGCCGTTTGACTTCGATAATATGTATATTCTCAGAAAATCATTAGTCAAAAATTGTTAGTCAAAAAAAAATAGTCAAAAATCACTAGTCAAAAACCATGAGTCAAAGAATAAAAAATCATGATACAATTTTTATGAGTCAAAAATCATGAGTCAAGTCAAAAAGTATGAGTCATTGAACATTGGCCTAATTTCCATAAAAATAATATCTCGGTGCACGGTGTGCGCCTTTAACCTATGCTCATAGACCCGTAAATCAGCACCAAGACTACTGCCATTGTTTTTTTAAGCAATTATTTGGAACATAAATTTTGTTGGACCTCACGGAAGGAATTCAAAAAGGCGCGGTCAGCGTCACACACTCACGCAAAATTGCACACATAATAACGAAATTTCTATTAAAAATCACTTTTTCAAATTGTAAAGAACAATATTTTTCAAATAAGCTAGCATATAGGAGCTCAACAATTAAATTAAATTCCCATTTTCTACTGTAACCGACCATCTGATCTGGCATTAGAAATCAGCCTTATAAACTAAAAATATAATATCCGTACCTGAGGCGTATTTTTCACGATCGAGAATATTCTAAACTTACTTGAGCGTCGTATAAACGACTGATCGAAATTCGCAACACATTGGAGGTGCGCGTGACTGCGTACTTTGCATTTTAGCGTACGCGCAGTTCATTTTTAGAATATTGCACAATTTGCATTTTCCAAAATCATCGCCGACATTATTACAATCGCAAAAGACGAGCACCCTTCGCCGATTCCTGGGGTTCACCGGTTATCTAGAGTACGGTACCCAAAATCTCAGGGTGGTCAAAATGGGTGCCCTGTTTTTTAACGAACCTACATTACAATGAAAAAAATGAAAATAAATGTAATTTTTTAAATCTTATGTAAATGCATATACATTTCATGAATAGGTCCCTGCATAAATTTCATTTTTTGAACATCTTTGGACAACAAGGCCCCTTTTATTTCCTTGTTTGTTTTTCAACCTACCCGTATTCCCACTTTTTAGAAGATTATCGCTCTCAAAAATTCCAATTGGTTCTCGTTTTTTGCGATCGTATTGTCGACGTCCGGCGACTACCGAATTGGGGGTAGATTTACGGGCATGCGTCTTTCGCTTCGTTGGTCTCGCATGAACTGACTGGTTATTTCGCATTCTAGGGCCCATTTTGACAGTTTTTAGTTTAATGATGATAGAAAATCGAAGAAATGGACAAACTCAACAAGACGTTATTATAATAACAATCGTGGCGAGACCATGGCGAAAGACGCACGCGTAAATCTACTCAGGTATGCACACCAGTCGCTTTCGAAAAAACGACCTAGCAGCAGTCATTCAGCAGTTCAAAATTTAAAAAAAAATAACAAAATATAAAAAATAAAAACACAAAAAGTTATTCGAATGCAGCAATTTTCTTCACTTTTCGTCGCCTCAATTATAAATTTATTCGTTTTCTGAAAATAATAAGAAAATTTGGCATCTAACGAATTTGCATACACTCTGAAAAAATCTCGCGAAACTGCGATGGTCATACACATTGAAGTTGGACCATTAAAAGAATAGGTCGTCTGAATAGAAAAATAATATTCGTCTAGTCGAATCGGCGAACAAAATATACCATTGTCGGGTTCCGCTGCGAATAAATTCAAAGTAGCACGTCGAAATGGGACAGTTGCGGTCAAATACAATTTCTGGAATTTCTTCTAAATTTTAGAACGTAAATTCAATTCAAATATTACAGAATATCACAGATTTAAGAGCAGCTAGAAGAATTTTTGCACGTTGTTGTCATCGAGTTGATTAATGTAGAACAATGTCAAATGTTCGGAATCGTTTCAGAGGCGATGGGACTGAAGCCGAAATGTCGGTATTTTCAGAAGAGCTCGTCAAAAGCAGAGCACCAATCAAGGTTTCAAACAATCAAGAAACGGAATAAGCCTGAAATCAATTTAGAAATAAAAATAATATGAGAAAGAAAAATGGTCACTGTTCGGCAATCCAGACAGACTGGCGTATTCTCATTCGTCATCACCATTTTCGATGCGATTTCTTGATGGCCATGAAAAAAATTTGAATCAACTTATGAATATTTAATTTGGATTTGATAAAAATTGAAATTTGGGCATTTGATTCGAAATTTTTAATATTTTAAAAAATATTTGACAGAGTCCCAACAACGAAATGTCCCCCGACGCCACTCCGCCGTGTGCGCCTAGACTTCCCCAGGCGTTTCCCTCCTGGGTCGGACCCTTTGGGTCATTGAAGCGGGGTGTTGGTCCGCGTCTCGTGGCTCGAGAAGCGCGGCACCCGTGCGGGCTCTCTCAGATCCGACTCAACGAATGTTCTCGAGACACGCTCACAGCGGTCCGAGGCATTCGTTGCGGGACTCGGTAAAACGAAACAAGCAAAACAGTTCAAAATTCCATTGAAATTCGAATTCAACCAAAACCCGAAAGACTAAAAACTTACACAAATTCAATAGGCGATCACTCGATGAGCTCGAAATATGTAAAAATGACAACGAAAAATCGACATCGTGATTGCCACGCAAATCGCCGCACAAAAATCGAGATCACGTGAAAATAAGGAAAATTGAAAAATTTTAATTTATTTTTGTGTTATCATATATACTTTATTACTAGATTTTTTTTAATAAATTTTGAAAATAATTGAATCGATGTTTGTTAATTACGCGCGGAAGTTTGCGGGTGCAATTAAATACAATTGGTATGATTAGGGACGGACGAGCGGAGCAATAAATTGAAAAAAATTTAGAATTGTGATCCGCTAATTGACTAAGCAATTATGTAAGTATAATTAGGGACTGGCATTCCAATGGGTGTCCCAATATTTGAGGGACCTCATTTGAGAGGTCGGTGGCGCATCGATCCCTTTTTTTTTGAAATTTTCAGAATAATACTCTGAAACCATGATAATATTATGGTAACAGTCTCGTATTTCAGAAAAACGACGCATAGGGGTCCGAAATTGAACTTGCATTTCAGTCTCTTTCGAAATTCTCAGATAGTTTTCCTTTATGAATTCAACTCACAGGAAAAAGACTACGATTCTTTTTTTTTCAGCGCTGGAGTAAAAACTGTTTTTGATGATTTCGTTTTTGAAATCTCGGCTAGTAAATTATGTATTATGATCGCAAAAAAAAACGAGCACCTCGGCTAAGTGTGGACCATCGGACCATCGCAGTTTTTCGAAGCGGTAATTCAAATTTGAATTTAAGCTGTGGGGGGGTGGAAAGAAAGCGTCAATTTGAATTCAAGTTGTGGGGGAGGGGGGGGTACCGTACTCTGGATAACCTGCGAATCAAACCCACCGTAAATCTACACAGGGGAGCTCGTTTTTTTTTGCGAATTTAATTCGATAGTTGGCCTGCGGCGACTAATGCGCCGTTCGCTAAGGCGAAAAGACCTTAGCGAAAGACTGAGGTCTTTTTTTCAGAATTTCTAATTTCTATAAAATTGAAATTCGAGAAAAACTGGAAAATTCATATTTGAACTATCACTCTGAAAAAAAATTCGATGGTCCACAATTATTCAAGGTGCTGGTTTATTTTTTGCGAAACAGTTGTCCGAAATTGATTCAATTTCTGATAAATGTCTATATTCGAATTTTTCTTATTGCATTTCATCGATTTCAATTTAATTGAATAATTTTACTCGGATAAATCAAAATTTGGCCAAATCGAAAAAGTCTTCGAAATCCATCGATTTCTCATTTTCCATGGTAAAGTCGAATTCGATTGAAATCTGTGACAGACGACTTTATTATTTAAGTGGTTTTATGCTAAAAATCAGCAAAAGAAATGCAAAAATGCCGAAAGAAAAGACAATAAATAGAGGGCGCTTGAAAATCCAACTTTCTTGGGCTGCGCGGATACGAATCAACGGACCCTTATGAAAATACGCACATATAAGTTTTCAATGGTCCTGAATTCAAAAATGAGATTGTCTTGTCACCAATTTATATGGTTTTCTCAAAACTGTGAAATTTGGGGGTGGCGTATGACGCGCACTGTACAAGATAAAACTTATAAAATAAACCATATTCGCTTGTTCGGCTTGAAAGCCCGATGGGCGTGGTCTGGTGGTTCTCGAGCACAAAATGCTCGAGTTCTTCGAAACTGATTGATTTATATTCGATATCGATAGAAATTTAAATTATTTTTGAAACCGATTAATTTTCTTTGCGAGAAATTAAAAATCAAAATTAAAGTAATCAGTGACAAAGATGTCTGAAAAATAACTTTATTTCGGAAACATTGTTTTTTTTTTAACGAAATTTTTTGATAAATAATCAATGTTTAAAATAACTGGCATTTCCATTAATTTCCTGTGTCAGTCGAGTTGTTAATTTCCCGAACTGATTCCGAATTGACTCCGAAAAAATGTTTGTATGGCGAATTGGGTCTCGTATAGAACGACTCTCGAGCATTTTTGTTTTTCTAATAAAATATCAAGCGTTTTATGACTTCAAGTGCTTTTTCAAATCCCAAACAAGTCAAAAGCTCGCTCACTTCGAATTTCTCAAATTCGTATTCACCACGAAAATTTTCAATATTTCTCAACTTTGAAATTGAGCACATTCAATGCTGCGGACATTGTTCGAGTTCATCACTTCTTATTCATTCATTTCGAGATTTCACCAAGCATTTCAGGATTAATAGTATTACTGTAACAGTAGTTCATCGAGATTACTGTACTGTTCCGAATGTGCCGTAATAGGGGATATTTAATGATGATCTACTCGCCGATTCCTCTCCATTAAATTATTGTGTTTCAAATGAAAGTTGAGAGAGATCTACGCGGAAAAAAAAAGGAGAACCAGTTGGGTGGGTTGTCTAGTCGTCGATTTCGAGAACTTTCAATGTCAGATTACCCAACCGCGGTGGTGGTAATACATGTATCAAATGTTGTGAAAACACAAGACAAAAGCGTTAATCTATTCGTTAGGGTTGACGGGTCATGGGCGTCTGCTTATTTGCGTGTGTGTGTGTGTGTCTGTGGTAGGGTTTGGGGGGGGGGGAGGAAGGTCCGATGGGAGAGGAACCTCAAGTTCGAACAACACTGCACACCCTGATTGCGGCGAGCAGCGGAGGTCAGCGACGCAGAGGAACCGACTACGACGAGACGCAGGCGGTTAGAGTTTGAGTGTCGCGATCTAAGCACTGCCTGCCATCCGCTCGCCATGCCTATTTTCATTGCTGCATTTTTCCTTCTTGCTTTTGCGCGCTACTAGAACGAGACACAGAGTGTGCCTACATGTATGTATGTGTTGAGCAGCAGCAGCAGCAGCACTAGGGGCTCGTGCTCGTCGTCGCCAATTTTCAATTTCGCATTCCATCATTCTTTATGGATTTTTTTTTGCTTGCCGACAAGATTTCGAATCGCCACCGACGAGAGAGTCGACGGTGTGCTGCGGTTGTAATATGATTAATGAGCCACACACACACACCGATTCGAGGTGGTGTGTGTAATGCACTATGAACCCGCCAATTCGTTTTATTTTAGCAGCCGTCGTTCTCGATTTTATTGATTTTGTTCGATTCCATTTCACTTGTTTAATTCATAAAAAAAATTGGCCAAGTGCAAACAAGATTCGTAATGTATTGTGTTTTGTCGTTCGATTCGATCGAATTCGCCGCCCTCCGACCTTATCATTTATCTCGCATAACCTCGAATTTATGATCGTTCGTGCGCCACCAATGATTGATTCTAATTTTGTTCGCAATTTAGTTTTCTTTTGAACGTTTCATGTTCATCTCCAGTCGGTTTCATCATCACAAATCGGACAATTTTTTGCCGCACACAAATTTTATCGGCGAAAAATGACCGATTTCATTTTTTTTTAAATTTCAGTTTCTCTTTTAAAAAATGTCGAAATCGAGCACCTGCAGAATGTAATTTTTGATAATTTTCATTTCCCTCATAACTCAAAACCAATCGGATCCGATAGTTTTACAATCTGATCCGTAGAATTACCTATCGGATCGGGTTGATTCTGGAGCCGAATTTTGTCGGATCCGATTGGTTTTGAGCTACCAGAGAATCTACTCGATCCCACTAGCAATTCTATGGATAAAATTGTAAAATTGTCTGATCCGATTTGTTCTTTTTTTCTATTTTTTTTCGCATCCGACTCGAAATTCAATGCATCCGCTTATCGAGTTTGTAATTCGATTCAGATTGGTTTTGATATGCCATAGTGTTTTCATAAATTTTCCCACAAAATTAGCAACATTTCTATTTTCCATAATTTTCATTAATTCATCAGTTTCATCGACATTTTGAATGATGTGTAAAACGGAATGGATGTTTGATTATTGGGCGCTTATTCTCTCGGAAAATCCACACATGGCCTAGAAATTTCTAGGTCACGTCATTCATTCGATTGCATGCAAAACATGATGAGTTGTAGACGGCCGGCGTGATTGACACCTATTTGATGTAAATGCTCGAATGTGCCAAATACCAATGAATTATTGAACAAAAAAGAAGAAGAAAATCAAAAACTAGAATGGTCTCGTACTCGCGAATTATTTATATTATATGTATTCATCGATGGGAAAAATGCGAATGGAGACGATTTTATGAATGAATAAAAACGATGCGTCATTCTCTCACACAAATCCTCTTGACTTTGCTTTGAATTTTCAAACAAAATTTCTTCTCCTTCGATTACTCTTATTCATTCGCTCAGTCAATTATTGAATTTCGCATATGTTTTAGAAATCAATCATTTCCATCTAGGGAATGTTGTGCCTCATTCTTTTTTTTTTGGGTGGTTTCCACAAAACGCTCGTTTTATGTGGATTTTGTGCCGCCTAAAAAAAAAGAGAAAAAGAACACATCCACATTTTATGGCTCACATTTTTCTCTTTCTGCGTGTGTTGCATTTTTATACTCCCGCAAATCTCTTTTTCTCACCATCTGTGGACTATTTCTGTCAAACGCTGTAAATATTAGGCTCAATTTTTTTTGAAACGACACATTCATTCTCAATTACTGATGTGCCTTTAAAAATGACTAACGTATATGAAACACTTTCAATCGGTGTGTCGAAATTTCACATGTTGGCTTCTGCTTCTAGTCTTAAAACCTACCAGTCCCTCCTTCAAATTTTTCTCAAACTTGATTTTTTTTTTCGCTAGCCGACAGCTTGCAAAAATTAGCGCAAAAGTGCTTCGGTTTCAAGAGCTGTCACGTTTCGACGCCCGAAATTAGATATCCAGATGAGAATGGCGATTTTGAGACATTCTTCCTCGTTTTTCCCCAGGTTGAATTTGCATAATCAATGCCGAATTGCGGCGAAATTCCATGAAAATCGGATGTTCTAATTAGAATATGGTCGCCCGAGAGCACACGAGCTTACTTACTCGTTTCGCGGATTTCCCGTCAACACGGAAAAACTTTCCTTTTTTTTTCGTGACCAATTTGAATAAGAAGACGAAGAAAGTGGGTGGGATTAGATGTAAGACACATGTTTGCACAACATTTCTCATTTTTTCTTGGATTAATTTTTTCGCCGTTGAGTTCCACATTTTCTTTCTTGTTTCTCTTGTTCTCGGCTTGTTGCAAACCAAAAAACAGTTGATTCCATGTTTTTTTTTAAAGTCAAAAGATGTCGCTGATTCGAACCTTTAATGAAAAACGTTTTGTGCGCTCCTATTTTAGTATCAAAAATAATTTAATAGGGTTTGCGCCGGCCGTGCGCATTTTTCCATTTTCCAAATAGGAATTCTTAATTATTTTTGTCGCCGTCCATCTCGTCCTTTTCTCCGCCTCCCCGTCGTGTTCTTTCGTCTTCGCCGATTTTACGATGCTCATCATCCCATCTGCGAGCTTACAGGTCGATATGTCGTCTTCGCCGGAGCACACGGCGACGACCTCCGCGTCGGCCACGCCTCCGCCAACGGCGACGGCTGCCGGCATTCCAAATTCGACGACTCCACAAATGAGCGGCGGCGGCGACCAGCAACAAGTGCCATTCCGTATGTTACCCCCACTCACATTTTTGTTGTGTTGTGTTGTTTTTTTTTCTATGACGAATCATTGCCATATTTCGAAATGTCTCATTTTATTCATGTTTCGAAACAAAATTCTGGAGAAAAACGCAACAAAAGTTTGGATTTTCACTTTGAATACCAAAAGAAATATCAAATTGGGGCCGAATTCAAAACATGAATTAACTTTTCTTCTTTAGAAATGATTCCGCCCGGCGCTCACTTTTTCGCCAATCCATTTATGAATCCATACATGGCGGCTGCCGACATGAATTCGTGGCAAAACGGCGGCCAATCAGCGGAGAGCATAAAAGACGGCCAACCGACGACTCAGGCGGCTCCGATGCCGATGATGATTGCGCCGGCGCAATATCAGGAAATGATGCAGCACTACCTCCAGCAGATGATGGCGGCTAGTGGGGCCCAGTTCCCGATACCATTTCCGATGCAATTCCAACCAGCAACGACGGCTGCGTTCCTGAATAATCATCAGCCGAGGCCATCATCACAGGTGAATATTGTCTGGTTCTTTTATTGGTTATTGTTTGGCGATCGACTACAGTTGTATAATAACTAAAAAGCGACGTCAGAATAATGAGCGAAATTATTGCGTCTACGCTTTCCGCAATTATTGCCGTTTTATGCTTTTTTTCTATTTCTTCCCATAAAATTGTAGTAATCGACAATAAAAATCACAACGAGAATTATCCAAAAATTTAATTTTGAAAAATCCGTGTTTTGGGCTCAAAAATCACTTCTGCCGGATGCGCAAAAATATTATCGGATAACAACGGTCATTTCAGTGCTCATCATCGCACAAATCCGAAGACGACGGCCGTCGGACAGCTGGTAGTGTGACATCGAATGTGTCACCAAATCATCGAGAGGTTCGTCGTCTTTCGAAGAGTCATCTGCTCTCGATGACATTAAGTGGATAACTGAATTATGATGATTATATGTTTTTAGGTTGGCAATGATGCTGAAACATTTAAGGACGAGAAATTACCGACAGAAATTGCGTGTTCATCAACAACCACAGACCAAGGTTCGTACATAATCCTAGCCATTAGTCATTGTAGTTAAAACCACTGCGATGCATGTATCCATAAATAATAGGTGCGCGGCGCTCGTTCTGTAAATAAACAACAATTTCGAATGAAAAATTGCTCAGCGCCATATATCTACGCGACATTTTTCAGAAAGCGCTTATGATATTTAAATAATTGCTACCAGAAACGGAATATTTTGAAAAAAAAATATATAAGTGTGACTTTTCTCGTAGCGATGTTTACGTACTTTTTGTTCTACAGTACTTCAATTTTAATTTTCATTCGATTTTTTTTTTCTCCATCTAAACTTCAGCTTTCCCGCGCAAAAATGCACTCTGTTCGATTTCATTTCAACAAAAGAATTGCATGTTTTTTTTCCGTGATTATTGCATTATCCCATTCCACCGTTTCTCGCATTCTCTTTTGCGTTCCGACTCTGCCGGAATTTCGTGAATGTGTTTTGGCGGCCGCAACTTGTTCACCACTAGGAGGGTTTTGATACATTTTCGCGTTGACAAGTGCGCAAACTGAAACACGAGAGCATCTGATGATGGACAGCGAGCGCGTGCGCGGCTCGCAGCAGCTCGACCAAACGACCGGCTCGTCGGCCAACGGGCTCTGCTCGTCTTCTCCAGCTGCGCGTTTCGAAAAGTGTTCGACACTAATTGTCCACATGATCTCGATATTACTTGAGGGGATATTAATTTCATTTCAGTGCACCAAACACGCAATGAATGAGCCATTTTCGAGAGTTGACCTTGACAGGAAATGGCAGCGAAAATTAGAAAATTTTGTCGAACACATTGATACAAAATAGAACAACGTTTAACTCGACAAATTATGAGCAAGAGCGATTATTTGATCATCAGATTAAATAAAGGCTTAGAAGTTTAGTAGGATATGTTTAGAGTAGAAATCTCTCGTTGCTTTTGTGGGAGAACGTAATAACCCTTTGAGGATGTCAGTTTGAAATATCGTCGAGCTTATAAATAATTCATGGGGGTCTCGCACCTTTCTCATTTCGATGAATAATTGCAAAAAAGACGCCTGAAATGGCACATAATTAAAAGGGTCCGCGCAATGACGCTGCACTCGCTGTCCGCCGCGTTTCCTTATACATATAATAGATGAGCCGAGCCGATATAAAATGAATGGCATGATTTTGCCGCAAACCGCGCATTTCTGTTGAATTTATAATCAATGTCTCCCAAAAATGAAAACAAGGGGACCAATGAAGAATGAAACATTTGCAGGCAGTCCGGATTTGTTCGATCGAGTTGATGAAGTCAATGAGCTCGAGCAGAATAAGGAGCCAATTGCTGAGATAATTGGAGATGTGATCAAAGATTCAAAAGAGCAGGGGTCCGAGGTTCGCGTTTTCCGAAAATGTTGTTGCCGAAAAAAAGTGCAATTGCCATTCTCGTCCTAAACATACTAATTATGGTAATCGAGATGGCGGCACATCGACAATTTAGGCGTCTTGTGCACGGAATTGAAGAGAGAGAGAAAAAAAAGACGGGGGTGAATATTGCCGAATATAGTCGGCTGTTTTTCGCGTCCCAAGCGAGTCATTTATTCAAGAAAAAAAAATGAAATTGACGAAAAATGCGGCAATAATAAAAATAATTGCATATTCTCGAAATTTTTTCGTTTTTTTTTTGCAGAAACCTACGATGAATGAGAAATCGGATGGGGATGAGAAGCGAAAGATGTCCGGCGAATCGTCGAGTGATCGGACGGACAGTCTTATTCGGAAGCAGATGAGCGAAATCGAGAAGGAGATCACAAGGCGATCGCAGAATAAAAATATCAAACAGGTTCGCTGCAACTTTATTTTTGCAATTTAAAATATTTAATGTAGAAAAAAAACACACTCAATAATTTTAATGGCAATTTTTCGCCAAAACCAGAATATATTTGTTTCCGATTATATTTTTTCAGCGTGTTCTTGAAACTTCTCAAAGTACCTCCTGACTTCTCCTTTTCCCTATTCTTAATTTGCACCTGTCTAGAAATTATTTATGCCAATTCTCTTTTACTTCTTTTGCACTTTTGGGGGAATAAATGGGAAATGGTCCTCAGGTTTAAAGGCGCATACTTTATTCTAGTCTCTCCTTTATTCTCTCACATATCTGAATTACTGCTATCGTAACTAATCATTTTCGTATTCCGCTTGATGCCTTATTTTCTAACATCGCGCAATCGATATTATTATGTTAGTCAATGATTTTTAATAATTCAAAACATTTTCTATGCGCCTTTAAATGTTGGGGGATAATCAATAGCACTAACTGTTTCTGTTTCAAAATGCTCAATTCACTAGTACAGATCGACGATCGCGAGCTCGCCGAGCTTATCGGACCAACGACAGCTGGAGCGGATTCTGACGCTTTTGCTCATTTCTCAGTTGACGATAAGGTTGTTCTTGAGTGGAGTGATTGTTCTGTGTTGGTTTTTGGTCCCTTCTCTACAATTTGCTTGCGTTTTTGTGCCCTTTGACCCAAAATGGACCTTTATTCTTGTTGTGACTTATTAAACCTGAAACGATTGTTTTTAATCAGCAATCAACCAGTCCATTTGCAGAGCGCACTTCCTTATACGGCGCCGAGCACATCTGCGGACAAACCGGCGGTTGTTAAGGAATCGCTGAACCAACTGAGAAGCTCTTTCAATCTCAACGAGGAGAAGCCGCAGCAGTTGCCACAGGAGCTGCACCAGGTCCAACAATCGGCTCCGTTTCAGTTCGTTGCCAACTCGAATCCATTTTCGCCGCAAAATGCATTTCCCATTGGAGTTACGGTAGGGAATTTTCAAAGGATATGAAATCTATTGGAGAGAAAATTTTGAAGATTTGATATTTAAATTTGACGAATTAATCGCATTAAATTAAAAATAGTATAAATGCTAAAGTGCTAATCTGGGTTTGAGGAAAAGTTTGAAAACGCGGAATTCCGCCCAACTCTCGTGCTAATTTATGGAGGATTTATAGTTGAGAGAGTTGCACTACGATTCAACGCACACGCATCCCTGGTTAATTCATTATTGTTAAAGAATTCTTTTTTTTCCTCTCGCATGGTTCGCCAAGATGTTTAAATAACAGATTATAAAAAAGAATAAAAGATTATTCGAGAAATAGTCGTCCGAAAATTTAAATAATTATGAAGGAATGTGAAATTATCCGCAAATAAAACCATATAAAGAATCATTTCTTAAAATCCATTATTAATTTACAGATGCCTCAACAGTCTGCGTTTTCGACGGCCCCACAATTTGCCATGATGCCGCAGCAACAGCACTTCATGCAACCACAGGGAACCGGATTTGTCACGAATGGCACGAATCCGTTCGCGCCTCAACTTAATCCAAGCTTCATCCAACAGCCAATTGGTGCCGCTCAGCAGCAAGCCTCACACCATTTCACCCCGGATCAACTGGCGGCGGTGTTCGCGCAGCAACAGATTGCTCAACAAGCTGCATGCACATCCGGAATTGCTCCACCACCTCCTCCGGCTCATCCGATCGCGAGGAAGTCAAGCTCGGTAATTGTCGACTTCTCTCCGTAATCCCGCATTGTCTAAATTTCAGGGTGGCTGGCCAGCCGAGGACAACAAGGAGAATGGCTCATCGAGCTCAACAACGACGACGGGTGCGAATCCACAAGCGCCGAATGGAAGTGATCCGAATGATCCGGTTTGGGTGCTTCGCGATTCGTATCTCAAGAAAATGCAGCGAGAGCAGCGCAATTCAGCCGAAGAGGTTTTAGTGTCATTCTCAAATGCGGGGACCATCGAAATCAATTGGGTATTCAGGAAATGAGCTGGCACGAGGCGGCGACGGCAGCGCAGGAAGCCGCCGAAAACGGTAATGTTGACGAGGAAGAGCAGGAGACGGACCGATTGTTGAATGGAGGAGAGGGAGTGACGAAATCGACGATGGATCGAACGTCGATTGATAAGAAGAAAAATAGCAAAGAAGGTAATTAGGCTTTTCAAAATTATCAAACAAGGCTAAAATTAAACATTTCAAAATTTGAAATGTTCGAAATTTAAATGTTTTTTTTTTCAAAATTTTAATTTGATTTTCGAATCGAAAAATTATTTTTAAAAAAAGCATGAATTTGTCCTCTAACATCTCGAATTTTGTTAATCAACACCAATCATCATTCCACATATGTACATAGTAGAATGCATTGCATAGTTAGCATAAGCAAACATAATTGAAATTAATTTTGCACCGCGCATCTCGTCGGCGAAATGGCGGCGGCAATTTGAATGAATAATGTGGTGAGTACAAGTTTTCTTCATTTCCGTTCGCTTTTCTTGTGCACGAGTTGTGTGATTTAGTTTGATTTCTTTTTTTTTAGTTTTTTTTACTGATTGCCTATTTTTTATTAAAGAATCATTGCGACTTTCAATTTTTGTTTCCTTAAACATGTTGTGAGACTCTAATATTTCAGAATTTCGAAGAATTTAATCGGTGATATGTCCGCAACAATCAACTTATGAATTTCGTCGTTTGTGCAAAGCAAAATTATTTGCTCTATTAATTCCCTTTTTCGGACATCTCTACTGATTAATTAATTAGAAGCTTAACCATTTAGTTCTCAAATGAATAAGGCTAAAGTGTAAATTTAATTTGCTGTCCTATTTTTTTTGACGAAGCTTTTTCGATTATTTGAAACTCTCCCTCCCCGCCATTTTTTTCCATTTCCCCCACATTATCGATTCCTCTAAATTTCCGTACAATCACCACTTATTTTTGCAGCTCTTGTACACGAACCTGCAGTTCTCATCGAGGGCGTTCTCTTCCGTGCAAGATATCTTGGATCAACCCAAATGCTTTGCGAGAGTCGCGGCTCGAAAGCTGCTCGAATGGCTCAGGCGCAAGAGGCTGTTGCTCGAGTCAAGGCGCCTGAAGGAGATGTGCAGCCGTCGACGGAAATCGACTTGTTCATTTCCACAGAAAAAATAATGGTTTTGAATACGGATTTACAAGTTTGTTCTCGCAAAAATCATCCGATTCGATGCGTCCGTTTTCAGAGGATATCAGACACCGATGTTCGGCAAGATATTCTCATGGACCATGCGTTACGGACCATAAGCTATATTGCGGATATTGGGGACCTTGTGGTCCTAATGGCTCGCCGAATGTCGACGAGTCACTCGGATGAATCTTGCAATGAAAAGTAAGGCAAATTTTGGAAATCGTTTTTCTAATGTTGATCTCAGTGAAAACGGTGTTCGCAAGACTCCGAAAGTCATTTGCCATGTGTTCGAATCCGACGAGGCCTCCTTCATTGCTCAGTCGATCGGACAGGCCTTCCAAGTCGCTTATGTCGAATTTCTTCGTGCGAATGGAATCGATGATCCCTCATATTTAAGGCAAATCGATTATCAGGCAAACTAAAAAAAATATTTGTATGATTTCTCGAACCAGACATTTCCAGGAAGTGCTGAATTCACAAGAACTCCTCGGTGATGAACTTGAAATGTTCGCTAAAAAAGAAACTCAAAAGGAGGTGGTGATTCCAAAGAAGAGCGGCGAACCATTGGGAATCGTTGTCGTCGAATCCGGCTGGGGTTCGATGCTTCCGACCGTAGTCCTGGCCCATATGAATCCAACGGGTCCCGCAGCGCATTCGAACAAATTGAATATTGGCGATCAAATCATCAATATCAACGGAATTTCGCTCGTCGGATTGCCGTTGTCAGCGGCGCAGACGCAAATCAAAAACGTCAAGTAATTTGAAAATCTCAGCAGACGCTTCGAAATATTCCGACATTCAGAACCGCGACGGCAGTTCGAATGACAGTCGTCTCGACACCGCCAGTCGTCGAGGTTCGCATTCGGCGTCCTGACACGAAATACCAATTAGGATTCTCGGTGCAGAATGGGGTGATTTGCTCGCTTCTTCGAGGTATCATTGAGATTGTTGCGAACGCATTTGATCGATTGAATTTCAGGTGGAATCGCGGAACGCGGCGGCATTCGGGTTGGGCATCGGATAATTGAGATCAATGGAACATCGGTGGTGGCAGTTGCACATGATAGGTAATCATTGTTTTTTTATGAAATCAAATAATCATTAAAGTGTTCTAACGAAAAAAAATGTGCTGAACTCTGGAAATTCGTTTCGAATCGTATACGGAAAAATTCGGCTCAATTAAATTGACCGGCCTAGATTCGAAAATCGTCGTATTTTTTTCGAATCTGGGCGTATTCGATTGTTAAATGCCCTTTTTTTTCGAAGCCGATACGAAAAATTTTGAACCTCAACCGATCAGAGCCGAAATTTGTCGAATTTGATTCGAAAAATATTACCGGAGAATCACAATCAATGTATTTTTTTGCAGAATCGTGAACATGCTTGCAACAGCAGTCGGCGAGATCCATATGAAAACCATGCCGACCTCAATGTTCCGACTTTTGACTGGTCAAGAGACGCCCCAATACATTTGAACAACTCTCTCTCCTTCTGTGTTTTATTTGGTGCTTTCACAAATGTTTTTTTTATACCGTAACTTCTAGTCGAATCTTGCTCAAATTCATATTTCATTTTCTCTCGCTCTCTCTCTCTCTCAACCTTTGATTCATTTTGTCTTGTCTTGTCACTGTGATCAAATCAATCCATGTTCCACTTGAGACCCTTCATGATTCTTTTTATCGTTTTTTTTTTAAATTTTCACACGAGTTTTTCAGTTATCCTAATTTTTTGAGTACCCGGGATATCATTTCTTTTTAAATAAATAATTCATATTTTTCTTTGAGCACAAAAAAACAAGAAAACAAATGACGTGATGCTCTCATCTCCAATTCAACAAATCGCCACTATTTTAACTGATTCTTCTCATAGTGATCTGCTTCAGAGTAAGTAGTTGAATTGAATTGAAACCACCAAATATGGATGTGTGCAGAGTTGAAAACTTTGGAGAACAAATGTCAAAAGATGGGAAGACTCTAACGCAAGCGGAACTCGCCGCGATGATTGATAAGGTATCGAGAAAACGGACGGACGATGCATTAAAGGCGCATTCGATTGAAGGGTCTCGGCACGCTTCTCAAAAACGACGAGATCGACGCGAAAAAGAAGTCCGGCGATTTGCCGGAAAACTTTCAGCTGCAAGACGGCTTCGGCGTCTATCGTGTCGAGGTCGGCGGCAACGAGTACCTGCTGGTCACGAACATCCTCTGCGATAAATGCACGAGGACGAACGGAAAGGTCAAACGATGCGCGGCGCATAAGAAGAAGCGGAAGCGATCGAAGAAGGCGTCGAAGGACGGAGAAGTCCAAGATGACGCTTCGGATCGCGAGTATGATATTGAATCGCATGATCGCTGATGATTCACATCGAATTTAGAAAGGTTGGAGCCCTTCGGCATATTGAAGACGACGAAGACGAGGAAGAGAAGATCGATGGAGCTTATACGCCCGATTGTGTGATGACGCCGGTGAGTCTGACCTTGTCGTCTTCGAGATTGATGAGCTCGAGCGATCGTTGCTTCTTAGGGTGTCGGCGGTGCACCGGTGATCGTCAACGTCAATCCGAAGAACAACGACAAGGCGGGACCGAAGGCGAAAAAGCTGAATCACGTCAAAGGCATTCTCGTTCGCGGCCCGGGAAGTAAATTGTGTTTCGTTCATCGTCGAATTGATTCGATCGATTTTTTAAGACATTCCACAATTTATTCCGAATGATCGTCTCACCAAAAGTCACAAATTGCGATTCGATAATTATATCGAAGGAGAATTGGTGCTTGTGAATGATAAAGAAGTATTTGTGCCGAATAATATGGGAGCCGCGAAGGTTTTTTTTGTCTCTTCAATTGAATCTCAATTAATTCGATTCTCGCTTTCCAGATGGATGGCAAAAATACGACATCGGTTGCGAAAAGCAATATCTCCGATGTGGTAGATCAAAAGATCCTCGAGAAAGTTGGAACCAAAGATAGTAGGATTAGTTAGATCATGATTCTTAATGATGATGGGGGGAATTCAGTGGTTGTCGTTGTTCAAGCGGATGTTGCTGACAACGGATTGCCAGTGTTCAAAGTGAACAATCAGCAGCCAAAGGATCGAGAAACGGCCGCTGGAATTATAATCAAAGTCGACGACGAGATCCAATTTGTTCAAGTGGCCGGAAAAGATCTTGGTGGCGGAAAAGGTTTGCAGTCGATTGGATCGGATTGGATTCAATTTCGGATTTTAGATGCCGGCGTGTTGCCGACGACGCCGCCAGAGAACGCCAAGGCCGGTGACGTTGTCGCCGATATTTTCGTTAACAACGAGGGCAAAGCGACGGCTGCGAAGCCCGGCGAAACTCCGAAAGACGCGAAGATTCTTGGAAAGGTAGTCATCGGCAACAATCGCGAGATGGTGTTCGTCGCGAACGGCGAGAACCAGAATGAAGCGCTCAAGAAGACGACGATGACGCCGGCGACGACCGAGGCTCTTGAGAAGGCTCAGGTGCAAGCGCAGGCCAAAGTCACTGGACAAGCGGCGCAGCATATTGAAGAGCAGGTCGCCAAAGTTGGTGGCGGCAACGAGCCGGCCGGCTCGACTAGTGGAGCTCCTGGTGAGAAGCCTGAAATCAGATCGGTCGGATTCGGAGCTCCGCAATTTGGAGGAAGCCAATTCGCTTCGGCGCAACCGAGTTTGTCAAACTAGGAAGAATAGAAAGAAATTCAATCGTTTAGAGGGTGGCGGTGGAGCGGGAAAAGCTGGAGGATCCGATCCTCAATACGGAGGAGCTTATGGTGGAAATGAGGTGAAATCGGTCGGATTTGGAGCTCAACAGTTTGGAGGAAGCGTTTTTGCGCGTTCGATTGCCGGAGGAGGTGGTGGAGGTTATAAGTCATCTGGAGGAGGAGGAGGAGGAGGAAGCAGCGGTGGCGGCGGAGGAAACAGCGGATATGGTGGAGCTGGAGGAGGTGGCAATGAGGTGAAGTCAGTTGGATTCGGAGCACCGCAATATGGTGGAAGTGTGTTCGCCCGTCCGATTGCAGGCAGTGGCGGTGGCGGTGGCGCGAAATCTGGAGGAGCATCTGGAGGCGGAGGAGGCGGAGGTGCAAGAGGAAGCTCTGGAGCAAGCGGTTACGGCGCAGTCGGCGGCGGCGGCGGCGGCAACGAAGTGAAATCAGTGGGATTCGGTGCACCGCAGTATGGTGGAAGTGTGTTCGCCCGTCCGATTGCCGGAAGCGGCGGAGGGGGCGGCGGCGGAAGCCGTGTTGGCGGATCGGCCAGCAAGACGGCTGGCATGGGAGGTGGCGGCGGCGGCGGCGGAGCTCAAGGCAGCGGCTACGGAGCATATCCTGGTGGAGGAGGAGGAAATGAGGTGAAATCGGTGGCATTTGGTAACCCACAAGCCGGAGCAAGTGTGTTCGCTCGTCCGATCGCTGGAGGCGGCGGAGGGGGCGGCGGCGGAAGCCGTGTTGGCGGATCGGCCAGCAAGACGGCTGGCATGGGAGGTGGCGGCGGCGGCGGCGGAGCTCAAGGCAGCGGCTACGGAGCATATCCTGGTGGAGGAGGAGGAAATGAGGTGAAATCGGTGGCATTTGGTAACCCACAAGCCGGAGCAAGTGTGTTCGCTCGTCCGATCGCTGGAGGCGGCGGCGGCGGCGCAAAAGCTGGAGCGTCTACTAGCAAAACGGTATCCAGCGAATATTTCTTTTGGTGTTCTAATTTTGATACAATTTTAGGGGATTCAACGCGGCCCTGGTGGTGAAGTGAAATCCGCCTACATGAAATAATTGCAGATTTTTCTTATTCCAATAATAAATTCTGCATGTGTGTCGGCGTTTTCTGTTCCCCAACAACGCGCGCTCTCCTATACCGCGTTCTTGTGTCAACCCACTGTTGCCAGCATGGCGAATCGCGTACTCTTTCGCGTCGTTGCGCGGGAGGTCGTTTGCTCGATTCCGGCGGACACACAGCAATGATGATCGATATCTGCTCTAATGAGTCAGACTGTTGGTGTTGAGAATTTGCTCTGAGCTAAAATTTATTGTTTTGGGGCTCTATTGTTGTTGTTGTTGTTAACAACAATTGTTTTCGGCCTTCATACACATAATAGTGTGCCGTCTCTCCATTTTTTGTGTCGTCTGGCCGTATATAAGCATTACAAAATTTGCATAACACTTATATTATTTACGGGTTCAAATCGCAATGGTTTTTGAAAAATGTGCAAATAAAAGGTACTCGAGAACTTGAACAATATTGAATTACGCGATATTGATGTTGAGAAGAAAGAAAAAAGGAAACCGCGAGCGACGAGCCAAATTGCACTTAAACCCGACGAATGCGAATTAGCAGCGAGCGATTGGTCGACAAGAATTCCGCACGAATTCCATTTAATCGGCGAAACAAGAGAAGACGCGAAGAAGAAACGACGAGTGATTAAATATTGATGTGAGGCGCCGCCCCCTTCGGTTTTGTGTCCAAGTGTCCAAATTTGGGCACAAATTGCTCAGCAACTATTGTCGTCGAGCAAAATGCCGAACAGCATTCGAAATGCATGAGATCTCGTTGATCTTCGTGCACTTTGTCTCGTTTCAAACCCGCGAGTTGTCCGCACATGATTTTCGTTTAAATTCATTGACAAGCGGAGGTGCCTTCGCTGAATTGTAGGCATTCTCACTGGCGTTTCCATGTCCCCCTTCATTTCAGCGGAATATTAATTGATTGTTCGCGCAAACTTTTATGACATGTATATATGAATGTCTATTCAGCGAATGCCACCGGAAAAATATGATGAATGGTCACCAAACAACAAAAAACGATGTGAGCGCGTTCACATTTTTTTGCTTTCAAAGGAAACTTGCTGATTCATTGCAGATTTTGTGGTTTCCGTATCGAATTAAAGTAGAAATGCACACAAAAAAATTCGAGACTCGCAACTAAAGGATATTCAATTGTCTAGACATTACTTTTTGTTTTTTTTTTCGCTTCTAATCGAGCTCATTCTTGAGTTGAATTGCCCAATTATCAAGTGCGATTTTCAAGAACTTCATCTGCCGACAATTTGCGGTCACATAGTTAAATATATATGTATTTTTTTCTTCAAAATTCATCCAATTTGCCGACTAAGAACAATTGAGAAAAAGCGGCGCATATGCGATGCAATTTGCGCATAATTAGTCCCATTTATTGTCTTGTGTTTTTTTTTTGCGACGCCCATCCACATTCATCCATCTTCTCATCAATTTCCTGGCCGTCTAAATAAGGAGTCGTTCTCGTTTTTGATGAGAGTCGAGTGCCAACTTAATCTGTCTCTTGCGTGTGCTTCCATTTCGCCCCGTGTGTGTGTGTTTTCTACTTTTCTCCTCCCCCTCGCCGATTTGCTCCGAGACAATTGTTGTGCAGTGCTCCACCCGAAACAGCTTAATCGTCGTCTTCCGGCGACGCGCCTCCAAATTCTCGCACCGTGTTCACGGACTATTGCATTTGAATCGACGCGCAAATTTTGCAGATGCGCGTGCCGCGAAGCGTGTCCGCATATGATAACGCGTTGATCAACTGCGACGATGAGCGTCCGACGACAATCCCGACGTCGTCAAGCTTCTCCGAAGACGTGCCCGAAGTTGAGAAGTCGCAAATTCTTGAGGTCTGTCAGCAATTCAAATTCGCCAATCAATTTGTGCAGGGCCTCAATTTCAGCAGATTTAAGCCGAAATTGTTGGTTTCGTCAAAAAAAAAAAAAGAAAACGGCAAAAACTTGAAATTGCTTCCACATAAAAATGTCACCGCTCGAGTGTTTTTCGTCACACTTCTAATTGCTCTCACACGGGAAAACGAATGGGTCTCGTAAAAACGTAATAATTGATTGCAGGTGAATATTGGGCGCGAAGTCAGCGAGCCGAATGGAATGGCGTTCCGGATGGTTGGCTCGCGATCGCGCGGCATCTTCATCGCCTACGTCCATCCGTCGTCGATGCAAGTAGGCGTTGTTTGTTTACCATATCCGACGCATAGTTTTTTTTCTTTTTCCAACGTTCGATTCCCCAACTGGGAATCGCGGCTGGCCGCATTCGTCATGTCGGCACTCATAAATCTCGCATCCGACTTTATTTTTACATGTTTTTCTAGCGTTAGAAAACGCGAAATTGTTTTGACATTGAGCGGATGAGAAAAAGGAAAAAACGGAATGATAAAAAATCGAAGACACAAAATATGTGCATATATGCGGCCCGGTGTTTACATACTTTTCTGTTACAAAAAAATGAGTCTTTTCAAAAAATTCACAAATGAGATTCATATTTCAATGGGAAAATTGCGTTTATGCTAAATCGAAAGACATTTGCATATTTGTGGGTGGGAAAAAAAGCTCAAGCTTCTTTTACTGCAAAAATGGATGGAAAATATCATATGATTAAAAAAAACAAAATTTAAACTTGACAGCTATAATACACAATTTGATTTTACAGAATTCACACAGACATCATACCTAAAACTTTAAAAAAATTAACTATAAAAATAAGCAAAGCGTAGTAACTCAACTCAATTATTAATCAAAATATTGTCAAAAATATGCGATTTTTTTCCCGAATGCACCTTTAAATGAGCCCTTTGGAACGCGTTCCTAAAAATTTTCAGACAGAATGTTGTTTTTTTGCAACGCGTTTCATCTTCAAAGGCACATCCTCGTAAATATATACAAATTTCAGTTTCCGACAGGATTAATAAAACTCACAATAATAATATAAATATGTACAACGGAAAAGCTTAGAAATAAATTATCTTCACCATTCTTCTACTCTTTGGGGTGCGAACGTATGAATTGTTGCTACTGCATCTGGAGACAGTGAAAAATATGCGATCAGGCACAAATGATGGAGGCGGAATTGTTTCTATTTAATTATGTTAAATTAGGTTAATTAGATAGGTGCAAACCAGAAAATGAGCTGCTCGTATCTTCATTTACATCGTCAGACATTGAATCGCTGGATTCGTCAGCTCTAGTCGATTTCTTTTTCAGTTTTCCATTCACTTGTCTCATCTTTTTCTTTTTATTTCTCTCCGGATTCGATGAATCAACTCTTTTTGGTCTACCAGCTCCGCGATATACTTTCTTTTCGACTCGATCACCTTTTTCTTCTTTAATTCACACTTTAAATTAAAATATGAACCGAATTCGCAAAAAAAAACCATTTGTCATTGGTTTTACTGGTGTGTTCTCGTCAATTTCCGGAGTTTTTGAAAGGTTTTCTTTCCGAATGCCATTCAAATTCTTCTCGGGACTGTTTCTTTTCATTTCTGGTGATTCTCTCAAAGACAAAAACGATCTATTCGAATCAACTTGATACAATTCATCAGTAGTTTTGATCATATCTAAAATAATCGACGATAAATTAATTGTTGAATCAATTTCCGACCAGAGTACAAGCATTCATCATTTGGTTGTTTTACAACATGAAGAATCCTTTTCGATTTTAATTGTTTTGGCTCCTGGCTAACAGGTTGGCTACTAATAGGTTTTTCCTGAATAATATTCTAATTTATCACGATATTCTAGGTAAACTTTGGTACCTTGACATTCAGATTTAGAGACTTACTATTTGCCATATTTTTTGCAATATTATTTCGTTTATCTTTATCAATTTCGATCGTATATTTTCTCGGTCTTCCTCGCCCACGCTTCGCTGGAACTTGGACATTTTCCTCATTAGCTCGTTTTTTCGTATTTTCCTGTTGTGGATTCGGAATTGATTCTTTCGATTGTGGTTCATTGATTATCGGTGTTGCTAATCGTATTGGAGAGGCTTCGATCACATCGGCTTCGTTCTGATCTTGCACTAAATCTAATTTTCAAAAAAATAAAAACTGTGACGATTTTTAATTACATTTTGCATCGCTGTCTTCTTTGGATTTTACGAACGACGGTATTGATGACATCGAGAAATCTATAAATATCAAACACGAATAAATTATAACAAAAAAAAACGAGAAAACTGATATAAAACAAATTGAAGGATTTGTATTCGAGTTCCAGCAGAAATATTTCTACAGTATTCAGATCAAAGGCGCATACTGAATTTTAGAACATGTCTCGACAAGGCTATTACTGTATAGTCAACGACAGACGGGTGCGAATCAGGGCTGTGCGGCAATCGGAAATTTCGGCAATTCGGCAATTCGGCAAATTGCCGAAAATCAAAATTTCGGCAACTCGGCAATTCGGCAATTTGCCGAAAATCAAAATTTCGGCAATCCGGCAATTCGGCAAATTGCCGAAAAACAAAATTTCGGCAATTCGCCGAAAATCAAAATTTCGGCTATTAAATGTTTTCAACGATAATTCGAAATATAAATAGCGAATTTTCACGGTATCTCAAATTATTCAATGGAGATTAATTTTTGTTTCGCCGATTTTTTTTGATATCAAATTGCCGAAAATCAAAATTTCGGCAAATCGGCAATTCGGCAAATTGCCGAAAATCAAAATTTCGGCAACTCGGCAATTCGGCAATTTGCCGAAAATCAAAATTTCGGCAATCCGGCAATTCGGCAAATTGCCGAAAAACAAAATTTCGGCAATTTGCCGAAAATCAAAATTTCGGCTATTAAATGTTTTCAACGATAATTCGAAATATAAATAGCGAATTTTCACGGTATCTCAAATTATTCAATGGAGATTGATTTTTGTTTCGCCGATTTTTTTTGATATCAAATTGCCGAAAATCAAAATTTCGGCAATTCGGCAATTCGGCAATTTGCCGATCGAACGTTCTCTTCGGCAATTCGGCAATTCGGCAATTTGAAAAATCGGCAATTTCGGCAATTTCGGCAATCGGCAATTCCATTGCCGCACAGCCCTGGTGCGAATGCTTTATTGTCTGATTTGACCCCTTGGGTCTCGTATGGAAAAACTTTTAGGAGCGAATTTTACGTTTTCTAACTATCATAATATGAAAGAGCATAATTTTTGATGAATTTAAAATACTTCGCTTATTAGTAGAAGTGCCGAATAGCGAAGAATGAGCCGATTTTGTTTTGGGACCAATTAAATGGCGGCCTGCGCAATTCAAATTTCTCAAATTTGTTCGTCCACGACAATATTTCATAACATTTTTAAATATATTCCTCAGTAATACTGATTATTTTTAATTTTGAATTTTTCAGGCTTCTCTGCTTCGAAACGGCGACAGAATTCTTAAATGCAATGGAATTTCGATTCGAGCAGTGTCTGTTGATCAGGTAGCGAATGATTGTTGTCTCAATTCTTCGAAACTTTAAAATCTTTAGGCCGCAAGTATTTTACGATATTGGATGAATCACAGAAATTCACTTCAATTGTTAATTGAGCGACGTGAAAACGGCGAATCTGTTATGATTCGACGTCGACGACAAGAACGAATCTCGATGTGTCTTGACAAAAAAGAGCAAGAAAGACATTGGAATTTGAATATTGAGCCAAGTCGCGCAATGCTTAAAATGACATCGTCGAAATCAGCGGAAATTTTGCGGAATGATTTTGAAGATACACCACATTACACCAATCGATACACCTTATTCGACACAACCGAAAAATCGGCTGTTTGTCCGCAATGTAATACACCAACTAAAGTGGTATTTTTTTATCCACGATTCTCAAAATTTACATTTTTTTAAGCTTTATCTTCATCAGTTTTCGCACGGGTTGATCAACAACGCATTTCGGCTTCTAACTTTATCAAAATCCAGTTACTCCCTTTTGTAATTTATAAGACAAGTTGGAGTTTATAGAAAATAATGAATTTTTTTTAATCTATAGAATCTTTATACCTGCATCACATAAAAAAAAAGAGACGAATAGAATAAGTTAAAACACTTCTGGGATAAAAATTGCAATTTTTCTGAATGTCTGCATTTACGCCTTGACGAGTCCCTTTTCTTTAAGTTTCGCGATGAGAGTTGGAACATCCTCAACGAATCCTCCAGCCTTGCGAACCGGTGGATCGGCAACCTGGCGAGAATTCGATTAGAGAAAACATGAAAATGGAAAAACCTCAAGAGTAGTGGTTTGGGGAGCCAAATCCACACCAAGATCTTTGATCGGAACATTCTGAAGTGGCTTCTTCTTGGCCTTCATAATGTTCGGAAGAGTGGCATATCTTGGCTCATTGAGACGAAGATCAGCAGAAAGAACAGCTGGGAGCTTGACCTTGATGGTGTCAAGTCCGCCATCAATCTCTCTGGTCACTTTCAGGTATCCAGAACCTCCATCCTCAACCTTCGATGCATACAATGCCTGTGGCCATTCAAGAAGTCCAGCGAGAAGCGGTCCGGTCTAATTATTAATTTTAAAACTCGTTTCTTTTTCATCTACAAACCTGTGAAGCGTCATCATCGATCGCTTGCTTTCCAACAAAAACAGCATCGAATTTCTCCTTCTCGACAATCTTCTGAAGAGCCTGAGCAACATGAAGTGGCTCGACCTTCGCAGCATCAGCGTCTGAGACCTGCATCCGTATCAGTACGAGTGCTAACCCGATATGAGTTGGTTACCTGGACATGAATAGCCTTATCGGCTCCCTTAGCAAGAGCTGTGCGGAGCACTTCGGCGGATTTTGGTCCACCCAAAGAGAAGGCGACGACCTCCTTGGCGAGCTTCTTCTCTTTGAGTTTGACGGCCTCCTCGAGGGCGATCTCGTCGAATGGATTCATGCTGTGTTGGACTCCTTCCGTCACAACGCCAGTCTTATCTGGCTTGACACGGATCTGAAAATGCGAGTTGTGCAATTCTTTTATCAGGCCGGATCTCGATTTCAATATTTATTTGAAAAAATCGGAAATATTACCTTGACAGCATAATCGACAACTCGTTTAACTCCAACAAGGATTCTCATTTCGCCTGCAAACTAAACTTAATAAAATCGAAATCGACGAGATCAGAATGTGATCTGTGATGTGTGCTAATCTACAGAATCCAAATTACAAATCTATCTAATTTTCAGCAAAGAAATAATAATAATAAAAAAAATGAAAATGATTAAATGAAATTATTCAGATAGTTGAAGATTTACACGTGCTATTAAAAAATTAAGGTAATTGTTGGCAAATGACGAAAAAAAAAAACAAAAATCCGAAGATTCTTGCTTTATGATTTCCAAAATCATTGATAAACTAAATTATTTAAAAGCTTCACTTCTTGTTTTCATCAATTTTCTTTTATTACTTAGTTAAGAATGATTTATCGATGCCGAACATATCGATTAGTTGAATTTAAAAATTAATAGAAAATAATAATTTCACAAATAATTTTAAAGATTTGCAGAAAGCTTCAAAATTGTTGCCGTATTTTATTAACTTTTTAATAATAATTACAATTTGAATCGAAAAGCAAAACAAAAAACCAGTGTTGGCTACGAGAAAACGAACAGATAGCCGGGCCGAAGCAAAAACGAAAAACGAGTCTGGCTGAAGAGACGCAGAGAAAAATGAGAAAATTGACGGACGGCCCGTATTTATCACTGATTACAATCAATCTGTGCGGGGCGAAGGGCGAAATACAAAACTCATCATCATCGACAACAAAACGATTCGGCGAATTTTTGTAGATCAAAAAAATAATGCAGAGGTTTCGAAAACTCTCAAATAATGTGCGAATTTCAGAAATTCAATGTTTTATTTACCCAATATATACACGATTCTAGAGGTTAATAATGCGGATGTGATGGGAATGGGAAGAAACAAAAAGAATGGGATAAGATAATTGAACAATTGTGGATCACATGTTGCGAAGAGCCGCCAACCTCGATGTGAGGTCGGTATCTTCGGAAACCGATTGAGATGAAGCTGGAACAGAAGTTGGAACATTTCCAGGCAATTCCTGGTTGAGTTCGATTCTGCAAAAAATATGAGCGAACATTTGGAAATTACTTTCTTTTTTCTTATTTTGCGGCAGTTTATTTTCTTACTACAGTATGCAGATTTTGCAAAAAATGGTTTAGAAACTATTAAAAAATAATATTTTGAGTTTTCTTCCCAAAATTTGCATACCACCATAAAATTTACTTCTTATAGGGCTTATTGTAAACATTTACATGTATTTTTAATACATTTAGGATTTTTTTTAAATAAATTAAAATCTAACGTATAAAGTGGCTACAAAAAATTCAATTAAATAAGTATACTACTGGACGGAATTCGGGAAGTTTAAATTGCGCGGGCTATCAATTAATTAATCCAATGAACAAAAATATGCTGATACTCTATCGTTTGATATTTTTTTAAACTTCAGCATAATAAATTCATATAAAAGTTTTGATATATCAATAGCACCGCATATTTCTCCGTCATTTACCATATTTCGCTATTAGTATTATAATCAATTTTTTCCATTAACTTACCCAGCTTTATCGGCGGCTTCAGCGATAAGGGCATCAACCTGCGATTTAGGTGCATTCAATACAGTAGTTCCATCCATTGTCTTCTCCATCGTCTTTGTAGTAACATCGAGATCTTCGAAATCTCTTTCAAACCGATCCATAAGTTGTTGGACCTGGAAGGAAATATTTGAAAATCAAAAAACTTGCAACATTCCCTACCTTTTCCAAATTCATGCTTTTCATTGCGCTTTCCATAGCCTTAACAACACCGCTCATGCTAGTAGTAACGCGTTTCTAAAAAAAAAATATATGTTGAAATTAAAATATATTTATTTTTACCTGAGTTGCGGCGGTTTGAACTCGAGCAGCAACCGCATCGATTCTCGCTGCCATTTTAATATAATTAACGGCTTCGTTCTTCTTGCGAATCGCATTTTCCGCATGAACCTGCGCCACCTCTTTATTTCCCTTCTGAAAAAATCAATAATTCAAATCAAATTCAAGATTTTAACGGAACACCTTTATAGCGGCAGTCAGTTTATCCTTTTCAACTTTTTCCTCTTTCTCGCATCTTTGTGCGCTTTTCTCCAATTGCTTTGCAGCAAATTTTAGCTCGAACAAATGCTCTGAAAAAAAGAACATTGCGAAAAGCGAAAAAAAAAACACTTACTGTCCAAAGCCATACTACTCTCGCCAGCACCCAGTTTGAAAGCTTTTGTAGAGGTCGTACGAGACGCTTAATTCGCGACACGTACAATTCCTGAAAACAAATCAACCAAAATGACGATTTTAAAACAATAAATATGCGAGGTAAACGACAAAACGATAAGATTTCGCAAGAAAAAATCATGAGTCATTTGGCTTTGTAATAACACGGACGCAAACACGGTGACGACGTTTTGCAGACGCGAAGGTTAGATATTTGATAATATTTGTTCTCGAGAATTGGTTGAAAACAAATTTATTAAAATTAGAATTAATATTCGAATGTTATATTTTTAATCCTGATTTATCTCTATTCAGAAAGCCATACTTGATTCGTCACTGGCAAACTCGAAAGGCGGCTCTTGAACCTAAAACGAATATTGAAAATTACACCAGAAAATGAATTCTGCTTCGAGAAGATAATGAATGCAATTGTAGTAACCATTTGCTGTAAATGATTTACAGGATTATTTTTCAATTATCATCTTAATTTCAAATGGAACTCTACTGAAAAATCAGTTTAGGTGTATTTTGAGTTCAACATTGAATTCGAAGGTTGCAGGCGGCTCGTAAGATTCGTACAATCAAAAAAACTTATTTTTTGTTAGGTATTGGTGAAACTGATGTAAACCAAATAATATACAGTTTAATGGATTTGGCTATTTTTTAATTCAAATTTTATCGAAAGCAGTGTATTTCTGTGGTTTGCCATCAATATTGAGAAAAAAATTCAAACAAACTTCCCCACCTGTTCATAAAAGAAGGCATGATTGGCAAACACCCAATGCGGATGGGCTCCCATCCATTCAGAATTCACGCACTCATCGTAACCAGCCCGACAAAGTTCATTCTAATCAATTATTGAATTTCAGCAAAAAAACATTTGTTGTATGAAATAACCTCTTCTAACAGAGACATGATTAATCGCCGGCATGCAACTGTTGGAAGATCATCAGGAAAAAGAGAAACGGGAGAATGGATCGAATACTCCTAAACAGTATTTTCTTTTCAAATAAATACTCTCGATGAAATGTTTAGTGGGAATACCGGCCATTTGCCAACAACCATTGTGTATAAAACCACACCGCACGCAAAATAATCAGCTGCAAATGCGTCGTATGGGCGTAATCGAGAAATCTGCGAAGAAATGTACGGTTTGGTTCCACAAAACGATCGGGACCTTTAAAAAATCGTGATGAAATTTCTCAAGGAAGTCAATTTCATTAAAAAAACACCTTTCTCGTCGCTCAATATGCCTTGCAAATCCGAAATCAGTCAGCTTAATGTCGCCATTTCCATCGACAAGAATATTTTCCAATTTGACATCTCGATGGGCAATTTTCCTTTCGTGCAAATAGTGCACACCTTCGATCAATTGTCGGAAAAGCGTGATCGCCAGCGGATGTTCTTGAGAAAATTCCAAATTTTCACAAAGACACTCTTCCATTCAAATTACCCTTGAGTCGTTTTTCTTTCAAAATCAGATCCAAAAGTGTTCCACGCTCATAGAAATCGGAAATAATCGCGATTTTCGACGGCACTGGCTGCATTATGCAAAGACAACGAGACAAATGGGGATGGCGGACCTTGAAAATCAGTAGTTCCTCGAACTGATTTCATTTATGCGTTTTTGAATACTTTTAAGGTAATATCCAGTTCTCTTGGTAGAAATTTTTCAGCATCATTTGGTGGAATCGCATTTTTATTTATAATTTTGACAGCCACTGGTCGTCTGTGTCTGCAAAACTTTTTGTCAGAGTTTTCAAAAAAGAAACAGAATTGTTGGTTTACATTTGCGAATAAACTTTATAAACCGCTGAATGTTTGGTCACCGCGATTGGCGGCGTCGTAAAATTCCCAGAAATACTCAATGAAACACTAAAAAAAATTAGAATATAATGAGGAATTCAGAATCGAACACTCGCATTGGAATAAGTTGCTCAGTCGAAGATGACAAGCCAGATTTCGTCGACATCTTTTTGCATGCCAAATAAGAGAAAATGAATTTATTTCGAGTTAGTCAACGTGAAAATTTATCTCAATATGTTCACCAATCATTGTTCATTTCGAAATCGGCCAATATGTCATCTTCCATTTCAGCTAGTTTGTCTTGCTCTTCTTCTAATTGTTTTTCGGCGGCTTCTTCAAATAATTCGTAAGCTTCATTCTCATCGATTGGAGGATTTTCTTTAATGGGAGACGTCTTCCGAATTTCTCGAATCGGCGAGTTTTCTGCACTTCTATCAGGTCCTTCTTCTAAAGATAAAAAATATATATTGCTGACTGTGATTACACACAAGGTTAGTGCACACCGCGCACCAAGACCTCCTAAAACTTTTTTGGCATGTAGTCAATTTTCGGCGGTCTCAGAACCTCGTCAATATTTAATATTGTATTACCTTACAAAAGTTCAAAGTGATTTTTAAAAAATTCAATGAGAAAACAATGGGAAATTTTGAAAATCTGGCGGTTTTCCAAAAACGCCTCTTCAACGTAAAATTTTCTGAACATTTCCATTAAAAAATCATTAAATCCCGACTTATTCTTTTATTTTCGATTGTCAACGACGAATTTGAAAATGTTGAATAAGGCGGGCTACTCAGATTTTTTCCATATGAGAGCCAAAATTTAAATTAAAGAAACAATCAAACTCGTAGTTCATCCGCCAACGAAAACAAGTGATATTATTGATCATATGAAGCAAAATAAAACGAAAACCTGGAATTTCGTCGTCAGCTCCGTCGTCAATGATTTCATCATTTTTTCCTTTCCTTTTCGATGTTTTTGGTAGAAAATCTTCGTCGGTTAACGGCATGCCTAACCGTGATTTTGCCATATAAACCTGATATTAAACAAATAAAAGTATTAAGCCCGACTTTTTCAAACCTTGACTTGACGTTTTGGACCAAGAGTCTCGCAACGATTAATCAGATCTTCAAATTTCGCTTTCGGAAACATCAAGTGACCCCAATGAGCGTACTTTTTCATCATAATTTTTAAGTTTTCGTACTGAAAATGGAAGACCTATTATAGAAACAATCGTACAACTTTTACCGGATTTCCTTTTGGGTTTGGCTTGAAATCTTTGAATGTTTCTTTTAACGATTGAATTCCGCGCGGCCCGCTCAAAATATTCTCATTGAATGTTATTCGAGGATTCTGTAAATATCATTTCATATTACCTGTTTCCGAAAAACAAATCGACAATAAGAATCATTCGTCATGAGATCCAAGCAATTATCCTCTTTAATCAACTTGATATATTTTAATTTCGCAATAAAATCGCGTTTCTCGAGCCATTTTCATTAAAAAATTTTCAAAAATTGAGCATCTAAAAATTTAAATTATTTTAAACTGCGGTGTTCTCTAATAAATAATAAATAGACTGGGATGATTTAATAATTTTTCATTTAAAAATTACCATAATTCTTTTCGGCTTTCGAATGCCTTTTTCGAATAAATCATTGAGTTTCTTTTCATCCGATGGTCCTTCATTAACTAAATAAAAATAAAAATTGTTTTAAGATAAATAGATTCCTAAAACCTTCTTCAGCTTCTTCTCCGAAAGGACTTGCTTCTCTGTCAAACTCTTCATTACCAAAAAAATCTTCAAGTTCATCCATTCCTGGAATATTTTATTTTTCTTTTTAATAATCTCAACAGTTTTTTTTGATAAAAAGCCAAAAAGTTAAAAATTTTTTTTTTAATTTCCAAAAAAATTAAAAATTTAATCTATTTCAAACTTCGCGGCATATTGCGGCAATTCCGTGCAGGATATTGCTGACAATTAAAACGATGCGCCTTTAACCACTTTTGAAATATTTATTTTTCGGTTTTTTTTGTTCACGCCTGCTTAAAAGACGCATGTTTGTATCATTTTATTTATTAAAATGTAACGAAAGTATTTTTTTTTATTATGACTTTTTATTATTATTTGAATTTCAAAAAATCAATTATAAAAAATAAAAAAAGAAAATGATGTCTATAATTCTGTTTTCTAATACATTAAATATTTCATTTCTATGTTCATCTTTATATTGTTTTTTTTAATATATCAATAGTTGGTCCATAGGATTTATAAAAGTCACGAGAGCGGATACGGGCGCGTGTTGCGTTCGCGTATGCGTTTTATCATTTTTCTTACCTCATTTAGCGTCACCTCGTCGTTGAAATTTTATCCTTAATTTTCACAAAACTTCATTTCAGAAAAGAAAAAGAAAAATGTCGGTTGTTGAACAGTTGATCGAGATGGGATTCGACAAGGAAAAAGCGGAGGCAGCAGCAAAATCCTCCGAAACACTAGAAGGGGTTGATAATTTTATTCAAATTTTACTTAGTCCAGCTTCCATATTTAGGCAATCGAATGGATTGTCGCGCACGATTCAATAAACGCGGCGCCATCGAATCCGGCGCCTTCGTCGGCTACCAGCAGCGAAGAAGTCGTCACTGAAGCAGCCGCAAGCTTCAAGTGTAACACGTGAGTTCAATTGGAAGGTAATAATTTAAATCGGTTAAATTTATTTTTTTAGATGCGGAAAGTTGTTCAGAGATGAGAATGGGATGATGTTCCACGCGAACAAAACAAAGCACGACGACTTCAGCGAAAGTAGCGAAGTAATTTTTATAAATTTTTCAAATGCAAGCTTTAAATAACATAGGAGCAAAAAAAATTGCTGTTTGCTTCTTGACAACAAAATTAATGGGCAATCTTGATTTGTCTTTGGTTTTGCATAGTTTGAATCGATTTTTAAGGTTCAAATTCCATTGAACAACTGATTTAATGAGACTCTTTTTTGCTTTTATTCCTGTATTCGAAGAAAAAATATTTGTAAGCCGTTTTCAATGGTCCCTAAATTTGCAGGTGGTAAAGCCGTTGACGGATGAGGAAAAGAAGGCAAAGGTAGAAGAATTGCGGGAAAAGGTTAGTCGAACAACCTGTCCGAAGTATTACGTCAATCATTCTTGAAGATTCGTGCACACCGCGCCATCAAAGAGAAACAGGAGGAGGAGGAGAAGCGTGAACTCGAGAAGAGACGAAAGAACGATATGAAGGCGATGCTGATAAGCAAGGAGCAGCGACGTGAGAAAGAAATGCTGTAAAATCACGAGAAATCAGTTTTGAAATTAATCGCGACGCTTTTTAAAGGGAGGCAGCCGCAATCCGAAAACGCGAGAAACTTGAGGATGAGAAGCGCAAAAGAGAGATTCTGGAGCAGATTCGACACGATCGCGAAGCAAGAAAGGCCGCTGCTGCTTCTGGAGAAACTGCGACGCCCAAAGCTGCTCCAGCTCCAGCTCCGGCTCCTGTCCAACCATTACCTCCTAAGGACTATGAACATACCACTATTCAGGTAGGACTAACAATAATAATCGCTAAATTCTCTCATTTTTATTTAGATTCGCCTTCTTGATGGAAAAGTGATCAAGCAGCAGTTTAAAGCCAAAGAACCTGTAAGCGATATGTTTCATAAAATCAATTTCTTAATTTTTTGTAGTTAGCGATGGTCCGTGCCTGGATCGACACCAATTATGGGGCGGCTCTTCCGTATAAGATGTTGACTCCGTTTCCGAGAAGAGTTTTCACCAATGAGGATATGGGTGCTCCTCTGAACCAGCTTGGTAGGAAGTTATGCAAAATTTAACGATATAATAATAATTATAGTAATTTAATTCAATCGAAAATATAATTTTCAATCTCTTTTCGATACTTTTACTATGATATTATCTATATAATTATTCAAATAGAAAGTTTAAAAAGCATAAATTATCCAATTAGTAAGATCGAACCAAAGATTGCTAAGCTTTCAGTTTAAACCGTTCAGATTCGAACAGATAAGAGTAGAAATTTCGAGTAAAACTGTAGATTTGTGGCACACATTATTAAAGTCTTGAAACTTGTTCTGATCAGCGTTCAATCGAAGCATGCAATATCAAAGTGATTTTCGTTCCGCTAGCTAGCTTCTTCAGAGAAAAAAAGGGGGGGGGGTGATTGCGACATTTGAAAATAATGATTAATCGTTTTGTTGATTGCAGACCTCGTTCCGTCGGCAAGCATCACCCTCGCACCGCAATGAGGAAAATAATGGAATTTCCCGCGATAAACTGGTTGACCGCGAATATTGTATGAATTAATTTTTTTTTCATATTTCTTGCCCCATTCTCCCCTTCTTTTTTGTGCGCCTACTACAAAATCTGATCAATATAAAAAATGAGTGGTTTGAAATATGCCGAGTTGTTGAAATTTGTGTTCGTATGTGTATGTGTGTGTGTGTGCGTTTGATCGCCGGGATTTCCGGAAGGCACCAACTGACATTATTGAAATAGATATGAGGCGTAACCCGATCGGTCAAAAACCGACACCGCCCCTGAATTTTGTGACAGATTCTCATCAGCGCCAATCAGCGTGTCGTCGTCGTCGTCGTCTTCTCTTCTTCTTCTTCTACTGCTGCGGTTTCACTTTTTCTTATTGCCACTTGATATCTCAATTCGTCACCCATTGGGTGCGGTTCGACGTTGTTATGCAATCCCTCAATTTCGTTTTTCATTTTATTTCCTGCCAACCCGCAACATTGTCCGCATATCAGATATTCATAATTTTAATTTTTTTCCAAACTTTATTTCTTCAATTAAATTTTCGCCTTATTTCTTCAATAAAATTATTGTCGACTTTGCGCGGCTGCGATAAATTGGCAAATTTCCAAAATTTGAGAAAGAGGTCTTTGAGCGAAATTAAATATGTAGATTTACGCACGAAACTATGATGATAGTTTAAAGGCGCATACCGTTTACTAATTAGTCGTCTAATCTCAATTTTTGTTTTTTATTTTGCCAATTTTTCGCAATCGCACGACGTCAGCAATATGAGCTGCATTATTTTACCAAATACTAACTATATATTACTAACTATATATATACTATATTACTAACTATTGACGGAGTCAAACGACTGGATGAAATTTAAAAAAAATGATTGGCTATGTGCCAATGCGTCCTAAGGCAGCGAGAAGTACGCAATACTGCGTACATTGCATCATAGTGTACGCGCATTTAATATTCAGTCAACTAAAAATTTAAATCTATACCGATTTCGCGAATTTGAAGGCCCTGACAATATTCATTTTATTTTGTGGTTGTAGTTGATAAATGCTTTCGTTGTGAGACCCAAAATAGAAAACTTTGATCTTCCCCCAAATTAGTGATTTTTCCCGATTTCTCGAAAATGTTGGATTATTCGAAGTTTGATTTGACAAGACTTTTTAATGAAACATCTGGAGCTCATTCGATTGCAAACATCTTGAGCATATTTTGTTGGGCCGTTTCGATTTAAAGGCGCATGCACATCATGTTGTCTACCGTAATCAAACAATTTGATGGCTGCGGATGTTGTTATTCGCAACCGTCTTTCGAATATACTCAATTTTTCTTCCAGTGTGTCAGCTAACAATTACTCAATATCCGAGTCGTATCAACACAACAAACAGACACTCATACACACAAAACGCAACTGACAAATATTTGAATTCGCTCGGGGCCAATTTATCTCAATTCCGATGTTCATCAATCAACCAATTACAACAAATTCGAAGCGTCTCAACGTCATCCGATTGATGTTCGGTGGTTTGCAAAACCATCTGCTCAGGTAAATGAACATCAATCGGATTCGAAAATAATTCATTTTTCAATCTAAATCGAATGTAAATTTATCTGTTTCGAATTATTCCAAAATTTCAATCGAATACGATTTCAAAATTGAGAATGAGTAATAAATCAATCGATTTCGATGATTTTTGAATTGATACCAAGATTTCAAATCGAATTTAAGCATTTTATTAATCGAATTTGAATTATTTTTCAATCGAAACAGGTTCATTTGTATTTAATTTTTCTTCGAATCCGATTGATTTTCGTTTACCTGAATGCCAAAATTTTTCCGAGGCGAAATTAAAAGAGACTAGAGAGCCTAGATTGTTGAATTCGTATTCTCTGTTTCAAGCTGCGGACAATCTACGGGCTTCGCAAATGCTGCACATAGGATATTTTAGAGCGAAAAATTCGATTCGCTGGCAACTCAATAAATGTGTGCACCAAATAGTAATTTCGAACGGACATCGTTGCGGGTTTCGCGTCCATCTATACAACCAGTCGTCATAAAATTGATGAGAAAAAAAACGGGCTCATAAAGTCAGAAATGGCGCCCAGATGGCGGCGTATTAGCGCCATTTTCCGCTGCTCTCTGCCTGTATCCGAATGCCCCAACAAGTTGGATTGGATTGGATTGGATTGGATCCAGACAGGCAGCAGGTAGGGTAAGGAAGGCCAATCCTCTTGAGAGGTGCGCGATTTCCACTTGAGCCGCAGTAGCAGCTCACCCACACCCGGCCAAGCTTCTCGTTCATCTTCTCCCCGGGAGCTTAGAGCACAGCACGTGGAGCCATAGACACACACACACACACATACGCGCTCTCCCACACACACACACACAACACGAAACATCCTCAGGTTGCGATTTCGAATCGAAATTCGGCTGTAATGTTGCCAATTGTGCTCGGTTGTCTCAATTTCATATTAAAATCATCATCTGTTTCATATTCATCATTCAACATCTGCGGACAATTTGAAATCGGCAAAATTGTCGGCAGCAACCAAGCGATTCACAACTGACGTTTACTTTTTTTTTTAATTGGGTTATCGAGTTGACTGAAACCTAGTTGATGTCCGCAGCACGATTCTCATTTTAGTCCATTACTCTGCCCTCTTGTTAGTCGCCTTTGTCATTTTTTTCACGCATTTTAACGATCGGGAATCACCTCGCCTTCTCGTTTCGTCAACCGGTTCGAATTCGCCTCTCGCCATTCATTTTTGATTTCTAATTAACTTTTCTTGCGCCAACATGCTTTTAACCTTGCCTTTCACCCTCAATCGCCAAACTTTTCCGATTTTCGTCTACTCTTATCGAATTATCACTTTTTTCCACCACATTCGTACACATCGCAGATGATTTAACAAAAAAAAAATAGCTGGTGTCATCTTATGGAGTTTAAAATTATCAAATATCTCATATATTGTGAGTGCCTTCTGAAATTACATAGTTTTTGTTTGAACTATTCTTGCTTTACAATTTTCCAAAAAAAAATCATTGCCGCGGGCGGGACTCGAACCCGCGAAGATAATTTACCGCATGTTCATAAGACTGTCTCTCATTTATAGTCCTTAACGGACCATCTCGTTCTTGAGTGGTCCTTTCTCTCATTTTGGTGGTCCCCCTTTTTCAGAATGTCTGCTACGGTAGCCAAGCGGTCAAAGGCATAAGTCTTATGAACTTACGGTAAATTACCTTCACGGGTTCGAATCCCGCCAGTGGCAATGATTTTTTTGCAACAATCAAAACCCTGTTTATTTGATAGACGATTGTGACTTTATAAGAAGTGTGAACCCCGTGAGATGTCCGCAGAATGTTGAAGTGGACTCAAAAATGGAAAAAAAAATTGGGAGAGCGAGGTCAAAATCTTGAGACTCGTGTTGCTAAAAGTAGACGAAAATCTGTTGGCTGTCGGATATTTCGAGCGGCGGGGATACAAATAGTGCGTGTTATTGCAGCACATCGTTTCTTTTTTTTTTGTCAAATATCACCAACGGACAGGCAGAAAATGGGAGGTCGGCACGGCGGCGGCGGCGCTTCCTCGGTTTGTCTCTCTCCAAACACACATGTTCTTTTTGATTGTTCGATTCAGTCGCGCACTCGACGAATTTATTTAACTTTACACCCAAACACACACACCCACATATACATTGAGAAACACGCCAAACACCATTCCATTTCTTCGTGCTTCTTGCAAATTTTTTGAAAATGGAAATTTCATTTTTTTGTGTTCGATTTTCAGATGGGTAATTGCTCACAGAAGCAGTCGAGCTCGTCGCGCGGCAGCTTCTTCTCAAATCATTTCCGAAAAGCGCATTTGGATCCGCATGCGCTGGCTCAAACGTGTCCGCCACCGGTAGGGTCGACAACCCCGAAATATGTCCGCAGATTCGATCGCGCATTTACTGAGGGTGGAGGGGGTGGGGGGGAAGGAGAACTCGATAAAAGTCGAGTGTCTCTCATAAAACAGTATAATTGTCAAAGCTAAACGAATATCGAATTCGATCTGCGGACATTTCAGCGGTTAATGGAAACCCGCGAAAATCAAAAAAAAAAGGAATAAATGGATTGCAGGTGGGCGGTGAGATGCCGCTCGGCGAATGCGCGGTCCTGCGTGATCGACCTGCGATGCGATTCGACAGTCGTCTCGTATGCAAATACGAGGTTCTCGCCGTCGTCGGAAAAGGCAGTTTCTCGCAGGTAGGCTTCTGCTCGCAGACGTCGTCGTCGTAATCTAATATCGTCGAACACACACACAGGTTCTTCGGGTGCAGCATCGCGTCTCTCGCAAATTCTTCGCCGTCAAAGTGGTGAGCTCGGATTGCGGAGCCGTGAACAACGAGCTCAACATTCTCAGCCGATTGTCGCATCCATATGTGATACGACTCGAAGAGGTTCGAATTGTTACGAATTGAAAATGCAAGGGCTCGGTTATAAGTGCCATATATTTAATTTTTATTTTGACTTTTATGATGGCGGCAAATTCAATTTCGCAAAATCAGTGCGGATCTACGAAATTGGAAATTTACGCATATTTGTATGCAAAATTCACGTGGGGAGGGGCTAAAATTTTGAAGGTCCATATCTCGATAATTAGTAGTTTGAGCAGGTAGGGACCTTGTTTATTTGATTGGAAATTTTCTAAAGAATCTGCATGCAAAAAATAAAATAAAAATTTAAGACTGACGGCAAAAAGACCTCCCTTGTTAGATATTATCATCTGCGCGTACGATAAAATGCAGAGTACGCAAACACCTGATAGCCAATATATATTTTTTATTTGGGCTAGTGTTTTGAGGTAGTTTAAAAAGATTCCGAAGTAGATCATATTCCATTCGAGACCCATTAATGGTTCTCATTAATAATTAAATCGAACCCCCACAAACAACCTGCTCACGCGAAGAATATTCGATTCGTGGTGAGACCCATTCTGTTGGATTTCAGGTATTCAAATCGTCTACAAAATTATTCATTGTAATGCAAATGGCGTGTGGCGGCGAAATGTACGATCGGGTGGTGGCCAAGGGCAGATATACGGAGGAAGAAGCTCGACAAGCTCTCAAAATGTTGCTCAACGGACTCACATATTTGCACTCAATCAGAATTACGCATCGAGGTATCAAATATTTGATTCTAAAAAAATTTGCAAAAAAAACACGGAGCGAAATTTCGATTTTTCAATTTTTCCGTGTATCAAAAATGCTCAAGAGCCGATCAGATATCGGCGAAAAAAGCGAGTTGTTTGATTGAGCTTTTGAGATTTTTCAGATCTGAAACCGGAGAATCTGCTATACGCCGACACTCGGCCCGATTCGCGCCTTCTGATCACCGACTTCGGACTAGCTTATCAGGCGACGAAGCCGAATGAGACAATGACGGAAACGTGCGGAACTCCCGAATATATCGCGCCGGAGCTATTGCTTCGAGTGCCGTACACCCAGAAGGTCGACATGTGGGCCGTCGGCGTCATCGCCTACATTCTCATGTCCGGCATCATGCCGTTCGACGACGACTGCAGAAGTCGATTGTACACACACATCATCACCGCCAATTATGTTTACTATCCGCAGGTAAAATTCTAAGAGAGGGGTCCGAAGTAGCAGAGCATCCGATGCTTCTCATTTTGGTGGGGGTCCCGCAACGAAATTGGATTTGCAGTTTTGGTCGGGTTCCGAGCTCGCGAAACAATTCGTCGATTCGCTATTGGAGACGAATTGCGAAGAGAGGCTGAGCGCGAAGCAGGCGATGAAGCACGAGTGGCTGACCGGCGAACGCGTCGGATCGACGCCGGCGAGACCGTCGAGGCCAACGTCGGAGTACAACAGCATGCAGAGGGTACGACAGGCGGGGGCTTCACAATTCATTATTTTGCTATTCAGACGAAATCGACGCGATCAATACGATCAGTGACGCGATCCGATCACGGCCATCGTGTGGATCCGCGTGAAGTCGACGAACTCGCCAACGATCTCAAACGGGTCGCGCAAACCACTAAAAACTACGGCGTTTTTTGAAAATCCAGAAAAACACACAAATTTTTTTCTTTTCTTTTCTTTTTCACATGTGTAAATATGTTCATTCCATAACGTGTATGTAAATTCTTCAACCCCTGAGCTTCTTCTTCTTCTTCTTCCATTTTTGATTATTTTCCTCTCAGGACCACATCTTCATTTGATATTGCAACGGTGCTATTCTCGTCATACGGGAATCATTGTTTGATTCGTTTCATTATTGCTCAATTCTAGTCATTTTTTTGTGTTTTCTTTTGGCGAATAATTTCAAAAAAAAATGAATCATCAAAATAAAATGCTAAAAATATAAAAATCCTATGAGAGATGCAATGAGAATGAACGGCGAGAATTGAATCGCGGCAGAGACGGCCACCCGTCGCTGCTTGATCGTTTCTTCCATTTCTTGCTGCAAATCAACTCGAATGAATTTCATTTGCTCAATCTGCCGACAATTCACGGGTTTACCATCAATTGTCCGCAGATGATTTTGCCTTTTATTTCGGTTTTAATTTATTGCTAAGAGACTTAACCATAGGTGTAGATTTACGAGCGCTGTAGTCTCGAGCAGACTAACTTATTTTTCGCATAAAATTGCTGATTTCGATAAATTTTAATTTGAATTATTGTAGAAATGCTGAGAATTCACAAGATGGCCAAGAAAAAATAAAATAAAAATTCGCGCGTGGTGAGACCATGGCGAAAGGTGCGTCCCGTAAATCTACACCTCATACAATAAACGCTGCCGATACCATCGCAAAAAAACGAGAACCTTCACTAATTGTGGACCATTGCATTTTTTGGCGGCGGTAATTTAAAATTTGATTTTAAATTGTTGAACCGCGGCCCCGAAAGAGTACGATGGTCCACAATTGCTCAAGGTGCTCATTTTTCTTTTTTCGATTATAATGCATTTATGTAAAAACGTTTACCAATGTTACGCCGTCGGTTCCCCATAGTAGGTTATCGTTGCACCTCGCCGCACCATCGCAACAGCAGAATCTCGACTTCATCTTGATGACCTCGCCGTCCTCGTCTTGCTGCAAGATCGTCTCGCATTTACAAATTTCGTGCTGCGGACAATCGCAACCTGATCATATGAGAAGTCGACACACAATCTGCGCGTTCCGTTGATCGACGGCTCATGGCGGAGCACGTCGGAGCACACGGGCAGACTCGCCAATTGTTCCGTCTCCTTCCATTTCGTGTTGTTCTTGAATTCGGCGTCTTCGGCTTTGAACATGTTGTGGAGGACGAGCTTTCGCGAATGACATCCGCGGATGACCGTCGTCGGACCACCATCCTCATCCTTAATTGGTTTTTTCTTTGCTGTTGAGTTCATCCAACTAATTTCAGTTTGAACAACTAACCGATGACAGAATCGAATAGCAATAGGGATCATCGCACGGTCTGAATTGTCGCGTATCCTCGCCAGGAAACTCGATCGAATTGGTGCATTGCTGTCCGAACGCGTACTTCGGAGCGACTTGAATGAATCCGAGATTGCAGCCGTCGGCCTCGTTGCAGCAGCACACCGACGAGTTGGCCCGCATGAAGCATCCCGATGATTTTTTGTTTTTCAGCTGCTCCTGCGAGGCGCAGAAGCCGTCGTCGTCGCAGTCGAATCGGCCGCTGGTCTTGTTGTGGAAGCACCATCCCCAGATGTCGTGGCCGAGGCACGAACCCTAGAACCATCAATCGATCAATTCGTTTATTCTTGCACAATTCGTGTTTCAAATTGCTCTTTTATTCCGCAAATTCTCGAGAATATTCAATTACAAACTAAGAAATTCTGAAAAAAAAACGGTGAAGAGAGCAAATCGAAACTCAGAGACTGTGCAAATTGACGGGTTCTCGTCAACCGATGGCCATTTAAAGGAGCATAAGACCGTCAGTCGAATACCTTCTGATCGTGTACACAAAACCGTGCGAAAGTTGCCGAAGAAATGAAAACGAGCGATAGGACAAGACGAGACATGGTAGGATTCTGCAGAGAATGATATTTGCAAGCGGTCGGCGAGAATTGTTTCTCAACTCAAAATGACATCGCATTCATTCATTTCTAAACGGTTTCCGCCTCTTCCCCTCCTTCCTCTCGGTTCCCCTCAACAACCCCCCGTTTTCTTATTCATGCCCCGCTATTAATGCATGCATTTCATCGCGTTTGTCTCTTCCTAATTTTTGCTTTTCCTCTTACCGTAGTCGTCTTTTATTCTTCATTTTTCACTTGCAAATATTTCAAATTACTCCAAATTTATGTCTAATTTGATTTCTATTTTTTAATGATAATAAATTATTTTTTTTTTTAATTGCTCCATGTAAAGTGATTGCCACTTTTGGCTTATCTCCAACAATCCATCGAAACAGGAGAGAAGAAGCACATCGTCACGATTCTTATCGGACCTTCTCAGGACTACGGAAATATTTAAGCGAGGCGTCGTGGAATCCGAATTCGAGAACATTCTGAAGATCAAGTTTTGTTGATTCTTTCGGACCATTGTGCCAATGATCGAAAATTTTGAGAAATCAATCAGACTCGGGCAATAATCAGAATATTCAAAACAAATTGAAGAAACCGCCAAAACTCGATGTGCCATTTGAACTGCTTATATGGCATTATCGGTTCAAATTTTTTCAAGTTTTAACTTTGCTGTGAAAAAAAGCGAATTGAAACAAATGTTTAAATGAAATGTTTTTTTTTTTTCATTTTTTTTTGTGCAGCATTTGCGGGCGGCTCTTTGATTTCACGCAATTTTCGCGCCCTCTAAAATAAATAATTTTTTTTCTGATTTTTTTAACCTCAAATGTTAAAAAATTAAAATCAAAGACCAAACATAGAAATATTTTTGCCTGAAAATCAGGAAAAAAATTGCAGAAGTCTCCAAACCAACCGTTTTGGCTGCAATTCAAACACCTTTCTTTCTTTCAAGGAAATTGTCGAGTTTGAGTGGAGTTTTTAAGAGTCTCTATGAGTCAAATGGCAAACGCTGGCAATTAATTGGAATTCTGAAATATAGTTCGAAATGAGAATGACAAAATGGGGAAAATATCAAATAATTGCTTTGTCAAAATCCATAGATCATCAGATTTTCAACACGCGAGAATACTAAAAAAAAACCTATGAAAATAGGGTCTGATAAATTGCAATTTTTCGAGTTTATTGCGGAAAACTCGAAATATATTTTTTGAAATTCTATGAAACTCGCAAAAAAAAAATTCCGAAATGAATAAATTTTATTCATGGTTCATGACAATTACGACGAGCATCACTTTCGATTGAGAATAAATAAAATATATTAATTTATGTACATTATGCCCTAAACAGCACATTGTTGTCGAGACCCGATGATGATTCACGTGTTTTCGAACGAATTGGTCCGATTGAGAGTGAACGCAGAAGGCGATGAAGGCGTCGAAAGGGACAGCGAGTTGATTGGCGACGACACTATCAAATGGGTCGACGAGCGGACCGGCTTGAATGCCGACAACTCGCCGGATCCGATCGTCGTCGGCGTTGTCGCCTTCGGAGGAAGCGGCGACGTCGATGGGCTGCGAATTGAGAGTTGCGCGATCGGCGTCGAGACGTCGTCGGTCGCCGAATGGGTGCGCATATGACGGGAGATCATGTCGCGACGACTCTGGAATTGCCCCGATCAAACTCTCAGCTGCTGCGTTGGGTTTGATGGCAACTCACCGCTGAATATGAGCACAGCGGACATCCGTAGGGTTTTTCGCCGGTGTGTGTCCGCAGATGGGTGGACAGATGATCGGACCGCGAGAAGACCTGCGAGCACGTCGGACAACTGTACGGTTTGGCGCCGGTGTGCAGCCTAATGTGCCTCGTGAGCATGTCGCTTCGCGAAAAGCTCTTCGAGCACATGTTGCATTTGTGCACCTTCGAAGCGTCGTCGAGTGTGCACGACCGCTGGCGATGCCTCGACGCGATGTGCTTCGCCAGCCGATCGTGCACCGCGAACGCCTGGCCGCACAGTGTGCACGTGTACTGCATTCGATTGTCGTCGTCCTTCGACTTCGGCAACAGAACCGCCGGCTCGACGGGATGCTCGCTCGGCTTCGGGACGGGCTGCGACGCGAGAATGCTGGTGACCACTTGGTTGTACATGTTGGCGGTCTGCAGGGCGAACAATTGGTCGCGTGCCCAATTGCTCACAAGCAGATTCGTCTCATCCAGCGTCTCTTGTCGGGCTCTTCGCTTCGTTTCGATTTCATCGCGTTCCGATGTCTTCAAAATCACAAAATAATCAATAATCAAATTATTTTGAAAATGTTTTTTTTTTTGATCTACAATGGCTATTCCTTGCTTGATTTTCTCAAAAACAAAATTACCGTTGGTGGCGGTGTACTGCTACTTCGTTTGCCTTCCTGATTGAATTTCGGCGATTTTTTAGTGTAGGTCGCGCACGGAACCGAATAGGTCGAATTCGAAATGTGCGGCGAATCGTCATCCTTCGGCATCATATCACTTTCGGACCGACTTCGTTCTCTAGAATCGGACAATAAATGGTTGGATCAAATATGATTCGGACCGGATTATCGGATCAATAGGCATCAATTGATTGAGATTCTGGGTGCTATGACACAACGATGAGACACTTCTGGCGTCGAATCTGAAATTTGATGAATTGCAGACGAATTGAATTTGGTGAAAAGAAGGGAAATCGGAAAAAAACCTACGAGAAACGATTGAACGAATTGGGCGATAATGAGTATGAGGGCGAGACGGAACATGCGGTATCACAGTCGAACGGCGATATCAATTCTTTGCCGGATTCGTCGAAATCGACACTCCGATCCCGATAGGCCATCCAAGATGAGGCCGTCGAGAAGCTCGAGCGAGCACTCGATCCGAGATCCGATGTCGCGTAGTTTGGCGACAATCGAGCACTGTCCAACGCAGAGGTGAACTAAAATAAAACCAGAGGCAAAAATTATAATTTTTTCTGAATTCCATTCAACTACCATTTGTATTCTCGTCATCAAATCTGCGGTGATCGGATCATTCGGGTTTGCTGCGGTTGGTGATGATGGCATTGATGGTCCCTGCTCGCATATCAATGGACACTGGAATCATTTCATTTATTCCATAGCTAAATATTTATTCAGATTCAAAAAAATCACACGTTCCCTAACAAAATCGATTTGTTTTTTAATCTGGTATGATGTCCGCAGAAGGAGATTCATATAATTTATCATACAATATTTGGGAGCAATTATTTGTATCCATTATGGACCTATTCATCCAATGAAAAAAACATTTTAAAAAATCAATTTTTTTCAATTTCCCTATGCACACACGTCGAAAATTACCAAAAATTGACGCGATATATCGTAATTCTCCGCTATTTATTTTCAAAGGCGCACGCGAAAAGTTGCGCGGGTCTCGTCGCGAAGTCGATACTGTATTTTTTATGGCTGTTTTTTTTTTCGATTTTTTTTAATTCTTTGAGAGTATGTCTTTTTTTGGAAATTTGTAAAAGTATTTCTTGTAATCAACGCTAAATGTTCATCAGAAGCGGCATCGAGCGAAGTCTGCATCAAATCAACGCAAATATCACAATTTTTCATATTAATTGGTATCTAAATGATGAAAAATAGACTTATATTGTGGAATTAAGTGTAATTATGCCAATAATTGCTTTTTTACCTCGTTCATCCATCCGTTATACATTTCCTCTTCAAAGTTTTCGAAAAATACGAAAAATTAGCACACAGAATGAAAAATAAAAAATACAGTACCGACTTCGCGACGAGACCCGCGCAACTTTTCGCGTGCGCCTTTGAAAATAAAGAGCGGAGGATTACGATATATCGCGTCAATTTTTTGTGATTTTCGATGTGCGTGCATAGGGAATTCAAATGAAAAAAATTGATTTTTTTTTAAATTTTTTTTTATTATATGAATAGGTCCATTAGTGACAAACACACAGAGAACACATCAAGCCAACTCAAGGGACCATTCAAAAATTTAAGACGAATCCCTCTTGAATTTGTCTGTCACCACAAAATGCAATTTCTTTCAGTTTTCCAAGAAGCAAATGACCAAAAATCATCGAATTCTCGCATTTCGAAGAAGGCCACGCCCACTAGGGAAACTAGAAAAACCGCGGGAGAGTTGTTTCGATTTCTCATTTCAAAACCATCAATATTCAAATTTCATTTCCGTTTTTTTTTGGTTTTATTTTTTCGCCGACCCTCCCACATTTCAGCGGATTAACTCGAATATTCATGAGCGCATCAAAATGCTCACTCAAAAACATCGTCGCGAGTGACGAAATTGAACTGGAATTGATCTGATCGCGTGAGAGTTTTCACATGACAACCCGATTCGACGTTTTCGGGACGGGGCAAAAATAACCATCCGAATAAACGACCACCCACAAAAGGGCATTAACGGGCGGCTCGAGTCATATATGAATGGAGGAGGAGGAGGAGTATATGGGGGAAGGGGAGGGGGTCTCAACTCCCAAAGGGAGACACAATGCTTCGCTTCATTTCCGGTTTCTCAACGACAGAATTCTTTTTTTTCTTGACGCGTGAAAAAATTGTAATATAGTCGATGGAAAATTGGTAGAATTTTGGAATCGAATCACAATTTTTTTTTGGTTTTGAAATATCGGAATTCGGATTGGAATTGTCCGCAGAACGAATATATAGATTCGAAAAGAAAAACCGACATACCGAGATTGTGGGAAGCACCAAAGAAGGCGGTTTTCGAGACGGACCGCCCGTCTTTTCCTCATTGCTTTGGCTCATCACCTGAATGAAAACATGACGTTTCGTTCGAAACACGGTCCAGCTCATCGAGCACGACTAAATGGAAAAAAAAAACGAAATGAAAGGAAGGCGGGCATCGACGTCGACGTCGACGACGGCGGCGGCGGCGACGAAAAAAAAACGTAGAGAGGGATATCTTGATGTGTGGGTCTCTTATGCCTATAAATCGATGGCTGGTGGGGGTGGTTGGTGTTGGTTGGGGGAGGGCCTCCCCGGGTTTCAGCAAGAGAGAAATCGAGCGAGAGACGCCGAGCACACAGCCGGCTCATCATGCATCGCACAAAAACCACGATAGAGAGGAAGAGAGAGAGGACGAGGAAAATACGCACACACACACACACACATTCACATATATACGCACGAATATATATATACTTCAATGTGGTGGCGTTTTCGTTTTTTTTTGTTGCTTCTGGAGTCGCCGAAAAAAAACCGACTTGGTCGTCTGGTTTACACCGCACGACAATCATCATGAAATTGGAAAAAAACGAGAATAATGGGTGAGACGAGGCGGCGGATTTCAAATTTCAGATGGCTTCGACCGGCAGAAGAGAAAAAAAAAACAATTTGCAGCCAAAAAAAAAAAAAGAAGGAAACGAGACGCATTTAGCCGCCACCCGCACTTTTTGCGAATGAAGCATGCATGCGGTGGGGCAAAAATAAAACGAAAAACAGAAGGAGAAGCAGGGAGGGGAAATGAAGGGGGAAAAAAAACGAAAAGAATGGAACCGAGCAAACAACAAATGCGATAATATCGAGTATTGAGCACGAATTACGCATAATATGCGCCCACTCAGTGCTCAATTTTCACCTGGCTGGCCCGCCTCTCAAATACACCTGATTGCGGCCTTTTCTCATGATCACTCACTCACACACACACCGAATTTCGTCATTTTCAGAAGGTAGACATGCTCCCCATTATTATATTCAAATTGCGAGATTTTTGCTTTAATAGGCGAACGCGAACAAGATCAAAGAGGACGCATTTAATGAGCGAGCTGAAAATTGGATTTGTGGCCGGACGCCGCCGAGCTCGCACGAGGTCCACCGACCGCCCATTTGCGTCAAACGGATTAGGCACCAAAAAAAAACGCGTGCATATAATTGAAAAATGCGAGACGACGCGTCCAGGTTCCACATTAGATAATATCGCAGCTGCGGACAATTCGGCAAATGTCCGCAGATGGAAAATCTCAAATCATTGCGTGCTTCTTCATAAGAATAGACCACATTTGAGTGTGGTCATTGGATTCAAAAATCTGCAAATTATCACTTTCCAATAGTATTCCACACATCATATAATTATAGGTAATCATTATTCAAATTATAGCCTATGATTTCAATTATAGGTTGATTTTTTCTGAAAAAAAAAAGAAGCAATATGAATAAAACACAAAAATTAATCTGGAAATTTGTTCATCGTGAGATTTGTGGCCTCGAAAAAAAAGGAATGACGAATATCGAAGATGTAATCCGATTGAAAATCATGAGAGGATAAGACTTGCGAATATCACATATGAATAGTCATCTGCGGACAAATTTCATCGAAATTGTCGGCAGATGGAAATCAATTATATATGTATGTAGTTTCAACGATTTGAATTCGCCATTTTCATTTTTTGATGGAATTTCTTGCAAACGAGTAAAATGGAAAAGGGGCTTTTAGACTTTGACCGCTCAAATCGAAGCCCTGCGAGTCATTTTAATCTTATTATTCATTTCTATTCATTCAAAATGAGACAAATACTTTAGACAGCAAAAAAAGCACGAAATGAGGCGATAGTTATCAATTGATTGGCGGCGTCGTGAAAACGGCGCATGTGCCAAACATTGGCGGACTCCATGCGCCATTGGTGCAACTTGCCGTCGAGACGCCTTCGATGTTGGCGCCATTGGTGCAACGCGCAGTTGCCGTCGTGCCAGCCGGATATACACCAATTTGGTGGTCAGTCGAGTAGATCAATTCGCCACCAATTGGTGGGATATGCGCTAAGCAGCCGGTCGAAGAAGCTGCGATTCAAATTGGATATGCGACAATCGAAGAACACATACCTTGAGCGAGAATGCATGGTCCCAAAGTCAGAGGGTCCCATATTCCATTATTGCACGTCGATGTTGTTGGTCCCTGAATTTGATGGCCTGGCGCACAGGAGATGGTGGCTTGGGTGCCTTGCGAATAGGTCATCGTGTTGCTAGCTGGCGCCGAATATGAGATGTTGCTTCCCAAAGGAACTCCGATGGCGAAGCATTCTTGAGTTTGACGTCGAGCTCGAGTTGGAGTACAAGGTTCTGCAAACCCGGAATGATGTCCGCAGCACGCATTGATAGAGCGAAAGAGTTCTCTGCGAAATTCTTTGAAGACGAACCTGGCTCAGGATTCCAGGCACCCTGGAGGCAACTGAACGTATAACAATTCGAACTGTACCCCGGATTGCATTTTAGACTTCCAGTTGTTCCGTTCTTCGAATCGTTGATCACAAACTCACCATTCGGGTCATTTAAAGGCGCACAATCCTAGAGTAGATCAAATTTGTAGTTGTTGGTCCGCAAAAATTGTTACCTGCGCAACGCAAATTTTCAAAAACGCCACAACAAAAAAAGCGAAATAGATCATTTTGAATGCGAATGCAACAAGCGTTTATTTGATGGATTCGATTTTAAGCGAGCCGCATATTTATACACTCGTCGCGCCTTAATTGGCCGAACCCAACCTCAATAATCCTCTTGTATATTTGTTTCAGAATAGTAAAACAGGATTACAGTAGATCGATACAAATATAAATATTATTATTATATTATTTATTACTATGCGCGTCGGATAAAATAGAAAACAGTTAAGTAGAAATACAAACAATGCATACTTCGTGTCGATGGGTTTGGACGGTGAAAATGGAAATCGTTCGATTAGTACCATTGATTATCAGAGACACTTCGTGTTTTCCGCGTGTTCAAAACAAAACTTTTCGATTTATGGACCTTATTAGGCTCTGGACAGTAGATTTCATCGGATCCATCAGCACAGTCCGGCACTTCATCGCATAGTCCGCCCGGTGGAAGACATTTCTTGTTATCATGGCATTGGAATTGTCCAGGCAGGCAAATTCGAGGCGCTGAAAACAGGAGAAATATTCTCTTTGAAAAGGGACTATTTTTTTTGTGGGATCTGCATTTTTTTTTACATATTTAGCCCGCGCGTAAATTTTCGATTTCGTATTGTTGGCGTCAAACGACTGAGAAGGAGAGGGCCAATAAACTTTTAAATTTCGTTTGACTCTGACAGTAAGTCTACATTGGACGCCGGTTTGATGCCGACAATTCCACAGAAGTTCCGAAGTTTAGCAGGGCCGCGCGAGCGCAGCCCCTCACGCAAAAATTTAGTTGTTGGCGAATCTCAACTCGAGACTGCCACACGGGTCAGCCCGCTCGAAAGTGCAATGGACAGGCCTCGCCATGGGGATTCCGTCTTGGTGATCACGGAATACCCCCAACCAGGTAAGTTTATGAGCGGCCTCATCGCCGTCTTATGTGCGCGCGCGTGTGCGGACACTTTGCGGGTTTCGCCACCCTCTATGATTTACTCACGACAGTTCATTTCGTCGGCCTGATTCGAGCATTGCGCGAGTCCGTCGCAAAGATAGAGCTTCGAAATGCACCTAGACGTGGAAATTATTGAATTTCAACAAAATTCTCGACTACTTCGGATCAGAACCACCGCATTCAATCTGCATATCAGAGCAATTCGACGAGCAAGTTTTGTTATCTTCTTGAAGTTCGAATCCTTCTCCGCATGAGCATTTCGATGCTCCATTTTCACCCAAAAGGCACAATTGTCCGCAGCCCATCAATTCGCAAGGAGAAGGTTCTAAAAATGTGAGAAAATGCATGAGACATTATTGATCGCTTCTTACGATCCGGTTGTAATGTCTTATGGAACACTTTCAGAGAGTACGGTAGAAGAGCAGTCTGTGCCAGAACAGTAATATTTTCACCATTCTGTTTGTTGGCCCTCAAAATGCCCCTATATGTCCAATCGGTCCAATAAATGAAGTCGTCAGCGACAGCAAGACCGAAAATATGAGGAACCGAACCGGCGTCGGAAACCACGGTCCTTCTTCCAGTTCCATCCATATTTGCCGTTCTGAATCCAGAAATTTGTGATTCGAAAAAAAACACCAAATTTTTCATACTCAATCGTGTCCAAAAATGCGTCGGCCCAATAAATTTTCTCAGCAAAAATATCGATGGCGATCGCATTCGGCCATGTGATCCGATCCGTCACGATCTTCCTGAATCTCGATCCATCCATTGCTGCAACTGCGATGAACGCGTTCGACGACCAATCGGTGACAAACATCAATCTGAAGCCGATTATTGATGGGCTTGAACTATTGCTACCGTATACCCTTTGGAAGGATGAAGGGCAATTGAGCGCGGAAGGGTCATCACATTTCGATAGACGGAGGTCCGAAAACGGCCATCGAGACTTTGCACAAGAATATCGGTTCTGAAACGATTCGGGTCTCGCAATGAAATACCGTAGTTTTGATGATATCAGGCATTTTTTGCCTTGCTGAGATTGACTTTTCATTTTTGAGAATTAAATATAGTGAAATCTGGATTATTAATAGTATTTCGGAGGGATCGAACACATTTTGTAATTCGAATTGATGATCATTGCTAATCATTTTGACAATTCACTCAAATGACACATTGTTTCTTTTTTTCTAAAATCGAAAATTGAAAAAATAGGGGAATTGTGGCGTTTTGGATTCATCCACCAGCGTTAAACTATCAATAATAGACAAAATTGAAACTGAACGTCATAACCAATTTTTCGAGCACGTTTAAAGGCGCATACTGTAAATCGACGCAAGTGAGGCAGACACATTCGAACGCCGAAAATGTCCGCGCCAAATTGTCATTTCGGTAATTTTCTTTTAGATATTTAGAACAAAATATAGTTCGTTAAAGGCTCTCCAAAAAAAACATTGATTTGATTTGAAAAGATCCATCGAATCGCTAAACAAAACTCACTTCCTCAAACTATACAAATTTCGTCCGATCCAATCAACGGCAATTCCTTCGAGCCCATCAACGTCAAATCGTTGAACAGCTTGCGGAAATGTTCCATCAATATTCATTCTTTCGATCACATTTGCCCCAATATCCGCATAATATAGTCGTCTCTCCTTCACGTCGACGTCGATCATCGCAGTTTTCTGAAGTCCGGCACGTTGCAATTGGAACGATTTGCCATCGGTCGAAATATTCCAAACGCTTTGACCATGCGCGAAAAACAGCCAAAATGGTGCTGAAATGTGTGACTGAAAATGTGTGGAAGATCAAAAACCTACTCTTGTCGATTCGGTCGCACGTCTTATTATCACTAGCCAATCGATAGAATCGCTCATCACAAGAGCATTCGTATGAGCCCGGCAGATTTGTGCACACTTGGGAACAAGCTGATGAGAGTGAGTCGCACTCGTTCACGTCGAGACACTTCTTCTGGGCTGCGTCGTAATAATACCCAGCAAGTCGACATTTGCAGTTTCCACGATCGTCGCATTCTTCCAATGGTTTCTCTGCAACCAAACACATGGAATTCAAAAAATTGATTTATTTTTTCAATTTGAACATTTGTGTGTTCAATTAATCTTTCAATCAATTTATGTGATTTGCAGATTTTCGTACCTTTTGGTCTGGATCTTGTCGCATTCATCATCAAATTGCATTCGGAATCCGCATTTCGTTTGGCTAACATCGATAAAAACGAAATCTCAATTTTGACCGCGTCTTTGCATGTCTCCGATTCTCGCTCGAAAAGGCAATCGACATAGGCTTGGATTACGGTGCATTCGTACGTTGTTGTTGGCATTGAAGCTGCAAAAAATTAACTGGGCTGAGCCGGGGATCGATCCCGGGACCTCTCGCACCCTAAGCGAGAATCATACCACTAGACCACTCAGCCACGCCACTCCGTTCGCATTTTGCGAATAGGAGACTGCGTGTGTTCACTCACCAGTGTCTGGCGTCTCGTCTCTCAGCGTGTTCGTTTTGTTCACAAAGCACTCTTTCACTTGTTTGTCACTGCAAAATACGCGTGCTTTTAGGGTCTCGAACCGAAAATCGCCTACTTTTCCACTTCTAGAAGGCATTTCTTCTCATCTTTCATTATCGCTGCGAATTTCTCCTCGCAAATCGTTTCATACATCTTCTCAATATTGGGAGCCCTCGACTGCCTACAAACATTATGAAAAAGACGACTCGAATTTTCGACATACCTGCAATCGGGTCGAACTCCTGAAGTGCACATCATGTAATGATTGAATTTATCGCAATTCTCTTCAACGGCGCTTAAAGGTGGATGAAGCACATTCGCTGTGAGGTCCGCGTAATCGACAAGATCACGAAGACAGTGCAATGCAGTGGCTTCTTCGAATAGATCGCAAGTGTTAAGGGCGCCGAATGGAAGTTGATGAGACGTTGCTTCCCTATGTCCAAAATGAATCGCAGCATGGCAAAATGGGAAAAATACTGGAAATGTTTCAGATTTTTTTAAAGAAACTTCTGAAGTTGGTTTTCGTACTGAACTATTTAATGGAGAGGTTCCTGTGTGAAAGAAAACAGCAAAAAAATAAGATCCGACTTGGAAAAGGGTAAAAAATTCAAAATCGGCTGCCGGGTCTGACTCAGAGAATCGTGCTGTAGAAACGGCGGTGAATAGAGATTTCGGTGAAACGCGGGTGAATCGCCGATGAAACGGTAATTAAGAGAGTGGGTGATTTTGAGAGACGGAGACATTTCTTCTCATCGCCGTTTCCCCGAATCTCTCCGTCGTTTCTACAATTTTCTGAGTCGTTTTTTGACGGTCCGCACTGTGTCCACACGCACAAATGCAGAATGTGCGTCTAACAATTACCGTACTACGGTAATTGTTTTTTCATGAAAATAAAATGAGATTCTGTGTATGAGCGCGCTTATACACTGAATTTGTGCGTTGGATCTCGATTTGGACCATCTTTATAACTCAAAACCAATCGATTTCAACAAAATTCTGCGAAATGAACCCGTCCCAATCGGCAATTTTATGGAAAAGATTGTAAAATTGTCGTATCCGATTGGTTTTTCGGATAATTTCAAATGCGCTTGATAATTTGTCGAATCTGATTCGATTTTGGATGTTTATGTATTCGAAATAACATTGGTTTGAAAATATTTCAGAAGTTTTTTTTTCACAATCACTCCATCAGAAATGCTAAAAAAATGTCATCTTTCCGTGTTGAAAAATTCAGAATATATAGAGTAAATTGAGAAAAAAAAACAAATTCTAGATATTTCTAAGCCTTTTCTTTATTCATGACGATAAAATCTTTTTTAAAAACACACAAATTTTGCACGATAATCAAACAATAACCTACCAAATACGGTGAATAATAGTATGCCCTTAAAAGGTTTGCGCATGTTTCAAAACTCGAATAGGTCAATCGAATAACGAGTTGTTCTATGTTCGTGTGTGAATGAATGACCAATGCGGTATTTGCTCCGGTTTCAAGTAGCTACTCTCCGCCCAAATTTGGTGGTGTGTGCCACCCGATTGGTGCTGTTTGATTAGAACACCCGGGGTCAACTTTCGGCGAATCGCGGCGAGTAGTCGGTCAACAAGTTGTGATGAGTAGAAGAAGACATGACATGTCGAGTACACGCAGTTATTTGTTGAGTACCAACGACGACGACGAATTTGTGATGAATCGAATGGGCTCATCGATTCACACATTTCCAATAAATAAAGGGGAATCGAAGATCAGCTCTAAGTACTCAAAATGAAAACTTTTGCAAAAAAAAAAATCATGGATTTTGCGTTTCAATTCCAATTCCGAATTTAAAGCTTCATTGAAATATTTCAAATTGGAATGTCTTAAAAAACTCCAACAATTCCTCATAATTGCTTCCATCAGTGATGTTTTTTAGATATTTTCCAGATGAGCCTGCATAGGAAATAGAATGATCATCAAAAAAAGAATTGACTTGAAAGAAAAGGACAATAAAATCTATATACAGTTATTTACACATTCATTGATGATTTCTACCCCGCGTAATCTTGAGAATATTTTTTGGCTTGCTCAGAAAATGAGTCCGGATCAGAAATTAGGAGCCGCGCAATTTTCGGATTTCCAACAGTGTCAAGTTTGTCTGAAAATTGAATAAAAATCATACTAAAAATGAAAAATTTCGACTCGATGATGGCTACATTTTTTAAATGACATATATAAATACCCAATTGTTCAGCATTTTCAAGACGTTTTCAAGTTTTCTTATTACGATTTAAAACGATAATTAGAGTTTTGAAACAAAATTTGAGATAAATTCGTTTTTTTCCGGTAAATTACTTACATGTTTTCGTCATGACGTTAACAAGATTATCATAAACGAAATCGACGACCGATATCAAATCCATATCGTATTTCCAATATCTCCGCAGATTTTTATACGCAAACTAAAACAAAAAAATGTATTTGATTTTTTTTTGAGAAATTAAAAAATATTACCATCGCATTGTCCTGAAATTCTGGATGCATTATAAATGTGGAAAAACTAATAATCGGGCATTCTTCTGGAAACAATTTCGGGATTTTTATCTCCGCAAAAAAGACGCCGCCTTCATAAATACTCCCTTTTGGACCCTCAATAATGAGATCCCAAACATATTTGTCATATGTCTACAAACAGAATTATTTTCAATTTAATATTATATGTATATTACTCTTCCAGAAAGCAAAATGCAATCGTGATATCGTGTTCCATGCAGTTTTTCAAACCATTCCTTACTCAACTCAATCAGTTTCAATTCCGCAGGTGACACCTTCAAATCATTTACATTCTTATTTTATTTCTTTTTTCATATACCGCTTGCGTCATTCTAGCCGGATGTCGATCTTTTCCTTCGTCGTAGGGTTCATCCCTCGCCACTGCTCCCTAAACTTAATATAATTGTTTCCAAGATACTTGTGTAAAAAGGTGAATATCATGAATAGCTACAGAATTTAGTTTTTTCAAGTTAAATAGCCCTTTAAAAACTTCTACCAGAATCTGCCGCTATCGGACCTTGTAGTTGTTGGTTTTTTTTTTCCAACAGTCAGCAATGATTTCTGAAAATGTAGAAGTTGGCCACATTCAGGAAGGACCGGAACCAACTTCACTCAACAATATAGCCTACTAAATTTGGTAATACATTTTTTGCGAAAAAATTCAAGTGAACGCACGCAACGCCTTTTTCAGAAACGGAATCTTCAAAAAATTGAATCAATGATCTCCAATAAAACGGTTTCAAAAAATGATTCATTTTGTAATTTATTTCTAAAAATTTAAAAGAAGAACTAAATTAACATTCCGTTCGAGACCACTCTAAACGCATGAATATCAAAATCTACCTAATCTAATATAATTGATTAAAAAACAAATGATTCTCACATAGACGTAATCGTCGATCTGATTTCGAGTGCCTTCTTCGGCGATTTCATCCGGCAAATTTTCATGCAACCTATCAGGAAGTGCATCCATATACTGATCGAATTCTGAGAACGCATCAGGTCGCAGCCGGTCAAACTCGTCCATTGGATAATCATCGTTCATCTGAACATTCGGCATAGTTGAGAAAAAAAAAACTGCAAAAATAGTCAACGTCGAAAACAAACAACTCTTATCGCAAAAATTGGGCTCGCCAAGAACATTTGCCGATTTATTATTCAGAAGTTTCACAAAATAAATAACGGTGCAATAAATAAAATACGAAAAAGAAGAATGAAGTTGATTCAGAATTGGGAGGAGAAGACTAAAACAGCGAAAAAATTAATGTTTTTGGGGGGCAATTGGAAACGGATGGATGTGCTCATTTATTCGAAGCGCGTGCGTTAGAGGGCATACAGTAATATACAAAAAGAAGGAAATTCGCGATATAAAAGATATATACGGACGAGACAGAAATGAAAAAAAAAAGATTTGCTATAAAATAATGGGAAAATGTGGAAGATCCAGTTGAGGAGCACCAAGATCAATGAGATAATCCGGCTTTTCCGCGCACTGGAAACGAACACGATCACAGGCGGATGGGGGATGGATGAATTTCAATGGATTATTTCATTTAAATTGACCACACACTCACAAAAACGAAAAAAAAGAAATCAATAATTGTAAGAAGAATTGCGTTAAGAAACCGATTATTTCCGCGACTTATTTACAGCAAGAGCCCTTCTGCTGTTGTTGTGGCTGATTCATATCGACGGTGCCGGTCGGCTCACCTTGTGGTGGTCCGATTGGCAATTTCTTTGCTATCGCCATGAAAATGTCATTCACATTCATTGAAGTCTGCAAATTAGCCATTAATCCCAAATGTCAGATGGATAGTTGGCTAATTTTCGACAATTGGAACATTCCAAACACATTTCTTTTTTATATCTAATAAAAAATTCAAATCCATACATTTTGCAACAAAAAGCTGAATACGTTGGATTCACAAAATTTTCTTTTTTTAATCGTAATAATTGAATGAAAATTATATATTTAGCCAATTTTCAAAAGTCGCGCGACGACGCCAATAACAAGAAGACGAAAATGCCATTTCATCAAAATGTTTATCGAATGTTTCATATTTTTGAAGTGATTCAAATTTTACCGCGAATTTTCTCATTTCAATGCAATCCTTTTCAGAACCTTTCATAAATTAGAAATTAGAATTGAAATCGATGTTAATTAAAATTGTTGAGCAAACGAATCGATAGGCCGCAAAAACTATTTTATGGCCTACGAGAGTTTCTCTGGGCTTTTATTTGCTTTTTTGGATGTTGCAAGTCTACAAATACGGCAAAAACGTCAAACTATACTTGCACAGGAGAACGTTTTTATGACTAGTTTTTTTTTCTAACAAGTTGACAACGACTAGCTCACCTTGGCAGAAGTCTCCATGAATAAAAGAGCATTATCCTCAGCATAAGCCTGAGCTTCCTCATACTCAACAGTTCTCTGAAAATAATTGAGGATTGCAAAACGAAAAATGCTGAAGATATTCACCTTGTTCGCCATATCCGCCTTATTTCCAGCCAATGCCATCACAATATTTGGCGATGCTTGCCGCTGGAGCTCCTTTACCCAATTTTTGGCTTTTTGGAAAGATTCCTATACGAAATCAAAGAAATCAAAGTTAATTGGATAATTGCAATTACCTGGTTAGTTATATCATAAACAACAATCGCAGCTTGAGCTCCGCGATAGTACATCGGTGCCAACGAATGGTACCTCTCCTGTCCGGCGGTGTCCCAAATCTCGAATTTCACCGTCGCGTCATCCAAACAAACCTGCAATCATAAACAAACACAATTTTTGCATAAGTCGGATTAATGGGACTCACGGTTTGTGTCAGGAACGCGGCACCTATCGTCGATTCTTGGTACTCATGGAATTGTCCTTTGACGAATCGAAGAACCAGAGAGGATTTTCCTGAAATCATTAATGTTCGATTGGGATGTCGAGTCAAAAACAATTTAATTTGCAGTAAATTGCATATTCGAGACTTTGTTTACTGTGCGTTTGAAATCTCTGGAAGGTTTCAAGAAGTTTTCCGTAAACGAATTATTCAAAAATTAAACTTATCAATTTTTGATGCTTGAAGCTTTAACGAAACGACAAAAGTTGCAAAAAAAGTTACTCCGCTTATTATATCCACATGAGATTAAAAATGTTTAAAGATTTCAATAAGTGACGCAATTTTCAGACTGACTTCGATTATGAAACATAGGTTTTGTGGTTGGAAATTCATTAGAAATTAAAAAGAAAGTATATTTTCTAACGCTTTTGAGATACGAAAGATGAGGGAAAAATTTGCGTTTCATAAAGCAATAAATGAAAAAGTTCGAATTGAAACCACAGTTCTATTTTAAGAATATCAATTATTTCTTTTCTACATTGTCGTGATACACCTTTTATAATAAATTTTGTTGCCTGACGTTTAGAACAAATTTCCGTTGTTTTAACCTTCTAGAATGCTCCATCAATCCTTCAGGAACACGTTTAACTACAATATTTTTTAAAAATGCATTGAAATCAATACTTCCATAAACAAATTCTCTCAAAACTATAAACGAAAATGCGCTTACCAACTGCACTTTCACCAAGCAGAACAAGCTTGAATTGGCAAGTTTTGTTCGGACCTCCCGGACGAGCAGCTCCAGCGTTTCTCGTGGCCATATTCTGCAAGAAACTGCAAAATGGGTGCAATCATTACGAGCGCCAGAAAATGGGGTTGCGAAATCGATGAAAGCTTTCGAATCAATAACGAGAAAAAACATGCGATGATAAGAGCGGATGACGAATGATAGATGAAGTCGAAATTGAGCGAAAAATCAATAATTTTTAATTGGTATGTTTGCGCGGATACGATGACACGGAGAAACCCATACGAATTAGACAGACACACACGCACGCATTGAGCGCGGTTTCGAGGGAAAGCAGGCAAGGGAAGGCAGGCAAAATGGGGGGGGGGTCTTTTTTGACTGCGTATCCCCCATGGGTGGTGAATTGGCTGAGTAGCACACGCGGCGCAGAGAAGTAGAAAGCAATAAGAGTAAATGAGAGGGTGCAGAGAAATACAGCATTATTTTCCAATCTATTTGTTTACTTTTGTTTTTCAAGAACATCACGTCAGGTTGATGAAAAGAGATGAGAAAAAAATGAGAACAACTTCGACGAAATTAATTTATTTCCTAGGAATGAGTAAAGACGTATTTTCTTTCAAAAATTGATTATTAATTTAATTAGATTTTAACGATAAAAAAACTGGATTAAAAACTGAAAGCCGCACGCCGTCGTCGATGATGATGACAAATGACGGAAATGAGAATCGTGTTACGGTACGCAACAATTCAGCACCCACCTGTCGGTGTTTGCGTACCACAAATTTTAATTCAATAACCGGATGTTTGACTCGTTTTCCCGTCACTAAATTTCGTCTGCCAATGCGATGTCGTACCGAAAAGTTGCACTTTTGGCGGTCGGATCGTTCAATCCACCGACAATTGCGCATTTAAGAATGTTAGAGGTGAAAAATGCATTTATTTCTGGAATTACTGAATTTCTTCAGACAGCTCGCTCACATCTCGAATCGAATAATATAGTAGTCCTTGAGGGAATAATGAGCCCAGTCGCAGATTCATATAATAACAAATCAACGCTAATAAAGGCTAATCATAGGTATTTCATACGAACTTCTCACACATTTTTATTGATATTTCCAGGTTCAAGATGGTAGAAGCTGCAGTCAAGTCATCGAAATGGATTAGAGCAGATGATTGGGAATGCACGAGACCAACTTGGACACGAACATTAGCAGTACTAACACATCATAAAGAGGAATTGCAGGTTTTTTTAAATTATTAAACAGAAAAATTTTAAACCGGTTTTATTGTAGAAGAAATTCGGACCCGAAACCGGACTGATGCTCGTCGTCGGCGGTGACGTCGTCGATTCTTTTTCTAAGGTTCTTCCCGATGGATCAACACTTTGGAATCCGTGTGATATTGTGAAAATAATAATGGATTTTGGACTTGTTATGATTGCAAGAGAAGGATCAACGCCATTGGAAACAGTTAAAAGCATGAGGGATATTGCGCAATACGCGAAAAATATAATAATGATCAAGGTTTGTGTAAAATGTGTAAAATTGAGAAGAAACGCCATTAATGGCATTCTGGAAAATGAGATCCGTTAGGGATTCTTCTATTATTAATCTCACGTTCCAAAAATAAAGATGAAATGTGCGATGCTCAATGAGCAAAAGTGGTTTTAACCAAAAAAAATATATAGATTTTTGAAGGTTAATTTATGATCTTCACATTGATTTAATGTCTGTCTATCGTGATATATATGTATGTATAACGTTATATATTTTTTAGTTATTATTAAGAGCTCTAAAAATAGATAAAACAGTGCCGAGTGTGATCTTCTATGGGATGCTTGTAAAAAGCATGTGAGATTTTTCAGCTGATACCAAAGCGAAACAATTTTGACAAATGCGTTCTCCCTCGAGAAATACAATTTAAATAAGGGGAATTTTTATTAGAAACATCAAAAAGAATATTATCGAAATTATCATTTTAGGATGAAGTGTGTCCATGCTCAGTAAGCTCAACTCGACTTCGTGCTGCAATCGCCGTTGATAAATCAATAAAATACTCGACGCCTGACGAAGTCATCGAGTATATTCGCGAGCATTCGTTGTACAAATGACATTGCCGAATTAGCCGCAATTTTTTGAACGGGTCGACGAGCAGATTTCTATTTTTATATTGTATTATTCAATGTCTAAATGCCAATTCAAACTCTATGTAATATTTACATAAATAGTGAGCTAATTTTGATGAAGTTTTAATTTGTTTTTCTTCGATTTCCTGTTGTTCGTGTTCTGATCCTCATACGTATCGTGATATGTAATAGTGTATGTCCGAATATGTCGGTGTGTTCGGTTGTTTCGTTCTGTTCATTATTTCCCTTGAGCCCGATTTGCAGCGCCATCCACCGCCTTATTTTGGCAACGTTTTTTTCTTGGAGAATTTGACGCCAACTTTTGTTCCAGATATGCTATGAATAAGAAGATGAGCCACGATTTCGAGGTGCCAAGCATCATTGTCACATTCGCAGGTAATTTATTTCAATTGTTTCGCTCATTATTGGAAGAATTTCCTTAAAACTCTTGTTAAAGGCAGTCTGTTTTTTTCGTTTTTCTTAAAAAAAATTGCTTTAACGATTCTGTTACCGACTTGGTATGGAAATTTTTTTATAAATTGTGCGGGCTGCAAATTATTTGGTTCTATAAAAAACAATGTGTGCTCATACTACGTCTTTTGACATTTTTTAATAACCGTAGTCTAAATTTAATTTTTTTAATTATGCTTTTTTCACATTATGATAGCTAAATTAAACAATGCTCGTCTCCACATTTTAAAAATCACTGTGCTCGAATACGATTACAAATTATTTGTAACAATAGAGTATTTAAAATATTAAAAAAAAATGAATTCTCTTGATATTTTCTCAAAAAAATTTAAATCTAAACGGTCTTCGAACTATTTTGCTTTAAAATTACCTTGATACGAAAATTGTTATTATTCCTTGAAACCTTCCTCTACTTTCAAATCACCTAATAATTTCATCTAGCTTTACTTTTTACTCGCTTTATTCAAAAGAGGCGTTTTTTTTTTGTCCAATAAAAGATACAATTTTGCCGATGCCTAATATGGGCAATTATGGGCTTTGGGCGCCGGATTGCAAACATCTGCCGCGCGTCAGCTTTTCATCTCAAAAAGCGGCCTTTCTACAGTAGATCAGAAATCGCGATTGGCTGAGAATTGTTGAATACTAACATCCTGTTTGTTGTTTTTGTTTGTCGAAACTAACAGTTTATCGTTTTTTTTTTGTTAGCGCCATTTGGGTCTCATTTGGAATCATTCTGAGGATTAATTTCGATTTTACACATAGTGCGGGAATTGAGTGACCTCGGCCGAGTGGTCAGGGTTCCCGGCTCCATTCCTTGTTCATGGCTTGTGTTAGAAGCAAACAATAAACAACTAAGAGTTTATTTATGAGCAAGAATGAGCAAAATAACATAGTGGATATCGTAGGGTGTCTCCCGGCTTCCTACCTCCTCGTTCGTTTAACGAGCATCGCTTATATAGGGGGTGAGCTGGTGACATTGATAAAGGTCTTGGATTATTGCTTCCGGTCGGAGGGTTGATTAAATATATATTGGCCTCCTTCCGGTCGCTGGTCGACCTGGTTTTGCCCCTATGACTCACTTACAACATTACCATATTAAAATGAATCAGAAATATTCAAAGTTGTCGAATTTTTGTCTGTGTGGGCTGCGAATAATTTCTATCCGGTCCTGGGACGAACCTAAAAGTGAAGATATACAAAATAAAAATAAAAATCATAGGGGTAAGTTAAAGGCGCACACGCGGTGCCAACCCTCTCCTTAAAATTTTTGCATTTTTTTTTTTGCTTTTACATCTATTAATTCGACTCATTTAAGCCGGAACATTGTTTAATATTGTTTTTTTAAATCTCTTTCGACGTTCGATTGCCCATTAAAGCGATTTTCTATTTGTTCACATTTCGATGTGCAAATGACATTCACATCATTAATCATCATTCATTTCAATGTCATTTACATTTGTCATTTGTTTGCACGATTAATTTATGATAATATTATATTTATTCCTCGTTATTTTTTAGAAGTTTTTTTCGAATTTGTCATTAGCCTTTAGAGTTTGTTTTCCATACGAGACCCAATTAGAATTAATTAAATTGAACCTTCACAATCTTCGGGGGCACTACAATATAAAAAAAACCTGTCAAAATCGTGTCATTATTGTTCTGTTGAGCATATGCTTCTTCGTCATTGCAACCGACGACAAATATCTCTCATTTCCACCTGAACCAATCGAGATCTTGGTGTTCAAGTGAGATTTATTGTTTTTGTGGTGTGTAATAAATAAGAGGTCCCGTGTTCGCGGTCGATTCGGTCCGCTTGTGATTTCGAGCCTTCAGGAGACAAAAGATGAATGATGGGATGGCTGTCTTGTTGGTCCGTCGAGCGAGGGTGGTGTCTCGTTGAATGGCGACGGGCACGGACCACGATAACTATCAACAGATGACTTAGCTATTACATCCGGCGCATCCCGTTGTTGTCCTCTTCTCGGCAAGCCATTTCGAATACTTGTTGGGTCAGAGGCTTCTTCTTCTTCATGTTTGTTTGTTTGTTTGCTGCCTTAATTCGCCTTCAATGTGTTCGCCGCAATCTCGCCTTTTTTCCCAAATGTCTTTTTTTCTTATTTGCGTGTATTTTGATAGAGATTTGATTTGAAATGACAAATTGTCAGTGAAGTATTTTTTGTTTAAGAATCTTCGGACGATTTTTTCTCATTGGTTTTATTCCTTTTTGATTTGCGTGTGTTGCACATTTTAAATTGAAATGCCTTATGGGGGCTGCTAAAATAGTTTTTTTTAATTAAATATTTCAATCATTTTCTGTGATCATTTATAATCAATCCCTCTTCAAATCTGATATATTTCGTTTCATTGTTTTAATTTTCTCATTGGGCTTAGAGTAATGAAAATCTTCTGTTTAGAAATCGAAAGTCAAAGAATCCTTGCGATACCATTTTATTCGTTCATGTTCATTTGTAAAAATCCCATAAAAACATTGAAACTCATTTTTCCATACAATGCGCCTCTTTAAACCTTGTCATCCAAAATTTTGTCATGGCCAATTTTGACTGACATCAATTAGTTTTCGGTTCGCATTTCATCAATAATAAATGAAATCGTGTTTCGCGGGCGAGATCCCAACTAAAACTAATGTTTTATAACAGCTATTTTCGCAAAATATTCGCTACAGTTTGCTTCCCAAATCATCTTTTTTTTACTTCTTCCATTCAATGTGACCTCAAAGTTGACAATAAACGAAGTTGGCATACGTAGTTCAAAAAATGAAAAAACCGCTTGCCGTTCTCTTTGTTGAACAATCGCATTTTTATGTGATCGTGTTTGCACCACCCATATGTATTTATACATACCCTCTCAATGCCCTCGATTATTATTCTTCGTTGCCGTCTAGAATGCTCCGCCCATTCGTAATCATCACCAAATACGAAATATGTAGTGTCGCTGTGTAATGCGGAGATGTTTTCGGCGACGACCGCATAAAAAAGTAAGAGCGGCTCAATTGATCTCTATTTTTCATGTCAACCCTCGTTTATTTTGTTCATGTCCTGCTTTGCTTCTTCTGCTTTTCATTGCTGGTTGATTTTGATGATCGATTGGCTTGTTGACGTCTTAAAGGGACCACCCTGGTTTGTTGAGCTATGGGCATTCGCTGGGTTTTCAATTTCTTTCGAGATCACTCACTTAATAAAATTTCGGATTTAATAATTATTTCCGGATACCTAAATTGTTCATATTTTTCCCAATTTCATCTGTTGTTGATTTGACACGATCAGATGTTTATCGAGAATTGTCCGCCGCAAATTTGCTGAATTGCTTTCTGACGTATTTCGGGTGTAGATCAAATATTCAAACGATAACAAACTCGTTTTTATTATTCAACAATGATTATATATATATATATATATATATATATATATATATATATATATATATATATATATATATATATATATATATATATATATATATATATATATATATATATATATATATATATGAACTTGACATACTTGAATTCTTAATTTTGTTTCAAATTTGTCACTGAAATTTCCCGGGGAATCCACATGAGATCACGCTAAACAGTTTTGATTTTTTGGGTCGTTTTGATAATTTTTAAATCGTTGGAAATTCAAGGAAATGCAAAATCATCAAGAAAAAATGGGCCGTTGACGCGAAAATAGCAAAATAAGCATTCACGCGTTGCGAGGCCTATTCAAGGCGCATGCGCGTAAATCTACCCGCGTACAGCAGTCGCCGGACGCCGACTATATTTAAATTAGAATCAATATATCCAACTACATTTATAATATTTATGTTTTTTTTTATATTTTTATTTCGCAGACATTCGATTGTGACTCATTTTGTTTATCGAGTATTCTGTCGCGCTTCCTGTTTTCTGTCGCTCTTAGTAATTAGGAAAAAAATTGAGTGGTCGAAAAGAAAGATAGATGATTTATCTTGGCGGTGCATCTAATTCAGAATGTGTCGACACACAACCGCAAATTAGATTTGTGTCGTGTTCCGTCGCCGTATTCATTCGTCCGTTGATACACATTCTTCGTCGAGCAGTTGAGAGCATTTACCGTTGGCGCATTTAGTCTTTTTAATCTACTAAAAAAGACTCCTGAATTCCAATGATGTACTTATGCGGAAATTGGAGCCTTGAGAGGCTCAAGTGCGCGATGTCCACAGATGATTTCGATTTAAATTTTGATTTACCATGCGTTCAATTATTAAGATATTGTAAAACTACAAAACTCGTATGTCTAACATATACATTTTATATATTTTTAAAATTCGATCAGCAAACTTTTAATTTTGTTGTGATATATTACTATCGCAAAAAAACGAGGATCTTGAGTAATTGTGGACCATCGTATTTTTTTTCGGGAGAGGATTAAAACGAATCAAACTCACCGTAAATCTACACAGAGAGATAATTCGTTTTTTTGCGATTGTAATTCGAAGCTCCGTCCATATGAAGTACTAGTCTAATGACTCTCTTGATCTTCTAATCTTTAATAAATCAACCAATGATTCGGTTCCACCATGTTCTCCCTGACAATATACATATACACCCGGCATGATTTAAGCCCCGCCCACAAGGAGGAGATTGGAGATGAGAAGATATAACCCCTCAGTTTGTGTGAACTACCCACAACGTGTGGGCCAATTATTCAAATTCGGTGTGTGAGGAGGTATTGAGCAGAGCTTGAGCTGACATACGGCTTCGTCGGCCAACAATTGGCACCTGTTACTCGCTGTATTTGTCTGTTGCCTCTTCATCTCACGCGCTTTCTAACCGCCGCCGCGCGTACGATCCGCTTCAGCCGTTCGAAATCCGCACTGGCGATCTTCGCAACATGCATCCCATCGTTTGCCTCTGTCTCTCTCAATTTTCTTCTACTATTTTTTTTTGTTCGCGTGGTTCGCAAATCTTGTCGCCGGGGCCCCTTTTCTTCAAGATTTTTGTTTATTTTGTTCTCCGGGATGCCTCCTGATGTTGCTGCCAAAAACTGCACAATTTCTATGCTTATTTTGTGCTGTCTGCAGCTCTTTGCCACCCACTCCGCCTCCCACACTGTAATCGATTTGTTGATGTTGTTGTTGTTTGATTAGGCTTTGAAATTCGACACCATTATTTCGGTGGCTCGTCTGACCATTTCCATACAAAGGATTTCCCATTTGTGTTATCCGGAGCATTTGTCATTCCTCCGATTTCACTAAATTTCATTTAAAGGCCTATTTTGCTTTACGGGTTTTTCTGTACACCCTTGTAGTAGGGTTTCAAATATCTTACTCTCTTAAAATTAAACATTTTATAATCAGTTTTATATTCGTCCATGAAAATTCAAATCCACAGTTAAAATAGAGTATGTTGGACCGTTCATTCCTTCAAATTTCACAATTATCGGAAAACGATAATATTGGATATAAATTACATACTTATGTTACATTCTTATGTTTAAAAAAGAAGCTTTATTAAATTTTACTGTGGTTGAACGTGAATGACTGAGGTCCCTTTCAAGAATCACAGAATTCGTTTAAATTTTTGCATTTTTTTTCGTCGGTGTTACTCAGTCATTTTGTTTGTTCTCCATAGTTTTTTTTTTCATATTCAAACCATAATAATCTGTATGTCAAACAACCAGTTTTATGGGTTGACCTCAGCCGAAACAAAACATGTATTATTATAATCGAAATGAAGCACTATAAAATAGGGCGAAATGAATGAGATGAGCCAATGCGCATAAATTTGAATCCTAATTTGGTAGCGCTCATTTTTCCTGCTCAAAATCAAATCCGAATGTCGTTTTTTTTTAATATTCTTTCCTTCAACATCAGTTTCCTAACAAAAATTTTTTGTTTCGTGACCAAAACAGCCAAAAATCGTAGACCATCGAATTGGCCTGTTATTATTATTATTATTATTATTATTATTCTCCACCCGGATTCTAAAACAGTGATTCATTGCTGAAACCGAAGATTTCCATAAAACAATTCGCATTTTAATGTTGATAAACCCTGAATCACGTGCATATTTGAATAATTCGCGTTATAAAATAATCGATTCATGCGCTTTGAGACCCAAATTCGATTGGCGCGAAATTCAAATCACAAGCCACGCCCATTTTCTGTGTGAATTTATGTAAAACCCTTGTCGATTGTGATTAAAAAAACCAGTCGCGAGTGTCGCATATTTGAAAGACAATTTCAAGCAATGTTTTTTCGCCTATTATTTTCGTGCTGCCTACCGCCAAATAAAGGTAATTTTCAGAACCGAAATTCAAACACTATTTTGCCTAAATTTGACTACAAATTCACTATTATTATATTATTTTTGTAGTATCGTGTTTAATCCCAATATTTGAGTTCATTTTTGCAAAAAAAAAACCATCAAAAATGCATGAAATGGTCAAAAAATTGTACGAAATTCGCTAAGAAAAGTTTTTTTTTAGTTGAGAATCTCTTACGCATTTTTAAATTCATAGAAAAGGGTCCGAAAAATTGACAACAGCAACGTCGTGGGACAACGAAGCGCCTAAATATAGCTAAGTCCGGGCTTTGATTATATTATCTCGGATGGACGGCTAAATTCCGGAAATCAAAATAGACACATGCGTTTGAGTTGTGTGTGTGTGTACTTTTTTATTCGATACTGGTGTTCCGTCTAACATATATTCAAAAAGAAATGTGAGATCGCATGAGTTCATTGAGATTGAGTTCATTACTATATTTTTCCGTATACGATAGACTCCATCAATCTACGATAATCATTAGTCGTACCTTTTTTTCCATTAGCGTCAAAATGAATGCTATAATAACGAAAAAATACATACAGTTGGTTCTCGCCGCCGAATTGTTTCGATTCGAACATCTTTGTGAAAAAAAAATAATTTTCTAAATAAATTGTAAAAAAAAAATGTATGCCGTTAAATTTTTTACCTGAAAGTATTTCGTTGAATCATCTTGTAGATATCTTTTGAGGAAAAAAAAGAAACCTTTCTCAAACCTCGATTAAAGGAGCATATCAGTGAATCGGCTATTTTATCCTGTACTATTCATTTCTGATAATTTCCGTTTTTTTTTCACCAAATAAAAGGGGGTAAACTTTTTTTGAATGATTTCCTTCTTGATTCCCTTTTTCCGTTTTTTTTAATTAACCATTCAAAAATAAATTCATTTTGCTGTTTGGTCTACATCGCATTGTTTCGTTTTTTTGCGGAGGAGGCGGACCGAACCGACTTTTAATTTTCCTCTTTCTATTTTTTTTTGAAAACCAACCAACTCGTAGGAATATAATTAATTTTGTTTCGTTCTCTTTTCAGAGACGAACGTGGTGAGCAGCAGCAGCAACGGAAACACGAATAGTTCGAACATCGCTTTTGTCGAATGCGTCGCTGATAATCAGCCGAGTAGCGGTGAGTTTTAAGCTTCTGTTTTTTTTTCGTGTTTTTGCCGCCGTCGCAATATGTTGAATTATTCATGGACCATTTTGAACAAACCTATTTTTAGTCTCACAGATTTTTTGTTTGAAATGTCTAAAAATTTTTATTGTTTTTTTTTTCGATTTTCTCAACAAAATATTTCTGAAAACTCATCCATTTTTCACTCTTCTCAAAAATAATTTTTCTGAAATATCAAATTTTCGTTAAAATCGTAAAATATCGGTTTTCTGCTGCTCAAAAGAGGCACTCGATCATTGAGAACAGTGTCGTTTTTCATCTCAAAATTTGGATTTGGTCGAAATTTTCGAATTGACCACCCCCCCCCCCAAGTGTTTTGCATCGCTCCGCCCATTCATTGCACCTTTAAAAAAGCCGAAAAAGATATATGAATGTTTTGTTGGAAGTTCGAAATTGACAACGGCCAACTGTCGCCCTCTTCCGTCCGCCCGCGAACTCCTTCGTAATATTTTTCTCTTTTGTTATTTTTTTTTGTTTTCAGGCATGAACGAGGTTGCCCCAGCTGATGGCATGAAAAAAGTCGACGCCAAAAATGGGTAGGTCTTCACCGTTGAATGTGTCCGCAGATATATTCTCAATCGTGCTCCGGGTCAAGTTTGCGGCGAATCAAGGCCCGCTCCTGAACAAAACGGGGCGGTTCCAATTCCATCCCAAATTACACAATAGAATTACCAGTCCAAAATAACTACTTCACAAACATTAGAGTCATTCTTGCTCGTTGGAGTCCTTCCAGAGCACGAGTTGACCTGTGTTGATTTGAATTACCATGTCAAATTATTAGTTTGATATTTTGCCGTACAAATCCAACAAATTTGCAGTGTTCATGAAAGAAATTAAGATAATTAATCGCACAACATATGATTCTCTCTTCTAGTTTTGAGAAAACGCCTTCTTGGTTTTTCTATTGATTTTAGATTTCGGTCCGTAAAGTGTTTAGCAGACACATGACGTCGATTATAAGAGAGTTTAATTAGTTGTCAATTGAATTAGACAAATTTCGAACTTCTAGACATGTACTCGATATTTTATTGTTTTCAAAAATCGGTTTGTTTGCAGACGCGCGAGTCCGCCGACGACTCGCGGCTCCTCTCGTCGCTCGATTCCATTAATTTCTAGCAAATTCTGGCTACGATTAGTTCGACCTTGGAAGTGGAGGCACTTGAAGCGAAAAGTCCGAAGGTTTGTGTGCTCATCGTCCGGTGGCTTCTCGTGTCGAAACCCTCGCTAGTGTTTTTTTCTTTCAGAAGCGACAGCGATCGGTCAGCGAATCGAACGCGCGCTGCCGACGATGATCCGGCGCCGAAAATCGCTGCCACGTCGCCGTCACTTCCCGAATTGTCGTCGATCAGCTCGCGGGTTGATCTCGACGAGAAGTGTGAGTTCTCGTTTTGTTGTTTAGTCAATATTTATAAGCATTTACCTTACTCTCGATGGTGTGAAGGTTTATCCGTCCGGGGACCCCCCCCTTTCCCCTCGGATATCCTATCTCTTTTTTCTGTTTGCGCAAACTTTTCGATTTTTGTGCTCGAACACAACTGAGTGTTAAGATTTCGGTTGTGCACTCGAGTTGAACTCGTTTTTTATTATTTTAGAAATAATTTAAATATCGGGCCAATCATTTTTATCTTCTCTAGCAAATTTTTAGCGATTAATCAATAGTTTCAATCATAAAATTCAAGTTTTGATAAAATGTTCATTCTCGATGTTCTCTTGAATCCTGAAATTCGGGTGTTTTTAATTTTTCGATTTGCGGAAACCTTAAATGAGAATCAATTATGCTCACAAAAATGAATGAATTGATTTTTATAAGTATTGGTTATGGGCGTATGAGATTTTTTTTGTTGTTGTTAAAATTGACTCCCGATAAAAGTATATATAGTTTAGTTGATTAGCTCCAATTTAGACGCGCGATCATCGTGCAAACCAAAACGCATTTGTTTGATTAGCATTATTATGGAATAATCTTGGATTACCACAAATTTCAACAAAGTAACAATGTACAAACGAATGTCAATAATTCTTTTTTTAATTAGTTTAGTTGTGTTTCTTCTTTTTCTTCATATCTCTGTGTTGCTCCCATCATGTGTTTTGTTTTGCAGATAATCGAGCAGCTGAGGCGATCACATATCAACCGAGCACTTCAGCCGTATCGCAACAATTGTGAGTTATTTTTTTTCTTAATTCTCGTTCAAAAGAACATTAAATGAGAAGATTGTTTGAATTCGACCCCCTCGACTCAATAAAATCTGGTTGTTTATAGAACTCCTCCTCCACCTGCTCCAGCTCCAAACTCGGCTAATCAACCACACGTATCAGTAGTCCGTGCTCGTGTCCACGCCGAACAGTCATCGTCACCACAACGCGTCTGTATCAGGAATCAGACGGCTGTGTTCACTGCGCCGCCTCCGCCGGAGATTTGCGTCGAATTGCCAGAAAGAGATTCCGACGAAGGTATGATTAAAGTTTGTTGGAGATTTAAATCAATTGTTGATTTTCAGAGAATATCAATTACGATCAAAGCACGGAGAGTGAAGGCGAAGACGTCGAAATGAGCAAATCGCGAAGTGGCGAATTGTCGCCGCAAACTTCGAGAATGATGAAGGAAGGATATAAAAGAATTGAAGCCAAAGAACCGAATTTCTCAGCTCAACCTGACAAGCCCGCCTTGAGAAGGCCTGGGCAGCCGTCGAGATTACGATTGAATAAGAAGTCGGCGAATTCGACTCCCGTCAAAAATGAGTAAGATTTGGAGTTTTTGTTTTCGCTTGAAACTCCTAAAAATTTGGATGTTTTGTAGTCCTCTTCCATCAAAACTCACTGATGATAGCGACAGTGATTCGCCGATTCAATATCGCGATGATATTCCCTCTCCGGTGTCGGCAGCAGCTGCTGCAGCTCGAAGAGCCGCCAATATGGCGCAACCGACCACTTCGTCGTCCGACGATGATGGCGATGATGAGGAAGATGTGCCGATTGAGAAAAGTGCAATTCGATTTGGTTCGAAATTTTCAAAAAACCCTCTATTTTCAGCGGGTCTCGCCTCGAGAGTGAATCGCAAGGATACAATCGCGTTGCGTCTCGAAGCGCCTCCATGTAAAGATGACATAAATGGGCAGACGGCGGACGATCGAAAGAAGCTTATGAAGACGGCGTCGATCAAATTGGCACGTAAGCTAAGCGAAAGGCCGAGCGCTGAAGAGCTAGAGGACAGAAATATATTGAAAAGGCGCGGACAGACGGCGCGCGAACAGATGGAGGAGAAGAGAAAATTGCTGTTGAGAAAGGTGAGCTTCTTCGGATTCGCGTTCGAATTCTCGTAACATCCGCATTTTTAGCTGAGTTTTCGTCCAACGATTGCACAACTCAAAGAGCAGCAAATAATTCAATTCAATGATTATGTAGAAGTTACACAGGCTGAGATTTATGACCGAAAAACGGATAAGCCGTGGACGAGACTAACACCGACGGATAAAGTGATTCAAAAGCTTCTTAATTTGTTTATTTTGTCGTAATTGCAGGCAATGATTAAGAAGGAATTGAATGATTTCAAAGCGACTGAAATGAATGTACATGAAGAAAGTCGCGTCTTTACCAGGTATGACCTTTTAGTGACCCAATTAGTTCTCGACTTGACAATGCGCCTTTAAAATTTATCCTGATATGATGCGAATTTTGGCGAGTTTTCTTTAAATCCACAACGCATCCATCATTTGCTTGAAGGCAAATTTTTCAAATGTTACAAATTTGGCCGAATCGTTTTTAATACTAATCAGTTATTCGAAACTTCGGAACGAAATCGTTCCGGAATTGTTTTTTTTTTTCACAAAGATTTATCGCCGAAAATAATATAATTCTAAACAATTTGACCAGATTTTTAAAACCAATTTTTTTGATACGGTAATTTCTCACAAAAACCGCTTCTGTCGCTCTTTCTTCCGAAACAGATTTAAAAAAAAACCATACAATCTAACGAGAAACAAAATTGTCCAATGTCACGCCAAGATTAGCATTTTATTTCAACGTACCGTAACCACCGAAAAATTTTTGGCTGCTAATTCAAAAAGAGGCTCACAATGTCAGAATTTTTGAGTCAAAATTTGGTTCCCGAAGTTGTGTTTTTACTTCTATTTCGGTTTTACGAAATCCGTTTTCAGATTCCATCGATGATCGAGATGACATTTCCTAAAACATCAATCTAAAAAGAATATTACGGATTCGAAACTTATCTATAATTCTTGATAGTATTTATTTTATATGCATAATTGTTCTTAAGTCCCCGTGTTTCAGTTTTCCTTTTTTCTGCCTCCAATCCAATTGTCAAGAAATCTTTTTGTTGTTCAGTTTAAAATGTTTTCCTAGATCACTTACCAAATAACAGCCGGTTGTTTCAAATCAATTTTTTTTTCCAAAACTGCGAACAGTTTTCTCTTTTTGTATTTTTCGATTTCCTTGTGTATAATGCCTAATTTCTTATAAATTCTTCAACGTTTCGTACATTTTCGAAAATTTCACAGATTTATGTTATTTAACATGACTAATTTGACAGATAACAAAAAATTTGATTTGGAAGAGGGGGAGGGCAGCGATTGATTAGTTAAACAAATTTAAATTATATTAGTAACTTTGGGAACTAAATTGGGATATTGGAATATAAATATTACAAGATTATGTCTAATGCACATGATCGGAATATAATACAAATTGGGAACTTTAGACATTTGGGCAGGAAACAAATACAGGCAAAAACAAAAACTACCATTATGGGGAAACTAATTTCTCTAACAGTGGCATTATATCTATTTGGCTTTGTAATTCTGCACGATGGTCGGCAAAAGAATCTGAAAACGTTTCAAATTGGAATTATAATAATTCCTCTATTTATACCCAAACGGCCCCGCAACTCTTCGCTATTCCTTCGATGCCAATTCCAGATGTTATCATACAATACCTTGCGCTTCTCCTCAGAAAGCGAAACTCGTATCGAATCAAACACTGGAGTCAGTAATTGCTCGCATTTGATATTCCAGCGGAAAAGAAGCTAAAAATTGAATCGCATTGAAAAGACAAACTGATAATTTTTCCAACATTAAGGTTCTAAAACTGAAAAGTAGCTATCACTTTTTAAAGTGATACAATTGAACTTTAAAAATTAAGAAATTCTATTCGAATTGGTGATCCTTCTGTTATTTCAAGCCCTAACCAATTTCATGGTAGAAATCATATCTCCTGCTTCTTCTTCGTGCGAACGCAACATCCTAGCAACAATCGATATAGGAATTAGGCAAGGCTGCATCAAAAGGAACGAAACAAAAGTGTTCATAGACCACGGAGCAGGATAAGCTAAATTGAGAAGTTTAGAATGGAATGAACCACGTAGAAATTACTTGTGACTTCCTCCATCAAATTAAAAACAGAATTTTTGGACCATGAGAACTTGTTTCCCGTCTTTTTGCTCACTACAAGAGCTTTTAGAGCAGAAGCCAATGGGCGGAGATTCGAAGTGGCTTCATCTTCCGTATGAATAACAAGGTCCGCAAATGCATGCCAATTGATCACTTCTTCAAAAATTACATTTCGTACGTACTCATTGGGATAGATTCATACCAATTCCGCGGATTTCTCTAGTTGGAGCATACAAAAGATACAAAAAACGAGATTGAGCATCAGTTCCAGAAGATTTGTAGGAGGCTATCAAACAAGTTAGAAAATGACGATTCGTGTCGATATCCGGATCCGAAAAACGATTGTTTAAGAACAAATCGCGTATCATTTGTCGAACCTAAAAAATGTAATATTGTTCAAGATCGTAGGTTCACTATTACTTTGAACTCTTCCTCGAGTATTTTCATACTTTTCGCAGTAATTCGATGATCAAGATTTCGATGTTCTTCATCCTTCTTGAAAACAATATTTTTCAAGTCATTTTCCAAATCGTTGTTTAGACTGAAGCCCATTTTTACCATCGACTCAAAATCTTCCGGCGACAGCTCATCATGGTTTTCCGCAAACTGAAAATAATTAATAACTGCGGTAGTTCTTAATTTTACAATCACAGCGTCTCGTTTAGATTTACATTGAACTTGAATCGAGGGTTATCCGTAGTACGGCTAACGAACTCTTAGTGATGACACCGCCGCAAAAATAAACGAGCGCTTCGGAATTTTGCGAACCATGGAATTTTTACACGCGGTAAAACAGATATGAATTTAAACAGTGGGAATTCGTATACCGTACTCTGCATAACCTACAAATCAAACTCACCGTAAATCGGCGCAAGGGCGCTCGTCTTTTTTTCGAATGTAATATTGCCGGCGTCGTGCGACTTTGCACCAAGATGGCTGTTATTGTTTCTTGGCATTTAGCCATTTTTTCCGCCGTCGCACGACTTCGACAATATCTTTATTTATACCGCATGAATCGCACGCCCACAACCATCGTAGGAATTCGTTTCGGCCAATATTCTCTTTAAGAAATTTTCAAGCGGACGCAACTTTTGACTAAATTTCGACTCGGTTGCGCCAAGTCGTCTAAGAGCAACCCCTAAAAAACAACTTATGGAAACTCCAAAAATTTTAAATAAGAACCAAGAGAATAAAATGGGTCTTCAGATGTATATTTGGAGGGATTCGAAATTTTCATGAAGCGGTAGATGTCGTTCATTAATCGGGAATCGAACGCCTTCGATTGGAAATAATTTTGTACAACTTTTTTCCATTGAACGGATGTGCAGCTCAACGAACCCAATTGAGCATCTGAAATATCAATACCTAATAAATTTCAAAAAATTGGAGATTACAAGGCAAATTATGTAATATATCACGAACAACGACAACAGGAAGATCGTCAAACACACCAAATTCCGTTTTTGATTTTTTGTTCACAAAGCGTGGACGCGGAGAATTCTCTGCTACAATAATAAGAATTTTATATAATCATACATTAGCTATTACCATTATTCTCGTGAATAATTCGAATTGGGGTTACATTTGTTGATATCGGTGAAGGAACTGCAGCTCCATCTGACACGACTGAACGTTTCCTTTTAATGAATGGAGTCGAAGCCTCCGACAATCGTTTTCGAACTCCAAAAAATTTAGTTAACGATCCGGGCGAACTACTCTGAACAAAACTCATAATTTTTGCTTTTTATATTGCGAATACCGCAACTCGAGCAGCAGTTCTCCGCAAATTATGTCGGCTTCTTGGAGTTTCGGTACTCATCTAATATCAATATTAGACGCAACAAATGTCGTTACCTGTAAATATTTCCTAAATTGTCTTCTAGAAAAAAATCAATACAAAAAATGTTCTAAAAAAAATATATATATATATCTTCGATCAAGCTACATCGACAAATACTCAAATTATTTTTTTCAGATATCCGTTTTCTAAAAAAACGCGATGAAAAAACAAGAAAAGAAAAATACGAAAACGCGCGCGTCAAAAATTTTAACGATTGGTTACTGTAATTGTAGAAATCGTGTTATGATACTTTTTGCAAAAAATGTATGCGCCTTTAGCTACCATAATAATTTCCATTAGTAATCTCACTAAAACTGGGAAAGGGAGCCAAAAATTGTTTAAAAGTGGATAAAGAATAGATACTTCTCTAGTCTGAACATTTTTTAAATCCCTTTTTGGTCTTTTCCTCAATTGCAGTGTTGCGGTTTTTACCGGTGTTTAGAATTAAAATATTACAGTGTTTGGAGGTGAAATGATTATTTATGCAATTGAGGAAAAATGCAAAAATTACATATTTTCCAATGCTGTAATGAAAAACAAAACACATCTAATGTAATTTAAACATTAAAAAACATTTTATCAATATTTCCATAAAGAGATTTTGATTAATTTTCAAATTAAAGTTTTATTTTAAAAAATTAAATTTTTTTAAATATTAATTACTTTATAAATATATGTATATATATATTTTTTTTAATAGATTTTCATTATATTTATTAATTATAAAGTCGTTTATTGTAGATGTGATTATGTGTATGATTATGCGATACCCCGCTTAAAGTGGGGCGCGAAGATTGTATATTATAATGCATTTATCGTCTCCTGTTCACGTTGTAGCACAATTGGTCTTGAAAATTAGCGTCTTTTTTTTAATTGCACCAATATTGTTGCAATAATAACGTGTGGCCGTGGACGAGAAAATCTTGAAAATAGACTACCGGTATCTCGGCCATCTCTATTTTTTTAAACCATTATTGCCCTAAAAATAACACATATTCATTAATTATTTCGTTATTCCAGAATGGATTGTGATATTGCTTCATATCACGTCGAATCGTTTGATTTTCTCGTAAATTCTGGGTGCCAATTCGCCGCACAATCAGTTCCTGCCGAGAAATTCCGTTTAAAAAACGGCGACAGTGTTGTTTTCAAATATACTTCAGCACAATTGTCAAAGCCAACATTGGATAGTGGGGTAAAATAGAAGAAAATATATGTATTTAAAGATATCAAAAAATTATTTAGTCGAAAGTTAATAGCGATCAGTTGCCACTTTATCCAGCAGAATGCCGTCAGAGAGGTCTAACATACGCAGGAAATCTGAAAGTTGGAATTGATGTAAGAAGTGAAATCTGTGTTTTTTTTTAAATTTGTGCACCATTTTCAGATTCACGTAAATGGTCAACGATTAGACATTATCGAGACAATTCTAGGGCGGGTAATTTTAGCAAAGGAATTTTTTTAACTTCCTAATTTTTCAAGGTTCCAATTATGTTATGCTCAACAGGATGTCATTTGAGAGATATGACTAGAAAACAACTCGTGAAATGTGGCGAAGAGCCAATTGAAAAAGGAGGATATTTTATCGTCAATGGATCTGAAAAGGTTTTTCCTATGGATTTTCGAACAAAAAAGTAATTTCAATTTTAAGGTTATTCGATTGTTGGTCGCGAATCGCCGAAATTTTCCAATTGCAATTGTCAGAAAAACGTTTAAAGAGAAAGGAAAATTGTTTTCCGAATTCGGAATCATGATGAGAAGTGTTAAAGAGAATCATACCGCAGTTATGATGACACTGCATTATTTGGATACCGGGACTATGCAGTTGGCTTTACAGGTAGGCAAAAACCTAAAGTGTTTCTTTAATATTAAAATCTTACGGTATTTGTACCTAATAAATTCAGTTTCGTCGTGAAATCTTTTATGTTCCGCTGATGTACATTGTGAAGGCGCTCACCAACAGAAATGACGCCGTCATTACGTCAGAATTCACCGGGTAATTATTACAGTTGTTCCATTAAATGTGAAATTTTATGTTTGAAGTGGTCGCAAAACTGATCAATTCTATGAGTCATGTGTAATTAGCATGTTGGCTCAATGCCAAGATGAAGGAATTCTTCATCAAGAAGGCGCTCTTCGTGCTATCGGCTCGCGATTCCGAGTTGCGATTTCCGATCGAATAGGACCATGGGAAGATGATTTGGTATATTAAACCACTTAAATTATTTATTTTTTACCGTTTTCAGGTTGCTGGTAAATTTATATTAGAACAATGTGTGCTTGTTTATTTAAATGATAATGAGGAGAAGTTCTACACTTTGGCTTACATGGCACAGAAATTAATAGCTTTAGTTAAAGTAATTTTCATTCCACAAAAATATTTACAAAAATTGGGATTTTCAGGGAGAATGCGCTGCTGAAACGCCGGATAATCCGCAGTTTCAAGAGGCGTCTGTTTCGGGTCATATTATGCTTTTAATTCTTCGCGAACGAATGGAGAACATTTTGGGAATGGTCCGACGAAAAATCGAGTACCTATCGGCGAAAAAAGACTTTGTTCTAACATCGTAAGTACCTCAGTATTAATCGAATATTACTTTCTTTTAATTTTCAGCCAACAATTCTTAAAATGCCTTGGAAATCATAACAATGGAGAAATCACGCGCGGACTGGCATACTTCTTGGCGACCGGAAATTTGGTTACCAGAGTTGGATTAGCTTTACAGCAGGTTATTTTCTTATACGTTTCGCGAAGGAGCTAATATCGACGTCGCTCGACAATTGGTTGAATGCCAAAAAAATAATGACAGTATTCTTGGCACAAAACTAATAGTGTAGATTTGCGGGCCTAAATATAAAAAGATAGGTTAAATGGGCATACCGAAACCTCTTAAAATTTTTTGCATTTTGCCAATTTTCCGCAGTCGCGCGACGCCGACAATAGAAGAAAAGGATGAAGTTGTTTAAAAATCTGCTGAAAGAAAGCTATTTGATATAGATACAAACGGAAATTTCTTTCCAGTTTCAATAAATTTCGATAAACGGTTTCGAAAAGAAATTGAACTCAGATCGCGGATATCGTCATTTTTTTTGGTTCGTGTTTCAAAACAAATTATTTTAGGATACTGGATTTTCGGTTATTGCCGAACGAATCAACCAGCTACGATTTGTTTCACATTTCCGTGCCATTCACAGGTTTTCCATTCATTCAACATACTTGTTCAATTTTTTTCATTTCCAGAGGAGCATTCTTTATGGAAATGAGAACCACAGACGTGAGAAAGTTGCGTCCCGAAGCATGGGGCTTCATTTGTCCAGTGCACACTCCTGACGGTGCCCCGTGTGGTCTTCTGAATCACTTGACGGCGTCGTGTCGTATTGTGACACATCTCAGCGATAACTCGAATGTGACTGCTTTTTTGACCGAACTGGGAATGTATACACACAAAACGATTGCACTCGCGCCAAGAGATCAAGAAGTGCATTTAAAACATAATTTGGTTTGTATAATAATTTGACCTATTTTAGTATTATCCAGTTCTTATGGATGGCCGATTCATTGGATATATTCCAATCTCCAAGTCAGCTTCAATTGAGAGATATGTTCGATGTGCAAAAGTGGCGAATGATGCCAGAATTCCATATACAGCTGAGGTTCGAACCTCATGATTCCTAACATTGTACTATTTTGTCTGCAGATCGCTCTTGTTCGTCGTTCAACAGATGTCAAGAATATTCAAACTCAATACCCCGGATTGTATATTCTCAGCGATTCGGGTCGAATGATGCGACCTGTTCGAAATCTGGCAATGGATGCCGTTGAGCATGTTGGAACTTTTGAGCAAGTCTATCTTTCGATTGTTCTTGATCCTGAGGAAGCAGAGCCAGGAGTCACACTTCATCAGGTCAGTCGACCTTCTGATTTGAAATGAACTTTTTGTATATTCCAGGAACTTCATCCATCTTGTTTGTTCTCGTTTGCTGGAAATCTCATTCCATTTCCAGACCATAATCAATCTCCGCGGTAATTTATCATCTAATTAACCTGTTTAATTATAATTATTTTTCCAGTAACGTCTACCAATGTCAGATGGGTAAGCAGACAATGGGAACAGCGGTGCACGCATGGCACACAAGAGCAGATAACAAAATGTATCGGCTGCAGGTATTTATTCGCATTCCACTAGTATCTCAATATATACTTGTATTCCAGTTCCCGCAGCAGCCTCTTCTCAAGCTTGATGCTTACGAAAGATATCAAATGGACGAATATCCTCTGGGAACGAATGCGTGTGTCGCTGTTATCTCGTACACTGGTTTCTTCCGCTTTTATATTAATTATAATGAATTATGATTGTTTAGGATATGATATGGAAGACGCTATGACAATTAATAAGGCATCGTATCAACGAGGATTTGCACATGGAACTGTCATTAAAGTGGAAAGGTAGAAAAAACACAATAATTTAATTTAATCAAAATTCTTGGGGGGTAAAATTGTAAACATCGAGATGTTCTTGAAATATTTGTGAGAATCTTTAAAGAGCCAATGCGGAAAAAAAAAGGATTTGTTTCTTTACAGAATTAATTTGGTGACGGAACGTGAACGCAAGACAATTTTCCACAAAAACCCACGAGAATCGATTTCAACAGTCGGAGAGGATGGACTACCAATTCAAGGCCGGCGATATTTCCTTGACGAAGTTTATTATGTGACGTTTAACATGGAAACAGGAGAATATAAGAAGCACAAATTCCATTATGCGGAGCCCGCTTATTGTGGAATTGTGCGATTGGTACAGGATAATGGAAGCGATGATGGAGCAAAGGTGAGGAGCAGACGAATTAAAAATTTTCTCGATTTTGTCCGTCTCTGGAATCTCAGTAATAATGAATTTGAAAATTGAAAATGACACTTTCAGCATGCTTTGATTCAATGGCGTGTTGAGCGTAATCCAATTATCGGTGACAAATTCGCTTCAAGACACGGACAGAAGGGTATCAACTCGTTCTTGTGGCCTGTTGAGTCGCTGCCGTTCTCGGAGAGCGGAATGGTGCCGGATATCATTTTCAATCCTCATGGTTTCCCATCTCGAATGACAATCGGTAGGGCGACCAACACAGTACAGAATTTGAATTCATTCGTTCAGGAATGATGATCGAGAGTATGGCCGGAAAATCGGCGGCAATGCACGGAGAGAATTACGACGCCTCGCCATTTGTTTTCAAGTAATTTGCCGGAATTTGCCATTCATAAAAAATCGCCCTTTCTTTTTTTCAGTGAGGACAACACGGCCATCAATCATTTCGGTGAGCTGCTAACGAAATCCGGCTACAACTACTATGGAAACGAGACGTTCTATTCGGGTGTCGACGGCCGTCAAATGGAAATGCAAATCTTCTTCGGAATCGTTTATTATCAGCGATTGAGACACATGATCGCCGATAAATTCCAAGTACGCGCAACTGGGCCGATTGATCCGATCACTCATCAGCCGGTGAAAGGACGAAAGAAAGGCGGTGGAATTCGGTTCGGTGAAATGGAAAGAGATGCTATTATTGCGCACGGAACCTCGTTTGTGCTTCAGGTGAGAGAGAGGGCCATCCAAAATAATGAGGGTTCCGTTTGCTTTTCGGGTAAAGGTCCCCAATTTCTCGAAGAGAGCCCGCCGCAAGATTGATTGCCTCCTTGAAACGCTTGTCTTGCTCGGTTTAATTAAATCGCCTTCATCTTGTATTCAAATGCCCCCCCCCCCCCTCCCCGCTCAACTCAAATTCGTTTGTCAAGCTTCAATTCGTTCGTTGCAGGACCGCCTACTAAACTGTTCGGATCGCGACGTCGCCTACGCATGCCGCCGCTGTGGATCCCTTTTGTCTGTGTTGATGTCTAATCGACATGTTCATACAGCTGTTCGAAAGAGAAAGGTTTGACCTATTTATGAGAGATATCTTCCGATGCGAACCAACTAGCATCGAGTTTATCAAGTTTTTTTCGGGAAAACTTGTAGAATTTGCCAAAATCTGTTGTGGAACAAAAATGTTGAAATTAGCAAACTTTCCAAATTAAATTTACTCTTTTAGGGAATCGACGAACCAATCGATTACTCTGAGAAGCAAGAATGCCGATCATGTGGTAGAGACGATCAAGTTTATCTGCTTCAAGTTCCACGAGTGTTCCGCTACCTTACTGCCGAACTCGCTGCAATGAATGTCAAGATTAAGCTCGGAATTGAGCATCCATCCAAAGTATGCGGAAGCTGATCACATTGTCAATTCTCGTTGTTATTGTTTCTGTTAATGTTGCACTTTTAGTTTTTATTGTTGAATTTTCTGTTTGTTGTTGACTTTTGTTATGAATAAATAAGTCTCGCTGAAATTTCTTAACACAAATTCAAAGACAACCATTTTTTTTTCGATTTTTTATTTTAACACGGTGGAACATTTGGCATAAACCAACCACCAACAAGTAACAGAAAAATGATTAACAGTAGTGGCTTAGCCGATTAGAAAACAGATGGAACGGTTTTCAACAGTTTTGGATGGATGCAAATTATTCTTTGCCAGCATTCTCAAGAACACTGGCGGCTTCAGCAACCTTTGAGCGGAAGAGGTCGTCATCTTGGAGCATCATAATGAGTTCCGAATTGTCGATCTCAAGCATCATTCCCGTGATTTTTCCGGCGTCCTTGTGGCCGGGGTGGATTTTCTCGATAAGCGCATAAATGCGTTCACCAAGAAGCTGTTTTTGCTCCTGTGGAGCGGCGGAGGCAAGCATGTGGGAGGTAAGCGGTTCCTGTCCTCCGATGACAATTCCTTGAGGTCGTCCCTGTTGTTGAGGATATTGCTGATAAGCTTGTGGAGCTCCTTTAGCAACCGCTGGTTGTTGTCTTGGTGGCTAAAAGTTTTATTATCAGATAAGGCGATCTCTTATTCGATAAAATACCTGTTGTCTTGGAACAACTGGCGGTTGTCCTTGAACTGGTGGCATTCTTTGTTGGCCAACGCGAGCTCCTTGCGCAACTTGGCTGTATTGTTGGGGCTGTCCGCGTCCAGCAGCCTGAGCATTTTGCGGCCGTTGGCGACTCTGAATATCGTACAGTTAGAAAAACTGAGACATGACGTCATTCATTACCTGTGGGAAGACTGGAGCCGTTCCAGGCATGACGTATCCTTGAACAGGATATTGGTTGTTTATTCCCCAGCGACCACCAACACCGCGCGGCTGATTGTTGAATCCACGTTGTTGCTGAAATCATTTAAAAAGTTCGCATTTAATAATTATTCGGTCCTTACCGGCATAGCATTGGCAAGATAGAATTGGTTTGGACCTGCGGTTGTTGGGTTGTACATGTTCGGTCCAGGAACATTGTTATGCATACGCATGTTCGCAAGGCGTTGCATGTATTGGGAAGCGAGCTGAGCGCGACGATCTTCCTTGCGTTGCGCGAGAGCAACATAGAGTGGTTTGGAGCAAACCATCTTGGAATTCATCTCGGTAACAGCCTTGGTGGCTTCTTCTGGCTTCTCAAAGCACACGAATCCGAAGCCTTTGGATCTTCCATTTTCGTCAGTCATGACTTTGGCACTGGTGATGGTTCCGAAGGATTCGAAGTGAGACTTCAAGCCTTCGTCATCGACACTCTCATCCAAGTTCTTGACGTAAAGGTTGACACCGTGGTACTTTTGCATTCTTTCGGCCTGAAAATAGTAATATATAAACTATTAGTTAAAGATGTTTTTTAAACCTTCATCATTTCGTGCTTCTTCTTGAGCTCGGCTTGTCTCTCGGATTTCTTTTGAGCGCGGCAAACAAAAATTTTGCAATCGGTGCCTTCCAAGACCTTCTCGTTCATGGCATTGACAGCCTGGAAAGCAAATTATTATTAGAAAATATTTTTCCTATTATTAAAGTACCTTCTCAGCATCTTCTGGCTCGGCAAAAGCGACAAATCCGAATCCCTTTGATTTGCCGTCGACGGTCATGACAGCGCAGCTGGTGATTTTTCCAAACTGAGAGAACAGTTCTTCGAGTGACTTCTCATTGAGATGATCGCCAAAGTTTTTGACGTAAACATTGGTGAATTTCTTGGCAGTTTCACCCATCTCGCGAATTCGTTGAGCTCTCGGTTGGAATTTTCCAACAAACCTGAAAAACAAATATATTGATTTATTTCAATATCACATTATTGGCTACGTACACTTTCTTTTCAGAAAGAAGCATGCCATTGACTTTCGCAATGGCATTTTGAGCTGCTTCTTCGGTCTCAAAATGGACGAATCCGTATCCTTTGCTGTTTCCTTCCTCATCAGTAGCAACCTGCAAACGAATTAACGAATATTTTCGAAAAATTGCGAAATTCCACCTTGCACGAAAGAATGCTTCCGAACAAGGAGAAAGTATCATAGATTGCTTTGTTGTCAATATTCTTGTCCAAATTCTTGATGAAGATGTTTCCAGCTCCGGAGCGACGCATGGCAGGGTCGCGTTGAGACCACATGATTCTCATAGGTCTTCCATGGAGCACTTCGAAATTCATGGTATCCATCGCTCTCTCAGCTAAAAAATTTTGACATGAAAATTTGTACACGTTACACTTTGTCACCATCGGCAGGTTGCTGGAAGTTGACATAAGCATATCCAAGTGAGAGACGAGTAGCGTTGTCGCGGCACACGCGGATGGACAAGACAGGTCCAGCGGTGCTGAATCGTTCGAAAAGCGTAGCTTCAGAAACTTCCGGATGAAGGTCTCCGACGTACAAAGACGCCATCGAGTAAGAAGTAGTTGATGGGTTTTGGATACCTTGAGCAGCCATGTTTATTCCTGCAAAAAAAAAACAATTATTGAAAATCAATAACGAAAACAAGACAACAACAACAACACACCTTTATGAGAGAAGTCAGCCGAAGATATTTTTTTGGACTTTTATAGATTTTTTGAATTTTTATGGGTTTTGAACGTGTTTAGGGATTTATTGTCCTTTTGCTAGAAGCCAGGAGAACTCGGATCCCAAAAACCGAAAAAGAGAAAGTGGCGCGTTAAAGGGAGGCGCGTCAATTTTCGTTGGTCTCGCAGCGAGGTCATGTGCAACCGTATACGCGTCGACCGCAACGCGTTCCTACATTTTATTTTTACGATTCCTACACTTTTTGGGCCTATTTTATACATTTTTCAAAGGTTTTTTAAAAAATTAATTTCAAAGTTTCAAAAAAATAAATTATAAAGTTTATATTGGACAATTTTATCGCATCATACTATTCTGAAGCCTACAATCATATGCCATTCTTCTTCAAAAATAGTTAAAAAATTCAATTTCACCTGATTTGTTCCTTCAATGGATTTTAAGTTTTAACCCAACTTTCTTGTTGTCTTTTAAATAAATAACGCGCGTTAGTCTTTCATATTCACGTTGAAAAAATATTATTTTTCAGGTAAAACGCAATGGCTCCAGCTGCTAAGCCACAGGTTAGTGAAGTTTCTCCGGAGTTGAATTTTCGAACAGAGATGGAGTAATCCGGAGTTCGAATTTTTAATTGAGAAGGAGTAAACTTCCATACTCAATAATTAATACGCCTCTGGATGCTTCAACTGTGTTGAATACCAGTACACTCCGGATCATTGTCGGCAGCTTTAACAATGGTTCATTTAGGTCAAAAAGACTGCCGAGAGCATCAACTCCCGTCTTTCCATGGTCATGAAGACCGGAAAGTACGTGTTGGGATACAAACAGACCCTCAAGACCCTCCTCAACGGAAAGGCCAAGATCGTCATCATCGCGAACAACACCCCACCATTGAGGTTTTTACTATTTCTTAAGACATCTTTTCTAATGTTACAATGTTGCAGAAAGTCCGAGATCGAGTATTACGCCATGCTCGCAAAGACCGGAGTTCACCACTACAATGGAAACAACATTGAGCTCGGAACCGCCTGTGGTCGTCTCTTCCGTGTTTGCACTCTTGCCGTTACTGACGCCGGAGATTCCGATATCATTCTTAGCGTCCCATCGGAGACTGCTTAAAGCCATTGTTGTTGTTAAAATAAATTGTTGTCATTTTAGTTTAATTATAACAAGGAAGTTCGAAATTCGTTTATTGCATGTGAGATGGTTGTTCAGTTAGAGTCTTCATTTGCGCTTCGTGAATTATATCCCGTATTGTCTTCTGAACTTTTATTAATTGAACACGGTTTTTGTAACCGATTTCTCGAAGTGGGTGGTAGAGTGATTTGCCTGAAACGGTATTTGCGATTTTGTAGAGATAAAGAATGCATACAGAAGGCCATATATTCATCAACTTGTTCGGAATCGTCCGGTTTAATTCGTTTAATGTTGTCTTCATACTAAAAGACGAATTTGTACGGAACGACTTTAAACAGACTAACCGTTTCAGCTTGACGCTTAATTGTACGTGTAGAAGGGCTTTGACTATAAGCTGAATCCAGAAACATGAGCGCATTGAAATATTTCCACTTCGGCTGAATCAAATTACCGTCCTGGTCAAAAGTGATCTAAATTTAAGCTTGATTAAAACGAATAAGAAAAAAATTGATAATCGAATTGAGTGTTGATTATTGGGAAAATTTGTTTCCGGGAAAATAGAATATTATATAGGCCTAAATTCGAACCTTTTTCCTTGTTTTGACAAATGTATCTTTAAGATTTTTCCAATGGATTCAAATTGAACTGTTGGCTGACGGTTTCGGCAACCTCCATGAGCAGCCGTTTTCGGTTTGCTCCTCCATTTTTCTCTTTTGCGAATTCCAGATTCCCGGTCTCCGACTAACCGCTTCAATAATCGCAAATCGAATCCCATCGGGAATTTGATTTTGCGAGCTATCGGGAAACAACATCTGTGGTGGTGGCTGCTGCTAAAAGGCCCTAGTTTATTTCGTACACTAATATTCCGTTACCGCATTCAAAATCGGATCGTTCGAGTACATCGCCGTCTGATTCCTCATCCACTTGTTATTCATTGCTCAAATACGCGACGAACGCGGCAAATTGTAGACGCCCGCGTCGGTTTTCAACAGCGTGCGACGCGTCGCGTGCGGCGAACGCGTGCGACAACGAGCAAAACGAACACAACGAATCTAATTCATTCCTCTTGATACAAGAACAATTATGGCAAATTATTATGCTATTATGGCAAAATTGTTTTTTTTCTTCTTCTAACAACTATTTATTTATTGTGTCGGCCGATAATGTAGCGGATGTTCGGACGAAATCATCGGAAGCGTCGGCGAGTGCAAATTCACACGACACGGGAATCGTTTTCCAGCAATGTCGAGCTCATAAGTTCCGCGATTAATGAAATCGGCAGACACTCCGAATTCCTTATTTTCGATGAATGCGATGCACACCTGCAATTTTCGGTTTCGAGTGTTGACGCTAATTATTTATTCAGCATTATGCGAACCGCCGGCGACCGTCGGTGCGCTTGTCAATACGACTGCACACCACTAGGAATAATCCATTTCGGTCAATAGTTGGTTGATGGGCAGAGATGAGAGAGGGAGCAAACCAAATAATTCAATGGGGACCGGTAGATAGTTAGCATCAAAAAACATCAATTTAAAATATTTGAGGAATTTTCATAAATTAAGGTGAACTAAAAATCATTTTTCAAGCCTTTGGGTCAATAAAAATCGAGGCCAATTTAAGGGAAATACGATTGGTATTAAATCAACCAAAGTCAAAATGAGCTTACTTGGCATCCAAGCGTGAATCCGTATGCCGCTGACGTCGTCAATCCACAAGGCCTTCCGTCTCTACAAATTGATTTTTATCAATTTCAAAATTTCATTGTGAACTTACCTATATAAAGTCTCTCCACCCTGTGGCCACGGATCCGTTTCCTTATCGTGACTATCAATGAGCAACTGTACAAATCGCTTCGAGACCCCTTTCTCGACCTGCTCGAGCAATGCTTGTTTTCCAATAAAGTCTTTCTGAAAATTAGAAATCAATCGAGAAAAGTGCAGCATAATTAAGACACACAAAGCACAAAAAAGTCTCGAAATAATACAGTAGGTTCTTTAGAAGGACGTTCTGTATTTTTTCTCGAATTTCTAAAATTCTATACGTGAAATTGAGACAAGACTTACCATGAAAGGATCGTTTGAATTCTGAAAACTCAAGTTTTTCTATTCAAGCTAAATAGATACGAACTGTCTCTTTTAGGTCAAATTTAAAATTTTTCTAATTTAAATTTTTAAGTTTATATTGGCACAAAGCGGGTATAAAATTAATCTCCTGAATTACCTTAAAATCAACTCGGAACATTCTTCCGCATTCAACCGGCGTCACCGTTGCATTGATATCCTGTCCCCAGTATACGTAGAATTTCTCAATTCTCAACTGACGAAGTGTATAATATCCTGCATGCTGCAGACTGTATTCCTGGCCGGCGTCGAGCACCTTCTCGTACACATTTTGAGCGACCTAAACGTCATTAAAAATATGCATATAAAAAATGAATCGAGCATTTGGTATTTAAATTACCTCATTTGGTATATAAATGACCCATCCGAGTTCACCACAATGAGTCACACTTATTGCACGAATTCCCGTAGCCATTCCAATGTTGATTTCCTTGAATAAAATTGTGATATGCAAAAGAAGAAGAGAACGATGGAAGACATACTTGACAACGGAATGTTGGGAATTCAGCAGTCGACATCGCCAATCCGGTGACATCGCTCATCAAATATCTCGAGGAAGGTCCGATCAAATCAAGCGCGGTATAGGCGCCGGTCACATCCTGCACGTGAACTTTGACTCCCATTCGATCGATCCATTTTTTCATCCAAACAAGACACCGTTCTTGCTGAATTGTCGGAGCAACCATGAAGAATCTGAATTATTTTATATGATGAGGGCTGAAATTGAGAGCTCAAACTTGTTCTCTCCGAGTCTGCTCAAGGTACAATCCGTCACATATCCTCCCATTTTGTGTTGCATTCCCGTGTAAACGGTTGTTCCCACAGGCTCATCGACATTTGCCGAACACAGGTACTGTAGGAATTTCACCGAGTCGGGACCCGTTATATCGTATTTGCTGAAGCTGCTCATGTCGATGAGTCCGACTCGTTCGCGACAAGCCTCATACTCACTCGAAACTCTGCAAATCGAAATGTCTGCGTGTGTGCGTGTTATGAGAATGGGAAACTCTCGACACTACCTGTCAAACCACTCCGGTTTTCCAATGAGTGCATCCTGACCTTGCAGAAGAGCATTCCTTCCAGGTTTTGGCGATTTTTCAAACCATAGCGGCCTTTCGTAACTAAAAAAAGGTGTGTTAATATTGAAATTTTATTGAATTATTCACCCCATAATTTCGCCAAAAACAGCACCAGCATCCCTCAATTGGTGATATATCGGCGCCATTCGCAAATTTCTCGCAGTATGACATTGATGTGAAGAATATAGATTCATATAAGTTTGAGCTGAAAATGCAAACATATTTGCAAAGATAATCAATCAGAAAGGATGACCAGCGATTTCCGGAGTCCGTTCGATGAGATATTGGCTATTCGCGTGAAGATCAATGAATCTTCCAACATCAACTCGAGTTACATCGGCGGTCTTAGCAACACCATCGCAAATGATCTCAGACAAGAGTTTAGCGAGTCCTCCGGCCAAAGAGAGTCCTTGTCCGTTCATGCCACACATCACATAGTAACCTTTCGCCTAAAGTCAATCATTCCATTTTTTAAAATTAATTTAAGATCGTACCTGACTACTTTCTCCAATTGTCGGTAGCTTATCCGGTGTATAAGACTCCATTCCACAAATCAGATCACCGTGATTGACTTCTCCGAGCATTCCGCATCGGTGAATCAGCTTTTCGAGATTTTTATCTTAATTTAAAAAACGATTGAAATAAAAATGAAACCATGTATTACCAAATTTAGCCCAGTCCGGTTCTGGTTGATGCCAAGGTGTCGTGTTGTCCGACTGTCGAGCCAATGGTCGAATGCTCTGCTCAGCGAAGCCAGCGCAAAGCGTTTTGAACGAAGTGGCTCGCATCATCACATTTCCATCCAAATCGTTGAAAACTGAAATTTATACTAAAACAAAATAATGGAGTATGAAATACTTGGTGTAAGATCACTAACAGCTCCAGTGGGTAACTTCGAAGTGTGTATATACGTATATGTACAAGGATAGGTGGCGGTTTGAATGTGCTGATGGGGTAAAGACTTGCACAAAACTGTTCCAGCCCACTGAAACAATCAAAAAACGAATTGCTATTATTTTCAGACAAATATTCACAATTCCAGCAGCATCAACGAAATGCGAAGTCTCGACAAATCCGTTTTTGGTATCGACACCATATACTTGCCGTTCATCTCCTAGATGGACGTCGGTAACCGGACAATTCTCGAATATTTTCGCGCCGTGTTCTTTCGCAACTTCTGCTAATTGTTGACTAAGAGCGACGGCGTCTAACGCAACGTCTTCGGGTGAAAATAGCGCAAGCTTAAATGCCATTTAAGTTCGATATTTTAAGAGTTGAGGTGTACTTGAATATCTTCGGTTTCAAGAAACGGCCATCTCGCGAGCATTTCACTCTGGCAATCGATCAACTCGACGTTGTCATTCTGAACAATTCCGCGGCTGTACATTCTTCGAAGCAGAATCTCGTTCGACATCGTCGATGCAAAATACGTTCGACCGCATTTTACATATCCTGTAAATCAATCAGAAAATTGATAGGCTACAATTGAAAAATGAAACACACGGAATTTGCAAGTCTGCGCCAAATTCGAATACAATTTCAGCGATTCTTGAGCGACGGTCTGGATGTTGGCATCCTGCCAGAATATCGGTGCTGACACCAATCCGGCCGATAATCCGGTTGCACCTTGGCAACCAACACTGAAAAAATCAATTGGAATGAGAATCGTCTTCCATTCATTGAACATACGAATCTCGTTCAAACAGGCATACTTTCTTTCCCCGTTTTGCTAGATGATAGGCAAGAGAAGTCCCCGATATTCCGCCACCGCATATGACGACATCGGCACTCGACACAAATTTACTGCAATTTTCTGTTTCAATGAATCAAAAATCTGTTTTTTTTTCTCATCGAAAACCAATAATATGGGGGTAAAAATAAATTCAAGAAACCAATTTATTTCCTTACGTGGAATATGGTCGAGATATCCGAATGCAACGGTGCGCCAACATGCATATATACAATGATCTACAACCGAATCGGTAGAATTAAAAAAAACCGAATTTTATTCATCAATCAAATATTTCAAAGGTTTTCAACCAATTGCGTACCCTCTTTTCAAAGTACAGGCGAATCTCTTTATACATATAAATTCAATGCACAATCTCTTGCAGAATACCAAGGAATACTTGAAGCATCGGAATATTGTTCATCACATATGATAAATGGACACCTAGTAAGGCAACGTTTTCGAGCATTGGAACACATAGATCTTGAACATCGAGGGTTTCCTGAAATAATGCATTAAAATAGCAGAATGAACAACAAATGAACAATACTAACCATGATATATTCGTAAGCTTTCTTATAATTCATTCGTTTTATATAAGACATGGCAAGGATCATAAGCGCTCGTGAACGGAATGTTGGGAATTCGTAGTGTTTCGTTACTCGAATCGCTGTCTCAATGGCTTTTGAGTAATCACCGAGATAGTAATGTGCTTCAGCCTTCAATAGAAATTCTTTTTGATTTTCGATACTAGTCTTACCTTATATAGTAATAATATAGACATTTGTGCCATTGGTAATGCTCGATTCCCAATTGTGACCACAATCCATTGAATAATGTCAAGAGCATCTCTGAAAAGTAATATATTCAAAAAAAAAAAGAATTTTAAACAAATAAAACTACCTGTATTTCCGAAGTTTGAGCATCATAAACGCAAAATTCTGTGCGGCGCTGTACTGTATAACAGGATTCTTCGAGCATTTCGCCATCGTCAGAGCCATACATGCGGCAGATTCGGCATAATGTGGGGTCATATCGGGATGACGCGGCCTGCAAATTGCAACTTTTACAAAAAAGTATTATGAAATTTTGCAATTAATTGGAAAACGATTCAAAAGTTTTTGAGATAATTCGAAGAAAACTCAAAGAATTTGAATGTTTTTTTTTACCTCATTTCATTGAAACTCCTTCGATTGCTCAATTCGTTTATTCTAGGTTTGTTGAAAAATAACCGCTCATAAGTGTCTGTGAACATGAAGGTTTCCTAGAATTTCAAACTGTAATTTTTTATTACCAATCGATAAACCTCGTAAAACTCGCATATACATGCTTCCGTTATCCGAATCCATAAAATTGGGCTTGTTGCCAAAAATGGCATTGTGGGCTTCAAAAGGGCAAAAGCTTCGCGATATCGGCCGAAAAGATGAGCATCCAGTGCGCAGGTGTAGAGTTGGTAAACGTCCGGAAGAGCAACTTCTCTTTGTGGATCTTCGTTTTCTTTTATTTTGATGATTTCGATATATTTGATGAGAGCTTGTTCAAAGATTGCTCGTTCTTGACGATCGCGAAATCTAGTGATCCAGTAGACAGCGGTGTTATGGTTTATTGTTCTTCCGGATTTATTAAATTTCGTTTTAAGGATTTCGAGAATCTCCTTTTCCACTTTTCCTTTGAAGCATTCCACTTCAATGCATGTGAAGAACTTTAAATTACATTTAATTTTTCCTTTAAAAAAATGGAATTTACTTCTTTTTGGAGTTGAACGTTCGCTTTTTGGTCTACAAAAATTTCTACGGTCTCCGGATGTTCACAAGTTTCTTTTGGAAAGGCCAACATGCAGCGAGCAATCATCCGCAGTTCTGTAAAATGTACTACCAATAATTTTTCTTCTATATTTCTCACGATTTATAGAATCTTCATCGCCGGTAATTAATTGCTCCGCATAATCACGAAGTCCTTTGAAGTTGTCGCCATCAGAAAACGGCATTGGCGCAATGCCAGCTAATTGCGAAAGAATCATGAGAAATCAATCTGTAACAGCTGACATTTTACAAAAAAAAAACACACGGAAACTGGAATTTTTTGTGCAAAAAAATGATGGCCGAGGATTTGTCCGTGTGGACTACATGTTGGCTTAAAAATGCATGGACGACACGGCCTTTCGCATAGATTGGACATAGAGATTGTGTGGATTTACGTGAATATCTTTAGAATGTTGCTTTAAAGGCATTTCAAAAATAATCTGAAAACGCGTCCAGTGTTTTACTTTTGGTTACAACGCAATAATCACAATATTCATTAATCAATAAGAAAAAAAAAACACAGCTTACACACTTTACGAAATATTTATAATAAAACTCGTTCATTTCCGCAACTTGTAACTTTTTCAGTACTTACTCAAATATAAGCAATAAAGTAAATTAAAATGTAATCAGGGTGAAACACAAAAATTCGAATTCCCACGTGAAAAACCTGTGGAGCCTCTAACCGTGGCAGAGGAATTTTGCGGCCGCGATTCGCATCCCGAAGGGATTGAGAGAACTGTTTGCCGCTGCTTAGGAATTCCATTCAATACGTTATTCTCTAACTGTTCGCTTTTCAAGCTATTATGAATGAAAATAATAGCTTGCCAGTGGCAGCGGCGAGAAAAAGGACCACACAAACGAATGCCTCATCAAGCGTAGGTTATTCATAATTTTCGTAATTTCAATGCTACTTTTAGCCAGAAACTGGTCTTCTGATTAATGTTATCCGCTCACTAACCTCTAGTGTGTCCGAAGATCAACGAGAAATTGAGAAAGCGAGGCTTGAAAAAGGATTCAGGGAATCTGGAGAATTAATTGACCGACTCGTCAAAAGTAACTTTTGTGTTAGTGTTTTATTAATTTTAACTAATTAAATTGTAGATCATCAAGCTGATGTTGACGAATGTCTTGATTCCTTTCGGGATGTTTCCGCGAAAGTTTCAGGTTTCTTGAATTCTTTGGTATTTTCTCCAAAATTATTTTCAGATTGTCGGGAACGCATCCGTAATGTGAAAAATGCTCTACAAACTTGTAAGAGTTTGCTGGAATTGAAACGAGACGATTTGAAGAAGCTTTGGCTCGAAAATGCTCAACAAAAAGCGGTGTGCGAGATTTTAGCTCAAATGTAAGTTAAATTATAAGGAAATTGAAAAAATATATATATGCATATTTGTAGTGAAAAATTACGGGAAGGACCTGCAAAGATTGAGTGTCTTATAGCTAAAGAGTCTTATCAAAACGCAGCGGCAATTGTTACAGAATCTAGTATGACTTTTGCAATTTTTCTGAATTAAAAAATATTTTAAGGAGAAATAATGAATGGAAAAATGTCGAGAATCGAAGGTCTCAGCCAATTAAGGAATCAAATCGAAAACTATGCGCAAATTTTATTCGAGAAAATCAACGACACCTTAGTCACTATGCTGATTATTGAGCCGTTTGAAAAACATGTGAGTTGTAGTTTTAATACAAGTTTACAAAAACAAATATTTGAAGCTAATGACAATTGTCCGCACAATTCCGGAACATAAAGTTCATCAAAATCAACATTGTTCGTCGATTTATGAAAAAATGAGAAATGGATTTAATGTGGAGCCGGCGAAAACTCGGCTAAGTAAAGCGGTTGAAGCATTATCAAATTTGGAAGGTGGAAATTGGGATATTGACCGACTAAAATTCCTTTGCAAAAATATGATGGACAAAATGATATCGATTAGTATTCAAGTGATGAGAATTGGGTGCAATATTGATGAAAATAACGACGGAGAGCAAGCACATTTGAAACAATTTGTGCAAATGGTTCACCTTATTTTTTTAATTTTAATTTTTCCTTTTTAAATTTTAGCTTTCCGCTCAACTCGACTCCTCATGTGCTCTACATGCAGAATTCGCAGAGCTAATTGAAAAACAATGTTCAAGATCCGATGTAGTTATCTCGTTCTGGAAATCGGCCCAATCAGCACTTGAGGTCTCTTTGTTTAAAACAAGATATTTATCGAACAATCAAACCTTTTGCAGGTGGTTATCTCGGAACATCTAGATATCAATACTTCAATTGACGACACAAGCGTGAGCAATGATCAGAAAGCATTGTTCCGTTTCGATTGTACTGCGTGTGCTTCATCTCCGAATGTCGCTTCATCGAATTCGCAGCCGAAGGTTGTGATTTGTAAGCCATCCGCTTACAATATTGTGGCGATTTTCCCGATTCTCAGTCGATTAATGGAAAATATCGAGAAGCAAATTAACGAATCGCCTTGCGAATTACGGTTTTCGACAAAAACGCCCCAAATGCATATTTGAAAGAAATATTTCCAGACGATTTATGCACTCATTCGTTATGGAAATGTTTGTGGAGCGTGTCAAGACCAATTTGGCATCTCGAATTGAATCGGCCCTTCGTGGTGGAGATTCGCTAAGAGCTCCAGTCGATAATGTACGATTATTACAGTTATTTCTCGTTTTGTATGCATTAATTCCAGAAAATCTTACCGTCATGTCGTAAAGTGCTCGAATTGTGCAAAGAAGTTCATGATTTGATCATTAGCATGGATTTGTATGCTGATCGATTTGCTGCTCTTTGGTTGCTCGTCCTCACCGATTATTATAAAAATATGACCGATGTTTATGATCGGGTAAGAGAATTTTGTTAGCGAAGCCCAAAAATGGATATGAGCCTTCAGATGACTCCTAGTAGTGTTAGTGAGAATGATGCAGTAGCCACTCGCAAGCAGAAGCTTTCGGCGACGTGGACAGCCGATGACGACATCTCACGTCTTCTGATGAGTCTACCGAACTGGCACGCTGCCAATTTGTCGCCGACGACGCCTTCGGTTGAAAGCGAACAAGATGTCGGCGAGCGAAGCAAACGCGAATCGGAGATTCTCATCGGGAATCTCGGAACACAGACGCAGAATAAATTGACTGAAGCACATTTGATTACCGATATGAATGATATTCGCATGTTTGCTAGCCTTCATGAATCTCTCAGGTGGTTCAGCGATCAGGTTAGATATTACTGAAAATATTTCTATTGCAAAACGTATCGAAAATTGTATTTAATATGAGTTTACAGATTCGAGAGCTGGTTTATTCGCTTCCGGCTCATGTCCGACTCGTTCTCGACACTTGTATGGTTCAAGTCCGACTCAAAGACGGACAAATGATTGATAATGTAATATGATTTCAAATATTTTCATTTCTTTGCCATTTTGCAGAAATCCGTCCCTTCAGCCATCGAGGATTGTGTTCGGCGACTAGAAACCATCGCAGATTCTTGTCTTCTACTTCTTCATATCGAAATCCGATTCCATTGTTTCTATCATTTATCACCGCTCGCCAAATATCGAAATTCGTCAATTCACAATGAAGTTGATCCCGAGGTAAAACTACGAAAAAAAAAAACAGAAATTATTAATAAATATCGATAAAAGCTCTATTTTAAAAATAAAATAACTCAATTTGTGATTTCAGGTTGTCACTCTTGGCAAGGATCTTCAACAATTTTACAACGAGCTGAAAGATGTTCTATCTGCTTCGAAACTCTCCTACATTTTCGATGGTCTCGGTCATTTGTGTGCCTCGATTTTCATTCATTTGAGCCAATTCATGCCACGACTAACCGAGGCAGCGAAGAAACGAGTGTGCCGCAATGTGTGGGGAGTTCAGCAACGATTGTCAAGGATCACAAATCGAAGAGAATCCGATTTGGACAAGGCTCGAGCCTTCTTCGATCTTCTTCTTACCAATGATCCTGATGGATTGTTATCAATTATCCCTGAAAAACGGTGAGAATCCTCTAAATTTGATTTATTTATCAATAATGAATATTTCAGGTCAATGTTCACACCCATCGAATTAAGCTATCTTCTCGCTTTATCAGTTCGTAGTGATAAGACCCTCGCCAGTCAGCACGGTGCACTAGAAAAACGTCAGCTTCAATTAAACGCTATTCTCAAATCTTAATGTCGATACTTCGTTAATTCGCTCAGGTCTTTCATGTGCCAATATCTGTTAAATATATTTTTTTTTCAAGTAAAATATTGCTTATTACCGTTTTTTAAATTTCAGTCAATTTATTCGTTCTATCGAAAAGTAGTTAAATATAATTTTTATTGCTTCGAATCTGACGAACGTCGTCATTTCATTGAATTAATTATCAATTATAGAATAGTGCATGTCGCAGTTACTCATCGACGCGACGACATCTCTTCTGAATTACGTTCCTCTCATCAATCAATACCTTCCAGTGGCGTACGTCACTATTTTTCTAATCGAATCTGATTTATATGTTAAGCTCTTCTCAAAAACCTTCAATTGGTGAAATGAGCCATCTTGTTCGACTTGCTGGTGTCTCTGGTGCTTTGGCAATTAGTCTTGGAGCTTATGGATCTCATGGTACGTCGTTTCACACGAATAATTATCATTATTTTTTTTTAGTTTTGCGTGATTCTCCAAATGCTTCTGATCGCCGGAAAACAGCATTCGAAACTGGAAATCGTTACCATTTGATTCATTCTTTGGCACTGTTGGCCAGTAGCAAAGCAAGATATCCGCGCGTTACGGCGACATTGTTAGCAAGTAAATATTGTCGAGGTTGCGCGATTGCGGAAAATTGGCGAAATGCCAAAAAAAGAGTGGCAACACTCTTTATCAGAAATCTAAATGGGTAGAATTACGTGCCAAGCTTAATGATAGGTTAAAGGCGCACAAAAACGTCTCTCTAAATTTGTTAGCCAATTTTGCTCAATCACGCGACACCCTCAATAGATAAAAATTATTTAAGATTTTTCAGCTGGTATGCTCCTATTCTCTGGTCCGTGCTATCATTATGCGATAACTGGAAAGGAGGATGTGCGCAAGTTCACTCCGATTGGTGGTGTCACACTTATTTTGGCCTGGCTCTCATTCGTTTTGTAAACATTTATTCACATAATTTTATCACAGGATTTCAAATTGTCAAATTGGTCTTAAATCATTATAAACAGACATGCATATTTTAATCGGCATCAGAATCTGATTGATATTCATCATACTCACTCTCATTGATCCTATCTGCTTTCATTGCTTGATCGAGTAGTGCACGAACATCGGCATCCTAAATATCTTCTTTCATCTGACGCCATTTCAATTTCCAACCTTGGCCACATCAATCGGCCTCTTATTTTCGATATTATGAACAAATGGGTCCGCATTTTTCTTCAATAAAAGCTGCACAACCTCGGCATGCCCTTTATAGGCGGCAGCATGAAGAGGAGTGTCTCCGAGTTTATTCTGAAAATTCATTCTTTTTTTTACTGTTTAGAATAATTCAAAACCTGAGAAGAAATAACCACGTTCGGAACAGCTAGAAGATGCTTGACAGCTTCGATATGGCCGCCATGCGATGCCCAATAAATCGGAGTTGATCCTGATTTGTCGAGACTATTCACCGAGACCTGCTCCTGTATGCATTCGTTGAGCATTTCCATGTTGCCTCGACGAGCAGCTTCGTGCAATGGATTCGGAAGCTCTTCGACATTCTCGCTGATCACTCAAATAAAACGGAATGATTAACACACATTACGAATGGAATCAATTCAGTCCCGTTCACTGCGTTTTGGAAGATGGATAAAAAATGAATGAATAATGGATGAAAAGGAGATATGTGGTGGATCAGTTTTATAAAATCCACTTTAATCCATGTTTCATCAATTTTTCATCTTTTTTTTCGTCCACTTTTGGAAACTTGACAACAAATATATGAAAATTTCTTTAACAAATTCATTTCCCAACGTGAAGTGTCTAGAAGATTTATATCGAAAATGTACCGTAATTAGTTGGGACTAATCCCTTTCTTCCTCCGATACTCGCCGTATACCAATCATTATTTGGAGCCTGATCACTGACATACAACAAATCGCCTTCATTGAATGACAATTCTTGGTCCTGAAACGATTTCGAACTAGTAAGAAAACTACAACATGGAGAAATGAAATATCTGCACAAACCATGATGAAACGTTTCAGAATTCCATCTGCTTCGTTATTAACGTATAGATAATTTTCGAAAAAAAAAACACGGCTGCGAGAATCAGTCGCCGCAAAACCCAACTCATTCTTCCTTTTTATCGATTAGCGATTTGGATCTTATGACGTTTTTCATAGAAATTAATTGAAAAAAATCTAAAATACTAGGAAATTTGCCAGAAAATGATAGAAAATAATTGATTTTTAAGAATATTTAAGTTTTCAAATTTTTTGGAGGAGGTATTAAAAGCCGCTCAAAGTTTTATGCTTTACGCAGAGGCCGATTCAGGTAGCTATCTTTTTTTCGGAAACAATCTACATATATTCAGGTAAAAAATTTTCAAATATAACCTATGCAGTCAAAAACCCCCCCACTTTGAATGTTTTTCTGTGACGACTGGTTGAGAGGAAAAAAAGAATGACACTCACACTTCTTGCTTTAAAATCATAAAGGGCTCGATAAACTTTGACCCGTCCAGGTTTCGGAGCCGGCGGAGGCGGAGCATTTCTGGTTGCCATTCTGTTCAAGAATCTTTATATTTCCATATTTTTGTATTAATCAAAGGTAAAAATTGCCATGAAAGGCATCGATTATTGCCAAAAAACTCAAAAACTCAACTTATATAAGAGTGTATTTAAAAAAATAAATTATACATAATAAAATGTTGTTGGTCCGCATCGTTCTTCTCGGATTCGTCGAACATGTCGAAGGCAAGGAATCATTTTTCCGAAGCTTGGGCGAAGTTTTTCTGAAAGCAACGGCTTGATGTCGCTTTCGATGCAAAACAGGTTCGTCGTCAGTTTTTTCGATTTTCGCTCCTGAAAAGTGTTCATAAAGACAAAAAATACACATTTACGAATCAATTATAAATTAACATTTAACTATATATGAATATTGTCATGGATTAGGCGTATCTGATTTTGTGAATGTTAAGTATTTTGGGTATTATTCAAAGTGTGATGAATATATGCTCCGATTTACTACAAGCCCGTGCAATTCAAAATGTCCAATATTGTCAGTGCACAACTATAGTTTGTATTATTGCCGAAAACAATGACAGTGGTCTTGGCGCAAAACCAAAAGTGTAGATTTACGGACAATAAAAATTTTAATGATAATAGAAGTACTCGAATTTAGGTTTTTCTTCCGTTGTTTTATTAGATTAAATAGAAATTGTTGATTTTTTAGAGAGGTTTAGCTGCGGATTTTTTTTAAAATTAATTTTTGTGACACTTATTGGGAATTCAGAGCACATTACAGGGTGGCTGAAAATTACCCGGACTATATGAAAACCAATGTATTTCAGTGAATAATTGTTCAAACACACTCAAATTTCATATTTAGCTTATTTTTACAATAACAAACATAAATAGACTATCGGTGTCCGATTCGAAATCCGCGGTTTCTGATGACGGCGCGAAGACGCTTCGGATATGCGTCGACCGTGGCGCGCAGGTAGTCCACCGACAATTTGTCCCATTCCTCGACCAGCGCTTTCTTTAGAGAGTCCAAATTCGGGTGGGGCATAGCACGGACCTTACTCTGTAAGACCCCCCATACGGAGTAGTCCAACGAATTAAGGTCGGGAGACGAGGCGGGCTATTCTGTTGACTTGATGAAGGAGGGTAAATTGTTGGCGCACCACTCCTGCGTAAACTTTGCAGTATGAGCTGGCGTCCCGTCCTGCTGAAACACCCATCGTTGTCCACCAAAGTGTTTTTGGGCCCAACGAAGCAAGTTCTTCTTCAGGATCTCATTGATATAGTAGTCCTTGTCGATTTTGACACCCTTTTCCACGAAAATCAGAGAAAATTTGCCATTGGAGCAGATGGCACCGAAGACCATGACGCTGACGGGGAGCGACGTACGATGAATCGTCCGGCCGAGTTCTGAAGCTTCCTCGGATGTTCGGGCAAGCACTCGATGGTTTTGCGAATTGAATTCGGCCTCCACGGTAAACAGCTTCTCGTCCGAAAAGACCGTCGACAGATGTTCCCCAACCCGCGCGGCCGCCAAAAGGAGTTTTGCCTTTTGGTGCCGTTTGAGCTTGTTGGATTGAGAAAGGATTACCGCTTTTCTGACACAATAAGGAGTCAACTTAAGCTTCTTTTTCACAATGGTTGTCATTGAAGCTCGTGACATATTCAGCGCGGAAGCCATCTTTTTGATGCTCTGATGAGCATTTCGTCTGATTCTGTCTCGGACGATCTTAACATTCGAAGAAGTCGTCACCGTAGTTTTTTTTCCTATGCCTGCAAGGTCCTGGGTTGTGCGAAGATACTTGAAACGAAAAATCGCATCGTAGACGGTGCTTTTCGGAATTCCCAGATGCTTCCAAATTGCATACGTGCCTATTCCTGACTTGTGCAATACGATAATTGCGGGTCGGTTTGCATTTTGCTTCGCCATTTTGCTAAAACCGAACCAATTATCATGAAAATTTGAGAGATAGTAAAAAAAGCATTGCTAATTAAAAAAATTAAAAAACATTGCGCTGAAAAAGCACCAGTGCGCCTCACGAAGGCTCGAAATATTAGTCCGGGTAATTTTCAGCCACCCTGTAGATGCAATTTTGACATTCCTGAATATACAGTTATGAAGCAAGCATGAATAAATAGAATTTTTGAAAATTAATTGAGAAAAAGCTTTTTACCAGCTCCTTCCATTTATCCAATGAATCTCGATCCTCTCTCGTTAGAGCCTTGTTAGGTTTTGTGTGTAGTTTCTGTTTGAGGCTCAGGAATTCGTCGATCCTCATGGCAAGCTAAATAAAACATATTTTTTAAATTTAGCTCGTGCGCTGTTACTTCATTCAAATTATCATGCGTTAGCCTCCCTAGCATATATTTGGGAATAGTTTTAAACTCTTCAGCACTCAAAGCCGGCACCATTTTCTTTTGCTCGGCCTCCTTTTTCGTCGAATTATTTTCCTTTGTTTCTTCTTCTTTTTCATTTTCTTTTTCGTTGCATTTCGCGTTTTCTTGTTCCGTTTTCTTCACTTGTTTCACCTCGATACCAAATTTCTAAGCAAAAAATGAGATTTTTAAAAATTCTGCCGATCAAACCTCATCGAATTCTTTAGAATTGCATGATGTGCAAGGTTTCGTACAATTTAAGGATTTCAAGACATTTTCCATCTGCTTACATTCTCTGTCAAGTTCTTCTAGTTTTGCAAACTTTTCAAAAACTGGGGTAAATACTGAAACATTACATATTCGTCCTAATTTATATGTAATTACTTACTTGTTTGAGTTTTCAATAAATAGTCGTTGTAGAATTCAGGTGTTTTTTCAACCAAACCTCGCACAACCTCTAGACTCATTCTGAAACCTGAAAATGTTAAATATATAATTTCGAAATAGTTCAAACAAAAAAGTTAATATTAAATGTTAAATGATTAATGAACCTATTCGTGAAAAGTTTTTTGCCTGCATTGGAAAAATTAGTAATTTTCAAGAACGTTTTATTGTATGAATAGATCCATAATTATTATATTGAAGTATGAATATTGTCCAATAAAGCAAAAAATGGCATTCACTTCAAAAATCATAGAAAATATTATTTTGTTTCGTAAATTAAAATGTAAATTACAGTATCTTGTGCCAACACTTTGCAGAAAAAACCAATTACAGTAAAATTAATTTTTTTTTCAGCAAATATTTTGTCGACCGCATTTTTATACATTTTTTAAGTATTTGAAAATGTATTTTTTTTTTAGTTTGAATGAATTAATTTAATGCGAAATTTAAATTTGCAGAAGATGAATGTCAAATACAATTTAGCTTAAAGGGCTAATGCTGAAAATATTTCAATGCAGTAAAAAGGAAAAAATAATAATTGATTTACTTTTTGCTGTATTGAAATTTTCTTTTTTTTTGTTTTGACCCCTAATCCATGTAAAGCATTAACCCAAGAAAAAGTATAAAAGCGGTTTAAAAAAACTTGAAATTAAACTGTATTAATTAAAACAGCACGCGTCGAATTCAAATCGACACACAATGAGTCATTCGCGGCGGAGCGCAAATGGGATAGTCTGGCTGCCTATTTGCACATGCGCATTTTCAGGAAAATAAATATATCCTTATTGTTGATTCTGTTGATTTTTCAGTGCAATATTTAAATTCTAATAATTTAAGAAGGGAAATGCAAGATGAGCTAGACGTATTTTTAGAAGAAGCTTCAATTGCTTTGAAATTAGCTGAAGAAGGACACGATGTAGGTTTTTAACAGTTGAAATTTAAAATAAATGTGTTTCAGGTAAGTCATTTGGCTGAAAAATTAATGGAACAAGCTGATATGATCAGCGAAGTGCCATCGGAAAGTATCGATCCTCATTTTCTGTCAAAAAGTTTAGCGGTAAAGAATTATGAAATTATTTGTTTAATGGAACGAAATGATTTTAGAAATTGGCAGGAACTTCTCCAAATGTCTCGTTTACAAAATATGGTATGTCAAATACTAAATTGTCAATTTTTATTAAATTATTTTAAAGATTATTCAAAGTCACCAAGTTTTCGGTACCGATCGCCAAGAATACCAAGTTTAGAAGAAGATCTTGAAGAAGTTGAAGAAAACGGGAGAAGATTAGAAGAAGAGAGAAAAATTTTAACGGAGAAAGTCACACAAACTGTAAGAATCCAACGCTCTTCGTGAATGTGAAACCATGACGTTTTGCAGAATTCTCCTCGATTCGAAGTGCCACTTCGTTACATCGTCTCAGCGTCAGTGGTATTCATAGCCGGTTTAATATACTATTTGAACTTACCTCCAAAATGCCCTCAGCCAATATGGTGAATTGTACATAACATTCAACTATTAATTCAATCGATCTCTTAAATATTTACTTGTATTGCTAATAAATTGTTAATTATTTTATTTTTTCAAATAATCCTCATGTTATATTCTCAGTTTTACCTTTGAAAATAAAAATTTTCAAATGGATTCACAAAAAGTGCGATGGCGCGCACTTGTCTCGTCATAAAATGCTTTCCTAAATTTCTATTTTTTGCGAAATTTAGCCTATTTAATCTATATTTTTATAGAAAATGCACACGTTGGACATAAAAACGACTGTAGGACTGATCGCATGTTGCGAATGCGGAGTTGCCATCGAGCCGAATCCGGCAAACATGTGTAGTGGATGTCTGAGGTCAAAAGTCGATATCACTGAAGGAATCACGAGGACAGGTTCGAATATTCGTCAGACTTTCCAAAAAAATCAAAATTGTATTCTATTATCTAGAATCAAATTAAATAATATTTTTTGATAACAAAGTTTCTATTCATTTTAGCCACTATCTACATGTGCAAGTTCTGCGACAGATACTTCGTACCGCCTAGTGCTTGGATGCGTGCTGAACTCGAATCGAAGGAGCTTTTATCGATTTGCTTGAAAAAAATGAAACCAATGCTTACTAAAGTATAATATCATTAAAAAACTGGGTTTTCAAAAAAATTTATTTTGTTTAGGTTCGTTTAACTGATGCTTGCTTTGTTTGGACTGAAGCACATTCAAAAAGAATTAAAGTGAAGTTGACTGTTCAAAAAGAGGTGTTCACGAACACAATTCTTCAACAGGCGGTGGTTGTCGAATTTTCTGTTCAGAGTCAGGTGAAAACTTTGAACTTGCTATAGTAAATCAATAAATTAATCTATTAGAGAACTATTTAAATGTGACGAGCAATTGAACTTTTGGTTTTTTAAAAATCATACTGAAGCAGTAATGTTTTAGTTGTGTGATGATTGTCGACGCGCTGAGGCTAAAGACTTCTGGAGAGCTTGTGTGCAAGTACGCCAACGTGCCGAATTCAAGAAGACGCTCTTCTATCTTGAGCAGCTCTTGCTCAAGCACAGTGCACACAAGGAATGCACAGGAGTCAAGCCGGTTCCTACCGGTATCGATTTTTTCTTTGCCAAACAACAAGAAGCACGCAAATTCGTCGATTTCCTAATGACAGTTTTGCCATGCAAATATCACTATGCGCAGGTAATGGGAATAATTCTTATGGGAATTCATTATTTTATTTGTAGGAACTTGTATCTCATGACACAAAGAACAACACATATGATTACAAACACACATTCTGTGTAGAAATTGTGCCGATTTGCAGGTAAATTTTTCAGATATGTCCCAATATTTACGATTTGTCAAATCTACAGAGACAATATTGTTTGCCTACCAAAGAAAGCTGCTCAGCAATACGGAAACATGTCGCAGATTGTATTATGTCTTCGCGTTTCCAACGTCATCACCTTGATTGATCCGAATAATCTGCAAATGGTCGATGTTCAAGCGTATGTGAATTCCATTTTTATATAAACTATTGTTAGACTGTAGGACAACGTTCTGGCGAGAGCCATTTGAGGCACTTTGTGGTCCCAAGCAACTCACCGAGTTTTACGTTCTTGATGTCGATGTAATTGATAATTTCGAGAGAAAAGTGAGTTTTTCTAAATAGCGCCTTTTTTGGAATGATTGATTTTTAAAGTTATTTTCACGAGGTTTCAAGTTGTTTAAAATTTCGAATATTTTTTTATTTTAGGCTGGTCATGGTTTTGTGAGCAAGAAGCATCAGCTTGCGGATGTTTGGCTAGTACGGAGTGACCAAGTCGGAATGTCGGATGCTGAAACGTTATCGGCTCGAACTCATTTGGGGCACTTACTCCAACCAGGAGATCTTGTTTTGGGTATTGCCTGACATTTCAAATCAATTGGCATTTTTTTAATGTTTAGCGTTTGACATAAAAAATTGCAATGTGAACAACTCAACTTTTGATGCGATGAATACTGACAACATTCCTGATGCAATTATTGTCCGCAAGGTAAGCTATTTATTTTTGAATACTTCCAATTAAAACCAATTCAGGTGTTTGACAAGACTAAACGAGCAGCGAAACGAGTTTGGAAACTTAAGAGATTGGTTGTGGACGGAAATATTGTTGGAAATGAGACGGCTTCGGTTGCTGATGAATTCCAAGGGTTCATGGAAGATATTGAAGAGGATGTTCTCATGAGAGAAAAAATTAATATCTACAAGGTTAGTTACTTGAGGGGGTTCTCGCCATCAATTTCTCACATTTTGCAAAATTTATTTTGTTTTGATTGCTAACAAGTAAGTTATAAGTATAAATTAGATTTTCCCTCTGGAAATTAGCTTGTGGGAATATTATTGTGCTTGGCTCAATAAAAGAAAGAGTATTGTTTCGAACAATTACCATTTTTCGGATTGGGTTAAAGCTTAGGCAGGGACATTTTGGGACAAACTCTTTAACGGAAAAAATGGAGAAATAGATACTTGCTTAGTCCGAACCATTTTTGTCATTTTCCAAATTGCAGTGAAATAGGGAGAACAATTCAATTAGTTGTAACTATAAATGCGGCGGGCCGGGTCGATCTGAAAATTTTACCGTCCCGCCCTGCCATACTCGACCCGCTTTGGACTTCTCAATAATAATTTTTAACGAACACGTTTTCTTCAAATTTCAATTCCGGCATGACCGTCATGAATTCGGCTAGATTTTGAAATAAAAACCTATTTAATTCAAGCAAATTTCAGTTCTAAAGATGTTTTTTTTTACGTAAACGGGCCTATTTATTAAATGCGCTTTTTACAAAAATTACATTGAAAAAACTGGAGTGTCGTTGATAGTGTATAGAATTCGGCGATAAGCATCGGCAGGTTTTGAGAGCTCTATGCCAATCCTTACTACGGTTCGTTATTTTCCAACTGCTGACTAATACTAATACTTTTGATTGGTTCTTGAATTCCTTGTGCATTTGTACGAAATGAACCCAATATTTCAGGATGAGGATAAAATGAAACAAGTACCAATGGTTGAAGCCGACGATGATGTGATTCCGGATGCTCCAACTCTCGCCGAAATGCTCGATGACTTGAATATGGAAGACGAAGACATGAAAGATGCTGAGGCTGAGAGCGATGATGAAGAAATGCAAGAGTAATAACCATAATTTCTTTTTTTTTTCAAATAATTTTTTTTCAAATTTGTTATACTAATCAGTTGTTCCCTGTTATAATTGTTGCTTGAACCCGTAGTAATAAATCTTCAAAATCTCATTTTTCTTGCGAATTTTCGTCGAGTTTATTTCCCGCTTTTTTATTTTAAAAATAAGATTATTTTTTATTTCTTTTTTGCGGGATGGAGGGATGTTTTAATGGACAACTGTTCCAGATGTCCCAACGGCTTTTTATTTTTATCTTTTTTGCTTGATTACCTGAAAAAAAACGATAAAATTCTTTTTGCTAAAGATTGTCACAGAATTATAGTTTTTAACGGCTCTTCAAACGATTTTATGAAATTATTTCGATTTTTTGGCATTTGAGAGAAATCCGAGAAAACGGCGAAAATCACACAAAGATTTGAGAGATATGATGAACAAAGAATCTTTAAAGATATTCCGCAACCGGTTGCCATCTCGTTGTATTGTTGAACAACAAGACGTGTTTGTTTCATGATAACACACTATTTTTTTTGCTGACGAGCTTATTTCGAGAAAAATCGAAAAATCAAATTCTTCAAGAAATCAAAAATTACTTCTAGATGACTATTCGACAAACGGTATGTCTTCTCATTCCCAAACGAAATTCTCAATGATTCGTATCAACGACAGTCGGCGATCATGAGCCTGCATGTATGCAATAATGATGATAAAACAGTCTGTTGTACCCAACGATCGTGACGACACTTGTATATATATATACAGGGTGTCATTTAAGTTCCCGCACAACTTTGAAGACGTATATTTCTGAAACTAAAGGTCCAAATCAAACGAGACTCGAAATATTTTTTATCTATAGTATAACAAATATTTATCTATTAACTCTTTTCGATTCGGCCTCCTTTCGGAGCTATGACTTCACAGAGACGCTTCGGGTAGGATGCGACTGTGGTACGCAGGTATTCGATGGAAAGATTGTGCCATTCCGCCAGTAATGTCTTCTTCAGAGTCTCTACACTTGAGTGGGGTTTTGCGTTGACCTTCTCCTGCAAGACCCCACACGGAGAAGTCAAGCGGGTTCAGGTCTGGGGACCAATCAGGCAATTCGGATGACTTGATGAAGTCGGGAAAATGGGTCTGGCACCACTCCTGAGTAGTTTTGGCAGTGTGGGCGGGTGCTCCGTCCTGTTGAAAGACCCATTTCTGCCCAACGAAATGCGTTTGGGTCCAGGGCATCACATGCTCCTCTAAAAAGTCCCGAACGTAGACTTCTTTGTTCATTTTCATCCCCTGATCTGCAAAAACCAGGGGCGCTTCCCGGTTGAGCAGATGGCACCGAAAACCATCATACTGGCAGGATGTGAGGCTCGATGTATTGTTCTGCTTTTCTCAGAAGCTTGCTGGGATGTCTGGGCAAGTACTCGATGGTTTTGTGAGTTGAATGCCGCCTCCACAGTGAATAGCTTCTCGTCGGAGAAGACAGTGACGAGATGTTCTCCAGACTGCGTGCGAGCAAGAAGTTGTTTTGCTTTTTCGAAGCGTCTCTGCTTGTTGACGGCCGATAGAATTGCCGCTTTTTGGACACGATATGGGGTCAGTCCAAGCTTCGTTTTGACGATTTGTTCCATAGCGAAGATGCTCATTCCCACGTCTGACGCCATCTTTCTCATGCTCCTGTGGGGGTTTCGCCTGATCCTCGATTTGACGGCGTTTATCTTCTGAGGAGTGGTTACTGAGACGAGTCTTCCTTGTCTGGGACGGTCACTGGTCGTATTTAGCTCCTTGAAACGTTTGATGGTGTCGCAAACCGTTCTACGAGGCACAGCGAGGCGTTCAATGATGTCTCTCGGGCTCACATTTTGCTTATGAACTTCGATAATGGAAGCGCGATGGATGTTAGCCTTCGCCATTTCTCGGAAACACATCCGAAAGAGGTGAAACTTGGAAAGTAAGTAAAATATACCTTATTTAACAAAAATAAATTGTATTGGTGCACGAAAAGTGCGCCAGCCAAGCTCTTCATGGCGTCAAACTTTTGTGCGGGAACTTAAATGACACCCTGTATAGTATAGTATTAAAGTATCAAAGTACTTTTGAGTCGGTTAATCCCCCAAAATTCAAATAATTTCTCAAATTTCTCAAAAAGTTACTATTGATGTAAAAAAAAGCTCGCTCTCGATGTCAAATAGTTGAAAGAATCTCCATGATTATCTCCGAAGCTTCAATTCCATGCGACCCCGGCAGTGCCGATTCGGCACATTTCTTTCGCAATCATCTAGACATGTTGTTTTCGCAAATCGTCGTGAGAAGACCGTTTGTGTATGTGTGTGTGTTTTTTTCAACAATTGTCGTCCGCGCCGACAGCATGCGTTTCTCACATGCGCGAACGAAATACACACGTCCCGTCTGGCTCCGAGGATCGATACACGCGTCGTCTGCTTCTCGGATGTCTCTCGGCGCGCCTCGCCATCGCCTCTTGACCCTCCCGCCATCCATTCGCCTTCGGTTCAAGTCGGTTCACTTCAATACAATGTTTTTTAATGTCCCTTTTCACTTTTTCTAGTCAAATAATCACAAATGCCGAACTGTGTTTGCATTTGCGATGATGTGCTCAAACCCGCACATCACACCTTGAGTGCAAGTGTTTGAAGAAAACCGCGTTTTCATTAACGCCAGCCGAATTATTTACACATTTGTTTGTTTGTTTACTTGTTTGTTTGTTGGATGTAAGATCAAGGCCAAGCAAATTAAAATCACAGACATGTTTAGACAATTTCCATTTTTTATCATCATTAATTTGATCTACCATTATCGTTTTGCATTCGCTCCAACTAATCCCTCCTAAAAAATGGGTTAATCTGTTTTTCAGATAGACATTTATTTTTTTTCCAAATTTGTTTCAAGAGCTAATTCGAATCAAATCAACCACAACATTCCGTTTTCATGGCTGCCTCAACTGGTTCCTTTGCGGTTTTTAATCATGCTGTCTTTTTTTGCAGAATGGGCGGTCTTTCACAGTTTTTGTTTACTTCGAATCGAAAAAAAAAGAAGTCTGCGCGGAATTTCGAGAAAACGCTCATAGTTCTGAACATAAAAATCAAGAAGAACTTATTTTTCGAAGCCTAAGGGACCTGTTTCAATAAGGGCACTCTGAGTACATATTGAATAAAAATGGTTGAAGAATCATTGAACAAAAAATGTGTTCTCTTTCTCTTTTTCTCGCCACACTCCCTCTACTTGATGTTCTCTCGTCGATTGTTGACAGTAGTTGCTCGATTTTGTTCAATATTCACACTTTCTTGCAGCCCACCACCATCACCAAATGTCTTGGGTGCGATTCACCAAAGGCGGCGTCGCCATTGTGGCGGCATCGACGGCCGCGATATTAGCGTTGGATATGACGAACGAAAAGCGATTTCAGCGACAATTGGTTCGGCGGTTTTTAATCGGCTAAAATGATTAGTGATATTTTTTGTAGAGACAGCACTTCCGCACAGCGCATGCTGACCTTCTGGCAGATCTCAACAAGAGAACACCCAGCGCGTTGCCGACGAGAAAAGATATCATTGACAGTTTGAAGGTATTCACGTGAAATATTTCAAATAAAAACAATATATATACGTATATAAACAAAAATCTGTAATCTTTTTGAAAAATCGCAAAAAAATCATTGCCACGGGCGGGATTCGAACCCGCGAAGGTAATTTACCGTAAGTTCATAAGACTCATGCCTTTGACCGCTTGGCTACCGTAGCAGACATTCTGATAAAGGGGGACCACCTAAATGAGGGAAACAGACCACTCAAGAACGGGATGGTCCGTTTAGGACCATAAATCGGAGACACCTTATATTCACACTATAGCATACAGTGGTCCGTTTCCCTCATTTGTGTGGTCCCCCTTTTTCAGAATGTCTGCTACGGTAGCCAAGCGGTCAAAGGCTTAAGTCTTATGAACTTACGGTAAATTACCTTCGCGGATTCGAATCCCGCCCGTGGCAATGATTTTTTGTATTTTCCAAGATGCAATATGTCCAATTTCTATGATTTTCTAAATGTTTTTAGATGTTTTTTTCAAACTACATATATCCAATAAAATTTTTGCGGTCAAAAATGTGTAATTCTGTGATTCCGTAGATCTACACTGATTTTACGAAATTGAATATTCCACCATTCGTTTCACATCGACATTATGATGCAATTTTCAATGTGAATCATAACAATATTTACAGGGCGACGAGATTTTTGATATTCTTGTGATTGGAGGTGGTGCTACCGGTGCTGGTACAGCCCTTGATGCCACAACACGTGGTCTCAAGACTGCTCTCGTCGAGCTCGACGACTTCTCTTCGGGTACGTCGTCTCGTTCGACGAAACTCATTCACGGAGGAGTTCGATACCTTCAAGCAGCTATTATGAAGCTCGATTTGGAGCAATATCGAATGGTGAAGGAAGCACTATTCGAAAGAGCGAACCTCTTGGAAATTGCGCCACATTTGAGTTCGCCACTGCCAATTATGCTTCCTGTATACAAGTAAGCGTTCGTCAATTGCTATTTTGTCCATAAATGGAAAACTACAGACTGTGGCAAGTTCCGTATTACTGGGCAGGAATCAAAGCCTACGATTTAGTGTCCGGCAAAAGAGTACTCAAAAACTCGTACTTCATCTCAAAGTCGGAGGCACTTGAAAGGTAATTTTGCTAACATTCGTACTTATATTTGAATGTTATTGTCGACATCGGGTAATAGTAAAATATGGGCGAAATGCCAAAAAAGTAAAGAGAGGTCTCGGTGCGCAGTATCCGATTTTCCTTACGCGCGTAAATCTACACTTTTAGATTTGCGCAAAAACCACAAGTTTAAAGTTAAAATAGTTATTTTCAGATTCCCGCTTCTTCGTAGTGAAGCTCTTAAAGGCGCATTGATCTACTACGACGGACAACACAATGACGCGAGAATGAATCTTGCCATCATCCTCACAGCGATTCGACACGGAGCTGTTGTAATTGATAGCTTGAAATGATGGGACCACATAAATATTTGCAGTGTGCGAATCATGTGCGTGTTGAGAAGCTCAACAAAGATGAGAATGGAAAAGTGGTCGGAGCGCATGTCAAGGATTTGGTACGATATTCAATTTAGAAATTGAATTTTGTGTAATTTTAAAACGAAAAGAATTCATACACCAAATTGCATTTTGATTTTTGATATTTTGGAAAAAAAATGGTTTTGGGTGATGATCATTTATAATTTATTGAATGGAATGAAAATATTCCGCTCAAAAATAATTATTATTTCGAAATTTTTTTTATTTTAGGTAACTGGAGCCGAATGGGACATCAAGGCGAAATGTGTTGTGAATGCGACCGGACCATCGACCGACTCAATCCGTTTGATGGGTGATCCAGAAACCGCAAAACCAATCTGCGCTCCGAGCTCTGGTGTTCACATCACTCTTCCTGGATACTACAGTCCATCGAACACTGGACTTCTTGATCCTGACACTTCCGATGGTCGTGTTATCTTTTTCTTACCATGGGAGAAGATGACAATCGCTGGAACCACCGATGCTCCGTCGGAAGTCACTCTATCGCCACAACCAACCGATCATGACATCGAGTTCATCCTCAAAGAGATTCGCGGATATTTGTCGAAGGACGTGTCGGTTCGACGCGGTGATGTGATGAGCGCCTGGTCGGGACTCCGTCCGCTTGTCCGCGATCCGAACAAGAAGGACACGAAGAGTTTGGCGAGAAATCACATCATTGAGGTCGGACAATCGGGATTGGTGACGATTGCTGGAGGAAAATGGACGACGTATCGGCATATGGCTGAAGAAACTGTCGATACGTGCATCAAAGTAAGTAACTACGGAATTCGGGAATATTCTGGAATTCTGATTTAGGCTCATGATTTGAAACCAACAAATTCATGTGTGACCGCTGGACTTTTACTCGAAGGAGCTCATGACTACAATCCACTTCTCTACATTCATCTCGTTCAAGATTACGGAATGGAAGTTGATGTATGTTTTATTTGTTCGACGAATATATAAAATTGTTTTCAATGAGGAATATTGGTTTAGGTTGCTCAACACTTGTGCCAGACCTACGGAGATCGCGCATTCGTCGTCGCTCGAATGACGAAAATGACCGGAAAGCGTTGGCCGATCGTCGGAAACCGCCTTCATCCCGAATTTCCGTACTTGGATGCCGAAGTTCGTTATGCCGTTCGCGAATACGCGTGTACGCCGATTGACGTGATCGCGAGACGGACTCGTTTGGCATTCTTGAACACGTACGCCGCACATGAGGTCCTTCCGGAGGTCGTTCGAATTATGGCAGAAGAACTCGGATGGTCGTCGGCTGAGCAAAGAGCACAATTGGAGAAGGCTCGCACTTTCATTGATAATGAAATGGGACAGACGGCGAAACAGACGGCTGTGTCGAATGCGCCGCTCAATTTGACCAAGTAAGGGAATTTGGTTTTCATTGTTATACAACATTTTAGCATAAATCTGCCTATAAAATATTTTATTTAATTCTAGGGCTGAAATGCACATGGCTAAGGAAAGATTCGCTCAATTGGACAAGGATCGTAAAGGACACATCACTGTTAATGATTTGCGTCGACACTTTAGAGTAATCATTTTCTTTTTTCTCATTTCATTTCCAAACACCGATTTTCTAGGAACATAACCAGAAGATTGATGAACGTGTGCTTCACGAACTTCTCAACGAAGTCGATTTGAACAAAAATGGAGAAATCGAGATTGCCGAATTCTTCCAGGTAACATCATTTTTTGTTCGAGAATTTGAAAAAAGAACTGACAGATTTTCATTTTTTAATCTACATTTTTCGATATTTCTACTATCAAACATTCATTCTTCGTAGGTTTGTATTGTTTGATGCACTACAAATGTCAAACTATCTACTTATGAATTAAAACCTAATAATTTTTAAATATTATTTTTAAAAAATCGCAAAAAAATCATTGCCACGGGCGGGATTCGAACCCGCGAAGGTATTTTACCGTAAGTTCATAAGACTCATGCCTTTGACCGCTTGGCTACCGTAGCAGACATTCTGAAAAAGGGGGACCACCTAAATGAGGGAAACGGACCACTCAAGAACGGGATGGTCCGTTTAGGATCATAAATGGGAGACACCTCATATTCACACTGTAGCATACAGTGGTCCGTTTCCCTCATTTGTGTGGTCCCCCTTTTTCAGAATGTCTGCTACGGTAGCCAAGCGGTCAAAGGCTTAAGTCTTATGAACATACGGTAAATTACCATCGCGGGTTCGAATCCCGCCCGTGGCAATGATTTTTTGTATTTTCCCAGATGCAATATGTCCAATTTCTATGATTTTCTAAATTTCTCCCAATTTTTTAAAATCAATTTTACTAAAAATTGTTGCGTTTTTTTCGTCGTAGTCTCTAGTAAAATATCAAATTCTAAGTATATACTGTCATATCCGAATCGAATATGACAATTATCGAAACCAGTCAATTTCGGAGCCGAAATTTGATTTCGAAACAAAAAATTACCAAAGCAACAATAGTTGTATAGATTTGTTAAAAGTAAAATTATAAAATCAAAAAAACTATTCTCTTTGCACAATACGCTTGAAAAAAAAAAACAACGAATTTAAATAAATTCAGACCTAATTTACCATGAAATAATTAATTGAATTGCTATAATTGCAGTTGTACTCTGGCTTGAAAGGCGGCCAAATCACCGGAAATCGTCTCGTCGGCTATCTCGACGAAATCCACGGAACGCCAAGTGTCTACCGCGCCGGCGGCGGTCTTTAATTCAGTTTCAGTTTTGTTGGTTTCGTTTCAGTATGTCTTGTCAAAATAGCATCTCAATCGCAATGTATCCTATCCTATTTATATGTTAATGTGTATGATTCAGAATACGTTTTTAATCGCATCCCAAAATAAATATTCATGTATGAGTCATACAGTATGACCAAAAATGAAACAAGCGTTAAAATAAAAACAGAGAAAGTTAACAAAAATAGGAAGGGTACCCATAAAGAGAATCAGAAAAAAAAAACAAATAAATACATGAAAAAACTGCTAATTTCGGATTCGGAATGGATGGGCTTCGGTGTTGAGAACCCACTGATCCAACGGCAAGACATTGTCGTCAGAGAATATCAAATAGAGGTATTTAAAGAGTTCGGCGAACAAAAATGATTGTTGAACATCGTCTTGTTCGGGCTGTGACGAGTAGACGTCGCGGATCCCAGAATATCCGGTTTCACCCTTAAATCAAGATTTGGAAAATGTTTTTTCAGGTCCAATCCATTTTCAGAATTCAGTGGTCAAATTTTCAACATTTTAAAAAATTAAACGGTTTTTTTTTGAAAATTGACAGAAATACTTAATATTTTTGCTAAAAAACCAAAATTAATTATATTTCTTGGAATGATACCTTGCAATGCTTCTCAAGATTTTGCACATGGTCCCAGGCCCACTCTCGATATTTCTGATCTTTCGTCGCTCGCCATAAATAGAACCAAGTTTCCACAACCTATATAATATGTATTTTTGATAATGGTAGGTTTAAAAGAGAGAGAGAAAAAACCTCTGGTCGCAATATATAATACGAATCTTGCTTGCGTTCAGCTTTTGCTTCAGTTCTCGATGAGAAATGGAATGATTCCGGCCCGATTCCGGTCGCTGAACATGATTTTGATTCGAAATGAACGATCGAGATATTTACCAGATCTCGCGTAGGATTCGTGACAAGTGTGTCCAATCTCTTTTCCGAGCTCCAAATAATGTTGGGCAACAGTTCGATTCGGCTCATTCATCGAATGAAGTGCGAACATTCCACCGCTGAAGCACGCGAGATGCTCGAACGTGTGCTCAACACGATTGCCGGTCATTTTCGCGAAATATTTGAGCTTGCTGGGTTCTGACACGAAAAGAAGCTTCTTTTCCATGGCAAATATCGCCTCTTCGTATTCTCGCTTGGTTTTCGCATTCTACAAAAAATAAAGAATTAAGAGCAAACAGAAATGTCTGACTTTCTTTCCAGTGGATACCCATTGTTTCAGTAAATATTCGTACCAACTGTCCGCCAGAGCTCCCATTGAATAGAAATCTAAAAAAGCAAAATTCGAATTTGAAAAAAAAAAACGAAAAATTCTACAACGTTGCTCGAAATTTCCTGTTTGTATGTTCAAATAGACTGGATAAAGGCCTTCGGGCTTTTCTAAACTACTCATTACATCCCGAATCTTTTGCACCTAAAAAACGAATGAAAATTAACCGGCACATGTTAAAATGGTACCTTTTCCGCATACAATGGGTTTCCAGTAACATTTGACAAATAATCGAATTCGAGCTGAAGTGAACCGAATTCTGACAAAATCGCCTTTCCATGAGCCCAATTATAAGTGGACGTACGGCCTGAAAAGTCATTTGAAAATCGTTCAATTTCGGTTTGAAATGATACCTGTTTCAGCATTGACTAAAGAATATGGAATTCCAGTTGGTGAGTCGAATGCAGGTAGAAGAACCTTGGCGACGTCTTCAGCTTTTTGTACAAACATCTAAAAAGAATTCGATATTTTTTTGTGTTGTTCACAATTGAAACAAGCAAAACACTTTTTTCCGGAATACAACTTTTCTAAATCGATTTTTTCCAGGTAGGACCAAGTTTGCATTAGGCTTATTAGCCACATACAAGGATTTAAAAAAAAAAGTAAAAGGATTTAAAAATAGATACTTCCATAGGCGAAATACCCAAAAAAAACCATATTTGTTTGTTATTAAACCAACCACAAAAAATGTTTGAAAATGTTGGAAATTGATCACGATGGTGCGAAAATTGCTACTTTTTCAAGATTTTGAAATGAAAATATGCAATTTTATGATATCTTTTTGCAATTAAAAACACAACCTTCATTTTTCAAAGATTTGAATACTTGATACTCCAGATAAACTTTGGAATAAAATATCCACAAATTCTAACCTTATCTCCGGAGAGTGCATAAGCTGCCAAATATCCTCCGATGAATCGAATATTTGTCTCAAAAACAGAAATTTCGCCTCTCTGAAATGAAAAACTTTCTTACAGCCATTATTAAAATTCTTTCAAATTACCACAGCTTTTTTATAATCGAAATTCGAAATCCATTCTCTCGCTTGCTCGTATTCTTCCTTTAATCCGACTAGATATAATGTGTCAATTGCATCCACGATCGTTGCTCCCGTTTTGCCGAATCCGAAAATTGATGAGGAATGCCCTTGTTTTGAGTTCGGCTTCAGCTCATTTTCACCCCAAGCATATTTTCGGTATCCATCCCATGCGAATTTGATCATTTGCTTCACATAGGTCCTTCGGCCTTCAGCGTCATCAGAAGCGCCGATCTCCGGCTTCGGAATCGGCGCAGGAATCGCTTCTTCCGCTTTTTTCAATAAAAGCTCTTGTTCTCGTCGCCGCAGTTCTTCTCTGAATAAAAAATATTCGAATAACTATATGAAAATTTATATCATACCGAATTGTTGGATCTCTCACAGGCACTACATGGTCTTGTCGGAGATATAAGTCAGCACCGCCGGCTGGAAGGAAGAAGAAGGCCGAAATACATACCGTGAGCAGGAAAAGGACTCCGACACATACAACTAGCTGTTCATGTGACCGAAGGCTCATTATCCATTCGCTGAAAAAAAAAACGGAGATTTTCCATCAATATAACCTATTAATAAAGAAAAAACGATAATGTTGAAAACATTTTTTTATTAAAATTAAATATCATATTTTTTTGATATCGGAAGTATAGTTGCGCTGTGATAACACAACGAAATAGCATTTTCAAGTGATGGAAATAAAAAATGACTCAGTTTAGCGATTTTAGACGCAAATATGCGAAAATTTTTAAGCAAAATTTTTCAAAATAAATTTAAACGGCTATATGGAAAAAAAAACATTAATTTTTCTATAGGGTAAGGCTAAACATCGACTAAAGGCATTACATGTGGAAATACACACGCGGCCGAACTTTATATTGGGCGAAAACCTAGTCCGCGACGCTGCGCGCCAATTCGAACACTGCATTTTTTAACGAATTATGTCGGAATTCGCTTCGATTTCAACTAGATCTTCAGCTTTATTCAATCAGCCACTTGTTGCTTCATTACAACAGTCATTAAGGACTAATCAATCAGAATATAAGTAAGATATTATTAGTTTTTAAATTATATTTTTTTTAAAGGGCATATCGAGCAAAAGTGAATTTGAAAATTACTGAGCAGAGAAATGAGACCACCGGAGAAAAGGTGCTATTTTTAAAAATCGTTTTAATTTTTAATTTATTGATTTTAGGAATTGCGATTCGAAATTAGTCGTTCTGATGATTTCGAGTTTTTGTTTGCAGAAGTTCTTAATAATGACAAGTATCAGGTAAAATGAAGCGTATATTTTGAGAAAACAAAATCTGGAATTTTTCAGAAATTATCACGGGAACATGATTTGACAGTGGATTTTGAGGCATTTCCAAGAGCAATAATTCAGAAGCTACTCAGTAAAAATATTGCAACAGATGACTCAGGAGAAGCCGGGAATATGGGTAATAGAGAAGACCTACAAACTAATTTTTCATTACCAGAATGATTTGCAGTATGTCAGAATTAATATTTGTTTTTCGCGAAAATTTGCTTAATTTTAGTTTTTTTTTAACCAAAGTTATAAGCTTGACAAATATATATGATTTTATATGAATAGTGATGAGAAAATCAGTCTACATTTCGAATAATTTCTGCATTTTTAATGATAAATATTAAATAAAAAATGGAAATTTCGTGAAATTTAGGTCCTCATAGTTTTGCGGATGGAAAACCAACGGAAATCAAATTAGTTCTGGATGCCGATAAAAGGGTTTGCTCGTAAGAAGCTTAAAAAACAATTCCAAAATCATTTGAAATAAATATCAGATTCGAACTTTTTTCGAAGACTCCCATCAGTAAAGGGCGAATATTTGCGCTGAAAATGAGCGCAGTGCGCGGCGACCAATTGACGGCCCATTTGCTGACAATCTGCTCAAGCCAGATGAAAAAATTGGAGCATTTGAGGCATTTGACGAGCGAGCACAATGAATTAAGCGAGAAGTTCGACAAAACACGAAGAGAACTCGACGAATTGCGACATTTGGAAGAGAAAAATAAGCAGGATTTGGACCGCATTGAAGAACTTGAATCCGAACTCGAAGTAACGTTTTTCAGTTTCAAAAATAATGTGAAAATTTATGTTTTTTTTATAAATTTCAGCTTGTGAAAGAAGAACGACAGAATTTGGTGATTCTTGCTGAAGAAAAAGACGAATTAATGGAGGAAATTCGACAAGAAACCGAAGATGCAAGAAAACAAGTCGAAGAAATGACTGAGGAACTCCAAATTATGGATACTATTGTGAGTTTTTTCCTCTTAAATACGACGAAATTTAATTTGTTGAAGACCTTTAGCGTTTTGAGTTGTAATAGATAAATGGTGAAGCTTTCATAAAGCATTATTTGAAAGTAAAGGAAAAGCTGTGGGATGAATCTCTCATTTATCTTTTGCATTCGAAAATGCCCGAATGAATTAAGATTCGCGAAGAGCAAGATCAAAGCGATAGATTACGAAAGGAAAAGGAGGCGTTGAGACGGGAAAACTCGGAATTGCGCAAAGAAAACTGCGAATTGCTGAAAGACGTCGAAAAATCGAAGCATGTTGTCAAGAAATACCTGAATGTGAGCCTTTTATTATTATTTTTGTGAATATTGAAAAAAGAAACGCTTTTTTGAATATCAAATTCTACTATACACGGAAAACATTGAGAAATCGACAATTTTTGGGTCAAAGTGCACTTTTTGCCAAGAAAAACATGTTACATATCGAATTTCTTACAAAATTTCATGAATTTTCATCAAGATTCTTGGAATTTGATCATTGAAACAAAATATTAGCTGGATTTGTATTCGAAGATGTCTGTTTTTTTTTTGTTTTTCAAAATTTTCTACAATTTATAGAATAAATGCGGCGACGGCAGTCAACAGAGTGTTGATATGAGAAAATTGAAGGAATTGGAAGCGGATTTGAAAGAAAAGGATGGTCTTGTGCTCACTTTAACCGGTTTTTTTTAAATTCTCGATCAAACATTTTATTCGAATTGTTATGTTTTTAGAGACAATTGCCACACTTCGCAAAGAATTGGAAGATGAACGCAAAAAATGCAAAGAAATTGAGGAAAATGCGGAACAATTTCGAAAAGCAAACGTTGAGATGAACGAAAGTGAGCGGCATTTTTATTCGTAACTAAAAATTTCCGCAAACAGGAAATGTTTTATCATATCAAATTTTGGCAATCTATTTATTTCGAATTTGTAACGAATAGTTTAGAATTACAACTGTATCGGAACAATCGCACTTCAACGCTCATCAACGGCTCGAATTATATGTCGCCATTGCTCAATGGATCCGCAGTTCCCAACAATCTGACCCCTTCGTCTGTTCTTCGCGGGACCCCGGCTTATAAGGCCGTATTCCCATCAAGCAGCAGTTTGAACAACACCCCATTAGGTGGTTATGCGAATGTGATGAGATCAACGACGCCGGGAGTTTTCAATCAGGTAACAATATTTTTCCGATGGTCTTTTTCAGAATAATTCTTCGCTTGATTTGTAGACGTCGCCTTATGGAAATCAATTGGTTCCAACTACTCCGACTGTTCTTCGGAATACGACGAATCTCACGAATGACACGACGACGTCAACGACTACGCCGATTTTGATGAATTCGACGACGACAACGCCGACGAATCCTGCCAACAGATTCGGAACTCTTCAGCCGACTGTTACCTTTAACACATAAATAAATATAACACTAATGTACAATTATTGATAAAATTTTGCCATTTTTTGTTGGTCCAATTGATCATTGAGTTTGTAGTCTTGTCCAATTATTATCATTCGTATATATATATTTATTTATTTATCTAACTGATAATGCGGGAAATGTGACTATTTTAGATGGTTTTAACAGCAAATTTTTTACTATTTATTAGTTTTCAAAATGGCAGTGAGAAAGATTGAATTGAATAAGAAAAGGTGGCATACATTTATTGTAGAAAAAATATTTTCTTTTTTTTTCCATTAAACACCGAATTTTGTTCTCAATTTTATCTCATTTTTGCTAAAATTTCATCTAAATTTCCTCAAAAACCGTTTTAACGTCGATTTCAAGATTTTTTTCTCAAAGATGCTCCTCGATTTTCTGTTAAATATTTCTTTTTGATTCAAATTATTCTCATCCCCTTCATTAAAAACGAATTCGTAAAGGCAGTTTATGTATTCGAAGAAATGTTTGAGAGTTTTTCTTCGTTTTTTTTCTTGTTTCGAGAATTTCAAACGGAAGCGACAGAAAATTTTCGAAAATTTATCGAAGAATTCTTGAATTTTCATTAATCCGAAGACTGCCTGTTAAAAAAAAAAACGAATTTGCATTGCTCATTTGGCAGTTCGCCAATCATATTGCGCAATTTGACCTCAAATGGTGAGTATGACGTGTCCAAGGTCGGGGAATCCCTCTTGCACCCATCCACGAATGCACGTGTCGCCTATTCCCATGATCAAGCGCAATTCGCAATGGAGCACACTTTGCGCGTACGTGTGCCAGCCAGTTGTTTTCCGATTTGTTTGTTTGTTTATCATGAATCCACCCATCAATCAAATCAAATCACTTCGATAAAACACCCTTGTTTGGTGTAAGTTTCTTGATATCATCACCCGAAACCATGTGATCTCGTCTTGTTCACGTATCTTTTTTTTGTCTTTCTTTTTGAAATGGAATGAATGAACCTTTCTCGTCGATTCTGCGCCTCGATCCACCGCCACACAAATGACGCAAATGTTGCGAAAAATGTACTCTGAACTGGCTGGTTATTGATTCGTTCTTGGGATTGTCGACGGCGAATCCTTTATTTTCAATTTTTTTTTTCAATTTAATTTCAAATCATTCTTGTTTCGCTTGTTGCTGGTGTCTGTTGACCTGAAATTGGTCGAACAACTAGTTGTGTCATGTGAACATCATCGCAGCGTAAAAGGAAGTGCAGAATGATACCGGGGAATCCCCCGCACTAACAATGCGAAATTTTTGCAATTTTCGAAATTGTTTTTCAATTTTCAACATTGAAATATAATTTTTGATTGGTCAGATTTCGATTTTTCAAGCATGAACAATCGTCTTAACTTTGGAGAATTTTCAGACAATCGTGCAATCTAGAATAATAAGTATATTTAGCTTAAAAGGGTCAAACGAGATTAACTAATAAAAAAACCGTGTTTCGCGGTTGTAAAATTGCGATTAATCATTTTAAAATCTCGAAGAATCACGCAGAAACGTCATAATTTTAATATTTTAAACACATGTAACATTTCGTTTTTGAAAAACTAAAATGTTGTTGTTTGTACGAGTGGGATTCTTTAAAAGTAAAGGGATTGATATCACTTCCTTTGATCTAAAATCAATTCACATGACACTCTTTTTATCAAGACGACTTTCGAAAAAAACGCAAATATCGGTTTCTTTAAAATTTCCGCAAATTAATGTCGTGGTGCTTGCAGACGCGCTCAGATCCTTTTCCTGATTTTGTTTTTTTTTTAATTTCTTCTTGCAGTTAAGATGGTATTGGCAGGAAATAGATTTATTCTAAATTTTACTAATTGAGCAAATTAAAAACAAGTAAACTTGAGATTGTATGAGAAACTCAATTCTGAGCAACGAAACTTTCAATCTGATTAAGTATTGCCTTGTAGAAGCCAAATTTAATATCGATTTGTTTAAAGGCCGAGTTTCTTCTCATTTTGAGATTTTTACATTAAAATCATTCCGTTGTTTAAGTGGTGGACTATGTTTTTTTTTTCAAATTGTTCTGTATTTTATGAAGTGCAAAAATTTTTTTTAATGATTTTTATTCACATGATTTTTAAAGACACTTTGGCGGCTAAGTTCTTCGTTCGTTGATCCCACAGCTGCAAAAATACTCGAGGAATATGATTGTGTTTACTTCTTCTTCTTCGAAAAAATGTTGTTTTTGATGAGCACAAGACAAAAAATTGTTGGGTTTGTTTTGAGTTTGGCCAAGTTCCAGAGCACTTTGCTGCCATCCTCCTCGTATTTCGATTGCCCTTTTTGTTGTCGGATGCTAGTCAAGTACAATCCATCAGGATCAATAATTGAATGTTTTGTGAGGGTCGTACTTTGTTTCTTGTCCAACTTGCCTGACTCGTGAATTAGTCGAGAATAACATACAAGTAAGCCAGGGGGTGTTTATTGTGGGGGAAGCCCCTTCGTACGTTCTCCCACCTTGTCAGTCACCAACACTCGCTCCGACCTGTCATACCGATCTAGTTTTCTCTTTCTCTCCCCAATTTTATATTGCGTAAATCGATTGAGTCGTCGGTTTTTTATAGCTTCGAAAGAAAAAAGCATGTCGAATTTTTTTCAGATGCACCGCACGATTGGCTCGATTCGTTTGCTGACGAGATCAGCGAGAATCAGCGAACTCGCCGCGGCTTCCGCCTACAACTCCAATATTCGGTGAGTTCAGTTCAAAGAAATGCTATTGAAATATTTCATTCAAAATTTCCACTTTGAAATATTGAGAGATTTTTACGGCAAAATTATTTTTTATTTAAAGGGCTCAATTTACCAAATTCCTCGAATAATGTCTGCAGATGGGAAATTATTAGTTATTTTTATCCAACAAATTACGGGAAATTAAAAAATTCACATGAGAATTCACACATTTACTGTAGTCGTCTTTGACGCAATATAATTGAATTAATAATTGAAAATAAAATTTGAATTTTGTAAATCAATTTCAACTGAATGCATGTTTGATCCGAAATTCAACTCGAGACCAAAGTATCTCCAATTCAAAACACGTGGTGTTCACATGAAAGATAAGAGAAAATAAATAATAGAAAAGAAAAATGATAATTTCTAGAACAGGATTTGTGATTTATTACACAGTGTCAAGTTGCAATGCGTTTTAATATTCAAATTTCAATAATTGGAAAAAAAGTAGATAGTCGATTTCAGATGTTGTCAGTCAACTCGAACTAGCTCTTCGTCCTCTTCCGGTGGTGATAATGAAGGTGGATCTGGTGGTGGAGATTTGACGAATCTGCCACCAAATAAGGCGGCTCATTCGTATGGAAATTGCAAACATTGCTCGAAACCTCTGAAGCCTCTGCCGACTGCTACTCGTAAGATTTTCAATTGATTTTTGGTGCTTTTTCGCAATGAAATGCCAGATTTTTGGGTGGATGATTTTATTCGACGTATTTTTTTTTAAAGAGAAACCCCATCTCGATTTTTGCAGCATCGAATCGATATATTCATTGTGATCACTGCAATAAGCTTTATTTTGCGAATTTCCTCGAGGACTCCTCAAAGTCGGGTTTTTCGAAGGGCTCATTGCGCAAAAGTCCGCCGTATCCTACTCAAATCGCTGAATATCTCGACAAATTCGTCGTTGGCCAAAAAATGGCGAAGAAAACGTTGGCCGTTGGAGTTTATCAACATTATCGCCGCCTTGAGCACAATATCGAGACAGGAGCTTCGTCGATTTATCAGACGAATGGCGGATCGTCGAAGAATGCCGAAGACACGAGAATGCCGCGAGGAGTGTTGTATCAGGTAGCGATTCGCAATTAATTCTCATCGGCTATGTTCTAGGAAAAATTTTATTTCTGAAAATTGAACACATTTTTCGAACGAAAACTCTCGTCGCTGATTTTTTTCCACAAAATCCACCCCGATTTTTTTTTTGAAAATTTCGCATTTTAGGACGAAATGCGAATTGGACAAATGGCGAGCAGCGAATTGAGAAATTCGTTGATGCATCAAGTACATTTCATTATAAACCAACTTGGAATCTTCTCTGACCGTTTGCGTTTCAGACGCCACCACCGAGTCGTCGAAGTCCGCCAACATTCCGAGCACTTCCCGAAAAGGAGCCGACTGTTCGTCTCGAGAAATCCAATATTCTTCTCGTCGGACCATCGGGAGTCGGAAAAACATTCTTGACACAGACGTTGGCTCGAGTTTTGGATGTTCCAATTGCGCTTTGCGATTGCACATCAATGACGCAGGCGGGATATGTTGGAGAAGATGTTGAAAGTGTGATACAGGTAATCGGATTGCATCAGATGCTAGATAAGAAGGTTCTCTACTTTTAGAAATTGGTACAAGCTGCCGGTGGGAATGTCGAGAAGGCGCAGCAAGGAATCGTGTTCCTTGATGAAGTTGACAAGGTTTGAATTCGAGCAATTCTTTTTTAACCTTTCTAATAAATATTTAATGTCGGAAACATTTGATGAGGTATTTTGCAGATTGCCGCCGCTCACGAAGGCCACTCTGCGGCCTACCGGGATGTTTCCGGAGAAGGTGTTCAACATGCGCTTCTCAAACTTGTCGAAGGGACCATCGTGAATGTGAAAAACGGCCGCAAAGGAATGGGAACCCAACAAGAAACTGTTCAGGTTTGTCGTCCTTCGTCATTTTTTTTTTGAAAGTTCTCAAATATATTCAGATTGACACCTCTGATATTCTTTTCGTCGCTTCTGGAGCATTTAGCAATTTGGATAAGATCGTTGGAAGACGATTGGATAAGAAGGAATTGGGATTCGGAACGAACTCGGGAAATGTGAGAATCTCCAATGATGATTCGAATGCGGAGATTATGCGAAAACGCGATGAGTTGCTTGCGAAAGCCGATCAAGGCGATCTGATCAGCTTCGGAATGGTGCCGGAACTTGTCGGCAGATTCCCGGTTCTCGTTCCGTTCCATTCATTCGACAAACAAATGTTGGTTCGTGTGATGACGGAACCGCAAAACTCGTTGCTCGCCCAACTCAAACTGCAATTTGGATTTGATAATGTTGATTTGTCGTTCTCGGCAGAAGCCTTAGAGCAGGTCGCACAGCTCGCGCTGGAAAGAAAAACCGGTAATATCGAGATTTTGATTTTGGCAATTTATCAAACTTTATTCAGGTGCTCGTGCTCTTCGATCAATCTTAGAAGCAACGCTTTTGGAAGCCAAGTATATTGTACCTGGATCGGATATCGAATCCGTGCACGTCACAAGGTAAATCTAGATTCTGATCAAACTGAAACCCAATTTGAATTGGTTTTCAGAGAAGCGGTTCTCGGTGAGAAAGAAGTCGAATATACTCGAAGAAAGCCGTCGAACAACGAAGAAGAAGATAATGGAGCACAATTGAAGAAATCGGCGGTTGCATAAACCATCTTCTTATTCTAATTTTAATTCTTTTCGTTTTTCCTTCGATCTTATGGGTTTTCCTCTTTAATTACCCTTTTTGTGTGTACAGAATTCTTTTACTTATACCTCTTTCTAGAATCGCTTTGGTGTTTAGTAAATTGTATTTCTTATCAATTTCATTTCTGTATCATGTACATATTGTTTAATTAATTATTTCAAAGTGTAAATATCTTCATTTTCTTGCATACAACATAACAAAAAACATCAACAACAAATGGAGGAAAAAAACAACAAAAATTAATTAAGAGAAATCGAACAACTCGAGAATTTCGTCAGTCGTCGCTTCGCCGTCGAGAAGAGTGCTTGTCTGAAAGGAACCATGTTTTTTAAAAACAAGTTTCAACAAGACATTTCTCAAAACGAAAGAAAATCCAAGGGTGCTTCTCCATATTTTGGTTTTGAAGGAGACACATTTTCGTCAAATCCAAATTAATAAATATGTATTTTCGACGTCGCGCAACTGCGAAAAATTTGATAAGTACACAATAGCAGTGGGCGCAAGACGAATAGTGTAGATTTACGAGCATTAGGATAGGTTAAAGGCACACGCTGCGCGCACTAACAAGGGAGGTGTTTTTACTTAGTGGTTTGGAATTTTTTCTAATTTTGCACACAAACAGATCAAGAAATTCCCTATCGAGTGAGCTATGTCGTTTTCTGCAAAACTTCGGACCTAAAGTTTTACGACTTTTTGGAACTTTTGCAGCACACTCGATAGGGAATTTCTTGATCTGTTTGTGTGCAAAATTAGAAAAAATTCCAAATCACTAAGTAAAAACACCTCCCTTGTAAGATCTCAACTAATTTTTTTGGCATTTAACCAATTCTCTCTTATGGAAAAAACTCTTACATCAATAGGCGAGTTTTGCCTTTTCTAGCTATCAAAACATAGAATTGAATAATCATTATTGGACCTTTTCAAGAAATAAGAAATGTAAAAAATACACATTTTTCCAATGCTGGTTTGGAAAAAAGAACGTTTAATGAATTTTTTACATTTAAAAACATTTTATGAAAAGGTCCATATGAATTTGAATCACTTTGACTGTTAAAAAAATTTGATTTTTTATATTATGGCGTTTAATCTATATAATGAAGTAATGTTATGAGAAAAATTGCTTGAAAAAAATCAGGAAATGTTTTTTTGTTCTCATTTTGGCACAAAATATTGAATGATACCGTTTCAGTGGAAATCTTCTTCTTTTTCTCTGATTGCTTCTGTTCGATTCTTTCCTCAAACGTCGCTTTTCTTTTAACCGGCACCTAAAATCGACGATTTATGTTTTAATTAATCTAACACTATTACTGTTTTCTCAACAATAAATATCCCATCATCATCCTCATCTTCATTTTCTTTTTTTCGACATTCCTCTCGTTCTTTGTTCTCATCTTCTTCGTCATCACTTTCCAGAACAACAACATCGCAATCGGCCACCGGATTTGCCGCAGCTGGAGTTTCTTCAACTTTCATTTCTTTCTGCAATTTCCAGAATTTCTATTGAAATATTTGTTCAAATCACCTCAACATGCACAGAAATCTTCGATTGTTCTCTCAATGATATCGATTTCATAGTTTTTCCACTGCCGATGTCACAAACTCGTGGACGAGAAGCAACATCGCAAAGGCATTTCAATCGACGCGCATCTTCACAGATGGTGCGAGTTCGATGGCTCACATATCGAGCAATCTGCAAAATTTCTAAGGTAAAAATCATATCCGTTGATTTTTCTATAGGAAACTAAAAAATCAATTTTTTCATACTTGAAGCGGCGATGGCACATATTCATTGTTTAATGCAAGGAATGACGAAAGCATTTTGATATAAACTGGGCTGTCCACAAATTTCAGAGCATTCTGGAATCACACAAACAAATATTGCAACCACATGATTGATATATGATGATGTAAACCTCGCAAACCGCCTTCTGAACCGTCACAAACACCTCAGGCTTGATAAGTGCTCCAGCTCCTTCAATAATACTCGAGAATAGCTCAGCAGCTTGAATACCGTATTCCTGCTCATGAAGTGGTGATGGAAGGGCGGTAAAAATGACATAAAAATGCCTATAAATTGTTGAGGTGATTGGCCCAAACGTCGTCGAAATGAAAGATAGCGTCTTGATGAGCTCGACATCAGGATTCTCGAGATCGCGAAGCAATGTGGAAACGATTCGGGCAATCTGAACAAAAAACGCATTAAAAATAAGAATTCAATTGCAAACCATGGGAATTGTCGAGGATTTGGCATTGATACAAATTGAACGAAGACACATGAGTGCGGATTGTCGCGAATTCGAATCACGTATTCCCAATTCGATCACTTTGATCACATTATTCCGATTAATCACAACTCCTAAATTCCATATGGAATGAATTTTGACGAATAACCTTGTTCAATTTGACGAATAACCTTGTTTCGTTATTGAGTTTAAAGCCATTGAAAGACATTCAAACAAGATGTTGATTAAAGTTGGTCGAAGAGAAGAAACTCCGAAAGTTGACAATTGAAGAACTCCTGAAATGACATTCATTTATAATTTTAAGAAAAATCAAAAAATCGAACCATTTTTGTTATACTTCACATTTTTTGAGGATAGAAGCGAGTCAAGTGTTTCAATAAGCTCGGCAATTGTTTGATTGTTGGCACGGAGAGCGAATAGCTCGGCTGCTAGTATTCGAGAAGCCTCAACATCAGATTCAACCGCCTGATCGATACAGTTTGCAATAATTCGGAAAACCAGTTGGGAATGGATTTCACCAGCCTAAAAATGCACGGTAAATAATTAAAATAATAAAATCTGTTGAAAAACGGATTAAAGAAATGAGGAATTGAAAATTGTTTGCCTGCGGGTTTCGAATGAGCAATTCTCGCGTGAAAAGGCATCCCGAAAATGTTGTTTTCTGCGAAATTTGCGCAAATCTGTTGGCTAATCTCGTTTGCACAGTTCGAAGAATTGATGAATTTGATCTAAAAACTCGCATCGTTATTTCACATTGGATATCAAAAATCCGAATTTCATTGCAATTATTTTTCAAGAATTTTCAGAATTCCGGAAATGTCGTCTTCTCGAGACCACTATCCAATTATCTCATCTACCTGCTGATCATTCGCGCTAAAAGACAAAATCCGATATCATTTGTCTTCAAATCTCGATTCGATCCAACCAATCGCAAACATTTGTCAAATACCTTCAATTTATTCACTTTTAACGGCATTTTTTTCAATTTCGTTTCTACCTGCACACATTGTTCGTCGGTCAATTCTTGTTTCAATGTTTCCGCCACAATTCTACCAATTTCTCCCATTCTATACAAATTAGTTAGTCTTTTCAAGACATTTACAAAATTAAGTAGAAATTGACAAGATAACAATTTGCCAAAAAATGTGTTAACGAGATTCTCTCATAAAATTTATTCCTTTAATTTCATACACAAAAAGCTACTCGCTAGAAATCGAAATTGAACAAATATCAAAGAATTGTTTACTATTCACACAATTAGTGGCCTTCCTTTCTGGCTTTCCTTTGAAGAAGTCGTCGTTCGCGTTCGAATTCCTCAAAAAATTCAACTTATTCGTGATTTAATTTAAAAATATATGTTTAAATTGCTCCCAGCATAACATTTTCTTAGTGAGAAGAAGCTCGTTTTTTTTAATCAATTCTCGTTCTGACGTTTTACGCCCTTGAGGTTAATTCAATTTCTCTTAGTTATTTTTTCAATTCGTGGAAAAAATAAAAATTGATAATCAACAACAAAATTCAAAAATCTAAAAAACGTTTTAGTTGTTAGTCTTGCAACAATTTTGAAGCATTTTATGTTTGGAGTAATGTTTTAATCGTAAATTACCTTGATTCTCATGATATAATCATCATACTCGCATTTATCCCAAGCCCTTCTTTCGCCATCGCAAGCGTGTCCAGCGAATGGTGCATTTTGAGCCTAAAACGGACAAATTGATTTAGAATTCTTCTAAACATAATCAAACCTGGCACTTAATCAAATCAATCAAATGGTGAGCACAGTAGTCGCGCTGTCCAGGCTTCAGCCGATATTGTTCCATTTCCTCCCAAGTCGCTTTCATCTCACGCACCTTACGTGGTCTTTCGAATCCGTATTGTGGATCGAAAGTTGGCGGACGGTCGACACGTGGTGCGATTTCCGGATGGGTCGCGCCTTCCAGCGAAACCGAAAGCTTCGTGCCCATACCTATAAAAACATTGTATTACGTTTAAAGAGTTAATGACTTAACAATATTGTTTACAATAATAAAAAAAGCGACAAGTAGACATATAATTAATACTTAATGTTACAAGAAAAAATGATTCCAGAACGCTATTGGAAAGAAATATGAATAATTAGATAATATTAAATAAAACTATTTTTCGCTTAATGAATTTTAACCGAGGAGCGAGAGAATTCTGGATATTAAAAAAATATTTGAAACAATTCAATTTAAACCGGTGATTTTTATTTGAATTAGAATTAGCAAATAAACATTAATTATTTAAATCTTAAAAAATAGGAAAAATCGGCGGCTCGTCGAACAAAGTGTCCAAAAAACGATAAATAGCGGGCAATGTGTCGTTCACGCGGAGTCTCGTTCGATCAGTTGGCCATGAACGTGCGCGTGCAAAATGAAAATTTACAACGAGAGGAGCGAGAGAGAGAGAAATGATTGAATAGATTTTGTTGTTTTTAAACCTCTCATTTTGTTCATTTCCACTGATAAGTGTTTGTGATTTCAGGTCAAAATGAATAGTTTCAAACTGATTTGCAATGTTGCTGGCCGATCACTCATTACTAGGGTAACGTTTTTTTTTAATCTGTCTATTAGAAAAATGGAATTGCAAGGTTATAATATAAAATTCTTTGAAAAAGTTCATTAAATTTTCAAACCAAATTTAATAACTTTTTTACATTTAAAATTTCATTCAATTATCAGTTAATTCGGTTTTCAATCTTTTCACTAAACTACATTTTAGTATGATTATTGATTTTTAATTAAATTTTTTTGAATGTGATCGTCTGAAAGATTAAAAAAAAATGGTATTTTTAACGCAACTAAATTTCTAACTCTGATACGTTTCTAAAAAATATATATAAAGCGAAATTCCTAAATGTGGTGAATTTACAGGAAATGAGCAGCCACCCACTTGCCGGAATGCTTGGACGCCTTAATCATGTCGCCATCGCCACACCAGACTTGAAGAAATCATCAGAATTTTACAAAAATCTAGGAGCCAAAGTCAGCGAGGCTGTGGTGAGAAATTTGGTTCTCATATCCAATGTTTATATAAGTATTATTCAGCCACAACCTGAACATGGAGTTTACACGGTTTTCGTAGAGTTGCCAAACTCGAAAATCGAATTGTTGCACCCATATGGTGATAAATCGCCAATTCAAGCGTTTTTGAACAAGAACAAAGATGGTGGCATGCACCATATTTGCATTGAAGTGCGCGATATTCATGAAGCGATAAAAGCAATCAAAGCGAATAAAATTAGAACATTGGGAGAAAAGCCAAAGATTGGAGCTCACGGAAAGGATGTCATTTTTCTGCATCCGAAAGATTGCGGCGGAGTTCTTATCGAAATTGAACAGGAATAATTGATACTTTTTCATTTTGCATGCCTTTTCTTATTTTGTGCCATAAATTTATTAACGGTGAATCAGAATTACAACAATAACACGGAAAATTATTACCATCGCAAAAAAACAAGCGCATTGAATAATTGTTGGTCATCAATCTTTTTCGAGGAGACATAAATTCGAATTTAAATTTGGACCGTACTCTGGATAACCTGTGAATCAAACTCATCGTAAATCGGCGCAAGGTGCTCGCTTTTTTTGCGAATGTAAATTTAAAAAAACGTGAAAATTGAGCAAAAAATAAGCAGAAGAGGTTGACACTTCGAGACTCCTCACCAAATTTTTTAATATGCGCCTATAACGTTACTGTAATTAATTCTTCTTGTCAATTCAATTTTTGCATGTTTTTCTCATTTCCACCAATGATCATAAATTGCCTACTTCTATAAACATTTGGTATGTCAAGGTTAAATTAATTTTTGTCGATATTCGTTGACTATATGTAATTTTAAGTCAATTTTCCGATACATTGGTCTTTTATCAAAATGACCTGAGTTATCGGGTATTTTGAAAAGAGCGATAATAAAACTTAATATGGTATGACGGCCAGCGGTTATTATCAAAAAGTTCTATGCTCAGACACCCGTTTTATTTCCTCATTTCAGTTCATTTTTTCGCCATTTGCATGAGATTTCTGTTTTTTTCTTCCTTGCTTCGTCTCATCAATTTTTCTTCCGTAATTTCATTAATAATTTAAATTTTAAGAGATGATCTTCTCAGGTAATTTCTTTCAAATCGAATACAAAAAATTTCGCTTCGGTTTACGCTTGAGAATTTCGAATCGAGGTTTGTCGTATTCGATTGTGAAATTAACGTTGCTTTTTGGAATTCGATTCGAATGCATTCGTATTCGGATGTGATCGTCTTCGATTTTGGTAACTCAACCAATCAAATCCGATAATATCTAAAAAATGAATGGGATAAAATAATTTCACCACTTTTTCCAAAGAATTTCGCGTCGGATTCGAGTGATTTTGAGTTATTACAGTAAATATTATTGTTAAGTAGAAGAGATCTTCTTGATATGACCCTTTATTTTAAATGTCTTGCACAATGTTTAAATGTTTATTCGACGTTTCGATCTTTAGATCATCATCAGGGAAGGTCAATTTACCTACAAGATAATAAGTAATAGATTGGTCAAAAAGGAATAAAAGAGTTAAGTTGTAAGTAAAAAATCAATCAAAAAACAAACAACCATAAGAACAAATCAAGAAACAAAACAATGTCCAATACGTAACACAAAAAAATATATGTTAGGAGCGTTAATGTGAGGATGTATGTAGATCAAAAATTTTTAGAAAAAATCGAGGTTAGGTTTAGAAAAGTATTTTTAAGCTTTGACTAAGAAAAATCCCCTCGAATTCCCAAATCCGAGACCAAATCTATAAGTTCTCCTTTAGTATTTAGTTCAGGATTCTTGGTTTTAATATAAATTCCTTCCAGTATTCTTCGACGAGTTGTGTTCCTCTCAATATCTAGTATTTTAATAGAAAGTTTTAAGGGGTCCCCGTTATGAATTTCAAATGAGTGTTTAGACCAAACCGTGTTTTTGTATGATTTTAGATTTGGTTTTAGATCTCTTCTACTTAAAAATAATCCACACGATGCACTCAAAACAAGTCGCTCCACAACTCACAAAAGTAAAAATTATATTACTTTTAATGATTTTACTCTTCGTCATTTAAATTAAAACTATCGAACCGACGCCCTAAATTTTGATTTAAAAATTTCGATTTGAAAAATGGTAATTAGGGTATTGTAGTACAAAAAAATCCTATAAAGCAAACTCGCAGGAATTCGGCGTTGGGAGCTCAATTTTTGCGAATGTAATAAAACGATTTTTATTTAAAAAAGGAAATGATTTTTTTCAAGGAAAACAGGATTTTTTTCAAGGATACAGAAAAAGTCATTGCCACGGGCGGGATTCGAACCCGCGAAGGTAATTTACCGTAAGTTCATAAGACTTAAGCCTTTGACCGCTTGGCTACCGTAGCAGACATTCTGAAAAAGGGGGACCACCTAAATGAGGGAAACGGGCCATTTAAGTACGAGATGGTCCGTTTAGGACAATGACACCTCATATTCACACTGTAGCATACAGTGGTCCGTTTCCCTCATTTAGGTGGACCCCCTTTTTCAGAATGTCTGCTACGGTAGCCAAGCGGTCAAAGGCATGAGTCTTATGAACTTACGGTAAAATACCTTCGCGGGTTCGAATCCCGCCCGTGGCAATGATTTTTTGGAGAATTTTTGAAATTGATTGTAATATTTCGTATATTTTGTTTCCAAGTTTATTGAATTGATATTTTGTATTATTTGAAAATCATGTTTTCTTTGAAAAAAAAACATTATTATTTAAACGATCAAAGTGCATATTTTATAACCATTCGATTGCCGTTTTATCATCATTCCGATCAATCATTGTGTTCCTAAATTACCATTATGTCATCATAATTGCCTGCCTACGTGACATATCCAACGTTTTATGGTGTTATCCATATGACTCCGCCCACATTCGCGTACGTACATTAGTACCCATTCTTATCAATGTTTCGTTCATTCCGCTTCGTTCTTTGAAGCAGATCATCCATTTGCAGACCAAACTCACTCTACTAACCCCTTAATAATGAGTGGAAGAAAAATTAATTTCGGAGCGGGACCAGCGAAGATTCCTGAGGAAGTGTTGCTCAAAGTGCAAGAAGAGCAGCTCAACTATCAAAATTTGGGACTCAGTGTCCTGGGTAAGCCTCATTCATTTTTTTTATTGATAATTTATCCAATTTTGTTTTTGCAGAAATGTCGCACAGATCCAAGGAATTCCAGAATTTGTTAAATGAGACTGTTGGATTGTTCCGCGAAATCATGTAAAATCTATTTATTTCCTTTTCTATTTCTTGTTTTAACCAATATGAATATTTTAGGGGCGTGCCAGACAACTTCGAGATCCTGTTCATGCAGGGCGGCGGAACTGGACAATTTGCGGCGATTCCGCTCAATCTCAAGGTGACATTTAATAATGCCAAAAATGGGAACCCGGAAGAATTCATTCGGGTTCAATTTTTCAACTTTTTCGGAAAAAATCTTGAAAATTGAGTCGCATATTTTAAATTGATCGCATATTTTTGATGGCGATAGTTGAAAAATGAACTGGTTTCCTGAACACCAGACATAAGAAGACACAAGCTTCAAGTAGCATTTATACTTATTGAAAAATTCTTGACTATGTTTATAATTGAGTCATAGTAACGAACTAGTCGATATAATAAAATTAAAAACATTTGCTTTTTTTAATTGTATTTATTAGATTTCCTTGATCATTCGTACAAATTCAGTTGTTTCTCGGCGAAAATTTATCTTTTGCGTTATCGGCATTTCTTGCAACGAACAACTATTCATATGAATCCAGAAATGGCGAATTGTTATCAATTTCTTCATAAAAGGGATAGAATATATCATTTATTTTTTGTTGAAACTATTCGTAATATGTTCATTGATAGGGCAATCATGATCACGCGGATTACATAGTGACTGGCGCATGGTCGTCGAAAGCCGCCGAGGAAGCGGTCAAGTATATTAGTGTGAAGAAGGTATGCGCGAAGCATTTGCCGAAATTCGCCCAATTCCCTGTGATTTTTGCAGGTTTTCACGCCGATCAAGCCGTTTGTGACAGTTCCGGATCAAGAGAATTGGGTGCATGATAAGGTTTGAGAACAACGAACAAATCGAAAAATTGAATAGAAGATTTTGTGCAGAATGCCGCTTATTTGTATTATTGTGCGAACGAGACCGTTCATGGAATCGAGTTTACGCCGAAAGCGCCCGAAAATCACAATGTTCCATTAGTTGCCGATATCTCATCGAATTTCTTGGCGAGACCTTTCGACTTCAAAGATGTAAAAAATGAGGATTCTTTTTCGGAAACTAACCATTCTTTGTTCAGCACGGCGTCGTCTTCGGAGGCACACAGAAGAATCTCGGAGCTGCTGGACTCACTGTCGTGTTTGTTCGAAATGATCTCATTGGAAAGCAGCAGCCGATTACTCCGGCTGTGTTCAGCTATAAGGAAATGGTGAAGAACAACAGCTTGTACAACACCCCACCGACTGGAGGGTAATAATCGAAATATTCTTGGAGCGAATCGAAATTCGATTATTTTAGAATTTACATTACTAATTTGGTGCTGAAATGGATCAAATCTAAAGGAGGCGTTCAAGGAATCTATGACATGAATTTGGTAAGTTTCCAAATAATTAAAAATTTTAAAAGAAGGTTCAAAAAATAATCCGCCAATGATTTCTTTTTCGCAAGCTTCATACAAATTATTTTCTCATTTTTTAAAATTCCATATAATTTCAGAAGAAGAGTCAGTTGATCTATTCGATCATCGACGAATCAAACGGCTTCTATTATTGCGCCGTCGATAAACGCTTCCGTAGCATTATGAACATTTGCTTCCGAATCGGTGGAGCCGAAGGAAACGAACAGCTCGAGGAGAAGTTCGTGAAAGGCGCCATGGAAAAGAACATGATCGGTTTAAAGGGTCACAGGTAGAAATATTCGAATAGAGAGAAAAATCGTCATGATATCTGCGTTTTCAGGTCTGTCGGAGGAATCCGCGCGTCTCTTTACAACGCAATTTCACTCGAAGAAACTCAAACTCTCGCCGAGTATATGCGCGAATTCGCAAATTCTAACAAACTCCAATAAATTTCGTCTACTAATACCAATTTTCGTGTATATTTTCATCTTGTACTATTCTTTTTGAATAAAAGGGTTCTTTAAAATCTAATTTTAGTATTTTATACAAAACCATTGTATTCGACAATTAAAATAATTGCTATAAATAAATAAAAATAATTGAAAAATATGTGAGGGGAATAGGAGAGGAAAGGGAGGGGAATAGAGTTGAGAAGTTAGTAACTAGGTTAGTAACCTTACTAGGTAAGCATGCAATAAACAAAGAAAAAGGGGTATATTGGGCTAAAAGGTCCCGTATTCTAATCTTTAATTAGATATATGGCGATTTTGTCGCGGTGGGACCAAAACAGAAAAAAAACGAGATAAAGCATCTTAATAAATTATCGAGTTTTCTAAATTCTCCTCCTAAAAAGGATTAAAAAAAACGGGGATTAAATCTAATTCCTGGCATTCGCCAACTTCTCCTCGCGTATTCGCGTAGCGACGGCGGCTACGAGAGCTGCTCCGCGGCCGGATCCGTCTTCGGACAACATGAGTTTGTACTGCAAAAACGACAATGTTAAATCAACCTTCTTTTCATTTTTCTTAAAAGGCAAACAACTTTAATAACATTTATCTAATCTATACAATTGCGTATAGTTGGTCTCGACTTGAATACAAATTGGTCTTCAGTGAAGAAGAATCCTCACGTTTAAAATTTTCGTGGGACCAAATAACGCAATCGATGAATTTAGACAAATCGATTTTCTTAATGCGCTTACCCCGATTCCCGGCTTGATCAGATCCGAGATCTTCAAATCTAACAATTTCGGATATGTCGGGTGGAATCGGTACACTGATCCATCGACACCAACTGTCACGTGATCCTTCTTCATTCTATTCAGAAGCATGGCGATTCCGGCAGCTGTGAGATAGGCAGCACGCGTCGAAACCAGACTGCACACATATGCAACATTCGCGCAATCATTATTCGAAATCGTGTTGATTCCAATGTCTTCGAGAATTTGCCACGTCTTCTGGAATCCATGGTCATCGTCTCCAAGAAGTTCACTGCAAAATGCTCGAGTTGCAATAAGAAAAGAAATAAGAAAAGATTTTTACGTTTCAATTTCGGAAACAAATTTTGTTGGGAAGCAATGCGCTTGCGAAATGGCTTCGTAGTCGCCGCCGAATAAGAGGCCTTGACGAGCCAAATCCTCTAACACAGTACGCGCAGCTTCGCCCATATACATTCCGGAGATCATCTTCTCGTACAGCTGCCTGCCAGGATTGATGCTCTTCTCATCGACTTCTCGATCCCATTTTGTTCGCAAAAATTCAATCGAGCCGTCGTCGCCAAATGCTCCCCATTCAGTGTTGATGATCATCTTAAAATAACGCAATTGATAAATTCTAGTGAAGAATCGGGACGAAATTCCATTCGCATCATATTAGTTCAATTGAAAAGCGCAAAGATGTAACTACAGATATTGTCGGTTTCAAAAGACCAAAGAAAAATTGGCAATGCGCCATGATGACTCTAGGAAAAGAAAAGTGCGCGAGACCGCGTAGCGTGCATTTCAGCATTTACAAATTCGTAAATCCACCAATTTCGTGTGAATGAATTACGAGCCTCGATGATTCGTTTGAAACAGGCAATACCTCATCAGGTGTATGCCCATGCTCATCGATATATCCGGCGAGTTTCGGGATCCTGTCCATTCGTTCCATATAACAGGCATTTGTGCCAGTTCCAACAATAACACCAATCTGAATAAATTCGGACGAATCACGAGCAAAAACGAGCCAACTGCTACCTGACATGTGTTCTCCTGGAATGCACAGGCCATCAAGGTTCCAACAGTATCATTCAGAAGCGCGACGACGTCAATGTCAATGTCTTTACGTCGCTGACAAGCTTCGCGGAGAAGTGTAACAACGTCGGATCCTTCGACACCGGTCGCATTGAATCCCTTCGTCCAATTGATGAGTTTTCCTCTGAAAGTTTTGATTGAAATTCGGAAATGTCGGCGTCGTGCGATGACAGCGGTCTTGAAAACAAAACTACAAAAGTAGATTTAAAGCCCTAAATACAGAGATAGGTTAAAGGCGCACAGGAAGAACCAAGACGTCTCTTAAATTTTTTTTGGCATTTAGCCTAATTTCCGTAGTCGTGCGATATCGAAAATATGTTTTAACATTTTTGCTAATCGAAAGGGTTTCACACAATTTGGTGATAATCACGTAGCTGACCATTAAAAATTTTCAATTGTCATCATTATTGCCGGCGTCGCACGACTCCGATAAATTGGCTAAGATCAAAAAAAATTATAGATGAGATCTGGGTGTGTGCCTTTAATCTAGCCTTGTACATACACTTATAGTTTTGAACTAAAACCACTGTGACTGTTTTTTTTTTTGACATTTAGTCAATTCAAATTTAATAATTTAATAATTGACGAAAAAAAAACGAGCGCCTTGCATAATTGTGGACTATCACACTTTTTCGAAGCGGTAATTCAAATTCGAATTAAACAGTGGGAATTCGTGTACCGTACTCTGGATAATCCGTGAAGCTAACTCATCGTTAATTGACGCAGTGAGCTCGTTTTTTTTTGCGAATTTAACATATTGGAAGCCCCGCGACTGCGGACGGCGCCGTCTACAGTAGAGTTGAATCACACATCATGAGTGTCTCAATACTACATATTTCCGACATTTAGCCAATTTGCCGTAGTCGCGCAATTTCGAAAATAATTGAAAATAACAAAAAATGTCGGCGTCAAACGACCAAACGATGGCGGGAAATTAAATTTCGCAAAATCTCAGGTAAATCGAATAAAATATTTTGAGATTCATTGAGAAACTAACGTGTCTCTATAATATTTTAGAATTTTCTCAATCAACTTTAGAAATTATTTGAAGATTTTAGAATTTATCGAGATAATTTAGAATTTGCTCAATAAATAAGAAAAATCTTATAAGATTAAAAAAATATTTTTAAGTTTATCGAGTCTCAATAAGTTTTCGAAAGTATCAATAAACTTTAGAATTTCTTAAAATATTTTAGAGTTTATTATTGAATGTTTGATTCACAAAATATTTTATTTGATTTGCCTGAGATCATTGTAGATCTACGAATTTGCAAATTTACGCGCAGCTAAACATTAAATGCGCCTACACATATATACACGGGGGTACGCAGACAAGCGCAAGTCTCTCTGACTCGAGACACCTGACCTATAGTCAATTCAGTCGTTTGACACCTACAATATGCTTGTTTAACATGCACATCGACAAGAAAACCAAAAGATCATCGCAATGTTTTCATTTGATGGCATTTTCTATTAAGTTGTTCCAAATAGATTATTATTATTATTATTATTATTGTTATTAACAAAATAATTGGATTTTTCTCCTCTGCGGCCGGCGGCAAGAAAACACAAAAAACAATTTACCATACAGAAATCTATCAAATTCTTACTTCGTGAGACCATCTTGCTCGCACGGAAATGAGAAGGTGAAACCTAGCGGCAATTTGATCGCCTTTCCGTCCTTCTTCAATCCATTCTCTTCCATAAACTTGGCCATACACTCAGCGATGTGATCGAAAAGCTGAAAATGGAAAAAATCGCAATAGGCTAAAAAGATTTTAAGAAAACTCACTGCTTCGCCGCTCCCTCGCATGATATTCTCAGGCACACGGAAAATTTTTCCGGTCATCGTCGCTTCCTTTTCGGTGAGCAGAATGTGGAGCACTCGGAAATTGGTGCCACCCAAATCGAGGGCGAGAAAGTCACCACGCTCGGTGCCATTTGGAACCGCGTCAACGAACGTCGGCAGCATTTTGACAGCGGCGCCATGCGAGCGCGACAAACCATATTCCATCGACTTTTCCATGCATTGCATCATTTTGCGGAGCTTATCATCGCCAACGACAAGCGACTCGACAGCGTCATGAACCTGAAAAAAAACTTCCAACATTCAAAATCAGGCTTATTGAGTATCGGGCAAAAATGATTTTGCAATTTCGCACCAAATCGCGCACAGTCGATATTCTAAGCGGCGCTGGTTTTTTCGTCTTGATCGATTTCAACGATTTCGTGTCGGGAACAATTGGGCGGCATACCATCGACGACATATTTTAAGGCTCTGAATACGAAGAAAATACACCAAATTAGGAGCTGGTGAGAGTTTATATACGTAAATTATACGACAAACAACAATAATTATTGGGAATGAATGTTTAAAAGTATTTTTGGTGCAAAGATTCTTAGCAAAATGTCATTTCCACGGGCGGGATTCGATCCCGCGAAGGTTTCGAAAGTTCTGTTGTTTTTGTAAGCTCATAAGACATTCTAAATATGAGGTGCTACCATTTATGGTCCTAAACGGACCAATGGCCCGTTTCCCTCATTTAGGTGGTCCCCCTTTTTCAGAATGTCTGCTACGGTAGCCAAGCGGTCAAAGGCATGAGTCTTATGAACTTACGGTAAATTACCTTCGCGGGTTCGAATCCCGCCCGTGGCAATGATTTTTTGAATGCTTTTTATTGGCACTTCTGAAGGAAAGAATAAACACATAAAATTGAACGTCCCAATAAAACGATTTCTCCGAGAAACGAAATGGCGATTGTGCATGAAAGAAGATTAAATTTGAAAAAAAATTGTGCGGTTACCGAAATGACGGCAGCGAACAATGTTTGCAAAAGCGACGAAGCTAAAGTCAAAAATCATCCATGAGTTGTAGATCAAATAGCGCGAAACAGGTCAAAATGCCGTTTGACGAGTAATATGGATTAGCAGTGCGCTTGAACGAAATGTGATGGGTGGCCATCAGAAATTATAGGGGAATGGTTTTGAAGATCGTGTGTCAGCGGCCTTTTATACGTGATTCGAGAACCAATTTCTCCAAGATTTCCGGGCCGATTTGATGCGTTTTTGTGATAATTTGGTGGGTGCCCAATTTCGTGGAAATTGCTAAGAATATTGAGTTCATCGAAATCACGTGGTGGAATCTGCAAAAAACGCAGAAAAGTCAATATTTGAGAACGCTCACGAACTTCTGGCGAAAGCGTTTGCAAAAATGCATCATCTGTGTTTTTTCAGTGGGGCGGGCAGTGCGATTGTTTTCGATACGTCACATTTGCACTAACAATAGAACGGTGTGGTTGAGAAAAGCTACAATGACGTGAGGAGGCTGGCGTAAACAGTGAATATTCGATCACTACATAATGAACATTTTGATGGAATGATTCGATCAGAAATCAAACACAATGAAAGTTTATTCTTATGCCATTCAGTGCTGGCATGTTATTTGATACTTTGATATTTTTGCAATTGCAATAGCAATTTCTTCATTTCAAATCATTTTATGATTAGTCAACGACAAAGAAAAAATTTAAAAGATTAAAAGATTAATGAGTTATCGCAGTACAAGAAATATTAAAAGAATAAGAAAAAAAAGCAAAAAATTTTTCCAAGAATTCAGTAAAAAAAAATCCACTTTCTACAGTAATGTTCAAAGGCGCAGAAACCGTTTTGATTATGGTCTCAAAACATGGATTACTGTATCTTTGAGATATTTCTGGCAATCACAAAGAACGAGCAATTTTGCACGAATAAAATAAACATATCAGGTTGCCGTACCCACCACCGAACGATGTTTATATTTATAATCATCCCATTAAAACGAGGGAATGTGTGAAACACAAATTATTGAACGCAGGCAAGTGTCTACCATAAAACCTGTACAATATTGGCGATCAAGAAGAAAACAAACAAAGAAAAACAATTGTTATCAGTGGAATTGTTGAAATGTGGGCTCATTAGGAAAGAAAATCAGGCCATACGGAACGGTTATGCGAATTGTGATATAATGTGTGAAACGATGTTTGAACACCCTTATGGCCTATACAGGCAATAAAAATGTTGAAAATTACACATTTTTCCTATGAAGAGTTTTAAAAAATTCAATTAAATGTAATTTTTTTAAAACATTTTTCTACATTGCAACCTGCGTGTAAAACCGAGAAATGTGTCTCATCCGTGTTTTGCCCAATGATTTTCCCGAGTTAATTTTTTTTGATTTTCCCCAGTTAACTCATTTTTTAGGATGCCGTGCGGAATTGCGTTCGGTGTTTGCGGGCTTTTAATTCAATACCATTTCAAGAAATGACAAACCAGCTGTGTTGTAATGATATCCGTCGAGTTTTGAATCGAAAGTGTCCGCAACTTGGCGAGCTGGCAAACTCTGGAGCTCGGCATATTCAGATGGACACTCTTCTTTTCAGTCTTCTTGCTCTTTTCGTTCTGCTGCTTAGCAATTTCCTTTTTTCGCGGCTTTTTCTCGCGTCTGCTCTTCTCTTTCACGGATTTCTCCTTTTCCAAGATCGGCTGTTTACTGGAAAACCACAATTTTTACGACTTAAAAAAAAGTGCTAAAATAAATTAAAAAATAAAACACCTAGATTGACGAGTTCGGACCGCATTTCTTGTCGAACAACACTGGCCCATTTCAAGGAAAAAACGCGAAATATTTAGTGCGAGATGGGTTCAAGAGAGGTTTTTGAGGATATTACACGGCAAAATCGAACAAAATGATTTTCACGTGCATTCAAAAATGAAAATATGAATTTCTTGGGATTGTGTGGTTATTGTAAAAATCGTTTTTTTTTTGTGAAAATTATATGTTGAAATTTTATATATTTCTATCAATCCGAACTCGCTCGCGTCTTCTCCTTAGTACAAGGAATCCTTTTGAAAAAAAAAACAGATATTCGAAATTTATTTATTTGAATAGTCGTTCGTTTCGTATATTTCTGTTTAACGAAACAAATGAATTTTGAAATGTTCACCAATTGCATCATGCAATGACCATATTCAAGCATCTCATTCAATATTTTGAGCCAAAACATAAGCGTCGCTTTTTTTAAGAGTTGAGCAGGTGTACATGAGTTACAATTGAGTTCAAAACTAGTAACTAAAGGTAATTTCGATTGTCTTATAAATTGCAGACAATTCTGAGGAGTTTCAAGTTTCATATTTTTAACACTGAAAATATTGTGCAAGCAAACCCAATTGGGAAAAGGATTTAAAAGCCTTAAAAGGCTAAAAGGGGGTTTCCCCAAAAAAAGGAAGAAGAAGGAACTCGCTTGAGTGCGCAGTGAACGCTTTTTTGAAGCATGACGCAAAATTTTTGGAGCAAAAGTAAGATGATGCAAAAATCCGAAAGCGATAATGGGCGTGGCCTCCTAAGAATTAAAAATACGGTCTTCGATCGAAAACGTTCGCATAGATCCAAAGAAAGATCAAACGTTGAATCGCAAGAATAAGCGAGACGCAAAAAATCAAAAAAAAAAGTGTTTGGCCGTGTGTGTTTTTTATTCTCATGGCCCGCTCACAACATATAAAAAAGAGGTGCGCAGCGAGAGGAGACGAACGACGACGAAACGCAGGAGAAGCTCTGAAGAAGGAAGGGAAGGGCATCGAATTAGTGCGGCCAACTGCTGATAGGATTTGTCACGTAGGATACGCATAGTTTTGATATCGGCCACAATAAAAAAGAAACGAATTGCGATGAATGTGGGCGATTGAATGAGACTACTTCATTTATTCAACGCTTATTGAAGATTTAGCCAACTATTGGATGTTTTAGAATCTCGAATTTCAAAGGGTTCAAAGCATTGTCAAATTTCTCTAAATTTATAATTTTTGCCAAAAAAAATCTTCGTTTTTTTCCGCAAATGACGTCACTTTTCCGCCGAGAAACGTGTTCACAAGAATTTTCTTCGAACTCCGCGCATATGCTAATACGAGTGAATCGCAATCTCGGTTTTCCATCAAAATTGGTATAAGAAATAGTGTGCGATTAAATTCATATGAATTTTGGATATTTTCGCGGATCCTTTATAACCGAATTTAAAGGAGCACATTTCAATATAGTCTGCTTCTGAAAAAACGACTATCAGCATCAGTTGCCGCCGGCTTATTGTGAAATAGTTTTCGAGATCACTGATTTCGAGTTTTTGTGTCAAATTTTCAATTTCTATTTTTTGATATTCAATTAATTAGAAATTTCAGAAAACAAACATTTTTGCAGTCAACACCGTTACAAAAAATCGAGGAGGAAGAATCGAACAACGATTATTAACTCGTTATTCTCATATTTTCAATAAATGTTGGTTTCAATTTGTTCAGAAATATTTGAACGGGTTTTGTTGATTTTTGAAAAGTAATTTAGCACAAATAATAGGCAATTAAATAATTAATTAATTATTCTCTTTTTTAACATTCAAATCCAATTTATTACCGGAAAAACAAGTACGGTATTTTTCTCGATAAATTCAAATCATTTTTCAATTAGCATTATCGCTCATTTCGTTTTGCGATTCCGAAACTTTCAAGACGCATTTCTTTTCATTATTTTCAAAAACCCTTGGGGGCTATAAATTTATTAGACAATGTTCAAAATGAAATTTTCAATTACATGCATAATCAGTTTTTGTTCTTCTCAATGAAATCGTGGAATTTTCGCAAAAGTTGTCCCATCTCGGCATAATCGGCCACCCTGATCGCTTCCTCCAAATCGGCCCATTTCCAATTTTGGTGTTCATGCGACAATTTCACATCAAGCGGATTGTTGAGAAGGGCCAGCCAATATTTCACCGATTTCGGTTTACCATTTGCCTGAAAATTTAATTTTAAAATCGAAAAATAAATCATCTAATGTAGGAAAATTTTGGAAATGAACAAAAAAACCAAACCAAATAAATCTCTCTTAAAATTCGAATGCTTAAATTCTCGATAATAGCTTTTGAATCAAATTCGCTACGATTCTTCTATAAAATAACTTCCTTTCTATTCGAAAATGAATATTTTTAGGGCAAAAATGATAAAAAACAAGCATTACAGTATAGTATAATGTCTCATGACAATCTTCGTGAATGGTTAGTTGATCCTTGCTCAAATTCGCTTCTTCGCTCGTTTCTCTGATTGCAGCAGTCCATTCATCCTCTCCTAAATCATTAATTACGCAAAAAAACCGTGTATTCACTGTTTGATAATTTCGTGAGCTGATTTTTTAAAGATTATGAAACACGCAAAATCCAATTTAAAATAAAATAACTTGGAAGAAACACTTTGAAATTTAATTAAGATGAATTATTCAGTTATCAAAGGTTTCACCTGGATCAACATGTCCTTTAGGCGGTGTCCAGTGGTGCGGCGGATAACTGGCCTGCAGTAGAAGGAACTCGACTTTGCCGGAAACCTTCCGATAAACGACGAGTCCGGCGGCGCGCACGACTGCCTGCGACATCTGAACAAGGTATTAATGGTTGTAAAACCAAAAGAAAATGAGAGGCATTTCTAGTGATAAGGTGACACGTCAAATCATGTAAAAAAGAGGAATTGTATTCGAGTTATTTTTTATAACAAAATATAATCAATGAATTAAAATAAGGGAATGATCAGGTCCCAATGACACACTGCGAATATCACCAGGAACAAATAATTGGTATGGAAAGAGTTGACGATTCATGTGACCAAGTCCGATTGTGGCGAACCTGATAAAGAAAATTAATAAAAATTAATTTATAAAACTTATTATTTAGGCATATTTCATTGATAGTTTTGAGCCAAACCAAATCAAATTATTAAACCTAAATTTTAGACTGCATTTTAAGTAAATAAATTATGTTATAGTCGGCGTCCGGCGACTGCCGTACGCGGGTAGATTTACGCGGATGCGTCTTTCTTTTCGTCTCGCACAGACTAACTTAGTTATTTCGCATTTTATGGGTCGGTTCGAGAATTTTTAAACCGAACGACGTTAGAAATTCCAAGGAATGCCAATCTCATCAAGAAAAAATAAATCGTTCACGTGAAAACAGCAAAATACGCATTCACACGTGGCGAGACCTTTTCAAGGCGCATACGCGTAAATCTACCCGCGTACAGCAGTCGCCGGACGCCGACAATATGTGAGTTTAAAATTTAATTTCTAACCAAATACTACACAAACGCGAAATATAAATTTTAATTGGCTCATTCATGAAATTTATTTTGTTTAACCAAAAAATGTAAGATATTCCATTAAAATACTTTTTATTTTTATTGCATGAATAAGCCCAAAATGAACGACGTGACTCACCTATTCTCTCCCCAGACATACAATCTCCCATTTGAATTGAACGCTCCAAAATTACAATTTCCGCCAAAAACATTCGTAACTTTCTTGTCATCAAAAAGTGGCTGATCCATTTTCGTCGGTCTCGCTAGACGATCGCAATTCGGCCCGAGTCCCAGAACTCCGACACCCCATACATAAACTTCTCCGCTGTCATTGGCTACAGCGCACGATGTTGAGGTTGAAGCTGCCGAAACAATTTTTCCAATTCTCGACGAGATGCAAATTTGCCGAGAAACATTCAACTGAATATCGGAACAAGCTTCTGTTGCTTGGTTATACTCAGTCTGCCCCCAAATGAATAGTTGTCCGGTTTCTGATATTGCCATCAACGTGTCAGTACTCCCTGTTACCAATTTGATTTTCACGCCAGCGGCGTCTCCTTTGATTTTCGAAGGTTTCCATTGGATCCCGTATTCCTCATTAGCACATTGCCCATCTTCATTCAATCCGAAAGCAAACACTTCTCCAGCTTTATTAAGTAGAAATGAAGAATCTAATGAGCAATGAACCCCTACTATTGGATAATCGGATCCCACTTGAATCTTCTGTAGCGGAGAATCTCCAACCTGAATATTCACATTTCTAATAATACAGTACCGAATCGTTCCAAGAATGAATTTTGAGAAATTTTGTAAATTCACTCACCCCGACAGAAGTGTTAGACAGATCAGGATTCACTCCGCACTGTCCATATTGATTCTCTCCAATTGCATACACTCCATTCGTTGTGAGAATCAAAGAATGAGCTCTTCCGCTTGAAATTCCCAAGATTTTATCATTCTCATTCATTGGTATTTTAATTTTCTTCGCACTTATGTAATATTCTTGACCTCTCCTACGTTCCATATCTGCTATATGTCCGCCAATCTGAAATCTGAAACTCAAAATGCTTTATTTTTCAATAGAATTGTACCTATTGTTCAAACCGGCACCATAAAGCTTTTTATTTGAAGCAAATAAGGAAAATCCGAAGCCCGCGGAAATGTGGCGAATATTTTCAGTGTTGAAGAATGTAATTCTTTTCGGGAATTTGGCTTCCGGCGCTGTTACAAAGGCTTCATCAACTAAAATATCCGATTAAAATGAGTATATTTTAGAAAACGTTTACTATTATTGTTATGAACAAGTTTTGGAATAGCGAGGGCGCCGGAAGCAGAAAGACCACATCCATAAACAGCACAATTAACCTGAAAAAAAGTTACTAATGAATAAATTCAATTAAATTACCTTTGATTTGGCTTTTGAAGTTGAAGGCGCCGATGAAAGAACCCTTGAGAAAGATATATTTTGATGTGCAATCCGTTTTCCTATCATTCTACCTAAAATACCACTATAATTACAACCGTAAGCAAAAATTCAAACTTCAAAAGAAATACAAAGAAGCATCGCAAAAGACGCCAGCGCCGTGACTGGCGCCATTGCCGCGCATTTCAAATGCTCCTTTTGGCGCGAATATTTAGGCCAGCAAAGAATATTCCAGTTTTCTCTTTCCGGCGCTTTTTGTAGTTGATTTCGCAATTTCCGATATTGTCAAATGTTTTCGTCATAAATATTTTTGTTCAATCTGTAGTTCTTAGAAAACTAAAAGTGTTTCAGAGCCCCCCACCCATAATGCCGCTCACCGATGCTAAAAATGAGGCCAACGAGGAGCGCGATGATGGTCGTCTCACCCAATATAAGAACTTGTCAAAGCATGACGTACGTCGAATTTGATTTTTAACATTTTTAAAAATTTTTCTACAGGAGCTTCGTCGCCGGCGCACAGAATGTAGTGTTGAGATCCGAAAGCAAAAAGGAGCCGATATGATGATGAAAAGAAGAAACATTGTCGACTTCGATGATGATGAGAATGAAAAGAGCCTCGACACTGTCGACATTGAAAATGTGAAGCCAGCAAGCACTCCTGCGCGACTATCGAACGATGAAGTCAAGAGGATTCTATCAAATAACCCATCGACTGATGATATGATAGTCTGCTTCGAATCGCTTCGACGAAGCTTATCGAAGAACAAGAATCCACCAATCGATGAAGTCATCAAAACCGGTCTTGTTCACGCTTTAGTTCAAGCTTTAGCTCTTGACGTATGCAAATTTAATAAAAATTATTATGCGACATTTTGAATTTATCTTCAGAACACCAAGATCCTTTATGAAGCTGCCTGGGCTCTCACTAACATTGTCTCCGGAACTTCTGCTCAAACCATCGCTGCCGTTGAGGCCGGAGCTACAGCACCACTCGTTAAGCTCTCAATTCATGACGATCCACAAATTGCGGAACAAGCTCTTTGGGCGGTTGCCAACATTGCCGGAGATAGCGCTGAGCTTCGCGATTTCGTAATCAGTACGACCTATAGACGTTGAAAAATATATAAATTTAACATATTTCAGACTGTCATGGAATCGAGGCGCTTATGCACTTGATGTCTAAGCTCGATACCCTTTCGGTTAGCCATGTTCGCACCATTGCTTGGACTTTCTCCAACATGTGTCGGCATAAGAACCCTCATGCTCCTTTAGAAGTACTACGCGTTCTTAGTTTCGGGCTCACCAAATTGGTGCAGCACAAAGACCAACAAGTCCGCCAAGACGCTTGCTGGGCTGTTTCATATCTTACCGACGGCCCCGATGAGCAAATCGAGATTGCTCGCCAAAGCGGCGTTCTTCAGGAGATTATGAAATTCTTCCGCTCCGAAGAATCTCTTGTTGCACCAGCTTTGAGAACGTTGGGGAATGTGGCAACAGGAAACGATTCGCTCACCCAAACTGTCATCGATTTGGGAACTCTCAACGAGATTTTGCCTCTTTTTGAACGCACTTCTACCACGAGCATCGTCAAGGAATGCTGTTGGCTCGTCTCGAACGTCATTGCGGGAACTCAAGGTCAGATTCAGGCAGTTATTGATGCTGGACTCATTCCAGTCATTGTTAGCGTGTTGAAATCGGTGAGGATTCAATATGTACAATGTAATTCAAAACTAAAACAATTTTAGGGAGACTACAAATGTCAATTTGAGGCATCGTGGGCTCTCTCGAATCTTGCTCAAGGTGGAACCGCTAAGCAGATTTTCGCAATGGTCGAGGAGGACGCCATTCCGGCGCTTTGCAATCTTCTCTCTCAGAGTAACCCTGATATGCTTAACAACGCTCTTGAGACTATCTACACCGCGTTGCTCACGGTTTCTGCTACGTAAGATTTATAATGTTTCTCCCGTATTTTTTACAAAATTATGTGATTGCAGTTATCCGCAACGAATGGATGCGATTCGCGATCAAATCGAGGAATGTGGCGGAATCGACCAGCTCGAGCGTCTTCAGGAATCGCAATCGGAGACAATTTATGCGCATGCCTACAGAATTATTTCGCAATTCTTTGCTGACGACGATGCTGCTGAAGAAGAAGCTTCGGAAAACCAGCCACCAGGCACTTATAACTTCTAAACGCTTCACACCCCATATTCACATTGTTTCATATTGTATAACGCAAAACTTACCATGTTTTCTCCCTGTGTTGTCTGTCTTGAATACTAAATTCATAGGTTTCAATTTTTTCAACCGTATTTGTATCGTTTTGATTTTTTTTTTGAAAAATACTGGTAAAAGTTGGCACGTCGTCATCGGCTATGTTTGTTTTTTTTTTCGAGAAACGAAGAAATAGAGGCGAGAGTAGAAGTAAATTTGCAGAAATTGGTTTTTTGTTGCTAATGGTTACGAGCAATTCGAACGAGGAAAGCATTTGGTTTACTTTTAAGATAAGTCGATTAGAGCACAACTATTTGTTCTGTGTTTAACCCATACATTTTTGAAATCGCCGACAAAAATGATTTATCAACAGAAATTGTCGCAACCGTAATATTTGATGCATGTCCGCAATTTATCGTAAAGTGTTTACGGCTCAATTCATTATTTTTGTTATCGCAAACAACTTTGAGCTGCTTATTTCTTTATTGCGCACCAATTCTTTACACTCGTTTCTCGCGACGACAACACTTGTCTTCAGTGACCCCGCCCGTCGCGCGGAATGCGAACCCCCCGAACCAAATCAATTTTTTGCTTATAATTCAGATGTTTATAAAAAGATTGAGCGTCGCTTTTTTTCGAAAACGTTTATTTACTAAACTTCTTTTCAATTCAGGACGCACAACACCAAAAAATATTGGAATGGGTCCACACGTGGGGGGTCAATACATTTTTTTGAATGACTAATTTGGACATGTCGATTGCACAACGTATTAGCAAAAAATGTTGTTTGTTGTATGGTGGCCACGTCCCCTCGTATTTTGGCCATGAAAATGTATCAATAATGTCGTATCTTTTGAGCAAACACAAAATTACCAACATTCTTATCGATTTTTATCACCCAATTCGCGCTCTCTTCGTCGTTTTGTTGCAGAATTGATTTCGAATGATCCTATTGCAATTCGTCGGCCTGAAATGCGACACCGCGCGCCTTTTCCGCAAACACAAAACTTGTGTCCGAAAAGACAAAGATGGCTCCATTTTGGGAAGCTTTTCGAATTTAGTCTCGTATTTTTCTAGTTTTTCTCTTTCTCTCTCTCTCTCTCCCTCATTGTAATTGAGGTTTTCCGGTAGGTGAAGCTTCTGCATAATATCGTCCTTAAAAAAAAAAAACAATTCTCCATTTTTAATCCTTGATGCCAGATTTAGATTATTTTCCACCGAAATCCTAATTTTTTCATCTATTTCTATATGTAAATAACTAGTACGTCTTAATCACGTCCGAATTTTCAAGATTCTGCAGATGTCATTTTTTTTCTCGTCTCGTTTATTCATATAAACAAAATTTGACCATGTATTTCATATTCAAACATCTGCAAATATTTCTCTTTTTCTTTCCGCTTCATATAGATAAACTTGGATTGCTATTTTAAAATACCTTTTCCACTTTCCTTCCCTTTTTCTTATCTTTTTTTTTTGTAATTTACAACCAGTTGGTGTTAAAACAGGTGTCGCCATCGTGTTATGGCCCACCTGCATTCGTCATGACCGAATTTAGCAAACAACCTTGAAATGTACCTTTCAACAATTTCATATAAATATTTTAGTATTGTTTTTATTCATATTATTGACACATTTTTCAATGCGATTTCAAATTATTCAAAAAGATTCTCAATATTTTAATTCGGTCAAATTCTGCGAAAAACTTCCTTTCTACAAATGTGCTTTAACTACTAAGGGGTTTGAGAATCGTTGCTTTCACATAGTCTCTTTTTTTTTGTCGTCTCCTTGTCGATTAAATGTATAAATCGCGAAACAGTAAATGAGATGAAAGCGTAGAATTGTTTGCTACATTAGGCATGATGGCCATCGGATCTCTTCATTTGGAAACTAAGGCCCGTGTTGTCTGTCAGTTGTCTCATTTTTGCGCATTCTCACTCGTCTCGTCCATCTATCTCATCCGTCTGGTTGTAGGTATTTTTGCGGTTTCAAACTTTTCCGTTTCGCGCGCGCGCAGCCGCCTTCTAAAAAACGACACCGACCAGCTGTTGTCTCGTCTCGTTTTGTGCAATTTTTTGTGGATCTTCGTACTCTTCGTGGTGTGCACTTCTCATTCATTATCTCAACCTTCCATTTAGCTCACGCCATACTTTTGAATTTAAATGGAATAAAACCGAAAATTTCAAGCCAAAAATTACTCAAAATTCGAATTGTTTAATTTAAAAATTATTATATTTTGAGTAAATCTTTTTTTTTAATTCAATAATATTCTGCGAATATTTTTCTCCATAAAAACCTTTAAATAAGCTTAATTGGCACCAATTTTGAATCGTCTCTCCTTTTTTCTGCCCTCAAAAAAATCTGTGACGCGCAAAAAAAGTGGGCGTGGCTTTGAGGCTCTGCGTCTCTTCCAATTTTGTCAGGTAGTTGTACATTTTGATAGTTTCGAAGCATTGTTCGCAAAAGCAAATAAAATATTTGGCAGCGTGCCAATTGAATAAGCTTTTGAGATTCCGGCTGCGGCGGCTGTTTGAAACACTCTCAGATGGCTTTACTATGTATTCTTATGCATAATATGATGAGTGTCGGACCTCCGCCGTCACGCTTGCGCTTGGCTCGTCCCAGTCGGCTCATCGGAGGCTCGTTGTTGCGCAATTTTGAAATAAAATGGATTGCTTCTCGTTTTCATTTTATTGTGTTTCTCCGATTTTTCACTGGTTTTCTCATTCAGCCAACGAATTAGTCATTTTTCTTTACTATTTTCCATGTTCTCTTTTATAAAATGATGTTTTTTGGTTATAGAGTGCAATATTGACATATTTGGATTTTTTGTACAATATTTTGCATCGAAAAACTCGGCATAAAATCGATTTTTTCACGAAATTCCTTCTTTATTAAAATCAGACATCAAAATTCCCACAAATCGACAGACTTTTGCAGTTTTGAAAATCTCATTAAAACCGAAAACAATGTTAATTTTGAATGTGTTTCGACGTGTTCAACTCATTTATCGCCACATCAACATTCATTTATTGGTTTTCCCATTTAATTTCTTCGCCATATTTGTGTTTTGCATCAGTAAGTGAATTCTAATATTCCAGTGTGATTTCGTCCTCTTCAATGCCCCTAATAAGCCGTGTTTACTCATGACACTTGAGACACGAGTTGTGGGTGTCGATTGCACCCATCGACACCACCAGCGCCAATCAAATCCCTTAATTAATTTGAGCATTATTGCAGAAGAAATGGAAGAGTCAATTGAAGACGTTGACGAGCGTCGATTGAATCGCGTCGCTTATGAATACCTGTGTCGATGCGCAGAAGTCCGTGTTTGGCTGTCGGAATGCCTCAACGACTCGAATATTGTGCCTGCCGGAGAACTTGAGGAAAATATGCGGAATGGCGTTTTATTGGCGCGACTCGCCCATTCATTCGCGCCTGATGTCGTCCCAGAAAAGGGCATTTTCGATATTAATCAGGTATTTCGATTTTACTTATTAAAACATTTTTTTTCAATGTTTATTTATTATTCAATTTATATTCGAAATGGACCTTTTCATAAAATACAAAAAAAATGTAAAAAGGAACATTAAATGTGCATTTTTTACAATCCTGCATTGGAAAAATGGGTAATTCTTTTTTCATTTTTTGTATAATTTAATAGGTCCATCGAATAAACTGAATACGAATCTGCCCCCCCCCCTCAATTTTTTAAAACGACAACGAAACCTACTTTTTATACGAAAGAATGACTGCTGGTCATTTGTTTTTGACTTTTGCTAATGCGCCTTTAAACAGTCCTTAAATTTAATACCAAGGTTCGGCTAAAAAGCGAATTTCCTAAAATGGGCACGAACCAAAAATTTCGAAATTATTGTAATTTTTTAGATGAATCGATGTTTTCATCGGTCGTTTATGAGTCACTTAAATAATAAAACTGATTTTCGAACCGGTTTTGCTTTCAATTTTTGGAACGTTTCTAAATTGTTACTCATGTTCCTTTAAAATGAACAAAACGCAAGAGAGAGAAATAAATTTCGAAGCCTTTTCAAGTATTCATGAAAACACAATTGCAAAAATTTCTTTCTTTTTTTTCGTCTTTCTCTTTAATTATGCATGACGGTGATTTTTTTGAAAGCGAAATTCGTTGAATCGAGATTATTGCGCAATTTTCGTCTCGGGATCAAGAATTCAATTGGTATTCAGGAAAAGTATGCACAGAATGAGAATGTGCCCGTCTATCGTCACACAGACAACATAATGCAATGGCGTCGAGCAATGGAGAGTGTCAATTTGCCGGAGATTTTCATTCCCGAAACTGCTGATGTGTTTGAAGGCCGCAATACGAAGACGATCTTCTGTTTGTATGCTCTCGCCACTTTATTGCACCGTCAGCGAAAAGCGCCGCCTATTCGAAATCTGGCCGGACAAGCGAAATTCACCTCGAATGAGCTCAATGAGATGAAGGAGAATCTGAAGGACTCGAAGTTGCCCGAATTCGGAGATGTTGGGCATTTGTTGTCTGATCGAAAACAAGATAATGCCGATGCTCACTCGATGGAATTGATCATGAAGGCGGTTCAAGAGAATGTTTGTCAAATTCGTATTTGGGTTTTTGAATCATTTTAGAAATTGATTTTCAGGATCTCACCCTTCTCATTGATTCACTCAAATCTTGTGGTATCGATTATGTTGAAGAGAAGCTGGCCAAAAAATACATGGAAGCGCTGAAAAAAGAAAATTCCGAAATTTATGTGAAAATTTTTGTTCAGAATATTATTAATGATACGAATAGTAAGCATTTGATTGATTTTTTCTTGAATTCCAAGAATTTTGATTAGATACGAGCGCTTTGTCGGAACTTGTTGAAATACTCAACTCGTCGGACCCTCGCTGCCACGAAGCGATTCTTGCTGTCCTCGATCTTCTCCAATTCGAAGATGTCCGACCAACGGCCATCAATTTGTACATTGATCTTCTTCGTAGGTATCAAGCTGAAAATGACGGCTTAATGGAGAAGAATGGCATTTGTGAAGTTATCAATCGTAATCTCGTCGATAATTTTCGAAAATTGAATTCAAAATTCAGAAGCGAATGCACTTGTTGAAGTGAAGATAGCGGTTGAACATGGCTCATCTGAAGATGTGTTTCATGCGCTTTGCAATCCACATCTTTCATTGATTCCGAACAAGTCGAATGCGAAACTTTATTATAATCGGTAGATTCGAACTGATATAATATTCATACGTTTGAAATTCAGAATTAAATCTGCCTACGAAGAAGTGAATGATGATAATTATTTTTTGGATCGTAGAAGTCTTGAAGAGATTGTTGAAGAATTCGGAGATATTTCAGCGGATAAGAGACAAGGTAGTCATTCGAAATATTCGTTGAATTTCGAAATCTTTTTTTTTCTAGTTTTGGAATTGAATGAATCGATTTCGAGAGATGATCGAGAAGGAATTGAGCACATTTTGAGCTATGACGTTTTTGCTGATATCTATGTTGAGCAGAATATCGAATATTATGTGAAACGGCTGAAACTCAAAAAGCCTGAGACTGTCAGTGAAGTGAGAAATTCGATGCAGGCAGTTAATGAGGAAATTCAAAAAGGTTTCGCCGAACTTGAAAATGGCGAGTCTTATCGCGAATATTAATTGATTTCATTTGTTTGGTTACAGTAATCCTTCTCAACAACGCGATGATTTCTGGTGACGAAACGAGGATCCGAAATGCGCTCGAATCGATTGTTTCGTTGAATCGTTCAGCAAATTATCGAAAAGAACTTTCGCAGTGGTACACACGACGATTGCTCACTGCTCCCGAGGAGAAAAAACCCATCGAGGGAAGCGAGAAGTGGTTGGACCATGAATGTCACGCTGGAAATGTGTACATGGAGACGACCAAATTAACGAAAAGCACAAAACCGAAGACGCCGATCGACTCGGGAATGTACAAATGGGACGAGATCTCCAAGTTGATGGACGAAGAAAACGCGAATTTCGATGAATATTATCGAAAGAATGAGCCGAAAGTGCTCAAATCACAAGCTGCTCTTCGAAAATTCATTGAAAAGAAGAGGCAATTGAAGGAAGAAATCGAGAGAAGTGAGAAGGAACAAGCGGCGAAGAAGATTCAGACACATTACAAGTCATACAGAATAAAAAAGGATCTCGAATTGCTCAGTAAGTTTCTCAAAAACACTCAAATTCGACAAAAATCTTCATTGCCACGGGCGGGATTCGAACCCGCGAAGGTATTTTACCGTAAGTTCATAAGACTTAAGCCTTTGACCGCTTGGCTACCGTAGCAGACATTCTGAAAAAGGGGGACCACACAAATGAGGGAAACGGACCACTCAAGAACGGGATGGTCCGTTTAGGATCATAAATGGGAGACACCTCATATTCACACTGTAGCATACAGTGGTCCGTTTCCCTCATTTAGGTGGTCCCCCTTTTTCAGAATGTCTGCTACGGTAGCCAAGCGGTCAAAGGCTTAAGTCTTATGAACTAACGGTAAATTAACTTCGCGGGTTCGAATCCCGCCCGTGGCAATGATTTTTCGCAGTTCTTAAAATGTTTTTTTTTTCAGAAAACTCGACAGTGCCGACGCTCGCTCTTGTTCGAAAATTCGTCAAGCAATTGCCACGAAATGAAGTCGATTTTACTGATGACATTGGTATTTCCATTTCAATTTTTTTTGCATTTTCGAAATTTAGATGTTGCAAATGCAAAAGTTGAAGTGATTCGCTTGATGAACAGCAATCGACAATTGGATGCAGATCTTGCCGAATTGGATGAGAAAATCGGTCTTTTGATCAAAAATAGATTGAATTTATCGGTAATTCATATTATAATGGAGATTGTTGAATGAAGGACGTGATTTTAGGACGTGATCGCACATCGCGAGAAGACTGCAGAAGCTGCCGACTCGTTTTCGGTTCGCGGAGTTTCGTTGAGAAAACAGAAAGATCGCCAAAATCAAGCAACTGTCGAACAATTATTGTATTATTTGCAAACGAATACAAAATATTTGGCGAATTTAATTGATGGTGAATACTAAAAGAGTTTAAAGAGCTATTAATAACCATGAAAATACATTTTAGGATCGGATGAAGTTGTTCTTCCAAGAAAAGATTTGATAGCGAATGTGATTTGCCCGATTTTCGGATTTCTCAGTGATAATCGAGAGCAGTTTTTGATGGTGAGTTGAATGTTTTATCGATAAAAAAATATGTAAAATCAATTTTAATTCAATAGATTCGTTTACTATGTGAGCTTCTGGGGCGTCAAATCGAACGAATGAAGAAGATTGAAGACTTTCCAACAAGCGATTGTTTTTCAATGATGACGCAGTTCTTCACACAAGGGTAACGAATTATCCGATCAAACTTTGATATGTCAGACTTGTCATTTCAGACAATTCGATAATATTCTTGCGGATCCTTGCCAAGCTGCTTCTGAAGTGTTCACGGCTTTTTCAGTGGAAGAATCTCGCGTCAAAACATTCCATTTGGAACCCATCACGGTTGGTTTTTGATTTGTTGATAAATGTTCCCACGCTTATTACGATTGTCGGTTCTTTTGTGGGAAATTGAAGGCATAGTTGAAAATTGAATTTTTCAGCTATACGAATCAATTTATGGACGAACAATTGAAACGGCTGAGAAAGCTCTTCAGGATGAAGCCGTTTCGCAGATTCTGAGCGATTCGCTTTCGTTTTTGGCGAAATGGAGTGAGGAAATCACTGAGGAATTGTTCAACAAATTCACATTACCGTATGACACTCACACTCACTTAATTAGCGTCTTCTATTTTTTCAGAAAAAGTGCCATCTTTTTGACATCATACTTGGAAAACGCGCTCCGTCATCAATTCCCATCGGCGGCAACCAACCAGATCAATCACTACTGCGCGATTTTCGCATTCAAAGTGTTTTTGTCGAAGAGTTTGGTCTCGCAGCGAAGTTTGTTCCGGGTTCTCGGCAAGCAAATGGGCGATGATGCGATGCATCGACTCGAATGTATCACACGGTTCTTGGAATTTGCAGTTGAGAACAAGGGTTACGGTAATGATAAATGGTATTTGACGGCTCTGAACAAGCAAATTCACAGTATTAATCAGAAGTTTTTGTGAGTTTTCCATTGACTTTTTTAAAATTTGAATATAATGATTTTTCAAGGGCTTATATGATTCGATCCATGCGCAATGTTTCACTTGATGAGATTTATTCGATGAACGAGTTCACTCAATTTGATCCGTTCCAAAAACCAACACTTTCTCTTATGGATCGAGATATTCAGACGGTTTTGGATTGTTTGAAGAAGCATCAGAACTTGGTTTGTCTTTTTTCCCCCGATGGCCCTTCCATTGTTTTCATTCGTTCTAGATTGAGACCGACAAGGAGGATCTCGTTCTGCAGTTGATTTGTTGTTCTAGTGTTCCGCAAACATTGGATGGCGATCGAATGATCACACTGCATCTTCATCCGTCGCCGAATGAGCAGATTGCTGATGGAGAAGCGCCGCAATTGTTCGCTAGAGCCAAGAAGCTCGTCGTCGAGCTTCTGTTGTGCGAACTCGCCGGCCAGAATGTGTCAGAGCTTCTCGAAACTGTGCCGACATCGTCGAATGAGAAAAATCTTAAGGTGTTGTATCCGGACAATATGTAAGCAATAGATTGATGGGTCATCGAGAAAACAATTTTTCAGGGAATCGATTAAAAAGAAACAGGAAAGCCTGAAATTGGATCTAAAAAGTCTCGAAGCAAACGGGAAGACATCAAAAGACGATGATTATCAGTCGATCGTCACTGATATTGCGAACGTACGCGATTGATTGCTTGATTTTTGGTTAATTTCAACATTTCCAGGATATTCGATTGCATGCCAGACGACAGAGAGAACGCGCCGAACAGAAGAGAAGTGTTGCTGAGACGAAGAGGAAATTGGTTGAGCAGCGAGAAGAGCTCAAAGAGAAAATGGCGCGTTACGAGGAATACCTGAACACGTGTCTTGAGAATCTGTCGCGGACAAGTCGACGACTCTCATTTCGGCCGAACACGAAGGAAGCGGGAAAAATTCAAAAGGAGCGAGCTTCACTCGATCAGATCAAATCGTATAAATCGTCGGCAGAGAAGCTTTTCAAGTTCGTCTGCTTTTCTTTTTTTAAATCAATTGTTTTGAATGGAAATATTTCAGAAAAGGCGTTTTGGTTGATGTGATTGATTACCAGTCGCCGAAGAAATTGACGAAATTGTCGCTGGAAATTGCGTCGACGAACGAGAAGGGCGTATTCGCGATAATGCTGTATGAAGCGGGAAAAATTGCCGATCAAGCGACACTTCATTTCCAGGTAATGCGAGAAACTCGAAAATGCTCGCTCCTCGCTTAGCAGAGTGATTTTTTATGCATCTATAAAGACTCAGGAAATCGTGACTCTCTTACATTAGATACGAAGAATTCTCATCGAATTCATATTTCGCCTATTCTTTTCCCAGTAATGTTTGACTGAATATTTGACCGAATTCCAGCCGAAATTCTACGAGAAAGTGTCTTTAAAAAACACATTTGAATACAATTTCATTTAAATTCGGCGAAGCGCGGAAATTGCGCGTTTTCGAATATTGAATTTAATTTCTTTGTCATTTCGGGCTGTAAACTCAAACGATCAGACAATATTGAGAATCGAGAGAAATTTGGAAATCAAATGCACATGGTTAGGGGTAGTTCATTCTGAGAAAGTCTCTTTTAGCGTTCTTATTCGGTTTATTTAGAAAGAAGCCCAATAAAATCACACTATTACAGGATCTTCTGAAATCGGATTCGGTGGAAGAGACGAAATTTATGCTTGAGGACAAAATCGTGTTCGACGTACCGAAAACCATTCAATATATCAACAAAAAGTTTTATAATAAGTAAAATGTGCTCTTTTTTATGTAATATTTTAAATAATTGTGCCGAGTGTTGCTCCGTTACGTGTCCATATCAAATCGATTTGATTTTTCCCCATTTGTATTGTCTCACCAAATATTTTAATAATTATTTAATAAGCCCCCTTCTTTTTATGCCTATGTTCTGTTTCCACTCCCAAAATAAAAACCGTTTTTTTTTCGCGAATTGTAAATCGATTATTCGAAATTGTGGGATGGTGCACATTAGTTGCGACACGTCACACGACGCTTCGTCGCTGTTGCCGCCGACGCCGACGCCTAATTCGATGTCACCACAACTGTATTCGAATATGACCGCCTTACCACGTTTTCTTGTTCTTCTCGCTTTTATTTCTTCGATTTGTGCTGCTGCGGACAATTGTGAGTTTTCTTTAATTAAGATTGTATATCGCATTTATTCTAATATATGAAATTTCTAAAATTTATATAATTGTGGGTGATGAATCATCATGGGAAACTATTGATTTTTGAAAATATCCGATTTTTAACAAATATCGAACAAATAAATGAAAAAAACGGGATTAGATTTGCAATTTTAAATAATAATTCTTTTTTCGAAACCACGCAAAAAATCATTGCCACGGGCGGGATTCGAACCCGCGAAGGTATTTTACCGTATGTTCATAAGACTTAAGCCTTTGACCGCTTGCCTACCGTAGCAGACATTCTGAAAAAGGGGGACCACCTAAATGAGGGAAACGGACCACTCAACGAGATGGTCCGTTTAGGACCATAAAACGGAGACACATTGTATTCAGACTGTGAATTGACAGATTTCGGTTCGAAACAAAATTCCAGAGGTGATCTTCTTAATTTATCACTTGTCCGAGATAACGACAAAAATATACAATTTGAACTAAAATGGGACTCTAAAATATTTTCGGTTCGGGACCCAATTGCAAAAATGAAATTTTAAAAAAATAGTGTAAAATCAGTTTTTTCTTAAAAATGCGAAATAAAGAAACAAACCATTACAGTTAATTATTTTAATTTTTGCAAAACAAAAATAATAAATTTTCAGCCACAATAGCAGCTAATGTTTCGACAATAAGCTCGAGCAGCTCGACGAGCATCAGCGTCACATTGTCGCCCTCTACTACTCGAATCCCCATGTCGCGCTCACAAATAGCAGCTCAACCAGCTGCTGATGCTCCGATAGTCGCGGCTTCTTCTGAGCCGGACCTCAAATTGCACGGAATCACTGAGCAAAACCTCAACATGAAATACTACAACTTCATCTGTTCGTCTCATTTTCATTTGGACTGCAAGGTTGGAACGAATCAGATTTGAACACAACGCGATTTCTTCACAATTGATATAATTTCAGATAACCGAGACACTTCAAATCTGCATGAAAGGCAATCACGTGGCCGTTCTCGGAATGCCATTGACATTCGACAAAAACTCCGACGACACCTCATTCTTGTCGAAATGGATTCGCAAATGCGACGGCAACGACCAGGAGATGAATCAGAAGGCCATGAAAATCATCCGCAATCGAATTCATTACCAAAACGAGAATAATTGGTCAAATGTATTCAACGCGGGTGCTGCTCCGCAATTATTTTCCCTTCTCATTTTCTCAATTTTTGTAATTTGAGCATTTCTAAATTCGATTGATAATGTTATTTGTACAATCTGATATAATATTCGAAAGAGACCAGTAAATTGAAATGGACCAGCAAGATGCGGTTAGGAAAGTAGTAACGGGTGAGACATTTTAGGGCGCTTTTTGATTATTATCGAATTTATCGCGAAGAAGATCGAGCACTTCCTGCTGATTGACGCCTAAAGCAACAAAATTTTTAGTACAAAAATTGACGCAATATATCGTGATTTCCAGTAATTTATTTTCAAATGAACATGCCAAATTTTTGATGGACATGTCGAAATTTCATTTATTATCATTTTTTATTGAAATGCCATTTATTCTGTTTTTTTTTTTGAGCGGGTACACAAGATATGTTTTTGAACCTCCTTTTTTTCAATTTTTTGATTTTTGCAAAAAGAATAACACAGAAATATGACCGACATGATCCGCGAAAATTTTCGAATGTGTCTTGAAAATGAATGGTTGAGAACTACGAAATATCGCATGAGATATAATTCTTTGTAATTTTCGACATAGAGGGCTAATTTTTAAAAAATAGAAAAAATCGCATGAATGCATTAAAAAGAAACGTACCTTCAAAAACATATGGAGCTGAGAAGAGAATACCACAGGTGCCTCCGACTGTGATCCCGAAGAATATATACAGAAGAAGGCGATCAATGATCATGGCTACATATTTCCAATCATCACGATACTGGAAAATTTCTCTTTTAAATGTCCAACTCGAATAACTTCAATTTTTTTAACAAATTTTAGAAACCAAAGAAATATCTAATTAATTGTAAATATTTTTACGAGACGTACCGATTTGTGCTGCTCATCTTTCTTGAGATGTTCTGTGATATACTCGATAGCTTCCAATGCACGAATTGCACTAGTTGATAATGGATAGAATGTCGAGGTTTTCGCATCGAGCAGACTATCGTCAGCGATGTTTCTGAACAACACACACACACAACTATTTTTCAGAATATTCAAAAACTAACCGATCATCGGCCACTGGACAAAGTGGATGATGGGCAGATGGGCTAAGAGCGAATTGGCCAACTCCTGGTAGTTGAGCCATAGCACGACGGACCGCACTGCGTTCTGCGATTGACTTCGGTCGCTTCATACACACCAATTTTGGTAGATACTAAATAAATATCAGTATTAATACACAAGAATTGCCAACTGTTGCGAAATATTTTGTTTGAACAAATTACATTTCAGTTTTCTCTGAAATATATTCAAATTATGCAAAAAACCTCATTGCCACGGGTGGGATTCGAACCCGCGAAGGTAATTTACCGTAAGTTCATAAGACTCATGCCTTTGACCGCTTGGCTACCGTAGCAGACATTCTGAAAAAGGGGGACCACACAAATGAGGGAAACGGACCACTCAAGAACGAGATGGTCCGTTTAGGACCATAAATCGGAGACACCTCATATTCAGACTGTGAATTGACAGTTTTCGTTTCTAAACGAAATTCCAGAGGTGATCTTCTTAATTTATCACTCCGTTTTATGGTCCTAAACGGACCATCTCGTTGAGTGGTCCGTTTCCCTCATTTAGGTGGTGCCCTTTTTCAGAATGTCTGCTACGGTAGCCAAGCGGTCAAAGGCATGAGTCATATGAACTTACGGTAAAATACCTTCGCGGGTTCGAATCCCGCCCGTGGCAATGAGTTTTTGCGTGGTTTCGAAAAAAGAATTATCATTTAAAAATTGCAAATCTAATCTAGTTTTTCCTAATTATAGGAAAGCCATTCGGTGATCGTTTCTATGTATAAGACACAATTCTAACCTCCAGGGAAATTAGAATTATTTTCAATATTAAATTTTGTCGACGTCGCGCGACTGCGGAAAATTGGCTAAATGCCAAAAGTCAATAGCAGTAATCTTGGGCGAATTTTTTTTGGGCTTTTTTGAATTTTTTTAAATAAGGATTGTTTAAAGACGCACACCGTACACATCTCTTTGAATGTTTGCTATTTAGCCTTCCATCGTGAGACTTCCACAATGTAATTTTTGCAAACACACACCTGTAGAAAAGCGAGCCGGACCCATTTCGGCATTCGATGTGTTCTTGGACCACGAAAATACACATTGATGATAATGACAGTAACCAGAATAGTGATGACATTGAGCACGAATGTGAGCAAAAGGTACCTAAAAAGATAATATCTTTTCATTAATCGAAATTCCTTCGAATTCTCACTTGGCCATTAAGGGAATAGTTATTGAAGTTGGGGGCAAAATTTTTGAAACTAATAATAAGAAAACGACAATTGAAAGAAGAACAGAAATTGTAAGAGTTATCTTTTCACCTAAAATGGAAATCTTATTGGTTTTTTTTTTAAATTTTATTAGTAAATCACCTGAATCTGTTGGCAAAAAGAATACTGCCATACTCAAAAATGCCATCAAAACAGTTGGAATGATCAGAACGACAGTATAGAAAAGGGTCTTGCGGCGAATTTTGACTTGAAATTCGATTTTGGATCGCTCTTTCACGAGGTAGGCTGGAGCATCGATGATATCCCAAATTGAACTCGCTGAATATTCAGACAAATCGACTAGTTTCGCCTTCTCGATATCCATTTTGATCTCGTTTTTGTTGTACTAAATGAAAAAAACGAATAGAGAAAGGAACAATGAAAATGGATTTTTTTACCGTCCAACTGCCGAAAACTAATGTGCATATTTGTTCGTCGAATGGGAAATATTCAACATCTACAAAAATGATTTTAATTTTTAATAAATAAAAATAATTTTCGACTGCAATTTTTTTACTAGCAAATAGGAATGGAATTTTTTTAAACACATTTTTTTGTAAAAAAAATACATTTCATGAAATAGATCTACAAATTAATAGTTTTCATTTCTTAAAAATATGCTTTACCTATAATACAACTGCTTTTATAAATGGCCGGCGGAACCCAAAGCATATCTCCTTTATGATTGATGACCACATTGCACATGAAAGAGACCTCGAAATTTCCGTCGGCGCTGCAAACAAATGCACATGCGACGGCATATTTGGCGAGAAGAAAATGAGAAACGAACTTGTTGAAAAGAACGATGTCCGGCAGCCAGACCTTATCAGGAGACACTCGAATTTGCTTGATTTCTCCGTAATTCACCGGATTCCATTTCATTTGGAAATCATGCCACTGCTGAACACAAAATGAGACATTTAATCCCATCCTTATAAAGAATTACCAATGTGAGCCAAACGTTGGTGTGCATTACTTGATCCTTCTCGTCCTGCAAAATGAGTTAATCGGTGTTTTCTTTTGCGAAATTGACCGGAAACATACGACATTGATGAGCAGAACCAATTGAAGAGCCATTTTGACGATAAGCGGAAGTTCGGAGTTGTTGCGAACCGGCTGCAATTAATTCATTTATTTATTTATTAAAATTCATTTTCAGAAAAAAAACCTGAATTAGAGAGTTGTAGCCGCGAAATACATCAACCATAAGCCTTTCTTCATCATCGGAGCATTGAACTGGAAAAATTAGAGTTGAAATGAATTCAAAGACGAAAGAATGCTATAATTCATGCAAACCTGATTGCACGCCGCTACACATGTCGACTGGCGTAAAATCAAAAGATGTGCAAATTTTGCGTAGATAATTCTCCACATGGGAATATTCAACATCTTCATTCCCTTGCTTTATTATAAATGGCCCATTGAAAACGAAAAACGAATAATGAACGACTTTTCATAAAGAATAATGGTTTTTTTGGAAACATTGCAAAATGTGTGCATTTTTGCGAAAGATTGCACACTTGTTTACAGTACACTTCGAATTAAATTTTAAATGGGTTCGTTTTTTTTTTCATTTTTTTAAAACTTCATCTAAATTTACCTTTTCGAATGAGATTTAAAATTAATAGGACTCCAAAGACGGCTACATCTATCCTCATTTCCCGTCTGCCCCAGTTGCTCGTCGTCCTATTTTCTCTTGTCTCCTAAAAAAAGAAGTACTTGAATGAGTTTGCCCGAAATTCATAAAAGAAAGGGATGAACAAAAAAGAAACAAAAGATTAGAGCACAAAACGAATGATTTGAGAGGGGCGGGGATTAGGGTTTTCGCGGCGACGTCGTGCAGAAGCGGCACGGCACCGAAATTTTTGACTGATGAGAGAAAATCCCCCCCTATTTACATATAAGGCAATCGTACATGACCCAAAACACGAAGAAGACAAAAAATGACACAAATTTGATGGCGAATAATTGAATTATTCGGCATGCCGACGTCCAAAACTAACGCATTCGGTCCAAAAATGGCAACCGGCTGGCCTGGAAATGACACCGATTTCAAATTTGTTGCTAATATTGCAAAAATTAAAAGGAAGACGAAAAAAATCCCGGAATCCTTAAAGGGATGTGTTTATCCGAATCTTGTACGCGCATTTTAATAAATAATTACAATAAATGTGCGAGTTTGCAATTGAAGCAATTTTTCGAACTGACTGAGTATCAATGGGTCTATTCTAAATGATTGTTGTAATTTGAGGGGAAAAATGAAAACAGAAGACAAAAAAACGAACGTATTGACAAATCTCGTGTGAAACCACTTTTTCTTCTTAGTGTCGACACACACACACACACCAAAATTGGTCTGACAATGGAAAAGTGATGTCCAGTCCGGTGGCGTTTATATTATATACTTTAGTCGGGTCTCACCAAGAGAAATGAATGGCTATTTTTTGTTCCGGATGACTTTCTTTTTTTTTCATTAATATCTGTCGTCGAGTCGAGTTTTTGAGGAACGATAAAAATAGCTTATCGAAAAGAACTGGGCGGTCGCAATAAAATATGAAAAATGGGGGAAATGTTGACGGGTCTCCACCGGCTGCCATAAAAACCACATGGATCGCAATTTTTGGTGCACACAAATGAATTCTCAAAAACGATTCGCTGCTTCTTCTCGTCGAGCGGTTTTCGCTGTGTAATGACGAGTCAGTTGTCACGAAGAGTAGTGCACGTTCCGAACAATGATGGATTTCTAATAAATTTTTCACTTGCAATTGGAAATCTTGGAACAAGTTATATTACAATAGACACGCTCGATGTGAGCAATGAATGTGCTTTTAAAGGAATATGCCAAGGAGGCTTGATGGCTATTGTTCTTGTGTAGGCACTAGAAAATAATTTGCATTTAATAATTTAGAGATGAGAATTTTAGGCCTAAAATGTTTATACAGTAATTTAAAGGCGCACAAATAATATCAAGATGGATATCGCATGCGGAAAATATTGTTTGCGCAAGAATTTTAAAATTTTTTTCGATTTCTCATTTTTGCACAATTTGGTCTTATATGTTCTTGTTCAATTAATAAATGGATGATTTCTGTTCATCGCTTTTTATTAATTTTTCAAATATTTCCATCAGTTTCGAACGTTATGATGAGAAATACTGTTTTTTGTACATTTTTAAAATTTAATGTGTGTCGGATTTTTTCATTTTTTCGTCACAATTGTTAATTTAAAAATGTACAAAAACTGAAACTTTGCCTTTACATTATTACTCAGCGAATCGTGCTGTAAAAACGGCAATGCATAGAGATTTCGGTGAAATGCGAGTGAATCGCCGATGAAACGGTAATTGAGAGAGTGTGTGATTTTGAGAGACGAAAACATTTGTTTTCACCACCGTTTCACCGAATCTCGCATTTGTCTGCCGTTTCTTTGGCAGGATTTTCCGAGTAATTGTAATTTTTTTAGTATGAGTCAAGGTTTTGGCGACAAGCCCAATAGTTTCGGAAGCTCAACCGGATTTGGTGGAGGCTTTGGAAAGCCATCGGGTTTTGGAGCCAACGCGGGTGAAAATAACCGATCGGGCTCATTTGGAAAGCCAGCGGAATCTGGATTTGGTGCGACTAAAACGTCTGCATTCGGTGGAAATGCGAATTCGTCCGGATTTGGAGAAAAATCGGGCAGCTTCGGCAGTGGCTCGCGAAGCTTTGGTGGAAATCGTGATGAAAATCAAAGCGGAAAATTCGGCGATGGTTCGAGAGGCTTTGGTGGAAATCGTGATGAAAATCAAAGCGGAAAATTCGGCGATGGTTCGAGAGGCTTTGGTGGAAATCGTGAAGAAAACCATAGCGGTGGGTTCGGTGGTGGTTCGAGAGGCTTCGGTGGAAATCGGGAGAACAATCAGATCAGTGGATTTGGTGGAAACTCGAGAGGCTTCGGTGGAAACTGCGAACAAAATCAAAATGCAGTTGGCGATGGCTTTGGCAGAAACTCGAGAGGTTTCGGTGGAGATGAGACGCAGCAGAGCGGCTTCGGAGAAAGATCTAAAGGTTTCGGTGGTGGTAGCCAAGGATTTGGAGGAGGTAGCCAAGGATTTGGAGGAAGTAGCCAAGGGTTCGGCGGAAGAAACGAAGGATTCAGAGATTCGAATCCGAAATCTGGACGTATGATTGTATGAATTAAAGAAAAAACTGGAAATTTCAGTTTGCTTCAATTGCCAACAACCAGGACATAATTCGAAAGACTGCCCGGAAGAAAGGAGAGGTGGTGGTGGTGGCAACAGAAGTGATTGTGTTCGAATTTTCACTTAAAAATTGTATTGTTTAGATTGTTTCAATTGCAATCAACCGGGACATACTTCGCACGATTGCCCTGAACCAAGAAAACCAAGAGATGGTGGAGGTATTATTTAGTAAATTAGTAATTAACAAGGATGTACGAATTTACAAGTTATCGGTATGGGTGCGTTCTTTTTGATTAACGTTAATTTTTACTTAAATCTTTCGTTAGTGCGCTCTACTGTGTAGTTGAATTAAGTTGAAAATGCATTGAAGCCGATTGTCGTCGTCGCGCGACTATCGAAACTTTTAGCTTTGCCCCAAGACCTCCGTCCAAATTTTGAAATTACCAATTTCCCGCAGTGTTTCGATAATAGTTTGCCATACTTGAACGTTTTTCAGGTTGCTACAATTGCCAGGAAGTTGGTCATAACTTTCACGACTGCCCACAACCAAGAAAACCGCGCGATTTTGGAAACTCAAGTCGTGGATTTGGGAATGACACAACTTTCAGACACAATAATGAGCGATCTGGAGACACCTTTGGAAGTTCTGCAGGTGGTTTTGGTGCTGATGGTGCTGGAGGTGGTCGCGTTTGTTTCAACTGCGGTGAAGAAGGTCATCGATCAGCTGAATGCACCCAGCCGCGACCAGAGAAAAAACCTATGGCTACTCATGTGCCAGAAGAAGAAAAAGTTGAAGACGTTTTCGAGTTGCAAAAGATTGAGGAAGGAAACATGTTTAATAAGTTCTTCGATACGAATGTTACGATTACGCGAGGCGGTAAAAGTGGAAATGCTTCGCAATGCAAGCCTGTGAAGTAGTTTAAATTTTAATGGGGAATAATAATCGCGAATAATTTAGGAGTTTCGAAGAAGCTGGATTGCCCGAGAGAATTTTGCGTAACGTTAAGCAAGCTGGCTATTCTAAAACGACTCCGATTCAACAATATGCTCTTCCACTCATTATGGAAGGATCAGATATTATGGCATGTGCTCAAACTGGATCGGGAAAAACCGCTGCATTCCTTCTTCCTATCATGACTAAATTGTTGGAAAATCAAGATTTGAACACTGCTGGAGAAGCTGGATGCTACCCAAGGTGTTAAAAATGTTGAGTGTTATATACGCTAATTTTTTTCAGATGCATCATTCTCACTCCAACTCGCGAATTAGCTCTCCAAATTTATAATGAGGGTCGTAAATTCGCTTACCAAACCATGCTTGAAATCAAGCCAGTTTATGGAGGAGTTCAAGTATCGCATAGTATGCGTCAATTAGAATCAGTTCGTTTTAACATTGTGGTTTTTCTTTCAAGGTGTTCGTTTTAGGGCGCTACAATCATTGTCGGAACTGTCGGAAGAATGCAAGACTTTATTGGAAAAGGCTTCATCAGCTTACAAAAAGTGAAATATGTAGTTCTTGATGAAGCCGATAGAATGCTTGATGTACTGGGATTCGGTGATAATATTGAGAAAATTCTTCAATCCCCTGGGATGGCGCAGAAAGAAGATCGCCAAACTCTTATGTTTAGGTATTTCGTTTCCAGAAAATTTACGCTAAACATTTTTGAAGTGCAACTTATCCTGATTGTGTTCAAACCGCAGCTCGGTCGTTTTTGCGAAACGATTACGCCATGATTACGATTGACAAAATTGGATCTGCGAACAAATGTGTTGTTCAAGAGTTTGAACGACTGGAGAAACCTGATAAGAAGGAGAAGCTTTTGGAATTACTCGGTGTCGATATCGAAAACTACACAACGACTAAAGATGCAGAAGTGTATAAGAAAAAAACAATTGTTTTCGTTGCGCAACGCGCAATGGCAGATACTCTGGCCTCAATTTTGTCGGGAGCTCAAATTCCAGCAATCACTGTAATTATTTCATCACGTGTATAAAGTCTCATTGATCGTTTGGTTCCAGACGCATGGTGCACGTGAACAAAGAGAGCGTGAAGAGGCAATGAGAATGTTCAGGAACGGTTCGAAGCCTGTTCTTATTGCAACAGCCGTTGCTGAACGCGGTTTGGATATCAAAGGGGTTGATCATGTTATTAATTATGATCTTCCGCGAAGCATTGATGACTATATTCATCGTATTGGAAGGCACGTGTAGAAATTAACAGTTCCTATTAATATCATGATTTCCAGAACGGGACGTGTTGGAAATGCCGGAAGAGCAACATCATTTGTAACCGAGGATGATACTGAGCTGATTCCGCACCTGGTGCAAGTTCTTGCCGACGCCGAGCAAATCGTACCAGAGTTCATGCAAAATGTCGCGGGTAATTATGGAGCTTCTGGATTCGGATCGTGCATAGCGCAAGAAGAGGAAGAACAACCGTGGTAGAAATCTTTTAAATCCGTTTTATCTTGTTTGAATGTCCATTTTTATATTTGCAAAATGCTCAGGTTTTTAAGCTACCTGGATTCATCAACCGAACGTAGCTAAATAATCCAGATGCGTTAGTTATTCTTTTTTAGAGTTAGGAATCCCATTGTTTTAACTTGCTCTAAAATGTCATATCCTCCAAATGTTTCATCTGATTAAAAGTGTTTCTTCTTCTTCTCATCTTCTCTTCTAGAATCACAGTTTAGGTCCCATTTTGTGTAATGAAATGTGTAATGAAGTTCGTTTATAATAAAAAGCAATAAAATACAAAATAAATCTGTTTCTGTAAAAGTGTACTCCTACCGTAATTTACTCAGAAAGTTGACACAATTATTGCTTGAGAAGAAGATTTGGGGAAAATGAATGAGATCATTACTGGAGATCAAACTGGATTCTAGTCAAGTTCTATGTACATCTTTTGTTAGTATTTTTGTTTGATTGAAATGGTTAAAGTGAATAGAGGCCATTGAAAATAAATAATATATTAGTTATAAGGGTTAGTGGTGAGGTTTCAGAATTCAATGTGAATTTTCAGCCTCGTTTTGTGTCTTCGGCCATCGTTTTTGAGATGAGTTGCGGCAGACCGCTAATATCGTCGAGCTGCAAAAAAATGGTTGAATGGCACATGGAAATTAATGAAAATTTCACGAGCAGCTTGAGAAAATGAGCACCAGGAAATAATTTTAGCGAATTCAGGCAACTCACAAAGTAGTCGGAATACTCGGCGAGAGTTTCGCGAGTGCCGACACCTGTCATGACGGCGACGCTGGCGCGCAGACCGGCGACTCGTCCCATTTTGAGGTCGGCAATTGTGTCGCCGACCATGAGAGTCTCCTGCAAAACAAAACACGATGACGAAGGTGGTGAGAAAATCAAATTCTTCTTTCTTTCCGCGACAGCCGTCACAATTGAATATTCAAAAAAAAAGAAACACACAAAAAGACGGCGTGTTTGGATTCTCAAAAACAAAACGGCGAACCTTGAAACCAACATTCAAGCGTTTGCAGATTGTGATCGCACAATGAGGCGAAGGTTTCGGCACAATTCCGACGTCGCTTCCGCACACGACGTCGTCCAAATATTCGGCGACACCGAGTTTATTCATTTGCTCCATCGTCGCCGGTCTGGAATGCTCGGCGATTGACGATGATGATGATGACGATGGTTCAAGAATGAATCGAGCAACTCACCGACTATCCGCCGTACACACCGCAATCTTGATGCCCATTGATTTGAGAGTCCCGAAGAGTTTCGGTAGATCGCAGACGGGCGCCATTTCGCCGGGCGACGCTTCCGGAACACATCCTTGAACAATGGCGTCGGCTTCGATGGGAAGAATTCCGAATGACTGCAAGACGGACTCATTGCGAGATGATCGCGTCGAGACCCTCGCCCTACCTGAAGTGTTAACGAGATGTCTTCTCGAATGCCGATGAGCGTCTTTTCAGCGAGTGCTCCCATCGAAACCTGACAATTTTTAATTGAGACTTTTTCTTTTTTTTTTGCCACAACCAATTCAAATTTGGAATTTTTTGAGCCAACCATTTTATTTTTTAAAATTTACAGTAAATTCATGAAATACAAAGAATGAAAAATATCTTTTAATATGCATTTTTTTTCATATTGGCAAATTTGTGTGTTTTCAAAACATTTTTTTTCATTTCATGGATTTGTTTGCGAATTATTCAGAAGTTGTAATCGCATTAATCAATTCTGCGGACATACATCGAGGTTCAACGACCACTGCCATATTCTACTCGGCATCACCCACCTCGCCCCCTAGAGATTTGGTGATTTTCGTCATAGAGTCCCAATTGGCGAATTTTTTTTTCAACTACTTCTCAAATCCGACGAAAACAAAGATATTGGATACGTTTTGACGCGCGTGTGAGCTTCTTCTTCGCCATTTTCCCCCTTTTTTTGTTGAGAATGCTCACCACTCGCAAAACACTCACTTTTCCGGCGACCGGATCCACTCCAAGTGTTTTGTAGATCGCTGGTCCGACGCGCATCTTCGTCGATGCTTCGAGTCTGAAACGACAACCAAAGGTCAAAGGTCGCTGATTCGTGTTTCTTTTTTTTGTCGTCCTGACGGGATTCGACGAAATATGGCGCAATTCGTCTCTGGGGGATTTTTTAGTTTGCGAAATGTTGAATTATGAGAAAACAAGAAAAAACGGCATGGTTAAACCAGGATGATAATGAAAAAAATGAGAATACTCAAAATGGAAATACAATTTTTGATTTCATTTTTAGCAAATCAATTTTTGACTATTAAAATAAGAATTATTCTCATCGCCATGCTCGGAATTTGCCAAATTCCTACATTTTTTTCCAAAAATTTTAAACTAGGACCCTTTGATTTTTGGATGAATTCGTCGTGATTTTCGAATTGAGAATAGAAAAATTTGCAAAATTTCTCATTGTTCATTTGATCTCTCTTGGAACAAACTTTTCTTCTTATGAATAGCTTTGGTGGTTTTCGAACCCTAATTAGAAAATCCACCCAATTTTTTGGAAGCCCCCCGCCTGCCCTCTACGCTTGATTCCTTTAGACCCATTGAACTCACAATCGCACAGTTGTCGTGGCATACGGTAGCCACATTTTGTGAAAATCCAAAAGTGTTCCGTCTTTGTCAAAAATGATCAGTTTGACGCCATTGTTTGAGTACGACATGCCTACAAAACTATGAATGATTCATCACAAAAAATTCTCTGAAATAAAAGAAGAAAACGATTGAGCATTTAAAAAAATATATATATGAAGAAGACGCCCCCAAAAAGCAAGACACTCATGAATAATTAGGCGGAGTTTTTTTTCAGCCGCTCGGCGAAAGTCTCATCGAAAATTCAGCCGTGATTTTTTCGAGGCCGTGCGGCGGCGAATTCGCGCTTCTCACCGAGTTTGTGGTTTGTAATCAACCAACTCGGATTACTGTAGTTTTGCTCTCAGTTTTAATGCACAATGTCAATATTGAGTGGCGAAGGTTGGGTCTTGACACAGACGGATTACGACAATTGCGTTTTCGACGATTTACACAGCTCCCTATTGACCTTTGAACTGGTTTTCTGGACGTCAATGTCAACTATTAAAGGCGCATATGGTCTCGAACCAAACGCGTTTTGATTTTAGAATGTCTTACACCAAAAATCCGACGACTCTTATAATAACTAAAAGTATATTCGGAAAGATTTCAGATGAATTGAAATGTCCGCAGATTTGCAAATTCAAGACAAAAAATGGAAAACATAACAGAAACCTTTGATTGGTTGTTAGTTGTCCGCTTGCGTGTTGGTTAGTAATAGAATTTTTCGAGAAATGAGCATCTTCCCAATTATTATTATTATCCGACGCAAAAATAATGAGGCGGCCAGTGGAAGCGGTTGAAAATTTAATTGGATTCGGTTTTGTGAAAAGATTTTCTCGTTTTTATACGTGTTTTCTGTTTTCTGACGTCGTCGTCGTCATCATCGCTTTTTTCTATTTCGTCGCGAGACTATGCGCACTCCAAGTGTGTGTGTGTGTGCCATTCAATTAGTGAGCTATTCGACTCATGTGTGCTCTTCTTCCCTCCAACGTATCCAATTTCAGAAGGCGAAAAAAAAACGAATGTTTGGGCGGCGGTCAGTCAATTATCTTTTTTTTCGCTTTTTTTGGTCATTTGCTGTTAAATTAGCAATGGAGCGCGATTGCCCAGTTGCAATATGGGCGGAGCGTTGAAATAAAAGAGGAAAACATTTTGTGGCAGGGAAGTTGGTCGGAAATTATAAATATTACATTCGCAAAAAATCGCGTCGTACGGAATTCAAGTTTCCACTGTTTAAATTCAAATTTGAATTACCGCCTCGAAAAAGTGCGATGGTCCACACTTCTACGAGATGCTCGTTTTTTTTTGCGATGGTAATTTGGCTGAGAAAATTTGAATTACCTTTAAACGAGCACCTTGCATAATTGTGGACCCTCGTGAGCGGCAATTCAAATTTCGATTTAAACAGGTCGTACTACGGATAACATGCGAATCAAACTCGTCGTAAATCTACACAGAGAGACCTCGTCTTTTTGCGAATTTTAATTATAATGCTAGGAGTTGCAAAATAATTTATCGCCAAAATTATAGTTTTGGTAAAGAAAGGGGGAAGTGACTTCTTGAGACGAATTCGCTGCGAGACCCATTGAAAATCATTGTTAAAAATGGAATGTTTGAGTTGAAAATAAGCATGATGATATTCTTAGATGACAAAAGCATATTTCGAAATTAATTCAAATTCTGGAAGTTTCTGTAATCAGTCTGAATAAGTATTCAAGACGATTACATATATATTTATGTTGGACCCCCCATACCCCTAATAATTGAATTCTAACGAATGGAATTGGAGAGTCCGAATTAGATTGTCATCTAGATGATCATCTGCGGACATTTTGAAGCAAAAAAAACCATAGCACCGCCAAAAATTTTCCCACCACACAATCGATTTTCGCTTAATTTGTACATGCCCATTTATTTTTGTGTGTGTGTGTGTGTGAGCTTAAATCATAGCAACGCCTTGAGAATATACATACATAGATGTAGATTTAAAAACAAGAACGAACGAAATCCGAAAAAAACGGAGAAAACGAAGTTTGGCCAAGCTTGACGTCTTCTTCTTCTTCTTCTTCGAAAAAAAAACAGAAGAAAAAGAAGATGGAAAAGAAAAGAAAAAAAAGTGGGCGGCGCACAATCGAATTTCATTCGTCTTGCCGCCTTCTACCGCCTTTTCTGGCATCATTCCAGCACGATTTTTTTCCACGTCATGCCATACACAAACAGACAACTCCGTAGATGGATGGATAGATTGAGAAAAATTCTCACCATGAAACACAAGAAGACCGAAATGACGTCAGATTTTATGGGTCTTGGCGCGAAAGGAAAAAAAACGAAAATATCGTTAGAAGAATCTCTTCTTTAATTGGTCCAATAAGAAATATTTAGAATTATCAAATTGTTTCCACACATTTTTTTTTGCAAATCTGCAGACAAATTACGGGCGGTTTTTTGCAGTTTGAGGAAAAAGTGGGTAAATCAGAATTTTGAAAACGCGGAATGTCTCAAGAAATGGCGCATCGAGTTGTATTCCCAACGGGACCATTTCAAAACACAGCATGACGAATTGCCGGTGAAAACTTGAAGGAGTCCAGATTATGGTCTTGAGGCGAATTAATAAAGAGCGAGATTTTCGAATTCAGTGATGCCATAGATTCTTCGAAAATAATCTTTTTTTTTCAATAATTGTCAAGGACGAATTTCGAGTGCGATTACTGTATCATTTGATCTACCGCTTCGGGTCTCGTATGGAAATACTCATAGAAGCGTCACAATGGGAGAGGGCATAATTTTTCATAAATTTCAAGTATTTTGGTTGTGATTAAAAATTCCAAATGATGGATTATTAGCACATTTTAATTTCGGGATCAATTAAATCAAATTTGGAATATTCGTTTGTCCTTGACAATTATTTTATAGCCCTGAATTGTTATTAAATTAACATGATCCTTTAAGTCTTGAATTGGCTATAATTTGTCAGGATAGACTGGATGAGCTCAGTTCTCATTTTTCTTCGGAAAACTCGTTTCGAAATCGATGCTCCTTTAAACAAAAGCTTGAAAAAAATTCGGAAGAATAAAAAAAGCGAGATTTAATGTTGGGGGGATATCCGTTAGCCTACATTTTCTTCTCGAAATTATAGCTTTCGGAATGTTGTTTGTCAGGAGACGCGTCGGAATCGCCAGAAAACGAAGCCAATAATTCGTCATGATTTTGCCAATTTCACTCATCTGACTACTGTAATCTAGCCCGTAGAGAGAAAAACGCGAAATGGAGCGAAATTTATGAATTCGCATTTAAATCATGTCTCCGGAATAATGTCGTGCCATACATCTGCACAGATATTTCGGCCCTTATTTTTCTTTTTTTTTTCCTTTTTTCGAAGCAAACCAGAAAGAAATGAAGAAGGCGAAAAGTCGAGTCTCGTGGGGGAACGCGCACTTGACATTTCTCAATTTTTTAGGCTTTGGCTTCGAATTCACACGTTTTGAAATTTGATATACATATTTGGGATGGGCTCACCGAATTGTGTGTGACTCATTGTTATACGCGCAAATTCAGAGAAAATCTTCTAAAATTATTTGAAATGATTTTTTTTTCCATTTGTGTAATAATTTAATTGATTTAAAGAAGAAAATATGGAAATATCTTTGAATTTTAAAGGACATAAATGAATAAACAAATCACAAACTACATATTCTGGATCAGAATTAATTAGAAGGTATCGGAAAGCAGCAAATTATTTTCCTTTCTGTCGGAAGTTGTCGGAATCTGATTGGGTTACCATCATGATAAAATTAAACACACAATCCATATGAGAACAATATAAAGACATTTCAATTACTACGTGCAATTGTGATTCTCTTGATAGTTCAGATCTCTTCGATTCGCTGTTGCATTCCCGAGTAGATCATCGGAATAAGGTTCAGAAAGTTCAAAAGAAAAATTGACAATCTAATATGAAGAAGAAGAAGAATATGCTGCTTCCTTTTATTCAGTTTTCGCAGATATCAATAATAGTAGAATTTGTAAATACAAATGTACATATTTATCTACGTCCTTCGAAGTGATTAATTATGTATAATAAGGAAAAAAACATTTTTTTCAACATTAACACGGACAATTCTATTATCATTTTTTTAAAATTATTTATTGTCCTAAACAAGAAATTGGATTTTAGTTGCTTTTTCTCCAGGCTATGGCAATTTGTGAATAATATGAGCCATGTTTTCCATAAAAGACGTTGTTAAAAGTGTGCGATCACATTGCATCAGTGCGCGCTCTCGTTGCAGTAGGCGTGTCTGTATTTTTACGGGCGATGAGGAAAGCCCGTTTTTTTGTTTTTTTTTCAATGTTTCTAATATTTTGATTTTTGTTCAATTAAAATTTTATAGATAATGGAATCTAGACGGATTTTCAATTTCTCACTGATCAAGTAATTCTGAGTGTTGTGTGGTGCACCCAGCTTACCAATCCAATAAAAAATGAAATATTAATATTTATTTCTGTTGCTTTTAAACAAATTCACCATAATAGTGCATAGTGCTTTATAGAAATTTGCTCGTTTTCAGTTTTCGTAAACGTTGATTTTAGATTTCTTCAAACTTCGTGGTTCCAACGCTATCAGACGCTTCTTTACAGACTTCTGGGAAGAAGCCAGACGCCGTCCATTGAAGTTAAGCCAACCGTCGTCGTTCCGGAAATCAAACCATCTCGCCAAATGCATTCGACTATTGCTAGCAACGCGGCAGCGGTCCGTATTCCCATGATCAAATTCATCGGAGCCCGATTGCCGCGACCACATTTCGACCGAACCACTCTGCCTCCCCTTCAAGTCGCCGGAAACATTGCCGGTATTTTAGTTGAAAAGATTTATTTATAAGCTGGTGATTATAGTATCTGCTCCAGCCAAGCCATCGTCAATTGGACCCGTCGGAAAAATTCCAAGAGGACAAGGAATCGATCATACCTTACTTCCAGCAAAGTTCCAAAGACCAGGATTGTCGGAAGAAGAGATTGAGGCAGTTAATGTAAGTGTTATTAGTAAAAATAAATATTTTAAATATTATAATGAAAATAATAGAAAAAGTCCCTTACAATCCTCTATTTTCACACAATAACCACCTGTCCTTGCCATAAAAGGAACAACATGCTCGCAACATTTGGCTGACCTCCATGTTGCACAAAACACAATGGTCGCCCTTGACAACGATTCAATTCGTACGTTAATTTCAGAGCGGATTCTTCTACTCGCGTTAAACAAGGGGCGCCCAATCAGCGATATAATAGCCATGAATATAGTTCGATTTGAATAAATGCGAATTCTCAAACTTTGATGTTTTGTTAATCAAAAAATGTTTGTGGAACTCTTGAATACCTTCAATTTGTATTGTCTTTTTTTATTTCATCTTCGATTTTTGTGTATTTAAGGAATGACGTGAACGCAATTTAGAGATTTTTTATTGCAAATGAAACGAATGTCCGCTGCCGCTCTTTTGAAGGAGCAATCGCCAGTTCGGCAATGGTTTGTTTATTTTTATCAGTTTTTGGAGAAATTTCAATATTTTAGGTGCGATTTTGCCAATGATATCAACGCATTTTTGAGTGAACCGGCACCAAATGTTGATCTGTATATAGAGAGGTTTGGATCGTTTGAAAATTAAAAAAAAATATTTTAGATGAACACGCGACTGCAAGAAATTGGCTTCAGTCGCGTGACGTCGCAATACTTAAATAAAGCCAAAAATTAAATATTTGTTCTCAATGTTAGAAGATTTCCATATTAATTTCACCAGGCTGAAATTACAGAATTGCTCATGATTGGACGATTGCTGAAAAGAAAGATCTCGTCGAAATGTATGGTGGAAAGAAGCGAAAAGGATTGCCGAATAGTGGAATCAAATTCCTTCTTTCAGCTTTCGAGGTACCCAATTATCACCAGATTCCCATATTTGATTGATATTTTTCAGTCTGAGAAATCTGAGGCCTATTTCATTATACTGTGTAGAGTTCTTTGGGCGATATTCGAAATAGTCTCTGTCGAAGGTATATTTTTGTCGGGTCTCGACACGAATATGAATCATAATTCAGATAGGAGAAAAGAGAAGGGGATAATCAAAAACGACGCGGTTGCGACACTCAGTCGGACCATTCGTAAACGTCTTCTTCTTCGGATTGAGCTGAATCAACGATCTCAATTAGATCTGGAAGTTGATCAAATGCTTTACACCCTGTTGTATAAGATTGGGCTTAAAGGTTCAAATTATCAAAACAAATTTTCGATTTTCAAATGATCACTTTTTCAGATAATCGTTTTAATCTCAAAGTCCGTGTCAGTGGCCTTCTTCCGACAATGTGTCGCGTGTTTGTCAAGTTTGATCAATTGTGTCCCGAATTCTACACGGTTTTCATTCGAATGGCAAGATCTCGTATGACGCCAAATCGATCATTTTCAATGTTTCTAATTTCATAATATTTAGCAAGAAATGGTCAATCGATTGGCAGACAAGATGGGTTCATGGCAAAATTAATGGCGCGAATCACCTCGATTAGCGAGAATTTGGATGAGATTTCGTCTGTTCAATTGCTCGACAAACATCTGCAAATTCTTTTTTTCACATTGAAAAATCGTGAGTTATTTAATCTGACTTTTTCTATCTAAATGTATCTATTTTTGAAAGAAAATAATTATTTTTAAGCTGCTGACGTCTTTACGAAGTTGTTTGTTTCATTTAATTGATTTTTGTTCTTTCAAATATCAGAAAAATTAAAAGAATGCCTCGTGGAACGCGTTGTCACTTTCAAGGTCGACAGAATCAAGTAAACGCACTTGACACGACAATTGCTATATTGCGTTGCAGACTTATGCTGATGAATTCATCTAGTATTCTTCAGGTCGTACTCGGCTCCAGACAATACGTGATTCGATTAGTCGGACGATCATCGATATCTTGCGGAAGCAGCTCTCTGCGATCTCAAGACCTCCGCGATTGTTGTCGAGCCTTTTTGGGACTCAAGACAATCCTGCAATGACGTCGGCACGAGGTGATGTCGTTATTGGATGTGTTGCCATTTCAAGACTTTTGGCTAACAATAGTAAGGGGGATTTGTATTCTCATTCAAATATTTTACATGAAAAATTGCAGAGAAGGCGAGAGATGAGATGATACAGACTGGTGTACTCGATATTTGTGCAAAAGAGCTCAAAGAAATGAGCAAAGATGCGCCAAAAGGTGGGCAACGTGCAAAAATTGTGGTGAGTTTTTATCAGATATTTCCTTATCGATGTCGACTATAAAGCATCTGGTGTTTAATTCTTTAATGCGTATTTCCGAAAGCTTTGTTTTTCCTGGAAATTATTTATTTCGTGTGAATTTTTCAAAAATAATTGCATAGAACATGAGAAGTTGCATATTTATGATATGATCCCGAAGCGCGCACTTCATTATTCATGCAAATTCTCGTTTAATTATGAGAAAGGAGTGAGAAATTTGAGAGGCGCGTTTCCGATTTTAGTATATAATATATACACTCTTCGAATTGCGAATCCGCTTGAATCAGTTGAGCAGCAAAATTCGTTGACGATTTCCGAATACAAATTTGACGCCGTCGGCGGAACACATAAACACGCACGCATTCTCTTTTCTAATTCGTTCTATAAATGCATGATGTTTGTCTCGTTTGAGAATTCGATGCGAAAGTCGATTCAAGCTTTTCGTGATTTTTCGTTTAATTTTTTTTCGACATTCTTGAAACTCTGTGGAAATTTCGCGTAATTTCACTGATCGCATCTCGTCAACACCTCGTTTTATATCTTTCTCTATTGGTTTCTTCTTCACTAATCTTTCCAAACAAGCAAGAAAAAAACGTTGGAAAGCGACTAGCTAGAGACCGCAGTTATACACCTGCCTGCCAAATAGAAGTTTGTTTTCTTTTTTTTTTTCGCTGTTGACTTGGTGTGTGCCCTCCCTTCCCGTTTTTCATTTTCGTTGGCCGTTCACTTGAGTGATTAGAGGAGAGGAATTGTTGAGATCAACAAGTTATATGCGACAATTCTTTTGTTTTCTTTTCTTTCTTCTTCTTCTTCTTCTTCATCTTCTTGGAAGTTTTTTTTTGTGCAGCCTCCGACACCAGATGCTTTAATATTGAAAGGATAAATCGCATGTTTTATGTTTCAGGACTCACTCTGCTCGCTGTGGCTCCGTTGCATGCCGCCGGTACCGTATCCGTTGGAGAATGTGCCGTTTCGCCTTGTGTTCCCATTGCCGCCGGCGACACCCGCGACGCCAGGCGGCCGAGTGCGCAACTCATCTTCCATAAATGTCTCGTTCGATAATGGACGATCCAGCGATGAAGACGGAGTTGATGATGATGAGATGGCGTTTCAGGATCAGAATGCTTCGTCCAATTGTGAGCAGTCGGATGATGATGAGAAGGTAAGAGAGCCAAATTTTCATGAAGGTGACGCACTGAGTGCGTTGCCCGAAATGTTGTTCTTTCAATCTCCTCGGCAATTGTGCATAAATAATTCATTGGCGTCTATTGCAGGAAGCACTGCCGCTTCCGAAAACAACCAAGTTGACACCGACGCAACTCAACAAGTACGCGCCGTTTTTCGGCGAATTCGAATATGGTTGCATGGTTGAAACGAGCCGAAATGCCGAAGAGAGCTGGTCGGAGGTGTGCAAACGAACGAAGCACGTGATGCCGTTCCAGGAGACACTCCCGTTGGAGATGTTCACGACGCCGTCGGCGAGAAATGAGAAGCTTATGAAATCGACAAATAGCATGAGGTATTTGATATGAAATACAATCTGAAAAGCATTATTTTTTTCGTTAAAAAAAATGCAAGGATCGCTTATTCTATTCTTGAAAAATACGAAATTTTGCAGTAAATTAATAAGCGACGAACTTGAGAAGAACGTGAACACCAAGATGTCACCGAAAATTGTCTATGATGTTGATCCACTCTTATTCGGAGAGAATTTGCCAAAATCTCCTGGAGATGATCTGCGATTCGAGAGTCGATTCGAGAGCGGAAACCTTCGACGTGTCACACAGAAGTCTCCCAATCATTATGAGTTGTTCCTCTCGCCTGATCTCAATCAGCTTCGTGATCACTACCAATGGTTTTTCTTCCAGGTATGTGATCTCTAATTCAATTTCGAATTGAACATAAAATGAGTTTCTATTTAGGTGTCGAATATGCGAAAAGGTGTTGAATATACCTTCGAGATCGCCAATTGCTTCAAATCGACATCAATGTACAGCGAGGGAATGCAACCGGTGATGTTCTCGATGGCCGATGCGGGTCTTGGATGGAAACGAGTTGGAGAGAATATCCTATACTACCGTAACCTGTACACTAGCGAAGTAGCGGGAGCGGTTGATGAAAAGAACGGAGAAGAACGGAAAAAACTGTGAGCTTTCATTAAATCATTCGGAGTGAATCGAAATTTTCTTGTAGGCACTACTATTCGATTCGTTTCGATATAACCTTCAAAAATACTGGAGATGTTTGTTATATTGCTTACCATTATCCTTACACTTACTCATTTCTTATGGTAATTATTTTCTTTTGAAATAATATTATCTTAAATATATTGAATTTCAGGCTAGTTTGAGCAATCTCCGACGCCATCAACTCACTGCAGTTTACTGTCGAGAAGATGTGATTGGTTTTAGTCTCGCCGAAAACGCGATGAAAATGCTCACTATCACATCGGCTTGTTCCAGTTCGGAAGTGTCTGCGAAACCGGTTATTGTTCTTAGTGCTCGCGTTCATCCCGGCGAAAGCAACTCGAGCTGGATCATGCAGGGAATATTGGAGAATCTGCTGTGCGGCACCAGTTCGGAGATGTACCGACTCCGCGAGCAATTCGTCTTCAAAATCATTCCGATGCTCAATCCGGATGGTGTTATAAATGGATCACATCGATGCTCATTGGCTGGGATTGATCTGAATCGCGTGTGGGATCGACCGAATGAGGGATTACATCCGGAAATCTTCCACTCGAAGGCCATCATTCAGTTCTTGTGCGATGTGTTGAACAAGAAGCCGTTTGCTTATGTTGATCTACACGGGCATTCGAAGAAGTGGGACTGTTTCTTGTTCGGCAACAACCCGGCTGAGTCCTGGAGGCAAGAAGACGTTTCCGACGCTACCGAGGATGATGAATACCTTGCACTGCTGAAAGCTCTTGAGCAAACGTGCTCTGGAAAATTCAATCCGTTAGAGTGCAAGTTTTCGATATCGCGAGCCAAGGAATCATCGGCGCGTGTGAATGTTTGGCGTCAATTTGGTGTACAATTGGCGTATACACTTGAATCCACATATTGCGGATTCCAAATGGCGCAGAACAAGGGATTTCAGGTCGAATTCGTTTTTGTTTTGAAATAAAATTTTTTGAATTTTCAGATAAATACTGATGACTTGAAAGAGATTGGACGGGATTTATTACGAGCGTTTTTGGAAGTAAGCTGTTTTCTGAAATTCTAAATTTGCGATTGAGTAGTTTAAAATTTTCGACGATGATCTCATTCATCGGAGTCGACTCTATCCGACCAGTCGCCTGCAAATCTCTAGAAATGTGAAATTTGACGTTGATATAATTTCAGATCCCGCAGAAAAGCTGATTCCGCGTCCGAGAGCCAACCTGCATAATTAATATTTCTGTGCGATACTTGTAGTCCTGTGTGTGTGTGTCAATTCGTGTGATTCTCACTTCAGCGATCTCGTCTTCCCTACCCTTCTATGCATTTGTTATAATTATTTTTTTTGGATAAATCCAGCATAATTTTATTGAATTACCCGTATAGTCTGACAATGAGCAAAATGAGAATTTAAAGCCGATGGTTTGTGTGCAACTGCATTAGATTTGACGACTTGTCGCAGAAATTGCACGTTTTCGAAAGACGCGGGAGTGTCATCGAAAGCATTGGAAGATAGAAGAACGTCGAGAATGTCCAACTCGTTATGGAAATGACGACAAGGAAGATTCCCACTTGGTAGAATGCGTGCGTCTTGGCGAAAAGCATTGAAGCGCCGGCGAGGAATGAGGTGAATGCGGCGAGAGTGACCGGGCCGACTCCGCGAGCCGTCGCTTCTCGAATCCGGTGCTCCGAACAGCCGTCTGCAAGACAATCGTGATCATTGAAATAATGAAAGATGAAGCTTACTATCTGGAAGAGCGGCTCCATAATGGAGAGTGTAATCAAACGACAATCCGACGACGAGGACGAGAATGACTGCTTCGAGCACTCCGAGAACCCAGCCGAGCATTGTCACGATTGCCGAAGACGTGCAGATGACGCACGCGATTGTGACGACGGCTGCAACAGCTTGGAACTTCAATTGAATGAATGCGAACATGGCGACGAAGACGAGAGAGCCGATGACGGAACTCTGGCAATCAGCGACGATCGAGGTGAGAAGATCGAACCAGGTCGACATGAGCCACCATTCGGGCGCCCACCAGCCATCATCGGGTTTCGTCTTCTCAAGAAGATTGAAGGCGTCGGAGAGAAGAGCGAATCGATGATTGTATTTGAGATGCGTCGGCAGCATCGCCGTGTATCCAACAAGCGCAAACGTCTCGTTGTCGAAGATCGGGGTGTCGTTGTAAGACGTCGGAAGATAAGAAGTTGAATTGCGAAGGCAAAAATCCAAATATGTGTTTGAGAAGAGCGAATTCGTCATGTTGCAACACAAGAATCTGCAAATGTGATTGTTGGAATTGATCTTTGGATATATCAGCTACCCTTCAGCGCATGGGAAGTCATCGGACCATTCCAAAAATCGTTCGGGCCAAAATTTGTGCGGATGTTCGATGAACGGCAATCGTCGCACTTTTCGCAATTCGTTTGCCAATTTTCGAACATCGGAAGGAGTTCGCAATCCAAATAAGGGATCCGACCTCAATGGAGTGGTCGCGTTCGCTCGGAACGTCGACGTTGAATGGATCGGTTCGACGCCCCAAACGAGTCGCGACGTCAACGGAAGTGCGATTTTGTGGGCGACAAACTCGAAATGACGCTCGGCGTTGTTATCGTACCACTCGTGCAGATTATCCGACGTGAACAGTTGCAATGGATTGTACTCCGGAAGATGAAGGCCTTCGTAGGTGATCGCAGCGCCACCAATCGCAACCACACTTAGAAGAGCCATGAACAAAAATCGGCCCTAAAACTCGTGGGTTTCAAATTAAGCTGAAAATCGAGAATATCTCACATACCTGAACCAGAACATGTGGGAGAAGAACGTACATGAGATGGGACAACGTGGATCGCAGTGGGACCTTGGGCGACGGAAAACAGTCGAGATGACGATGCTGGACAAGAAGAAACGCCGGAAGGAATGAGACGACGAGGAAATAATTGAAGATGACGGTAACACCGGCGAATAACCCGAAACAACTGGAATATTGGATAGAAAAATGAACGTGATCAAGAGATTGATGTTACCGGAATACGATGACATTTGAAGTGATATTGATGAAAAACGGAACAACGGTTGAGAAACATGTGAGAAACATCGTGAACGAGGTGTGCATTAGGAACTAGAATGATTCAAACAACAAAATGTTTCGAAATTGCTTGAATACTAACCTCGTGGAATGTGTCTTCATTTAAATGCTTCGGGAAATTTGTCCGCAGCAGGAATGCGTCATCAGATCCAATTGCGATGAGTAGAACGAATGTGACCAAGTTCAATAGGGGAAACTCGTCGGTGAAGAAGCTGTAGACTCCGAGTGCTCCGACGACGGACAATCCGAGCAATAGGATGACCACAAAGGCATAAAGAAGGGATTGCGAATGGATGGCGACGACGAGCATGACGAGAAAAGCAGCGAGAAGGGCGAGAAGCGAATCTTTGAGAGCAGCAGTCAGAAGACGATCCCGTTTTACATCCATTAAGAGACCTGAAATTTTTATCGATTTTTTGCTATATACTATACATATACAGTACTGGCCATAATGATGTTCGCCTAGTTTTTTTTTAGCATAACTTGGCTCAAACGCAGCCGATTTGGCTGAAATTTTTACTGTAAACGCTAAACATAGTTGTGCAACCTTGGAAACAATAAAACTGCCTCATGTTGAAAAATTAATTTTTTAAAAAATTTTTTTTGTTTTTTTCGATTTTAGCAATTTTTCATTTTTTTCAAACTTTGTCCATAAAAATTTTTTATTTGAAATTTGAACTTGAAACATGTTTTTTAGTAATTTTTCAACCTTCTGGAAAGAAAAATTTCACGGCGGACGTTCAAAAAGCGATCGTCAACGGTCATAAGACTGGGTCGTCCAGAAGCCTTCTGGCTCAGCAGTTCCTGTGCTCCCGAAGAGGAATCCAAAAAGTTTTGCAACGATCAAGACAAAATTTACAATTTTTTAATCATTCTGGACTGTTTCTAATCTATTGGGCTGCATTTTTGTTAAGAAATCACATGGTAGACCTTGCAAAACTACTAGGCTCCAAGATGGGAACATCTTGAAAAAAAACGAGGGTGGCATGTTGCAAGGATCATATGAACTGGGGACGATGTGAATGGGCCAAACACATCTGGAGCGATGAATCGAGGTTCGACTTGTTCGGAAGTGATGAAATCAAGTGGATTCGTCGACCTATCGGAGCCAGATTCATGCCAAAGTACCACCTCCGAACGATGAAGCATCTTGCAGGGTCTAGGACTGCTTCCCCGACACCGCCATGAGACCGCTTCGACGTGTAAATGGAATCATGGATCGGTACCAGCACAAGGCTATCCTGGAAACCACAATGGGACCTTGGGCCTTGGCAAGCGTCGGACGTGCATTCGTTTTCCAGCAAGACACGATCCTAAGCACACGTCTGGACATGTAAAGAATTGGTTCCAACGTCGCCGAGTTGATGTTCTTGCATGGCCATCACAGATTCCTGACCATAATCCAATCAAACATATCTGGAAAGAACTGAAACGCAGGGTTAGAGGGCTCCGAGCATCAAACGCCGACGAAAAGTTCGCTCAACTCTAAACCACATGGAGTGCCATTCCGATACAGTGATCCGCACCCTCTTGGACTCGATGTCTCGCAGATGCCAAGCGGTTATTGATGCCAAGGGATACGCAAACAAGTATTGATAAATTAAAAACCGGTTTTCTACACATTTGTAATGTTTTCGGGTTTCTGAGACTTTCAAATCACATTGTGTCATTTTTTCCATTTTCTGCATTTTTATGAAATTTGTGATTTTTCGAAAAAAAAAATTTTCTGCAGTATGCGATACCAATCAAACGCATTTTCAACGCGTTTTAAAGATAGTGTAACAATTTCAGCCCGATCGGCTGCGTTTGAGCCAAGTTATGCTCAAAAAACACTAGGCGAACATCATTATGGCCAGTACTGTATATGTATTGCACATTTATTTTTCTCACCTTTAAGCTTAAATTCCTTTTTCTTCGTGAATTCCATTATCCCGTTCTCCAGTTCATCATAGAGTAGCACATCAACTGGTATTTGCTGTGTGATGTATCCAGTAAGTGTGAAAACTGGCAGGAAGGTATTCACAAGAAATGGAGAGTCCTCGCGATGCTTCGGCAGAATGCGGTAGAATAAATCGAATATTATTTGTGTCGAGCACGAAGATGGAACCTCTTTTTTTTAAAGAGATAAATTAATTTTGAATGAATCATTGTGATCATAGTGATACCTTTACACGCCTCACAAACTCCATTGCATTTCTCGCTGCGACATTCGAGGATCTCATCTCGATGTTTCCAACAATCATCAACCACCTCGCGTACTAGTTTAATATCCGTCTATAATTCATATTAATTGCGTGTTAATTATGTTGAAATGTTTTCACCTCATCAAGTTGGGTGCAGTTCACCCTCAAATTTGGCGAAATACAAGCAAACATATTGGCGACACTCCAGATGTTTCGATATGGCGTAAAGGAATCGAATCTGGCGAGCGGTTTCGCGATGTCCGATTGCATAGCGCAGAGTTTTTCGAGGAAATTCAAATCAAAAATGTCATCGTAGTGGTCGACTTCGAGCACGATTTGCGATAAGTGGTCCATTAATGGGATGGGTGCGTCGTAGCAGGCAACCTGGTTGATTGCCTGCAGCAGATTGTCGGCCCAACTTCGACGAACTCGTCGCACGATCGGCTTCGTTGATGGTTGTTGCGTGTTGGGCGGAATCTCGCGCGGGTTCGAGAACGATATGCGATTTGTGAACATGAGCAGCGGCTGAATCCGAGCCCATGCAAGTCGTGGACCCGAAAGTGCCGTGTCTTTGGTGTCGAATCCCTGAAAATGTCGGCTGGTTAACATTGACATTCAAAATTTATGTTTTACATCTCAAAATTCGTTTCGAATTTATTTAATGAAACGAAAAAAGTTGGTCGAACACCGATTTTCAAATCTCGTTTCGTTTCTCGCCAAAACTATTTTATTACGAGGAAATTCGCAATTGGTCATCGAGGGACGATTCGACCAGTAAAAAACAATAAGCATGTTAATCCGTTGCACTCGATATTTTATTGCGCGTCGCTTCATTCGACCTCAATTTTGCCTCAATTCATCATATAATCTGTTCGAAGACAATTCCACTTCGCCGTGCTTTTTTCCATATTCATTTTCTTCTTGTTACTCTTCGGAACAACCGGTAGCGAGATGGCATTGACGGCGTGCATAATAATTTTTGTGTTGAGGCCGGCAAACATTTGAAACGGATCAGTTGCGAAACGAGGATTAAGAACTATCGCGTAAGATGGTCGCGATTTCTGGTTTTGAACGATTCGTCGATTCGTCTATTTACTGCCAATACTATTTAGGTTACTGTAGTGTAAAATCAGTGCATTGTTGCGTTAAAGTGAATGCACAATTTTTGCGAATTTAATTCGTTTTCCCAAAAAAAAACGTTTTTATTGAAGCTATTTGATATGCCAAACTAAGGAAATGGATTGTTATCCCGGCTAATTGCAAGCAAAATCCAATTAGAACAGAATATCGCGACAAGACAAGATCAACAAGCCGCATTGAAATGCTTTCGATTGTGTTTTTTCGAGCGTCTCGAAAACCAATTTTTTAAAGGATAAATGAAGGGATTTGCCATTGTTTCGATGTCATTTTTTCTCGCAAAAATGTTTGAGTGCCCAAAATGAAGAATTCTTGAAGCAGAGAAAGGAAAAAACGGAGTAAAGTTTAAAACCGATGATATATTTGAACAGAATTAATCGAAAATCTATAAGGAAGTCGATTATAAGCGTGAGATCGATTTTCTTAATAATTTTAAGAACACTTTCATTTTTGGAATAATACTGGTTTTGGACGACTTTTTTATTTGAGATTAATTTTTTGAACTTGATGTATTTTGAAGAAAACAACCCACCACTTCAGCATTCGGAGATAATCGAATCGGAAACCAATACAATATTCCAATCGGGACCACAGTGGTGATGATAATAGGCACAATCAGAAATGCAAACGGGTGTAAATACAATGTTCGACTGTAGAGACGGGTGACATGCATCAGGCAAGTGATCGACGCATTCGAATGGCCCGAAAGCGAAATTCCGCGCACGACGTCCGAGGCGGGAAGAGGAGGGACACTCACGCAAACACGAATGCGAATGGAGAGTGATGAGATGAACAGAAGCGCGATTGAAAATGAAAGCATTGTGCGCGTAGGCAGATAGATATAAGCGCGCTGCCAGACAAGTTTCCAAACCGTACATTGTTAGAAATTAAGAATTTTTTAGTGAATCCATCAAATTTACAGCATAATTATTCGAATCCTAATCGTACTTGATAACGGTTTTGCCGCGGCCTCGCAACTCCGACACCTTCTCATACGCTTTTTCCATCTCCTCGAATTTCATCACGCGCTGAACAATTGGCTGCATCTGAAATGAACATGATTAATAATAAGCGGCTTGCGAAATCGCATCCAATTCAGATTTTCTCATTGGGATTCATTTCTCTGAATCATATTTTCTGATATCAACGATCTTTCATCTGTAGCCTGACACCATCGTCAAATTTTTTAATTAAAATTCGTTTTTCAATTTCCGTTTGCAACAAATTCGCGTGTGTTTGAGGGTTATATGACTAGACAGCACAATTATGAAATTTGTAGAAAACAAATGGAATATTCTCGAAAACAACATTTTGATATTTCAAAGGGTCATTCATAAACAAACATTTGTAATTTAGAAGTTAATTGAACAATTTTTTGTTGATCAGGAAACCGGAAATATTTTGAATAAAAAATTGGGCATTTAACTAGTGTCGATTTATGAGAACGATTTTGAATTTCATTATTGGGTCTCGTTTGGAAAACATATATAGAAATTGATTTTTTTAACATTTTTCAAGAATTTACGAACATTTTGAATCGTGATAGGTGATTTTAATTGATATTGTAGAAATAATTGATGTGAAATGCAACGATACATGTCACAAATTTGAGTATTTTCGAACCACTGACCGAAATTAGCAGTTATGTGATAAAAATAGTTCTAATCAGAGCTGCCCATAGCGAATGTCATCATTCTTTTTAATACACACCAACAGAATTCAATTCTTTTACATGGTGGCAAATTAAAAAGATATTTTCGAACTCAAACAATTTGACGCGCTCTTATAAGAAAGTTATCGAAAATTAATATTTCTTTTTTCAATTTCTCTAAAAAAAAAAAGAATTTTAACCTCTACGAATTTGTTTTTTTTTTTCAGAAAGTACAACTATTCTGTCCTTGTTCAATTTCAAACTGTTGGAATGAAAACTGGAATATTATTTTGGAAAATTTTTTGGTCAATGGATGTCATTTTGCGCTATTTTTGCGATGTCTGATCATCTAGTTTTTTTTAATAATTGGTATTAAGGTGAACCGAATCATTCCGTTTCAAATTAATAGTCGACCAAAACCCAGCGAAATCTTACTTTTCCTTCCTCTGTCAGTTTCGTCAGCTGCCTCATTAAACTGCCGCTTGGCACGAAGAATGCGTAGGTGAACCAGCGGCCGCGCAAGTGACTCTACAATTCGACTTCTTCGTTATGAAATCTGATAAACGGCGTCTAGTTGATACCTGGAATGAACGCTCGAAATGTTGGAGAGCGGTGCTAAAAAGCCCAATAACAAAACCATTCTTATCAATTTCGCGTAGAAGCGGTGAGACTATCGAAACATGAACTGAATTTCGCCAGAATCCCATCACCTAGAATATTTTGGTTTTTTTAAAGTTTATTTGAATCAATTAATTAACGAAAAACTAAAATTATGAAAAAAGAACATTGCATTCAACAACAAGTTTTGTACTCAAAAAAAAACCCAATTTTCAAACAAAAACTTACATTATCACTCCATTTCGCCAATTCTGAATTAACAGTGTCGAAAACCACATCATAGGGGCCATTATCGACGAGATCTTGGGTGGCATTTGGTGAAGAATAGTCGACAGGAATTGCGCCAATTTTCGAGACTAATTCGAAACTGTCTTTTGAACATGTTGTGACGATCTTCTGACAACCCCAAGCCTTGAGAAGCTGAATTGCGGCGGATCCAACGCCTCCAGAGCCTCCATGAATCAATACTCGTTGATCATTTGCATTTTCTGGATACACTTGAGCAACTCGGAGTGCAGCGTAGGCGGTACTGGCCACATATGGAAGAGCGGCTGCTTCTTCGAACGAAAGTCTTTCAGGCTTCTTCGAACAGAATTTCGAATCTGCAACAACATATTCGGCATGTGTTCCTTGATCGACGACTGGAATCACGGCAATCACTTCATCGCCGGGTGCAATATTATGCACGTTTCCACCGACGGCTTCCACCACGGCTGAGCAATCACGACCGGGAATAACGGGGAAGTGTGAGACGGCTGGATCGCATGCTGCCAACTGTTTCCATCTGGTGAGAAGTTCACGACCGTACCCTTGAGACATTTCAACATCAAGAGGATTCACACTGCTCGCCTAAGCTGGTTTATATTGATATTCTCAACTCGAACGCAAATTCGAAAATTGCACGTAATTATTGTGCACAGCAAAAATTGGCAGTTTTCGCTCACCTTTACTTTCAACAACACTTGAGAAGGCTTTGTGATGATTGGCTTCGATATTGTCCGCAATTCGATTCCACAACCATCGGAAACCCATGCGCGCATTGTAGAAGCTTTTGTTGCAACTCCTCGACGCAATAATAATCGTTTTAGCACCATTCTACAATTATGAAATGTCGTATGAACACGCTTAGGACCGATTCGAATAATGAAAACGAGTTTATCTTTGCAAAAGTGATTTTAACAGATTATCAAAATGAAAAAATAAAAATTGCGTCAAGTGCAACGTCTTGTCTGCAAACACTGTTACGTGAAGAGGAACGCGTCATCGTTTGCCGAATTTTAAAAATGGCAGTTTTCCCTCGGTTTTTGCATAATTTATCATATTTCCGTTTAAAATTATCGTTTATTATTTGAGATATGGCTTCCCAACAACCAAATGAAGGAAACAAGGCCCCAGAGGCGATGGAAGTCGAGGAGGTTATGAGTAAATAATTTAAATTTTAAAAATAGGATTTTCAGACACTGGACGAGGAGATATTGCGTATGTCAACAGATGATTTGAAAAGCCGCACCCATCTGTTGGAAAATGAAATTAGGTAATTTTTGAAACGTAAGAATTTTGAATTGTCTTATTTATTTAGAATTATGCGAAGCGAAGTGCAACGCATAAATCATTCTGCACAAACATTGAAGGATCGAGTGAAGGAAAATACGGAGAGAATCAAAGTGAATAAGACTCTGCCATATCTTGTCTCAAACGTTGTCGAACTTCTCGATCTGGAAGACAATCAAGAAGAAGAAGGAGCGAATGTCGATCTTGACGCACAAAAGACCAAGTGCGCCGTTATTAAGACATCTACCAGAGCTACATACTTTTTGCCGGTTGTTGGACTCGTAGATCCCGAACTTTTGAAACCAGGAGATCTTGTCGGTGTCAACAAGGACTCTTACTTGATCCTTGAGAAGTTACCAGCCGAGTACGATTCGCGTGTCAAGGCCATGGAAGTCGACGAGCGACCGTCTGAGCAATATTCTGATATCGGAGGATGCGACAAGCAAATTCAAGAGCTTATTGAAGCTGTTGTGCTTCCCATGACCCACAAGGATCGTTTTGTGAATCTTGGAATCCAACCGCCAAAAGGTGTTTTGATGTACGGACCTCCAGGTACGTCAGACTATTATTTTAACAGCTGAATTGTTATTGTCAGGAACTGGTAAAACTATGATGGCTCGTGCTGTCGCTGCGCAGACCAAGTCCACATTTTTGAAACTCGCTGGTCCTCAACTCGTCCAAATGTTTATCGGAGATGGAGCTAAACTTGTCCGTGATGCGTTTGCTCTTGCCAAGGAAAAGGCTCCCGCTATCATTTTCATTGACGAACTCGATGCTATTGGTAAATTTATCTCAAATTGTGGATTTTTATTATTTTTTAATTAGGTACGAAACGTTTCGATTCCGAAAAGGCTGGAGATCGTGAAGTGCAGAGAACTATGCTCGAACTTCTCAATCAGCTCGACGGATTCCAGCCAAACGATCAGATTAAAGTGATCGCCGCCACTAACCGTATCGATGTTCTTGATCCTGCTCTTCTTCGTTCCGGACGATTGGATCGTAAAATTGAATTGCCCCACCCTAACGAGGATGCGCGTGCGAGGATCATGCAGATCCATTCGAGAAAGATGAATGTCAAGTAAGACTTTTAGATGCTAATTGCAATAATCAAATATAATGTTTTCAGCAAAGATGTGAACTTTGAAGAGCTCGCAAGATGCACAGATGATTTCAACGGAGCCCAATGCAAAGCAGTTTGTGTTGAAGCGGTGAGTTGAATTTTTAATTTTGTATTGACGACATCAAACGACTGCGGATCCTACCCTTTAACGCTTTCGGTGTTTATTTACGGGTACAATTTGAATTATGACTGTTTTAGCAACAAATCGATAGTTTTGAATGGCACATTTTCAGGGTATGATTGCTCTTCGAAGAGACGCCACTGAGATTCTCCACGAAGACTTCATGGATGCTATTCTCGAAGTCCAAGCTAAGAAGAAGGCGTCTCTCAACTACTACGCGTAAGCTCCCAGAATTATTCGGTGTTTTCCACAAATAACTATTTCTTTAATTTATTTCTTATTGATTCTTTGAGCATGTGCATAAACCAATGAGTCCAAACAAAATGCGTTTATTATTATCAAAAAGAAAACATGAAGTCTAAACAAAGAAAAATAATTACAAAACTGGGATAATAATGAGATCGTCGCTAAACATTAAGAACAATGTATAATTTTAAACATTTGGAACTTCGACCTTAATCAATTGGTCTTTAATAGTAGCTCCGTTGAGGTTCTTGGCAGCTTCGATGGCATGTTCGGGAGTGTCAAGAGCCAACATGCACTCGCCGGTCATCAAGCCGTCATCGCCTCGGCGAATACGAACCGAATTATGGTCGGGATTATAAGCATCAAAAAATTTCAACTGAAAATAAGTAAAGTTATGACTTGGCCGAGATACGATCGTCCACTCACCACGTCTTCCAAAGTGACATCTCTTGGGAATCCGCTGCACGAAACAACAGTACCCGGCGGTCCCAACGAACGAGCCATTTCCGAAATTGGATTCACCGTCGGCGGCTCGGAAGGCTTTCGATTCCCGCGATACATACCTCCGCCATACGGCAGCATTCCACGCATTGGATATCCATGGTAGCCGGCGCGCGGGGCGATTCCGCCTCGTACCATATGCGGCGGCACACCTCTTTGTGGTCCGCGCGGGAAAAATGTCGGCGGCGGCGGAAGAGGCATTTGCGACGTCGACGGATATTGCGGATCGTCGTCACTCATCAAATGATGATTTCTCGATTCGAGTTCTTTCATAGCATAATCCTGAAATTATCGGCAATTAAAAAACAAACGGTTTTCGGATGATCCTACCCGAAGTGCCTCATTCTGCTGCTTCTTCTCCGCACCATAAACATCTTCAATTCTCATAAGCTCATCCGCCAAATCATTGTCGATATATTGAAGTCTCAATGTTCTTCCTGAGCACAATCCCTTGATGCTCATCGCTCTTCTCATGAGACTCTGACTTGAGAACTCGGCGATCCAACGATCCGATGCATTTCCATCCGCATAATGGGTTCGCACCAATTTCGCCGGTTTCACCTTCTGCGCAAACCATCTGCAAATTCTCGTCAAATTTTCAAATTGTCACTATGTTTCATCTTACGCTTGCAGTTCATCTTCTTTACATTTGAATGGCACGTTTGTGATCTGAACACACCATCGGTTGAGGTCGGTGTGCGGTTTGAACGATCGCGGACTTCGAGATCGCCTTCTTTTGCTGCGATCCGGCGACATTCTCCTGCTTCGTTCTCTCGATCGACGCCTTCTCGGCGGACTGCGACTTCGGCGAATCTCCGGGCTTCGACGACGTCTTGGTCGATTCTCGTCCTCCATTCCAGGAGTCGTGGCAAGTGGAAGAACGCCATCGATGGCATCGTCAAAGTCGCGTTTGGACGATTCACGAATTCTGAAAATTCTTCAACTAGAAGAAGAAAACAACACACGAAAATCCAACTTGATTCCCATTTCTCCATCTCGACTAAGCATTCGAGTCATATCAGCGCGCGATTCAAGACGGACAATCGTATGAACATGAATTCCTCCTGGTCCGAAAACGACTTTCGCCGATGACAATGTGAGCGGTGTCGACGGTTTAATGAATTCTTCGAGGTTCGCCGGACTCAACAAATCATTGGGAAGTCGGGTTAGCTCAATATAGTATTTCTCCGAACTGAAATCAACACGCAAATGAAAATGTTTCCAGAAAATCCCGGATACTTAGTAGTAGATTGTTGTCCATTTGGCGAGCTTGTTGGTGGAGCAGCTTTCTTAACAAATGGCGGTAATTGTGGCGGAACTGGTCTTTCCTATAAATCTCATTTTTCTTGTTTTTTTGTCGTTTCAAAGCACTTCCTACATTAAATGGTGGTGCTCCATTTCCGAGAAGCGGTTTTCGAGCCCCATTTTTTGGCAACTCCGGCAGCGTCTTTATCAAAGGCGCTCGTGTGTTTGTCGGATAAACCGGCGGCTCAGATGCTCTGAAAATGCTCATTTGTTGAAATTCAGAGTCGCGATTTCAAAAGAATATTACGAATTGAATCTCGATTCTCTCCACGAGTCCGAATCGGATTTTCTGATATCTGACGGCGACTCGATTTTCGGCGGCAAAAGATGTCTCATGTGCGGCGGCGGTATTCCATGCGGTGGTCGAAGATGCGGCGGAAGATTCGCGAACGCATCCTTCAACCCATTCTCAGGTGTCTCTTCTCGAACTGCACGAGACCGCTCCTAAATTGTTTCAATATTCAATAAGTGCTCACTAAGATGTCAGGAATACTTCAAACGGCTGATATGGCGGACGTGTATCAAATTTTCCGATGTACCCTCCTTCGTAAATCTCTTTTGGCGGACTTCTTCTTGGCGGAGACAATCGTCTTGGTGGCGATCGTCTTGGCGGAGAACGCCTTGGTGCATAATCCATTCGGGCATACGCTGGCTTATTTGTGTCGTCAGCAACATATTTCGGAAATGAGGGTCTTTGCGGCGGATACATTTGCCGTTCATTCCAAGCGGCTGAAAGTGGCGCGGTCGACTGAAGTTCAGAATCCTTTGGAGAGAAATAGCCGGCTTTTGCCTGCTCGATGACGGCATTCATTTCAGTTTTCGATGAGAGAAGCAACCGAATCTGGAATATTTCGCTTTCAACTTTTTAAAGAACCCAATAAACAAATTTTCCGCGTCAGTTTCTGGACATTTAAAAGTCCTATTTCTCACAAATTTGGAACAAATTTTCGTGATCACACGATTTCCAAGTATTTTCTTCAGCTTTCTCAATTATAGTTCTATTTTTCCGACCTAGTATTTCAATAAATTATACGTTATATGAGAACTAATTGCATATTACAACTTCTAAGACGGGCAACTTTTGGCGATTTCAATTCAATTAGGCTTTTTGTATCAAACTCATTTGAGGGTTGGCTTAATATCAAATACATGCAAACACACAGAAAATATCAATTGGGGCGTACGAAAATGTATTCGCTTCGCGCCAAATAACCAAATCTGGCATAAATAGACACATAATGCTCAATTTTCTGAAAATTACGACTCAAATGCGTACAACGGTTCAGATGTTTAATAAATGGGACCATTGATGAATAACTAATTAGACAAATTAGCATATGAAGTGTTCTAAAAATACCAAACCCCATATTGAAAGCCTTTTTTGATTCTGAACAAAAATGGTCCCACTTGTCAGAAGCATTTTTTTTGGAAACAATTTCCGGACCTCATTTGCACACATTTGTTATAAAGGAAACTCTACTCAATTATGGTTATTACGAATCAAATAATAGCTTATCCGTTTGAACAATTTGCACGTTTTCGGGTAGCAATTGACATTTTTTCGAATTTCAAAAATTGATTGGAAAAATGAATAAGGAACGTTATCACAACTCAGCGAGTTTATTATCTCTTAACAACTAGGAAATAAAAATTGCCTATTTTTGAATTGTTTCTTTAAGCTATGATATCGATGAGATTTTAAACAAGTTATTCATTAATTCCAGTATTTATGCACACTTCATTTTATCGTTTTCAGATCTTTACTTTGTTGAGATGCAATTTCAGAACGCGGATAGGACTCCCAGAAATGCATTCAATTATTGTCAAATATCAATACTAGACCACAATTTTTATCCAAAACACTCGCGCAAAATATTTCACAGCACATTAAATTTAATGGATCTATTTAGTTCTTGCAAAATTATCGAATTTGATATTTTTACTCAATGCATTCATCTAAAAATTTCTTACGTTAAAGTGTTTTGCATTCCACTGGATAGATCGATGAAAGATTTTCACATAGGTGTCAGCAGCTTATAATTATAGAATCATGAATAGTTCGAAAACGCTTAAAAAGAAGCAGATTGGATAGACTTCCAGATATTGACAAAACAGATTGGCAAGCGCTCCAAAAGTGCATCCCACGGTTCAAAGCGATGTAGATCTGTCGATACGAAGACATTAAATTTGCGAAAATCAGATGAATGAAAAATTTAATAAAGTGAAAAAGCCCGATAAGAAATGTGATAATTAGACATTTCGTTATGGATGAGCTCGCTTGGGAAGTTCTTAACATCTCGGTGCTCATTAATTAAAAAACGCAAATAATTTGTGTGTTCGAATAGAACAAGTTTTCGATTCAAACCAAATGTTGTCTTTTCCCCGCAAATTTGAAAAATTTCGAGCACACGGACCAGTATTTTCTGTTTCCGTTTGATTCACATTCCTAGAAAATTCTTTAGACAATGTTCAATTTGGGGTAAGAAGAAACAAACGCCATTTATACGTTTGGATGTGCCTTCTGCTTGCGGGAAAACGACAAATTGTGCAATTAGTTCATACCAACTGTTCATATAGGTATTATTCGTCAAATCAGGCCATGTACGACTTGATAGATGCGAATCGCCACTATTTCACATACGTCCAATTTTGGCGTGTATTTTATCGAAGAGCCCAACAATTACCAGGCACTGATGAAGCTTGACGGATGCTGCGTTTTGAGACACAACGCGGAAGAATATGCGCAATTCACAATGTACTAAATTGTGATTTTTTCATCGGCTGCCTGATAAACCACATTGTTCCTATTCGTCATTTGAATCTTCGTTGAGTTATCAACGACCCGCCACGAAGTCAAGAACAGGACGAGCCATCGGATGCGTCAAAATTCGCAAGTTTCGTGCCGAAGATTCATCCGAACATAGTTATACAGGTATGTCGAGTAAGTAATAACAGTAATTTGCTATTTCCACTTTAGTTTCACTTCATGTATAATGAGATTATCGAATAAATCATCATTTCTTCCGCGTTAAATTTTTAGAAATACTGCCGAAGCCAGAAAGGAAGTAGGCGCGCACAATGATTGTTGTTCATTCATTCCCAGTGTTCATATTATTCCGACTTCGACAATATCATCTCATATAAATTGGCAGGTACCAGAATATCGGTTAGGCAGGAATAAGAAAATATTTACAGAGCATAACAAACAACATGTTTCAGGTGGGCCGTGTGTAGAGTAATCGGATAATGAGCAGTTACATTATGTATTAACTTCGCGAGCATGAATAAGATTCCCCAATTTTAGATCTTCGAAAAACAGATGTTTAGTTAAACTTCCAAATTTACAAAATTCATATTGAAAGTTTCACAGCCCAAATATACATTCCACTTTTTAAATTTGTAGGCTTCATCAACATAAATTTAAGGGGAATTGTCATCAGGAATTTTAATTCGAACATTTTTCTTTTGTGCACCCTTAGATCTGAACCCTCCCAACGTTGAACCAGTATCAGGAATTTCAGAATAGGAATGGTGGATGACGAGTAATCTCAAAGCCACGTAGACGTATCAAACTATAACAGTACAAACCTCAGAATTGTGTAATTTCATTCTATCTCTCTTCATCGCCTGTCTGGCATCTTCATCAGAAGCAAATCCAATGAACACATCGCCCTCTGGTCCTCCGACAATATGAACTGCGCCGTCAGGAATTTTTAAGCCCGAGAAAAACGCGCGCACATCAGACGCTGCTGCGGATAAGGGCAAGTTTTGAAGTCGTATAATTACAGACATTTCAAAAAATGTGACAAAACTATGTTGAATCGAACTGTTTGGGAAGTTCTCACTTCTGAAAAAAAAGCATGAGTTGACAAAAAGCGAATGTTAAAAAGCAAAACTACAGGGTTATTAAACATTTCTGAAACTAAAATTCCATTTTAAATGCAGTGACGTCAAAGAAAAAAATATATATACAAAGATTAACAAGTGCGAAAAAAATTAATAGTGACAGTATATTTCCGAAAAAAAACATTACACGATGTGTCTTTTATTTTTTTAAGAAAAGTTTTATCAACAAAACATGAACGAATAGAATGAATAACAGTGCTTTAATAAGAAATACCCAAAAATTCCCAGAAACAACGCTAGAGAGCACAATGACGACGCCGAACAAACGAATGTGTGAATGTTTTCAATAAACTGGTAGCGTTGCGTGCCGCGTTGCGGTCGCGCTCCATTGCGAATTTTTGAATCGCTCGAACTATTTTAAATGAAAGACGGTTAAATTTCGCATAATCATCTAACAAAACACAAACAGTAAAAATAAATAGCTAACAAAGAATATTAGTTTTTCAGTGTTAAACCAAACATGTCAGGAGTTCTTCAGAATTTACGGGTTCGAATTATCTCGAAAATTATTTTTTGTCGATTAGGAACCAGCTCAATCCAGGTTTCCCAAAATGTATTGCCTGCATAAAACTGTTGTAATTTTTAGTCGTCGAAAAAATTTGGGAAAAAACTACGTCAAAAGAAAACCACCAAATTCGGTCTCCCTGTCCAATTTCACGAACAAGTTCAGAAATGGCAAAAGTTGATTCAAATTGAAATTGAGGCGAAATGTAAACAGGTTTCTTTATAAAGGACTGTTTGGAAAAAAGTTATTGAAATTTGTAGTTAGAAGAAGCCATAGCACAAGGAACTAGTTGGGAAATTCTCGAAGAACGGAACATGTGCGTGGCAAATCTTATAGTTACTGAAGACCAAACGAGTCCAGTTCTTGGGCGTTATTTGTGCTTTAACGCTGATCCGACGAGAACTCGATTTTTGAAACCAGGAATGCCAGTAACGTTAGGAATTATCAAAGAAAATGCGAACCTCAAAATATTCGATGACGGATTTGTGATCGATCCGATTGAAAATCAAATAGCTATAAAGCTTAAATCAGTATCGTCGGTTCCGGAAAATGCAAAATTCGTGATATTGCCGTCAAAGGACACCGGCGTGATGCAGAATCTGCTAGCAATTCTCAAGAAAAATGAGCATTATCAAAATGCGAGTGCTCATCTCGTAAATCTAGCATTTCGCGGGGCAACGATGCCATCAATACACGGTTTGAGCTGAAATTGACCACAAATAATGTCGATTTCAGACCGAAAGATGACAAATTTGAACGAAAATCTGAACCAAAGTCAAGTTGCTGCGATTTCGGCTTCGCTAAATGATCGCCGTCCGTTTTTGTGTATTCAAGGACCACCGGGAACTGGAAAAACGCGAACCATTGCTGAAATTGTTCGGCTTTTAATAAATAAAAATAAGAAGGTGGTGAAACGAAAGCGCTTTTGAAATTATTCTACAGAATTCAGGTTTTGGTATGTGGTCCAACCCATATTGCAGTTGCCAATGTAATGAAAGCTACAATTAGAAGTATTCAACAAACTCCCGATGGAAAAGCTTCTCCAGAAGGTCTGAACCAACTTTTTTGTTGGTTTTGTAACAACTGAAATAATTTCAGCGCTTGCTCGTGGAACTGACAAAGATCAAGATCTCATAGACCATCCAGACTTTCCAAAACTTGAAAATCTCAACAGGGAATTGGTAATACTTTTTTGGTAAAAAATTTTCTAGTATCTTTCTTTTTTAGAATCGCAATTTAACCAATAAGTCATTAGAAAGTGCGCTAAACAATTTGAAATACAAAATGTTTTGTGAAATTTATGGAAACAAGCGCGGAATTTTCTCAACAATCTCAGCTTCATTCATTCCATGGCTTATTAATTTGAATTGGTTTCCGGATGTGCTGATTGTTGGTAGGGTCTCGAATGGATTTGAAATCCAAATGATCGTTCAGATGAAGCTGCGCAATGCATTGAACCCGCGATTTGGTCATTAGTGTTGAGCACGGTGAAATGCAAAAGACTTATCCTCGTCGGAGATCCTCAGCAATTGCCTCCAATTGTTGTGTCGGAAGAAGCCAAAAATGGCAATCTTCATGTTTCACTTATGGAAAGGATGATGAAAGAATTTGCGAATAGCAATATAAGTGTATTACTTAAAGAGCAATATAGGTATAATGCAAAAAAAAAAAACAAAAAAGACAACGTCCTAATTGAATTGGAATCATTTCAGAATGAATTGTAAAATAATGAGTTGGTCCAATGAAAATTTCTACAATTCGCAATTGATCGCACACGAATCGGTCGCTAATATCACGTTGAGGTACTCGATTTCTTTCTTCTGTATGTATATATTGTCAACGTTGCGGAAAATTGGCAAAATGTCAAAATCGCAATGGCAGTGGTCTTGGTGCAAAATTAAGGTTAGGTTAAAGGCGCATCGAGACCTCTTTTTAGCATTTAGCCAATTTTCCGCACTCGCGCGACGTCGACAATACATCTAATTATTATTTTTATCTGTTTCAGTGACTTGTATCCTGATTTGAAATCCAACCAAATTTTGAATTCTCCCTTATTAATGGTGAATACAGAAAATCTCGAAAATCGATCAAAAGAAGGAAGAAATCAACATTCAATAGTAAATATTGGTAAATAATCTCGAAAATTTGAGCGCATCTTTTTTTCCAAATTTTCCTTAGATGAAGCTCGAATTGTGTCAGAATATGTGCATTCTCTCGTTCGAAACCACAACGTCGAAGTTGAAGATATCGCAATTATTGCTCCATATTATGCACAAGTAGAGCATCTTCGAGGCATTATTCGAATTCGAAATCTGCATATTAACACAGTTGATGCATTTCAAGGCCATGAGAAGCAAATTGTCATTTTCTGTCTTGTCAGAGATAATCCTAGGGGTTTTTAAATCATTAAAAAAATCAATTTACCAATTATTTTTAGAACTAATCGGTTTCCTTCGAGATTCACGACGTCTTAATGTCGCAATTACACGAGCAAAACGACAATTTGTTCTAATTGGAAGTGCAAAAATGATGAAAAAGGATCCATATTTAAGATCACTACTGAAGTAAGTAAACTTTACTTTTAAGTTTTCACAAATTTCGTGTTTTTTAGTTACTTTAAAGAAGGAAATGTGATTTTCGATATCAAATCAATAGGAATTCAATAATTAATTTTGATAGTTTTTATTTAGCTAAATATAATAAACAAAAGTACTGCGAACGGGCATAAAAATTTTAGTTTCAGAATTTTTAATATCAGAAAGTTATGAAGTATTTTCTCAACGAATGATTATCCAGTTGTTGTATTATAAATATTTTTTCGACAAATTGGTCCATAATCGGACAAATTTCCTCAAGTCGGTTGAATGGGTTCACATTTAAAACTCATTATTTTTCCATGATTCGAACTTATTTCGAATTGCAATTCCAATCTTAAAATTGTGCGGCTTCAGAAATGTTGAGATTTGAATAAGCGAGGTCTTTGAGCAAAACAGATAGAAGCAAAATGGTTCAATTTATGAGAAGTTGCGATATAGCGCATATAAAAACAAAAAAGACACGAAGATTTTGAAAATTGCAACAATGATCACAGCAACAAGAGGAAAAGGCACAACCCCATTATTCGAATTACAACCATTTTCGATATCTTCGATATATAAATATCTATATATGTATATATGTATATATATATAATGAACATAAATAACAATAAATAAATTAAATATGCACATTCGGAAAAAAATGGGGGATAAAGAAAGTGATGAAGCGAGTTGAATACATACATTTGAGCAGAAGCAGTATAGTCATCAGAAGGCAATTCTCAGTCATCAGAAACATCAGAATCTTCGGCTTGTCGTGGATGATATGATCCATCTGTACTCCCATTCATCGCCATCGGACGGTGTGGTGGTGCTGACAGTGAATCATTTGGAGTTCCCATTGTCGATGGACCACGAGAAAGAGTGTTTCGTTGATTTGCGGGTTTCACTGAAAAAAAAAGAAACTAGATGACAATCAATATGAAATTTCCTTTATTTCTTTTTGTTGCGAATATCTAACTTCACATACCGGTTATAATCAAATTATGAGCATTTGCAACCATCATATCGGTGACCTGGTCCAGTGTTTTCCCAAACACTTCAATTCCATTCACTTCAAGAACCTAAATATTTTTTATAGAAACGAAAAAAGACATGGTATCATTTTTCTCAAACCTCATCATTAACTCCGAGCAGTCCCGTCGATTCTGCGAGTCCTCCATCGACAAGCCGCGAGATGAAAATTCCGGAAACCTTGACAACACCAGTTTCCGTCACGCGCACCGACGTTCCATCACGTATATAAAATCCGAGCGGTCTATCCGAACCATGTTTGCACAACCGTACCCGCCGGTGCGCTTCTGGCACTTTGTCGACATCGATAATAGCCGAAACTTGCCGAAAATCGGCAGGATTCGATATCGAATAGCTTCGTTTCGGCGGCCGCTGTGGGTTGAGAATCGAAGCAATGCCGTTCCAGCGGCGATCCGAATCCGTACCATATCCGTACTTCTCTTCCCACGACTCGCCGCGCCGCTGAATTAACAACCGCAGCACAGGACGGGCTGATTCAAAAGATTTGCGAAGGTTCTGAAAAATAATGGAATGCGACATACATGGAGTTAGTAATTGAAAAAAAAGAACTAACATCATCATTGGTAATCGGTAAAATGTCTCCCGATATGGAATTATAACATAATGTAAATTGCACACTTTCCAAATGGTGTAGTTTCTCGACAAGGCTGAAAATATTACTTCAATACTCTTTAATAATTTTAATAGACATACCTTCGGAAATTTTCATATGTTATCGGCCCACTATTCATTGGTATTGAAAACCTTCGCCATTCTTGATCAAATTTCGATTTAACCTGAAATTAAACCAACTTTTTTTTTACAATTTCTTCAATTCTCAATACCTGTAAAAGGTGAGACATTGAATATCCATTGAATGACATCCTCGATTAACTTTCAATTTTCCTCAAATTAGAAAAAATTGATAAAAAATTTGAAAACTTGAAGAAACTGTGAAATATTTTTAAAGATGCCAGAGCAACTTCTAAAAACACTCAATAAGAATTTTGGAAAAACGGAAAATCATTTAAATCCATAACAATAATGAAATAATGAATCAACAAGAAGAAGACCGGTAGAAACTTAACAAAAATACGGCTAAGCTAGATATTTATAATATAATATAAATAAAAAAGGATGAGTGGTGTAATCACACCAAAAAGTGGAAAACGGCATAGGGACACACCCAAACACACACACGTATATATAAAAAAATGCTAAATATTAATCTTCCTCATCAGAATCAATGTCGAGACCTTCGAGTTCCTGAAATTCAATTTATAATTTGGTCAATTCTTTTTTTTATTAGTCACTTTAAAAATCACAACGAAATTCTAAGAAATGCAAAAATTGGATGTATCATCGTATTTTTTTTTTAATGTGCACAACAGTGCATCTTTGATTTAATTTAGCGACGTTTTAGAAATTCTTAAGGGTTTTCTTTCCTCGATTTTTCGTTTCGGTCAAATTTCTAAGAAATTAATTGTTAACAAATTCCAAAGAAATAAAAAATAATTCAAAAATTTTAAAAATGAATATTATTTTCACAATAACGCTCACCTCGTTATCAAACAGTGACTTATCGATTTCGACATCATCCTGATTCCCAATCAAGGTCATATCCGACAAATTCAATGAAGCATCTCTTAAGAACAATTGTTTTCCAGTGAGTCTTCCAGCGAGCTGTGCGAGCCTTTCTTTCTCAGCATTTTCAATCATAGCCTTCCTCTCGGCGTCAAACTTCTCCTTCCAAGCTCTAAACGATTCCGGAGTAACTACTGTTCCTAAATTCAATTATTCAGAAGAAAATATTAGATAAAAAACGAACCTTCGAATTTCTTTCTCGTTTCAGCTTCTTTTGCCTCTTTTTCAGCTTCAACTATCAATTCCTTTGCCTTCTTACGGTCATTCATCAATTCTCCAATTTCTTCCTGAATAGAAAACTCGTTAACAATAATTCATAGAAGAAAATTGAAATACCTGAAGAGCAGACACAATTGCAAAAACCATAACCATTCCTAGATTTTCCTCGGCGGCCGCGTATAGTTTCTACAACCAAACAAACATTACATAACTATCGATTTTTAATATTACCTTTAAAACCTCCTCAATTCTTTCCTCTTTGAAGATATCCTCGATTCCAGAAAGAGATAATTCTGGAGCCTGATCAAATCAATAATTGATCTTTAATCATAAAAATGCGTTCATACCACATCTGGATAATTTTCGGGAAAGTTTACGTGCAATGTAACTTCGAAATCGTCATCTTCGGGCTCCCCGAACTTGAAAAATAAATAATAAACAAGACAAAGAAATAATAACTCACTTGATTCGATTTTAATTCAATGCTAAGGCTAATATTAGGATATTCTCGATTTTCGATTGTCAGTTCGCCTTCTGAATAAATTGCTTCGAGTGCTTCTAATTCCTGCTCTTGTTGTTCCCGAGCCGACATTATTACCTAGAGGAAAATGACATAAAACGTGATAAAATTATGCAAAAAGGTGAGTAACAACGACTCGGCCGCATTTTTACTCCAAGTGCCTTGCGTACCGATGCATCACACTTGACGACACCTGCCACATTTCATGAGTGGGCTACACCTACTTCAAACAGGAAAAGTTTCAAATATAGCTCTTCGATCAACACAACTTTCGACTTCATTTTTATTTCAAGCTCAAAACAATTGGAGAGGGCTTTTATTCTCGCTCGTACGAAGACACATCAAAAGATGATACAAAAAATACAATTTTTAATTCCATAATTATTCTTTATTTCGAAACTAAAAAAAGGGGGCTCCGCAAAAAAACATAAAAACAACAATTCTACATACGTTTTTTAAGAAATAAGAATTAAGGCTCCTATGGCTTGAATGTGGCCAAGAAGTTGATGACAATATCCTTCAATTGGGCGTCTGTCTGTGGTGAAATTTGTCCCTCTTCACGGATGGTCTTAAGAACGGCTTGTTGAGACGAACGGAGATGGGCCAAGAATTCCTTCTCGAACTTGGTGATGTGGGCTGGGTCGATCTTGTCAAGATATCCCTTAACTCCGGCGTAGATGACTCCGACCTAAACAACAGTATAAAATTATGAATTTTTATTTATTAACTAACTTGTTCTTCAATTCCCATTGGCACGTATTGTCCTTGCTTCAAGAGTTCGGTGAGACGAACACCTCGATTCAAGAGCTGTTGAGTGGCAGCATCGAGATCAGATCCGAATTGAGCGAAAGCAGCGACCTGAAACTCTTATTTCATTTTTCGGGTTGACTATGTGAAAAAATAATACCTCACGGTACTGAGCCAACTCGAGCTTCATGGAACCGGCGACTTGCTTCATGGCCTTGGTTTGAGCGGCAGATCCGACACGGGACACAGACAAACCGACATTAATAGCAGGTCGGACTCCCTTGTAGAACAATTCAGTCTCAAGGAAAATTTGTCCGTCAGTGATGGAAATGACGTTGGTTGGAATGTAAGCAGACACGTCTCCGGCTTGGGTCTCAATGACTGGAAGAGCAGTGAGCGATCCTCCTCCAAGAGAGTTGTTCATCTTGGCAGCACGTTCGAGAAGACGGGAATGGAGGTAGAAGACATCTCCTGGGTAAGCCTCACGACCTGGTGGACGACGAAGAAGAAGAGACATCTGACGGTAAGCGACGGCTTGTTTGGAAAGATCGTCGAAGATGATGAGAGCGTGCTTTCCGTTATCACGGAAGAATTCTCCCATGGCACATCCAGAGTATGGAGCCAAGAATTGAAGTGGGGCAGCATCGGAGGCGGTAGCAGAAACAACGATGGTGTAATCCATAGCTCCGGCGTCAGTAAGACGCTTGACGATCTGGGCGACAGTGGATCTCTTTTGTCCGACAGCGACGTAGATGCAATAAAGCTTCTTCTTGTCATCTCCAGCGTCGTTGAATCTCTTCTGGTTAATGATGGTATCGATGGCGATGGCAGTCTTACTGAAATGACATATTTAATTGTGTTAACAAAAATCAGTATCTAACCCAGTCTGACGATCTCCAATGATCAACTCACGCTGTCCACGACCAATTGGCACAAGGGAGTCGACAGCCTTAACTCCAGTAAGCATAGGTTCGCGCACGGACAAACGGGGGATAATTCCTGGGGCCTTGGTCTCGACACGAGATCTCTTGGCGGATGCGATTGGACCCTTTCCGTCAATTGGGTTTCCGAGGGCATCAACGACACGTCCAAGGAGTCCTTCTCCAACTGGAACGTCGACGATAGCTCCGGTACGCTTGACAATATCTCCTTCTCTGATGACCTTGTCGTTACCGAAAACGACAACTCCAACATTGTCAACATCCAAGTTCATGGCCATTCCCTAGCAATTAACTTTTAAAAAGAAAACCAATTATGAAAAAATACCTTGATTCCGGAATCGAACTCAACCATTTCTTCGGCTTGAATATTCTTCAAACCATAGACACGAGCAATACCGTCTCCAATGGAGAGGACCTTTATAATAAACATTATTGAATAAAAAATATCAATCAAGAAGACAAACCTTTCCAGTCTCTTCGAGGTTGATGTTGGTCTCGGTTCCAAGAATTCGTTCCTCCAAAATCTTGGAGACTTCGCTACCGGAAGCAGCCATTCCGCGAGCGGTGGTGGCAATTCCGGCATTTTGAACCTAAATAGAAAATAAATTTAAAAAATAAATATAAATGTTCAATTTTTCCAAATGAAAAAAATTCTCTAATTAAAAAAAAAGGCCTAAACCAAGAAAATAAATTAATAAAAACGTTTAATTAAGAAGAAAAATACCTTGACGGTGTTTCCAATAGCCGAAAGAAGTCGTTTTGACAACATTTTGGTTTGCTCGGAAAGGGACTTCCAAAAGCAAAAGTAAAACCGTGGGGGGAAAAGGCGGCTCTAGGCAATGGGCGGTTTAGGGAATGCAGGCAAACCTGAGTACGGTAGCCGATTCATTACTGGCAATGTGCCATATTGTTCGATAGGGCGCACTTGCGCTATTTTTTGATTTTTTGTTCGATTTTTGTTTTCATTAAATTTAGCGCATCATGTTGTAGAAACGGCGGAATAACGCGAGATTTGGTGAAACGGCGATGAAAATTAATGTCTCCGTCTTTCAAAATCACACACTCTCTCAAATGTTTCATCGACGATTCACCCGCGTTTTATTGAAATCTATTCACCACCCATTTTCCGCTTACATTTTTTTCTATATCACTTACATTTCATGAAATGGTCCATTAATGGTTAATTAAATTACTTTTTTTGTAGAAATGGGTGATGATCTAACAAAAACCAGTTATTCTACTCGCCAATACATAAATGAGGTATTTAATTTTAAAAGTTTCAGATCAAAACAATACTTTTTAGGTTGCTCCAGTTTTAGAAGCATTGTTAAACATTGTATCTGAAATTGATTCCATCGACGGAAACGAAAAACAACGAAAGCGCACGCTGGGTGATGATCAAGAAACTCCTTCCAAATTGGCATCAAGACGATCGACACGGGAAATAAAGCGGCCGAAATTTGATGATGAGCTTGTTGATTCAAGCGCAAGAATGGTTAAATTTTTTGCATCGTGTTGATAATTTTTATTTATTTTTTTTTAAAGAAAAGATACGGATCACGCGAAAGGTCTCAAACACAATGTACTGAGTCGACCCCAGGTCCCGACGATAGCACATCATCAAGTATTTTTTCTTTTTCTAAAACGTTCCTTGAGAACAACTTGCATTTTAGACCAGCCAGGACCATCAAATTCCAAAAACGAGAAACGCAAATCATCACTGGAGAAGGGCTCAGATCGATCGGAAAGCAGATCATCTAAGGTGATGTAATTTTCGGTTGAGTTTTTTTTGAAAATTTCAATATTGTGGACAAAAAAAATGTCAGGTTGGACATAACGCTAATTTAAGACAGTTTTCTTTGTAAATGAAAAAAATTGTCGAATTCGGACAAAAATGTGTGAAAATTGTGCGGAGAAACTTCAGTACTCAAGAAAATTGATTGTTTCAGGGTGTTGTGTGGTCACAATTAAACAATCCAAATATGTTTCTCTTAGAAAAGTAATGTTTACGTTTCAGAAAGCTAATGAAGACGACGAGGATGATGAGGCTGAAACAGTACATTTGCGCGAATGGCCAGTTGTCGATGATGTTATTATGGCTACAGCAATGACGCATATGAAACACGCTAAGGCGATATATCAAACCGTTCGTTTTTCGCGTAACTACACACTAGAAGAAGTGGAGAATCGTTGGTTTCGACTGCTCTACGACGAGCCCTTCTTAGAACAATGCAAAAAACGGTTCGGCGTTTTGAGTCCTGAACAAATTCTGCACATCCAAGCAAGAACACCGCTTTCGGTTGAAGAAGATGAGTTCTTCCAAAACGAAATTACCGCCATTGAGAAGGTTCGCAAGGTCACAATTGCGGATTGTGCACTCATTTTAGACAACAACAGGTTTCAAAGAAATAATTTAATATAATTTAAACAATTCAATTATTTCAGTATGAAATTCCACCCATGTCGAACTCCTCAATTCCTGCTCGATTATTATCGTGGTTTAAAAAAGTAAGAATTAGTTTGTGTTTTCTTATATGTATTATTGGTGTTGATTTTAGTCGCAATGTTACCAACAATGTCAATTGGATACGAATTGAAAAGGGCTCATTGAATAATAGCTATTCGCTAGATTATTTGAAGCCGATTAGGTAAATTTGTGTGATATCAATCAATGCGCGGCAATCATTGAACATTCCCTTTAAATTTTCGCGCAAATTTGTCAGATTTTGCGTTTGGCAGAAAACGTTATACATGTTGCGTTATTATTTTTGTTCTCTTCAACATTAAATCGTAATCACAAATATGCTTGGAATATACTGAAAATCTGCCATAAAAGTGAAAAATAACAAATTTGGCGTCTCAAAGCATTGATTTCTTTCATTTTCATAAAATGAATTTAGAAAAAAAAAACACTAAATTTTTTACTAGATATGCAGAATGATAGGTTGAAGAAGAAAAAAAACTAAAGCCGCATTATTTTGGCATTTTATGGACCAGGGATGTGCGGAAATGGAATTATCGATTGCCGAAATTGCTGATTTTTTATAGTGGCATTGCCGAATTACCAAAATTTCCTATTGCCGCGCATTCCTGTTATGAACCAATTCATGAAATGTATTTTATTCTACAAAAAATTAAATGTGCATTTTTACAACCCTGCCTTGGAACAATGCGCATTTTTTTTACATTTCTCAATTGTATAAATAGGCCCATCAGCAAATTTTCCGCAGGAACGAGACAATAAATAATAAATAAATCATGAATAGTTGAAAATTTCAAAAATTTGAGACGCCTCGAATCACGTATGGACAAACTTCGGTCGCGTCCAGCGCTGGATCTATCAAATCTCAATTTTTCGGAGAAGCTCCACAATAGCACATTAGCTATTATTCGTGGTCGCTTTGTTAAATACACAGTAAGATTCGAGACGACGACGATCGGACGAAATGCTCCGTCGATGTTAAACAGCCAGGAGCGAGTTGATATCGATTTATCGATTGAAGGCCCAGCGTCGAAGGTAATCAGTTATCACTCGTTCAGCGATATCTTTGTAAACAAAATGAACTGATAAGATGATGCGTCAAAGAAATTGATGCACGTGAAATGATGTGAATTCAGTTCATTTGCGACCTTCATTTCAAATTCAATACTCGTCCCTTTTTTCAGATCTCGCGAAAACAAGCGATTTTGGAACTGGATAAGGAGAAAAATGAATTCAAATTGACGAACACCGGACAACGCGCGATATTTGTCGACGGAAAACCAGTGCCGATGTTGATGTCGACTATGCTTAAAGGTTACGGTGGTAAATTGTTGGGAAGAATGTTAATATAAATATTACGTTTTGCAGATCACTCAATTATTGAGATCGCCTCGATTAGGTTGCTGTTCAAGAGGGTCTGCCCAGCAGAAATGGATCCGCGGGTGAAGCAGGTGATCAGCCAGCGTCAAAGACAGCGACAGCAGCTGCAAATTCCGCAGCAGTTGCTGGCGAGACCTGGCCAACAGAGAGAGCCGCAACGCAATAACTGAAGACGGATTTGTTAAAAAAAAAATTTAATTATTTATTGTTCATTTTCTAAACGGTAATCTTCCAATTTTAATGATTAAAGACTCATTATTCAAGATTCTTCAGCAAATTTGATAATATTAATGCTTTAATTCTCATTGCTGTTTTTATTTTATTAATTCCATTAAATCATTCCGAATAATTGATTCATTCTCGTTCTTTAATTATTTTTCTTCGATTTTTCCATTTTCAAAATAAAAAATGGCTGCCAGCTTTGTTGTTTTTAGTGCGCTCAATTCCAATTGGGATCAATTAGAAGCATTCATGGGGGGGGGGGTCGGTTGTCCTTGGCAAAAACAAACGAATTCGAGAAATTCCTATTTTCCGATTCTATACAAAAAATTGCTACCAGAATCGGTGCGTAAGATCGAGCTTCAGAAACGGTATGCGTCTTTAATTATCCTTTTCTCAAATGTGTTCAATGTTGAAAAATTTGTGTATTGTTGAAAAATGACAAATGTATCCAGGTGTCGTAGGATCCTGCGTTTTGTACGCAATGCCAAGAGACAGTTACCGTAATCCTCGCAGCGATTTACGGGGACATTTTATTTAATTTCGCATATTCATTTTTTTTTATTTTTCGTTCAATTTTTTAATTTTCTTTCGAAATTTTTTAAATTAAATTTTTAAATTTTGCAGAAACCGAGTTTAATAATGTATTTAGCACAATAAGCACTTTTAAACGACATTTTTTTGGTAAAAACACCAGAGATTAAAAAGAAATCATTTTTGTCGTTAATAAAATTATTTAATCGTGTTTTGCTTTTTGTATGCGTTTCTATTATCTTGTTTTTGTATTCTTCATTTTCAAAATAATTTTTAGAGCGTCAAAATCTTCACAATAATTCCCAACTCAACTAGACAAATGGAAAAGTGCATATTCTGAAAAATAAATAATTAAACTCTTTTTTCTACAGGTTTTAAATATAAGATTTCTAAAGAAAATTAGAAAATTCAGCAAAAAATATTGAAAGAATATTTAAAAAAAATCTCCGTAAATCGCTGCGAGGATTACGGTAACGGTCTCTTAGCATTGCGTACAAAACGCAGGATCCCACGACACCTAGATACATTTGTCATTTCTCAACAATAGTTATTACTATTCCATTCGAAAAAAAAACGAGCACTCTGTACGGTAACCGAATCCTCGCGGTTTAAATTCGAATTTGAATAACCGCCTTGAAAAAGTGCGATGGTCCACAATTATTCAAGGCGGTCAGCGATTCGAAAAGGACGAAACGTGGTTGGTTTTTGGTTTAAACATCGGAGTTACAGCGGGTTCCCAAAAAACTTCTGCGGTTTGTCCCAAACCTTTTTTAAACCATATCATTACGACACTCCAATTACACAGCGCCCTCAATTTAGCGTGTCGGGCTTTCGAATTTTTAAATAATTGCCGAGATTCACAATTCTAAATTAAATTATTAAAGAATCATAACGCGGAAAAAGAGATGGGTCTCGAGACGATTTCTTGCTAAAACGGCTGTCAGAAAACGATTTTTCGGTTTTCATAGGTTGCACGAAAATATTACCATCGCATAAAAACGAGCGCCTTGCATATTTATGGACCATCGCACTTTTTCGAAGCGGCAATTCAAATTCGAATTAAAACTGTGGGAATTTGGATATCGTACTCTGGATAACCTGCGAAGCTAACTCACCGAAAATCTACACAGGGTGCTGGTTTTCATGCGAATTTAACACAAATATTCTCCCAAAAATTGCTGAAAACCATTCTTGCAACGGGCGGATCTGAAAATGTCAATTCGAAACGTTATTGCGCTCAAAGTGGTCAATTCCGTATTGTGGAAAAATGACGAATGTGAAAAACTGCAGCGATATCCTATGCATTGTGTGCGTACACCGAGTCGCACATCTCCATCTTAGCTACAGTAATCTCAACTGAAAATTATTTAATCAATTGTTTTTTTTTAAATTTTTTTCTGCGTTTTCTTGGCGGTTTTTTGGTTTTATGTGTGGTGTTGTGTTGAAAAAATGTACTAATAATTATTATTGTATATTATTCAAATTTAATTGTTTTATATAAAAAGAAACGATCAATAATTAATTAAATAAATTTCAGTTAAGATTACTGTAGCTAAGATGGAGATGTGCGACTCGGTATACGCACACAATGCATAGGATATGGATGAAGTTTTTCACATTCGTCATTTTTCCACAATACATTTGGAGTGTTGTTGCGGTGCCGGAAATTTTTATATGTCCGTGAGTTTGATCTGCAAGGCATCTGTAGTTCGTCCGCACAAAGACTTTGCCGGAGTTAAAAATTGAAAAAAGAGATCGGGGCTCTTCTGAAACAACAAGTCTGATAAATTCAATTAAAACTGGGTATTTGAAATGCGAATTTCATTGAAATGAGTGTCAATTGCAGTTGCGTTTAAGCACAAAAAAACAATTTTGAATGTTTCGATTGGCAAAATCGAATGTATTGTTATAATTGAAATATTTCCGTTCGAACGTTGCTCGAGTATTGCACATCATTTATGCTGAACCTTGACAAAAATCACTCGGATTTGTCTGAATGCGTCAAAATAATCCGCTATTGTTCTAAAGCTTTTCATGTGAATTCTTTATAGGAAAAAACGCACAGCTTTCTATTCTTGATTATTAACTTTTTTTTAAATTTTGGATTTATGATATAATTCGATTACGATTTGAGAAATCTCTTACGTACGTAGCTGCTCAACTTCTATAAAATGCTCACATTTGGCTTGTTCTAAAAATTTCGTTTTCCAGCATATATTCGATGTCGCTTGGCTAAATGTAAAAAAAAATTAGGGAAAGGGTCTTGATGCGTCGTATGCACCTTTAATCTATTTTGGGAAACTTCATACATTTTTAGATTTGCTCCAAAATGACTGCCATAATTTTTAGCCAACTTTCCGCCAATAATATTTCCATTTTTTCCAAATTCCATTTTTAGGCCATTTTTTCCACATTGATAGTTATGTCGTCTGAATATTCAGATGGCATATAGTCGGCGTCCGGCGACTGCTGTACGCGGGTAGATTTACGCGCATGCGCCTTGAAAAGGAAAATTGCTTATTTGCTGTTTTCGTGGGAATTTTTTCTTTTATTTTTTCTTGATGAGTTTTGCATTTCCTTGAGTTTCGAACGCCTTTCAATTAAAAAAAATATCGAACCGGTCCATAAAATTTGAAATAACTTGTTAGTCCTTGCGAGACCATTTCGAAAGACGCATCCCCGTAAATCTACCCGCGTACAGCAGTCGCCGGACACCGACTACATAATACTAATCATTTGATTCGTACATTTCTAAGTAATTGAAATGATTTATGCGTTTTTCAAAAGTTCTGCTTATTTTTTATGAAAGCGAAAAAGAGAGACAGAATTCGAATTTGTTCAGCTCTCGTCATTTTCTATTCATGCATTGTAACCTCAGCTTAATCTAATCAAACCAAAATAATTATAATAATCCATTTAAGGGTTTTCTGTTGCTATTAATTTTTATGTCAATCTTCCATTTTGGATGTACAGTAGTTTAACAAAAAAAAGGATCGCTGAATTACTGAAAGTGCATTAATTAGAATCGAATTCATTGAGGAATACTAAATACTACTCAATTTTCTTTTTGTTTTTATTTTTTACAAAAAACTCTATTTGAACTTTTTGTTTTCAATTTTCAATTTTGTTCGAGGAAAATTTGCAAATGTCTCTCTCTCGAAATATGTCCGCAGCTAGAATATGCATTATTAATATGAATTTCATTAATGTCAGGTTTAAATAATGATGTTTTTAAAAGGCAATCCCTTTGGTAAAATTGAAGCATTCTGTCAATTTCAAAAAAAGCTCAGTCATCGTTCATTTTCAATAATTTCAGAGCTCATCCCAACATTAAATCTCATGCTTAATTTTTTTCAAAAAAAAAAAAAAAATAATAAAAATCTGTTTTGAAGGGATGGTCTTCGAACACACGTGGCATCGAATGGACCAAGTTCCTTCGGATTTCTTCGCCCGAATGCCGTCTTCCATCCGTCAGGTATTCCAATTTCCATTTTCGGTGTGCCGCTCGCCTGCACACCATTCTAACGCCCTCGAACGCCATTTCTAATTTATGTATACGGGTGAGAAAATGAAAATGAAAAAACAAAAAAAATTCATACATATTATAGAGAAAGGGGACCCACCCTAAAAAACAATGAGATTAGAGGTGAATTCCATCATTTGTTTTTCGATGGCGAATTTGGCGTCGCCCATCGCCATTCTTTCCAACCTAATTATCAAAATTGATTCAGTCGAAACCATAGGCTTCTCGAATTTCTTGATTTGATTCCGATATGAGAATTAAAATATTTTTTGTCTTAATTGAAAATATCGTATATTATAATTAAATGTGTACCAGACACAAATCACAAAAGACTGCTTCGAAATGTGGGAGCGCTTTTGCACCATGGTGTAAATCGATTGCACCAAATAGCGGACACTGCCGCCAATCGGAGAGTCGAATGGTTCGACATCAATTTTTGTCTTCCAGTTTGCGTCATTTCATCATTCTGAAACTGACATTTCATACGTGAATAACTTGTGTGTTCTTTAATAGCGTCAGTTTGATTTTCCCTCGATGCTGTCGTCGCGTGTGAAGAAGCCCCTCGTCGTTGCGAAGCCATTTATTCATCCCAATAGTTTCCCTCGAAACTCAACTAGTCGTCGCTCGCTCATTGATTCGCTAAATTTCCTGTTCAAATCAAAAACAAATCCAGCAATTCTAAGCTCCTCCAAATTTGTCTACTAATCTTCTCGAAATTTCTGCTCGTACTGAAATTTATAATTCGAGCGCCCTTTGAGGCGTTTGGAATAATGCGTTGTAGTCGGTGGAAATTGAATAGTGTCGAGCATCTCTCTAGATTTTCAGACGCGCATAATTAAAAGCAGATCCTTTTAAGGCGCCAAACAACAAAGTATGAGAATTTGTTTTTCGGTCCGCCAATTTTTTTTTTCGGCGCCCAAAATTGGTTTGCTTCAATCATCTAATGAAAATGAAAAATACGCATCGAATAATTTGTTGGTTTTTTTGAAAAAAAAATGAAAATAAAAACCCGAAAAAGTTCACAGTTCAATTATTCGTTTTTATTTTTCAAATTGCCTTGTTTTCCGCACTTTTTTTTCTCGCCAACCTAATCCCATAATTTTACTCAATTTTTCGCTCTTCTTTCCAATCATTTGGTGCGTTTTTTTTTGCTTCCATCCGAATCGTCTCTCTGTGAAGAAGATGAATGTATGAATATTAAAAAAATCCATATTATATTCGTCAATAAATTTCTAGCTGATTGGTTAGTGCGCTTGTCCTTTCAGTATGAAGCTGCGAGTTCGAATCCAACTCATCCGTGACAGCCGGTTTTGAGAAATTTCCTCATTTTCAGATGCTTGAGCAATTCGTGCCGAACAATTCTGAAGTCGTCGATGGCAATCAGGTAGTTGGTTTGTATTTCCTTAACCGGACGATGGCATTCCTATGCAGATGATTGAGCAGCCGGCCGTCGAATTGATGCTCCTCCATCATCTCATTATCATTTTGCTGACATTAGTTGGAAATTCGTTGCTTGTTTACGTCATACTGAAGAATAACAAGGTTTTGCGGCGAAAACGCGTCTCGCCGGTTCAAATGTTGATGTTGCACATGTGCGCCGCGGATATCCTGTTCGCGTTGATCACAATGGTGCCGACGATGGCCATGACGGCGACCGTTCCCAATTTCTATGGTCCCAATTGGTTGTGCAAATTCACGCGCTTTCTGCAAGTCATTCCCATGTACGCCTCGTCGTTCCTTCTGGTCGCCATCAGCGCAGATCGCTACCAGGTGTGCCGAATTCAGGCGAAACGAAATGACGACCGAGAATTGCAGGCGATTTGTCGACCGTTGGCTTCGATGAAATCATCGGCCTACGACAGACCCGCGTTGTATTCGACAATCGCGTGGACAGCTTCCCTCTTCTTCGCGACTCCCCAAATCTATTTATTCGAGAAAAACAACGGCGATTGTATTGGCGGCTACACCGAGCCATATCAGGTAGATCAAACCGATCAAACATGGTCCTACGCCGTCATTACAGTATACCTTATATGTGTGTCTTTTCAACAGTGTCGTTTGGCTGTTGCCGTCGGCAATTGCCGGATATCTGTACTATTGCGTGTGCAAGGCGGTGTGGAAAAGCACAAGCTTCAGCAGCTCTCTTCAGAATTCGAAGAGGTGAGACTTCAACAGTCTGTTCGCTCTTCTATATTTCTATATGTATTATTTTTCGCTGCAAGACCATGTAGTTCGCACAGACGCGCTGCGGTTCACATTTATACTCGGTCGTTAACACATGCTGAGTTTGTAAAGACCTTCGGCAGATTCTTATTAGAAGAAGCTGAAAGTCTGCGCAAACTTCGCTCCACGAGAATAAAGAATTTCGAAAAGAATCACAACGCGTCTATCGAATAATTACGAATGCCGATTATTTAAGAAGCAGACTATGAGAGCCAATGTGTCTCGTTGCAAATAGAAGCACGCGAGACCACGTACTTTGCATTTAAGCCTACGCGCTTTTATGGATCTATTCATGCAATTAAAAATGTAAAAAATTACCTACGTATTATTTCAAGATGTATTGTCGGCGTCAAACGACTGAAGATAGGCGAAGCCTTCAAATTCGCGGAATCAGAATCGATTTGAATTTATCGTTGACTGAATATTAAATGCGCGTACACTATAATGCAATGTACGCACTTTCGTGTACTTATCGCTGTCTCGAAACGCATTTCAACATAGCCAATCATTTTTTAAAATTCGACAATAAAAAAAAGTACATTTAATGAAATTTTTTACACTCCTACATTGGAAAAATTAGCAATTTTCAAAATATTTTTTAAAATGACATTAATAGTTCGATAAATTTTTGAATTGGTCAAACTAGTTGATTTCTGAAAATCCGGTTTGTTTCATTCGTTTGACGCCGGCAATTTCAAATGAGAGCCATTACTTGTCCGCAGCACCAATTATATTCAAGAATGTTAAATATGTTGAATTGTAAATTCAGACCGAAAACTGAGAACACGGATATGACATTGAGTGTGTCGAATAGTGGAATGCAAGCACATCACAAAGGAGCGACAATGCAATGCGTCGAGCTTGATCGTCGAAGAGTTCAGACCGTCAAACTATCTCTCACAATTGTCGCTGCCAATTTCCTTTTATGGGCCCCATTTTGCATCACTTCGGTTATTGATGCCCTATCGCCATCCTCGATAAGTAAGCGAGATTGCGAAACAGCAAAAAAAAAAGAAGAAATACATAAAACGTCGGGGGATGGAATCAGTTGGGATATCTCACAAATAATCGATAGATTGCGCCGAAAACCACCACAGGAAAATCGTTTTGAAAATCAAAATCAAAGAATTTCAGATAGCACATTTGCCACTTACATCATGTTTTTTGGAAATCTGAATTCTTGCATGAACCCGTGGTTATGGTTTTATTTCAATCGTCCGCAACTTCGACGGGCATTCCCATGCGGAAAATCATCGGAACCTCTCATTCAGTCGTAAGTTTTCATCCGATCCGATCCGATCCGAAGCTTCCGATATTCAGGCGACGGTTGAACGACGCCGATGGTGCCCAAACTGAATTCACCCATGACGGCGGATTATACTCGGAATCGAATCGATCCTATTAAACTATGTGCAATAAATATTTATGATATAATATAGAATTATTATCCGCAAACATTTTGTTGCCGGAAAAAAAAGCTAATTTCCTTTTTTGGGATTAAAAAAGTAAAGCTGTCGAATGATTAATTGCAGTTTTTGGCAGAAAAATAGACCAGTCATTTCTCCTACAAAAAACCAATTGTATCATATTCGTGAAAATTGTCCGCAGATAGAATTCTATATGGCCAAATAGACCTGTTTTTCGTTGTCTTCTCAATAATACACTGCACAATCATAATATCGCAATATTCTGATTATCCATATCGAAATATTTAGGAGTTTTGAAGAAAAAGAAAAATCTCACGCCTCGAGTACATTTCGAACGTTTTTTAATGGCATTTGTTGGCTTTGTGTCTCGCCGCGAATGCGTATTCTTATGATTATTTTGGGAAAATAAAAAACCAATTTTGAGAGAAAATTTGGATGAATGATGGAAAGTGACGATTCCTAGCTATATATTTTTTTGAAATTATATTATGTGACTTCACCTCAAAAAAATTGAGATAAAAAAGAAAAGAATATTTTGAAGCATTTTCAGTCGAAAAGCTTTACTGTTTTCAATTGAAAATTCGTTGGTTGGCACGCAATGTCGTGAACGACCTTCCTTTTTAATATATTTCTCCAATATATTTCTTATCTATAGTGGGCAATATCATCCCACGCAATATTTCCCTTTTTTAATATATTTAAAACGCATCTTATTGCTCCATCTGTTGTAATAATGTTGTAATAACGGTATAAAAGTGGAGCAGAAGTGGTGGTTATTCATTTTCTTCCTTATAACTTTTTGGTTATGATTATTTATTATTTAGTGTTCAGCATTTTTCTCTCTTTGACATAAATGGTTTAATTACCCAAGTTTGAGGTGCACAATACACGCTCATACATTTGGTGCATCGACCTCTCAGCATCGAACCTTCAAGCCGAAAAAGAAGCGATCGAGGTCAGTGTGCATGAAAAAGTCCCGCGTGGCAACACACTTACGAATACGAAACTAATTCACCTCTATGCGACTAACGAACTAATAACACTAACCCCTCCAAATTCCAACGTCGTGTACGAAGATGGCGTCAAATTCTACAACAACATCTATACGATATTACATGACATTCGCAACGAGAATGTCGAACAGTTTGAATCAACAATTGAAGAAATCCAAACGTGTCATCGAACATTTGGAACAATTGCTACAAGACCAGGAGGAGGAAACCGCTACAAATCGAAATGCGAGAATAGTAGAGACAGAGCTTCAAGCCATCCAAGAAAGACGAAAAGATGTGGAAACCCGGACTAAAGAATTAGTCGAAGCTATAGACAAGAACGAAGCAAACGAAGAAGCTCTGACGAAAGTAGATGAATTGATCGAAATCATCACGGAAAAAATTCAAACAGCCCGAGAATACGAAACGGCTCTAAGCGGATTGCTGCGGAACATGGTTCGCGTCATCGAAAAAACTGAAGAACCAAGTCGCGAACGACGAGGCGATGAACGTACAGCAACTCCAGAATCTCCTCGACAGGACTCTCGACTACCCCCAATTCCACTACCGATCTTCTATGGAGAAAGAGAGAAATGGCGCAACTTCTATACCATTTTCGAAGATATGGTCGACAAGAAGAACCTCTCGAATTTGGAAAAATTCAATTATCTTCATAAAAGCGTTCGGGGAAAAGCGAAGAAAGTTATTGAACGATACGAAATCAATAACGACAACTACCATTTGGCTCTTGAATGTTTAAAGAAACGATTCGACAACAAGGATGCCACAATTCGACGGTTGACAGAGCAATTATCAAACGAACAGGCGATGAGTTATCAAACAGAGGACCAACAAAACCTTCTCGACTCCATTGTGGCAATTACAGAACAATTACGTCAACTCGGCGAAGACCTCAACTCCCGATTCATCAAAGAGATGGTAATACGAAAGTTCTCGAAAAAAGTACAGCGCAAAGTTTTCGAAGATCGCGCTGAAAACTATGATGATAACGATAGAAATTGGGATTTGGAAGCTGTTCTACATGAAATTGAACGGACGCTCGACAACGATCAACGAATGGCTTACGACGACCTACCGCATCTTCAATTTACATGACTATAATGATGATACTCATGTTATCAACCGGCTTATTCGCATTACCAGCCTCACAAGAATTCAAAAATGAGACATGCACAGAAAACGGAGTCACCGTAAATGTGATGAATTCCGAAAAGATCGAAGTATGCACCGAATCGTACTGTACGCGAAGAGACAGTCCAACAATTGAAAACGTGACAGATGTATGGCTACCGCCGACTATAAAACGTCTAGCACACGAACTCCGCATCAAACGACTACAAGGAAATACGATAACAATTAGCACTATTCGCTGCCCAGCGGTCAGCTTCTGCAAAACAATCGACTGTACATGGTGCATGGCAAACATTGCGAACCCAGAATGCCATCCGCTATTTGCCATCACTGGAGCAATCGTACTACTCTACCTCCTTTTAACGATGATTTATGTCGTCAGCAGTGTTCCTATACGACTAGGTGGACCTTGTTTCCTCGCATGTCGCTTATTATCAATTATCGGGACGGCGACAATATGGATATTCCAGCACATCGGAAGACTCATTCTGAAGTGCATCACACAAATACATCATAGGAAACAATCCCGACGACGAAGATCGGACGTATACAGCTTGGTCACTCCCATACTGATCATCAGCTGCGGAATTACTATTTTAAATGCTTGCCAAGACATCGAAGTGACGAATTCAATAATCACCATTTGCTCTAACAACACCAATGGAGAACTAACTTGTAATATTCGAACCGTGGAGACCATCAACCTTAATCCACTGAGACGAGAAGCATGCATACGAATCAGCGTTAATGGAACTACAATTCAAGAATTACGGTTTACCTGGAAAACCATTGAACTAATGTGTCGAAAACGAACAAAATACTTCTCGAGGGATGTTCAACAAAAAACACTAAGCGCGAAAAGATGTCCACACATGGGTTCTTGCACAGGAAACAAGTGCTTGGGCGTACTGCCGAACGCTACACTTCCCGAACTTCACGAAGTCAACCATTATCTGGGTACAACACGATGTATATCAAGCTGCGGATCGATCGGATGCGATTGTTTCTACCCCAGCGACGGATGCCTCTACTATCGACATTACGCAGTGCCCACTTCCCATACCATATATGAGATCTTCGATTGTGAATCATGGCTACCATATTTGAAATTGAAAATAGGAGTGGCTCATATTCAATCGACCAAGACGAATTACAAAATTCATCACATCAAAGCAAAATTGAACGAACCCATTACTATTGATGGATTCGAAACGACCGTCAATCTGCTTTATATACCGCCAACAAAAATGTTGAAGGCATCATTCGTTCAATCCGAACGTCATACAATCATGCAGAAAGGACATGACGACCCACCGGTCAGATGTGACTCACCAGAAGGAGCAAGAACACTTAAAAAATGTGTGTTCGAAGAAAATTGCACATGCAATCCAGCAGAAAACCAAACGATGTGTGAATGCAAGGATTTGAAGTTCGACGATTTGGCTAAAAACTTGGAACAAATTCTACCCGTTACTACAAATATGTGGACGTTTTCGGAAATCAACCAAACAGTAGTAGCACAGACAACACGAGCAACATCAGCTACCATCACTATCAACGTTAACAGGGATGTAAATCCACTCGGTTTTATCTACCGCGACGACTGCCGTATCGAGACAGAACACACGTCAGGATGTTACAATTGCGAACCAGGAGTGATGACAACCGTCAAATGTTACTCCAAGAAGAAACGAACAATGGCAGATGTCGATTGCAGAGAAAAATTTGCAATTCCATGTGACCCGAACGGTCAGCAATCAACCATAAGATTTTCTTCGAATACGGCACGATTTCACCGCAAATGTAAAGTTAGTTGTGGAGCCACGAAGAAGACGTCGTTTGAAATAACCGCATTACTGAAATTCCACGGAAATCTCTGGGACGTTTCTTGGAGAGTAATCGAAGGACGCGGGAAACGATTTAACGAAATCTCGCTACCTGATCTATCCCATTTGTGGTCACTATATATGAATTATACGAAAACTGTAATCATACTCCTAGTCGTCATTGGAGTCATTGGAGGCATCGCATATATCACCATCACTCGCTTCGGAATTCGAGTCATTACTTCTATCGCACATATTTGTATGAAAACTATAATGCTTTTACTTATACTATTGCCATTACTACTAATACGACGCACCTGGAGATTGTTCCACATTCTCCTTCTTCTTAATTGCATGATATTGGACGCAAGTGGACAACACTCAATCGGAATTATTACAGGACAAGCCACAAATATGACTTCTGAGACATCTTTCTCATATACGATCCCTACGAATCTCAACGCGTACCAACTCGAACGCCGAAGTCTTAAGATCAAGGAAATCTTCACCAATGTTGTTAAAACTGTACGCCAACTCCAAGAAGAAGCAGAGAGAGCTGACAAAATCATAACAACAACAACGATGACAGAACGCGAGATGGTGGCGTCGACCCGAGATGTGACGAAACTGTACAGAATGGCTCAAAAAGGGTTCGATCGACTATTGGATCAAACCGTCAGACTAACGAATGTCTTCCACCAATATTTGGATGCAAATCAAAAAGTTCGCGACCTTATTGATTTAGCCGTAGTCGATGCGCTTGACGTGGCAGTAAGAATGGATCAAACAGGAGCTGCCGAACGAGATATCTCCGATCAATACCGAGCGATCACGAACCGCACAAAAGTACTGATGGATCAACTTCGAGAAGTTATTCAACAAAGCAGAGAACGACAACTCGAGAAGAATGAACAAGAATTGCGACAATGGCATCGATTCATTGTAAGAGCAGAAATCGGAGTCCAAGAAATACTCACAACGACGCAAGAAACATGGAAATCGACCAAACAAATGTTTACGACAACGTATGATCATACAAACCAAACGTTGCGTGCGCTGCTTAAAATACGACGATCACGACAAGAGATGCAACAAGACCTGCTACTATTGCTCAAAGATCCGAGGGGAAGATCCAACAACCCACCATACGTCACTGTGCCCGAATCTAACAAACCGATACCCAGACGAATCGTAGAATTGTTGTGAGAGGCGGAATGTCGTGAACGGCCTTCCTTTTTAATATATTTCTCCAATATATTTCTTATCTATAGTGGGCAATATCATCCCACGCAATATTTCCCTTTTTTAATATATTTAAAACGCATCTTATTGCTCCATCTGTTGTAATAATGTTGTAATAACGGTATAAAAGTGGAGCAGAAGTGGTGGTTATTCATTTTCTTCCTTATAACTTTTTGGTTATGATTATTTATTATTTAGTGTTCAGCTTTTTTCTCTCTTTGACATAAATGGTTTAATTACCCAAGTTTGAGGTGCACAATACACGCTCATACACGCAAGGAATTATTTGAAATTCGCATTTTCTTATTAGATTTCCTGATTATTCATATCCGAGTAGTTTAGATATGCAAAAGAAATGAAAAGAAAAAAGATTCAATGCAGAAAAAAAACATTTTTCTTTGTTTATTTTTTTGTTCATTGACCCTTGAAAAATAACATATTGGCGATATAAGAGAATGTTTTAAAATTTTCATTTTTTTTTCAAATTTCACACCAAAATTGCTTTTTGTTTTTTTTTTTCATTTTCGATGATTTGTGCTCTTTCTCGCACCGTCTTCAATATTTATTGGTGTAGAGTTCAAACGCGCAATCGCTTGTTTCGCGTGCCGTCGGCGAATTAATCCCACTCTGAAAACCTACAATTTAAGCTTTCAATAGCAAGCTTCCACTCATCGTTTCGTTTCATTTCCCTCATTTTTCTTCTATTTTTTTTTCCAATTTCACATGATTTTCGATGATGCACTTTCCATGCTACCATGCTGTTTTGGGTCTCGCAGCGAAAAAAAAAAACGATGGCAGCGTGTTTGGTCTCGACCGTTTACCTGAAAATGTGGGTCATGCAACGATTTACGTGCCATCATGCGACTTGGGTGACAATTCCAAAGAACCGCCGCAGGTCAAATGCAAACAGAAAGAGGCAGATACAGTCTTCGTCGTCGGCGACGAGGAGGCGAAGCCGGAAAACTTGTGAAAGTGCAGGCAGTCGGCAGGAGCAGCAATTCGCTGTTTACCGAGAGCAGCGAATGTGTGCGTGCGAATGTATATACACTGTATCGGGATTGGAGAGGAAGGGCAAAAACGAGAAAAATGCTCGGGCCCGTCGTGTTGCTACCCCACACACACACACACACACACAGACATACATTTTGGCCATGGCAACCAAACAAGGGAAGACCTTAGTTATCGGTCAAAATCGGCTAGCTGATTCATTTCCATATTTGGTGTTTCACATACCAACTCATATTATCTTTATTGCAGTGACGCGTCGGTCGTCCGCATAATAAGTCACTGTGTACACATTAGCTGAATGTGCCGTCATTTTTGTTCCTTGATTTCAACGTTTGATATCGAAATGCCGGGTTTTTATTGTAGATCAAACGGCAACCAATAGCCGAACAATTTGGGTTTCGTTTTGGGGTAATCATCAATGGGCCAATCCGTGAGCCGAGATGACTTTATTTGGACGCTCACTGATCAGCCGCATATGAGTCGACGAGAAGCGATTTCAAAAAAGTATCCACAAATCAAAAAGGTTCGTTTATTTATTTTTTTTCTATCACCCCCTCTTCTTGGTTTTTTATTCATCATTAATTTTTTATTTTATTTTTTTCTTTCTTTTTAAAGATGTTTCTTTGTTTTTCGTCATTTTGGTGATTTTTTTTGCCTCAGCATAAATAATTTTATGAAAATCCCAAATAACGCAATTTCCCCTCAATTAAATTTCAAAATTTTGCTTTCATTTCCTTTTTTGATCAAAATGAGCCAAATGAGCCGAAAAATTAAAAATTCTTTTTGTTTTTATTGAGAGGTGTAAAAAATGTTAAAAAAAAAAAAGAAAAAATCATACATTTTCTTTTTTTTTTTAATTTGAAAAATTGGTTCCCATAAGGAAAAAGACGAAAAGAGGAACATTTTCCAGACGCTTAAATCATTTGCAAAAAAAATGTTGTCATCGAATAATTTATGCGATTTTCGGCTAGTTCGAAATGTTCGTTTGAAAACCATAAATTGTCCGCAGATGGATATTTTGAACTAGATCTATTTTCGAACATTTTTAATTGCCCAAACTACTCGGTTGGGTTGGGTTACTATGGTCCCTAATATGTAGTAACTCGCAGCCCCCCTCCACTGTCTTCTCGTAAAGCCTTATTGGAATAAGATATGCATGTGATAGTGGGTGGCGACCCGGGAAGAGACATTCCTACTCCAGAACGGGTGGAAAGAATATTGATCCCATCTCCGACAGGTGGCGTCGTCGATGGGCGGAGTCTGCCGGTCCGCATGTATCGGAATTCTGTTTTTGTCAGCATATTTAACAGATTGGCAATTTTCCAATTACAAATTACCAATTTCAATGCAATCTAATCAATATAAAATCAAAAATTATTTAATTATCCCATTCGAAATTTCAATCACGATAGTCTCAAAATGGGATCAGAAGTTTTTCCTATTGGAAAAAGGTTCGAAGTCTCGAATTCGCAGATTCTAAACAACAGCCGTCTAAACAAAAAAAAATCATTTGAGAGAAATTTCATTTTGAGCATTAATTAGCACAAGCGGACATTTCTTTTCAGAAACTCTGAAATCCAATACTCTCATCCATCTTCGGCAATATTATTTATTTTTGTCAGAGATCAGATTCCTTATTCGGTTTCCCTTCTTACTTTTAAGGTGCATCTCTCGTTGTTTAACAAGAAAATGCATATACATTCATATTTCATTGGGTTTACAACCAAAGATATGCCCTAAATGGTAATCCAGGACGAATGGTTTCTAGCATTTATTTTTTATTTATTTTATATTTATTTTGTGAGCCATCTCTGTTTGTTCCGAAAAATGGCGTGAGATCAGGGTGGAGCGAAACCACGATCTTTGAGCTTTTGAGAGCATCTGTCGGTCAAAATTTTTGAAATTTTTTCTTCAAATTATATTCAAAAATTTTCGTTTACAAAGGGAATTGGATGTTAAACGATTAAGATAGAAAATTAGGTGTTTACTCAAAATTAATTAATGAGGGCATCCATATGAAGAACAAAAATAACCCGCCGGTAGTACAAATCGACTTCTCGTGGAAATTGAAGACATGATCAACATATTGTCCGTGTGGACTACAAAGGGCGAATATTCGTCCGCGCACATTGATGCCTGAACTATTTGCCGGAGACTCGAAAATGATTAATAACTTTGATTAAACTTTATAGAATCCTTTTTTATCCTAGTTTAATGAAGGTCCACAAATCAATTTTTAATATTCCGCAAAAATGTCATTTGTGTGTTGCGGACTGTCGATGCCTACAGTACCCAATGAAAATAAACTTGGACAGTTGACACTCAAATATTTCGAATGCTTTCCGCTGTTTGCCGAACACTTTCGAAAAAAAGAGGAGGCAAAAGCTACATTCGTTTTGATTTTGCGAAGCCCATAAATGACCAACGCCATTGTTTCATTTCGACACCATATATGGATGGGGGTTGGCATTGGCAACCGAGCAATGAAAATTGAGCTCCCCTACTTTGTTTTTGCACTATTGGAAACGCAATGTTTCATATATACGAAAATGTCGACGAATAACGGAAAGTGATAAAAGTATTTTCAGCTGTTCGGTGTCGATCCTTCGCTGAAATATGTCGTCACAAGTATGGTCCTGTTCCAAGTTTTCATGTGCTGGCTCCTTCAAGGTTTACTGGAAAGAAAATCTCAAACTGAAATTGCTCGAGTTTGCAGACGCAGATTGGACTCTCATACTTCTACAAACGTATTTTTGCGGTGGAATTATCAATCACGCGCTGACTCTCGCAATTCACGATATCTCGCACAATACCGCTTTTGGAAATGAGCATCCGTTGAAGAATCGATTCTTCGGAATTCTGGCGAATTTGCCGATTTCTGTGCCGGTTTCGGTGTCGTTTAAGAAATATCACGTTGAACATCATCGATATTTAGGTGAGAATTATATTGTGATTATCTCCTTTCACTCAGGTAAATGAAAATCTATCCGATTCCAAAATATTTTGTTTTTTTCAATCTAAATCGAATGTAAATTAATCTGTTAATTATTCCAAAATTTCAATCGAATTCTATTTCAAAATTGAGAATGAGAAATAAATCAATCGATTTCGAAGATTTTTGAATCGAAACCAAGATTTCAAATCGAATTTGAATGTTTTTCAATCGAAACAGGTTAATTTATATTTAATTTTTCTTCGAATCCGATTGATTTTCATTTATTGTTGAAAAATGACAAATGTATCCAGGTGTCGTAGGATCCTGCGTTTTGTACGCAATGCTAAGAGACAGTTACCGTAATCCTCGCAGCGATTTACGGCGACTTTTTGTTTAAATTTCGCATATTCATTTTTTTGTTTTTCGTTCATTTTTTTAATTTTCTTTCGAAATTTTTTAAATTAAATTTTTAAATTTTGCAGAAACCGAGTTTAATAATGTATTTAGCAGAATAAGCACTTTTAAACGATATTTTTTTGGTGAAAACAGCAGCGGTTAAAAAGAAATCATTTTTGTCGTTAATAAAATTATTTAATCGTGTTTTACTTTTTATGCGTTTCTATTATCTTGTTTTTGTATTCTTCATTTTCAAAATAATTTTTAGAGCGTCAAAATCTTCACAATAATTCCCAACTCAACTAGACAAATGAAAAAGTGCATATTCTGAAAATTAAATAATTAAACTCGGTTTCTACAGGTTTTAAATATAAGATTTCTAAAGAAAGTTAGAAAATTCAGCAAAAAAAATTGAAAGAAAATTTTTAAAAAATCTCCGTAAATCGCTGCGAGGATTACGGTAACTGTCTCTTAGCATTGCGTACAAAACGCAGGATCCCACGACACCTAGATACATTTGTCATTTCTCAACAATACCCCCGGTAATTCGTTTTGAATCGCAAAAATCGTCTCCGAAATTAACCATTTAAGCTCACAATTCTACGTATTCGATTGCTTTTTGTAATTCGATTGTTGTTCGATTCGGATGTGATCGAAAATACGAAGAATTTGACATTTCACTAGCGATGACGCCCTGATTCGAAACGAATACGAACACATTCTAATTGAATTACAAAGAGCAATCGATTAGGACGAATTTCGAAGCCAAACTGGTCAATTTTGGAGCCGAAATTGGCAGTATTCGAAACAAATTGGTTGAATTCGACTCAATTTTTAAATTGAAATTGAAGTTTAAAAAATGAATATATTTTCAGGTGAAGATGGTCTTGATACTGACGTTCCAACCGAATTAGAAGCAAAACTATTCACAAGCACATTCCGCAAATTCTTGTGGCTCGCTTTCCAGCCATTCTTTTATGCTTTTCGTCCATTGATCATCTACAAAAAAGCACCAACCGATATGGAGATTCTCAACGCGATTGTTCAATTTTCATTCGATTTCGCAATTTATTATTTCTTCGGCATCAAATCACTGCTCTATTTGTTCATCGGCACCCTTTTGAGTATGGGGCTTCATCCAAGCGCCGGGCATTTTATCGCCGAACATTACGCATTCAAGGAGGATCAAGAGACGTTCAGTTATTATGGACTTTGGAATTATTGCACATTCAATGTTGGATATCATGTCGAACATCATGATTTCCCGTATATTCCGGGACGAGATTTGCCAAAAGTGCGCCAAATTGCACCGGAATTTTATGAAAATCTTTATCAGCATCAATCAATGACTAAGGTTGCTTCGTTTGTTGTTTAATTCAGTAGAGAAATAACACAATTTCAGATTCTCACCGATTTCGTATTCGATCCATCAATGGGACCATATGCTCGACTGAAACGGAAACCACGGGCTTCTCAGCAATTCTATGGAAATTACCAATTATGGCAGTATGCTGATGCGGTAATCCATATTCTCTTTTTCTTTTTTTTTTCCCCAGTTTTATCGAAATGTATTTTTCTTTTTCAGTTTTTGCATTATATTGGCTTCTACCGCTCCGCCGATCTCAACAATAACAGCAAAAAAGTGAATTGAGAAGCCGTCATCGTCATCATCATATAGAAGAAAATTGTTGCATTTTTGTTGGCCATGTATATAAAAACGTCTATACGAAAAACTAATCATTGTGTCACTCATCCGAATGTCACAAATTTTTGCGTTTGATTGAAAAATGATTGGGTCCCGCCCACTTAATGGTTTCCTCTCCATATTTGGGACCTTCAAAAACGATTAAGGCCCGTCATTCGTCAATTTCTTAGCTTCAAAGTTCTACAGCCTTGTTGTTTCTTTTATTTCCCAATAATAATATCCACATAGTAGTGAGCATCTGCGGACATTATTCGGCTTTTGAATCGCATCGAAATTGAATTTTCTAAACAATTCCTTGTTCTTCACAAAAAGTTCAATTCACAAGCCTATAAAATTAAATAAATGTAGATATCAAAACGAAAATTAAAAATGCAAAAATAGAGCTATTCGGGTCCCGATTCGAAGTGGTCCCGTCCGAAATTTTTACAGATAAATTTCGAATATTGTTAGACACACCGGAAACGCGTGATTGTGTCGCACTCCAAATTATTTTCTCAGTGACGTTAGGAAATCCGGCGATTATTTGAAGGGTCCCACCACCACCACCACCACCACACACAAAATGAAGTCCATGTGCTCGATCGTTGCCGCTCTTGTGCTCATCATCGCCGTGTGCGACGCGTTCTCGCCGGATCGTCTCATTCCACTTGTCGATTTCCCATCACGCAGCGAATATGATTACGCTAGAAGGTGCGAATCGAGACACGTGCTCGCAATTCTAGACTCGTTTCAGCCGCTTCCTTCCTGTTAAGGAACGCCGTGGCGCGCTTGACGGATTCGAGGACATGTCCGGATTCTTGCGTCAAATCGACGGAATTCAAAAACCAAGGTTAAGCGTTTCGAATCAATTCATTCCATTCATCCCAAATTTCCAGATTCGGTTGATTCCACACCAACGGCGTTGGCAGCATATAATTTAAAAACACAACATATTCTTAATAAAAGGTTGCAATAATGTTGAAGATTCTTATTTTCGCAAAATAAAAAAATTTTCAGCGAACTGTTCAGATAAAAGCTTTTCATTCTACATTAGACTTTTAGTTGAAATTTATGTGAAAGAACTGGATTTGTAAGGCACAAGAATTTCAATAATCCTCATCATCAGAGTCCAAATTATTGCGGCGTCGGTCGAATTTGACGGTGGTGCTTCGTTGAGTTTGTTGAGCAACGCGCTCCATGAATTGCTTCAAACTCTCATCATTCATTTTTCCTGCGATTTGACCACGTCTGAAAATTGGTGACATGAAAATCCCCAGTAAAAACCAATAAATGAAAGCAACCTTGCCATATTGATAAGAGCTGCTTCGACCATTTGAGCCTTTTCTGGTTTCGCCGCTGCCAAATTACTTAGTCTGACGAGAGCTTGTTGATCAAGAATCTGAAAAAAAAATTCAAAATTGTAAGTCGAATTGAAAAATCGACATTATCAAAGTTTTTTAAATGAAACACTTCAAAGAACGACTAAAGTAAATTTCAGATTCCTAATTGAATTCTAATAGAAATCAACCTGCGAGAGCATGGTATTCTTAGCATTTTCTTGATTCTCTGCTTGTTTTCTTGCTTGTTCCTGCGCTTCCGCTTGATTTGCCTTCAATTTATCGATTAATTTCCCCTTTTATTTATCAAATTTACCTGCGGCATTGCTGATCCTCCCGGCATCGACATATTCTAGGAGTTTCGTAAAATTTTTTGAAAAAAAAAAATGTTATTCGAGAATGAAGGAAGTACTATCGCAATGGAGCGGAATTGCAACACGTATTTCAAAATTACACTAAAATTCGTAAAAAAAAAGTTTATTAGTCAAGCACGATGGGTTCACGAAGTCTGAAAGAATTGAATTCAAATTTTACGAATACGTTATTTGGATACCTTATAATTCTTTCCAATACTTTATCGGCAGTAGTTCGTGTAGAAATAGGTCGAACACTGAAATTGAAAAATTTTAGAGGGAATTGAACAATAAGAAGCCCAACTATTTTTTATTATTTTTTCCTTTTCGAAGGACTTTGAAATACTTGAATTCAGAATCAATTTTCACACCGCACCAAATAATCGGTTTTCCATGTTCATTTGTCTAAAAATCAGAATTGTTTGCGCCTTTAATGCTTCGATACCTGGGTTTTTTCTGGATTTGCAACAAGATTATAAGGATTATTGCGATTTAGCAACGGTTCCACCATCTAAAAACATCCATTCTTGTTTCGAACTTCGAGACATCAAACTTTTTCTAATAATTTCTCATTTTTTGAGCAAAATAAATAATCGTCGATATATCTCGCAACGAAAACGTCGTTTCCATAATTTAACGGAGCCCACACGGTGTTTTCAAACTTTTGAGCATAAATCTGAATTATAATTTCGATTTTTACGAAATCTGCATTAAAATATTACATGAGCAAGTCGAACCGAGAGAGGATGACCTTGTGGAACACCTTGAGTTATTTTGAACACATTTCGACGAATTCGAACGGTGAAATTTGAGAAAATACGCTCGAATTGATGAATTAGTGCTCTTGAACTCAGTTTCTGTAATAGATTTCCCTATAAAACAGAGGAATTTTCAATATTTTCACATAAAAATTTCCAAAGCAAAAATTTCTTAAAGAGGCGGAATTTTCATAATAAACATTCTTTCTGAAAATATTTCAGAAACCTACTTCGGTCGTTCTGAAATTCTTCAACGTCATTCCTTTGATTTGAATTCGGTGATTCAATTTCGATGTCACATTTTCAATGCTTTTCTCAACTGCGACCATTCGTCGAAGTGATCCTTGTTTCGTTTCAACCCATGCAACTCGTTTGAACATCGCGCTAAAATCGATTCCATTCGAGACCCAACTTATGAGAAATTAGCTACAATTGAGGAGTGATTTCCTTGATAATTTGCAAAAGGATATTCAAATCAATTTTTGAAAAGAATTTTTCGAGATCCATCGCCAACAATTTCATTGGCCGCGCATTCCAACTGATCACAAAATTCTTCAATTGTTGAATACTATTGCGAATCGCTAGAAATAATAAATCATCAAATAAAAAAAGAAATTAGGAAAATCGTGGAGAATTTGCGTAGACTTTCAGCTAAATTTAGGTAGTTTCTAATAGAAGTCAGCTGAAAGGCTGCAAAAAACCCATTTCCCGATATTATACAAAACTTGTTAAAATATACTTTCAATATTTGAGAAATTCTCATTGTATTCAATCGAAAAGTCGAGAAACGCATTCAAATCGGCCAAAACATTTTTTCGATCAAAATTCGCCAACTGAAAACCGCGGAATATTTTTTTAGAAAAAAAATGTGAATTAATTGAAACAATACCTCTTTTGCCTTAATAATCGGTCGTAATTTACCTCGATTATTAATGAACGTCAAAATTCCTTCATAATTTAGAACATTTTCAAGTTTTATGATTTTGTAGCTCGTTTTGAAGTCATGCATTGATTTTTGGCATATTCGCCAGTATCCCGTTTTACACATGACCGCCTCGAATAATTTATTACGGTTAAATGTTGGCGCATGAGAAATTTCGGTGAACTTTCTGCAAAAATTACTTAATATATGAAAAATGGGGCAGTTTTTCAAACTTTAAGGAACAAACTACGAGAAGCGCGGAAAATGCTCGAAAATTGTCAACCAATGCCAGTTGTACACCCCTTTTTTCTCGAAAATCTTTGAATGTCTCTCTCATTTGTTTTGATCGGAATATCGTGGCAATCGGTGCTAAAATTAAACGAAAAATTATTAAATTTCGGAAGAAAAACCTGATTTATAATGAAAATTTGGCGCTTTCAAGGGCGATGTGCTATTTTTGAATAGACAATTTGTCCAGTTGGCCAGTTCTTCACAGTTTGCAAATCCAATCATGTCATCAAGCTTGATAATCATCAAAACTTTCAATGTAAATTTTTTGACGGCAGAATCCGACATCCGGCAACTTCTAAGCATCACATTTCAAAAAAAAAATTTTTTTTCGACAAACTTTAACGTTTCGGCATTTTTTCGATAATTAGTCGACAAAAATTTTAGTGAATTGTGAACTTTGGAAGTTGTTAGTTTTTCACAATATGTCTTAATTAATTTCCAAACTGCTGTGTCTGCAAAAAAAAAAAGAAATAAAATTTCCAAAAATTTGAACTCGTACTTTTTAGTTTCGTTAGTAATTTTTTGCTAATTATCTGTGTAATTAGTCGATCCAAATCAACATTCTTTGGATTCTAAAATTTAAAAATTATCATACAACTAACAAATGAGAACAAACCTTGAAAAATGTGTGTAAAATTTTGAGCTGAGAATGGTGAAGAATCTCAAATGTTTTATTTTTGAGCCTCAATTTCTTGAATAAATCGTCAAATGTCGTGTCATCTTCTGACATATCTGCGTTATTTGAATTTTTTTGGCAAATTTTTAAATTCCAGCCAAAATGTAAAAAGTATGCATGCAAATTCTCCGCCTCCCGGCACACTTTTCTGCAAAATGTCTCACTTTTTTTTACTTCAGGAAATTCAATGAGAAGTTGGGTAAAGATAGTTTAGTTTGTGAAACGCCAGTGAAAAGAAATGTCTCCGACTCTCAAGATCACACACATTTCACCGGCGTGCACTAATCACTCCTCCAATCTCCTGATGGGAGAAGGAAAATAAAAACAAAAAATAGTAACAGCAAAAACAAGTACTACAGTAATCATAGTTACAAGACCATTAAAATATTGATGAAACGAACCTTTAGGCAAAAGGTTACCTGAATCTCGCTTTTAGATGATTAATTAAATGTTTAAATTCAAAAAAGCCATTAAACGCTTCACTGCAACTATGATATAAAAATGGTTAAAAAAGTAGATGAAAAATGGTTCAGACAATAGATTACTCGATTTTCATCCACTTTTTGATCATTTTTTTCGTCTGTAGCAAATTTGCAGATTTTTATTCACATTTTTTCGTATTCTTCAAAACTTCTGTCAACTTTATTATTGTTTTCTTTTTAATAATTTGAGGCTTTCAAACTATAACAACAACATTCAGACTCATTAATCAATTTAACTTCTGGTGATGCGGTAAATCGAAAATCCGTGAATTTCGAAAAAAAAATCAAATCTCTTCTCTTTGATTATTCTTTTATGTGTAATTTTATCAAAAATAGTTATTTACTGATTATCTTTGAAAATGTAAATTTAAATATTTATTTATTCAGGTAAAAAATGAATAGAGGAAATCCGAAATATGGAAGACGACAGAAAAGAAACAATAAGAGAAAGAATAGTAAGATTAATTTAGTGAGTGAGATTTTTCAAAGACTAAGACAAATTCTAGCGAGTTTCAGAGAAAAAGGAGTCTCGAAAGAATAAAGGAGAATGACAGCAAAGAAAAAGTTGAAGTTGAAGAAAATATTGTAATACAAGAAAATAACGACGTCGTTGAGGCCAAGAATAGGTTGACGAGATCACAAGAGGCGATATTGCAGTTGATTGAAAAATCCGAGTACAATTGCATTCACAAATCCTCATTTCGATTGATTTTTCAGAGATGTTCCAGCTTCTCCCGTTATAGAGGAGAAAGCAGCGGAAGTAGAAGTTTCAGAAGACGTCGCTCTAACTGAAATCGACGGACCACCAAATTTAGAAATGCCATCATTTCGAACGCCACCATCGTCTGTATTTTTCACATATAATCCTCCATCATCGTTCACACCATATCCGCCGCCACCCCCACCACTACCACCAGTACACCAATCACCACAACAATTTCAATATTTTCCATCTGTGCAACGTCAACCTCAATATTTTCAACCACTACCACAACAACATTATGTGCCCATTAAAAATGAAGCCGATGAGTTTGTCGCGATTGATATCAAAGTAAGAATTTTCCAATATTACAATACGGATACAAATATTATTTCTAGGAGTCTATAATAAATATGGAGAAGCGTGATGCATCATTATATTTTGAGAAAATGTTTGGCGGATTTTTGACTGGAATCAACCCGTTGTATCGGTTGGGTTGCGGTTAGTATTCTTATATATTTCTACATTCCATTTCAATTTTTCAGATGTGAAACTCTGCGATACCTTCGACGGCGAGGAAATTCGAAATGTCTTCGATAAACTCATCGCTGTAGGCCTGCGCAATGCCTGGCCATTCGACGACCCGACACTGGTTGTAACCGATGACGAACTTCGTCGCATTTTTACGGTAATATTCTTCTCCAGATGTTCTACAAATGCTTGAAACCCGTTGTCACGCTTTTTGGCAGATGTTGGAATTTATATAGAATATGATGCGCACGTTCGACCACGCCCATTCTGTGGCAGGTGTTGAGTCTCGTATAAATTGGAAGAGGCTCGTTCCATTTGAGTATCACTTTATCCAATAATATTATTCGGCACGCAAAATGAGCACCTAATCAGAGACATGATATCAAAAATAAACGAGTTATTTTTGATTCTGTACTCTGATTGTGCGCTCTGCTTGCAATAACTCATTGCCGAAGTCGTGCGAATGCGACAAATTCACAAAAATCTGGTGACGGCTTTCGACGAAGAGTTGCGTTTGTGTACTCCACACAGACAATTTCACATTTAACAATATCGTGTAAATTGATACGTATGCTTAGACCAAATTTTACAATTGCAATAGATAAATCGACTGCTTCAAAAGAAAAAATTCTTTAAAAAAAACTGAGAAATAATATTTTCCGTAATTGTAGTAATGTTTCAATTGGATAAATAGACATTAATTAATTGATTTTACTAGATCTATTGAGACCATTTTTGGTTAAAATATACTCAAATGGGCAAAAAAAACTAATAGGAAGAATTGTCAATAAAAAAGAACATCTGTCGTGCAATATGGACAACTTGATGACAAATTTATTCCGAAAACGAGCTCATCTCATTGAAAACGGTTTTCAGAGCATTTACGCCGAGGTCAAGGTTTGTTTCTTCGTTGCGGGACTTCAACGTGGATACATGTGCAAAATGATGTATCAAAAAACACTTAATGAGGAATATTTCAACGGAATCGACGTAATAAAAGAATTGAAATTTTTCGATGCGATTTGCAAGAAAATCGCAACCAAATTCCCGAAAATCGATGAATTGGGAATCGATAAGGATTGTCGAAAAGTATTTGACCTTCTTTTGCCAAATTTACTTGAATTTAACACGGAAGTGTTATACGCGGTGAGTAATTTCAACTTTAAAAAAAAACCTTCGATTGATACATGGAAACTATAAAATAAGTTTTCATCTCATCACACATTGAAATCTACTCTGCAAAAAATAGATGAAAAGAAATGTCTCGGTCTCTCATAATCACTTTATGTCTCAAACATTCTTTCTCCAGCGTCTCGCCGTTGCTTCAACAACGTGGTTTTCTGAGTAGTGAATTTCAGAATGGAGTTAATGATGAACTCGCTTCTCTTTGTGATCGAAAATCGAATGGATTCGAGGTTTCTGAAAGCGATATTGATGAGGTTTGGCTCTCGATTCTGAATGTCATGGAAGTTTCGTTGAACAGATGCTCGAGTGGAGTTTGAAAGAGAAAGGATTTGGCGATTTCCCACCAACTGCTTACAATTACCCGGAATTATTCACCACAAGAAAACAATTCGATAAGTATGTTGAAGCGAATCCAGTTGCAATTCCATTAGATATTTACGATTACAGAATTTTCGAGGTTCTCGATATCATGCAAGCCGTAACTGATATTCGAGTTAAAATTAGTGCTGCCAGGGTTATTTGAATTTAAAAATAAACACCTCAGTTATTTTCTCACGTTTTAGGCAATTACAAATATTCTGAAATGTTTGAGTCCGGAAGAGCGAAATGAGATATTCACGTTGCACAAAGACGCGCGGAAGTTCACGATGTCGTCGATGCTCGGATGCGAAGCCGTCAAATTTGAAGTCGAGCCGCTTGTTGAAAACCGATGCAAATACTTTAAGATGTTTTATCCGATTCTTGGCGTTGAGAAGCCGAATGAAAATGTGAGAATTTTGCTGTAATTAATTATAATGCTAACTTGAATAATTCAGAGCGAAATTGATCCATTCGACCTCTCATTTGTTCTTATGTACTTGTACATGAAACATATAACTGTTGAGGTTAACCACATTATTTTCAAATTGCTTTCGCTAAAATTGAACAAATCCACTGAAAATGATATCAAAGCTGTTAGACAAGTTTGTATTTTCAATGTGCGAATCATTTGTTGAATTTTGCGATATTAGGCAATTCATTTGTTGCCGGATTCTTTGAAATCTCATTTGGAACTCTGCCAGCCGTATTCAGAAGGTGATGAATCGCGAGAAGTTCCCATGACCAGCATGTACTTTCAAGTGCTTCATGTTCTTCGCACTGAAAAAGAAGAACGCATTTTCCCGAAATTCTGCACATTTTTGAAAAGTAAGCCCCGCAATATTTTGTGTCCAATTAATTTAATTCGTTTCATAAACTCGCGACGTTCCTACTGTCGTTAATTTGGAACGAGTATTGCGAATGTTTATACGATGTGTGGAGAAAAAAGAAGCGCAAAAGAACGCGGTGAAAGGTCTTCAGATTCTATCGAAAGAGTGGGTGGCAAATGCCATCACTTCAAAAGGTTCGTTTTTATTTTGATCGTTTATGACATTTCCTGAGGCAAGCACATTTGTAGATCTAATCCGCGATTTGGCTCTTCTTGCTCTTCAAAAATATACCATTCCTGATGAGAAATTTCAAACGGAAAAATATGATTTTATTTGTAAATTTCTATATTTTTTATTGATTATTAAAAATTTTCAGCATATATTCTGAAACAGTGTTTTCATATTTGTCATACCAACAAAATTACACTCGACATTGAAGATTTCTTGGAGAAATGGAAAGCTCTGAATCATCCGTGGTTCGTTATGGCTAATTTGACATACGCCGAGTCGTTCTGCTATATGCTCGATTATCCCATACAATATCCATGGAAGAATGATCATTGGGATGAGAAGACCGAAGAATCGGAAAAGACGGATGCGAAGAAGTACGCGAGAGTTGTCGAAGTGCTCACTGCCTGGCCGATTAATGCGGTCGGACAGAAGAATACTTCGAAGAAGAATAAAAGCTTTTTGGCATACATTGTGAAACGTTTGTGATTTTCTTTTGACTAAACATGCAACAGATCTGATTCAGATGTTGTTCCGGAAAATGTCGATCGGGCGGAGCTTTACAATGCGATGGATGAGTTCGTTGGAAAAATGACGGTTCGCGAGACTTTGAAGCCAGTGGGGACACGTTTCTTCAAGACGAACTAATTTTCTAAACATTTTAGGTTTTATACAATGAAATTAATAAGGCGCGAAGTTATACGAATGGAAACGAGTATGTGATGTCCGAAGACATTGCTAGTAATGAGGAGGCGGAGTCGCAGGAAAATTCTCAGGAATGCGAAATTGTCGAGGAAGATGAAACTCAGAAGGAAGTGACCGAAGATGAGGAGGAGAAGGAACAGAAGAAAAAAGAAATTTCCACCAATGAGGAAGAAAATGAGGCTTCTTTTTACCTGACATTGAAAGATTTGACTGATTCTAAACCGGATGAAGTAGAAGCATTGGAATCTGAAGATAGTAAACCCAAAATTGAGGGTGAGCAAATATCTGAGCCTGAAGTCGTCGAGATAGAAGAGCAGCCCGAAGAGAAACACGATAAACAACCGACGGAAGAAGGTAGTAGTGAATAGGATTTTTAGAATAATTATGCCTTATTGGGATTATATAAAGATTAGAGAACATTTTAGTGAAACATGCAAAATGTGACAACGCAATTTCGGCCATGAAAAGAGTCATCACTGAATTGCGTAATGTGCCTGCTGAAAAACTCGCAAATATAATTGTGCCAAGACAACCATTCGCTCGTAGAAATCGCAAGAATAGTGGAAATTGGAAGCGATATGTGAGAATTGAAAAGTGTTGCAGATAATTTGAAAATTTCATTAATTTTAGAGCGAGTCGGGAAATAAGCAGAATTATTCAAAAAAAGTGAGCAGCGTTTTCTTTTTCTATTATTTCTCTTAAAATTTATTTTTGATTTTTTTTTCAGTTTTCGCTATATAGCAATTCTCGGGAAACTTATTGTGATCAAAAAAATAGAAGGAAACATGATATTATTGTTAATTTTCAATAAAAAAATTGGCAAATTTTGAATTTTCAGTGTCCCATTGGGGAAAGTAATCGTTACGCCTATAATCCTAATTATTTATGACAAAATTTGCGAAATAATTCTAATCTAAAAGTAAAATATTTAGTGATAACACAAAAATGTTTTAAAATTAGAAACTTTTTGTTGATCGAAAAATTATGACCCGACATTTGAATTTTCAGAATGGAAATCGCAGTTTTAGTCGAAATCGGCCAAAATTTGAGAAAAAGTTTTACATTCCCTCCGAGCAGTGGGCTAAAATGACCGAAGAAGAACGAAGGGCAGCAAAAATGAAGAGATACCAAAATCCCGCGTAAACTCGAATTATTTACACAATGTTCATAATTGAATTTCTTGTCATTTTCGAATCTGTAATGAAATGTTTGTTTGATATCACTTGTTTTATTGGAGTTTGCTCGATTTCGCAACGGTTTTTCACGGATTATTTTAATCTGCATTCTTGCGTCATTTTGGTTGTTTTGAGTGCACTACATGCATTGCTCACTCAGCAAATCGCGCCGTAGAAACGGCGGTGAATAGCGAGTTTCGGTGAAACGGCGGTGGAACGATGGTTTACTAAACGCGCTAAACCGTGGGCTATGTGTAATATTAGTAGTGTCGTACAACCTTCTAAAAAAAACGAAAATTAATTTAAATTAATTTTCGATTTTATTTAAATTTCATTTAAAGTTTTAATTAAATTTCAAAATGAAGATTTATTTAAATTAATTTTATGAATTTTTTAATTTGTAATTAATTAATTATAATGTATTGATTGTTTTAAAACCTTCTATTGGTTTTAAGATTTAATATAATTAATACTACATTCTTTTTAAATTTGAAAGTTTGATTTGATGAGAATGGTTTTTCCAGAACGTTCGTTTCAACATGAAAAGGAGTAGATTGACGAAAGAAGAGAATGGTATATCTGTGATCAGCATAAAGGAAAAAAATTTTGTAGACGCGCGAATTCGGGGCTATGGAGTTCGTCTTTTACCTGTTGAAAACGTCAATGATGTTATTGAAGAAGAAACTGTAGATAATAAAAAACTTGTAATAATCGTCAAAACGCATGAATATCACCATCACATTCAGGTAATGAAAAATTCGCGGCTATATATATAATTGTATGCTTATTTTAGATTAATGCACGAAGTAGAATTTCTTAGAACTTCACCACTGCTTATACAATACGAAGGGGTCAAATATTCCGTCATGGTCGAGCCAGCTGTATCATTTTTGGATCTCAAGGCAAGCTTGTCTTGGTACATAATGAAACATTACGATATAGGGCATGTGTCAGATCTGTGGTCTTCCGAATTGGGCAAGTACACAGGGATGCACACTTTGCACGATCATTGGTTCGAAATCGGGTCGGCAAGCGGTTTCTTTTTTTCCGACATTCAATACCCTTCAAGAACTGCGAATGATGTAATGAATATGATGAGAGCTAGCGGAAAATTAAGTAAGCAATTCCCTTCAAACCTACATCTAAAATATGAATTGTTAGACATTCTGTCAATTCTTGCCAGCCCATCAAATCAACCGTTCGATGAACTTCATTACCTTTCCGAAGGGTTTTTGAAAAATTTATTGGAACAAATTTTTGGGCGCGGTTCAAATTTGCCTCGGTTGAAAATTTCGACTAGGGTGGTTCAGGCACTTTCATGTTCTCTGATTAATACCATAGATCCACCGGAAACGCCCTGCAGGTTTGCTAGCCCAGAAAGATTCTCGCGTGCGACCGGTTCAGAGATAAGAAAAGTGAGCAATTTTAAAGTTGGGACATTTGATTATATTTTTCAGTCAGTTCAGTTTACTCTTGCTGCGTTATCAATGACATTTAAGTTTCCTCGCATCATGGAAACCACGTTTTTGGCTTGCTTGTTCATATTTAACAACTTGCTATATATGGCAAGGACCGAAGCTCATCTCTACGCAATCCAACAACTTTCGAATTTCATAAAAGGATATATTGGACATGAAAATAGCGAATTCTATACGCTTAAAATGCATGTAAGAAAATTGACTTGTTTAAAACAGAAGAATGGTAGCAATTCCAGCTGATTTTTGATCACTGTGTGGAGTTGATTCGTAGATACGGCAATTGTTCAACAACTTCAACTGCATGTTTTGAAAAAACGCACTGCTACTTATCGTTAATGACTAATCAACGCTCAGTATCGATTGCGGATATGGCGAAAAAGTTTATAGCGGACAGTTATTTCACAACCGAAAAGAGGTAAATTCTTAATGTAAATCTCTTAAACTTGAATTTCTTCAGTTCGGATTCGACTTTACAGTTAAGTAGTGATATTGAATTTTCGAGGAATTATAGAATTACGAATTCGTCTACAATTTCAACGTTATCACAGAAAGTGGCATCACACGGAGGACAAATTTAATTTTTTGCAGCCAAATGACTAAATAATTTTTTTTTGTAATAAATTATTCCAGTTTTTCGCGAGTACTTTCAAAAAAACAATAAACGTGGTGAAATATGACAATAGTTTGAAAGTACTAAAACGAAGGCAGTACGACACTCCGCGCGTACGCGTGCAATTTCGAAGAAACGGCGGTGGAAAGTTGGAGGAACGAAAGTGTCTGTTTTCTTCACCGATCATCTGCCGCCGTTTTACTCGCTATTCACCGCCGTTTCTACGGCGCGATTTGCTGAGGCATTTTAAAACTATATTTAAACTTGATTTTTTAATTCTTGTGAGTTTCATTTTTAAGGTTTCAGCATTTTTTGTAATGGATGAAAGTAGGCACGGATTGCGATTCGATAGTCCACATTTTCCCGCATATCTGAGATTATTCAAGTCGGGCTGAGTTCTTTTTTTTTTTGAAGAAAACAATTATTGTTGAACTTTTAGATGGAAAATTTTGGATATTTGTGTGAGAAGGACGTCGGATGATGCTTTTGGTGAATTTCTTCCGCTTTTTGGTAAGTTTGTTTTTCATTCAACTTAAATTTAAATATTTAAAGCAGAAACCTTTTTTTTTTTTGAAAAACGAAACAAATTTTGTTCCTTTTTATTTTTTTGATTTCCGTTTCCGTTGATCTTCGAAAACAAATATTCATTATTTAAATAGTTAATGCCTGATATGATATTCTCATTCAAAATTACTTTCAGGTGAGAAAGAGCTTAAGAACTTCATCGCGTATATCAGAAATCCCGAATCACTGATCAAGATTCAAAATCCCGATATGGGATTGCCTCAGCTCAATGTGGAAAAATATATTCATGAGGACATTTTTGATGAAGAAAAGTTTAATCTTGCTAAAAGAAAACGTCAATTTCTTATTCAAGTAATGATGAAGAATGAAGTGAAAATTGTGAGGGTATGTGCCAATTTTTAAGATTTCCACTTATAAATTAAACCTTAGAAACGATATATTGAACGATTTTTTTCGCAAGTATTTTATTGCGAAGAAGGTCTCAGAATTGCGGATCAGCTGATTAAGAAATGTGATAATTTACATATTTAACCAAAAATATTCGCAAATGTTTAGATAATCGGCAATTGTATAAACAATTGCATTGGGAAGGATGTCCACCGAATTGGCCGTCGGCGAGAATATTTTTTGAGAGATTCTACGATACAGAGAATAGATACATGCCGCAGAAGCTCGACAGGTTGAAAACTGGCATATTTGTAAGAATTCCCGTTTTCACTTTTTTTCAGAGTAGTGACCGCTTCGCGTGGAAATCTCATCTTCAATTTTTGGCGAAACAGTCAACTTTATGAGCGTGAAATGAAAGCGATTGATTGCTTTTTGAAAGATCCGAACATCGGAATCGAGAGTCAAGTTATTCAAGACGGTACCAGCAATATCGGATCTAATAGCATAATTAATTGACGAATTTCAGTTCTCGACGAGGGACCATTCAATATAATCGAACTTAACCCACAAGGAGATGAAATTGTGAGGCCAATTGAGAAGTGGAATAAACACAAGTATCTTTATTCTGCTTTAATTCATTCAATTAACGGCATTTCTAGAACGAATCTATTGTTTGCTACGCTTCCTTTGGTCGATGTCACCGATCTTGAGAAACAAAATCGCGAAGAAGATTGGTATTCTAGTTAACCAATTTAATATTAAAGATATCACATATTAGGTATTTCAATCTGATTGAAGCTATGAGCCATGATTCTCATAACCGCGCTGGACTCTGGTTTTTGCATCCGAATTGGGAAGAGACACTCCGTATGTTGATTCCTTCTATTTCTCGTCTAATCAGTTTTGTTTCAGAAGAGAAAGAAAAAGAACGACAGAGGATGCGGATGTTGCTTTCGAAGGGAATCGGCGCGGAAGGAGCAGACAAGTTGGTTGATGAACGAGAAATTCGCGAAATGCGACCACAACCACAGACTAATGTTGAGATTGGTGAGAGACATCGGCAATTATTCCAACTGCTTTTCAATTTTTAGATGATGAAATTGAATGCGATGAGCTAAAACTCCGATCGTATCAAGAAGAGTTGGTACTTCCGGCGCTGAATGGAGAGAACGTTGTGATTGTGGCGCCGACCGGTTCCGGAAAGACAGAAGTGGCTATCTACGCGGCTCTCACTCACATCGAAGCGAGAGAAGCCAAAAATCAGCCATCTCGCGTATGAAATTTAGTATAATTAAAAGATATTCGAATTCACGTGGTTCAGGTAGTTATGCTTGTCCCCAAGATTCCTCTTGTCGAACAACAAAGAGATCGATTCCTCAAATATTGTTTCGGCAAGTATCATGTTGAAGGATTCCACGGTTCTGAGAAGAGCAGCGACGGAAGAGGACGAAAGGATGAGGTTATCAAATCACATGTCGTTATCATGACACCGCAAATTCTTTTGTATGTTTGATAAGTGTAAAATTCTATAGTGAATTTCGAAATTTCTTTAGGAATATGTGGCAATCGGTTCGGGAAAGCGAACGACTTTATGTTTGTGATTTTTCGATGGTGATTTTTGACGAGGTGCACAAAACGACTGGAAATCATCCGTATTGTGAAATCGCTCAAATCATTTCGTCCTATAATGGTGTAAAACCACAAATCATTGGTCTCACCGCGTCGCTGAATGTCAAGACTACCGGCAAAAATGATCACGAGCAGATGCTTGGAGAGATTTACAAACTGCTCGCCATTCTTGAGGCAACGTGCTTGAGCACGATTCAGAATGAAGAATCGCTTCGCGAGCTGAATCGACATGTGTCGAGACCTGATGATAATATTATCATGTGTCCGCCGCCGCCTGACCAGAAAGCCAAAATTCGGGGATACATCAAGAGATCTCTGAAAATGTTGCATGAGAAGTTGCTCACCGAGCTTGACAGATTATTTCGTGGACGCGGCGGCAATTTTTTGCCGGCCAATTTTCTGAAACGCGCGAAAATGCTCAATTTGGACGATGTGGCGCATTATGAAGCGTGGCTACAATCTGTCGTGCAACATTTGAATAAACTGCACACTCCGGATAAGCATATTGCCCAAATCAATGCCAAATATCTGCGGGTTTCGTCGCAAAATTCGAGATTTTGCATTAAATTTCAATTTTTGAGGTGATTGTTGAAGCTCGTGCCATTGTCGAAGTGATGCCAGCTTATGTAGCCTTTGAATATATGGACGAGAAATTCCAAGAGCTCAAATCGAGCGGAAACTTTCAACAATTTTCTGGAGATTTCGATAGTAATCTATATACCAGAATTGGTGTTGTTTTTTTTGCTAAAACAATTAATTTTCAGAAAACCGCGAGACATTGGATACACTTAAAAATAGCGACGAAGACAATGCAGATCCGCAAATTGTGAAAGAGCTCAAAAATACTCTGATTGCACAATTCCGAGCGATTCCCGATTCGCGTGTTATTATCTTTGTGACTCAGCGAGCGACGGCGAAGAATGTTTGCATGTTCCTCAACAAATCGGGTGTGTTTGAGAAGTCGAACTCGGTTGGATACGTACTTGGTAGGAGATTCGATCCAATTCTTCAAATTCAATTTCTATCGTTCAGGTACCAATAACCAGGGTTCGGTGTCGCAATCGCAAACCGAACAGAAGCGAACCATTGAGATGTTCAACAATGGAAAATTGAAGGCGATTGTAGCGACATCGGTTGTTGAAGAAGGTCTTGATGTGGCCGCTTGTAATCTTATTATAAAGTACAATTGCTCGTCTGGATCTGCCGTTCAGCTCACACAACAACGAGGACGTGCTCGTGCCAAAAACTCGCGATCTGTGCTTCTTGTCGCTTACAGCAAAGTCAAGGAGAATGAGAACAACGCGTTGATATCGGAGAAGAACATGCGGGCATGTGTCAAGGAGATTCAGAAGAATGGCAAGAAGCATTTGATGGCGCGAGTCGCCGAGGAGAGGAAGCGACTTGAACGACTACGTGAGCAGGAGCTCCGTGAGAAGGAGAACAAAGAGCGCGAGCTTCAGAATAAGCTCTACACTGTGGCATGCTCTAAGTGTAGTCTCGAATTTTGTAAAAGTACGAGCATTAAGAAGATTTTCTCGAACTATATTGTTATCGATCCGGATATTTGGGATAAATTCGAACTTGAACCGAGAAGATCGTCGAAATATATCGATGAGAATCTGCAGCCACTTTGCACACTCAAATGTGCGAAATGTCGAAGTGACGCAGGTCGAGCGTTCAAGCAAAGGTATTGCAATCGTGTTGGTTGTGTATGGTTTGTTTTGTAGGGGTGTCTACGTGCCGCACATTGATGTAAAGATATTGGCGTTCCACGAAGAAAATGCGGTGCATGCGCAAATGGAGACGAAAGGGAAATGGACGAACGTCGAAAATGAGTTGTTCTTCATTGGAGATGCGCGCGAGTGTCACTTTGTAAGTCGCCCAAAAAAAATATGTGGAAATTGCAACCATTCGATAAGTGCTTTTGGAATTTTAATTACTTTATGAAAAATAATTATATCAAACCTTGTAAAGATAGTTCTGTAAGACCCGTCGATTGTAGATTGATTCAATTATACAATTTTTTGGAAATTTGGCTAAATCGTTGATAAGCTCGCAACGGGGGGGGGGGGAATTATCCGTGAAGGACGACATTTGACGCGCCGCCATCGTTAGCATTTGACGAGAAGACAAATTATTTGATTTTAATGTGGCGATAGGATTATTAAGTTTCCGAATTTAGCATTAGTTGTGCAATATGCAGATCACCCCCACATAATGCGTAGGTGAGGTTTACTCAATCGCTCATTTTGAAAATTGCGGAGGCTTGTAATGAAATTGTCCCGTAGACTTGCAATTAATTTGGTGTTGGACCCTGTCTTGCTTGTTATTGAAAAAGGGCTCCTCAATTCATTGGAATTATACGTTCCGATCTAGAATAACTCCTCACAACCAAGAAAAAGTCTCCATCTTCGTTGCTGTGGGTCAAATGGGGGACTTTTTTTTGTGGTTATGAGAATATATAATGGTGTGAAGACTTATGCCACCAGAGATTCTTTTTAGAAAATGATGCTCAATGCTCTTGATAACAACGAGAAGAACCTGGAGAAGAAGCGACTTCTTGATTTTGAATCGCGCAACCAGTCCGAATTGATATTACGTAAAGTCCGATTGTGAGTCGTAAATACCGTCGACGTTTAATTTATTGGTTTTTCAATGTTCAGGGCAAAGTCGCAACGCGAAGCTGAGGAGACGCGAATCGCAGAACGCCGCCAACTCGCACCAGACAACAATGATGACGAGATGGCGGATTCGGATAACGAGAACACCCCATACGTTTATTAATTAATTCGGCCACCCACCCACCACTTTTTTCTTTCCTGTATTTTTTTTTGTCATTGTTTCCCGATTGAACAGTTTTACAGTATTTTTACAATTTCGGGTTAATCCAATCTTGTGTTATTGTTAGTCAGCCTCACATGGATGGCCTCAATCCGGTCGTTTTGGTGTTCGGGAAGGCCCGGTTTTGATTGAATTACGAAACAATCATGCCATTTATAGTTAATAGGGCTGTTTCATGAAATTCGACGCCGCGGGCGTCTCTCCTTCCATGTTATTCTTCATGTTGTTGTTGCTGTTTTGCTGTAAAAAGCTTTTGTTCGACGACAATCGGTTGATGGTAGTTTCCAAGAAGAAACGAAATGGCCTAATGGCCAACATTTGCGTATTCCATTGAATTATTCTTCTTCGAATTTTCGTTTTTGTCTGACGCATTTCTCGTGTATGACGCATCATTCGTACAATTTTGTGATCTACATTTGTTGGCGCATTTTCTGTGGGTGTTGTTAAAGTGCTTATTTTGCGCATAGTATGCAAATCAAATGTAATCGCTGTTGTGGGGGAATCTCGAAATAAAAAACGCGATTCGCGCGCCGAGAAACCAGATGATTCAATAACTGACTGACTACAAAAGAGTATTTGTTTGCTGGCGCGTTTGGAGTGCACTCGAGAAATCGCTCGTTGCAATTATGGTAAAACTCTTGGATGGAGGTGATTGCGAAGCTTGAGTGCGAACTGAGCCCATTCGCTCGCTGTCTGCCTGCGTTGGCCGCTGTTGTGCTCGGCTGGCAACAGAGTTGCGAGCGACCGGCTAGCAGGCCAATTCCATAAGCAATTGGCGCGTGCGTTTGGCCGGTCGAGAGACGATTCGCGACGGAATAGCGCGGTAGACGGTGACGCGCAGCGCGACTCCAAGTGTCTCTCGTCGCCGTTGCGCGAGACCGCGCCAATTCATTGCCGGCACACCGCTTTTCGGTTGCTGTTTGACCGGAACACCACCTCGATACCACCCCCAAAAATTGCCCAAAAACGGGCGGTGAATTGCGGATCGAGAAATCGATTCAATAATAGTTGTTGTTGGCTCTCCACTTTTGCCTCTTTTCATCTTTCATAAAAACCATAAAATTTACGATTCTTGACATGACCTGTACGATTTGGGTGTATGTTTGCATACGTTTAACCTCACAACAACCAATCCAAGTTTCGCTATGCCGAAAAAGCATTTCTAGTTTTCACATTTTGCACTGAAATTGCGTCAACTTTTATTTTGGTGATTTTTCAATTAAAAAAAATATTTTCTTATTTTACAATTTATTGTCGATTTTTTAAAAACAGATATTTTCACTTCTAATTCGTTGAGACACATAAAATCTATTCGAAAACAGATTCCACAAATCCCATTAAAGCTATTCAACTTTCTCCGTTACTGTAATTATGCACTATAAATGCGCCAACAAATTGGCCATTTTAAAAGAGAAAAAAAAACGAATAATCGACCTCATAATCATACAAATTTCGATGTCCGACGATCGGCGGCTGTCCAAAAACGGTTTTTGCGGATGCGAACACCCGATTATATGCACTATTTCGAGGTTAAACCGCCGATTCTCGTTTTGAGAAGGCAGTCTGCCAAATTGTTTTTTTTTTTTTCATCATTTAAAGGAAACATCAACTGGTCAATTCAGCACTCATTTTTCGAATTAGTCAGCATTCACTTGGGAATCGAATTTGCAACACCTCTTGACCGTTTATCTCCCTCAATTTTGACCTCGTTCGAAAGGGCCGAACAACAACGCGGAAACTTTCAATTTTTAAGCCGTTAGCGCTTGTCGCCGACGCATTTTGTTTTCGATTTTTCGGCTTCATCTTCGTTTGCTTTTAATAACCGAATTTTGTTGCTTTATCATTTTACCACTAACTTCGTCGCCAAACTATCCGATTCTGACTTCTTATAATTGCTTGTTTCTAAAATGAATTCATTTTTCAAAATGGCGGCAAATTTTCACTGGAACTTTGTTTTTTAAGTTTTTTTTTCAACTTGGAAATAGTTGAAAAATTTTCAGAGCAATTTAAGATCTCTATCCTAAAACCAATGGAAAGCTTAAATCTCCTCCAAGATCTAAATCAATTTTAAATCACATTTCAATTTTTTAATGAAACGAATGATCGAAATATTTAAAATTATTGACTCTCGTGACAAAAAGAAGTTTGCGTGTTTGCGTACTTTGCATTTTAGCGTACGCGCATTTAATATTCATTTGACATTAATGGATCTAAATTGTCAGCTATTTCGACTATTTTGCATGTCGTTGAATACGTCTATAAATTTACGCATACGAAATTCTGCACCGATTTCGCGAAATTGCATTTCCGACCACCGATCAGTCTGTTGATTCCGACAATAGTACTTATTAGCAGCATGATTGAACTGTTTTTAAGCTTCTCTCACGAGTCGCTCATTAGTTGCTCCATATTTGTGTCAGTATTCGATTCATTGGCTGCATCTCGTCGAATTGATTTCAAATGAAGCGTGAACGTGCGCGAATTGAACCCAAAATTGAAAACGTTTTGACCTGAATCGAATCAAAATCGCTTATCATTTGATAATCAAGGCTTGCCGACCTGAATTCACCAAACCGTCGTTCGAACGGCGAACAACAACAACAACAACAAAATGTCTCAAGATCGTGTGTCAAAATCATAATCGAAAGCCGACGATATACGAATCAAACCGTAGTGCGGCGCGAATCGCCAAGAAACCCAAACCATTTCACTTTCCTTGCGCAACACATCACACACATTCACGTATATACTATTACGCGAAGGTGGGGGGGGGGCCTCTGTCTCCTGCGGCCACTCGCCGGCCATTATTCCGAACACTTTTCTGGACACATTTTGATACTATTCTGGCTTTGTCACTGTCATTTGATACTTCCTTTTTCTCTCCGTTTCATTATTACTAAACATGTATACACATGAATGTGTGCCGGTTATTCCGTTTATTTATGAGCTGCGCGCTCTTCGAATTCCCATTTTTAATTTTCAAAAATAAAACTCGAAATTTTCAATCCAATTAATTTTTTTTCATTTTCAATTATTGAAAATGTTCGCAAATTTCGAAAACATTCCAAGTTTCTCGAAATCAATCAAAAATTGCTTGAAACTTCTGAAATATGTCTAATAATTAAAACCAATTTCTCTCATTTTTCACCAATTTTCTAGAAGTTTTTATTGATTGAAAATTTCACTTCCGAAATCAAAATATTAAAAAATAAAAAGAAGCTTTGTGAAGTGCCTAATCCGGCCATCGAATCCCATAATTGAGCGGCTGAGAAGGGTTTTGTTGGCGATTCGCGGCGACCTTGACGCATTTCTCGCACCGACCGCACCTTATTCGCCTATTTGCATACGACGACGACATATAGTGACAACAAACACAAAAATGAGACAGTATCAGTTGCAGTTACTCCACATGAGATGCTGAGCAGCAATTCGTCGTCAACGAGCCTCAACGTCGACACATCGCCGACGGCTGTCGACGTCGTCGGCAGCGGCGGCGGCGGCGGACTGCCGAGCTTCACCAACGGCAAGAAGCCGATCAAAGAGGGTTCGGTGCAGTTGACGTCGCTCTCGACTCTCCTCTCTCATCATCGTTATTTCTTCCTCTACCACGAAACGCTCATCATTTCCAAACAAAAGTTGGTCGAACTCGTCGGATTCCAAATCGACAACTATCGAATTTAGGGGCGCCTGCTCGTACAAGCTGAAAGAAAAACTTCGACTGGATCGCGTTTGGATCGCGTCGAGCAACACGGCAGACTCATTCCTCATCGGATGGCCGTTCACCAACTATCTTGTCCATTTCAGGTGATCGAATGCTTCCTTGACACTGAAAATCCGGATTTGCAGAAACAGCGAAGAGAAAGACGAATGGTTCGAGCTTCTCTCATGTTGCGTCCAACAATGTCTCCGCCCATTATACACCACGATATCGATGGATATCAATGTTCGTGGCAGGAAACAGGTGAGCAATCGGCGGCATAATTGAATTGCCAAAATTTGGGTGTTTTGAGACAATTCGTCGAAGGGTTGATAATGGAAAGAAATCTGGAGAAATTGTCGTCGAAACTGCCGCCGATTTGGGCCTTCCTCATACTTCTTATCAATTGACACTCGCCGTTGGTAAGCATCGTCGCAGACTCGTTCTGATGCCCAGATGAACGTCCGTATTCAGGCGAGAATTCGACCAGATCGTTGCAAGGTCCGGAGAATGTGTATGTGGCCATGATGTGCGAGATCGAGCGGCAAGGAATCCGACTGTCGGAGAGTCAGAAGCAGGCGCTCGACACATGCCCAATCGCCAACTGCCGGCTTGTTCTCTCGACGATCAAAAGCACATCGGGACCATCGCCGAGGCAGATTGTGAATAGTATCAAGTGAGTTTGAGCAGTCTCAAAATTGTCATAAGAAGGCCAAAAAATCGAAAAATTGCAAAATTTAGAAGAAAAGTTCTTGCTCGCACCGATTGTCGTTCGATATTCGGCAAAGAATTATCCGGTCCGACCCCTCCGCAGCCGATAATGACAATCGTTGATCATCTGCGAATGGACGGATTCGAAGCCGAAGGCATTTTTCGCAAGTCGCCCAAACAGAGCACATTCAAAGAATTGAAATCGGAACTCGACAAGGGCGTCGTGCCCGATTTCCACAATTATAATACTCATGTGTTGGCGTCGATTCTCAAGGCAATTAAAAAAAAATGAGTGCAGAATTACGGTAATTGAATATAATTATAGGAGTACCTTCGAAGTATTCCCGGAAAAATTTTGTTGTCCGGAAATTATGAGCTTTGGATGCAGGTTGCCGATGAGACGGACGACGAGAAGAAAGTTGGATTGCACCGCAAACGCGCCAGCAAAATTGTTTTCGTTTTCCAGATTTCTTCGTGTCGCGGCCTTCTCTCGCATCTGCCCACTTCGCACTCGATTCTGCTCGCCAACGTGCTCAAACTGCTCAACAAGATCTCGAACACGCCGTCGTCGAAAATGACGGCTTCGTCGCTCAGCGTGTGTCTCGCGCCGAGCTTCCTCGAGAGTCCCGATCCGATGGAAGGCGGCAAGAAGGTGCCGCCGCTTGTCGAATTCCTCATCACACGCGCTGCCCAAGTCGTGCCTGGATTCAGCACCGACAACGTGTTCGCAATCATGAACAATGGCACCGATCACAATGCGAATGTCGTGTGCAGTCCGGTGCCGAGCTCGTCGCATTCCGATGACGGATCTTCGCAACGGACCCCGATAATTGAAGAGCTTAATGGTAAGCCACGCCCACATTTCGCAATTCTGAGTGGTTTGCAGATGCCGATGATGCCACTTCTCAATCAAGCCTTGCCGAATCGGATCTTCCCGATGAACCACGAGGGCCCTCGTCGCACCTCGAGACCATCTCCGAGCTCAGTGAGCCGCAAACCGATCGTCTTGTGTTTTCGTCGAGCGATTCTGAGGACGACGATGACAAGGACACCTACCGTAGTCGGCCATCCTTTTCGAGGACTTCGTTCGTTTCGGAGACTTTGAGATCATCGAGTGATGAGCATCCCAAATCGACGGACACACCGAGATCACCTTGCCTCAAAAGAATCCACTTCCAACGAACTGAAGCTCAACATCGCACCAAAGAAGGATCGGCGAAATTGGACTTTGAAGCAATGAAATTTCACAGGCCTTCAAGAAAATCTTCGCTTGAGGAAGTTGCTCGCAAGAATTCCGCCGAGACCTTCTGCCATAGTAGGGAGCCAAGCGATGCTCCCACACCGACGCCAACTGCAGAACAGCACATTAGGAAAGAATCTCGGGAAGAGGCCACCCAGACGGCAGACTGTGGACTTCCAGAAATTGCTGCAACCGACATTCGTTTCCCAGCATTTCGAAGCATGCTTCAAGAGGTAAAAAAGTATTTGTCATCCGCAGGGTTCGAACCTGCGCCCTCCGGAGAGGACTGCGACCTGAACGCAGCGCCTTAGACCACTCGGCCAGAATGACACATCGGGCCAAGAGACAAACAACATATAAGAGTATAATGTCCGCTGATCTGCGTCTCTGCACAAACGCATGCTCTCTCGCTCTCTCAGCCACAGACCCTCATTTTCAATTTTTGCAGCAGGCGACGCCGAAATTTTGCAATGTCAGTCCTCCGGTGCCTGCAGACCCAACTCCAAGGGGATATGTGCAAAAAATGGACGAATTTGCCAATGACTATAGGCCAATGGCCTACAAATTCGATGAGAAACCAACTGTGCAGGTGAAAATCTTTAAAAAAAAAATATATATATATATTTACGATCACTAATTGTGCTCGTTTTAGGTAGCGCCATTTTCTCAAGACACCTCGCTAAAGACAATAAACGACCGATTGGCTGCTCTTCGTCAGAATTCATTGAGCTCCGAAATGACAAAGTGAGAAATCTCGACGAAACAAAAATATTAATTTTAAATGAGCGTTTATTTTTAGGCCAAAATTGGCGGCGAAGCCTTCGTATGTGCCGCCGGAGCCAGTGAGCACATACAAATTCCGGCACGACGTGCGCAGTTTGACGAACAGTCCCGTGATGCCGCGAAGTGTCGCATTCGCGCCGTGCGACGACGTCGGCGAAAAGCGGAACGGAATGCGAAAATCCGATTTGCAGAGATCGTCATCACAAAGAGGAGTTTCGACAAGCGTAGGCAAGGACATCTACGGGTGAGTGCGCACGATTTCCGAATGCACCTGAAACGCGCCAACGAAGATATCACTTGCACGAGAAGCACGTCAGCACTGTAAACACGTCAATGCTCATTGTTGTAGTTCGCGACCCGCGATGGTTAAAACCGCCCGTCGCTTCGACAGCGTCGGCATGGATCCACTCGAAATCAATTGGAGCGTCAGCCAGCTCAAATCGTTATTCCAAGACGCGAAAGCGCCAGCAATCGACACCGTCTACACTCAACCGTGATCCGATCGATCCGATTCGAGACCTCATTCAGTTTTTCTTATCAGTATTATTGTACAATGCATTCCACAAAACACTGATTTCAAGGCAACAAATAAATTTCGTTTTTTTTTTTAATTTGAAAGTAGAATTTATCTCACAAATATCACAATCGAAAAAAAAGAAAAGAAAATGATTTTAAAAAGTGGAACAAGAAGAAGATGTTACAGAAAAAGAGAATGAAGCAAGATTGGAAAAAAACGAAGTGAAAAGAAAAACTAATATTAAGCTAATATTTAAAAAAAAAAGATGAATACTCAGGCAAATCAAATAAAATATTTTGAGAATCAAATATTCAGTGATAAACTCTAAAATATTTTGAGAAATTCTAAAGTCTATTGATACTTTCTAAAACTTATTGAGAATCAATAAATTTTAAAAATTTGGAATTTGTAAATTAAATCTTTTGAGAATGTTAAATCTTTTGAGAAAGTGTAAAGTATCTCAATATATTGTGAGACTTTAAAATTTGAATAGGGCCCTTATGACTTCCACTGATGCAATTTGCGGCGTCTCTTTTTAAGATCTCCCAAATTCCAATAAATAATTTATGTTTTTGATGTTCCTTCCGTTTTTTTTAGCTTTTGGTAATAGTTTCTTCACTTTAGTGATGGACGTATTCATGAAATGCAAGTTTTTATAATAAATGTTTAACACTACCTTAAATCTGCATTGTTTTACATGCTGAATTTGAAACAGTTGTGTCTAAACATGTCATTGCATGAACAGGTTCATGAATTTTAAAAATACGCACAATTATTACAATTAATTACAATTATACTTCAGTTTCTAATGATTTCGATATTTTAGAAGATCGGGAAAAGTGTGGAACAAATATTCCAGAAACATTGGCCGATAGATTTAAGGAACGAGGTAAATACAGCAAATTCAATGAGCAGGTGCCCATGTGGATCACGGCCATGGATATTTTCCACCTTTTTCACGAGGGAACACGTATAATAAAAGGTACTTCAATTATGTCTCTCCTTTTTCAGCATTTAAAAATTGAAGATTGTCTTTTAGAAGTCTTCGTTAAAAACGAAATAAATATTTTTCGATGCGAAGCTATTGATGTGAAAGCGAGACTGCCATCTTCGGTAAAGTCGCTATCAGGAAAATTCAATGACATTAATAGGTCCGAAAAAGCTAGTGTAAGTTAATTTACCACTTGCAATTATCATCCTTTGAAGATTTTTGAAGTGAAAATTGTTTCTAACGCCATGATCGGAACCATCCCTCCGTTAGGTTCAGCTGTTGTGTTGCTTATACATGCCTGCTACCGATGGATGGTGTCACCGACTCGCTTAGTTACAAATACAACATTACCAAACAAAGTAATATGGGATCGTTAGCTATGTACATAATAGAAAATTTTTATTTCAGATCGCAGGTATTTGCAAATTATTAGAAATTCTAATTTGAGATGGGGCGCCTCGATTGTTTTCTGGTTCAAAAGTGCACGTAAGTCGTTTTTTTTGCAATTTTAAGAGTTATTGAACGTTGTAGCATCATGCTATTGTCGTTGATATAAGAAATAATACTAATGATTACTGTATTTATTGTTTCAGCAACTTATATACCATTTGTACAGTAATGTCATGGTCAGCTGTCGGCAATAAGCACGCAAGCGCATGAGCACATTTATCACGTTATCAAGAGAAACATGTGCTCGGAACAGACAAACGGGATTGGATATAGTATTTTGAGAAAGTTAGACTCATTCAGTTATTTTTTAAAACTGGCAATTTTCAGTTATAAACTATATCACGAGATTGTGACTTCATTGAAAATGCGTTTCAACGCGAATCCGGATTTAATTAAGAAGTCATTTTATCGCAAAGAACTCATGAAATTAATCGAAAAACGACAAATTCAATCATCAAAATTTGTAAGTTCAACATTTTCTTTCAATATATGCAACGAATTCCTTATAGCAACGTTGTGCGTCATTCGCAGAAAAAGGAGAATATGCGAAAAGGATAAATTGATTCATTTATTTATTTTCTGATTTTTATTATTAATATATTCATTTCGCATTAATATTGTAATAAATGAAATGTTCATACATATTCAATTATTATGGATGTTATTACATTCTATTTGTGTGAAAATTGCTCGATAACGTATGATATTACATAATATTGGACAGAGTTTATTGAGAACAATCTAAAATTTATTGATATATTCTAAAGTTTATTGAGACAAATCTAAAACTTATTGATAAACTTTAAAGTTTATTGAGACAAATCTAAAACTTATTGATAAACTTTAAAGTTTATTGAGACAAATCTAAAACTTATTGATAAACTTTAAAGTCTCACAATATTCATTGAAACTTATTGATAAATTCTAAAATCTTATGAGATTTCCTAAAGTTTATTGAGACAAATCTAAAATATTATAGAGACACGTTAGCCTCTCAACGAACCTCATAAGATTTTAGAATTGTCTCAAAATATTTTTTTTCATTTGCCTGAGCGTCTAAAGACTAATTGTTGAATTTCATTCAATTCAATTTTGTCGCCCATTTGAGGTCGTCCTCACGTGGCTGCATTCCGGTCAATTTCGTTACCAGCCATTCCATTTTTCTCCAGAAACCTGAAAACTGCGAGTTTAATTGCCAGTTGTCTCATTTCACCAACCAATCATTTCAAGCGGATAATTGAGCCAACCAGTCGTAATACAGTAGTAACACGCGTGCGGCGAGATATGGTGAACCTACATTTCAAAAAGTACTACTGTAGTCTTTCGGAGGATTACTGTACCTTGTGATGACTACGCGGCAATATGATATGTGCTTTTTGTAAGAAAACAACGAACTTTGAAAGTCCAAAATAGGTATGCGACCATTTGTGAATCTTGAAATTGAAATCTCTACACGAGAAATGCGCCAACGGGTTACCTGATTCGTCAGTGCCACATATATTCCGAGCAGCAGCACGTACCAATGAAACGAAGCCCACCGAGTGAGTTCCTCGTTGTCATAAGTAAATTGTTGATACGAAATCCAGAATAGCGGACCTATACACAAGAGGAAGTTGTCGCCGTTCACCTGAAACGCGTCAATGAATGTTTTGATTAATTTTGGAACGGCAAACCTCGATAAAATCGTGCCTCGTGATGGCAGTTGGGTCGACATGATGCTCGCGGAATGGACGAATAAAGCACTATAAAAAATCATTATGAAATTATCTTAAAGGTGCATGACAAACCCGTCCGAACCACGTCTCGACACTACCAAATGTGTCTGCACCCCAATGCACCAAACCCGACGCGAAATCAGCAGTCATCACTCCAAGAAGTGCATAGAAGAGAACGGATTCTGAAAATTGTGCGCAAAATATGAAATGGTTTCTTGCCGACATACTCCAGATCGACGAATCCCAACTCCATAGCAAATTGACGAAGACGACGGCGAAAAGAGTGATTCCAATGATCGTTGAAGCAATTTCCTGTCGTCTTTTTTCTAAAAAGAAAAAAACCATTTTAAATTAAAGTTTTTTTATTCTTTGTTTAATAATGAGTCACAAAACATTTCAATTCCTTGCGCATTACATTCAATCATATTAACACTCAAAACGCGTCAGCAAACTAAATTCGTGATATTTCGCAGCTTCTCACCCCATTTGGACCGGGTGTTTGATGAACTTTGAAATCGTAATCTGATAACACTGCTGATTGGCATTGCAACACCTTTTATGGGGGCCGGAAACCATTTCTCAATTTCTTGGAAATCAACCGATTGCTCATCAAACACAATGAACCCGACCATAAATTTTCCCGCATCGCTAAAAATAAACCGTCAAACGTGCGAAATGCTCAATCGGACCATTTGAAACGCGTTGAACATGTGACAATTGTTAATAAATTTCATAGAACAACTGCCACTTCTCAAGGAAAGAAAAAACATTTTAGAATGATGAAGATGATGTTGGTGATAAATTTGTGTTAATACAATGAAAAAAACAGCGAAAATTTGAGATACTCGCAAATATTGTTATTATCTCCAGCAATAATTTAAAAAGTAAATTATTGGTTGGCGCTTTCCACGTGCGTTCCATCAAACATTTCTTGGCGCATTTCTCGTGCCTGATTTTATTTTCTCAAAAATAAACGTTGTTCCCTCAAAAGTTCTTTTCTGTTGTTTTGCTTTTTCGAAATTTTTTTTACGAACATTGAATTTTCGTTGGGAAATTTTTCTCGTGTGTTGCAATATCGTTTTTAGCGATGCTTGACGAAATTTCGGCAAGCTGGCAAACTTCCAACAAGAGTGTAGTTTGATTTAATCCAAATGAGAAGACCCATAAACTACAATGAGAAAACATTATGGGCCCTAATATCAAAATAGTTGGATCCAATTGCTTACTACACTATAGTTGGACCTTGAGGTAAAACATATACGATCATAAGAAATGAGAGTAACTTATTGAATAGAGCCTATTAAACGCACCTTTGCTGTACATCGATGCCAATTTTTTGGCACCCGCATGCTGCGGACCCCATCTTGGCGCCTGGAATCCCAAATCGCATGACGAAACATTACCTGAAAATAGCTAACCCTAATATCTTCAAGTGAAAAAAAAAGAAGAAATGATATGTTTGCAACGAATGGATTTGAAAATGTTGAAACGAACCATTGGGATCTTCTTCAAGCATCGACGGCAAACTATTGGCATCGAGTTCGGCGTCGATCGGTGGCGCCGGATCAGGCGATTTGAATCGACGCTCTTCGTTCATCAACGCCTCTTTCTCATCGTAGCTCAATGTTGCTGTGGTAGTTGTACTGCTGCTGGTCGGCGACGACGAAGACGATGCCATCGCCTGTAGATATTTGCAGCATTTCGACAATTTCTCGTGAAGGGGAGGGCGAGGAAGGGAGGAGGAAGAGGAGGAGGAGAAGGAGGAGGTAAGCAATACACACAACCGCGAAAAAAAACGTGTGAAAGCGAAATCAGTGCGAGTGGGACGGTTTGGCGAAATAGCGTTTAGGGTTGAGAGACGCAGGTATGCCCATAATAGGCATTGATAAAAACGGGGTTGGGCGAAGAATTGAGTGCGAGCTCAATGCAACTGATAAATCAGATATCGGTCACTCTTGTGGCGTGCACGAGAAATGCGCCAGCGAAACCTTTCTAGGCTCATTTTAGAATTGCAGTAAAGCAAGAATTTTTGACGCATTGCTATTCAAAAAAAGGCCTTTAAGGAAAAAGCGTTCTCATTTTTTCTAATAATCTCTAATAATAGATGTGTTCGGAGAATCAATTTGTTTAAATTGTTATTGTGTTCCGATTTCGACAAAAATGGTCGAGCTTCATCCGATTCGAATTGTGCCGGCCATTAGCGGTGGAATGTCTCAATGGCTTGGAGGATATTGGACAACGAGAAAGCGGACACGGGAGGGAAGACGGCGAAAAATTGGGTTTTCGCTGCGAGGTTGCCAGCGGCGAACACAACAAAATGAAACGCCGGGGCACGAGCAACGTCCGGCTTGGCTCCGCCCATCTCAGGAAAACTACACGGTGTAGTCCGCTCGGACAACAACACCAAACACAAAGATGCATCGATACACATACGTACACACGTATAAGGGGGGGGGCGGAAAGATACACGGTGTAGTGTAGACCGAAGTAGGTGTAGTCGGTGTAGACCGCAGACCGATGTTGGAGGGTAATGAGGAATTGGAATGGCGGGCTCGGCGAGGGGGGTGGCCTTGAAGAGCAAAAGGAGGGCTCCATCTAATTAGGCGAGGTGCTGGTGGCACCTAATTAACTAAAAAGGGCCTCGTCGAATTGCACCCACAGTTTTTTTTTCGGCTTTTGCTTACTGGCGAGCTTCTCGTCAACAACATATGGGTTCGAAGCAAAACACACACACACACACTCAGAGAGGCGCACTCACACTCATTGACTGCGAGAGAAATGTGCTCCCGAGAGCAAAAACGGACGAGTTGAGCTCTCGTCGCGGGAGCTCAGCGAGCTCAAGAAAGTTTGTGTAATTGTCAACGGCGGTGGGGCGGCAGCGGGAAGTTCACGTGGATAACTAGGCTAACTATGCGATTTATATGCAAAATTGGCACAATCAAATTGCGTATACGGTAGGTCATATGAACATGAATAAACAGCGGAATGAACAGTATCGAAAAATAGGGATTATGATGATGATTTGAATATTTATGAATTGGTCGCATTCATTCGCCTCGCTCTCTTCATAGTTATACTTTTTTGTGCAAAAAATACTAGTTGCACACATTTGGAGGCACACACACACACACACACGAATACACCGAGACAGACAATCTCGATGATCAGAGAACAGTTGCCAGAAATCAGTTGTAGTCGAGGATTTATTTTTGATTTATGGGGGATATTTTAAAAAACGAGGCCATGAATTCGCTTTGGTCTGATTGAATTCGCGTTTCTTTTAGATCAAATTACCCATTTTATATCACCACCATTTTTTTCACATTCTCTTCCAATTTTATTTAATAAGAGAGAGAGAGAGAATGTGTGAGAGAGAGAGAAACTGATTTGATCTACAAATTGGGAATTTAAATAATATTGAATCAATTTATCACATATTTCAAGAATTTGCTGAAACACTTGAGAGTTTTGCCATAATCGAGTTGAAATTATTTCGAAAATCACTCTGTGACGTTCAAATTTTCTGTCAATTTCTTGACGCGAAAATGATGCGCACGGAATTAATATATAATCGCAACGTTTATCTAAAGAAAAAAAAAACCATGGAAACGACGAGCAGCTGAAGACGCGAAACGAGCCTGATTCCTGGCGATTCACGTTCATTCAGCTGTCCGTCGTTCCCAATTTCATTCTTTCAATTTCTACCTATGAATGACAAAGCTCAACAGGAATTTAAACACTGACAATACCTTTGAAAATGCCCATTATTTCCAAACTCACCAACTTGAATGAACAATCGGCTTCTGGAAATTATCGTGCTTTTTTTTAAGTCGATTTATGGTCGATTTAAAAACGTGGCAATTGTGTTTTTTTTTTTTATTTTTTTTTAATTTTCGCGTGACAATTACATTAAGATCTTTCAATTTTTATTTTCAAAATGCTTGAAAATAAACGTTGAATGAATAGAGAGTTTGGGGGCCGAGTAGCTTTAAAGGAGTAGGCCCGTAAATCTGCACAATTGAAATTTGTATGGAAAATACACAAAGACAAACATTTTAATTAAATACACATTGTTTCGATGATTTCAATATGACTATTCAATTTTTAAGAAAAATCAATTTTGCCGCATCGCCAAAAATAATAAACAAAAAATTGTGCGAAATTTTTTCGCAATTTTATTTATGCGTTTTTCGTCGATTTTATTGCGCAATTCGAACGTTTCAAATCGCAGAATAAAAAATGCAAAAAATGGGCAATTCTTACGGTTGAGGTACTCATAAAAATTGATCTTTGCGATATTTGAACATCTGAGGGTTGAATTCGTAATACTGTAATCTTTCGCTGAAATCGAATATCAAATGAAGTAATGCATAAATAAGAAACTAATCGTGTTGATTTAAAGGCCATTTCTAGAATTGATTTGAAAAAATGGTGATTTGCAATATTAATTCAATTTTTAGAAATTTATAGGAAAAAATGAATAATAATAATAATATATCAGGAGATTTTAATTGAAAAAATAAATAAATATAGCCGATCACACGAAAAATGGATGACAGCAAATTTTTAATTGTCAAATTTAATTGTCAAAAAATATGAGCATCCGAAATTGAGAAAGGTATTTCAATGAAGCCAACTTCGAATTATTCTATTCATTTACTTATTATTTTAATAACGTTTTTTGATTTTTTGGTCATAAGACGGCGTTGATTATAGCACTACAATGGCTATCTGCAAATATCGAGAAGAAAACTCAAAAAAACTTGGTTTCTTGTGAAATCCTTATAGTTTTGGCTTATCGTCGAGGCGGTAATTCAAAATTGGATTTAAACGACTGAAATTCGGCTACCGTACTTCGGATAACCTGCGAATCAAAAGCCTTGATCTACACAGAGAGATCTCGTTTTTTTTGCGAAAAAAAAATTATTTAAAATATAAATGTCGTTTTGATTTTTGTCTAGAACAAATTTTTCCAAAATTCAAAATTTAGTTTCGGATTATTCGATCTTTCACATTTGACACCAGGTGGTTTCGCACACAACGCGGCATACCGTATAAATATTACTAATCATGCTGCGCTGCGCCTTTGAAAATTCGGCTTTCAACATTTCTGATTTACTTTTTAGGGTTTATTTTGGTAAGCATTAATTTTGAAATACAAAATATTGTCGCGCAAATGCGCAAAATTGGCTAACTGCCAACAAAAACAATGACAGTGGTCTCGCCGCGAAACATATTTTTTTGCGGGCCTGAGTATGTTAAAGGTGCACACTGTATACCAAGACCTCTTTTTTTTTTTAATTTTTTGCGATTTAGCCAATTTTGTCGATAATAACGTTTTAACTAACATTTCCTGAGACTAAAGTCATTGTACTTTTTACCACATCCTTTATTTATATTTTTGCCAAAAATCGGTTCGAGACCATACTTGAGTATTATTTATCTATTTAATAATGACGTGCCCTAGAAAATGATTCGTTCGGGAATGTTCTTTGCTTCCAGAAACACCGTAAACCCAATATTGACAAAATCAGTTTCAATAGCTTTAATTGTTTGCTCATAGGTTAAACGAATTGAGTACTAAAAATTGAAAGTTTCAAAAAACATTATTTTGCAATACAAGAACGCTAACGAACCTGCAGAAATTGTTCCTCTAATCAAATCCGTCTTATCAGAAAAATTGAAAGTTTGTCAAAAACGAATGATTCGAAGAAACCAATGACATCAACAATTAAAAGAAAAGTGCGAGAAGAGACGCGAAAAAAACGTGAGAATGTCGAAGACGAGTGCATTTCTCGCACATACGCTCGGCGGAGCCTTAATTAGGTGCCTAGGCCAGCTACCACGGCAACGTGTGTTTCCAATTAACTCCCGATTCAGATTTATATACTATTACACCATTGAAAATTTGCGAATAAGCAGCGTTTATTTAAAGTCCATATTTCTCGATGAGCTTCTCAACAAGAGCAATGTAGGCGGCTTTAGCGTCGTCTTGGGAGGTTCCTGCGAATTTTATTCAATCAAATTGGCTCAATCTATCAAATGATTACCCTTCTTAGCGTCCCACGCTCCCCATTTAGCTTTTCCTTTCAAATCAAGCATTCCCGGCTTTGGAGTGGTGTTGTCGCCAACGGTTCCCTACAACCAACATTAATTCGCGCTGTTCGTCTACTCCAATTTTCGTCGCATAATTCATGCAGCTCATACCTGTTTGTAAAGGGCGTAGAGCTCAAGGAGCTCGTCGTTGCTCGGCGACGCCTTTAGACTTTTAACCTTGACAGCGGCATCATCAAACTAAAACAATGACAATTAATCGTACAGTGAAATGTGGGAAGAAATAAAAAAAAAAACATACAGAAAGAGTCATTTTCGAACGAAGAAAGGAAGTCCTGAAAACAGTACAATTTTCATTTTTTCAATATACAAAAAAAGACGACGATTGCCAAGATGAACACAAAGTGACAACTGAAAATTGGCAGCGAAACTGCGTATTTGTAGGGAGATAGGTTATCAGTTAAGAAGACGAAGAGAAATAGACGGTCAACATCATACCATATTTGTGTTTTTATCGTCTCATCAATAATTTCGTCGCGTTGACGGATTAAAAATTATTTAGTACGATTAATTGGTGCAAAATAGCAGAAATCACAATGCGATAGCAAAATTGCTAGCAAAAGTTAAATTCAGATGCACTTATTGGAATTTAAATATTTAAATTCCGGATTTCAGACCGTTTTTAAAGTGTTTTTGGAGCTTGCAACATTCCACTATTTTATAAATTTGTCAAATAAATTATCCTAACCCGTTCTGGCAATTAAAGTTATTAAAAATAAAACGAAATTCCGCGATTAATATAATAAATTTAGTTGATCAGAATTTTGTCAAGTAAAAAATGTGCAAACGCAGCGAATGAATGATAATCGTTTTGACACAGAAGGACTCGAGACACAAAATTTCGATTATCAATTCTACGCGATATCTGATAAAAATGCGGAAATATTCGAATAAAAGCAGTTCGGACGAAAAAAACACACAAAACAACTCAAACGTTGAGCGATTGGAAGCGAAGTCGAAGATGAATCTGCAAGATAACCTATTTAATTTTCTTCATCGTAAAATGTTAGATCAAAATCCAAAATACGATCAAAAACTGTTGAATTCTTTTCTTTATCAACAGTTTCTTGTTTTTACTGCAATATATAGTCAATGTTAAGCAAAAGAGTAAGGAAATCCTTGAAATCAATCGACATAATTAAAATCTCAATAAAGTGTTATCAATTTATTTCACAATTCAAGCTTAATAGACAAAAATACTTCATAATAAAATTTCGAACCCACAATAATGATAAAATAAATGAGTTAAAGCACTTTCATTCTATTGAACCCGATTTTGATACTTATTAAGGTTTTTTGAAACTATGAATACTCGTATGACAAAAATAAATAAATGGGCTGGCCAAAGATTATCCACACTCAGATTTATAGATCAGTAACTAAAAATCTGTTCAAGGCTTATTTGGTAGTAATTTTTCATGTCATTTGCACTGAGAAGCAGAATGCACTTTTACTATGTCAATAGTGTTTTCGAAACCATATTGTGATTTCAAAGACCACCAATCACTATAAGTCGTGTGTGGATTATTTTTGATCATTCTGTACAATCAATATTGGTTCAATATTCTGGATCGGAACGGCTAATATCTCCGCGCGTTTTAATTACAGGGTAATTATCGGAAGCGTTTGGCCGTTGAGGAGCTTCTAAAGAGAAACTTTGTTAAAATTTATTTGGATTTCAACCAAGACTTACCTTCGTTTTTTGCAATATTTTCAACTTCGTATTCATCGAGACGTCTAGGTTTGCGTCGTTGGCGTTTAGATAATGCTATAATTGTTGACTAATTTTCGAAAAAAAAATAAAAATTTACTGGCTTCAGCGGGTGGCAACTCATTGCTTCTTTTCTTCGCCTTCCTAGCCGAAGATTGGGGAGTTGTTGAAGTTGGAGTAGAACGTGTTGACAAATTCAAAAGTTGAGCATTTCCATCTTAAAATCGACAAATTATGGGGTTTTTTTTTTCAATAAAAAAATGTTACCCTTTTCGCCATCTCGATTTTCTTCACCAATCAATAATTTTAAAACCGATGAATCAGTATTGTCGTAAATTTCACGAATGGTGTTTCGTCGCATTTTCTCAGAAAGTTGCTCAAACTTTTTATCGTTTTTCAACGCCTTATAAAATTTTTCGAAAGCTTCTTCTTGTAATACGATCAATTGTTCCTTGAATATTAATAATTAGTTAATTGCCTTGCAAGCATTTCAAACCTTCTCTTCAATTTTTCTTTCTATTTCTGGAAGTGTCGATTCAGATCTTTCAAGAAATGTTTGCATCATATCCGTTTGTCTTTCACTCAAATATTCTTTATATTTATCATCAAATTGTTCTAAGCCTTCCACATAAGCTAATACATCGCTTTTCCAAGAGTTCATACACTTTAATAGCTCTTTTGGGTTTTTTGACATTTTTTCAAATATTTTCTAAATATATTTTTTCGTTTTTTTTTTTACATTTTGGAATAAATCTACCTTAGGTTCTTCCGAACTTAATGTATTCTTATCAAGCTTTAATTGTTTCAAGTAATGAAACATTGCATTCGGTTCTGGCTGCTCTGGAAACTCGGGGAGGTAGGTCAGAATTTCCGGTATAAGAGCTAATTCCCTTAGAATTCCAATCAAAGAACCTGAAGCTTGATTGTTATTAATCAAAATTAAGATTAATTTATTACTTATTGAAACAGAATTTGTTAAAGGTATGAGAATAAGTACGAGCTTCTGAAGTTCGGTTAAGAAGAGTTTGTAGTTTTTATTGATGTCGGGCCGTCTTTCTATTAGCTGACTTATAGACATTTCAAGTTCAGCTTCAGACAAGTTTTCTTCGTTTTCAAAAAACTCAAAAACCTTCCATGGAGCCAACGACAATGGATTTTGTTTTAAATAGACATTCGTCGCATTCGCTAACTGATCTGAAAATGAATTGTTAGTGGAAAATCGCGTACTTTCATATTACCGTCCATAGTGTTCCAGGGATTTAGAGCTTAAAAATCGTTAAGCAACCGGTATTGATAATTTTCCAAAAGAATGCCACAAATTTCAATTCCTGAAATTCGAATTTTTCGCCTCCGGCGTGCGCGGAGTGGCTGCAAAATTCTGTGCCGCAGCTGGCGCTTTATTGAAAAGTGGGCGTGGTTCCCGTAGGGATGCCTTCTCGAATGCTGAGAGAAAAATCAAATCAACTCGTGATTTCACAACATGATTTTTTAAATCATTTCGAATGTACCTGATTATTTTTTGGCAATTTCAGGACGGTAGCGGTGTAAATTCATCACCGAAAATGCTCAATCTTCAAAAACGTATCAATGGGAACGACGAAGACAAAAAATACCTGGCCACGCGAATTGCTATTCGTGAAAAATTACTTGCACAAGGTTCGTATTCCTTAAGAAATGCATTTAATGACAGCTTTTTTGTTCAGAACTCAAAGACCTGGAAGTCAATCTTCGGAATCAAAAACTATGCAAGCTCACGCTTCCCTCAACGTCACAGCTACATGAGCTCGAGCTGACAGTCACTCCAAAGGTTTTGATTATTCAATTATTAATAATTAAAATTCGAAATTATCAGGAGGGTATCTACACCGACGGCGTGTTCAGATTCAAAATCAGCGTTCCGCCCGAGTACAACAATGTGGTATGATCGCAATTTTTTTACTAACGATCAAGATATTAATTCCAATTCCAGCCGCCACAAGTAAAATGTCTCACGCGTGTGTGGCATCCAAATATCAGCGAAGAAGGGAATGTGTGTTTATCGATTTTACGACAAAATTCATTGGATGCATTCGGCTGGAGACCTACAAGAAATATTACAGAGGTTAGACACATTGTCATTTTGAGAACAATGAGCTTTTATATTATCATCGCAAAAAAACAAGCGCCTTGCGTATTTATGGACCATCGCAATTTTTCGAAGCGGTAATTCAAATTCGAATTTAAAGAGTGGAAATTTGGATACCGTACTCTGGATAACCTGCGAAGCTAACTCACCGTAAATCAGCTCACGGTGCTCGTTCTTTTGCGAATCTAATACAACTTATGTTAGAATAATTTTTCAATTGCAGGTCGTTCACGGACTCGCTTCATTATTCACGGATCTCATCGACTTCGACGATGCTTTGAATGTGCAAGCAGCCACAATGTGGACTCAAAATCGCGACCAATTCAAGATGAGAGCTCGCGAATATATCAAACGCTATTGCTGACCCGGTGGCGAACGCGGCGTAATTGTAAATGTATTGTAATTTCAAATAACTTCATCATTTTTTTTTAGGAAATTTCCATAAATATTCATTTTCGAGAATTGATAAAACAAGATGATTGTGTAGATGAAACAAAAATAATAAATAGAACTTAAAATTTCGAAAAATGAAAATAACAGATTGATGGAAAACATGAGATCCGACTTCTTTAGATTGGCTTGATTTTGAAGTGGAGACCAATGAGTGAAAATACAAGACATTTCAAGTCTTGCACAAGATAGTAGAATGAGCGGAGACCATCCGGATCCTAAAATGCAAACACATATATTAAAATAATGCTTAATTAATTTATGTACCTTGCTGTTGTTCACGTCAGCGAGAGCTCCAATCTTTCCAGTGGTGAACGATATATGTTCATTATTGAACAAAATTTCGAGCTCTTGACGTCCAACTTTGTCCGGTTCTGGCCAGTTGGCGTCATCTTCCTGCATAATTTCCGAGTCCTCAATAATTCTCTTGAGCTCATTGAGAACTGCCTCTGAAACGGTTGCTTCTTTTCTGATCATCGTATCATTCTTGTAGTTTGAGTTGTTCGCATATCGAAGAGCTCCATTTGGGCGGAACTCGAATTCCAAGAATTCGTGCCCGAATTTTCCCTTAAAATTCACATTTTCAGTTAGATTAAAGGATCGAAGACATTTTTCCGAATAATTTGTATTGCCAGCGTCAAATGACTATTCGGTGGCGGGAAATTCAATTTCGCAAAATCACTTCATATCTACGAAGTTGGAAATTTACGCGCGGAAAAATATGTATGTCAAAATGAAGAGAACGCAGACACACAAACGTTTGTTCGTTTCGATACCCCTGACAAATAGTCAATATATTTTTAAAGATTTCTTTCAGTCCTTTGACGCCAACAATAATTTCTGTTCACCACCTTATTACCTTGTGTCCAACATAGTATCTGACGTAGAAGTCGTTATTCTTGGCTTCGTCTCCACTCATTTTTTCTGCAAACAATTGATAAATTTAAGTAATCGTTAAAACGAGACATTAAAGTGATATGTGGGCGGTAAAGAAACCGGAAAAAAACCAATAGGAATTCAGATATAAAACTGTGAAGATAATTTATTCATATTGCGAAATAATTTTGGAATATATAAGATAATGTTAAATGCAATTTACAAAATGTTGAATAAAAGTACATGAAATAATTCGGGGCGTATCAATTTTCAAGCCAGAGCCAAAAACTTCGCGCGCAGCAACGAAGTGAGAGACAAGCGAAAATTTCGAATATCGGCGTGTCTGCACTAATGAGGGGTCGGTGTTTGCACGCAATGCCCAACACTCGACGACAACGCCATTTCAATTATTGTGGGGGTTTTTTTGATAGACAAGAGATCACAAATAACACAAATATGTGTTAAATAAAAACGGGATAAAAATTGAAAACAGCTAAAATAAATAAACGTTAATTCGCAGCTTCTTCTGGATCCACTCTCGTCTTCTTTGGCTCTGCTTCTTCGGCAATTAACGGGCTTCCGGCCATTCTCTTGTTGTTAAGCTAAATTTTAGGATTTATAATAGGTGGTAAGAAAACATTTTACTTGAACATCTCTAGACGGCTCATGCTCATCATAAAATTCGGCTTCGTGCTCAACCGACAAATCTCTTTCCACACTCGACTCGCGAACATCCGGATCGAAATCATCTTCTTCGTACGAAATGCTTCTATCATAAGTGCGAACGATCGGCGATTCATCGAGCAGCGGTTGCATTTGAACAGACGGTGCCGTGTCAAGTTGTCGCAGATTCTCCATTATGACCCTCTGAAAGTGTTGTGTGCTCAAGTTTTCACCTAATTATTACAAACCATGGTGTTGTCCAAGTAATCCGAGGTATTCTGATTAATCATGCTCGATGGCGTTATGTGAAGCTTATAATCGGGTGTGAAATATTCAAAATAGTCGTTGTATGGAATATCTTGACAAATAATGTAATGAAACGATTATACATACATATAAAGAAGAAAATTACCGTTGGTTATCGGTGCATCGAGAGCAATCGATGTCTCATAGCACCAACACCGCGAAACATTGCGGATTGTGTATCCGCCTCCACCGACAAGCATCAACGGCACATTAAACGTCTTCATGAATTCGACACATTTTCCATGACCTGAAATATTTAGTTTTATACCGGTTTTTAATAGTGTCGATTTATTAAAAAGTCTTAAAAAAGCGTGGCTGCCAGAATCATTCGCCGCGAAATAGTACGTCCCATTAATCCCCGCATACGCAAATATTTTTGAAAATAAAACAACTCGCCGGAATAAATGGGAAGACAACTATTGATTCTGGTACAGTTAAAAATAAGTTTCAATGGAAATTGATCGTAAAATTTAGATGAATGACTCAGGTAAATCGAATAAAATATTTTGAGATTCATTGAGAAACTAACGTGTCTCTATAATATTTTCGATTTTTCTCAATCAACTTTAGAAATTATTATAAGATTTTAGAACTTATAGAGAAAATTTAGAATTTTCTCAATAAATTTTGAAAAATCTTATAGTCGGCGGCCGGCGACTGCTGTACGCGGGTAGATTTACGCGCATGCGCCTTGAAAAGTTCTCTCTCTCTCATGTGAACGCTTATTTCGCTGTTTTACGTGAACGATTTATTTTTTCCTGATGACTTTCGCATTTCTTTAAATTTCTAACGTCGTTCGATTTAAAAATTATCAAACTGACCCATAAAATGTGAAATAACGAGTTAGTTTAAGTTTAGCGATTCTCAAAATGTTTTAGAAAGCATAAATAAACTTTAGATTTTCTCAAAATTATTTTGAGTTTATTATTGAATATTTGACTCTCAAAATATTTTATTTGATTTGCCTGAGAGTGAAAAAAATCACGGATTGACCTATTCATGAAATTTAGTTTTTTTACAAAAAATGTTATAAACACCCAATTTTCCACATGCAGGATTATAAAAAACGCACTTCTAATCTAATTTTTTTTTTACATTTTTCATAAAAAATGCATTTGATGAATAGGTCCATAAGTAAATGGTAGGAAAATGCATGAAAACAAATCCAATAAAAAGCATAACTCATTTTAATTTTGTCGGTTGTTTTTTTTTCGCAATTAATTTAAACATTTTTCACTTTCTATCTAGTTCCGTTCTATTATTGAACACGTAATTCATGTCGCAGAAGCGGTATTTTTTGGTACGTTTCTTTAAACACGAATAATCGGCGCCAGGAAATAGTAGTAGATTTATAAGAATGTCTAGTACGTACAAACTGCTTATTTTCCATTCTAGAGATAATGTCGAAAACTAATTGTAATTTTTAATTTCAAGGAAATTATATAGAAATGTAATAACGATCAACAAATCAACAAGAAAAAAATTCGACATCCATACCTTTTAGGGTTAGATTAAAACATCCCAATCGATCTCCTGTTAGTGAGTCAGCTCCGCATTGTAGCACAATAGCGCACGGTTGGAAGTGTTGTACAACTCTTGAAATCACTGGTTGGAAAATTTTCTGAAAAACTACGATTTCAAAAATATGTTTCATTTAATCACCTCATAAGTGGAATCATCGATACCATCACGAAGTGGGAAATTCAGAGCATAGTGTTTTCCCTTATCAGCCCCAATATCCTGTGATTATTCAATTATGGGGAATATCAGATGGCGAAACTACCTTCAAATCGCCAGTTCCAGGGAAATATTCTCCATACTTATGAAATGAAACAGTCATAACGCGATCTGTCGTGTAGAAAGCTTCCTCGACTCCGTCACCATGATGAATATCAATATCAACGTAAAGAACACGCTAAATAGATATTAATAGAAAATTTTGACTTTTTAAAAAAGAAAACCTGATGACATTTTAAAAGCTCCAAAATTGCTAGAACAATATCATTGCTGTAACAAAATCCACTGGCTTCGCTCTTTTTGGCATGATGAAGACCACCCATCCAATTAATCGCAATTTCTGAATCATTTCGATTCAAGCGAGCAGCAGCAGCTATTGATCCCCCACAAGAAAGCTGACAAAACTCATAAACTCCATCAAAAACGGGACAATCCTAAAAATTGAATTTAGTCCGTAGAAAAAAAACCTATTATCAGTTACTTCTCCAACATTAAAACGAGCCATTTGCGTGGCAAAATCTGTAATATTATCCGGACGAATATCCTTGAGAAAATTCATATATTCATCCGAATGATACCGTGTCATTTCCTCGAATGTCGCTGGCTTTGGTCTCTAAAGATATTCCGAAATTTGTTGATTTCATTGATTCCAATTAAGGAATAGTGATTGAAGACTACCGTGGGGCGTTGTGTAAAAATTTGAACTACGAAATTTAGTCGCGCGATGTTTTGAACGTTGGCTGATATCAAGCACATATGAAGATAATTACAGTATACATCAAAGGCGCAAACAGAAAATTGTTGATTTCGCGCTAATAATTTAAACAGATTTCAACACATGGAATCAGGGCTGTGCGGCAATCGGAAATTTCGGCAAGTTGCCGCAAATAAAAATTTCGGCTACTAAATGTTTTCAACGATAATACGAAATATAAATACCGAATTTTCACGGTATCCCAAATTATTCAATGCACATTGATTTTTGTTTCGCCGATTTGTTTTTTGATATCAGATTGCCGAAAATCAAAATTTCGGCAATCCGGCAATTTGAAAATCGGCAATTTCATTGCCGCACATCCCTGGTTTGAATCAGGGCTGTGCGGCAATCGGAAATTTCGGCAATTCGGCAAATTGCCGAAAATCAAAATTTCGGCAATCCGGCAATTCGGCAATTTGCCGATCGAACGCTCTCTTCGGCAATTCGGCAATTTGAAAAATCGGCAATTTCGGCAATCGGCAATTCCATTGCCGCACAGCCCTGGTTTGAATATCCGACAGTGGACAGTCTTCGACTTGTTTCAGAACAAAATATCGAGATACTTACAAATACTTCAAGCTTCCGATATAGCCCGTAGTTTAGAATTAGATTGTGCGTCATACGCATTCTGTGAGGCTTCATTGGATGCCCTTGACCATAATAGTAATTCCCAATGTCGCCATCGTAGTAATACGCTACACGTGCTTTTGAATGTGATAACTCCATTCTGCAAAAAATTCTCATAATTATTCGAAATTTAATGAGAAGCTTTTTACAAAATTGAATATTAATAATTTTTGAAGCGAAAGCAAAAATTTTTTAATAGGATAGTTTAACACGTATGAAAGATTTTCTTAACCAAAACGAAATTTTTAGCAACTGCCACCAACGTGGCATACGATTTGTAATGAAAAATTGTTTCGAATAATTCGAAAACCATAACAAACGTGAAAAATGCGCAGGCAAAAGTCGAATAATTTAAAATCACCGAAATCGTCGTGGAAGAGCATTTGCTCTTTTTCTCGGCCACCTTCGGCGGCCACGTCGTTAACATACACTTTATGACCAAAAAAAAATACAATTTTAAAACAACCAAGGAGACCAAATTATTAAAACCGACGATGCAGGCAATAAAATGATATCAAAACATGAATATCAATGAATTAATTTAATAAATAATGAAAAAATGCAAGGTAAATATTGGAATTTAATAGCGAATATAAACAAGAATTGTTTAATGTTTCCGTTTGACTAGTTTGTCGACGAATTGCTCAAGAACGGTGCGAAGCGGTGAAATCACTTCAGGAATTTCGGATATACTCTGTTTTATCTGCAAATTTCATCAATTGTTTAAAAAAATCCAATAAAAAGGAATACCTGTTTAGAAAAATGGGTCTCGAAACGTCTAAATTCATCGGCCAACTTAAGTCGATCGAATAATTCCTTAACTTCAGCCACATTTTCCTCGTCCGGTGTCCCATATATCTTCTTGAATCTTTCAAAAAGTGTCTGGTCTTGTGATTCGACAATCTTCTGCACCGCTCTCACTGCCAGCCAACTACACTTTCCATCCTAAAATTAGAACCTTCAAAAATATTTCAAAATTTTTAAAACCTTAATATCGGTTCCAACTTTTCCAGTAACACTTGGATCCCCATAAACATCGAGAAAATCATCTTGAGACTGGAAAAGGAATCCAATTTGATAAGCGACTTTCTTGACAGAACCGTGATATCCAAGGATATCCGACATTAAAAGGGACATCTGGAGTGGATGGAATACTGTATAATGCGATGTTTTGTGTTGAACGAGAAGTTCGTATCTTGAAAATACAAAATAATGTTTGAAACACAAAAATAATTAGGTACCTATCCCAATTAAAGCTTGTTACGGAATTAGAAGAAGCAGTATCCAAAGCTTGTCCGATTAAGGTCATTTGCTTCGACTGAAAATCAATTTTGGCATTACTTCTCTCATTTTACCTTATTACCTTTCTATAAGCTTCACATAACCGATCGACGTTGACATGACCGGCAAGGGTAATTCGCAACAGATCCTCGACACAGGAATCCATGATGAAAGCATCGTTGATAGCACTCATTCCGACACCTTCCTACAAATTTTGCAAATATGCACAAAAGATTGTCTAGATTTCTAGAAAACCCTTCTATACCAGCAGGTATTGCCTCTCCTTGTTTCCGAATTATCCATAATATCATCAACAATGAGGTAGAAGCTTTGAATCTAAAAAGCAAATAATAATAATAATAATATATCGCTTTTCGAAAGAAATAATACAATTTCCAAAGTGCATGCTGATTCGACGACCGCATTCAATTCCGGTGTTCCTTGTTTTAAATGCGGCTGAAGAGCACGAGTGGCTTCTACGCAAAGCGCCGCTCTTGAATATTTTCCTCCAAGAACCGTGCTATCGAATAACTAAAATAAATATGGGTCTCGAGACGACAAAATAAAAAAAAAACAACATACATTTCTCGTTCTATATTGTAGAATATCAAATTCTGGACCATCGCGAGGTAATTTCGAGCATATTACTCCAACAAACTTCTTTTTTACCTCGCCTAACGCCGCTTCGACCAATTTGCGGCTAATCGACATATCTGAACTTTTGGCATTTCTTTTAACCGAAATATATTTTTTTCAAGATAAAATATGACTTTAGGTGCATTAGGCAAACATTAAAAAAACCAAAATTCAATAAAATATTACAAAAGCTGTTCAATTATTATTTACAATGCTGAGAGATTTGATATCGGCAAACTGAAACAGAAACAAAAAGGCAATTGATGAAAAAACAACTGAATAAATTATGAGTTAAATTACATGAGCACCTTAATTAATCATCCCATTCATCATCATCTGCTCCTTCTTCGCTACTACTGTCATCATTACCAAGGACTTGGTCCATTCTTCTCTTGAGAATAGCAGCCACGTCGTTAGTTTCAAGAGCAGCCTTTTCAGCGGCAGCATCTTCAGCGAGACGGACCTAGCAATTTAATTAAAACGTTGACGAAGAAATTATAACGAAAAGATTAATTGCGATAATGGTACCTTTTTAAGTTTAATGCCACTTTGTATTTGGGCTAAAAGATCACTTCGAGCATCAGTGGGCTTTGCAGGAGCAGCCCCGACAGAAGCTTGACCATTGGAATCAGCTTCGGGCTGAAATAAAATAATAGTTTCGCGATATGTTTTTTATAGAAAAAATTGTCTACAGCGTTAGAACGACCATCAAAAACAAAAGGTATATAAAACTCACCCTGGTTGATGAGAAAGTTGCTGCAGATGATGGTTTGCTGAGGTTTGAAGGGATTGGCGGAGGTGGAGGGGGTGGAGGAGGAATCTGAAACGAACACAGGGTACACAGGGGCAGAGAGCAGGTCGAAAAGCGGCTACTTGGTTGAAAAGTGCACAAAGTTTAAATCTTACATTCGCAGGTTCAGCGCTTGGCTCGACGAGCTGTATTGCAGTAGGCTGCTCAACAGGAAGTTGATGAACTATGGACGCGTGCATCAGCAATGGCGGCGGTGGCGGCGGAAGCTCGTCATCATCGTCATCAATGGAAAGAATCGACATGTCTGGAGGGGGGAGATGGTCGAGATTTGAGACGGACTGAAACTTTACAAATAAACACGAAACACTTGGTGAATTGGAAAATGGGTTTTTTTTTTTCGTAATACTGTCCATTTCATACCTTTCCTTCTTCCCGAGGTCGCACTGGACTGTTTATAGAAGGATTTGCACTAATCTGACGAGTTATGCCGATTTGATTAGAAGATATAGCAGGAATCGATTGATGTTGTTGATTGTGAATAGACATTCCAAGAGGCGGCATCATACTATGAGAATGATGGTTTTGCTGGAATTTTTCAGTACAGAGGGGAACAAAGGAACATAAAATGACAATTACAGATTTGCTTTATATGAACTTTATACAATGATTTTATATGATATTCTCACCTGATTTTTAAAGTTGAGCTGAAGGCCAAGAGCTTGAGGAGCTTGGTACTCTTCGGGAAATGAGAACATCTCATTTTGTGGCATTCTGACGGCTCTGGCTCCATTCCGCATCCGAGCGCTATCATTAGCATGATGTGCACCTTGAGCGTATGATCCAGCGGGAATTGTTTTTTGTCGACGATTCTTTTTCGGGCTTTTACTACCATCTCCTGGTGATTTCACTCGTCGTGGGCGCTCTGTCACCTCCTTCAATGTCTCTTTTTTCCACAAATCGAAGAAAAATGAAGGATTTGTGTAAAGACTGAGTGCCCGAACATTACTTTCCCTAAAAAAACTGGTATAATTCCAAATTTATAAACACTTAAACAAATTTTGCCTGTAAGGATTCAATGCGTCAAGATCTGGAGGAGGATCACACTTCGAATAACGCTCGGCTAGTGCTACTGGCAAAGTACTTCTATCCAATATATGTTGATCAACAAGCATTGAGCTTTTAAATGCCTTCCGCATATTTGCTTCATTTAAACTAGCTGAAAGTTGAATACTAAACAAGAACACGAGGAAATGATTACCCTGGTCGTTACTGGAATCTAACTGAGTTACTTTCGTGTGTAGACGATCAATGCGCTGCTCAAGAGTGTTAGCTTTGTGATAAATAATCATTGCATCATGGTAGATTTCCCCGAAAATGTTTTCTGCGTGTTGACTTCAAAGTTTAACCATTGAAAATTGATGTTTTAAATTTCGCTACCTCAAAGAGCTCAACTGCCTTATAAGATTGGCAATTGTTCCATTTGCAGTGCACTGAAGTTCATCTCTTTGTACTGAGGCCGGTAAAACTTTCCGACTAATGTCAACTGGAGATACTGCACGCTTTGTGAGAGGCATAAACTGCCTGAAAAATCTGCGCCTTATCGTTTGAAAAGATGATAAGAAGATGATTCATCATGTTACGAAACTACAATGATCAACTATGAAAATCGGTGTGTCACAGAGAGAGAGAGAGAGAAAAACTATATCAAATACTTTCTCTTATTTTATTTGGAACATTTAAAAAGTTTTTAAATGCTCTGTTTTAAAAATTGATTTTATTCTACAATAAAATCATTTTAAATTTTAAAAAATTCGTCGAATTACTTTCATAAAGTGTTAATGTTAATCTCTAAGAAATAATGCAACGGTTTATAATATAAGTTTTAAAGTAAAAATACTGTTTAAAACTATTAAATCATGAAAAAACTATTTTTTAATTAACAATTAATATTGTAATTTTATAATTTTATTTAAATCTGTTTGGCCATTCATTTTTAAAATCAATAATAAAAAATTGATTGAATCATAAGAAGAATGTTAAAAATTTGAATAATAAAGAAAAAATGGTTTAAAGGGAGGCACTCCTCGTAAATCGACAGCTACATTGCGGTCGCATTGTCGCTTTGGGACCTCGTGGTTGTTTATGTTCGATTTTTAGGACGCCGCGTTGGACACGTTCTCATTCTCGTCACGAGTTTCTCATTCACCAAACCAATCGTCAACCATGTCTGCCGGTCGCCAAGGATTCTCCGTTTACGGTTTGTTTTCTTTCCAGGGTTGCAGAAAAACGGTAAAGCGATCGCTTATGCGATAAAGCAAGTTTCGAAGAGATCTTTTGCTATTTAACTGAGTTTGAAAATTCGAAATTTGGGATGTTCCATGTTAGGTTTTCACTAAGTGACTGTCTCCATCTCCTAGGGCTTTGTCGGCATTCGTTCTCCATGGTTCATTCGTGTACCTCGAAAACTAACCGATATTTCAGGTAGTGTCCCTGTAGTCCCCCTGGTTTAAAAAAGTGGCCGTGATGGCTACAATGGAGATGAACACTTCACGACACCGCAAAAGAGACGCCGAAGTCTTAAAATAAAGAGGGTAAATTATACTGAGATTTGTCCATAGTCTCCTGATTAGTCTAGAATAGGGTGCATTCGTTATGTAAGCGTGCATTATCACTGTACGTAACTGGTATAAGGACGTTTAATTGAACAGGGTTAATAGCGTATTTTCAGTCGGAAACATTCCATACCAAGCTACCGAGGCCGACATCGGAAACTACTTCAGCCAAGTTGGCCAGGTTTCCAACGTTAGGTAAGAGATATCGCCTCCGGTCAATGATTCAAAACAATTTTTAGAATTGTCTTCGATCGTGAATCTGGACGCCCAAAGGGATTCGGATTCTGTGAGTTCGCTGAGGAGGCTGGAGCTCAGAGAGCTGTTGAGCAACTCAATGGAACTCCATTCAACGGAAGAAACCTCCGTGTCAATTTCGCCAACAACTAAAGCGTTAAATGAATGAGATTTCACTGTACACAATATTCTTGCTGTTTAGTTGTGATCTCTCGACCATTCCTATAATACTCCCCACATTGTTTTACTGCATCATTACTTTACAAAATATAATCGATTTCCAAGTTCCGCAAATAAAACATTGATATTAAATATTGTTCTAAGTTCTCAGATGGTAAAAACTTCAGATCTTACTTGTGTTTATAAAAGCACGTAAATGCAATGGTAGTTGAAGGAATGGCATCAAAACGAACTCAATCGCTGACTAAAGTGCCAGCCATGTTTTTGGTGCGTAGCGGATCTACGAAAGATTTTAATAAGCTAAATTTAGAAGAAGCAGAAATTTACAATCCCTGAAGATGATGGATCCCAAAGAGAATGGAAAATAATATCATGGAACGTTGCAGGACTGCGTGCATGCGTAAAAGTAGATTAGGAAAAAATATCAATATATTGGTCAACTTTTCCAGAAGAACGATTTTAGCGAAATTCTTGCGGAAAAACCTGACATTTTGTTTCTTGGAGAAACAAAATGTAAAGAATGGCCCCCAGAAATAGAAGAAATCTTCAAGGTATTCATTTTAAGCAGAAATCGATAATGATTCCAATGCTAATTTTCTTTGCTAAAAATCGAAATCAGTTTAGGAATACAAAAAGACATTAGTCGTTTCGAAGGAAAAGAGTGGAGGCTATGCTGGTGTTGGAATGTTGACGAAAGTCGCTCCAATAAAGGTTAATTTTAAATGATCGGTTGTTTCTCCGACAATCCTAAAATATCCAGATTTCTCAAGGAATCGGAGAAGAAGAGTTTGATACAGCTGGAAGACTAGTAGTTGCCGAGTTTGCACAGTTTTTTTTCGTTGGTGCATATGTTCCAAATTCTGGAGCCAAGCTCGTCGCACTTGAAAAACGCGGGCGTTGGGAATCGCTGTTAACGAAAAAGTTGAAAGAACTAGATGCGCAGAAGCCAGTAATTTACGGGGGCGATTTGAATGTGGCCCATAATGAGATTGATCTGAAAAATCCGGACTCTAATCGTAACAAGACCGCAGGATTCACGGACCAAGAACGCGGATGGTTTACTGATTTACTGGCTTCCGGATTCAAGGACACGTTCCGTGAAATGCATCCAGAAGAACAACAATTTACATTCTGGTCGTATATGAACAATGCGAGGAGCAAAAATGTCGGATGGCGTCTCGATTATTTCGTTGTCAGTAATCGGATAATGGATAATGTTAGTATTAATTTCTCGTAAAACTTATCTTTTTCACAATTTTTATTAATAAAATTTCAGGTAAAACACTCGAAAGTCCTTTCGTCCGTGATGGGAAGTGACCATGCTCCAATTGCGCTGAAAATCGATTTTTAAACAATTTCACAACTTGTAAAATAACCCAATTACGATCTCTAACCGCTCACATTTCACAATACACAATATTTATTCACCCGTACATATTATATACAAGTCGAAAAATTAGCTTCGCAATTGTGCCAGTTTGGCTTCAAGGTCATCGAAAGTAGCCACTGTCGGTGTTGCAGTGGAAGAGCCCGTTGGAATTGCCGGCACATTTGAGAGCTGAAGTAGCTATTGAGGTTTGAGAAACAAGCTATTCATCTTACTTTGTTGTTCATCTCGATGCCGATTTCATCGAGAACTTGATTCACAATGGCATCCTGCTCTTCAGCATCGCCTGGAGAATCTAACATCGAATCCAAGGCGTCGTTCATCATCTCCTCAGTCAGACCCATCTTTTCCTGTGCCATCTGAAACTCGCGCATATTTCGAGCAACCTTTTCCAAAGGCATCTGCTTCTCCATTGCTTTCATCGTCTTTACAGTGGTGCCCATTGCAGAAGACATTTTCGCCATACTGTTCATATGACTGGAATGGGAAGAAAAAATAATTTTAGAGCAGTTAGAAGCAATGTTACCTATTCTGCGCTTGAACTCCGCTTATTTTCGCACTCATTCCAACGCTTTTCGCCTTGTGATTTCGGAGTTGGACAAGCTGTTTTGCGAGTTGGCGAGCAGCATCAGTTTGCCCTTTTTTAGCAAGTTTCTTGATTTCTTCTTCCTAAAAATTACAAAAATACCTCATTTTGATATTGAATCAAATATCTAACCAATTCTTTTTCTCTCCGCTCCAACTGTCTTCGATCAGATTCCAATTCACGATTTGTTTTGCGCAATTCCCGGGTGTTTGTACGCATTTGCTCTGAAATTCCACTTTTCATATTTTATATTTACTTTTGAGTATAAAAACTGAAAAGTGCAATTTATATCAAATGTTTGATTCAATTCGAAAATTCTTTGCGTTGTAATCATTTGCACAAATTAACCGTAAACGAACCTTTAGGATCGGGCTTCGAGAAGAAATTCATCGCAATTCACCTAAACGATCAAATAGAAAAATTCGGATAAGAAAAACGAATGGATGAGTCATCATTTGTTTGTCAACCTGGGTCTCTTGGTTGTCAGATATTTCGAAATGGCGAAAAACATGTACGAAACGAAATTTATGACAAATTACAGTTTTATATTGAAAGAAAGAAACAGAAAACAAAGAAAAAAGAAAACAACGAACCTACAGCTATCTAGTCAAACAACGACACCAGTATCAATTAAAGGGATTCAACAATTATTTATTAATTAAGCGGTTTTCCACGTCCGGCCTTTTTGAAACTTGTCGCGTCGCGTTGGCGTAAATCAGCCAATGATGGTGGAATTGATTTGTTTTCTGCAAATTCCTTTTGATTAATTCTACAAATGCACAATGTTACCTTTATAATTCTTCAAAACTTGTGATATCGCCGATTTTTGTCCTGGTACAACGGGTGCTGGAACAACGGCTGGAATATTGAAAAGTTTGCGTATCGCTGGAACATGGAATGCTCCAGCGTAGATCAAAGACATCACGTTAGAGGCGGTCCAATAAACACAAAGTCCCTAAAGAAGAAACAACGTTTTTTTTAAATTAAATATTTATAACTTACCGTAGCGAATTGCGAGGAAACTCCAAAAATGACAACCGGTAGTCCCCATTGCATGAAAACGCGCATCATCGCCGGCATTTGATCCGACGTTGTACCCATTTCGATGCCGACTTTCGTCACAAGAGCCATTGTGGCTGCCGAAATGAATGGAAGTGCGAAATATGGATCGGTGGCAGTGAGATCGGTGAACCAGAGCGTTCCGCCGGTCGACAGTCCCGGATAACTAACTTCGACCATTTTTTTAATGGCGAAAAATTGTGTGGCGAACACAGCACCATTGGCCAGCATGATACCAAATTGGCGGAACAATCGGATATCCTTGGATTTGAAGAAATCGCGCTGCTCAATAAGAATTTGTTGTTCTAAAAAATCAAATTTCAATTATTAATTTTTCTCATTCGTACGTAATAGCTGATTGTTCTCTTTTCTCGCTTCTTCAATTCGCTCTCGAAACTCATTGAGCTCTTTTCTGTACATTGACTGCTTGGCGACAAGCTTTTGCGACATAATCGGAACCCCAATGAGCAATAATCGAAGAGCAACCGTCGCTGAGACGATAGTAAGCCACCACGGCAGATCAAAATAATTGTGAATCCCTTCAAGAGCGACACGGAAATACGACGAAGGTTTGTACCACGAGAAAAGACCAAGCTCGTCGAGAACTGATTCGCCAGACTGGAAATTAATCACACGAATAGTTATTTATTGATTTATAACAAACCTCAATCATTTCTTCAATTGTTCGTCGAGGAGGTGGTGGAGTTGGGATGGGTGGCAAATCCGAAGCTAGGGGAGTCTTAAAATAATGTTTTATTCAGAGGTTCGCAAAATTCTTAATAATGGAAACAATGTGCTTAAAAAATCATCATTTTTTAAAGTTTTCATTATACAGTGCTCCACATAACTATATATACCCCATCCCAATTATGTCGAATATCTCAAAAACGCGAGTACCTCCAGAAATGATTTCAATTGGAAAAATATGCGCATTTATTGGACATAAATCTCATCGAGAAAAATGTCTGCGGATTTATCGTGAAGAAGATTTACGATGACAACAAGTGTTTTTATTCGATTTCGGATCTCAAAAAGGCAATCGTGGAAGCTTGGAAGCTTGTCGATCAACAGCTTCTTGACAATCTTTATTAATCAATGGACAGTCGAATTTTTGACTGAAGGCCCAGTTAGCTATTAAAAGTTCATTTTCTTTCAAATTCCAACTCTCGATACCTTATTCTGTGTTTTTTTTTATCAAGTGGTTATATAGTTATGTGGAAAAATTGTTTCCACTTTTTGTGAAAATGACGAAATTTTTTAAATTGCTATTTTTTGTTGAATTTTGTGAATGTAACATGAAACTAATAATAAATGCGCATATTTTTCTAATTGAAACCATTTCCGGAGGTATTCGCGTTGTCGTTAAAATTGGCATGGGTATATAGTTATGTGGAGAGGAGCACTGCATATATTTTTTGAAAACCAACGAAAATTTCAAATTTGTTTCGCGTACCGCTGTTTCAGAAACTCGAAACACATCCGCGGTTGAAACGTTTCTCGTCTGACATGTCACTATCAACCGACTTCTGGCCGGAATTCGAACGAGATTTCTTGCCGCGGTGCGCAATGGCACGGAGAGCATCTAAAACCGAAGTCTCAATATTCATTCAATAATTCATTTTACGGAGGTAGTAGAAGGGTTCAGAAACCCTGAAAATCAGGCAAATTTCACGACATCTGCACTCGAATCGCGGATTTATTAAGCATTTTACATACATACATGAGACCAATTAATAATACAATGGATTGAATGTAACCCAATGACCCTCAGTTTTCTTCTTAGCATCTTCACATGTTGTGAACAACTTCTTGTATGTATCAGATTTTGTTGGATCCGACTGGATATCAGAAACGTCGGCTTTTCTTTTTCTGCTCGCATCGCTAGTTGCTTCTACCTTCTTTTTGTTAAGCTTCTCGCCTGAAAGAACTCTTTCTTAATACCATGCGTTTTAAAGTCTCAAACTTACCATTCGTCATAGTTGAACTTGAGCTAGGTTTCGCTTCAACTTCAACTTTTCCAGACTTCTTCGCTTCTTTCGCCGCCTTCTTTGCAGCTTTTTCAGTTTCCCAACGAGCTTTGTACAGCTCTAATGTTTGCTCGTCGGGATTGAGGACCACTATTTTCTCTGGATCATACGGTCCGCCACAAACATGACAATTATCACATTTGACTTCTTGTTGAGCTTTTTCCGAGTACACACAACCGCACTGCCAGTTCACAACAAAATTTTGGACGCCGTTCATCGGAGTATTTGTGATTGGGCACATGAATTGAGTCTGTCATCGTTCTTGTTTAACTTTCCTTAATTATAGATATCACTTACTTGATTAACATCGTTGTATTCATCGCCCTTAACATCTTCTCCCTTGTACTCCTTGTTCTCGGCGAGTTTCAACTCGACAAAGTCTTTTGGTCCTTTGATATGCGCAGCAACCAGAGACATAGCAATGGTCTTGCTCAAAATCGCGTTGATCACATCTTCTTTGTTGTAAAGTTTGCCAAATCGGCAAGCAATTACCGGCTTCTGAATGAAATTGAATCAAATTTGAAGCAAATTTGGTTCCTAATATATACCCTCAACGGTAATTGAGTTAATTGACAATTTTTCCATTTTGTCGCATCTTTAACGTGTTTTGCAATCTTTTCCTTTTTCTTTCTTTCCTTCACAAGCTCACACCGTTTCGGAATAGTTCCTCCATCCGCTCCCATGCTGGCGTTCGATTCTAGATAACTAAATAACTCGATATAAAAAAATGTCGAAAACACGTGAAATTGTTGTCATTTCATATCCATAATTGGTAAGAAATAAGCATGGAAGAAAGTGACAAAGATGTAAATTCTATTCGAGAGCTGGAGGAATCTGAAACTCCAAAAACATGCTTTTATTTCTCTTTAAAGGTTGATATCGCGAAAAATTGGAAAAACAATAAAGATTTGATATTAGGTCTGGCTGTTCATTTATTCAGTGTGGTCATTTTTATTCGGAATTATACTCATTTTTATTACAGTTTACTACAAGTAATCCAAGTTTTTAATAAATTGCCAAGCGTTTTTAGCGGGGACCATGTCGCGATAATGATAACTCGTTACGTTGGAATTTTATACGTAATCCTTTTTTCGATTTTAGCAACAATTAAATTTTTTAGCTCGTTGTATGCGTACTGAGTGGTGTTTCAATTTTTCGAAAATCGATTGTGGTTTATTTCATTTTATTGATTTTTACGGTATATTTGCTTTTTTAAGTAGTTGTTTTCTATTAAATATTAAGATTGCGGTCACATTACTCTCAGCAATTTCAATAGTCGGTATTATTTTCACTCTTACCGGTAAACTTCCGAAATCAACACCCCTAACGAGCAAAGGTTACGACAGATAATTAATGCACAATGAAAATTAATTTCAGACAATATTATCGAATGGGTTAGCCTCGTATTCACTGTTTTTGACTTTTTCTTAAGTGTTGTTATGTGCTCAGTATTTTTGCAGCTTATTTGGTTAGAGAAATGCTAAAAATATAGAAAATAATTAAGTTTTAGTCAAGCGAAGGATGAGGATACAATTCGGGATTATGGAAATTCCCCGTCTCAGATTCATGCAAAATCAGAAGAAGGAGAAAAAAGTTCAATTGTTTAATGGCACTTTGAAAATAAAACATGAAAAAAATTGAAAAATTGAGTGGAATATATATCACGGCGTTCACACTAGTGGGATTTACCTGAAATGAAAACTCAAACTGTGTCAGTGGTCGATTGTTGGCGTCTTTGACGCGCAGACGAATTTTTTAAAAATCGCCAGGTTTTGGCTCATTTTTCAAGTTTTTTGAATTTTTCTCAAATTTTAACAAAAAAGTGCACCGACCACGTTTTTCGCAAGGCTTTTTTCTATCGAAAAAGCTTTACTATAATTCAATCGGATAAGTATTCGGAGGTCCGTAGTTTTTTAAAGATTGAACTGTAAAAATATTCACATTTCTTTTCTCTGTTTTTTCACTCTCTCTTTTGTTAATATCATTTATAGTTATATTATATGGTTTGATTTATACGATTATGTTTGTTAATACTTGGAAAAACATTTCATAGTTGTTTATTTTTTAATTTTTTTCGCAAATTTTAAATGTAAATAGTGTGTCATTTCGGCGGAGAAGTTGCAAGAGATTCTCTATAATTTTTTGTTGTTTTTTTTTTTAATTTCGTTAGTTCTTACGTTAATTTACCGTTTTCAGCTTCTTTTTTCGTTATTTATCTCTCTCGCGTCATTATCTACTCGCATTGAATTCATTTATTGAATTCAGATAAGCACTCCATCTCGAAAATCAAAAGCTGGCGGAGTGATGAAACGATATCACGGACAATTCGCTTTTCGAGATTTTTTTAAACTTCCGAATTACTCCAAAAGACCAATGGAAAGACGTCCTCAGCCCAAAAATGCCTTTTTTTTTTAGCTATTTGTGTTGTATAACATCAAAGTGTTCTTTTCAAGCTGCCTAATGAAATCGGTAAAGAGAATCTTGTTAAATGTATTTGTTGATTATCCATTTGTTTCCAAATTGATAAGTGTATTTTTTCCCTATTAGTTTTGCAATTTTCCAAATGTCCTTATATCCTCTTTTTCCGAATTCAATCTCTCTCGCGTCTTTATCTACTCGCATTGAATTCATCTGCTACATATCATCAATTTTTATATCATAATTCAATTATGTAGTATTTCTTTCGTTTAATTGATGGTTTTATCATTTAAAAATGTTATATGTTTAAAAAAGATCCGATATAAATTAAAATAACTTATTTAATTTATAACTAAATAGACCATAAATTGCGGTGAATCTGATCCACCCGAAGAAATATAAAAACTAATCGTTCTTATTAAAAAAACGATCCATTTTGAGAATGTTTCTAATTTATTTCACAAATTTAATTTGTTGAATTTATGCACCGGAATAGCGCTAAGCTGCAAGTGCGCTCCATTGAGAAAAATCTTTTTTCATGTACAGGGTGTCATTTAAGTTCCCGCACAACTTTGAAGACGTATATTTCTGAAACTAAAAGTCCAAATCAAACGAGACTCAAAATATTTTTTATCTATAGTATAACAAATATTTATCTATTAACTCTTTTAGATTCGGCCTCCTTTCGCAGCTATGACTTCACGGAAACGCTTCGGGTAGGATGCGACTGTGGTACGCAGGTATTCGATGGAAAGATTGTCCCATTCCGCCAGTAATGTCTTCTTCAGAGCCTCTACACTTGAATGGGGTTTTGCGTTGACCTTCTCCTGCAAGACCCCATCACGGGAAAGTCAAGCGGGTTCAGGTCTGGGGAGCAATCAGGCCATTCGGATGACTTGATGAAGTCGGGAAAATGGGTCTGGCACCACTCCTGAGTAGTTTTGGCAGTGTGGGCGGCTGCTCCGTCATGTTGAAAGACCCATTTCTGCCCACCGAAATGCGTTTGGGTCCAGGGCATCACATGCTTCTCCAAAATGTCCCGAACGTAGACTTCTTTGTTCACTTTCACCCCCTGATCCGCGAAAACCAGGGGGCACTTCCCGGTTGAGCAGATGGCAACGAAAACCATCATGCTGGCAGGATGTGAGGCTGGATGATATGTTCTTCTTTTCTCAGAAGCTTGCTGGGATGTCTGGGCAAGTACTCAATGGTTTTGTGAGTTGAATGCCGCCTCCACAGTGAATAGCTTCTCGTCGGAGAAGACAGTGACGAGGTGTTGTCCAGACCGCGTGCGAGCAAGAAGTCGTTTTGCTTTTTCGAAGCGTCTCTGCTTGCTGACGGCCGATAGAATTGCCGCTTTTTGGACACGATATGGGGTCAGTCCAAGCTTCGTTTTGACAATTTGTTCCATAGCGAAGATGCTCATTCCCATGTCTAACGCCATCTTTCTCATGCTCCTGTGGGGGTTTCGCCTGATCCTCGATTTGACGGCGTTGATCTTCTGAGGAGTGGTTACTGAGACGAGTCTTCCTTGTCTGGGACGGTGACTGGTCGTATTTAGCTCCTTGAAACGTTTGATGGTGTCGCAAACCGTTCTACGAGGCACACCGACCCGTTGAATGATGTCTCTCGAGCTCACATTTTGCTTATGAAGTTCGATAATGGAAGCGCAATGGATGTTAGCCTTCGCCATTTCTCGGAAACACATCCGAATGAGGTGAAACTTGGAAAGTAAGTAAAATATACCTTATTTAACAAAAATAAATTGTATTGGTGCACGAAAAGTGCGACAGCCAAGCTCTTCATGGCGTCAAACTTTTGTGCGGGAACTTAAATGACACCCTGTAAATCCCACTAGTGTGAACGCCGTGATATTGCGAAAATGCGCATTTTTATGCTGACCGTGTTAGGGTGGCCTAGGTTTCTGATAAACCACGTCCACGCAGAAAATTGGCAAATATTTTTCGAAATTGCGTTTTCTCATTAATTTCATCAAGAAATTTCCCTGATATCATGATTCTTAGCACATTGAACAAAAGTTTTTTTTTTCCTTTTTCAAAAACATTACAAATATTAAAAAGCAAAACAAATGTTTGGTTCGTTTTATCTTTTAATCAACGAGTTAAAAGTGGTTATCTATTTTTCTTATATTGAAATTGAAGTTTCCATAAAACCATCAATATGAAGGTATTATAATTTTTATATTGAAATTTTTCTTTTCATATTACTTAATCTTTGCGTTTCCACGTTGCTTTATTTGATTAATTTTCATTTTTTATTATAACTACCATATATTTTTAATACTAATAAATCATAGGATGTATGTTCCCGAACACATAACCGCCACAGGCGATGAGCTGCGCTACGGCGAGCAGCCTGATAAACGGAACAGTGCTCGCCTCTCCTTAATTGAAAAAATGGAGGTGCCTGATAGAATCACTGTAGTCGGTGGAGACATGTTCGGCCGCATCGATGAGGCTTACAATCAAGGAGTCCAAATTCCGACGCAGGTCAATACGGGAATGAAGGATATTCCCGATATTCTGACAATGGCGGACACCGCGTATTCGGAGGAGGAAATCCGGAGACATGTGGATACTGCTCGAACTGATAATTCGATAGTGGTCGACGAGGATCCATTGAGAGAACTGAAAATGCTTAGAAGACAAATGGGACGCATCAATGCTCGCGTTTATGAGTTGGAGGAGCAAAATGAAAAGAGAAGGTCAAGAGAAAGCATGTTCATCTTGGCAATTCTCGGCATCGCCATCACCGCAGTCTGGTCGATTTTCAAACATTAAATGATCCATTGTTTTCTTTTCTTGTATATTTATTTTATCATTTTCCGTCCACATGGAGTTTTCTCTTTTTTCATTTCATCTCGGTTTCTTTTTCTCTGATCTTCTTGATGCTTTTTTTGCCATCGTTTTTATTTCGATAGAACACAAATAAATGCATTTTAGGTATGACGGAGGGCGACGAGAAACACGTTCAGGTCTCATTCTTCACAAATGACACCCAGTGAGATCATTTAAATAATGTGCGTCTTTAATCGTGAGTTTCAGAATTCCCGAAATTCCTGACTCCGTTTTCGACGTGCCTATATCAGTGGAATGCGATGATTTGAATTTGTTGATCAACAAAACAATTGAAGCTGTTAATGGTAAATATTTCGTGTTCCTTTGAACATTCTGCATTTCATTATTGGAACCTATGATTTTCCAGACAAATGGTCTGATCGCAAGTTCGAATTCCTTGTTGGTGAAACATTTCTTCGAACAAGTCTTGCCGAATTCATTGAAGAATATGAAATTGAGACGGTATTTCTTCAATTGATAAAAAAAATAATTAAAATCTTATTAGGAAACTGTTCTCAAAGTTGAATGTGTGATTGGAGTAGAAGCCCCGAAACCGCTTCATGATATTCAGGCTCCTGATTGGGTATCTTCTGTGATTGTTGCAAATAATCAGTAAGAATTTTGATGATTTAAAATGAAACGTTGATTTCTTTTTTTAGCATTTTCTCGACAACGTACAGCGGCGATATTGTAATTGCTGACAGAAAAGGAAAAGAGACGAAATTATCGGTAAACTGGGAAAACAAGATTCTAAAGTGTTCGGCAATGGTGAAAAAAGGCAAAGATCTAAATGGAACACAGTTGATTGTTGGTGGCGAAAGTCAGCAACTCACGATGTACACGATTGAGAAAGGAACATTAGCTGAAAAGGTATATCAAATTGAATCATTTATTCAATTTAAAATCGTTTAATTGTTTAGTTCATATTCCGAGGACACGAGCGCGCCGTAGAATGTGTTGCCGTGAATTTTGATTCAACGCGAGCGATTTCAGGTTCGGTGGACACCAATATTAAAGTTTGGAGTTTAGAAGGTTTATATGCTTTTTACAAAAATAAGTTTTTTTTTTGATATATTGGTTGTTTTCAGAATCGGACAACACTGTGTACGAGAAGACAAACGAAGATGAGGTCAAATCGAAGAAAAGGAAACGAGAAGCTATCACAAAAGTGCCAATGGTGACGATTGGTGGACATCGCGATGTAGTAACAGCGATTCAGTGGTGTCCCTGGAAGAACTCACATGCATTTTCGTCTTCCTGGGATCATTCGATTGTGGAATGGGATCTTGAGCTTGGTTAGAGTGTTTGAAAAAAAAAAGCAACGAAGAAACTAATCAAATTTCAGCTGGAGAAGTATCCCGAACGAAGGGTCCGAAATCGTTCACAAGTGTCGATTTACATCCTGTCAGTGGAATGATGATTGCGAGTTGCACTGATGCCACTCCGCGACTGTACGATCCCAAATCTCGAGGTTTTACTCGAGAATCAAATTTTAAAACTATATTATGACATTTGAGACGGGACCCTTGTTAAGCAGTCGTATATCGGGCACACTGAAGGATGGGTGGAAGCTGTAAAATGGAATCCAGCTGATGCCAATCAGTTTGTTAGTGTTTCGACAGATAAAACGGCCAAAATGTGGGATATTCGGTATTTGAGGTGTAATTTGACAATTCCTTGAATAGGATGATTCAGATCAGCGAAAAGCTCACTTTTCGATATTCACGGACACGAGGAAAGAATTTTGTGTGTGGATTGGAATGATCGACTGATTGCTAGCGGATCCGCCGATTGTACGATCAAAGTTTTTGAGACTGCTTAGATTTTATTAAATTGTTGATTTTGTTGTTAAATTTTTGTTGATTTTGTTATTGTTTCAATGAAGTTTTCAATTTTCATCCATCAATTTCCAATTTTTCACAGTTTGTCACTGTATGCATATTTTTTCTTCCAATATCTCACAAGTTGCCACATTAATTCATTTATTCTAGGAATTTTTATACGTTTTGGGTGAAAAACCGCCAACAAATTCGGCAAAATGGGAAAGGGATTCCAAAATTTCATGTCCAAAAAGGACTTCCATCCATCAGCGTTCAGAAATCTTAAAATGGTTTGATTTCGTGTTTAGTGATTTCCTTATTTAATTCTTCTTTTTTTTATTAGGTTTGGGAAGCTCGTCAGAAAAAATCGTTGGAGGACAAAAGGCAGGAAGAGTTGCGTGTACAATATGAAAAGGAACAGGAAATTTTGAATAACAAGTTTGTCAATTTTGAATTAAATTTTTATATTAAAATATAAACATTCAGAGCACTTTTGGGAGATGAGAAAGCGAAAATGGGATTGTCTTTTATGTATGATGCGCCGGCGGGAATGACGAAAAGAGAGGAGCCGAAGGTATAGTGAATTTTTGATTGAAATCCTAAAAACGTAATTTCGAAGTCGTACGACTGCGGAAAATTGGCTGAATGCCAAAAAATTTAAAAAGAGGTCTCGATGCGCGACGTGCGCCTTTAACCTATTCTTATACATATACCCGTAAATCTACACTTAGTTTTGCGCCAAGACCACTACCATTGTGTTTTTGGCACTCACGCAACGTTGACAACAGGACTTATTTTTTTGTTTTCAAAAATCATAATTGATATATTAATATTCCCCGGATGAAGGGAACGGGAATTATAATAGAGCTGATCTTGGCGACTGACACTTCCGGCCTTCGTTTTTATCTTTTTTAAGTTCGACACCAAAGAAACGACAGTTACATAGAGTTTCCGTTTGGAGTTTGCGGCGCTCCATGGGATTCCTATGCGAACAGTCGAGGATCATCTCTTGCTGACCATAAATTCAAGAGAAACTAGCTTAGCTTATTGTTAGATTGTTTTAAATTTATATTTTAAACACAATTTTTCAAGTTTGAATTACCGCCCGAAAAATAATTATTGAAGGTGCTCGTTTTTTTGGGTTTATAGTAATAAAAACTTTCAATTCCCGTTTGAGGAGTTACAAGAAAACTGCCTCAACACATTAAAAATTCGTTTTTGTATATTCAGGAGGAACCGAAATTCGAATGGCAACGAAAATACCAGGCTCCTCGCGAGGATTGGGCCAAAGGAAACGAGGAAATTCAGGATCAGCCGTTTGGAATTCAGGTATTCTTGAAAACATTTACACGAATAAATTTTGGCATTTAGGTGAGAAATGTGCGATGCTGCAAATGCCACAAATGGGGACATATCAATACCGATCGAGAATGCCCGTTATTCGGTAAATCTGGAAATTACGAGGATGAAGGATGTAGGATCAATTATTAATATTATATTATTTATTCGATTATTAATTTAGACTCGAATAACCCTTCGGATTTGATCAAAGACTTGAGACGAAGAAAACGTGATGGACGCGAAGAGCCGAAGATGACTGAAAAAGAAGCAGAAGATGAGGAATGGATTGATAAACAACAGCTCGCTGATGATATGCGAGAAGAGCACGGCATGGTGTTGAAAGGAAATGTGCTCGCCGGAATGCGACAGGATCAGCAGTTGGCTGTGATGAAGCGCGAGAAGACCGAGGAGGAGCAAATGCTCGAATTTTTCAACTCGATGAGCGATAAGGAGAAACGAAAAATGATGAAGAAGTTGATGAGTGGAGCATCGATCGAAGAGGTGATGACGTCAAAGGATAAGAAGAAAAAGAAGAAGAGTAAGAAGTCGAAAAAAAGCAAAAAATCGAAGAAGCGGTCTAGTAGTAGTAGTAGTGACAGTGCGGATGATTGGAAGGAAAAGAAGATTAAGAAGGAAGTAGAGAGTCCACCAAGGAGAGAAATCAAGCGGGAGTTGCTTTCAGAGGATGAGGACAGACCAGCGAGAAGGTTTGTTTCTAATTGATGTTTCTGATATATCTGATTTAACCTGGATTTAGAAGCAGAAGATCTCCATCTAATTCACCTAAACGACGAAGACGCGATTCTCCAGAGCCAGCGAAAAGGTATGTTATTAAATTTTTATTAGAAGAAAATTTATAATATTTTTATAGGCAAGGTCGTTTGATATCAAAATCACCTATACGAGCAACTCGAAGAAGGCCTGATTCATCAACAGAATCGCCGAAAAGGTAGGTAAACTTTTGGAATAACTTGATATTTTATTCGTGTTTTCAGACGTCGCCGCTCCGTATCGAAATCTCCGAAACGGGAAGTAAGAAGACGTCACGATTCATCGGAAAGATCAGCGTCGCCGAAAAGGTAAGCGTTAAGAGAATTTGAGGGCGATCACCACTCAGACAGTTTGATTTGCAAAATAGAAAAATTTCTTCGATCGATCCGAAAAACGATCCAATAGAACTCGGACGTAATGAAACTCGATTGTAAATACATCGAAATTACGACGCTTACACTTTGAAATTGATAAAAGACATAATTAAAATCATGTTATTTAGTCGAACGAAATATATTCTTATAATCCACTTCACCATAAACTATAGCACAAAAATGATTTTAAAAAGTTGAGTTTGCGTTGAACTGCCAAAAAATTAGAAGGCATCCTTAAATTATGGATAACAATGTATTTATGTTGTCGAAGTCGCGCGACTGTGCTAAAATGGCTAAATGAAAAAAAAAACTGTCAGTGGTCTTGGCGCAAAACTAAAAGCGTAGATATTCGGGCTTTGTTACAAGCGCACCAAGGCTTCTCCTTCAATTTTTTTTGACATTTAGCCAGATTTAGCCAGAATCATTGTTAAAACAAAAGTCATGTTTTAGCATATACGAACGATTTCTCAAAGAACAAATTAACTAATATAAGGTCAGGTGGCGTTGGTTTATTTAAAACGGCTTGAAAAAACACCCTATCTTTGGATATATTTTTAACCGATTTTCTTTTTTTTAACTTGAATTTTTGTTTTGGAGATCCTCTAACACATCAAAAAAAGAGATTTTTTTTTATATTCAGACGTCGAAGATCTCTTTCTAAATCACCAAAACGGGATATTCGCAGACCGCGCGATTCTTCACTTCGACCAGCTTCAAAACGGTAAGAAAAACTTCTAAATCTGACAAAATTGTATAGACACAAGTCGAAATACAGTCATCCATTATTTATGCTTTTAAATTATGAGAAATGAGCGTGAAATGAAGCTTCAAACCATCCAATACATTCAATCAGGGAACAAATCTAACTTTTATGACATCATTCGAATAAAAAATACTACAGCACTTATGAAATTGCTTTTTAAAAAATGAATAATACGCTGATCGTCGGATTTGAGGAGTTTTCTAGCGTATTAAATTTTTGTTGCGAACTTTGAAATTTGGATTCTCAAAAATCATGCCAAAATTGTTGTTATTTTGAAATTTTAGACGAGGTCGTTCTCCATCAAATTCGCCTATTCGGAAAAATCGACGACGCCGACATGATTCTTCCTCGACTTCATCAGCTGATTCGTCTTCAGAACGATCACAGTCTCCAAAAATGTTTGGCAAGAAGCGTGACAACGATGAGAAGCGTAGACGACGTGAGTCAACGAGTAGTTCTTCGGAAAAATCGCCAAGGTTTTGTTTTCATCAACCATTATTTCATTTGATTCGACAATTTCAGACACAACGAAAGCAAAAGTAAACGAGGAGAACGATCACCATCCCCTAAAAGGTATGTGTATATGGTGCCTCCGTGCTCACGGCTTTAATTAGAACAAATGGAGGGATTAGGGTCCCGAGACAAGCCGATTATAATGTGCACATGAATTTCAGGCATCGTCGGACATCGCCATCGCCAAGAAGATCGAGGTAAGTGTTGTTTGCTGCATGTCATCGGCACCGGGAACCATTTTCAAAAAGTCGTTCGTCGCTCCTTCCTGTTTTTTAGGTAGACCGCTGAAAAAGATTACTGTCTTGTTCTAGACCATTTTGATAAGATTGTTTTGTCGAACAGACAACTGCCGGAAATTCAAAACATTTAGTTATAATACAATTTTTGTTTCTTGATTATCTAATTCATATTTGCATGTGCATTCGATGTATACTGTAGTTTTGCATATGGTTGATACGCAACTAAATCCTAACTTTTTGCGATACCAAATGACCTCGTTCCATACTTTTACGCTGCTAATATCATCTAAAGATTTATTTTATTCGTTTTAATAAGTTTGGTATAATTCGGCTATTTTAATTTCCGTTTGCTCATCTTCTAGCTATTCAAAATTCTTATCATCGGTCTTCATCAATTTCCTTTAATTTTGGGCTTCTATACTAAAGTAAAGTTTTGATTTCGAACATTTGTGGCAAAAGAATACTTATTTTTTAAATTAATACTCGTCATGTTGAAGGGTCTCGACCCGAATAGGATGCGCATTACTGAATTTGACCGTACACATGTCCGAAAGTTTTATTTCTTATCGTTTTCTGTTGACGTCGACTTCCTGCTAAATGCACTATGTTTCACTTCCTGGGAAAACCCTATTTTTAGTAGGAATTTTGATCCGTCGAATTCCGAAGTTTAAAGCCGACTCGCTGGGGGAATTGCAATTAACGTGCAAATGTAGTGAGTCAGGTGCGATGTTTACAGTTCAATTCAGAAATTAGTTAGAAGCTCAAAAATCATGAGCGAAAATTGGTCGTCAGTTACCCAAATTTAGTAGTTTCGGGCGGTAAGTGTTTTGTTTCCTGAAAACTGGTTTTCCAGTGTTCATCTCGACGAACTGATAGCGATTTTTGAATCTGCGTATGCGATAATTCTTGGAAATTCAGGTAGTGTTGTGTGTTGTTTCACATTCGGTGATAGTGTGAGTCAATTCGACGACGTTTTATGTAAGTGCGTATGAGCGTGTGTTTTTTTTTCTATTCTCTACGATTGCTGTGAGACTGCCTCAAGGGAAAACTAGGCAAAAAGTTTGGCATCCAAAAAAGAATTATTCAGAGAAGAGGCCCGAAAATTAAAGTACATTTTTGCACTTGCACTGATTCGCGACGTAATTAATATCACGAATTGAATTCGATGATTTTAAACAAAGTTTTTCAACTGGAACATTATGCGTCTCTTAAAACCAATGGGGTGCCGTCAATGAGCGAAATCTGTCACGAGTCAAACCAATCACTCCTACCGTAACCTTATATCATTGTTGCGTATTCACTCGATCATTTTATAGATAGATTCACCTAGTTTTAAATACTGTTAATTATTCAACGTTTATTCGATTTAATGTTGAGTTCAATTTTGTCATACACTAGTTGAATCTCAAATTTTATTACGGCGGCATTGATGGCATTCAATTTATCTAATTTGGAAAAGAGCACGGTGGCAATATTGCAGTAAAATAAGACATTGAATTTTCCACTTCTTTCGTTGTCATTAATTCGGTTATTTCATGGTTACTGTATTTGTTGAATTTTCAAAATTTATTATTATGGTCTCAAGGAAGCCGTATTATAGGATTTCCTATAGTGCATTTCTTTAACCGGTACTGATCATCAGCATCGTCTTTTTTTTGAAAAGTGCAAATGCTATACTTCTTAATCAGTGCGATATGCGACGAAAAATATTCTCGCTTCGACGAGCTTAATTGATGCACTAATTTGCCCTTTTTTTCCAATGCACTTTTACTCGTTTGATGAGCAATCGTGTTGATTTCAGAAACGAGAGCTCAAGAGACCGACGACGATCGTGATTGCGTGTGTATATTCGACTTAATTGATATTCGACATATTGTTATACCCAATTAATATTAATATAATAAATTATTGGAGAAACGAAAGCAGATCATCAACTCAATTGTGGTTTCGCTTTGGTACCCCACGGGAATCGAATACTAGGCAACTAGGCGAATCCCTAGACATCTTCGCCTATCTTTCCCTCTATCTTTCTATCTATCCAAGGCGGCCAGGACGGCTCCGCCCATTTTGTTTTGCCCTAGCACTCCTCTCGGTGGCCAGTCTATCAATCTGTGAGAGCGAGCGTGTGCGGCTTGCCCTCGTCCTTCTATTAATATTAGTCTCAATTATTTTTTCGACGTGTTCGCTTCGAGAACCTTTCATGGCTGACGAAGACGTGATGCCGATGAACGGTTTCGACGCGCAGATAATCCAGTTGCTATCGAATCACTCGAAGGACGGAATCGTCATGCCGGTGATGAACCATGTCGTCGATGAGGCGATGAAGCAGCATATTCAGCAGATTCAGCAGCATCATCAACTTCAGCAGAATCAGCACTGCGCGAAACGAGGTATGAGTTTAATTGGAGGTGATCCGATGATCAGGGACAGGCTTCAGGCAGAGAGGATGTGACGAGTCGATCTCGTGCGGAGATCATCCGATGGGTTTTGGATAGCGAAGAGCTCACAAAAGGTAATTGCTTGTACATGTAGAATCTAATCATTTCAAAATGCCACTAAAATAAAACTTTGACGTTCATTTAATGTTAATTAGATGACTTAATTACTCGGAAAACAAACAATTTAATTCTTTATATGGCAATTAATCGAATGATTTTTTTGTAATGTAGCATTTAAATATTTTCGTTTATCTAAATTTTTTTAATTCAGGAAAGTAATGGTTTAAATGTAATCCGGATTCGGACTTGTTGAACTTAATCCAAAAAAGTAGGAGAGATTGAAGATCTTAAAAGTGTCAAAAATCTTTTTTTTTTCACTTAAATCCACTCAAGGGATGATTTAAAAAAAAATTGTTTCAGTTTGTGTCTGCCCGTATTGTCTCAAAATTCATTCGCGTCGAGACAACGCACGAGTGCACATGAAGAATCAGCATAAGGGATTGCCGATACGCGAGTTCGTCGTCAACGTCGACGCGAGCATCGAAGAAGTTCGGCGCGTCAACGAGGTCGGAAAATGTGAGTCATTGAGATTACGGTAGACGTGGTCGGTGTTTGCGGACAAACCGCCGATGCTTGCGGTCCGTCGATGATCCACGGTGATCCTGTCGCCAGTGGCGCCCTTCATGCGGTTAGTTCGCCGCGGCCGTCCTCACTCCTTCGTAATCCGATCCACTTGTTCGTCATGCGCTCTCCACACCATCTGCGCTCTCTAGAACCGCTCTTCAGTTATCCATCCATCCACGCCATGCATTTTTCGTTTCTCATCCAGACCTATTCTCCTAAAAGCTAGCATTTCTTTTCTCTTCTTTTTAATGTCGTAAATCCAACGAACCCGAAATTGGGCACTTTTAGAATTCGGTCCCTCAATTATTCCGAATCGAGCTATTCGAAATATTCCGCTCAACTCTGTCCGCGAACACCGATGAGCCACGTGGCATTGTACAGTGAGCCGACAGCTGAAAAAGAAATAATAAAGTGCAAATTTTGTGAGAAAGTGTACAAAGTGAATCGTAAGAATCATTTTCTTCGAGAAATTCTCAATAATCAATACAGATGGTAGTAGCGGTTTCATTCGGCACCTTCGTTGTAAACATCCGAATATGATTGGATCATTTTTGGATGACGAATGTAGAGTGAAACTCATCAAGAACGATATACAACTTCCTTATTTAGTCTTTTTTGCAGTTACCAGAATGCATGATGTGGTGAAGAAGCCGAGACTCGATGAGAAGCCGATCATCGATGGAACACTTTATAGCGAAATGTTCATGCCAGTGGTCAGTATGGAGGATCAATTGGGTACATTCCTCTTGGATAGTAAGTGAATCTCGAGAAATCGAAAATAATACTTATTGGATGTGTAGTTGACCGACGAAGCAAGGAAATTGATGATCTGAAGACGGAGAAGGAGGCGGGGTCTTCGTTATTGGAGCCTCCGCAATCAGATCGCAATTCACGTGATAACACTCCGTCAAGTAGCATAGTAGGTATGACGAATTTGACCATTTTGAAGCAAAACCCTCTACGCCAAGAATAACCCAGCAATTTTTGCGACATTTTCAAAGTTTGCATTCCCAGAAAACCCAACCGTTTTTCGCTCAACACATTTTTCATTTTCCCAATTCCTATTCTTGAATTCAGTACATATATATATAGTCGACGTCCGGCGACTGATGTTCGCGGGTAGATTTACGGGAATGCGTCTTACGAAATGGTCTCGCAAGGACTAGCAGGTTATTTCAAATTTTATGGACCGGCTCGATAATTTTTTAATCGAATGACGTTCAAAATTCAAGGAAATTCAAAACTCGTCAAGAAAAATGAAGCAGTTCACGTGAAAATAGAAAAATAAGCATTCTAACGTGACGAGACCTTTTCAAGGCGTATGCGCGTAAATCTACCCGCGTACAGCAGTCGCCGGGCGCCGACTATACAGGGTGTCATTTAAGTTCCCGCACAACTTTGAAGACGTATATTTCTGAAACTAAAAGTCCAAATCAAACGAGACTCGAAATATTTTTTATCTATAGTACAACAAATAATTATCTATTAACTCTTTTCGATTCGGCCTCTTTTCGCAGCTATGACTTCGCGGAGACGCTTCGGGTAGGATGTGACTGTGGTACGCAGGTATTCGATGGAAAGATTGTCCCATTCCGCCAGTAATGTCTTCTTCAGAGCCTCTACACTTGAGTGGGGTTTTGCGTTGACCTTCTCCTGCAAGACCCCATCACGGAGAAGTCAAGCGGGTTCAGGTCTGGGGAGCAAGCAGGCTATTCGGATGACTTGATGAAGTCGGGAAAATGGGTCTGGCACCACTCCACAGTAGTTTTGGCAGTAGGGGCGGGTGCTCCGTCCTGTTGAAAGACCCATATCTTCCCACCGAAATGCGTTTGGGCCCAGGGCATCATATGCTTCCCCAAAATGTCCCGAACGTAGACTTCTTTGTTCACTTTCACCACCTGATCCACGAAAACCAGGGGCACTTCCCGGTTGAGCAGATGGCACCGAAAACCATCACACTGGCAGGATGTGAGGCTGGATGAATTGTTCTTCCTTTCTCAGAAGCTTTCTGGGATGTCTGGGCAAGTACTCAATGGTTTTGTGAGTTGAATGCCGCCTCCACAGTGAACAGCTTCTCGTCGGAGAAGACAGTGGCGAGGTGTTCTCCAGACCGCGTGCGAGCAAAAAGTCGTTTTGCTTTTTCGAAGCGTCTCTGCTAGTTGACGGCCGATAGAATTGCCGCTTTTTGGACGCGATATGGGGTCAGTCCAAGCTTCGTTTTGACCATTTGTTCCATAGCGAAGATGCTCATTCCCATGTCTGACGCCATCTTTCTTATGCTCCTGTGCGGTTTTCGCCTGATCCTCGTTTTGACGGCGTTGATCTTCTGAGGAGTGGTTACTGAGACGAGTCTTCCTTGTCTGGGAAGGTCACTGGTCGTATTTAGCTCCTTGAAACGTTTGTTGGTGTCTCAAACCGTTCTACGAGGCACACCGAGGCGTTGAATGATCTCTGTCGGGCGCTCATTTCGCTTATGAAGTTCGATAATGGAAGCGCAATGGATGTTAGCCTTCGCCATTTCTCGGAAACACATCCGAATGAAGTGAAACTTGAAAAGTAAGTAAAATACACCTTATTTAACAAAAATAAATTGTATTGGTGCACGAAAAGTGCGACAGCCAAGCTTTTCATGGCGTCTAACTTTTGTGCGGGAACTTAAATGACACCCTGTAGTTAAACTTAAAATTTCCGAAAAAAAATCGTTGATAATTTCAGCGAGCGAGATTCCTGATCAAAGTCGAAACTCTGGTTCACCGAATCGTCCATTTGGATGCGTCGGCTGCCCGTGCTCTTACAACAAACTCAAGGATCTCGTGCATCACGTGACCAGTCTGCACCGCACATTCTATCGCTGCAATAGCTGTCTCGCCGAGTTCGTGAAGCCCGAACATCTCGAGATGCACTATTACAGTACCCATTCTGGCACTTGATAGCAACAAGTGGCCTCTCTAATAGCAATAATAACTTTTTCCTCTGATAACTCAAAACCAATCGGATCCGACAAAATTCGACTTCAGAATCAACCCGATCCGATTGGTAATTTTACGGAGAAGATTGTAAAATTTTTGGATCCGATTCGTTTTGAGTTACCACAGTCCCCAATCCCCGTCTAGTTGTCACATCCATTCCGCGTATGTTCTTCATGATCTCGGGTAGCCATTGATTCGATTAAATAGTCACGAATAAATTACAAATGCATTGTGTCGATCACCAATTATTGTTGTTTTTGGCCGCTACTTTTTTAGCCATTTAAATCCTTAGAGAACTATTCAATCAGCGGCCATGTTTCAATAATTACTGTTGTTTTATGTATAATTTCATGCTATATCAAAAAATCTTTCAATGCATATATCACAGGCACAAAATATAAATATTGGAATTTAAAAAATTGGTCGTGAGTAATAATTGTTTTCAGTGTATTCGTTTAAATATACTCTCACCATTGTCAGAATCATGCATCTTTACATTGATGGACCATTATCAAAATGCTCGAGATGAATAATTAAAAAGAGCACCGATCTCATCTAAACCGGTTTCAAACTAATTCTTTCGCTCTGAACGTCAACACGGTCGATTTTAACCATAATAACCGTTCCAACCTGCAATGAAGATGAAAGAGATGAAAACCAGACACTCCTACTTCGGGCCATGGGGCTCTCAGACTCGTCGAATGAACCAATCCATCTCTTTTGACACCAATATTCACAAAAATGCCGAAATCGGTACGGTTCTGCACAGTGCCCATCACTATTTCTCCGGCTCGCAGCGATGTCAATTGTCGAACAGTTTTCTAAACCTAGCCAAGTTATATGGAATACAATTTTGAAAAACCAACCAAAAGTGGTGGCGGCGGGATGGTGTGTGCTTCAGTCAATAATAATTCAACAACACGTTGCTCCTCGTCACTCCAATTATCAATCTTTCGAATCTTCTCATTCAGTTCATCCCTATTGGCCTGCAGATTGACGACGTTCATTCCAATTCGTTTCAAGATCCGTTCCGCAATCTCATATTGATCCGGATGAACAATAGTAGAATCCAACGGATTCACTTTAGATTCCTCTATTTTCCGTTTTTTCTTCGCCGGCTCATCATCATTCGAATTTTTGTTCGAAATTGTTAAGAATCCGGCGCATTGCGTGAAACTCACTTTTCCGATTCCTGCCACCTTCTTTAAGTCCTGACGCGAAACAATTGCGCCATTCATTCTGCGGAATGCCACAATTCCCGCGGCAGATTTCGCGTTGAGACCGCATACTTGTCTAAATCCTTAAATAGCCGTCTCATCCGATAGCTTCAATTCACCTTAACAGGTGCTCACTGGCACAATTCACATCAACACCGCGCATTGAGACACGTTCGCGGACGACAAGAGCAAGCGCTTCGGATAATTTATTCGAGTTGATTGAATGTTGGTACATTCCCATTCCAAGGTGTCTCGGCTCAATCTTCACATATTCAGCCATTGGATCAATTAATCTGCGGCCAATCGAAACTGCGCTACGTTGAGTAACTTCGATATCGGGCAACTCGGCTATTGCAAGATCAGTAATACTATATTTAGAAGCTCCCACTTCCGAGACAACGCTAAAATTCATAAATGAGAGAAAATATTTTTAAGTGGCAAAAATTACCAAAATGAGACATTTTTTGAATTATCGAATACTCGTCTTTGAATCATATTTGCTACAATTGATTGAGTTTCATAAGACCCCTTTCCATCACCTAAAAAAATCGAATTGAATTTGGGAAATTCGTCTCTAAATCTTACCAATGGCAAAAACCACTAGCTGAGTTTTTGATTGTTTCACCCAACATTTGAGAGTTTCAACTCCTTTCTTCTCAAATTCCTTTTTGATATAGGCAAACTTGGAAGTTGACAACACATCTCCACTCGGATCCAGATATGCTGCTTTGCATGTTTCAAATCCAGGATCCAAAGCTACTATCGTAAGCCCACGCAATCCTTCACGTGAGAATAATTGCTCGAGGTTTTTTGAAAAGCATCGAATGGCAGCCTGATGCGCCTTTTCTGTCAAAAATCGCCTGAAATCCAATTCTGTAAGCGAATCATTGATTTGAAATGAGCTACTTCGTTGCTCGCTGGATTTTCGGCACCATTAGTTTTGTTATTGAATATTCAATAGCTTCATTAAACATTTTTGTCATTTTGGGATGAATTCTGAACATCAAAAGATTATTTTGAGAAATAATTGAAACAATATACTTAATTGATTTGGCCGGATGCAAGTTTGTCAAACAACTCGCATTTACTTCGATTTTCCAATTGATAATTTCATTTTCTTCAGCTCTTTCTAATGCTAAAACTTGATAGTTTTGAATTTTATTCGCCGCTTTTCGAAAATTCAAGTATTCTTTGAAGTGACTCATTGACTTCTGAACGGTTTTTATGAAATTATTCCGCATAAATTTTGTTCTGTACCTGCACATCCTTATCTTCCTGCATCTTTTTGATTTTCGGTGTGAGACCTGAGACTACGGTAGTTGACACAGAAGAAATGAGTTGTTTGGAAACGTCATTCACAATCTTTAACGTTTTCTCCATTTTATTCATTAAGTCGGCTAAACTGATTTTCAAATGCTCTTTCGAATCATCCGAATCGCCAAATTTTACAAATTTGCCGTCAAGAATTTGCCTGGCGAGCTCTTCAAAGCCCAATCCCCTGAACTTCAAATCGAATCATGCAAATTTTTTCAATCTTCTTGCCTTGCAATTGACGCTTTCGTCTTCCGCGTTCCCGCTGAATAAAGTTTTGTGATTTCGACGACTTCTGCCGCATCACTGCAAGACTTAAACACAACAAAATCGACAAATTTATTTTGAATAAAAACCTTTATCATTTCAGATACAGCTGATTTCTCTTTTGAATCTTCGATTTTTGCGGAAACATTGACCATGGCTTTCGCAACTTTTCTATTAAGTTCTTGCGCGTGTTTGTACGCTTCAAATGCGTGCCGCACTTGCTCACATTCAAGACCGCCGTGAACATCTCCTCGATATCTTGCTACATACGCAACTTCGCAACCTTCATCGAAAAGTTTGCAAATCCGCTTGGCGCGATCGACGGGGACTTCGACCTTCAATAGCGGTTTTAATTGTGGAAGACGCAACAATCTCACCTCATCAAGAATAAAATCTTCGACATTCTTATTAAGCACCCATTCTTCCTTGATCGCTTTTTTATTAGCCATAATATGGGTTATTATCCCAGACAAATATGAGTAGTGAATTAAAATCAAGCTGCGTAAAATATGATGCAAGTCCGCAAAACATCTCCACGAGAATCCACACTAATTCCAAACAAATTTTCTTTGAATTTTCAAAAATTTTCCCACACATCAAAAAGCGGCACCAGTCATAAAAAATAGCACATTACGTTACAACCTGGCCCTCATTAATAATAATTTGGTTTGTCGGTAGACTTGACACACAAAACAGATGGGTGTATCGCCGGCCAGGCACACTTTCCGCGCCCGTCGGAAAAATAGTTGTCAATAAAAACGGGTGGTTGGCAAGCGGGGCGCCCGCGTGCGCCGCGCGCCGCAACGGACAAAAAACGTTGCAAGCGGCTTTTTCCGGATTAGGCGTCTTTCTGCGGGCTGCCTGATTTTTTGCATGCTTTCCGGTTCTTGTATTTTGAACTCGCACATAGGATCGGATCAGATCAACAAGCGGACATTTCGAATCCGAAATTTTAGTATCTCTTATTGTTAATCCCATATTTGTCAGTTCTAAATGATAAGCACTTGAGCTTTTCTCCTATTGACATTGTGTTCGACTATTTGCCAAGGTAAACTTGTGTGTGTGCCTGTGTCAATGCCTGAATGACTCATCATTTGCTTCTCTGTATTCTCTCTGTGTCGCTTATTTCAACACCGTCTTCCATCGCCGCGCCTTTTTTGAAATTACCTTGTTTTTTTCGATTTCGTCTGTTCTACATTTCATTCTGTCAATTCCGTTCTGATTGTCTTTTGAGACATTTGCTTTTTGACATTCTTACCCATATTCGACATTGTATTCACGAAATTGCGGATCGATTTGAAGGTTAAGGAGACTTAATAGTTGTATTCGTTGTCTAGTTCCTCTTCCGTCGCGTTCGTTCTCAATTAATACGAAAAAAAGTCAGTTTAGGTTCTCCCGGCAAAATTCTCCGTTATTCAACATCTACCCTTTAAAAGGGTCTTCCAGATATGGTAAGTCATTTTTGATCGTCAATATTTGAAAATAGTTAATTATTACTCATGAACTGATGAAATTTTTCGGATGCATCAAATTAAAATGTCTCAGTTACTAATAATATTTCATATAGTCTTTTTCCCCTAAAAACCGACTTCCGGTATTATTCTCTGTCGGCAGACATGTTGCGATTCGCATACGCTCATTAATTTTTGTTTTAATTTTACGAAATTCTTTATGTACACGTCTGAACTACAAAGTCTCGACGCGAAAAATTCTGGCAGCCGCCTTTGCGAAACTCACTATATATAATAATGCAAAAAATTAAGTCCAATTTTTACAAGAAATCTTTCAGGCATTCCATTGGCAATCCAAAGTGAATGTTCAACATGTCGGTGTCGACGACATGGTCCTTCTTTCAAAGCTCACAGAGCAGGCGATTGTGGATAATCTGAAGAAGCGGATCCAAGCAAATTCCATATTTGTACACTACTCGTTTCGTTTATTGTTTTTTTACTCAAAACATTTCAGACGTATATTGGTCCGGTGCTCATATCGGTGAATCCATTCAAGCAGATGCCATACTTTACTGAAAAGGAGATGTTGTTGTACCAAGGTGCAGCGCAGTACGAAAATGCGCCGCACATTTACGCGCTTGCTGATAATATGTACAGGTGGGTATTATCAACGGGTTTGTCGCAACAAATGCACTCGTCTTATAGAAACATGCTAATTGACAATGAATCGCAATGTGTTATCATTTCGGGTGAATCGGGTGCCGGAAAAACGGTCAATGCAAAATTCATCATGAATTACATATCAAGAATATCGGGTGGAGGGCAAAAAGTTCAGGTAGAAATTTTGCTTGTTGAAAAATTATTACTAGTAATACCATCGCAACAAACAAGACCTCTTCGTGTAGATCGATGGTTATATGATGTTGCAAAACATATTTTTCTAAATTGTTGAAAGAAATGGGTCCTGAAGGGAATACAATTAAAAACTTCAATTACGAATAATGGAAGTTTCGAGATATTCTATGAATAGGAAACATTTTAGCATGTGAAAGATGTGATTCTTCAATCGAATCCGCTTCTCGAAGCATTCGGCAACTCAGCAACTGTCCGCAATTGGAACAGCAGCCGATTCGGCAAGTATGTCGAGATTGTGTTCAGTCGTGGTGGTGAGCCGATCGGCGGCAAATTGTCGAATTTTCTGCTCGAAAAATCGCGCGTTGTGTTCCAAAACGAGGGCGATCGCAATTTCCACATATTCTACCAATTGTGCGCCGGCGCCGACAAAAACCTACGAAGCACACTTGGCATCGGCGAGCTTCAGTATTATAATTATCTGAATATGAGCGGAGTGTATAAAGCGCAAGACACGGATGATGGAAAAGAATTCGAGAACACATTGGTATCGATTTTGAATCACAATTTTTAGATGAGTGTCTTAATTTTCAGCACGCTATGAAGGTTGTTGGAATGTCGGATCAAGATCAGCTGGAAGTTTTGCGAATTGTGTCCGCCGTACTTCACATCGGAAATATCTCATTTATTGAGCAGAACAATTTTGCTGCTGTGAAAGAAAAAGAATGTGAGTTTTTCAATTTATTCGGCCTAACTTTTGAGGTGTCTTACTCAGAAATAATTCGTTTTTTTTTTGAATTTTCAGACCTCGAATTTCCTGCATTTCTTCTCGGGCTCACAAATGAGGCGATTGAAGGAAAACTAACCGGCCGCAAAATGGAGAGCAAGTTCGTCTTCTTTTTTTCTGTTTTCATTTTGATTTTAATTCTTTAGATGGGGAACTCAGAAAGAAGAAATCGACATGAAATTGAACGTGGAACAAGCTGACTATACACGTGATGCATGGGTTAAAGCGATCTACGCGAGATTATTCGACTACCTCGTTCGCAAAGTTAATGAAGCCATCAATGTGGAGAATCAGTCAACTCGCGACAATTTCTCCATCGGAATTCTTGATATTTACGGATTTGAAATATTCAATAATAACGGATTCGAGCAATTTTGGTAAGGCTTACTTTCAATTAAAACAAAAAATCGCATTTTTTTCATAGTATTAATTTTGTCAATGAGAAACTTCAACAAATCTTTATTGAATTGACGCTGAAAGCGGAACAAGAAGAGTATGTGAAGGAAGGGATAAAATGGACCGAAATCGAGTATTTTGATAATAAGATTGTTTGCGATTTGATCGAGACGAAAAGACCACCAGGTATGAAAAATATATATAATTGATTTCTATTATTGATTTTATTCTAGGAATTATGAGCCTATTGGATGATACTTGTGCACAGAATCATGGACAACGTGAAGGAGTCGATAGACAATTGCTCACCACACTGTCGAAGTCATTCGCTTCTCATCCGCATTTTGGTCAGGGTTCTGGTTCATTTGTGATTCGGCATTACGCTGGTGATGTTAGTTATAACATCGATGGATTCTGCGATCGGAATCGGGATGTTCTATACTCGGATCTTATTCAGCTCATGCAACAGAGCAGCAAGTGAGAATGATATTAAACACGGTCAAAATTCATATGCACTTTTCTAGTGGTTTTGTTCGCTCTTTGTTCCCAGACAAGGTTGAAGCTGGAAAAAGGCCAACGACATTTTCGACCAAAATTCGAGTAAGATTTCAGTTTTTTTTAAATTAAAAATACTAATTATTTAATTGTAATGATTTGTAGACTCAAGCGAACTCATTGGTTGAGTCGTTAATGAAATGCTCTCCGCATTATATCCGATGCATCAAACCGAACGAAACAAAACGTCCGAATGATTGGGATGAGAGCCGAGTTCGGCATCAGGTCGAATACCTCGGACTCAAGGAGAATATTCGGGTTCGACGAGCCGGATTTGCTTACCGTCGTCCGTTCGACAAGTTCGCTCAGCGGTACGCGATCATTTCCGACAAAACGTGGCCGTCGTATCACGGAGCACCGCAACAAGCATGTCAAATAATCTGCGACGCTGTTCATGTCGATCCGACGCAGTATCAGATGGGGAGGAGCAAGATTTTCATCAAAAATCCTGAATCGGTATTATGAATTTGGATTCTTTTTTTCTCAACCGTCTCGGATTTGCAGCTTTTCCTTCTTGAGGAGACGCGAGAAAGAAAATACGACGGATTTGCAAGGGTTATTCAAAAAGCATGGAGACTATTCTCAGCTCGAAAACAACACATCAAACAAAAGGTTTTCATTTTGAAAACAAAATCGCGAACTCCGCGAATATCTACAAATTTATAAGTCTACACACTGAGTTACATTACAATTCGTAATTCTAAAGAATCTGCATGCAAATAGATTTATGATGGACAGCTAAATGCCCTCCCTTGTTAGGCCATTTGGAATGGGCGTGCTTTAACTTTTTTATATATTATTTTCGCATACGCCAAAGTGCAAAAGTACTCAGTCTCACGTACTTCTCTTTTCTTCGAGACACCATGGCAAGTAGACAATATTTTTTTTTATTTCGATTAGTCGTTTGAAATCGACAATATGACACTTTATAGGAGCAAGCTGCTGATTTACTATTCGGAAAGAAGGAACGCCGTCGTTATTCGCTGAATCGAAACTTCGTCGGTGACTATATTGGACTTGAACATCATCCGGCACTTCAATCAATTGTGGGAAAAAGACAACGAATATTGTTTGCTGCCGTCGTCAATAAATATGATAGATCGTTTAAGGTTATAACATTTCGCTTTGCTTCTAATTTCTTAATATCTTAGACGTCAATTCTTGATCTTCTCATCACCGCTAATCACTTGACGCTCGTTGGTCGCGAAAAAGTGAAGAAGGGGGCCGATAAAGGAAAAATTGTGGAAATTGTGAAGCGACAAATCGATTTGCCAAATATCCGATCAATTGGATTGTCGCCGTACCAAGATGATTTTGTGGTGCTGAATGTTGCCGACGATTACACGTCGCTTCTTGAGACGCCGTTCAAGACGGAATTCTGCACGGCGCTTAGTAAAGCCTACAAAGAGCGGACCAATGGCGGCCATTTGACGCTCGAATTTAAGCCGACGCATACGATTACGCTGAAGAAGACAAGATTTGGAGGTGAGCAATGCCGTTATTAATTGCTATTAATTCATGAATTGAATTATTATAGGTGGCACAAGAACTGTTCAATTCTCATGTGATGGCACAGATAGTAGCCAGAAGTTGCTGAAACCTTCCGGAAAAACGCTGAATGTCTCCATTGGACGTGGCCTTCCAAATAATACTCGTATGAACCGATTCGTTTGCTGAATGATTCGTTAAATATTTTAGGTCCTTCGACTGAGCGGCCGAAAGGTGGATATACTCCGAAACGTGATCAAACGCGGGTCTCGACGCGACGAACCAACAAATCACAGCAGAATATCGCGCCACATCGGCCAGTTCCGCCGTCGCATCATACCTCGAACAATAGCAATCCGCCAGTGGCGAACACGATGCAGCAGCCTGGACGAGTTGCGGTGATGCCGAATGTCATCAACCAGCTCAATACTCAATTCAATAACACTAATATTGGAGGAAACAATGCGGTAAGTTCTCAACCCTGAATATATTAAACGCAACACGTCTTTACAGCCGCCTTCACGTGGTCCCAAACCGCCGCCACCTGCGAAACCTAAACTGTTCCCTATTGTAATCGCAATGTACCCGTATGAGGCTCAAGATACCGACGAGCTCTCATTTGAAGCTGGAGATCATATCGAATTAATGACAAAAGATAGCTCGGGCTGGTGGCAAGGCAAACTTGGAGCCAAAATTGGGTTGTTCCCTGGAAATTACGTCAAGGAAGAATAATGATCTCGACTAAACTTTTATCGCCAAACCCCATATTACATTCTTCGTCAAATATCAGTTAACCCCTGTGCCTTTAAACTCACTTTTTTCCTGTGAAATGTACGAGTTGTATTTATGTTTTATTTAATTATTTATTTTGCACCCCTTACACCATTCACGTTTCACCAAATTTGCATGTTTCATTCATTTGAAAATTGAGTTCTTGTATTATTCGCTTTCTTTCAAATAAACAAGGCATGGCCTTAACTTTATAATTATCAAGGTGGTTTTCAAAAAATATTGGCCATTGGCCAATTGAGGTTTTTGGATATATTTAAATATTTGTTACGAAAAAAGCAAAAGCTACGCTTTCAAGAGTTCTTTGAAAAACAGGCTACCGGAAACTCTCAGGAAAATCAAATGAAATATTTTGAGAATCAAATATTCAATAATAAACTAAAATATTTTGAGAAAATCAAAAGTTTATTGATACTTTCAAAAACTTTTTGAAAATCGCTAAACCTAAAAATATTTTTAAAAATCTTATAAAATTTTCTAAAATTTATTGAGCAAATTCTAAATTATCTCAATAAATTTGAAAATCTTTTAATAATTTCTAAAGTTTATTGAGAAAAATCGAAAATATTATAGAGACACGTTAGAATCTCGAAATATTTACCCGAGGTTTTCTTGAGATTTGAAAAGAATATCAAAAACATTTGGATGCGGTAATAAAAAATTTTTGCGCTGAGAAACCGATAGCCAATTTTTCCCGGAAACAGTCGATATTGCTGATTATGATGCATCCCGCGCCCTGTCTACTCATTAAAACCCATCGTATCCGACACAATTCGTTCAGCTCCGAAAACTAGCCGATTTGATTGGTAATTCAACGAATAAGATTGTAAAATTGTCAAAGTCGACTGGTTTTTTTGTATATTTTCGCATCCGTCATTTTTATGATAAAAACTAAACTTCTTAGCAATTCGAAAAGGACGAACCGTGGTTGGTTTTTGGTTTAAACACCGGGGTTCCCAAAAAAACTTCCGCGGTTTGTCCCAAAATTTTTTTACCATATCAGTACGACACTCCAATTACACATCGCCCTCAATTTAGCGAATCGGGCTAAACCGTGGGCGACTTTTGTTACAACTAATTGAATTTCTTCCCTTGTTCGGCCCAAAATATTTCGCCGGTTATCTCCAACCAAAAGGGTCCCCTGTTCGTCCCAATCGAATCGCTGAGTTGAGTATGTCAGAAACTTTCAAGACGCGCGAAAATTACGTTATAAATCGCATTTTCAAAAATTATAGTTTTTTACGACACACAAAAAACCTCTTAATAGACATACCGTGTTAGATTCAATCATGGGCCCTCGTCATACATCCATATTTGTGTGAAAAACCCGTAAACTACTCAATATCCCGAAATAAAAAAATGGAAACGAATCATTTTCGCAAGTGTCTTTTTTTTACATGTTCTTCCCATTTTCAAAAATAAAATTACTTACCTGCCTTAACAAGTTGAGGAAAATCAATAGACAAAATTAAAAAATAGACAAAATGAAGGATGAAGTAAAAGAAACTAAAATTGCTGTCCAAATTGATTCAAATGTTGCCGCAATGCACATCATCAGAACAAGGCAAGTTTCTTCCTGCAAATATTTGAAATTTTTGAAGAAATTCGCGATTTTATATATTTCTAATACCGAAAAAAACACATGAAAAACTCGTAAAATATTACAATTTTATTTGAATTACTTCATCTTTTCGATTATATGCCCTCTTTCAGAATAAAAAGAATCAATATTGCGAGATAAATCTTCAATAACTCAAAATGTGGTAGAAATTTAAAAAATCAATAACAAATCTGCTTTCTACAAAGGTAATATTGTTTTTAAAAATGTATTTTACATTGTTAAATAGAGTTTTTAAACACTAGACTTTAAGTTTGTTTTCGCGCGATGGCTAAATTGGCTAAAAACTTATTTTTGCAGTCTTGGTGTTCAATTTGCATCTTTATCCTATCCATATTTTTTATATTTTTATTTGCTTACAACTAATTAGAAAATAGACGTAAAATAAAGCAGCTCCTAAAATATCAACTCACTATAATTTTCGTCAGTCATAGTAAAACTATCCATATTTTCCTTTTGTAAATTACCTCAGTCAAAAATATGCACTTGATTTCCTATTCTACCCATTTATCGTCAATTATTCCTGAAATTATAGCAATTGATACCAGTTAGTTGATTAATTGTCGAACCATACGGGTATCATGTGAAGCTGACATTGAGCGAGCCCGATCACCTGACACTTGGGATTCGAAACGAGATTCTAAAAATGTTTTATTAATGACAGAACGAAATGCTTGTTCGCAACTCAACCAATCGATAATGGCTAGTGGGTGAAGGAATTGCTTATCTTCTGATCTGAAATTAAGCATTCAATTAGAATTCTCGGGAAAATAGAGTCACTGTATGTGAAATCAAACTTCGACCCGCTCACATGTTCCGTTCAGTTTCTAATTTTTCGATCTGGAACAAAATATTGAAAAAAAAATTAAATAAGTAAAAAATGTCACTGATTCAAAGCCTGTCACTAATGTTCGCTATCCTCCTTGTGTTGGTCCATCCATTGAATTGCAGTGTCCAAAAAAAATTTAAGTATTGAATTAGTATTAAAAAAACAATTTTCTTTTGATTCTTACCAACATTTTGAGCAATTCATTGTTTGATTTAAAATATTTAATTTATTATGTTGCGTTAAAAAAAGTTGAGTCGTTCAAAAACTTGTTGCCAATTTGGCGGTCCCTACATCGAATGGTCCCTACGCCACTCCACCGTGTGCGCCTAGACTTCCCCAGGCATTTCCCTCCTGGGTCGGACCCTTTGGGTCACCGAAGCGAGACGTTGGTCCGCGTCTCGTGGCACGAGAAGCGCGGCGTCCGTGCGGGCTCTCTCAGATCCGACTCAACGAATGTTCTCGAGACACGCTCACAGCGGTTCGGAACCTTCGATGTCGGGACAAAAGGAAATCGAAAATGTTTAAATATTTCTTAATTTTAAAAGACTTGGTTTTAAAAAACTTATTGAAAAAAAAAATAAAAGAACAAGCAAGCACTTACACGACTGTATATCAGCCACTGATTGGCAAATGAAGAGCAGATCAGAAAATGGGTTACCAGAAATCGGAGAAGATTTCGCCTGAAAATAAACCATTTGTTATTTTCGGTTAAATAATAAGCACTTCAAAAATTTAAGAAATTTGTAAAAAAAAATTTTCACTAGTGTGAAAACGGTTGATATATTAACCGGTTAAAAACGAGCCTGTTCGCAATATGAACGGCTGAAGTGATTAGGTCCATAAATAGGTTTAACGGATTCTTTAAAAAATGGTCAGTTAACCGGTTAGCCGGAATTAGCCGGTAAACTGTTCAACCAGCCAACCATTTTTTTTTTAAAGAACCTAGTTATTCGTTTAATTGGTAATTTCTAAATGTGTATTAGACTGAATAAACCGGTTAACCGACTTAACCTACGATCACAATAAAATTAAAAATAAAATAAAAACATGACGAAAATTAATATTTCACCATCTTTTTAAATAATTAGCACGAACATCGTAATTACCTTCTTATTAATGTTGTTTTTTTTTAGATCTCTTCATCGAAATAACGAACGACGAATTATACTGGCAAAAACAGAAAAAAAGAAATGAATGAAAATGAAGCCATGTTGGTTTTCGTATTTTAAATATTCACGTGGTCAATAATTTTTCGAGAATAACCAAATTGAGAAAAATTCACATACATAGAAGCGGATTGGTTGCCAAAAATCATGAATTACACGAATTTAGAAATTTCAGCGTTAACTTTTTCTCGGCCCAAAGTATTTAGGCGGATATAAATTTTTTTGGTAATTTTCTAGTTTACCTTTAAAGGTAAATTTCTTTGATTCTACAAGACCAATGCAAACTAAATTTGATAAATTGGAAGAACATAAAATTACACTTTCAGGGTTAAAATGAAAACTAATTCCATAATGCAAAACGCAGATTTCATAGTCAATCGAAACGTGAATGACTAAAATTCTGAAGTGTAAAAGTGATAATTAGTACCCTTCCCAAATATTTATGAATTCAATTGGTAGTTTATCAATTGTCTCCAATCTAAACCATTTTTAATTGCTTTCTATTGTAAGTGAGTCATAGGGGCAACATCAGGTCGAACAGCAACCGGAAGGAGATACATTTATATTTAATCAATCCTCCGACCGGAAGCAACCTTATCAATGCCACCAGCTCTCCCCTTATTTAAGCGATGCCCGGGAAACGAACGAGGAGCTAGGAAGCTGGGAGACACGCTATAAGTCCACACTATTTGATGTTACTCATTCTATTGTTCATAAATAAACTCCTAGTTGTTTATTGTTTGTTTCCAACACGAAACTATGAACATAGACATAACCGAGAATACGGCCCAGACGGGAGAATCCGGACCCCTCAATTCCCGCACTCTATGCACAAAATATTAAGCTGTTGCAAAATACCCTATGTAGAAAAAATACCACTGAAATACTTTCACTTCAATGTTGATCTTCCGGTTCATTTTTCTTCCAAATACTTCGAGATTCCATTCGTCGTAAACACTATTAGTTCCTCATTTGATTGTTTTTTGGTTCCAAAACACAATTATTTTTCTTTTAACTTTTTACACTGAAAAATAGGATTTTTATGGGAAAAATCGAAAAAAAATCGCTTACATCTTATTCGACTTTTTCTTTCCATCCTATTGTTCAACAATCGAATCAATGATCCCCAATAATATAAATTGGAAAACAAAATATATAGAGAAAACCGATTGCCCTCTGATTGTGGGAAACAGAGTTGGCGGATTCCGCGTTTTCAATTCATTCATTCCGTCTAACTTGGGTGGGAAACCACATTTATCCGGAAAAAAAAAACGGGAAAACAAAGTGTTTTTCTGTTTCCGCCGCCAACCGGAAAATAGTTTTCCGTTGGGAAACTGAAAATCTGGTTTATTTCCAGTTAATGTTTAAAAAACAATTATTTCACGCAAAAAAAAACAAAATATTTACAACCCTGTACTCGATCACTAAAGATCGTTTTTCTCTTTCGTTAATCTTATATACGTATATTTTAAATGTTCAGACGAAAACTGTTTTATTCTCTTTTCCGTTGTTTGACGGAAGGAGAATTTTTATTTCTGTTCAACCCTGTTCCATTCAGGTGGCCGAATTATTGGACGGCCGCAAATTATTCGGCCATGCCGCATTTCACGTCCACCATTAATTCGATAATTTTTATTTGTTATCTGAATTTTATGAGTTTTCTAATGAATATTTTGCCGATTTCTTTTCAAAACGCACAAGAAATATGAAAAAAAAATTAATTAAATGATTTCAATTTTAAAATAAAATTTTTAAAAAATTGCGAAAAATATTTTTGCGGTCAGTGAGTTTGAAGATCTTGGCTGCAATTTGATAAGTCGCCTAATTAATACGTCCCAAGGCACCTAATATGCGTTATTAAATTATTTTTCTTTCACATTATGGCCTTAAGAGATAGCAAATATCACTTATAAGGGTATTTTCCATACGAGACCCACGACGGCAAATCTCTCAAAAAAATGCCCCGAATCCTCGAATTTTATTGCCGATCTAATGGAACCTCGAAAATTTTAACGATTATTAATAATTGCTTGAATTTAATAGAATCTTCGAATTAGCTTAATACCGTTTATTGGTATTATCATTGCCCTCAGGATCATCATCGGGCCAAAAATAAATTTACATTCATACTTGCAAAAAATTGAATTGAACTATTAGATTAGATCAGAGTGGACTGCCCAAATTCATACTGTTTAAATTCGAATTCGAATTACCGCTCCGAAAAAGTGCGATGGTCCTCAATTATTCCAGCTGCTTGTTTTTTTACAATTAAAAATTAAATGTGTTTTCATTTTCAAAATTTCTAGCCGAATTTTCCGGTAAATCATCATTTGAAGTTATACACCAGGAAAGGAAATAAAAATAATGAAATATACATAGATTCGTTTAATATCTAAACCCAAGACACTTCGTCTAGTGCGGTACTCAATCCGCTCATTAACCCACTGCCCTCCGATTGCGGGATATCATTTTCCAAAATCATCATCGGGCCAAAAATCGAAAAAAAAGAACAATTTTTAATTTTGAAAATAAATCGTGCATTTTTAATATTCCCTTGAAATTAACGATTTTCGAATTCAATTGAATTATCGAATTCGCGCTATAATTTTATTTGCTGTGTTAGTAAATATGATGACTGCCCTCCAATTGCGGGACATTACCTTCCACAATCATCATCGGGCTCAGAATTTCGATTAAATTTCCAACAAAAAAAAAAAGAACATTTGCTCACACTACTTTCAACGAATCAACGCCGATCACTCGAACCAATCAGAAATCATCCGAAGCCCGTCAATTTCCGTTTGACTCTATTTTGCGTGATCTTTCCATTTTCATTTCTTGCAAACATCTTTTTCCTCGGATCAAACAATTTCTTACGATTTTTTTGAAATCTTCACACTGAAAAATCGGATTTTTACGGGAAAATCGAAAGAATCGCTTACATCTTATTCGACTTTTTCGTTGTGTCCTATTGTTCAACATTCGAATCAAGGATGCCCAAGAAGATTGAGACAATAATAATAATAAAATACACAAAAATAAACTAAATTACAATTAAAATGATAGAAATAAAGCGAAATTGGATCTTTTCTTCATATTTTTTTACAATTAAGACTGTCCTTCGCTTTTTAACAAATATGTCAAAAAAATGTTTTTTAATCTCTTTTTTTCTTTCTTTTAAATTTTTTTAAAACTATAATAAACGAAATAAAGGGGGTCATACAACGGGTAAGGTAAAAGGGGTATAATGATAATACCAAATGGGCGGCTTCAATGATCTACACATCTTTCATCCTTCTGACATCACGTCTCGATCTTCTCAGATTCATTTGCTCGAATCTTTTTTTTTGTATCATCTCTATTTCATGTCGAGATTCAGATTGTCGATGTTCAGACGCTTATGAATACTACAAAATGTCAAATAATATAAATAATTTGAATAAATATTTTCTTACACTTCTGCGCCGTTCGATTTCAATTGGTAATCAGTTGGTGATTTGATTCCCTCAATCACATCGGCTTCACTTCAAAATTCTTCTTTTCTCGACAATTCGTGCCAATTTCATTCTGAAATGAGATTCTCAATTGTTTTGAGATGATAATTGAATGCCTTACATTTGAAAGCCACGATGTGGCTCATCCGATCCCTGCAGAAATCAGAGATCCGAAAAGAACAAAAAAAAAAGCGAATAAAACACATTTAAACGACATGTGGATCTTTTCGTATTTTTACAACTCATTTTGTCCGGTCGTTTTTAAGAATCATCGGAAATCTTGAAAAAATAGAATAAATAAACACAAAAAGAAACCCGAAATCAATTTGAACGACATTGGATCTTTCTTTCTTTTTTTACAATAAAAATTGTCCGTCGTTTTAAAATCTATATTTGGGAAATAATGAATAAAAATGGGGGGGGTGGTTAAAAAATTAAGTAGTAAAAAATGATAATTAAAAAAATATAAGAAATCTAGGGGAAAATTCAATTGGGCCAAGTGGGGGAGGGTATTTTGATAAATCCATTTTAAGAACTGTAACTTCACGGCATCCTTCTTTATGTAATGGAATTAGATTGAACTCTGATATGAGACTCAGTTCAATCAATGTTCAAATGGCAAAAAAACTCACCATTTGTTCAGCAGAAGCACGATTTGCTCAGCCACTTCGACAGAAAATTTCTCGATTCGTTGCATTCTATTGATAAAATCCTTTTCGAATTTTTCTGGTCGTTTCCGTCTTTTAATTTTCTAATAAAATGCACTTTGATCTGAAGTAGATGAAATTGAAGTATTCTTCAATTTAAGTATGCTCACCATTTTATGGGCACATTGATCTTGTGCACTCCTTCGATCTCTCGGATCAATATCATTTTGTTTCTTTGATCCATTCAATTGGTAAATCGAAATTGCCTGCGTTTAGGTCCTCATCCTTTGCAGGTCCATTATATTGTGTTGTGTGTTCGTGTTGATTCGGCCATCAGCGTTGAAAAGATTCGGCCATCAGCAAACTCTTCGAGCATTTTATTGCTCATCGATCGCTTTTAACTGGTGTCCTAATATAGGACAAATATAAATTTTCTTTTTTTAAATGACTTTTTTTTTTTTTTAAAGTTTTTTTTTTATTGTTTTTTATTTATTTATTTTTATTTTTTTTTTTTTTTTTGTTTTTGTTTTTTATTGTTTTTTTTAATTGTTTTTTTGTTTCTTTTTTAAATTTTTTTTTTTTTTTTTTTAAATTTTTTTGTTTTTTTTAATTTTTTTTTTTTTTTTTTTTAATTTTTTTGTTTAATTTTTTTTTTTTTTTTTTTTTTTTTTTTTTTTTTTTTTTTTTTTTTAATTTTTTTGTTTAATTTTTTTTTTTTTTTTTTTTTTTTTTTTATCAAACTAGTTTTTGGCGGTAGAGCCTCTGGATTTGGCCTTTGGCGTCCATTGCTGCGCGTCTCGTTGGTCTTGTTGTCGTCTGGACGCCAACATCCGGACATGGTGGGTTCTTCGTCGCTTCATCCACAATTGCTTCTGCAACACAAGAGAATTTCGAACCAATACGACACTCCGCCATTAATTAGGCGACCGTTTTTTCGCGTAAATCGAAATCTCGGGGAATTTCCGTAAAATGTTTTGCAGGAAAACGTCGGAAAAAATGGCAAAATTGAAATCGACGATTCAACGGAAACTCCGTTCCAAGCTAGAAACGAGATGACAAAAACGTACCCAACTGTGGAATGAAGCCTTCCACGACGAATCGTAGAAGCCTTCGTTCGCCCTCCATGTCGATGTCCTCTCCTCCGGCCAGGTTGGTGTTGCATCTCTCCAGGACTCTTCGGGCATTCTCGATGACATGAATGCCACAGTTGTATCCATCCGTCTGCGCCATTTGATGGTGTTTTGGCGCCCAGCGCACGGACGACAAGACGTCTGGATACAACGCCGCCAACGCCCGCTTCATTGCGGCCGCGATCTTCTTGCGGTCGCTCGGCAGGCGATTCGCAGCAAGTGAGTCATAGATGACGCACTTGCCACTTGCCGTCTTGTATGAGGCGAGGAGCCAGTGCTGATGGAAATGCACTGGCATGAAAACGACCTCAGCCTCACGGCGCACCCCAGCGGTGCACCGTTTGAGCATAATTGCGATATGCTCCGGATCTTGTCCCTCCTCGTCGACGACTACTTTCATGGCAGACGGCCAAACCACACCAATCTTTGCCGTCTTCACCAGATTTAAAAGTCCGGCGAAAACGGCGCCAGATGTTAAGAATTGGCGCCCTTGTGGCCGGTCTTCACTCGCGATCAGACCGCGCAATACGCCACGCACCTCAGGGTGAAAGTAGACCGGCTCCAACACCGCCGGATTTGCTACTTGCTCAGCCTCCGGTGTGCGCGCGAGCACAACCTCCGGCTCTTCCGGCGTCCTCACAAGCTCGCCGCTTTCCTGCTCTTCCAGCTCACCCACCGACTCCAACTCCTCCTCATCCTCTTCCGGGAACACCGCCAACTTCTTCTCCTCGGGCTCATCCTCATCCTCCTCCTCCGAAAACACGCTCCACCTCGGCTTCACCAACGCCGCCGCCGCCGCCTTCTCCGCCAACCGTCGCTCCTGCTCCGCCATCGCCTCCGTCACCGGCTCCATCGCGGCCCACTCCCGATTCGCCGTCCGCCTACGCTCGGCCCTCGATGCTCTCGCCGACCGCCGTTGATGCTCCCGCTCGAGATCGTAATTGGTGCACGTGCGGGGATTGCACGGGCACCGCGGGCAGCACCGTACCAGATCTTTTCGGCACAGGCAGTCATGGCCACAACCGGCCACACAGTATCGATAGCAGAAATAGCTGTGTGGCGTCATGTCCAGCTCGACAGGCTCCGCATCGGTTCCGAACGCCGCCAACATCTCCTCCTGCGACACCTCCTGCGGTCTTCTCCTCTTCGCCGGCGACTCGTTCAGCTCCGCCTTCACCTTCCGTATCTCCGGCCCGTTCATTCTCGTCCTCTTCAATCCCTTCCTCGGCCCTAAATATTTCAGATTACAGAAGTCCGCTGAACTTTTTCAAAAGCTCCAGTCTATGAAAAGTCTTTAAAGGCGCATCAACTGACAATCTCGCAAGACCAACGTGAAAGAATCAAAATGCAGAACAGAAGACGACATTCGCAAGACATTTTCGAGAACAACCAGCAGTATTCCTCGCCAAGGACTATGTGCCTTTAAACACTTTTCATAGAAAAATATTGTCAAAATCGGAAAAAAACAATCTAGGTGAATTTCATTTTTCTCTTTAATGTATACTGAAATTTGTTCATAATTCTTCCCGTTTTTCTACCAAACAAAAAAAAAGAAAAAACCAAAATTTGATAAATTTTGCTTCAATAAAGCAAAAAATCGCTCCAAAAAAGCGAATTTAGCTGGAAATTTTCCGCGAATTGAAAATATGTCTTTAAAAATCTTAAACACCCCAACCACCCCCCGATAAATAAATAATCGTTCAATAATAAATAATAATAAACTTTCAAAAAATTAGCCTTCTATTGACCCAATATTAAGGTAATTCTGATAATTATTTATGGATAAAAACCAATTGAATTAAAAAAAAAGAACTTAATTTTAAAACGATTGAAATGTCTATTGATGTTCTTATTGATTGTATGGAAAGAGAAATTTCGTATATTTTTTGATTTAAAAAATCAACTAAAATACTAAAAAGAATTATTAGAAGGCGACTATTCTGAATATCTCAACACCTACACGACTGATAGTCTGAGAAATCGTTTGGATAGAAGACATTATCAATAATTAATGGCTTGCTTCAGAATTGAAGGATGGTATACCGAATCCTCCAAACAATTCCTCTCCTATCAGTCAATCTAGCCCGAGACCAATAAATCGAATCAACTCAACATTGATAAAAAGAAATGGACGGACCTTCGACAACCTCGAAGAGGACCTCCTCGGCGAAATGGTAGAACTTTACGCGCTTTCGAGGAGGCCCTACTTCTACGGCATCCTCAACTTCAATAACCTTCTTCATCGACATATCGCTCATCGTTTGCTTGATCGCTTGCTAGATTTATTTCTTTTAGCATAGAAATGGATTCTTGAAGAATGTTCACGTCGCACATCACATTTTTACAATTTTATATGATTTTTTTTTTATTTCTCATTTCATAATTTTGATGCAAATCACACCATTTTTTTCGCTCAACGTAATAATACATTTTGTGAAGATTCTCTGAATATTTTTTACAGTAATTCAGTCATTTTTTCTTCGAAAATTGTTGGTTCAGCCCAATTTTTTAATTTCCATTTTCAGGATATTCAACAAACCATTCATAATATGCTCAACATATCTCATTGAAAATAAATAATCTGTGAATTTTCGGCAATTTTTGTTAAATTATTACCGTTTTTCATATTTTGAGTGTATTGTGGAAAAATGACGAATGTGAAAAACTTCAGCAATATCCTATGCATTGTGTGCGTACACCGAGTCGCACAATTCCATCTTACCTACAGTAATCTCATCTGAAAATTATTTAATCAATTTTTTAAAAAAGTTTCTTTCGTGTTTTCTTGGCGAATTTATGGTTTTATCTATATTGTTGCATTGAAAAAGTGTAATAATAATTATTATTGTATATTATTCAAAGTTAATGGTTTTATATAAAACAAAACGATCAATATTGATTAAATAATTTTCAGATGAGATTACTGTAGCTAAGGTGCGACTCGGTGTACGCCAGGGCTGTGCGGCAATGGAATTGCCGATTGCCGAAATTGCCGAAATTGCCGATTTTTCAAATTGCCGAATTGCCGAATTGCCGAAGAGAACGTTCGATCGGCAAATTGCCGAATTGCCGGATTGCCGAAATTTTGATTTTCGGCAATTTGATATCAATAAAAAATCGGCGAAACAAAAATCAATGTCCATTGAATAATTTGGGATACCGTGAAAATTCGGTATTTATATTTCGAATTATCGTTGAAAACATTTAATAGCCGAAATTTTGATTTTCGGCAAATTGCCGAATTGTCGGATTGCCGAAATTTTGATTTTCGGCAATTTGCCGAATTGCCGGATTGCCGAAATTTTGAATTTCGGCAATTTGCCGAATTGCCGAATTGCCGAAATTTCCGATTGCCGCACAGCCCTGGTGTACGCACACAATGCATAGAATATCGCTGCAGGTTTTCGCATTCGTCATTTTTCCACAATACTTCTTTTTTGTGTTGTCCTCGTGAAGGCTATGGATTGAAATTTGAGTCTGTGGTCCCTTTGTAGATAATGTTCCTAATTATCAATTTTATTCAAGCAGCCACACGTTTGTTTCCAGATTTGCAAAATTCCGTGCCGTCTCGATTCTTCGATTCCGCCGACGCTCCGAATTTACAGATTAGACCATTTTTTGCGATAATTAAACTATTTTCTAATTAAATGCGTTTTTCTTTTCAGATCACATCATTTTTTTTCTTTCAAATCACATTAATTCTTGAAAAGTTTTCATAGCCAGAATTTTTCTAAAAGTTGATGACACTTGAAAATCTACTCTTCGCATACTCTGGCAACTCAAAACCAATCGGATCCGATAAAATTCGGCTCCGAAATTAACCTTATCCGATTGGAAATTCTACGGATTAGATTGTTTTTGTCGAATCCGATTCGAATTGAAATATTAAAACAAAACGGATTCAAATAATTACCAATCGGATTCGAAGAAAATCTAATCGGATACGACAAATTACCAATCGGATACGAAAATACCCAAAAAAAACCAATCGGATACGACAATTTTCCAATCTTATTCGTAGAATTACCAATCGGATAAGGTTAATTTCGGAGCCGAATTTTATCGGATCCGATTGCTTTTGAGTTACCAGAGTAATTATACTGTCACCATCAAAAATGGACAAAGTAAATTTCGAAAATTGAAATTTCGTGTTAGCGGCAAATTCTTCTTCTCTGAAGCATGTTTTTGGGTGTTAAAACGTAATCAATTTTTTTTCGAGAAAAATTTAAAAAATTTCCACATAATTATATTGTCGAGGTCAAACAACTTGACGGCATCAAAAAAATTATTGGCTATGTGCGAATGCGTTTCGAGGCAGCGAGAAGTACGCGAGACTGCGTACATTGCATTATAGTGTACGCGCATTTAATATTCAGTCGTCGATATTTTTTTCCCAAATTTGAATGCCCAGTCTCCCTTCAATCGTTTGACGTCGACAATACGGTCGCCTCATAAAAAATTTTTTTTAAATACATTTTTACATTTTAAACATTTTATTACTAATTTTTACAGTTTTCCGACATATTTGCCAGAGGAAAATGCCCACGGCGAACGGAAAAGGTCAAATTGGCAATTAGCTCAAGAGCTGTCATGTCGACAATTTTTTGACCAGTGTTTTTCAGGGCATCGTGTACGCGAGATATACTTTCGCTATATGGTGCCAATTTAATTGCATATGATACCAGACAGACATCTTCGAATCCATTTCTTCGCTCAAACTGATAATTCGAATTTGAATTACCGCCTCGAAAAGTGCGATGGTCCACAATTATTCACGGCGCTCATTTTTTGCGATCATATTGTTATTGTCAAACGTCTAAGCGAATTTTAAATAAAAATTGACTTTTTGCCAAGTGTCTCGAGACGTGCGCGTGTCTGCGTACTCTGCATTTTATCGTACGCGCATTTAATATTTTACCCGCGCGTAATTTTGCAAAATTCAATTTCGCGTCATTGATAAGTCGTTTGACACCGATAATACTAGTTTGAAAATCGAACGGAATGGAAGATGGTCCCGATTGTGTTACTCGCTCAAAGTGATTCGTTTATTTTCTTTCCTTTTTTTTGTGATCACACCATTTATTTGAATTCATAATGTTATGAAATGAGGCAATTCTGACGAGTTGAGTCGCGCACTTTCTGAATATCGCGAGATTCGACACCGCTGTAGGCACGACTCGACGGCATTGATTGCCGACGTTTGCGTAGGCTTCCGCCTTGAAAATTGAGTGTTGGCCGAATCCGAGCAATTAAATCTTGGAAACATTGCCGCGCCTGAATTTTATTCGTTTCGAGAGAGTTGCAATGTGCATAGAGTTTCTTCAAATGTCGGCGTCAAACGACTGAATGCATCTTAAAGGGGGGGGGGGAGGTATTGGAAAAAGTATTTAAAAATCATTGAAACTGGATAAGAAATCGAACAAATCCAAAAAAAAGAACGACAATTCTACGTGAATTCGTCACTGAGAAAATCGATAGCGAAGTGTGTATTGTCGTCAAATTAAATGCACAAGTCCGCAATGTCATTTTCAACTTCATTTTGAAATTTAACGACTTCTTTCTGTGGTATTCATGTCCTAACAGAACGGAACACGTATTTAAGAAAAAAATCGAATTTCCAGAAATGAGCGCGTGTTTACACTAAATGCATTTTACTCGACGACTATATTTTAACGCGTTGAACATTTTGAACGCCCAATTTTTGGAATTTTGAACTCTCATTGAGTGCTATTGAAAATTTTCCAAGGAACGCCGAAAATTTGCAAAATTGAAATCATTGCGGACCTGTGCACCTTATTTGCCGACAATCGAATTCTCGTTTTTTTTTCTCGATTTTCTTATCTATATTCCATCATACTTTTTTTAAAATTTTTCTAAAGGTTACTCCCCCCCCCCTTTAAATGAATATTGCCCGCCTCCATTCAGTCGCTTCGCAAATTTAAAACATGCTCACTTCTTCTTGATTTTTTGCGCAACATTCTCGGTAGCAAATTCCACTGTTCATCTGCTCATGCTCATCAAAATCGCATAATTTCTCTTTGTCGGTTTTATTCGCAACTAATTCAATTGGCACCTACAATTTTGAAATACCCAAAAGCACACGGAACCGAAGTGAACTACATAGGGACCGCGTCTTGCCACGATTTCGTTGATAGTTGATCTCGCTTCAATAAGCGACGATGGATCGTTCACGGCGAACACTACCTGAATATGTATTCGTTTAGAGATTGCGAGACAACCGAAAATGCCATGAATGCGTCGGCAGTGCCAATGTACAGATTTCGCATGCCAATAAAATCTCGAGAGCCGCTAGAGTCGATAATCTTCAGAAAGAATCGAATTAGGAATCGAATTCGCTGCGAGACCCAACTTGAACCATTAGAACTCTTCCCTCTTCGACCTCGTACTCGATCCAGTTGAATTCTTCGACGGTGGCGCGATATTCGCTGACAAACTTCTGCCAAAGGAATTGCGAGACCAGAGCGGATTTGCCGACCTGAAAAACGGAAGCGAATTCGTGGCGCTTCGTTGGGACCCACTCGTTCGCCGCCGAGCACCGCCACCGTCACTTTGTACTGTTTGGCCTCGCGCGGGCGTCCGTCGCGTCGGCCGACACTTTTGCTTCGATTCATCGCATCGTTCGACGATCGCCGCCGTCGCGTTTCAGGTCTCGCCGCGAACACAGCACACTCACCGAGTCGTGCTAAAAACATCACAAACTGACGCCGCCGCAATCGTGCACCAATAATTAATATTCAATTAGAATAAGAAGGCGACGATGAAGTAAGAGGCGCGAACACATTTGAATATTATTGCATTTTGGTCTTCTCGGAATATCAGCAAAAAAAAAGGGGATGACGAGCGAACCAAAGAGAGAATCTCGAATTTGTGCACCTCCTGCTCAAGCCGACGCGTAATTGCAGAGAGCGGCGCCCATCGAATTTTTGTAACGAGGCAGTCCGAAATGCTCGCATTTGATTCGTGTTTGCAGAATCGCGAAAATTCTTGAAATCCACTATCAAAAAATCGGAAAAACCAAAAAAATACAGTGCGCCTCGCCACCCCCCAAATTTAGCAGTTTCTCGAAAACCATATAAATTGGTGACAAGACAATTTCATTTTCGAATTCAGGGCCATTGAAAACCTATAGACGCGTATTTTCATGATGGTCCGTTGGTCCATATCCGCATAGTCGAAAAAAGTTGGATTTTCAAGCGCTTCAAAATGATCCCTATTTTTTGCATTTTCATTCGGCATTTTTGCATGTTTCTTGCTTATTTTTTAAATATATTTTATAAAAATTTTTCAACATTATTGTCTTTATATCCATCGAATGGCACTGAATTCGAAAATGAAATTGTCTTGTCACCAATTTATATGGTTTTCGAGAAACTTCTAAAATTGGGGGTGGCGTATCAAAATGTTCATAAATTGATTTCATAAAGAAATCGATCATGTTCAACAAAAAGAATCGAGAAGCAAACAAGAAAAAAAAAGAAATAAATTGCGAATACGAAATTTCCCATGGCTTTCCAACAACGGCAAAAGTATTGGATTTTTTCGAATAAGAAATAGAAAAATAAAAAACAAAAAGCGCGAATCTCTTTTATTTTTTGATTGATTTTTTTTCGGCAAACTCACTTTTTTTGGGGGGATTTTGTTCCGAAATAATGGCAAATTTTTTGAAGAAACTGTGCAAAATTGAACAAAATTGTTGTTTTCCTCAAATCGGCGAAGCAGTTAAACTCCAGTGTGGTTCGAGAAGATTTTTGAATGTGCAAACCAGGGCTGTGCGGCAATCGGAAATTTCGGCAATTCGGCAATTCGGCAAATTGCCGAAAATCAAAATTTCGGCAATCCGGCAATTCGGCAAATTGCCGAAAATAAAAATTTCGGCTATTAAATGTTTTCAACGATAATTCGAAATATAAATACCGAATTTTCACGGTATCGCAAATTATTCAATGGACGTTGATTTTGGTTTCGCCGATTTTTTTTGATATCAAATTGCCGAAAATCAAAATTTCGGCAATCCGGCAATTCGGCAATTTGCCGATCGAACGTTCTCTTCGGCAATTCGGCAATTCGGCAATTTGAAAAATCGGCAATTTCGGCAATTTCGGCAATCGGCAATTCCATTGCCGCACAGCCCTGGTGCAAACGTGCGAATTAGTGAATTACAGACAAGCCTCTTTAATAAAAAATTTTTTCGTTAGCAAAAAAAAAAATAAATGCGACAATTTAGTGATGTATAAGAAATGAGGCCAATCAGTATAGTTAGAATGTGATACTCTGTACGATTGGGTCTAAAATTAGAACAAAAGAAGAGAAAAGCTTCAAAGAATAAATTAGAAAAAGAAAGGCGCGAGACGGACGGCTTAATAGTACATGATGCTGTGATGATTGTCGGATGCACATTCTCATTCGCGTGACAAACCAACCATCGCCTAATTAGGCGTGTTCGTCCCCCACGAAACTCTTCCATGCCTCAAAAAGCAAAAAAAGGAACGAGCGAACGACTAATGCTATACGACTTGGACTTTAGCGCAATTAATATTATTATTATTCGTTGGCCAAACGAAAAATGTGTATTTGCTTATTAGGCGAAATTCTAGAAGCAGGGACACCTCTCTAATTAGGCGCCCTCAAAGTATGTTTTGCGCGGCATGCGCCTTTAAAATATCATATGCATTTCTTATTCATATTTACGAATCAATTAAGCATTTTTGCAATTCGAGTGTGTTTAGAGAAATGATTTTTCGAGATACTTGGTTTTTTTTAGAAATAGCTGGAATTTTCCGAGGACAATTATAAATGTCTCATTTTTTTTTGCAAGAAGAACGAGAAAATTTGAGATGGGTGTTTTGACACCAAATTTGCCACCCAAACATGGTGTGGTTGTTTGTTGTGCATCATGGTGCGGGAGGAAATTGAATTTCGCTGCGATGGATCTCGTTTCAACAGCAAAAAAAAATAGGCGGCTTGTTTGCATACAACTCTTTATCGAATTATTTCGAGGAGACCGTAATCAAAGGAGCATACGCTCACGAGAAGACCAATATCGAATCCGAAGGCAACAAAAAAGAAAGAAACAGACAATGAAGTGACTTTGTGATTTTATTTTTGATGTCAGAATGTTTTTTGCGTATTCGTCGTTTCCAATGAATAATTTGTGAAGCTGCAAAAAAGAAGAAGAAGAAGAAAACTAAAGGAGTAAGGACACAGTTGAAAATATTGAGACCGTAAGATGGACAAATTGGAGAAGAGAATTGAGAAGATGTGTGAACGGAATCGAAAACGCCGAAAATGAGCCACCCGTGAGGACGAATTCAACTCCAATTATATGCATATATTAGGCCGGCGAATTCGGCCGAAAAACTCGCCGTCGGCCAGCCACAAACGAGTATGTCGATGACTAAAACGACGAGATAGCAGATGTTTTTTTTTTCGGGTTCTCTGTGCATGTATATATTTGTGCTTTGCCGAATATTTTATGCGATTTCCATTTTTGGGCATAAAACATACATGTGAAAACGAGCCGTGTTCCTGCACTGCGTGTCATAATTTATATTTGAAACACGATTGGTTTTCGATTCAATTATTGCATGCTCCTTTAAAGGGAAACCGACAAAGAGTACTGTAGTTGCACATTTGACTGTCATAGTTGTTAACCTACCATAATTCAATTGAATCGAATGAAATCAAACCGCGAATAGAGTTTGACGGCGACAATAAATGGAATTCGAATTGCCTCCGTCTAACGAGACGACGCATTGGGAATTGGCTCGATTTTCGACGTCCGCATATGGTCGAAAAATGCACTGACGAGAAAAAAACGCAGGAAGGAAGAAGAGCAATTTTATTTAGATGCCGGCTACTAATAAAAAATTCAATAAAACAAGGCCCGGAATGAGGATGAATGCGACATGCGAAGCGGCGAGCGGCTCATAGTAGTGTTTGCCGTCGAACTCGTTGCACAGCGGCTCGCGACAGCACCGCGTACATTCGGTGTGAAACAATCCGTAGCCGTGCTGTTCGCATCCTGCAATCAGTTGTTTCAGACAATCCCGATTTCAGTCATTCGACCTTGCTCGCAGTCTTCGGCACAATCGCGTTCGATCTCGATGAAGAACCCGTTCAGATTCGTCACTGTCGACTGAAATCATAGACAATTACGTGTCCTCGTTTGTTGTCCGCAGACAATTGTTTATAAGAAATGCCGTTAGCAGCAATCAGTATCGCTTCTCGGCTTAATAGCTAAGATCATATTTTAGTAACAGTTCTTATCGTATTAACCTACGATATGTGACCGAAAGGTCACAAAATAGGTTATTGGATTTTTAGAACCTTGGAAGGACTCGGGGCTTGCTCCGACCTTCCAAGGGTCGACCTGACGATGCACTGCTGTCGGGATCGGCCCAGTCCCCGAGGGGACAAAAATGTTTTGACGTGTCCATTGGCAGACGCGCGATGCAATTTCGAATATTCTATTCTTTTACGGACTAATTTGAGAAATTTAAATTGCGTGAGATGCCATTTAATTAATCCCCGAAACAAAATTGCCTCACACTTCGCTATTTGGCTAATAATCAAAGTGCTTGAAATTCATTTAAAAAAAAACTATGATCATATTATGATAGATAGAAAACGTAAAAATCGCTCCTAAAAGTTTTTTTGCCATACGAGACCCGCGGCGGCAATTCAAACAATAAAGCAATCGCACCCCCAAATTCGTCCGTCGTCGACTACATTTGATTACCGATTTACGTCCGAATGGTAACCGCGCAGTTAATAATGAATTCTAAATATTGCTTCTGCGCAGCCATAACCATTTCGTCGTAATAATACCCCAAATAATAGTTTTTTATAAAACCCGACTAGAAAATGTCTCTTCATCATGGTTCCAGAAACCATTTTTTCCTTAGAATCTTTCAATTTTATCATTCACACATTTTAGCGGATTTACAGCATTAATTCGCTAAGAAGTTTCGTCAGATTTTTTGAATTTAAATTAAAGCAACGAAATAATAAAAAATTTCGCGAAATAATAGAGTTGATTGGAAAACGCGTACCACACAATATTTCTCATTGAGTGTGCACGTCCTTCGCAAATCAGTTCTCGACAAGAATTTGAGATGATTCATGCAATCGGGCTCCTGTTTTACACCATCCTCGACGTCTTTTTTCTTTCGCGAATGAACACAGAAATTGCACTGAAGGGGTTCCTCCTTCAAAAAAAAAACAAACGGAAAGAAATTAATTTTCGATAAGAAATTGTAATTCACATTTTGTTGGTCGGAAATTCGCGGCCACGACAACAACAACAATAATAATAATAAAGCGGGCGCGAAATTGACGACCGAGAACATGCAGGTGAGTGTGGAGTGAATTCGCGAGACACATCGGCACATCGAGTTTTTCGCCGCGTTTCCGGACCCCATTATTATAATAAAAGAGGCACCTTGGCGAGACAAAGCAACACTATTTTATATGGAAAATTTGACTTCGACTCACTTATTCTCGAAACTCTCGAAGAAACCGTTGAAAATCAAAAAAAAAATTATTTGTATTTTAAATATGGAACCAAAAATATTTTACAAAAATTTAATCAACGCAGCGTTGCTTAAATTTAAATCTTAAATCGTTGGCAACGCTCTTCTAATTTTTCTGAAATTATTTTCAAGGGCGCTGCGGTCCTACGCGAACTAACGGGTATTTTGTATTCTAGCGTTAATTTTGAGAATTTTAATATTTTATAAACTTATCGTCGAAGTCAAAAAAACGACTTGATAAAATTAAAAAATTATTGGCTATGTGCGAATGCGTTTCGAGGCAGCGAGAAGTACGCGAGACTGCGTACATTGCATTATAGTGTACGCGCATTTAATATTCAGTCAACGATAAATTCAAATCTACACTGATTTCGCGAAATTGAAGGCTCCGTCTCCCTTCAATCGTTTGACGAGGACAATAGAAATGCAAAGAATTTACACATTGATTAACAAGGTTGCAGTTGTCCTTCGGGTCCTTGCATCCATCGGTTCCTTTCCATCCACTCCATGAGTCAACGATCAGAAGAGAGTTCTTCGGCATCCAATTGTGGAAAACAAAAGAGTTCTGGAACTTCTCGGTTAACTTCATGGTCATAATGTGCGAAGTATGACACTCCACTTGTAAATTTGGAGCATTGCACTTGAAGCTAGCCGGGAATTTCCCTCCTTTTTCGGCAAGCACGACGAACAGAACGGGATGCAGCTTTCATTCAGCAGAGATAACCGGCGTGATGGTGTAACTGTGCGTCGTAGAGCTCACTGTGTTCGCCACACACTCGATTGTCTTTGAACCGGTTTCAGCCAGTGTTCTTCCGGTATACATCTCTAGTTGAAAACCAGACTGATCCGCATTGAAAATACGAGACGACTGGAATGACTGAAGCTCATTGTTAACATCGGCCACGAAATTCTTCGCTTGTAGCAGTAGGTTAGCTCGATTTCGGTGGTGCACCTTGGCACAAATTTTGTCACTTTCCGCGAAGAAATCCCATGATCATGAGAATGACACCTGAACATTATCAATTTAATGTGTACAAGATCAATAATTAAAAATACCGTTTTTTTTTTTCGATTTCTCGCAATTTTCTTACAAATCCATCCGTCTTGATGAAACGAAATCGCGCATTTATCGTCGATAGGTTCGGTCGATTTCGTTTTCCCATCTTGTTCATTCCATCGAACGATCCAAAAAATTTCACTGCCTCTTCAACTCTCTGTCGTTCAACCAAAGTGTTTCCAAATCTGATCATATTGGGTTCATGCGACTCTGTTTCGTAAACATTTATGGCTTTAACAACCTCGTCATCAGGCACCCAGTCTTCAAAAAAATAGTAATTGAATAACTAACTGGTAGGTCTACCTTTGTCAGCCTATTCGTCATCGTATTCTTCAAGAAACGACTAGACATCAACTTCCAATTCTTCATTATCGATAGAATCGAGAATTCCAAGAATTGCATTCGCAAAGGTCATCTCGCGATCTGCCAGGGTAGGACATTTGGGAAGACGCTGATATTGTGCCATAACATAAGTGAGAGCTTTATCGCTCATGGTACCTTTAAATTAACATAAAAATATAAATTTTCGAAGGAAAAATCAATAAAAATAAAAAAAAATAATTACCTTTTTGTCATCCTCAAACCGTATCCTTTTCTTGTTAAGATCAATTTAAATCTTGCACTTTGCGCCGTCAATATTCTTTTTTATTACATTTTTTAAAAACATCCCAATAAAAAAACTATTTTAAGAAAACCAAAAACTGTAAAAAGTAAAAAAAAATAAATAAATTGAAAAGCAACATCAAAAACGAGGCTTTGACATGAAATTATGAGTTTGAAACTGTTTGGCATTAACATTCACTGTAGCCAAAAGAAAAAATGCAAAATTTTCCGTGACGGGATGCGAACCTTCATCCTAGAATTATCAATTACTCTCTCCACCTCACCACCTCGGCAAACCGTGGCGCCAAGAGGCGTATATGCAACCTTTTGCCTAAATAGTTGCTGACAACGGAAAAACACCTTGAATTTTCAGATGGCCATAACTCGCTTGTAATCCCCCAGTGCAGACTGGAATTTTGTGAAAACACTCAGAAGACCTTCTAGTTTACGTGTGCAAAATTACAAAAAATCCTAAGACGGGAGGTAAAATGACTTCCCTTGTAAGAAAAATTAACCAGTTTACGTGAAACTAGCAAAAGCATTCACACGCGGCCAGACCATCACGAAAGGGGCGCCCGTAAACTTAACAATCATGAAATAATGAAATCCAAAAAAAGATCGGCCAAATAAAAAACATTTTCGCCTTGAATATCTTTTAAAAATACTTTAATGATAAAAATTTCATTTAAATAATATGAAATTTCAATGTACAATTACTTAAATTTATTTACAGTTGTTTGAATCGAAATCAGGAATTACATAAGTGCAGGTGTTGAATACAGAAGATATGCTGCGGATCAGAGATAATTCATAAACGAGGTGACAATTATTTACAATAGAACATATTCGTTTGATCGGCCGAAATAATCGCAATTTTAACAGATCATTCACATATATTTAACAATATATTATCTATACAATTATCGTTTAAACAATCGATTTAAAAGATTCTTCTCTTTTGGTTTTTCGACAATTTCCGGCGGCGGTGGCGGCTCAACAATTGTCTGTTGCGTTTCCTGAACGGGGGGTCTTCGACCGCGGGTTAGCTGCAAAATTTCGAGAATCAACGAAGCTGGATAAATGGTACCTTTGAATATCGAGTGTGCGTTATCTCCGGTGTCGTTACGATCAGCGAATGCACCTTTTCAACGTAATCATCAGGAATCGCAAACAGAATTCGATGATTGGTTACCAGGACGGCGGCGAGCAGCATTCCTTGTTTCCTTGTACATGAATTGCACACGCCGTACCACAATCCATTGATGACGGTTTGCCAATTGTCTTTGAATCCACTAGTCGGTTCGGTGATGTCGATTAATTGATTTGTCGACACAGATCGCATGAATAGAACAAATTTGTGAAGTTTGCGACGACGCGATGTTGGAAGCCCGATTAGTATAAGTTGAAGTGATTCGATTAGCCACGCTTCCCGGATTTTGTAAAATTCTTCATCTATATGATATGGTTTCGATTATGACAAATATGAAAAAATAAACTAACTATGAATGTCAACGGCAGGTTTTGGCTTAATATTCTCCAAAGGCATAATTACACTTCTTCTTCGAATCGATGCGCGAATTCCGCATGGCGGCATGTGATATTGCATTGGTACGAGACTCGCGAATTCCTCTGGAGTCGAACTGCGCGATATTGCCATTCTTCGTGATCGTTCATCAATAATTTCTTAAAAAGAAAAAAATGTTCAAATTTTTTAATGAAAAAATTAATCGCGTGAACCTCCAAATTTCTCATTTTTCGATAATAATTCGAACATGTAATTCATTTCAACTGGATAAAGTGGCGGGTCTAAATCCATAAGTCGACTACAAAGTGTGCCGAACACTTTCGAGACCTTGTCGTCCATTCCAGGCATTGATTTGCTCGAAAATGGGAAATCCTTGAGATATTCCATGAATTGAACAACCGTGAATGGATAGAATGGTTGAATTCCATGGTTTCGTGATCGAATAACACCAGCTTCCAAATTTAGTGAATTCGAATTCCAGTGCATATCAGCTCCGTCCAAGTGGCGGCTCCATTCGATCGGAGGAGAAGCCCCAGTGAGAATAGTCAATCTAGAAAACCAGTCACTCATCGTTTTATTCATGAGATTCAACCTCTTGACAAGCTCATTCCTCCACACATCTCTCGAACTCGTCGGCTGCCTTCTCGCAATTGATTCATAAACTTTTGTGCGCGATAGATTCGTAGTCAACGGCTTTTGCGGGAGAAGAGCTGAATCATCTGTGGCGCGAACCTTGGGCGGAATTATCGGCGATTCGATATTTTGCTCCGACTCAAGCATGACGTGATTTCGATCTAAAGACATTGAACGGCGAGCGTTTCGTTTCGGCTATAACAGTGTGTTATAATAATATTCTCATTTTAGATTCACCTTAGAAGCTCCTCGTTTCGATTTGAAAAATGGCAGCCAGTCGTACGCGCTTTCCTTCTTCCCATCTTCATACTCGTTCTCTTTTTCTTTATGCTTGATATCAATTTCGTCGACTTTATCATCGAATGCAGGATTTTCTCGACCGGTAGGCTCTTTGTTGTCGCCAATGATCAATTTACGGAGATTTCCATTTGATCGAGACAATCGGCGACTCATTCGGACCGGCGCCGTGCCGAACGGACTATCAATTACCGGAGCATTCATCGGATTAAGGTTTGTCTGACTTGAAGACAGCCTTCTCGAATTCTGACGTGCTCCGCTAAATGATGCAGACCTTCTTGAGCGAATCCTCGGACACTTCAATTCGTGCAAATCTTTGGAAAAACTAAAATTGGCAGGTTTTCATCGCAACGCTTTTAGACTTACACATATATTCGAGTCTCTTGGAACTTCTTCTTTTCATTATTTTCTTTAGTAACCGCATCGCTTACAATCTTCCATTCTTGCATCATTTTCATTAGGCTTATCATATTTTCTCTAAAAAAATTAATTTCGACATTCATTTCTTTATTGTTTCATTCATTTGAACCTTGTTATTTTTTTATCCGGCATCATTTTAGGGAGTTCCTCCATTAGAAAATCTACTGCTTTTTTGCCGGTAAAGCTGTTTTCAATAACTGTCATATAATGGCGATTATTTTTGAGTGGTAGATTTTTTCGAAAGTTCCACACTATTTCGTCAAACTGAAATTCTGAATCTAAGAATTAAAACGTTCAAACAAACTGACCAAACGTGTTGCTTTAAACTGATCATCGAATTCGTAAGCCATTGTCTGAAAACACACTTATATTTTGAAATTTCCAATAAAAAATAATGGTTTATTCATGAAATGCAAACTGTAAAAAATTACATTTAATTTTTATTTTTTACATTCCTTAACTGAAAAAAAGTTGTAATTCTTTACATTTTTATTGCATGAATAAGGTCATAAATAAAACAAATAAAAATAATAATTCTTTATATTTATACTGTACTAAAGGAGCATACTTGTTTTTGTTTTTTCTATCTTCTCATGATGGGAGTACTGTAGCAAGGTGCTTTCATGATCTGAAACAAATTTTCGACTTTTTTGAAATTTTCGTTTTTTTCTCTCCATTTTATTAACATACTTTATCTTTTAGGAAGTAACAAAGACTAACATAATAATTAATTAATTCCAAAATTATGTTTTCTTTCTCCGATGATGAGGCTGCTGATATTTTTGGCACAAATCAACAGGTAGGAAAAATAAATAAATATACAAGTATATACAAACCAATTCTTTGATTTAGGTTCTTCCGCAAATTCTTGATGTTACCGAAGAGGAAAAGAAAGACGTTTTGCGTGTTCCAAAACTACAGCTAAACGGATTTTTGAGTGCCGAGAAAACCCCGGTCTCAATTTCTCACATTACACGGCGAATGATGTATTAGAAAAAGATAGACAAATTTCAAATTTTACTATTCAGAAATGAAGAAGGAAAAATATTTGATTTCAAGAAATACGGCTTTGAAAGTTTGGAACAGTTATTGCTAGCATGCTCAGATACAATTTTAATAACCAAGGATCGGCAAGGAAACAAATTGTAAAATAATTAACTTAATTTGTTGGTGTAAACTCTATTTTAAGATTCGCTGCCCGAAGAACCGCCGCGAACGCCGATATTCGAGAACTTGTGGAGCGCCAACACGACGGCAATGCCAGAGCGTCGAGATCATTTTTGCGAGCACCACGCAATCAAACTGCATTTGGTTTACAATTCCGCCAAAACTCAAGTTTGATTAAATGCAAATAATTAGATTTATTATCTAGTTCTTTTAGGGTTCGGTCGGAATCCAGCAGCTATCTCATCGCATAGTCCTACTCCTTTGTATCTTGAAATATTCTTGTATAGTAGCAATAACTACATTCAATTTTTCAGGCGTCGCATAAAAAGTATCGCTGGAACAATGGATCGAGTATCACATATCAATATTAAACTTAAATATTTTACCGATTTTTCAGATTCACGACATTGTGAATTTCATTCTAAAGTATCGTCATCAATTGGAAGAATCCCACCCAAATGATAATTCGAAGCGAATTATTCGGCTATCAACGCTTCAGACTCAGTTTGAAAAGACTTTTCAGATGCCACTTTGGAATAAGATGTATCATGAAAAGTATGGTCAATTTTTCACGTGATATAAAGTAATTGAATTCAGAGATCTTTATGAAATTTTCCATGGTCCTGAATTTCAAGAAATTTTTCATGCGTATAAAATTGAAAACCGGGTTTTTTTTTATATATTCAGATTATCTTGAATTTAAATTCGATTTTAGGATATTTATTGTATTGATGTGAAATCATTGGAAAAATTAGAAGAAATCAGAACTCAGCCGCAACGTTCCGTGTCGCCTCCGAGGGAGACTTCTCCAGTTGAGACCCCTCCTCAATTTCAGTTTGTTAATTACACGTTATATTATTTTAACGTATTTGTATTACAGTCACGATTCGCGGTTTTACGAGCCATCCGGGGTTTTTCAATTAATCGTTTAGAAAAATCTATTTTGTTTTGTAGGAAAAATTTAACTATATTAAACCAATTGTAGTAGACGACTTTTTCCAAACTGCGCCGAAATTTCAAAACTTGAAAAAATTGCCGAGTAAGTTCATCAAAATTTTTCATAGTTCTATGCAGTTTGCGCAAAACTAACTTTTTGAGTTAATTTTCCCGAAATTTGCATAGTCCCTTGAAACATTTTGAGCTAATATTTTTTAGATTCAACGGAGACAAACAAAACTGAAATCGCGCCGAAATGTTTTGGACAACCACCGGAAAACGTGAGTGCAAAACCGTCGTTTGGAATACCGCCACGTTGTTCAACACAAGCTTCAAACGTCGTATTTGGCAGTGCACAAGCATTTAAACTTGACCAGAAACGGTCGAAAACGCGTGCTGGAAACATCGGCGATGATTACAATTCGTAAGTCGTTTTATCGATTTGAAAGATTCATGTAGACAGTTTGGAAAACAATTTCATAATATTACAAAGAAACGAGCGCCAGAATAATTGTGGACCATTTATTGTTTTGTATTCGGGTACCGTAATACGGAGAACCTGCCAACAAAATTCACAGTAACTCGGCGCAGGGTGCTTGTTTTTTTTTTTTGCGATTGTACAGGGTGCGGCAAATTGCATGGGCTTTGAAAAAACGAAATAACTTTTCAAAAAAAAAAATACAATAAAACTCGTTTAAATTGACAGTAAATTTTATTGAACACTTTGAACTAATGAACTAATGATCATTGTTCAATTCTCCCTCCTCGATTTTTGATTACCTCCTTCAGACACTTCGGATAGACGTCGGTGGTGGCACGCAGGTAATTGAGGTTCAGTTTGTCCCATTCGCTCAGAAGGGCCGCCTTTAGCGAGGTCAAATTTAGGTGTGGGAAAGCTGATGTCTTCTCTTGCAAGACCCCTCAAACAGAAAAAAAAGAAAAGAAAGAAATGAAAAAGCTGGTCATTTCTTTGGCGTGATAAATGAGGAAAATTGTTACCTCACCAGTATTGAACCGTTTTGCTCGATGAAGAGGCGCATTGTCTTGCTGAAAGGTCCAAAATCGATAATTCGTTACTTGATAGTCTATACTCGCTCCGGTGACATGGAAGTTCGTTGTTTTCCTCTTCTAAGACGGCTAGAGAGTCCTTCTGTCTCTCAAAATTGTTTCCGAAATTTTTGTAAGGTGTTTTGGTGCACTTCGTGGATGTTTGAAATCACCTTCACCGATGTACCTTTTTTTTAAAAGTCGATCATTGCAGCGCGATGGATGAAATCAGCTGTCATCCGTGTCATTCGAAACCAATCTCCATAAATAAAATGATTAAAAGATCACAAAAAATAAAATAAACAAATAAAAATGTCCAAAAAATGCGTAAGTGGCGTATGAACTTACGTTAAATTCGTGCACATGTAATTTTGCCACACCCTGTGCTACATTTCTGCGATTGCACAAAATAATTTTTAGAAGTGATTCAGACAATGCTCCTGCTCCACAATTCCGTGCAGGTTCGTGAATTTATCTGTCTAACCATATTACTCAAATTGTAGAGAAGCCGAAACCATTGAGTGATCAACTAAAAAAGTTTGGAAACAGTTTTAAAACTGTACCACAGGTATTGTACAAATTGTAAATATTACCGCAAAAAAAAAAACGAGTGCCTTGCCTAATCGTGGTCCATCGCACATTTTTGATTCGGTAAAACAGTGGGACTTCAGGCACTGTACTACGGATAACTTGTGAAGCTAACTTACCTTGAATCGGTGTAGGGCGCTCGTTTTTTTTTTCGAATTTAGTATGTAGTTGTTTCATTTTATAAGGCGGGCGAATTTAATAATTTCTATATTATTATTGTGTGGAATGTATTAAAAACTACAGTAGATATCAAACGTGCATGAAAAATATGAACATAAACAAATTATGGATATATATTGTTGACATCGCGCGACTGCTAGAAAACTGATAGAGTAGTAATTTTTTCATTTAGCCAATTTTTCGTAATCGCATTAAAATCTATCAACTTTTTCTGTCTCCAACAATATGTTATTTTTAAGCCACCGAAGTACGATGTATTGGGAGTGGCAAAATTAGTGCAGGCACGACAAGTTGTCGAATACAACGCTTTAGGCAAAAATGAGAAACAAATCGTCGACAAATGTCCGATTTTTTCTGTTTTACAAACTACTCGTGGTATATTTCTGTGATTATTTCAATATCAATGTAATACGATTTTCAGATAAAATAATGGTCTCATTGAAACAAAATATCGAAAATATCGATGCTCGAGAAATTCAAATGAACTCTCTGCGCAGATTCAATGAGCATGATTTTGATGAGTATAAGCGTACTCAGGGAGACAACATCGAATCAGGGCTCTTCAAAGTATTATTAAAATGGTTATCCGAAAATTTAGATATATTCAGGGCGTCGTTTTGCATTACGTAGCGCCACGGGGTTTGCTCATTCTTAAAAAAGGACAATCAAATCATAGAGTAGTGTCCGATTTTATTGGGTATTGTGGATTATTATTATTATTATTATTTTGTATATTTTCCAAATATTTCAGTGCTGAAATGGAAAAACATACTCGTAAGATATCATATGAAGAATTGAGTCCTGGCGGGGTTTATGTGTATAAATACAAGGAAAGATGTTACCGAGTGATTGTAGAAAAATGGGTATTTCGTGTTGAGTTTAAACACATTCAATCCGTTTGTGATATTTAGAATGAGGAATTGAAGAAGATTATCGCTTTTATCATTGACATTGATCGCTTTCACGAACTGAATGTTGATCTAGATGAATTGTACGAGTTGCCAGCATTGACAACAGTGGAAAACATCCAGCCCGTATGTATGTATTATCCAATTTACGGGATTCGCGAGATGGATTTGGTATGATTCCGAAACTTCTTATAAAAGGCGTATGGTCCGTTTTAGGATATGCAACAACGCGTTCAAGCATTGTTCGACGACAGAGTGGTATCGATCATTCCAATGTATTTAAACAAAAATTGTGAGGAGCCGTCCGTCGATATTCTCGTTCTCAATGAGCATCAGAGCTATGAATGGCTCTCATCGGTGCTTCATCGCAAAGGCTGCAAATATGCCGGAGAAAAGACGCCTGAGCATTACTCAACAGAGTTTATGAGACATGCATATATGGCTTGCGGAGAGCCCGATATGCTTCAATTTTTCAATTCGGCCGATGATGAGAGCGGGATGGATTCGGAAGACGATGCTGATAGTCAAGTGGAAGGTTTGTTTTAAATTACAACGTTTTCGATTAATTTTGCGCGGTTTTGAGAAAATTCGCCGATGCCTCAACAGGAACAAATTGCTACATTTGTAACGCAAGGAGGTTTCGCGACTGCGATGCGCGCAATGTTTGATGAATTCGTCCAAGATAAGAATATAAAGAGAATTGTGCTTCTGTATCAGCTTGTTGCAGAAATGGTACGTTCGAATATTTTTTTAATCATTTCTAAAACTGTCTTTTTCAGACTAGAGATGATTCCGCGATGGCAGATCTTGAATCTGAAATCAAACAAGTCACTTATAATAACTTCGATATTGTTCTTTAATTTTTAATGGAATCTGAATTTTCATATTCCATATATGCACGGTTATACATATATTCATGATGATTGTTTTATATTGATAGAATTATTTAATACAAATTCAAATCTGTGTTTAATTGCTTATTTTCGTGAGTGGCCGTGTTTCATGTGCGGCCGCTAACGATTTTCTTGTCCGCGGCCACATTGAGTTGACGTGTTCTTTCTTTTTGGTTTTCTCCTTTTTTGCTATAATTCGAAGGTTTTGCGATGGGAATCGCCGATTTTGTGGAAAAACGAAGTAAAAAAGCGCCGCCAATCATTGCTAACAGTAAAATTCCGGCATATTGCATTAAAAAAATTGGAGCGCGACATTTGTTGCTTGGCGGAGGTGGCGGAGCTTCGAAAACTGGAGTTAGCAACGAAATAGAGGTGATTCACATTGAAATGGTCCGATTAATTTGAATATTGAAATAATTTTATTCCAGACATATCTTTTAACTTCGGAAGATGCGAATCCTGAATTGGGTTTGAAAGCCGAATGCGTTGATAAGGTTTGAAATAAATATACAAAATTCTGAAAAATGAAAAAGAATTGAATGATGACTAATTTTATCAAAATGTTTAATTTATTTTGTTCAAAATTTTGGGAACTTCGAAATGTATTTTATTTGAGTTAAATTGAAGCAATTTGTATTCAAATATATAACTTTTGATTCACTTTTTTTTTTAAGTTTAATACTTCGACGTTCGCCACAATGAACATGGATGTGATATCAGCTAGTGTTCACGAGCAGGATGCGAAATATGTGATCGCCGCAGGACACGATGAAGTAACACATTTGGGTTCATGCCAATTCGCACGATTATTATTTTTCAGTATTGTGATTTATACACAACGGCTGGGTATAAACTGAGTAATGATGAAAACTCGAAACTTTCGTTTGAATTGAAGCACGTCAAACGAATTAAAACCGATGAGCATCCTAATAGTTCGTATCAGGTTTGGCACGAGATATCGAAGTTTAAAAAAATATATATCGAAATTTTAATAGAAATGTGTTCGATTTGATCGAAATAGCAAAGGGCGGTTTTTTGCTACCGGCGGAGCAGATGGGCATATTCGAATTTGGGATGCGTTGGCAGCAATTAAAGCAGAGGTTGATTTTTCTACTAAAAAAACTAATAAAGAAAATATGTTAAATTGAAAAAAAGCTTTGATTTCTTTCTCTGTTTGACTATGTTTTTCTTTTTTTTTCAAGAAATTAGAAAAAAATGAAAAATTAAGTATTCTTTATTGTCGAGGACTGAGTCAATACGAAAAAAATTAAAAAGTCGCGTGCCGTAGACAATATGTTTTGAAATTGATTCATTTTTCAAATTTTCAGGAAGGGAATGCTCATCCGGTACAGGTAATCCAAGCGCACAAATCTGATGTCGATGATATCGATTTTTCGTATGATTCGATGACAATAATGTAAGGTTAAAGAGAAATTCGGAATGATTTGTCGCTTTCAGTTCCGTTGGTGCTGATGGATTCGCGTATATTTGGAGTACGCAGACTGGCGAGAAATTGTTGGATTTGCAATTTCCGATTGAAATCGCGAGAGGATTTAAGGTTGAAACTAATATCTGAATTGAAAACGGTTGGTTCTCTTATTCAGATGCGTGCTGTTCGGTGTACTTCATTGGGAGCATCAAGCAAGAACAGCGTATTTGTCGCAGCTTATAATTCCATATCGAGAGCTTCGAAAGATTTGGCGTCTTATGTCGCCTTATGGGCATTCAATGCCGAGAGAAAAGTCGCGAGACCAGTGGTGGTTCGATTAGTCGCCAAAGGAGAGGTTAGATTGCTAATATTAGTTTATTGTAGTTTTTTTTTCCTCGATTGAAACATGTTTTAGAATTTGATTAAGAATAATCACGTGAAAGCGAATATTTGAAATATTTTATTAATCGGGAATTCCAATTTTTCGATTTTTATGTTTTAAATATTCCTCGTTACGCCACCCCCTCGAATTTATTTACAAAATTTTTTATTAATTCCTGATTTGTTTTTGAATTATCATCAATTGATCCTAAATATCCGATTATCAGATTGAATTTTTGCAAAAATGGCACATTAAGCGAAATTCGACGGTCTTTGAGGTGTGGAACAGATTTTATTGATTTTATTTTTGAAATTTCAAGGTTATACGCATTATTATTGGTGTTTCATTGGTTTGATAATAGCAGTGATTAATGGATATTAGATTATGAAAAATATTATTTTACAAAAAAAAATGTAAAATTTACATTAAATATTCATATCTTATATACTTAAATTGAAAAAATGTATAATTTTTTTTACATATTTTTATTGCACGAATGAGCCCATAAGTGAAAACCTTTCAAAAATCAAAATCTATCAAATTCAACACATTTTGAGAAGCAATGTGGCAAAAATTATGTTTAAAGTTAAACTTTATTTTCTTGATTTTTATTTTAAGTTCGATTTTGTTTCAGTCAGTGCGAAGTGTTTTATACGCCACTTGAACGGTTTTTATTTAGATTTTTGAAATTTTCGAAAATAGCGTATGCATATTGTCGAAGACGGACGAATTGGACAAATTTGAATGATCAAACACGGTTGTCATTTTTAATCTTAGCGCGAAATCAAAAAAAATTCCAAAATTTGAAAAATAATCAACGTCCTAAATTAGTCCGCCCAATATACATAAAAGAATCCGATAAATTACCATAGATTTCGAATATCATCAAAATAATACAATCATATCAATTGAATTAATTCCATAAAAATCTACTGATAATAAAAGACATTCCTCGATTTACCCAAATTTAGTCTGAAAAAATAATTGTTGAACTTATTTGATTCCAAAAATAATTGTAAAAAGGAATATTCAGACGATTTCGTCGTTGGCTGTGTCGGATTGCGGAAATTTCACCGCCATTGGGACCATGTCGGGTGGAGTGGCGGTTCTCGACACCCACGAATGTCGCCGAATCTTTTATGCACCGGTAAATCAAAAAGTCAAGAAGTAGTATGAACTGAGAATGTTTTAGGAAACCCACGGAATTTTTGTGACGGGACTTGAATTCCTTGATCGTGCTGCGTCGAACATTTGCGATGACAAATCATTGGCGCCTGTCGTGCCAGGACCAAGCTCCGGCTACTTGGCGACAGTCGTCTCATTGAGCGCCGACCAGAGCATTCAGATGCACCGAGTGCCGTTTTCAAAGTCACGACCACTCTCCGAAATGGTGCTGCTTATCTCCATAGTGAGCCTCATCATTGCCTACATATCGTCATTTTTCGTATAATTCATAATTGATGTGTGATTTTCTTCGAGCTCGTCGTGATTCTTCAAAATTCAATTCAATTTTTTATTTTTTTTTTCTCAAAGACATGTAAAATCGAAATGTCGATCACTATATTATTCCTGTGGTTTTTTTTTTCAAATAATCATTCCTTCAAATGTTATTCGCTTCTTTTCGCAATTATATTTTGAATTCACACCAAAAAGACCCCTCGGGTGCTATGAAAATGATGTATAAATTATATGTGAGCTCTCTTCTCAATTTCAAACAATGCTTTTTTCGGTTTTCGCGTTAAATATTCAAATGTGCATTAACGCGTGCCGCGCACCTTGGCCCCAACACACCGCGAATGCAAATGAGCGGCGGTGTGAGACCCACGCGCTCGTCTAGTCAGTAACCACCATCGCATTCGAACATTTCGAGTCAAGAAATCCATCAATTTGCACAACAGATTGTTGTTTTAAGCGCAACAGGAAATTGAGCCGCGCGCGTCTCACATTGCCGCCCCATGAACAGAGCCTTTTTGACACCAGATGCTCCAAACATTTCACTGAAACGAATACGGTGCCCCCTTCCCCCCAAATTGTTGGTTATGTAAGTAAGCTTCTCCAGCTCCTTCTGCTGCTGTTGTTGTTGTTGTTGTCATTTTAAGCGTGCCACCAGCGATCGTGTCCTACGGTAATCCGTCGACAGATGGATTCAGGTCGCAACGTACAAATCAAGTTGTGGCAAACTGTTGTGTTTGCACATCCTCCCATCAATTAGCAGTGTGGAAGAGAGTTAAATGCGCTCGACGCGAAGACGAAGTGCGACCCCCTTAATTATGATTTTGATTCGATTGACGAGAGCTTCGTGAGAAACGTTTCAATCCGATGAACTTTCTTCTCATCTGCGGACATTTTTCCGGTTTCAGTTGTCACAAAACGACCTCATAATCGAAGAAATTTCGCATTCGACGTCGCTCTTAATTTATGCGTTTTGAGAATTGAAATGCCATCAAATTATGAGCTAATTGCCCCCCCCCCCTCCTTCAAATTCGCGTCTGCCAGCCTCTTTCAGTAGTATACCTTGTTAGTCGTCAAAATGTTACGTGCTCGGAATGTGAATGATATAATCGAGTTGCATAAATTTGCGCCTGCCCCCCTTCGTTTTATTTCTTCACATCTCGTCCGTCATTCAATGCTCCTTAAAAGGAAGGATGGGGATTACGGTAGAGGCGTGCAGAGGCATTCGAATGGCTGTCTGGCTGGCTGCTCAATGGGAGAAACAAATCCGTAATTGACCTGTCTTTGAACGATCGCCGCCGCTATTCGCTGCATCCGTATTTTTTGTACTTCAAGTCGGATTAGTTGACACCCACTAATTAGGCGAACAGGCTTTCGAATGTCGCATGTGGGCGATGCTCAACTAATATCAACATATTTCGGAAAGTCGGACCGTTTGGCACAGTCGACAACCAACTGAATGGTCTTGTAACGAATCCAAAATATAGATGACTCGAGAAAAAAAGTTATAGAATAAAAAGATGGGCGGTTGTGAATCAAATTTGCGCGGCGTGCTCTTGTAATCATTCTAAATTTGACTCAAAATAAAATTCAATGAAAACTACAGTAATCATCAAAGGCGCATACTGTAATATTTTCAATTCGCGCTAAGATCAAAAAATTGTAAATGCGTATTTGATCATTCAAAATTATTAAATTCGTCCGTTTTTGACTATATAAAAAAAGCGATAGTAAGGTTTAAAAAAAAAGAATAAATGACACTAAATTTAAAAAAACTAAAAAATTAGAGCTGCGCAATTTTTGGTATGTGCCTTTAAAAACAACTGGATAAAAATAAAGGTAGAGCTCATGGTATTTTAGTGTGCTTAGTGAATTAAAACGAAAATAAATTTATATTATTTCATAGCTTAAATAAATCACGACGGATACCACACGAATTCATAGGTTTTGTGAAAATAGGCTAACAGTTTAAAAAAATTGAAAGTGCGCTGTGTGCGCCTTTAAACTTTTCTTATAACTGAGCCCGTAAATCGACATTTACTTTTGCGCCATTGTTTTTTTTTTGGCATTTGGCCAATTTTTTGCATTCGCGCAACTTCGACAATTAAAAATTCAGTTCTAGAAAACAAATCGAATATTATAATATTTAAAATAGCTCATAATATTCAAATTAAGTTCTAAATAATTTTATTGTCTGGGTTGTAGATTTACGGGGTGGTCTCGCCACGATTGAATGCATATTTTGTTATTTTCACATGAACTGTTCATTTTTCTTGGACAATATGTAAATTCTTTGAATTTCTCAGATAATAAAAATGAAAAATTGTCGAAATCATCCGATTTTCTCGAAAAAACTAGTTAGTCCGCTCGAGACCACAGCGCCCGTAAATCTACACCCATACATCAATTGATTTCGTATTTTCGAGTAGTAAAACGATTCGAAACAATTTTATAAATAGCGTTTTCTGTGGATTCGAGAATACGTCACAAAAAATCGAAATCAAAAAAGTTCAACTTTGTTTTTTCTTTTAAAACAATTCGAAAATGAATTTTCAAATGAAAAATTCCTGAAAAATCAAACTGATTCCAATTTTTATTCTGAAAAATAACCGACAAAATGTAAATTGAACAGGCAAATTGTCTCATTCGGGTGTTGATTTGACTGAAAAAAAGATGTCTTCACTAACTGCGGACCAAAAAAAAATTAAGAGCACTCATTCGAAGGTCCCTCGCATTTTTTTTTGAATCGACTTCCCCCTTCACAAAATTGTTGAATGTTCATCGATAGGAAATATAGATATTTGTGTGAATCATTGGAATTGATATGCAAATGAAGCGGTCGGCGACGGCCTGCACTACTGTCAGCGAGTTCAGACGGGCGGTGTGCTCCCACGGGCGGCGCATTCGCGGCCGGCCGGACCCCGACAAAGCCAATCCGTATATGGGAACACACGCGAATCATTTGTGTCGCTCGCGCAACGAAACTTTCAAGTGGAATTGATAATCGAGTGCACTGGGAAAAACATGCACGTCGGTAGACTCTTTATGCAATCGCACACTGATACAAAAATGCTGTCATCGAAGCGAACATGAGAGAAGGTTTGGATCTCGAAGCGAAGTGCTGAAGTGTCCGCAGCAGTGCATTCATACATGCGCCGAATCGAATTAACCGTGAGAACTGATATCCAACTGTTTGTTTAAGCGAAAAAATATGTAGATTTGATCGAAATTCTAGTTGGTCCTATCAAAACTTATTAATATTGTGCTGCGGACAAGCTCACAGTTCAATTTGATGCCACACACACATTTTTTCTTTTTTTTCTTTCTCATTGCCGCTTCAATCAATTTGCATATCACGCCTCCCGACGAGGAGCCGAAAATCGAGACTACGGTAGGCTGAGGTGTCGAGCAGCAACCAGCCGACCGGATTACGGTGTGGTGCAATAGTGACAACGAACCTGAACAAACAAGTGCGACCGCAGCGATTGCATAATTATAAATGACACCTGGTGACAAATCAAAGGCAAGAAAACACAACGATATGGAACAGTTTGTTGAGAAGCAAAAATCGAGAGTTTGCTGGAAAAGACGACGGAAAAAAAAACGACGAAGGGCGGCGAAAACGCTGAGAAAATTCATTGCTCATGCAAATCTTATGCCACCCCTTCGACGACCCATCGCCATTTCCTGCCTTTTTGTGTTTCGTCTCCCATTATTATTATTATTCTTGTTGTCGTTTCCCGCATTGGTGTCCGCAGATCATCGAAATTTCGTTTGTTCAAATCTGGCTGAATATTTTTACACAACTTTTGCAACATCGAAATCCATTTTTTTTTGTTTTTGAACCAATTTTTTCTACTGGTTTCGATTCAAATTTTTTTCGATTATGTTGCGAATTGTCGGCAACACGGTAATTCCGAAACGAAAACGATATAGTCCGCGCCTTCCCGCCCAATTTTTTAAGACGAAGAAGAAATGGTGGGCGTGTCAGCACCGTGTCGAAATGGGCGTGTCTTCGCGCGCTGATTGGCTGCCGCCGTCGACGAGAGAGCATGTGACACGCGGAGAGCGGGCTTAAACGGCGAGAGAGAGACGTCGCCAAACGACGATCACATACACATACACACACACGGCCCGAGTTGCTGCCCATATATATTCATCAGGCAGCTCATCATCATAATTCGGAATCCGTTTTTGATTCATTAACAAGGCAGCAAAGATTCCGTACGAACTACACGACGCGATGCTGGCGAACAGCCTCGCCGGCAACAATTCCATCGATGCGCCGAATTACGCGCAGGTTTGTTTCACCTTATTTATTTCGTCGGGGGTTTTGATGTGCTGGTCGCCGAAATACTGATCGAATAATTTTTGCATAAGGAGTAGCACCGGAGTCGGCTGGCTGAAACGGGGGGGGGTCTCATTTGAATTTCAATTCCCCCCTCTCCTCTATCTCGTCCTCGGTTTTTTCGGTGTGCCTCCTTGTTTTTTTTGTTCTTGTTATGCCATGTGGTCCCACTAATGAGCAAAGTTTTTCACACACCGACTTTTCGCCACTCGATTTATATTATCCTCCATTTATGGACAGACGTTCGTCAAGCGTTTTAGATTGACCATCTTTTTTTCTTTTCTTTTTTTGGATTTTCACAATTCGAACTAGAAATTATAAATATTCGTTAAGAAATCTATTGAAATTTTGAAATGAAAATAAAATATGTGAATTCTTTTGGAATTCGTCGTCGCTATAATTTCATTCCATTTTTTTTTCTGATTTTTGTTTTTGACGGAATTAATTCTATTCCATTATTACAGTAAATACCACCCCGACACAATTTTGAGTATTTCCTTATTCTATTCAACGCTATTTCGTTGTCATTTCAGACTACCGTTTGTATTCACTCGGAGGTTTTCTGCTTTCAAATATTGTACACATGCGAAACTTTCGTTGAGCATGAATGCTCCCATCGTAAATGGTCTTGTCGTGAATACACTCTCACGAATAACAACAGTCGCCTTATTGGCATTCATAACTATGTGGCGCGAATGTTCGCACGGTTCTTATTCATATTTTCCGTTTTCGGGTACTGTATTCGGTGTCTCACATTTTTGAATATCGAATAAATTAGATCATGTCGAGCTACTGAGTCAATAGTCGCCTTTTTTTGCTGCGAAAAATTGCGAATGTCGAACAATTCGGAATTTCAATCATAAAAATGGCATATTCGATAGTTTTCTAAGCACATAATAGATAGATAATAAAAAAACATCGAATTCCTCAAATGTCTGCATTTTGTCGTTACAGTGATTACACAGTTCTCGACGCATTTGTTGAAATTTTGTACCAAAACCGATTCGTTTTCAGTTTCAGGTGATCAAGCCGACATGCGAGGCTTTCCAAGACTGGCATCCGGCGGGCGCGCCGATGTATCCGCCGCAACATTTGCAGTTCGTCATTCCGCACCACGACTGGACGTATCCGCAGCTACAGCCGACGGCAGTCGCCGCGACCGCCGCCGCCGCTGCCGCCATTCACCAGCAGCAGCAGCAGCAGCAAGCGGCGACGACGTCGTCGTCGACAACGACATCCTCATTGGCGCAATCGCAACAAATCAAGGTATCCATTCATTTTATCGAATTCGATACACGCCGCGGGGAGCGATGTGAGGCGCAGAGGAAACAGAGGGGGGATGGATGGAGGGTGATGATGCGCGACGCGGGAATGGCAATTTGTTGCGATTCATTTCTCAACATGATACCGTATCGCGATTCAATCCAAAAATCACTATTAAACCAATGGGGATTCCATCAGAAACCGCATAGTTAGCGAGTGGCGTTTGTTTTGAAATAAATAATCTCTACCGTATTCGGATTATTTTATCACATGCGTCAGTTATACGCCAATTCCAGAACAGTCTCACTACACTCTTGTGTCCTCTTCTATTTATATTGGATTTGCATAATATTGATTCAGAAGAAAATAAAAAAAAGAAAACCTTTGAACATATCTCAATGAATTAATTAAATTTTGAAAAAAAAGTGTTCAGTGGCGCAATTTATTGGGACATTTTCAGCAGGAACTCGAGCGGCCTGAGATCATCCAGCGAATCTCGCATCCATGGACGTATCCATTCTCATGCGAGGAGAACACCGCGCCGACACCGCAACAAGCGCCGAGCACTGCTCACGGAGCCGCCATGTCCGACATGTCGGATGATGGCGATCAGACGGGCCACGACGATCTGGAAGGATTCGCGAAGCAATTCAAGCAGCGACGGATAAAGCTGGGGTGAGCCGAGCGTCGTAGGTGGATCGAATAATGAATTTCGTGTATTTAAAGGTACACTCAAGCAGACGTCGGCTTAGCACTTGGCACTTTATACGGCAACGTGTTCTCACAGACGACAATTTGTCGATTTGAAGCGCTTCAGTTGTCATTCAAGGTATATTTGTTTTTCTCAAAGCGGCTTTCTTTACCTCGTTTTTTTTGGCGATATTTGTAAAGTTGCCTAATGTGGATGAATTGCAGAACATGTGCAAACTCAAACCGCTTCTGTTCAAATGGCTGGAGGAGGCTGATTCGACGTCGAGCTCGCCGAACTCAACATTCGAGAAGATGACCGGACAAGGCGGCAGGAAACGCAAGAAGCGGACTAGTATCGAGGTTGGCGTTGAGACGTCAATTCAATCGCAACGCAATTATTTTCAGGTGAATGTCAAATCACGACTCGAGTATCACTTCCAAGCCAATCAGAAGCCGAACGCGCAAGAGATCACACAAGTGGCGAACGAGCTTCAACTCGAAAAAGAGGTTTGTGTCGTGCAGTGCTCGAAATTCGCAACCTCTCCTCTGCTACAGGTGGTTCGCGTCTGGTTCTGCAATCGTCGCCAAAAAGAGAAACGAATGACACCGCAGTTCGACCAGCCGCCAATGGGTCTCGTCGGCAATCAGTACCCTATGCCGTCGGATCTGTTTCAGTACCAAACCGCTGCCGGTCTAGTCAATCACTATGCTCAACAACCATCATGACTATGAACATTAGCTATCAATAAAACAACATTATCATCTCAACGAAATCCTTAACAAAAATGCAGGTAGCGATTTTCTGTGAAAGTTGCCTGTGGCCTAGATTTTTGTTGCAATATAGGTTTTGAAAATTCGGCCACCAACTATCTCCTCTGAGAGACCAATATAGAATCGAATTTTTCATTGTTTTCTTCCCATTTTTTCTCCTGAATTTTTTGGGTTCCATGTCGGTTGTTATGAAATTTCCTGTAAATTATTATTATTTTTATTGTTTTCCCCCATCATTTTGTTGATGATCTCCCATTCGTTTCTTTTTTGTTTCGATTCCAATTTTTCTCTCTCTCTCTCTCTTTCTTTTTCTTTTTCTCAAACACATCCATCCAACGAAATGCTGACACTATGCCATTAATAATAATAAAAATGTGTGTACCGTACAGACGTTCGTGTCGAATCGCATCGCCATCAGTTGTGGTAGCCATCTGCCGCTGTCCGTCACTTGTCAGCGGACGTCTGCGCCACAGCTCAGCTACATGCTTGTGGGCAACTTGTGCGCAAGGGGGACTGAAAGCGTGCTAGAAGTGCTCAAGCGAAAATCGAGCCGAAATTTGTTGAAGCGGTTGGCCGGCGATTCAAAAACAAACGCGACTACCGTAATCCGTCGCATGTTTGATCACCTTGTCGTCAAGAGTTAATTTATGCGTCGGCCAACGGTAGCGACGGAATTCGCGGCTGGAGATTCACATAAAAACGCCACTTCTCTCCTCTTCCGGGATGAATTGAGGGTCTGACATTTGTACGACATTGCGCAACACGTGCCGCCTGTTGAACATAACACGCCGACGCGCAGTAAAACCATTTTTATATCAAAATTCATGTGAAAAGATACAAAAGAAAAGATTACAACAACAATCATAAATAGAGGATCAATTCAAAAAAAAAAGAAGAAGAATAAAAAGGATGAACGGGCGAACACATCACATCAATAGCTGACGGGGGCTCCTGTCGTCGACGCATTGTTGCGGATTTCCACTTGTGACAGTTTCCATTGCTGATCTGAAATGTTGCGCAATGAGCATTAATCATTCAAAACTGTATTAACGAGTTGATTGACCCGAAAATAACAATAAACCTTTCGTTGGATGGAAATTGGTCGGATCCGTTATAAAATATCATTTCTCACACAATGGAAGTTTGCTTTTTTAAAACCAATTTAATATTATTTGTTTACATTCTAAAATAGCACAACGGATACTGTACTACAGTAATCAGATGCGAAATCGTAGTGAAAGGATGCTACCGTACGCGATTTCCCGCAAATTTTCGCCACCCGATTTCTCGTGTAATTTGTCAATTTCCTACAAAATTCCGTAATCATACCAGAAAGTTTCGAGTAGATCTTCTGAAGCTCTTTTTCGCGAACTTCTTGCGTCTTCACTTCTTCTTGCAATCGCCCAACTCGCTTCCTAATCGCCTTCTGCTCATGCTCGGCCAGTTTGCTGCAATTTGAAAACCCAATTGTGATATACTAGAAAATCGACGAGCTTACGAGAACGTGTCCTTCTCGATTCGTGTCATCTCAATATCGCGCTCGACCTCTTGAAACTTCTTGCACAACTTCTCGTGGATCGCCTAAAAAACACAAGTTGATTAAATATGCAAATGCTCCGCTAATTTCCATAATCCATTCTCTGTTGCGCCTTTTTAATTTCCTTCGAGCGTGGCGTAACCGAAACCAGGAGGATGAGGATGGTGAGGAGGAAGAGGGATCATGAGGCATCAGTAGCAGCAGCACACACATACACACTCCGCAAAACAACAAGAAACGCGCATAAATTACGGTAAATGGGAAAATGCTGCTCTCCTCTCATCCAGTCACTCATCCAGTCAGTCACGGCCATTTTCAACACACCGCGGGGTGTCGTTTGAATGGCAGCACACGTCTTCTCGCGGGCCCCCGGCGCCACACACACTAAAACAATTATTTAAACGAGCGACCCGCCGCACAAGTGCGCGCGCGCGCGCCATCGTCGTTGCCCCCCTCGTTTTCGTTTTTCATGACCGATGCGATGACACTTCTTTATTTTAATAGGCTTCACATTTGGATTTGAATGGATGAATGGACGGAGTTCGAAATTTTCAATAATTATTTAAAGAAAAACCAATTTCCAGTTGCTATTTCCATTTTCACGTGTGTTCGAAACTTCTCAATTCGTACATATTTCTGATTTCACTTCGTTTATTTTGTTAAATTCCATTCATATTGCAGAGAATATATTGCAGAGAATCGATACAAAGAATACAAAACTACGAATAGAACACCCCACATCAAAGTTCAAATTTCTATTTTCACCGCATTTATTTCCTACGTATTGTCGTTTGGATCTTACAGATTTCAATAAAGGTTTAAGTGTGCTCATTTAAATAAATAAAATGTAGAACGGCGCTATAAGTTGGCGTAATATTAAACAAAATCCATATCAATCTTTTTATAATTTTTTAATAAAATTGTTTTCTCCACAAAAAATTGAAGTTCGATGAAGAAAAAGCGCTAAAAAACGTGTAGTCACGAACTTATCCATTTCGAAATAACGGGAAATCCCTAGTTAAATATTATTTTATGTTTCATATTTGAATTTGAAAGGATTAATGAATGAAACCCGAAAATTTCAAAAATCAGGAATAAAAAAATTTGCAATTCGCAAAAAAAAACGAGCGCCATGCGCCGATTTACGGTGAGTTAGTTTCTCAGGTTTAGGAATTTTAAATGAATATTAATGATCTACCTGATATCCTCCAAGTTTCACGCGTAGCCGTTTTTCGATTTTTGCCGCCTTCTTAGCGCGAGCATTCATCCATTCGCGATAGAGCTGCAATTTTCTATCATAATTTCTGATATTGATCAAACAATTCAACCTGGAATTGCTGATTGAGCACTTCCATTTGTTCATTTTTCGGCAAAATAGCAATCCTTGTGAATTTATTCTGAAAATGAAAAAAAAAAATGAATAAAGAACTATCAAAATAATTATGATACCTTGCTAAAAACAAGTTCCGATGTGCATTGTTCCACAACTTTCCACATAGTTTCATCAAGTTCCGGACCGTCATCAGCTTCTTTCCTGAACAAATTTGATCCAAATATTACAAAAAATAGTCTTCTTACTTAATAAGCTCACTGGCAGCATCAATATCTTCACGAGCAACTAACACTTCCGGTGCTTTTCCTTCAACATCCCAAGCGATCAATTTCATCATTTCCTCTTTAATGAGGTCTTCGGCCTAAAGAACAAATAAATAAACAAATCTTAATTGAAGTATATACCTTAGCAACGTCGGATGATCCATTCGATGGTCTGATGGCCTGTTCCTTTAGCTTTGCTGGTTTTGGCAGATTTCGTTGGTAAACCTGTTGAAATAATATTAAAACTTGTTAATATATGTCAATTCATCTCACCTGCGATCTTAGCTTCAAATTCTTTAAACGAAGCTCGGCTTTCATTTTAGCTCTTCTCTCTGCTCTTTCAGATGCGTCTTCAACCCATCCCTCTTCTTGTTCACAAGCTTCTTCATCATCCGGCCCATCATCTTCCGGAGCAACAATCTCGAAATCGTTTTTCGGTGTCGGTAGATTAGCGAGAGCTCGCTTCAAATTAACTTTCGTCTCATAGCTGTTTCCAAGTGCCGATTCATCATTGATTCGCATCTGATCACGGAAAGGAGTGGCAGCAGGCGTCGTGAAACCTCCAGGAGTTGCTCCGGGCTGCATTGTCTGAGGCGTGGCAGCAATAGCCTGCAGAACCGTGTTTGGAGTGGCAGCAATGCTTGGCGTTGGAAGAACTCCTTTCCCGAGCTCGGATTCATGAAGTGGAGTATTAAGTCCTCCTTTAAGAGCAGATTCGGTGTTTTGCAAAGCCATAAGATTAGCAATTTCCTGAAAATTATATAATAACATCAATCAAACGAAACAGTTTACTGTTTGAATAGTATCTTTCGGCATTGGCGTTCTCATGGTTCGTGCCGCTACAGCGTTTGCTCTTGCGGACTCAGTGTAGTCAGTAAGAAGTCCGCTAGTCGCATTACCATCAATATACTGGCGAACACTATCGGAGGCATGCCCAATCTTGACTATCTGCTCCAATTCGCGATCACTGATTTGTGGCTCAGGAAGGACGAGCTTGCTTCGCTTCTTCTCCTTGATGTTAAATACTGCGTCAGCTTCTCCTTGTTCCCTAAAAAAAAATTAAAAATGAATATAAATGTTAAATTTTGGCATTCTACTTTTTTCTTTTGATTTTCTCACGATCTTCACGTCTCATCTGATTCTCAATTTCACGACCGATGGGTTTTTGATGATCAGCAATTGCTTTCTGATGCTGATCCTCGACGACATATTTATCCTCTCCAGGATCATGAAATCCGGCAGGAATATGCTTCTCGAATGGGATCTGAAGAATTAAAAAGAAATGTATTTCAAATGAAAAGATTTGATACCTCTGCACTGTAATCGATTTGATTCGCTCTTGGTTTGAATTTCCTCGCGAATGCTAATCCAGCAGCTCTCATTTCCCTTCTTTTTTGCAACGATGCAAGACGACGGGCGTCGGAAAGCTGACGCTCACGAGCCTTTCGTTTCGCCTTCTTTCCTTGGGTATTAGCCAAACGTGCTCTCGCTTCAGAAAGCATCTCGAGCTCATCGTCATCCATATCAATTGGATCCGGACGAGCTGGTTTCGTTTCTGGCGTCGGATCAATCTCTCCAGGTTTGAGTTTCCTTGCTTCTGTCGCTTCTTCGTCGAGGCCTTCTGCCTTTCGTTGAGCTTCATCTAGCAGATGCTCGTATCTATAGAAAATTCGAATCTTTTTTAAAAAACTATATCAAGTACCTTTCTAAACATTGAGCAGCCGTTCTTCCCACAATTGGTGCAATTGTACGCCATTGCGTTGGCATAAGCTTCGCCAAATGCAAAAGCTTTTCATCTTCCTCGCGAGACCATTCGGTTTTTTTGATTCCAGGATCGAGCCATTCAAACCATCGAGCTTTACATTGCTTGGCCGATTTTCTGTGCAGTAATGAAGCGATACGACTCCACTGATTTTTGCCATATTTCATAATGGCAGCTTTGAGGATTTCATCCTGTAAAAATCGATATTTTTCATTAAAGGTGCAAAAAATAAAACCTCGGTGTTTTTCCACACACCTCCCTTAATGATAACGCGCACCATTTTTGAAGGCTTCTGAAATAGAAACTTGTTGAAATAATACAAGAAGTCAAAATTTTTAAAATATTTACTAGATGCCAAAAATAGGAAGACGCGTATTCAAAACGCTCAATTAAAAAATACAAATTACAACGGAATTGAACGCCTTGGAAACTGTTTCGATAAATTATAGAGGATTCAGACATTAGCCTATTGTAAATCCGTTTAGAAAATTATTTATATATGTTTATTACTATCAAAATGAAAAAATGATGAGATACGCTAAAAAAAATGAGTTTCGAATGAAATAACACACACATGTGCATTGGAGCGCATTTGCATTATTAGAGAGTTTAAAACGGGCGGAAAACTGAAATTTTGAATTTATTTCAAATTTTTGATTTTATTTTGACAAGGTTTTTTTTAAATCGGTTAGTGCATGGATTAATATAGCGATTATAAATGTAAAAATAAAATTGTAGATATACATTTTCACGTTTTGTTTTATTAACGTAAATAGACTTGGCCTAATATCTTCATTTTGTTTTTAATTGTTTAAATGAAAATCTCAATTATTGGAAATGTAGATGAAGTCATCATGAGTTTCAGTGAGATATGCGTCGTCTTGGTAATACAAATGCTCCAACTAATATCGATGTTGAATCGCTGGGTTCATCTGGACTCTACGACGTTGTAAATGTTTCCTCAATTGTGCCAAGTAAGATAAAATTCTATTAGAACCAAAAAAATAAATTGTTCAGTGTTTGATGAAGAAAGCTCGTTTAAATTCGATGATTCTGCCTGGAAAATCAAAATGGCGAGCAATGAGCGTTTCCTGGTTATCGCATCCTGCAACGATCTTGCCGTATTCACTCTTGGCGCTACTCCCGAGTACTTTTACACAACGGGTCTCGGAGGTGTCATCAATGATCTCGCAATAATCGGTGAATCATCGTTTATTGCCGTCGCCATCAATTCGAACAAGCTCATTATATTATCTATGGAGAAAAAAGAAATCTATACTAATCAAGAGCTTCCATGCAATGTCGACTTTATACACACATCTTCTACTCATAAAACATGCATTTTAACTGTTGGAAACTATCAGGGACAATTCTATCATACGACAATGAATGCCGAGATAGCGAATCCAAAAGATTCGAATCCATTTGAAGGCCTTCCCCGTGCAAATATTCTTGAATTTTTTGCTAAAGTAAGAATTCGCTCGAGCTCTTACCTGACATTATTTCAAATTGTAGGCAATGGAATCAACTGTAATGAGAACTGTGAATATGGGGGATATCAGCTCGAAAATTGACAATATTTCAGTTGGGGCTGGCCATTTTCTAGGGACTGTTAATGACAAGAAGGGATTGAAGTGGTGCGACCACAGTTCGGCGGATTTTTATGATTTAGCTGGTATTCTAAAGACGAAAATTCCTATGAAATCTAAAGTATTAATTTGATTTGCAGATGAAGTGAAATGGGTGCGAATTCGGGATACTGGAAGATTTGCGCTATTCCTTTCCGAAACTGGATTTATCCATGTGTTTGATCCATTAACAATGTTTTTCGTCGCCGAGTTCGATGTCAAAATTAATTCGGTTTAAAATTGAAGAAGCGTTTTCAAATGAAATTATATTTTTTCAGAGAGACAAAATTCTTGATTTCATTGTAATTGACCACAATATGGACGAAATTCCGCATTTATTCGCAGTTGTTATCGAACGAAATGGAACTACTCAAATGATGATCATTGATAGGCTCAAAATGGAAGATTGCTTCTCATTTCCATGTGCTTCCAAAACTACATTATTCTCATACTCAGGAAGTGAACGAGTTTTGATGGCCATTGAAGAAACTGCTCCTGAAGATAATGATATTAAAAAGTATTCAATAATCAAATGTGTGATTAATAAAAAAATAATTGTTTTAATTTTACAGCTCGTCCATCGCTGTTCTCCAAGTCTCTCAATCTCGACCAGAGATGAGATTTGAAGCCCTCCTCAAACATCGAAAATTCGATGAAGCGGAGAAATTTGCGAAAACTTACAAGCTTGATCTTCAACGTGTCTACAAATCTCGCGTCAGTCATCTCACGGAAAACTGCGACACTGATGACGAATCATTTGCGGATCTTATGAAGACTCTTGACTTGATTTCCGATCACAATATGGTTGCGGAGACTTGCTTCTCGCTCGTTCAAATGAGCACCAGATACGATCGAATACACAGCTACTTGTCATATGCAAAAAAACGAAGAATTACTGGTATAAACCCGAGAATTGTTCCTTTTTGGCCGTAAAAAAGAGAAATTCTCGTTTAGATCCTGATACTATGACAATGATTGAAGATGAGTGCTATATTTTGGCTACATTCCGTATAATTCGAGGCCCTGAAGTCGAAGATTCCGCATTGATTACTCGCTCGTGGCCGTTATTCGTTGATGCCTTACACGGAAATGATCAATGGGTCGACCTTTATTTTGAGTTTGTCGACAATGGCGCGATTACTGAAGCTCGAGTGATTTGGGAAAGACATGAGAAGGTACTACGATCATATGTCGAAGAATGTGCACTGAATGGTGAAGTCGAGAAGATTGATGAAATATTCGCCAAGTTTGTCAATTCTTTAAATGGTAAAAAGGCATAAATATAAATGTCAGTGAATTGATTTTTATTACAGCGAATATTCAGAGTTGGAGCAGTATTGTCGAGCATTTAACTCTCGATATGCTACCGTCTTGCATTCAAGAGTCTGAATTGGTTAGCTTTCTTGAATCAATTCGAAACTGAAATTTCTATTATAGTTAGTACCACGAATCGAGAAAGTTATAATCTCGCTTATTGGCCTTTTGGAATACCGCGATGCTCAGAACTGGCCGGATAATGCTATCAAAGCTGCGAGTTGCTTCGACTACATGACCGAATTCTTGTCGGAGAACGCAGTTACTCCGATAGAGCAGGTTTCGATTGTCAATTCATTCGTTCGTTTTACTAATCAATTTTGCAGTCGATGCTTGCTTTGTATGGAAAAATTTTGTGCATCGTCGATGCTGAAAAATCGACACCAATTTTAAGAATGAAGAAGGTGTATTATACGCTCCAACAAATCAAGCGACTCAAAGAGGTTTATGAATGCAACATGAGTTTTTCGACATACGTGGCTAGCACATCAGAAGAGATTTGCCATCGAATTCTTCAAAACGCGCTCATCAATCCGAATGTGACACATCTTAAAATTGAGCAGTTTGTGAAACCGTTTATGAATGAGCGTCATCTCAATCAGGATCAAACCATATTCAATTATATCAAATTGATGTCGGAAATGGCTAACTCTGGTGGTTTTGCTTATAAGGGATGGGAAGTGCAGTGTGTTCAATTATGCGCAAGTTTGACCGATGAATCGAGAAGATGCCGATCGATTATCTCGATTTCGGCGGCCGCTGTGATGCCGTGGCCTTCGGAGTTGAATAAAGCGGTGCAGGCGATTCTGAAAAGCAAGACACTGTCAAGATCAGAGTGAGATTAAGTCTACCTCTCGAACGAATCATGTGTTGATTTGTAGAATCGAGGAAATGCAGATTGTTTGTCGTCGTGCGGAACTCAATCATTTATTATTCACGTATGAATTCAAACGAAATTTCATCGACAAATTTCTTGATGACGACTCGACTGCTGAAATCATTCTGGTGATCCGATGCATTCTCGCGCAGACACTCCAATCATCGAGATTCGTCGATTGCATTAAAGTGCTCGAATTGTACACACTGGTGCAGAATAGCGATTGGCGAAAGTCGGTGCAAATCGAGTTTGCCAAGTCGCTCGCCATTATGCACATGATTCGTACAGGCGTGATGGTTGGTTGAAAAAAAGAAATAAGAAATCGGTTTCAATTGAATTCGTTTAGACAACGACAATTATCAATCATGTGAACGAATTGGAAGAGAGAGAACGCGGAACTGTGATCGAGTTGATCGCCTCGTTCGTGGCAAGTGTTGCTGACACTCCAGCATGTATGACGAATATTGCTGATCGTCAATTGGTTCTCGGCGTTGGAGAAGAACTTATTTCCTATTTTGCCGGACGAAACGGATCTAAAGAAATGAAAGAGCTGCGAAAGAAATTGATTCTTATCCGCGAACTTCAGAAGGATGAGAACCCGGCGGTTTTGTTGTCCGATTTTGACGATGTTGAATGGAAACGCTGTCAGCTTTGCGCCATGGTCAGAGAGGAATCAAGCTATTTTGACAAATACGCGAAATGCCAATATTTGGGAATATCGAGCGCTGATTTGCTCACTTATATGTTGTCGAAAGCCGAAGCCGAGAACGACGCTGAAAAGATTAGCGAGATATTGTTGGGCACCGTGGATTGTGTTGGAATCTGGATGCCTTCGACGACCGAAATGGTTGGAACGATTTGCGATTCGTTGGCATGGGTGATATTCAGACTGCCAACGTTATCTGGCGAAGCTGCGGATGCAGATCGCGCTGATGACGTAAGTTAGCTGCATCGTTGAGAATCCCAATTTTAACGCAAATTGCAGATCGCGTTTGTCATGCAGCGTCTCACTGAAATTGTTCGTAAAATGCTTCAGAAATTCGATTTTGAGACAATTTCAAACGAGCTTGAATATCTGCTGCAGCTCGAAGGCTACTTGCATATCGGCGAGCGAGTGTTGAAACAGTCACTTCGCGGAAACGATTCGAATACGCCGAACACGAAAGACGAATGGAATCAGAACGCCGAATCGGAGAATAATGGCGGAACGCGTATTTACGGGTTTGCACGCGGTCATTCGAATTATGATTTCACAAGTGAGCCGACATTGTTCGAAGGTGTCGCGGCGTTGTTGGCGTTCGCCGGCGCTGCACCATCTGTTTCGAGGCCATTCTCTGCCGCGTTGACCGAAGATGACGCGAACGAGTATCGTGCTACTTGGGAAAGTCTCACCATGTTTTTTGGAATGCACTCGCAAGGCCTTCTTGATATTCATTCACGCGTATTTGCCAGTTCATTGAGTGAGTTCGGAGTTCACTTCTTTTTCTGAAGGCAGCATTGTTAAACTTACAGAATGCTGGTCGGGAGAATGGCGTCAAGCAATCGTTGAAATGAATGACAGTGTTGTGTCTGTGGTCGATCGTATGATTCAACAGAATCGATTCGACGCTTGGCATGCCGTCGGTCTTTTGTCGATGATGTCACCGGCGAATCTTCCACATATGATGATGAAGTTGCGATGTTCCGATGTTTCGAAGCGAAACACGCAGTCACAGCTCAATTTCTTGCAACTCGCCTACTTCATATCGCTGATGGTGGAAAATTCGGAAATGCGGCCTCAAATTGTGGCCTCTTACGAACAGAAGTTCCTAATGAAGCAGCTTGCGAAAGAAGGAATACGAGCGGTTCTTGGAAAATCGTCGGATACTGTTGATAAAATTATTGCTCAAGCCGCCGAACTCAAGAATCCATTGGCTCCGGATCGTCTTCATGAGTGAGTTGATGTTAAATCATTGAATTCATTTTCGAAATGTTTCAGTTTTGTTCAAAAAATTGTTGAGAAATTTATGAGAAGCAGCAAGATTACATCTGAACGCGATAAGACGACCGTTTCCGAATATATGATTCGATACGCGTTCATCCTTGTCCGAAAAGCATCTGACGCCGGAAATGCGCCGGATTCATTACAACGATGTGAGGAAATCAATCGATTCCTCGAGTTGGCCGATTCTGCGCTTCGTGTATGTTTCTATTTTGCAACGAAGAATTCCGATGGTGGTGTATGTGTTTTTTTTCAGCTTGTAGATGATGAAGAATCTGACACGTTATGCAACTACCTCACGTGTCTCCTTTATCTCGTTTGCCCCTACAATTACGAGGTTATTCAATTTATTGCACGACATATTCAACTTCGTGCCTCCGAGGAACTCGATAAAGAATTTTGCAAGAACTTAATTCATGTGAGTTTTGTTTAATTTGTTTGTCTATTTGTTTCAAAAATGTGTCTTTTTTTTCTTCAGCTTATGGAGTTCTTCTGGAATTACAGTCGTACTAGTCATGTTACCCAAGAGGAATCGGTGTGGTACACGAAACGTGAGCACAGCATTGTGAAGTGTGAGAAGGAATACGCAAAGGGTGGATGCCGAGTCGCTGATGTGATGGGAATGGAAATACGAGCAAGATATGAGGGAACGAACGAAGCACACTCGAGCTCGATTCTTTCGTCAGACTTCACGTGCTCGAATGACGGCGGAATGGTTTATGAGAAGAATGATGTGATTATTAGCGATATTCCGCCGTTGGTCTGAAATGAAAAACGAAATGAAAATGAGGCTAAACTTGAATTCAGGCGAATAAACGGATTCCGCTTCATGTGTTCCTTATGAGGATGAAAGAGGATCTTGATGAAATTGTGATGCCTATTCTCAAAGCGGAGTTGTCGATTTACAACGTGCCAATGTGGCAGGCGGTTTTGCGAAACATCTCATGGTTGTCGCCGAGATTCTCACGAACTCAACTTCTGTCGTCAGCTATCTTCTCGCACGCGAATCGATTTGCAATGGTCGAGCGAAGTTTGCCACAAGCCGACAAAAACGCGATTTATCACCTTCTCAACAATGCCGCGCAGCGTTCGGTGGTCATCTCGACGATCGCGTTGTTGTTCCGAAAGATTGTACTCAGTATAACCGTCTGTTTCTGTTTTCGAAATCAGTTCAACTTGATTCAGGCGATGTCAAAATTGAGCTTCTTCAGATGGGCGTTGAACTTGCCGAACGATGGATTGGAATGGAGAATATACAGCCTGTTTGTGAGATCCTCAAAATGCTCTAATTGTGTTTATTTCAGCCAATGAAACAGGAAGAACGTGATAGTTTGGAAGAACAATGCTTCAGACTCAAAGATGGAATCGCAAAGTTCTCCACTGAGTTGACATTGAAAAAGGTCTTTCAATTGCAAATTGCAATTATTTGTCTTAAATATATATGAATTGCAATTTTACAGAACGGAATGTTCAACGAGAAGACTTCCGATAAAATTGAGAAGGTTGAGGAACTTTGCGCGTTGATTTATGAAGAGATGATTGAGTGGAATAATACGACGGATGTTGGTAGGAGATTCCAGAAAAAATTATCATGTATTATATATTATCATTTGAAATTTCAGCTTCGAAATGTGCGATTGTTGAACAGATTGCGACAGCCAATTCGGTGGACTTGACCGCATTCCATGAGAAGTATCTGTTTGATTGGATTCAGTCGCAGCACAACTCTGGAAATCAGTTTAGCAACGTCGACATGAATGACGTATTTTTAAATGATAAATATTATTGCAAGAGTAGTTGTGTTTCAGACGCTTGGCGACATTTCAGTATGTTTGGACGAGGTCAAGGAGGAGAATCATCGATCCGACGATATTCTCCGATTGCCGCTCTTCGAGCGAAACTTGCAGAAAATGGTTATCGTCAGCGAGCGAATCGATCGCAAGAAACTCTTATTGCGGCTTGCAACGATTGTTTGCAAAGTAGGAACCTTAGAAATTGTGAGATTTCGAAATACCTTTATAGGGCGCGGAGCACGCTGTTGGAGGATATGAAGCTGTTGTGAAGGCGTCTTGTCTGATTCTTCGCATTTTCAATGATGAAGAGCTCATCAATTTCAACGAACAGTTTTCACACAACTGGATTTGGTAGCGCATTTTTGCATTTTAAATATGAATCAACCACTTTCAGTAATAATTTGATTCATCAAGCTTATCAGCGACTTCTTTCGTTGACAAATGTGAAGGCTAATTTGGATTCGGATCGGAAGCAGATTATCAAGTCTCTTCTCCAATGTCCTAGTAGAACAGCTCCGGTTTCATCTTTCTGATTTTAATATTTCAAATTAATACAATTGACAGATGACGGCTACAATCGCTTGTATGATGATCGACGAACAGTACAAAGATGTGAGAAGCATTGAGCAAGTAATGGCTCGATTGCAAATTGCGAAGCAGTGGGATGTGTTGAGAGCATTGTTGAATTATGCGATGTAAGGCCTCATTTAAACAAAATTGTCAATTTTTTATGATTTAGTTCGAGTGACGAGTACACCAAAATTCGATCTCTTCCTTTGCTTTGGTTCAGAGTCTACGAAAATACAATCATGTCGATTAATGTAAGATTTTAACTTGTATCTTAAAATCAAGATTTTTTTTAATATTAGGGTGGAACAATAGCGAAAAAGGAATGGACGAATTCTCAATGTGTGGCATTCCGTCGACAAACAATTTGGGCTATGGGATGCAAAATGGAAGGAGGTCGACAACCGAGCATCTCGAGATTCCTTCGAGACATTTCGTGCACCGTGTCCGCCTCAATTATTTCGGTGTTGTCGAGTTTTACCATTGACGTATGAGTGTTACCTTCCAAATTAAAAAAAAACGATTAAATGTTTAGAAAATGGACCGTGTTGATCGGAAACATTTGATTGCCGAAAGGGATTTACCGCTGCTTTGGGCTGGAAATTCATGTGAATATAACGATGATACTATGGAATGCTAACAACGATTTCATTGAATTTTAAAATAGAATACTTTTTACTTAAATCCTATTGAAAAATTTCTTTTTTTCCTCTATTTTACAACGTTTTATTCAATTTTCTTGCTCCGCTGTTACAATGACGAAGGAATCAATCAACTAGAAAAAATAGGCAATCGTAAAATTGTCATGGTTTAAATTTTGTACAAAACTACAATATTCATCTAAGACGCATTCAAAAATTTGTTGAATTCGCGCTAAGAAACAAAATCCTTAAATATCCGACTTTTATCCGATCTACGACAATAAATAAATAAGAAATCTGAATAGTTCATAAATTTTGTTTTTTTTTTTTGCGCGTCAGACACTTCGAGGTTGTTGGATGTAAATGAGATAGGAATTTGCCGTCGTATTTGCACTCTCGGCCAGGCAATTTCTGACACAAATCTCGGTGTGTTGCGCACGCGCGCGCCCGAATGGTTTTTGCCACTTCAAACATCTGCTCGGCCTTCGAAAGTCAGGCCGAGACGAACCAGTTGCGCGAGCGACCGCCAGAAACCATTCGGATTCAATGCTCGTTTCAAGCGTTTTGGAATCAACTGCGCCCGTTGAGACGCTTCTCGCCGACTCACATTTCTTGAATTGGTGCCAATTGGTGAGTTACACCAAAATATTATTTTAAAAAATATATTATTAAAAAAGTATCACTGGAATACGTTTTTCCCATAATATTATTTTTTTACCGATTAGTTATTGTTCGAATTAGATATTTTTAAATGTTTCGGATCCCATTTGAAAATTCTCGCATCAGGTTGGTAATTTTTTTGTAAAATGTATACAATTCGGATCCGTTTGGTTTTGATTTACCTGTCCCCGAAAAAGCTTGATAACAACTTTTTTTTATCGTTAAGAGTGTTCAACCTCTACTATGTTAACTCAAAACCAATCCAATCCGATAAACTACCAATCGGACCCGACAGTTTTACAACATTTTCCGTAGAATTACCAATGGAATAAGATTGATTCCGGTGATTAACATTGTCGGATCCGCCTGGTCTTGAGTTACCATAGTCCCCAAAATTAAGAATTAAATTTGAAGGTTAAATTTTATTTGTGAATAGCCTAAAAAAAATTAGTTATTTGCATTTGATTTTGGACTATAAAATTACTGTATATAGTTGAAATAAAAAAAAAGTTGGGACTATTTTAAAGGATCCATCTCTCAATGGAAATGTGATTGAGTTATACGGCGAGATCACCGACTACGAATCGAAATGCGAATCGAATGCTTCTCCGCTGAATCTAGTGAAACTCGCCCGTCATATTCATCGAAAATATGTGAGGTTTCTGCTCCAAACGTTGCGATCGAAACACCGAAAAACGGAATTCGTGATTTCAGCAAAAATACGGGAACATGTCATGTGATCGATGATGCGATTCGCGAGAAAATGTCGTCTAGAATTCACGAGGTTTCGCACATTTTATTCAAATTCATATCATTTTTAATTCAGCTTCTGGCCGGAAAACCAGCGACACGCGACTTGTTCGATCCGCTGAAACCAGCACTGGTGACACACCTGCGTGTACTCTTCGCGAGATATGTTCGAAAATTTCGCAAATATTGACACAATATCGCTCGTTTTTTTTCTCGCAGAACCACAGTGATAATGATAGCAGCGAGCCATGGGATGACCCGGAACTTCATGCATCCGACGATTCGCGCAACGCGTTCTTCACCGCAGTCTGCAGCAAACTGGAAGCGATCAAGTTAGCAACTAACTCTCGTCATGCAATTGCTCAAACTTCGCTTTTTTAGAGACGACGATGTTGTCGAAGAAACAATAAAACGAGGTAAGCCAACCCCCATAAAGGGTTCAAAAAGGGGGGAATCGAACCCATCGTCGAATGCTTGGAAGACACCCACACTGATTAAGCGCGACGCAAGCATAATGGAAGCATTGTGGGAAATCTGTGGAACGGAAGCATAATGCTTCCATATAGGAAGCATAATGTAATTCTTAGTGGCTGTGGAAGAATTATGGGACGAATATGGATGGAATGAAAACGGGATGAATATGCTTCCGGTGTTTGCGAGCCGTGGAACAAATATGGATGGAATATGGATAAAATAATCATATGTCAATAAACATTATACAATTGGCGTCTGGACGGCAGACCAAGACAATTTCTAGAAAAATCAATACAAAAAACTTATGCTATCATATAAACAATGAAAATTTGAAAATTACATGATACACAACGGACGAAATTTAGCTTCTACCATTTAATGACTTATGTTACTCAGATTTATGTTAATTCAGTCAACTGTTCCTCACTTTGTTTAAAGATTGCCAACTACAATTTAGTCGTATTAATATATTTTTGCCGGTTTTTCCGAAATTGGCATCGCAAACTACTCACAATTTGCTCCAAACTGGTAGCAGACGCGCGTAGAAGAGGCGTGCCGCAGCATTGCAAAACCGTGCGCCGCTTTGCACAATGCGGCCACGCCTCACATTTTCGAAATTCGTTTTCAAAATTTTTGTCCTTTTGCTTTTTCTCAATGAATTTTCATGATTTTTTGTGTTTTTTTTTGTCAAAAATTAAAGAATTTTTTTCAAAATTAAAGGAAAAATGTTTTTAAAAAATAAAGGAAAAATTTTCATATTTATCATCAAAATCGAAACCAAAAATAAATTGATAGCATTCGAAAATTTTAAAATCGATACGATGTTTTCAAATCGTTTCCGACACTTTTAAAATCGAATTTAAATATTTTCTCAATCGAATTGTGTTTAATTTCTCATCGAATCCGTTTTATTTTTATTTACTTTAACATATTTTTTATTATCGCTCGCTTTTTTCTTTTAATAAAACATAATGTTTTGAAATTTTTTACAGATGAAGACAAGATCGAGAGTGTTGTCAGATATAACTGAAACTGCTCTAGAAGTCAATAACAAAGGACCAGAAGTCCCTAACATGGAACCAAATTCGCTCGACACTTCAGATCCAGATAGTCCAATTTACTCGCCAACTCAGCAAAAAAATTTTTCTCCACAGTCCTCACAAACAACAAAATCAACGCCAATTCCTAAACCTTCGTACGCCCAATTTGTAAGTTGTTATCATCAAAAATTGGCCTGTTCGACTCCAGAAATGGTTTCAATTAGAAAAATATGCGCAATGAAGTCTTTATAAAGTACTTCCTAAGTTTAAAGCTTGTTGATTATTTGGTTCCAATCAGGGCTGTGCGGCAATGGAATTGCCGATTGCCGAAATTGCCGGTTTTTCAAATTGCCGAAGAAAATTTCGATCGGTAATTTGCCATTAGCCGAATCGCCGAAATTTCCGATTGCCGCACAGCCTTCGTACCAATATCATTCAGTGGCATTTATCTTTTTAAGTGGGGCTCTAGTACAGAAGTCGCCAGACGCCGACTATATAAAGATCCTATACTTTATTGCAAATATCTATATTACAGATGCTCTTATCCATGGCTTTGGGCAACAACCGACAAATGACTTCAAAGCGAAAGCATTACGCATGGTTCGAGAAGTCATGGATAATCTTCTGTAAGATTTTGAACTATGACTATTAATTTATTTATTTGATTAAGCGATAGAATGCGCCAACGACTTCAAAGGAAATTTGGTGTAGCGCCGGAAGCGCTCGCGGCGCAATTAAGGAAGCTGCTTGATTCTACCAGCAACCCTCAGATGTGAGTATTCATATGTCTTTGAAATTTTAACCAAAATGCCTTTTTGCTTCAAATTTTGGAGTTGTTCTTTCTTCCGCCAATTCACTTTTTATTTTGTGCACTAAAGGGTTTCCAAAAATGCAATAAAAATAAATTATTTTTATTTTTAAGAAAATTATTGATGTAAAAAAAACTGATTGTATTTTCTCGAAAAATTTAGTTTACGTAACAATGGTTTACAAGTTTTTCAAATTAATAGGCCCATTATAATCTACTTATTACAGCGTCCCGCTCGATGTCAGTACTGACAATGATTCGAATAGTTCGGCAGTTGCCAGTAACTAATGGTTTGATTATATCTTAATTGAAATTCATTTCATTGTTGTTTTTTTTATTTTAAATTAAATAAATGTGTTAATATGAAATAAATTTTGAATACAGCAATCAAATTGTTTTCTTATTTTCCCATATGGAAGGCATACGGCTCATTCCATATACGAAACACGCGGTTCCGCAAAAAAATGCTTCCATTATGCTTCCATATAACTTGCATATAAGATTCCTATGATATCCACAGCCGTTCCACTATGCTTCCATTGTGCCTATGCCGCCGTTTATCTGTGCAAGTCGACCATAACACCACAAGCACTGATCAGTGATTCTATTGATAGAAGGGTCGGCGAGGGGGTTTAGACGTGAGTGTTGCAGACGGCGGAGACTCGCCATATGGTGCAAATGGATTTGCGCCGCCGCCGCCGAAAACCGCGACGACGACAATGCCGAGAAGGTTTGAATCGCTCTACAGGTGTGTCGCCGGTTTCGAGTTTCCCACAAATTGTTTCATTTTAGGAAAAAGAGGCAATCGACTTCAGACTCCAGCGGATTCGGTAGCGATTTCACAAACATTGAGAGAGGTTTTTGCAATTCATTGTTTTCCTTCGACTCTTCTTTATTTCGTCACTGCAGGCTATAGTAAATCCGGTGTAAATACGTTGGAGCGAACTGTCAAACGCGAAAATACGTTTTCAACGCTTCAACCGTAACACTTTAAAGATTTCCAATATAAATGTGAAATTCAGAAGGAAAAAGGATGAGGCAAAGTTGACAATCGAGTTGCGACATGAGTACGATGTGCCAATGGTGGCCAAGATTTCACCACAGCCTGTCAATTTTCGATATTTTCGCAATCTTTTTGGTGTTCAGTACACCGAAGACAGCAGGTTTGGAAATGGATTTAAAAAATAACTAGCTATGAATCTTTCGGCTTTTATAGATTCTTCTTCAAAAGTTTCTGTGAAGATGGCACTGCCCTTTATCAATGGACGCTCATTTATCGCGATGATGATGAACTGCCTCGGTTCGACGGAAAAATCACTGCAATCTGTCGAACATGCCCGTATGAAGAGTCATCGCATTAACAGTTAATATAGATCACAAATTTAATATATATTTTTTGTTGTAAGATTATAAAAGACGTCAGTTTTATGATAGTAGTTCAGCATGCCTCGATTCTTCCCGAAACTCTCGTACCACATTTTCGGGAACCGTCGAAGCTCGTAAATCAATTTTCTTCAATTGCGAAGATGTAAAAAATGCGAAAAGGCTGCACCATTCGAGATCGGAGCGTCTCGCAACGAATTCCGATAGTTTGGGAAACCAAAATGGCTGAAATTTGCGAAATTATCTCATTACTCCTGTCTTCAATCATTACATCGAATGAAACTGCGCTTTTGACATCGTTCAAAGCAAGTTTAGCAACATTGGGACAATTTTCAAAAATCTCGCTCAAATCCTGTTCCGATGTCCATGAGGAGCAGTGTGAAATATCCAAAAATGTGAGGCAACGGAAATCTTAAAAATATTACCTTGAAAATTTGTTCAAAAATTAAACCAACCGGCAAAAGCTGAAGGAATTGGGGATGGTGTTGTCGGTTTCATTTTAATCGCCGCCAATTCAAGATTCTCCAAGTTCGGGCATTTCTTGAGAATCGCGGCGAGGTCCGAATGTTGAGAAAACTCGCAAGCACTTATCTCGAGAATTTTTAGAGATGAAATTTCCTAAAAAAAAAAACAAAACATTATTGAATCTTCAAACATTTATTCAATACCTTAAATAGCGCCTGAAATCCGGTCATCGAATGAGTTGCTCTCAATTTCAAACTGCTAGCTTTTGCAATCAAATTAGCCAAATGGTTCTCATTATCGATAGATAAACCTAAAATGGAAGGAAATGAATACATATTAAAGAAAATCTGCTTGAGAACTTACGGCATCTCGACAAATTCACAGATTCCACTGATGACGGCGATGAGTTGCTGATGGCGGTGGTGACTGTATCGAACGAATTCTCATCAATCAATAAATTCGACAAATCCAATGTTTTCGGGAGCTGCTCAAGACGTCGAACAACCTCGGCGATCGCGTCTGTAATAAATTATGAAAACCGGAAATGAGAAGCAATGATGAACATTCATTCGAACATTTGACATAACCGAACAATATCGAATGGAAAAAAAAGCAAGCAGCAAGATGAAAAGTGAAAACTCGTCGTACTACAATACGATTCCGTGACGAGTATAAAAGCCGTGGGACCCGGTCCGAAAGCCATCATCGAATCATGCAATCCCTCATCATTTCTGCCTTCTGTATTGTTTCGGCTTTCGCCGTGATGGGTAACAAAGCTCCATAAATGGTCAATCGCTCATATAAATACGTTCAGAGCACTCGAGCTACTATCCTGGCGGACACTCGACCTCGTACTACCAGCCATTCCAAATGCACACCTATGGATCGAAGTACTACAACCAAGAATCATATGGAAAGTATGACGACGACAAGGACTCGCACTACCAGCCAGACTACCATAATCAACAATACAACCCAATCTCCTCTTACTACCACGCCTATGCTCCAAAGTACGGCGGCGAGCACACCTCGCACTACATGCCGTCCTACACTCCATACTACGGATCGTACTACAATGAGCAGCCAAAGCACGACGACTACCATGCTCCGCATCATTTTGATATGCATCATTAAGAAATTGAGCAAATAATTGCGATTAATAGTTGATAAGAATTTTGTAATAAAATAAAGATTTTATATCCCGCAATCGTTTTTTACCAAATCATTTTTTCGGTTCAGTCCTTAAATAACCAATGATAAGAAACAAGCTTTCAAGGTCTCTAGCGAGGAAAATTTGAAAACCAATTTAAAATTTTATATTTTTAAACGTGCACATTGTATTACGACTTAAATTGATGAATTGGTGGAAAAAAAACAGAAGTTACTAAAAATCATTAGAACCTTTAGGAAAGAAATCGAAAAGAAATTGAAATCAAAAAACGGTGTAATTGGGTACAAATACAGTATTTCTCCAAATACATTTCTGAACAGCCACAGGAAAAAATAAAATTTAAAAAAAAAACGAATAGGAATCGAAATCGAACAATGCTCAACGAACAATATTACCTAATAAATAGGTTCTTGTATTTCAAGGAATTCGAAAATATATTTGAAGATAAACGAGAATCCGCAGAAATTGGCATTTACGACACATTTTCATAGTTGAACACATTTATTTTTGGGAAAATGATTTACATAGAGAAGAAGAAAACTATGCTCATTTTTTTTAATTCTCTAGAAACTTTTTTCCGTTTTCATTATTCAATAACTCGACAAAAATTTAAAATAATCGTTATATCCACAACATGTCTGAACATGATTGCGTGGAAAAAAACAATCAACGCGTGAATCCCATGGAAATAATAACGAATGATTGCTGATTGGTCATTCTAAATCATTTGCTAACCACATACCGCTCTTGCTGTTGTGCTAAAATGATTATAAAATAATTTTCCGGAAACAAGATTAACGAATTTCAAATAGTTCAAAAATTATTATTTATTATAAAAAAATGATAATTACTATAGATTAATAAATATCTCATACAAAAGATCGATGTTGGGTAGATGTCAGAATTTATTGTCGACATAATTTCGCTTCTTGGAAATGTCAAGTCGCACAATAATTAACCCGGAAAACCGGCCCCAACTGCCGTCGGAAGGACCCAATAAACCAGCAATGAATAGCTACGACGGCAGAAACATCCGGACGGGCACTGTATATAAGCGAGTTGCCGAATCGACGCTTCACAATCACCAATGCATTCGCTCACCATCTTCCTTGTTGTCTGCTGCGCTTCGGCATTCGCCATGTTCGGTAAGTCAAACTCACAACAGACACAAGACTCATGAGGAGAATTTAGGCGGCTCACACTTCAAGCCAGTCTTTCTGAAGAACCCCTATGAGTCGAGCTACCATGACAATAAATACGGTGGATATCAAGACCAATATTACAACAAATGTGAGCTGAAACATCCAATCACAACAATGAAGCTAAATCAATTTTAGACGACTCCCATTCACAGCCAGACTACTATTCCAAGTACCAGCCATCGTACTACAACGACCATCAATCCTACTACGAACCAAAACAACATTACGCCTACAACTCGCACTACACACCGTATTACGGTAGTGCCAACCATTATGGGGGTTCAATGTACAACGGTTGGTGTTAGATGAATTGGGAAGTGCACGAATAATCAATGTTGCAGACTATCACCAGGTCCCACAGTACTACGACATGCATTAGAATGAATCTAGAAATACCTTTAGAATTCGAATAAATTTTAGCAGCTGATCCCATCTCCAAAAGACAGTCAATCTTGACATCGTCGCCGATTTGAGCGAGCAGCACCTCATCAGAATATTCCATATTTGTACCATCATGCGTCTGCAGTCGCACTTCATATTCTGCCGATTTCAAGTAGCTCAATATTTTTCGCCGCAAATCGGCGATGGTGGATTGTCTGAATAAATCGTTTTTGGAATATTTTTGTTGAGTCGAACCTTGGCAAAGACCACATCATATTTTTAATTTGATCGTTAGGCGGATTGACGAAGAACACTCGAACTGGACAACACGCCATTGAAGTTGCCGCAGTCGCTGCTAGTGGCGTCGTCTGCCGCACCGACGGCGGCGAAACCCGAACCGGCGTCCGCATCTCAATAACATCTGGCGTGTTTTGCCGGCTGATGATTTTCGTCGAAAGTGGCGGAGTCGGACTCGTTGGCTTTCGTTTCACACTGTTCTCCGATCCTGCGCTCGACCGATTCATGCGTTTTCGATCCCGAATAATCGGCGACGTCTGCGACGGCTGAACCGGCGCTGGCATCCGTTGAGTGTTGCTCTCCTGAGTTTCTTCGAGTACGGCTCGCGGTGCAGCCACATTCAAGCTCACATTCCTCTCCTTCATGAGCTCCTCGAAGTAGACTTTAAATAATTTCTGCTCTTCCGTATATCCATTTTCTCGAATATATTCTCTGAAGACGAAATTTGAAAAAAACAAAAAAATGAATGGAAAATTACTCCAAATGATTATACGCCGAATATCCAAGACTGTCGCGTTTCTCCAATTTCGCTCCATTCTCGATTAGAAGCTTTGCGATTTTCTCGAAACCTTGAGCACAAGCTTCCATGAGCGGCGTTAGTCGAGTATGCTGAATTCATTCAATAATATTGTTCATCAGACGCGATATCACACGTACTTCTCGTCTAGAACTACTGTTCTCAAAGCCTTCTTTACTTGCAATATTCACATCGGCACCGTATCGGATCAAAATCGCCACATTCTCATAATTCTCGTGATTGACTGCTTCCGACAACGGTGTCCATCCGGCATTATCGACAACATTCACAGAATAGCCCTATTGAATATCAAAAATGCACGAAACGCCACCAAAACTATTGGATTCTCGAGGTTTATTTTACCTGCTGGCATAGATGCTCCACCATTTCCGGATTATCCACTTTCGCCGCATTGTGCAATTCCGTCTCTCCAGTATTGTTCTGTCGATCCTTTTTGAGCATCGCTTTTTCTTTTGCTGCCAATTTCTCATGTTCAACTGCAATTCAACCATGTTCTTCTATTTGCATTTCATCTTCATTTCCCGATAAACCTTTGCATTCTTTAAGAATTTTGTCTTCACTCCAATTCCCAAACAGCTTATCCGTGCCATCATCTTCCAATTCCGAAGGTGAATCATTTAGACCTTCTGCAATATTTCGACAATACTTGGCATCATCAATTTCCTTCATTTCTTCTAAATAGTCCGCCCAAACGAAAAACAATTCCTTTAAAAAATTGATTTAAATAGATCAATATAAGAATTCATACTTTTCTTGAGCTAGTCGTTCTCGTTTGTTTTTTGAGATTTTCAAATTCCTTAAAAAGACCATCACGTTTCAAATGGCACATGCATTCGAAAATGGAAATTTTCGTGTCAATTATCTCGTCAATCGACGCATTATTTGAAATTTGAAGTTCAAGACGTTTCTCGAATATCGATTTCGAGTTGACATATTCATTGAGATCTTGATAAACGAGTCCAATCGCTAGAAGACCACGAATTTCGTCTTTGATATCGCGCTTATTCCTAAAAACACGTCAAAAATGTGGGGCGTTCTTCGAAAAAAAAAATCTCGATACCGTATCATATTTTTGTAATTCTCAATGATATTCTCCTCAGCAAAATGGCGATATTCTCGTTTTTCACGATTCGAAAGAAATCTGAAATACATGAGATTCAAGATAAGCCAAAAAAGTGTTGAATTCGTAAATCACCGAAAATATTCATCATGAAGATCGGCGAGCGCTTCATAAATTTCGCATTTTTCCATTTCCGTTGGGTTTTTGAGCTCTTCGTTGTACATTGATATTTTAAACACTTAATAATCAAAAATTTCAAAAGGAATTCGATGAATTTCTTACAAATTGTCAATTTACTTTTGATATCCACAATATCATCGTGTAAATATTTTGAATTCTCAAAATATGTTTCCCGAAGTCTTTTGTAACCTTCATCAAATTCGCCATTAAGAATAAGCTGCTGAAAACATTTTTTTTAAATTGATGAACTTTCTAAAAATATAATAAAAGGAAATGTTTAAAAAATTAAAGTTTAGAATTGAAAAAAAATGAATTGCTTACGTGAGAAAGTTCATGAAGAGCATCTCCTTTGCGTTCTTTCGATGCAATTTTCACCATTTTTCTTGCAATTTGAACACGTTGATTTATCGGCGCAAAACCACTTCTCGTTAGTAGAATCTCGTAGAAAATTTCCTTGTCATTATCCCTTAAATTTGGTTGAATTTCACAATTTCTATCGGTTTCGACTTACTGAATAACATGTTCAGCATCGCATAAATGAGATAAAGCTTTCGAATCATTTCCAAGCATTTGCTCGATTTGAGCTATCATCAAAAGCTCAAATAATTTCATTTTTTTTCAAGAAAAAATTCGAGTATTCGCCGATTGCTTACCAACTTCGATTTTCTTTGCTCAATTGTTCCCAAATATCTAAATTTTGCAATTGCAGACCGCTTCTTCTCCAAATATTCAATAGAAGATTTAGCAACACTAAGAGCCTAATAATTCACTTATTTCATTTTTTTCCACTTTTCAAGTAATGTTCAAACCCTTTCAAGATCTATCCGATCCGCCATTCCCTTATCGAATAAATTTTGCAAACACCATGCTTCGACATGCAGAGAAAGCTGAATTTGTGAATCATTTCCGCTCTCAATTGATAGTGATTTAAACATGCTCAAATGATCAAAACATTTCGATTTATTGCCTAAAATCCTCAACTATATTGAATAAAAACCATATGCAATGTTTGATTTTCACCCAATTTCGCATAAACTTCAGCTAGACCACGTTCAGAGAAGCTTCTTTCGAGCACAAGTCCGGCTTTTCGAGCCTCGCTGCTTCCTAAATTTACAATTTTTTCGTGATTTTTTAAAGTTTGTTCAATCTATTACAGTAACCTTGTAAGTATGCTTCAATAGCACCATCGAAATCATCAAACTCAGCTTTCTCCTTGCCAATTTCATTATAGCAGTCCACAATTCCCACAGTATCTCCTTTTTTCATTGCTTTATCCAGCATCGCATCTTCAAATGAAAATAAAATTCAAAGCCACCGCGAATTTCTTACCAAATTCCGACACATTAATTCTTTTTCTCTTCACCATTTTGCCTAATTATCTCAATTAATTGTCAAAACGTTAAATTGAAAACCAAATATTAGAAATTAATACACTTTTTTCTACAACACGAACTGACATCTGACTAATTTCAATCTCATTTATAAGTTGAACTCCTTTCGGAAAAGAAAACCAAGGGCACATTAAATAAAAAAAGAAAATAATGATTGGAAATGGAAAATCACAGCAAAACAGGAAAGAATAGGAAAGAAATACTAGAATAGACGGCTAAGAAGATGACGAGAGAAAATAAATTATGTATGATTCGATTTTTGCACAATTATTGATTTAGAATGTCCCAGGCATCATCGTCCCATCCTTTTTCCACCTTTTCAACTTTCTTCGCTGGCTTCGGCGCACTCGATTTCACTTTATCCACCGACGCTTCAAATTGAGCAATTGTGGAGCTTGACGGCATTTCTGAAAAGAAAAAATCTAATCATATAGCATCAGAAACGTTTATATTTAAAAACTAAAGCTAGGAAAAATCAGAATCAAATTTTTAAGTGAAAAAATTTTACCCTTTTCCGTAGGTTTTAGAGTCTCTTTTGGCTTCGGACTTCTCGCTTTTTTCTCAGTTGACACTTTCTGGACAACCTCTGCAGATAAAAACATTCAAACATATTTTTCCTCATAAATTACCTTCACTGCTAATATGATTGGCGCCTTCTGATGTTCCTTTTGGTCTAAAAGAAAATAAAATATATGAGTAAAATTATGCAAAATATTACAAATTAGCAGATTGAAGCCATTCATTGAATTCGTCCTTGGATGATGAACCTCCTCCAAAATCTTCGTATCCGCTAAATTGAAACGGTCTAATAAACCAATTTTAAATTTCTTACGTTTTTGCAAGAATTCCAGAAAATGCTTGAAGTGAAGGGGATTTTACAAACTGCGACAATCCGTCCCAAGATTTTGAGCCTACTTCAGTTGCCTTTGAAGCAACACCGCCAAATAATGAATTGTTCTGGGACTGTAAAAAAAAATATTGAAGAATTGAAATTCAACAAATTATACCATATCATTAGTAAGTTGTGAAGCTTTTTGAGTTGCTTGCATTCCGACATCCTTGGCTAGCGCCGCAGCAGTTGTCGCTCCCTTTGAAAGCATTGACCAACCCTGAAAAAAAAAACTTATGCGTGGTACTATTTTCAGTTTTAAACGACTAGCTTCTTCTCATGAAATCAGTGTTAATTTATGTGTTGGCGAAATAAAAAATGTACGATATTATGCAAAATACCCTCACGTCTCTTTGCTTCGAGACACTACTTTGGACAGACTATCGTAACAAGGAAGAAACAATTGAGTCGACCGGAACTTACAGCCGTAAAATCAAACAGCTCCTTGGACTTCAATCCCCCACACAACCTCCAACTAAACAAGCGTAGAGTAGGATATATTTTAGACTTTTTGATTCTTTTAAAAGAATATCGACACACACACAGCCAATTTGTTTTCAATCTCGATCAGTCGTTTGAAAACAACAATGTTAGATTATTTCTTACATTTTAACTTTGCTTGCAGCTTTTTTTTTTAAATAGATCAGGGTTGTCAAAAAAACAGGGCCCCCCGGCCCGGCCCTGGGCCCTATAGGGCCGAGGCCGGGCCGGGGGGCCCTACAGGCCCAGTTTGAATTGCCGCCGACGCTAATTACACTAAACAATAGGCAGCGTAAACGCGGAGCGTCGTTTCTAGTAGTTTTTTTCTCTCATTCTATTGATTCTTTGCAACTTTTCTCATTTAATTAGCGATTAAATGTCAATTAAATAAAATAATTTTCATATGGATACTCCGTTGACGCCGAAATCAAGAACTTCTACAAACCATAGGACATTTAATAAAGAAGAAGTGAAGAAACGAATAATGGAATCTAACGTCGTTTTGGTAAAATTATTAATACTAGAATAAACTTTTTAATGAAATAAATTTAGGAAAAAACTAAAAATAATGCGGTATGGAAAGTAATGGTAATAGAAGACGAGAAAAGAATTCCTACAAAATTTTTGTATTGTTCATCATGTTTCGAAGTCATGTCATCAGGAGGTGGCCACGTTAAGTAAGAAACGTGCAATTTCATGAAGAATTTATAATTTTTTCAGAAGGCACACATCGTCTTGTAAAAAAAGAAATGATATTGGAGAACCATGCACATCAGAATACAGAGAAATATGTCCAATCAAAGATATATTAACCGATTTTTTTATTTCGACGGGTCTCCCACTAAATATCATGGAAAAAGAACCATTCAAGGTTCTTTGCGAAAGACTTATAGAAACTGGGTAAAAAACGATAGTAATTTAATGTGTTCATAGTAAAAATTTTCAGTCGAAGAGGTCTAGATTCTGGAGTTCGGTTTTCAGTGCCAAGTCGGTCAACACTTAGAAAGTGCATGGAAGACAAATTGAATTCTTTGAAGGACTCGCCTAAAGATATTGTAAGAATTTCAAATGCAAAAATAGGAATGAGAATATTTAACCTAGGTCGGTTATCACGTTACCGAGAAGTATGCCGCGATACTCATCGATTATGGAAAAGTTCACGAAGATTTTTTATGCGTGAAAATGTCGTTTATTACTGACGAATTGGATGAAGATGGAGTTTCAAGGTGGAATCAAGTAACTGTTCCACTGGCTGCGCGAATTGTGACTGAAAGAGAAAAGACGTCTTCTGAGGTTTCAACGATTAGTATAAATGTATAATCAATGTTGCAGATTATAAAAATAATTCGGGAGATATTCGAAGATTTTGGATGGGAATCGAAGTTTGTTGAAAAGGCGATTTTAGTTGCAGACGGTGCCTCGAATATGATTTCAGTAGGAAAATCATTCTTTTCTTGTAAGATTTTTTCGAAACCGAAATTTCAATAAAATTTCAGATGTTCGTTGTTTGTCGCACTTAGCGAACCTTGTATCTGTTCATACCATTCACCCATACAAAACCACGATTAGAAAACAGAACTTGAGCGCAAATGAAATGGAAATATTGTTCAAAGCTGAAAAACTCATTGATTTTATCCAAAACTTATCATCGAAAATGACAAAAATTAAATGCGTGAGTATTAAATATAAAATTAGCATTTTATTAAATATAATATTGTTTCTAGACATTGGGAACACTGAAATTGTCGCCACCGACAATTTCTTCCACCCGATGGCTCTCGACATATGATATGCTAGTTTGGTTTTCGTCTCATATCAACCTACTGATTGGAAATGTTGAATTGTTTCCCGAAGATATTAAAAGTGGCGTTTATGAACTGAATGAAGTGGAAAATCGCGGTCTCATGAAAGACATCATTGAAACGTTAAATCCATTGAAAGATATGTGTGTTGAAAATCAAGTGAGAACTTAATTTCATTCAATTTATAATTAAAATCTTAGAACGAAAGCGTTCAAATGCACTTCGCGCTTCCATATTATATTGGTCTACTCGTGCACTATGAAGAATTGATGTATCGAGACTTATGAAGTATAATACAAAAATAATTTTAAAATGAACTTTCATTTAAGGCATTGCGGACATTAAGCAAGTCTGCGTATTTAGCATTAAAAGAAAATGTAACAGCGTATGGCAAAATCCACGCAGCGGCTACGTTTTTAAATCCAGTTACGAAGGATTTGACGGTTTTACAAGACCTCTGCGACAAGCATTCGGTAGATAACTTATTGATAATTTTAATAATTGAATTATTCAGCTGCCATTTGATCTTTATGAAGATGCAGCGGAATATATCACCAATGTTCATAACGACTGCTTCAACATCAAAGAGATGCGGCAACAAGATGAGAACAAACCAATAATTCCGCTTCCATCCATATTACAAAAAATCATCCCCGCTATTGCACCAACGAGTTGCACCATAAATGACGAGATTAATCGTTATAAAATCGACCAGAATAGGAATTCCCCCGAAATCTATTGGCCTATGAATAGATCTATTTTACCCAATTTGTACCGCGTTGCCCGGAAAATCTTTTCATGTGCAACCTCTGAAGCTGCGGTTGAGAGACAATTAAGTCACGTTAAGTTCATTTTTTCTAATAATCGTAGACGAATGTCGTTTGCATACGCTGAAAAGCTCATTGTATTCAGTGAAATCCAGGCGAAAACCAACTTGAATATTTAATTTGTTTTCTATTACAATAAATTTTTTAGATATAAAACATGTAAATTTCAAACAATAGATCTATCTGTTTTGTATTCGAAAAATAATTCAATAATAACAAACTGAAAAATGTCCGCAGAAGTTTAAAATGAAAATTATCTTGTAAAGGTTTAAAACAACAGGGCCCCCGGCCCGGCCCTAGGCCCGGCCCTATAGGGCCCAGGGCCGGGCCGGGGGCCCGTTTTGACAACCCAGAATAGATGAACAATCTTACCATCGAAAGCGATGATAATGCTCCCGCAAGAACATCATCGCTATTATTTTGCTTATTGGGATCATATGGTTCATTTCCAAATCCTTGATATTTGCTTCCTCTAAAAAACAAAGCCAATAAAATTCATCTTGAATAAATTTACCCATCGGAATTTCCATAAGCACCATCTCCTAACGATTGCGAATAACTTGAGTTGCCACCATAATATGATCCTAGGGACGAATTTCCACTTGTCTTACTTGTATTCCTGGAGGCATTCGATCCACCACCAAGAGTTGGAGGAACATAATTCCGTGCGGGAGATTCAGACAAAATCCACGTTTTGCCTTCGGCTTCGCATGCAACCTAAAAAACCTATTTTAAATATATCAATGTGTCCTTTCTTACTTTATCTCTAAATAATGCCGCTGCCCTTGAATTATATTTTTCCTGTATCGTCCAATTTTCTTTATAATCAGGTTGCGATTGAAGAAACTCATTGAATTTTCGATTTCCCCCGGCTTTCATTTTCGCTAATTCGATATCTTTCCATTTGTCCATTGTAACCGATCGAACAAAACTGAAACTTTGATCTTGTCGGCTGAAAATACAGTCAATTGCGTACCTTAAATGTACACCAAGGCTTCGATGGATCCCAGAACATTCAAGACAAATCCAAATTCCATACGTCACCGAAACCCATTGCGGATTGTTGGCTTCGCATTCAAAACAAAACTGAAAAATAAAGGGATTTAATGCTACCGCATTCACAACTTACATTATTTTCATCCAACGGCCGTAGTTCCTTTAATACACGTCTTGTTCTGGGACTTGCCATCTAAAATTATCAATGAAACATTTTATGAAACGAATGAAAACAAATAAAGATAATACAAGAGGCAATATACATGAGAATACAAATAAGCAATCAATATTTCTCAGACATATTTAAATAAGACTGCGGAATGATTCGATGGCGTGTAACGACACCTGTAAAGAAAAAAGTCGATTTAAAAAAAAACGACAGAATCGTGTCTTGTGAGATTTCGCGTTAGCTCCAGTGTGTTCACCGAGCCGTTGCGGACTTCCACACCGAATTTGACGGACGTACCAGCTTGCGAGGCATTTCGCCGCAATGCTCTCACTGGACTTGGGAATCGCTGCTCGCGTTCCGTGAAACGTTCGCGTTTACGCGGTGACGTCGTCGTTGTCGAGCTGCGACTGCAAAAACGAAGTTTTTAATGCGACGACTCTCGCTGTCTGAATATTTACGATGTTCGTGACGTATTCGATAACCGCAGTGAGGACTGCTCTTCGAAAATTTTCGCGTAACGCTGAGAAGAATCATCCTTTTCCGTATAAGAATTGGAAGGTCTAAAAATTGAAACTGAAACAATATTATGAAATTTCATAAGCTATTCTATTCAATTCTGCAAATAATTTTTTTTGCATGAAATAGTTTTTTTTAAGATCATAAATAATTCCAATGTTTGCAAAATATTTACCTTTCATTATATTCCGAGCTCACTATTGTTTTCACAAAAGCCCTGGATGGTGTAAGCATCTGAAAAAAGTCAAATGTAAAAAAAGAAGTGCGCTAGAAAACCTCATTGAACGCAGCACTGAATGAAGATGGTTCTTTTTTGGATTTTGACGGAGTTTTCATCGATGATAAAGCATCTTGTCTTGATATCAATGGAATAGAATCGAAAGATTCAAGATGGGCCTCAGAAGGAGCCGGAGAAACAAAAGGCGAACTGATGTTGAAACTCGAAACTGAACTTGCTCCAGTCACAGAACCTGTAAAATTATTCGTTTTTGATCAAACAAATCAGAAGCACCAGCTTTCGGCATTGGCTCAAATCGGAACTCCATTGATGGACCATTATCTATCGCATTATGCACAATTTCCTCGTCAGCTTCCTTTGACGCTCTAGAATGTAATATTTTTGTGTAATACTGTTGAATTGCGTACTGTAATTCACGTTGAAGCATATCAATCATTTGATTTTGAGCATTCTTTTGTTCTTCCGCTTCCATCAGCTTCTGTTCAGCCATTTTAATCCACTCATTTAGTTTGTCGATTTCTTTTTGTTTCTTTTCAAAATCTTTCAACTTACTTTTTACGTAAGCCTCCATTTTTTGTTTTTTTAATCTCTGAAAAATTATGCTCAATGAAAAAAAAGTTGGATTGCGTACTTCTTTTTTCAAATGATCAAGTAAATGGTCGGACATCATTTTTTGAAATTCCATTCGATTTGCAAGCTCTTTCAGACGTACGTCAACGAGCTGTCCAGGATTCTGAATTAATCAATTTAATTTAACTAAATTTATAAAATACCATAAATAATTGTTTTAGTTCGACATTCATTGACGAAGAAATCGGCACATATTTAACAGATTTTTTGCACACCATACAATTTTTTTCATCTGAAATTTTTGTTATTTTCAAGCAATTAATTTAAACTACCATTATTCGCACATTTTTCACATAATAAATGAAAACATGAAGCGAGGAAAAATCTTGAACTTGGTGGACAAACGAAGCATTGATTGCAATGTATGAAATCGCTCATAATAAAAGTCAAATGAGTACTGTAATTTTGAAAGTCCGCAATTGTGCAATTGCTTCGCGTCGAGACCATTGCATTTTTATCCAACCTAAAATTGTCATTCATTTTTTATTTTCATTCTCCGTGATGGTCGTTTTGTTCGGATTTTCTGTTACTCTCTTCAATAGATGTAAATAACTTATGAATAAAACATTGATTCCGTTAGTTGGACTAAAAAAATTTTGATTTTCAGAAAATGGATTCTGGTCGAGGTAGAGGTCGAGGGCGTGGAAGTGGATCCACGGAAAACTCGGGAGAGCGAAAGCAAAATTTTCTCGGGACTATTCAAAATGATTTGTTTACCCGTGAGCCAGGAGCTGCTAAACGTGGAACCGCAGGGCGTCCTCAACCATGTTATAGCAACATGATTCCTTTGGAAATGGTTGTTGACAACTACGCGATCTACCAGTACCATATCGAATTTCAACCGTCTGTTGATTCAAAGTTTATGCGGTAAGGAAATTGTGTTAAAATGATGAATAATATGTTGAGTTAAAATAAAGAATAATATGTGTGATCCGAATTTAGTGTTAATAGTTAATTTTTTTTATTATTTCAGGCAACAAATGCTCCAGGATTCAAAGATTGTAGCTGAAATTGGTGCATATGGTGTTTTCGATGGAATGATCCTCTATTTAAAAGAAGAATGGGAAAATCAGGTATTTTAATCATTTTCAAAGTTCTGATGACACGTTTTACAGCAAATTATCGAAGTTGCTCATCCAAAAACCAAGCTTCCGCATGCCGTGAAATTCAAATTCACATCTCGATATCATTTGAATGATGCTCAAACGATTAATACGTTTAATGTTATAATTAGAAGGTATTGAAAAATTAGAAGGTTTTAAAAATATATATTATAGATGTTTTGACGATTTGGGACTTAAACAACTTGGCCGTCATTATTTTGAGCCTAACGGGAGCCTTGTTAATGAATACAAAATGAGAATTTTGCCTGGATATGAAACGTCTATCAGGATGTATGAAGATCAATTGATGCTTGCTGTAGAAAACCGTTTTAAAATGGTTCGGATGGAAAGCATGTGGGAAATGGTAAACACTCCGGGTCATTACATATAAACTTGAGAAATGAAATTTCTTTAGATTCAAAAAGAATACGACCAATGCAGAAAGTCCATCCAACGTACACAGGACAAGATAGATGAACTCTACGGAGGAACGACAATTATGACTGTGTAATAATCAGGTTCACGTTACCCAGCTGTAAACGTTTTTTTTACAGCTATAACAACAAACTTCATCGTTTCACTCGCTTGGATTATAGGCTTTCGCCTCTTACATATTTTGAAAAGGATGGCGAAAAAATAACCCTCAAACAATATTTTGAAGACCAATATCGTGTTACTATTAAGTACGACAATCAACCAATTATTGTAATAAATAACTTCAAAACGATTTCAAATAATACATTTCAGATCTCGGAAGGAAAACCGAAACAGCCCGGTGAGCCACCTCAAGTCAACTATTTAATTCCTGAGTTGTGTTTTCCAACCGGGCTCACTGACGAAATGAGGAAGGATTATAAAATGATGAGAGAAATTGCGCGCTACACTCGTCTTAATCCACAACAGCGGTATAGGACCACAATGGAACTATTAAAAATGTTCCATAAAAAGAACTCAGTTGCGGATTATTTGAATTATTGGAACATTCGCATGGCCGACGATCTTGTTCAAGTACCAACACGAGTCCTCGACGGGGAGAAGTTGATCGGTGGACGCGACCATGCTTACAGTGGCCGTAACGCCGAGTGGGCTCGTGGAACCAAAGAAAGCGGAATTTATCGCGGAAAGAACTTGTCAAATTGGATTATAGTTGGACCCGAAAATCGATCAGAATTGATTACGAAGTTCATTGGTAATTGAACCTTACAATTCAAGTTTCCTAACTTTTAAAATATAGTCGAAATCAAACGATTAGGACGGGACATTGGAGTCCAAATTGCAACCCCACAAGGTGTTCCGCTCGAAGATATTTCTCCTGTCGGTTATCTTTCTGCATTGAGAGCTGTCGTTCACGCAAATACTGAAGAGGTCCAGATGGCGGTTGTCATTCTTAACGATGACAATAAAACTAGATACGATGGTGTCAAAAAGCTTTTATGTACCGAGCTTCCGATTCCTTCACAGTGCGTCAACGTTCGTACATTAGCTGGAAAGGCAGCAGATGGGGGAGAGAATCGTAACTTCTCATCAATCGTTCTCAAAATTCTGCTACAAATGACATGCAAACTCGGCGGTGCGCTTTGGAGAATCAGAATTCCTGTATTCTTTCTTTTTAAAGATTCGACGAAATTAATTATTTCAGATGCTCGATACGATGTTGGTTGGATATGATCTTTACCATGATTCAACAATGAAGGGAAAAACTGTTGGGGCATGCGTCTCTACTGTTGATACTGAGTTTACTGAATTTTATTCGCAAACAAAACCGCATGAAAATCCAACTCAGCTCGGTACCAATCTGACACATTTTATTAGAAGTGGGCGAATCTTGGTTATTATAGTTAGACAGAATAATTTCAGAAGCGTTGAGCAAGTACTACAGCAAAAATAACAAACTTCCTACTCGCCTTATTTTATATCGTGATGGCGCTGGAGATGGTCAAATTCCATATATCAAAAACACGGAAGTCAAGCTTGTAACCGAAGCTTGTGGTTCGGTTTGTCAACAAGAAGCGAAGCGGCGCGGCGGAGAACCAATAGCCATAAAAGTTGCATTTATAATTGTCACAAAGAGAATCAATATGAGAATTATGAGGTAAAAATGATAACATGTTTTGGTTTAATGAGAAATTTTAAGATCTGGAGCTACTATCGTAAACCCAGAGCCTGGAACAATCGTAGATTCCGTCGTTACAAGGCCTGAAAGACTCGACTTCTACATGGTTCCACAATTTGTCAACCAAGGAACAGTTACGCCAGTATCGTATAATATTCTTTTCGACAATACAGGATTGACGCCTGATCAGCATCACAAGGTATCGTTCATGTGTTAACTCTTATTCTAAGTTGATATATTGCAGCTCGCTTTCAAACTTTGCCATTTATATTATAACTGGCAGGGCACAGTTCGTGTTCCAGCATTATGTCAATACGCTCATAAAATGGCCTTCTTGGTTGCCCAAACTCTTCAAACTGAAGCCCAAGAGACATTGAGAAATAAACTGTACTTCTTGTAAATCAATCTGTATTGTCTTGCCTTTTTATCTGTAGTTCCACATATTGCCAGTTCTGGATTAGAATTTTTAAAGAATTTTACATTTTTATCTGTAATAAGGATTTGTATAATCATTCATTGCTTCATACAAATACCTTATATTCCTGCACAAAGCATTTCTTGTAATAGTTTATCCGTGTTATTTGTTGCAGAAATATAATAAAATAGTTATGGAAATTGCAAACATATTTAATCATTGACGTGTTTTTTTTTTCAAACAATTTTTTAATTTTAAGATTATTCGTGATAAGAAATGGCTGGTTCTAATCAAGTAAGATTGGTTGATTTTCTGATAATTGGATTTATTGAAGAAATTAGCTTGGTTCGATGTATTGGCGGCACCAATTTTACTTTTTTGGTTTCTTGGCATCTTCTACGCTTTTCTTATGTTCGTAGTAAAACCATTCTTGATACCAAAGGGAACAGCCAAACAGGTGATTCGAATTCTGGACAAAGTCATCTGCAAAAATATGTAAAATTCTAGCCGTTCCTGTTTTGCGGCGAAAAACCGGCGCCGGCAAGAACATTGAATATTTCTTGAGGAAATTGCGAATAAATCTCCGATGCCCCATTGTGTTGTTTTTTTTTTTGAATCCTCCGATAGTGTGTGGGTCTGCCCGTGTGTACCTATGGTTTTCATTTCCATCCAATGCGTCGTCCCAACAAATTATTTGCGTTTTAGCTTTAGAGGTGTCGCTCCACCGTGTCCGTGTAGATTAATTCATGCTCTTTTGAATATCGAGAAGACGACATCGATCGTTGCCTGATTTGCGAGAGTCAATACGGGAGCAGAAAGGCGAATAGAAAAAAAAATGACTCGCGGTGTGTGAACACGCGTAATAAGTTTGGCAAACATCTCGCGGATCACACGGATTAATGCGAACTTGCCTTAATAGGTCACCTGCCTGGTGGAGTTCAGCTCGTGTGGCTACAAGAAACTCGATATGTGCATCTTGTTAATGGCAGGTGTGAGAACACGCACTTCTCACACATTTTGTACAAATATGGCGATGACTACCGTACACCCACTTCAAAAATCATTTATTATTTATTTCGTGAATGTCTCGACGCGGTGTTCGATTTCAACATGCTCCTTGAACACGCCATTCTTCAGCTTCTCCATAAGATGATGACGAGAAATGTCGGCGCGATTGAAATTATGCAAATTGCACAAAATCGTTGTGGGAATCGATTTGAGTAAATCCATTAATGACAACGGATTTGGTGCCTCCAGCGGCAAAAACTCGCTAATCGGATTCATTTTTCGGGCGGTCCATTGAGAAACTGTCCGATTTGCACTATTGTGCAGTTCACCGACACGCGTTATTGCACATTTCGTTCAGGTTTGTTTCTGACAAAAAAAATCCTGCCAGAATTGGTCGCCGCAAGACTCAGAACAAAAAACTGCATGAACTCTTTTAACCGAATTCAAAAATATATTTACAAAATTGAAAATTCTTCAAGTTTTCTTATTCCGATTTTAATTTTATTAATGATATTCGGCCATATTTAAAAGTTTAAATCGAGTTGTGAATAAACTGATTTCAATCGCTGTGTTAAAAAAAGAAATAAAAGTCAATTAAAGTCTCATGACGCTGGAAATAAGTTGGGTCTTGTGGCGACTGATTCTGATAGCCGATATTTCTTTTCAGAAATAGCCTAGAATTAATCAATTTCTCAATATAATCGACTGCGTTGTCTTATTTTAATGAATTTTCAATACGATTTATTCCCCCCCCCCCATAGAAATTCCTCCAAAATAGTTTTTATAAATGGCTGTTGTTATGTATTCCGCGAATTTCGTAAATTCGAAAATTCCAAAGACACATGGATCACTCATGGACTCGAGTCGATGTTTTCAGTAGGTGCTATTTCTAGAGAGTCATATTGTAACCAAATATCAAAATATAACGAAAATAAAAGACAAATTTGGAATATCAAACCGGCTTCTTCAATATCGACAATTCGAAGAAACCAACGACATCGAAAAATTCAAAACCCTGCCGCCCATTGTTTTTTTTTTCAATTCTAAAACCCTTCTAATTCGTCTTGTTGCCAAATCAAATTACAGAAAAAACAAAACAATTAGCCAATTGAACCGTGTGCCTCTTGACGGCTGATGATTAGACACCTACCGTACACTTCATCGCCACAAAAAAGAACCGGTCTCGGCGCGAATAATCGCGAGGGATTATCCGCAAGACGTCTAATTTATATCCCTATTACAGTAATTGGGTTGGCCTGGGTGGCGGAATGTGCAGACCGAAAACAAATTGTTTATCAATTCGGAAGAATGGAATCTCACACCAATTTCGGGTGCTGTGGGCTCAAAATCGATGGAACACATGACTAGGTAGAAACGATAGGTAGACAAATGAAAGAAATGTACATTTTGGGAAAACAAAAATAATACTCTACGATGGTTTCGATTCAGGCGAACTCGATTCTTTCTCTTTTTTGATTTTCTTCACTTTGCGCACTTCTTCATCGCTGTCGTCGCACTCCGAATTGTCGCTGACGCCCTTGCGAACACCGTCTTCTCGTTTTTGCTTCCTCTCTTTGGCTCGTCGATTCTTGAACCAAACCTGAAAACCAACACATACATATATAAATATATTTTCGAGATTTTTGCCGCCGCCGCTAATTGTTTCGAATAAACACATTTATTGGCACATCACCATTTTAATTATAGCATTTTGGTATAAGTTGGACCATCTGGTTCACGCAATACGATTCATATAGTTAATGAGAAGCGGCGGCGATCGCGCATCGTTGCACTTCCAACGCGCGACAAAATTGATACCCTTTCCGTCGAGGCGAGATTATCCGACTAAGACTTTGGGTGGGTGGTGCATTCGTTTCGAGACCACTCATTTTTTAGTGTTTCATAGTCATCAAATTAGGGTGAATATTGTTATTTGATCGAGATTCGGAATCAATTTTAAAAAACGGTGTTTGGGTCTCGACGCGATTCAATCAAAAAGATTCAACAAACCCGAAATTCAAACTTTGAAAATAATTTTGGAAGATTTTTTGTTCTTGATATTCTTCGGATAATTTTGGCAAATAATTGGAAAATTGAATGCGCCATTTCGAAAGTTTATAACCTAATTATAATGAAAACCTCAATAGCAGAAATGCTAGAAGATTTACTCAGGAGAATTATGAATTGTTTGTTGAATTTGTGGAATGCGCCTTTAAAAAAACAAATTGATTACCTCGACTCTTTCTTCTTTCAGCGCACATTGAATCGCCAATTTCTCTCTTGTTGCAACATCGGGATAATGCGTCGAAACGAAGGTGCTCTCCAAAATGCTCAACTGCTCTTCGCTAAATATTGTGCGATGTCTTCGTTTGCGTCTTGACACGAAATGCTGATACGGTGGCATGAATTGAGGCAGAAGCGGCGAGCACAGCATCGCTGAAGCATTCTTTATGATATTTTAAAAGAATGGTAATATAATAATTCTCTATTTTTTTTAAATAAAAAATGATTTAATCAAAATTATTTTCAATTGGTCTTTTTTGGTTGAAAATTTAATGAAAATCTTAAAAAAAACCCCAACAACAAAAAATTTGAGAAACTCACAAAAAAACGGGTAAGACGGATGCATCTGCCACGGAAATCCGCTAACAAATCCCTCTGAGCCATTAGCAGAAGCTGGAAATTGGGGCAAGCTCAATGGGGATGATAGCAGGGTGTCAATTGAGAACGAAGAAGAAGTCGACGGTGACGAGCTGAAATGATTAATAAAACAGCGATTCTGGCGAGCTACAGTACCTAGATACAGGCATTTTTGCATCGCCATTTAACAGGTAGGGAAAAGCCGATGAGGACGACATAATTGTCACAAAACGCGCCCACTGCCACCTTTTGCGTGTTGTCTTTGATGTGACGATAATCGCGAATTCGCCCCGCCCATTTTCCCCCGCGCGCCGCAATGATTGGCTCGCCACGCCCCGCCCCCCACTTGTTCGTCGTTTTGTTTCGAATCGCCATCCTGTCGGCGGATTAATCCGCCAAATTATCTTGTTACTGTATTCATATTTTCTAGGCTAACAAGAAAATCGTCGATAACCATAGAATGACTACAGCTACTTGAAATTTGGTAAGACGGCAAAACGGAAAATGTGTCAACAATCTAAAAGTCGAATGGAAGTTTTTTGACAGTGAAACACTAAAAAGTAAATCTTGAAACAATTATCAATAATAAAGTTTAAAAAATCGAAAAGAATAATTTATTTCAAGAGATCAAACTGCTTCAATTTTTCTCTATTTTGAAGGGACAATGCACAGAAAATTTCAAAAAATAAATAATAATTGACAAAGGGGAAAAAACAAAAAATTATTATTTTTCTTTTTTTTTTTTAAATTTTCTCTGTATTAGGCAAATCTTCTTGATAATTCCCAAAAATTCGATGATGCTTCAATAAAACGATTTCGGTGTGAAAAAAAAAACGTTTTTCTTATAAAATTTCTTAAATATCTCATATTATTAGGGGCAGTATGCACAATGCGATTTCCGCGAAAAATCGAATCTCTTAAACATCCGGAAATCTCTTCACTATGAATTATCGTAAAATCTGTGTTTTTTTTTCACGATTTAAACCCTTCAAGCATTTTAATGGATTTTAGAATTTTTAACATTAAAAAAATGCAAGTACTGATGATTTGGAATTTTTTAGTATCGTCGACGTCACGCGACTACAAAAAATTGGCATTATAATATAAGTAAAAAAGTCTTCATGCGCCTTTAATCTATCGTTTTGCTTGGGCCCGTAAATATACACTTTAAGTTAGCTGCCATAGTTTTTTTTGGCATTCAACCAATTTTCCGTAGCCTCGCGACTTCGACAATTCTTGATAATCGCGTTGTACTATTCAACGAAGCCTTCGTTCGAACTTCAATCGAAACACTACAATTCGTTTAGGTCGAGGCACCCGTAGACGACGTCGTCGATAATTCGATTAAAATCATCGATGATCCGCTCAATTACAACACCCGAAATCAGTAATAATGCGCATCGGCGATGAAAAAGAAGGAGGACTGCGTTGCCGCTTCGGCGAGAGACGAGAAGATGAGTTCAGCCAACTGGAAGAGATTTGCAGGTGATTCGGGTATCTGATCGAACACAGAATCGAGACGAACGAATAAGGAATCGACGGAATCAACGAAGAATGTCGTTGGGGGGTTCCGTTGGGTGTTAATGCTCGTGTAAATATTGGTCCCGGACCCGCGGTGACGACTCCCGGAGAGCAACGTCAACACATCGCGCTTCTTTTTCTTTTCGCGTGTCGCACACCTTCCGGAAGTCACACAGGGTGCCAAAAATGGTTAACCACTTTTATGTGTTTTTTTTTTCCGAAAAATTGGTATGCGATATTAAATACTGTTGTTTTCTCGCAAATGCAAAAAATTGAATTCTCGAAAAAAAATGTATTCAAATTTACTAGGAGATTTTTTTGAAAAACGAAAATTCCTTCCATGACATTATTCTACAAGTCCGGATGTCATCATTCCGGTCATATCTTTTCTGATTCCGAAGTTAGGGGTTCGATCGTCCGAAGCCAGAGGTAATTGCAGGATAAAATTAACGCCAACCGCGTGTATTTCCATCGCATCACCCACTCAACGAAATAATGTGTGAATTGCGCAACGGCGAGCGTGATGCTCTTCTATATGGTGACAAGTGTTCATGTTTGTTTCCAAAACAATGCCAACAACTCGGTTGTAATCGAATTAAGTGGCTCACACAGTCAAGTATATTATTCTCGAAAATGCGTTTCTTTTTCTTTTTCAATGAATCGGTGCTGTATGGGCGGTAGGTCGCGGCGGAATCACAACATCTCCACCACGCCCGTGCTCTTTTCCGACGTGCTCAGCGAGGAAGTCGACATCCAAGAATTTCTTTCCACACAATTTGCAAGTGTATTCCGACAAGTTCACCGGTCTGAAATGGATATAAAAATAGAAAAATGATTAAAATTTTGCAACATACTGTTGAGGAAATCCATTATAGGCAGCTTCGATCGCCAATGTTTGTCGATTGTTGATAGGATACATGTGTTGAGCAATTTCATGATCTTCGGACAAGAAATGCGAATCGCTCTGCTCTTTCGTTATAAAATCTTCATTACAAATGTCGCATCGTTTCCTAAATGGCAAATCCTCCGGAGTTGATATTTGATACAAATTCGTCTCCAAATATGGATCACCAGCGCGAACTTTGGTTCGAATCATGGCTGAAAATTGAAAAAAAAAAATTCAATGAAACAAAATTCATTTTGAATCTTTACATTGCGATTTTCGCATTTCTTCAATAACTCTTAAAATGTTCACATTGAGCCGCTTATCACCATGAAGTACAATTGACAAGCCAGAATCAGGTTTCAGTTGATTTATCTCGATCGCGCTGATAGTGTCAACCTGAAATCGGCGCAGTTCAAAATATTATCCGGATATGTGCTAAATCTACCGTCTCTCGGATAGTATTCGGCGCGGGGTGCTCGAACTGCGCAATAACAACATACGCCAACTCGTCAATGGGTTTCGTCACAATGTAAATCGTCGATGATGGCAATCCATAACGCGGAATTGATGTTGAAGTAGAGGCAATCGGTTGGAATGCGGTCGAGCTCGACAATTTAAGCGGCTTTGCAGGAAGTGATGAGATTTGTTGAATTGTTCGTCGCACTCCTCGCTGAAAATACCGCACATTTTTTATAAATGAATTCTGATTTCATATATGTACTTGTGTGATAAGAAAATACAACTAACAAGCTTGGAAGCTGTTTCTAATACGTATTGGCTTAAAAAAAACAGCGCTGCACAAAATTATATACCCACTCTAATTTTGTCGATTAACTCGAAAAAATCGAATAGCACACAATGTTGGAAAATGGATGGAAAATGAATGAAAAGGGGATCCGTGGCAGATCAGTTTTTGTTAAATCCATTTTTCATCTATGTTTTATTAATTTTTCTTTTTTCCATCCAATTTGAATAAATTTCGTCAAATATTGAGATTTAGACGAAAAAATTGATCTGATCTGCCGCAGATTGTCATTTTCATCCATTTTCGAACGTGCAGCGAGAAATGGAAATTTTATTTGGAAAAATATTCGCATTTACTATCAGTTTCATATTACATTCACAAAGTTCAACAAAAAACTATTTTAAAAATTTCGAAAGTTTCATGAAAGGTGAAAAAAAATTTCCACATTATTATATTCCAAATCCACTTTTCAGTGTTTTTTTTTCTAATCCTTCTTTCGCATTTTCATTTTTGGAGCAAGATTTGGAACAGTCTCGTGATTTTAATAGCGAAATAGGATTTCAAATTTATAGAATTTTTCATTGGGAAAAAATTTTTCTGAATACCCAAAAAAAATTCTGAAAACATTTCTAAAGGAATTTCCGTAGATGCGAGCGAGCTTCAAAACTTCTTACCATCTGAGTACTCGAGTCTGTCAAATAGAGCGGATCCGAATTGGGAATATAACCATAAAAGTTGTTCGATGGCTGATACATCTCAACCCGTCCATTGCACCGTTTCTCATGTCGTCTCGCGATTCCAGAAGTTCGGAATCCTTCGTCGCAATGTTTGCATTTCACAGGCTTTTCCCCCGTGTGCAGCCGCATGTGGCTGATCAACGACTTACGGTGGAAAAACAGCTATAATTCTAGTTGTATCCATTGGAAAAATTAAGATTTTTACCTTTTGGCATGCTCTGCATTGATGCAACGTTTGATTGTTACCGTGTACGGTCAGTTGATGATTCGTTAGTGTGGTCTTGACACGAAAAGACAAGTTGCAAATATTGCACATAAATGGTTTTTCGCCTGCCAAATTATGAGCAAATTGTATAATTTTCGAAAAATAATACCTGAATGAATAAGCAAATGACGATGTAGATCGTTTTTCCGTTTGAATTTCTTCCCGCATTCCAAACATTCATGAAGAGGTTTTTCTGCCTTTTTCGAATTCACATTCTCAATGGTCCTGAAACGAAAATACAAATTATATATTTTAGCTCGTAAATCGACACTCTTAGTTTTGCGCCAAGACCACTACCATTTTTTTGGGATTTAGCCAATTTTCCGCAATTGCGCGACTTCGACAATAAAAAATTAAGAATCTTCCTACTAATAGACGGAAATCACAAAATTCACTGCGAATTTGTTCATGAAAAAAATGCAACACCAAATCATTTCCCGTTCACGACAATAAAACAAAATGACTTACGCTAGAGAGTAATGTGCGTTGTTCGATACAAAGTGCTCATATCTTAAATGATTTGCAGCTTCCGCGGCCCCACGAATACTCGCTTTGCAAACTGGACAAGTGACGACAGCGAATGAGTGTTCTCTCTCGGTCTCATTTCTACAATTGTACGTATTTGAAAAAAGAGGAATCATTAAAAATGCATACTCGAGCCAATGATCGCTAAGCATATCGATACTTTTATACAAATGCTTACAAACTTCACATCGAACTTCGCCGCCGCGAAAAGCAATCGAGCGTTCTGTAAATTGTCAAAATTAAATACAATTGACCAAAGTTCATACCTTGCTCCTCCACAGTTCCCTGCTGCTGCTCCATCCAATCGACGACCGATTGAGCTCGAGCAGTTTCGCCGGCATGAGCATCTTCTATTCCATATTCTCCGAATGATTGAACAGACATTGCAGCATTCTGAAGAAACGTAGTTCAACAAAATTTAATATCAACAATGAGATAATAAAAAAACAAAAACAATTACCCTATCCACATGAACCGCACATTGATATTGATTATCATTAGTGTGTTCTTGTCGAATATGCTGTTTAAGCACAAATCGGCTGTTGAATACAGCAGAGCAATGATTACACCGAATCGGCATCGCATTGTGAACATATCGATGAAGATTGAGCAATTCTAAAAGAAATTGAGAATCTCATTTTCACGATAAAAACAAACCGGAGGTCCTAAACGATTTGTGGCACGTCCAACATAGATGAACACGTCTCGGCTGATGTCGATTACGGTGTTCTTTGATTTGTCGCACGGTGACAAGAATTTGGTTCGGTTTACAAAGGCGACAAATTACAGATCTAAAACGGTGAAAACACTTCATTATATGTAGATGTTATCGATATAAATAATTACCTTGATGCCAATGCTGTCGGATTATATCTTCGGGCGTAGTTACAATTGCAATTGTGTTGATCGTATAAAGAACGAGTGGGGAATTTCTTTAAAAAAAGGAGTATTTTCTTCAAAAAATAATATTTAGCAAACCTGAGTACAATATGAGCAGGTTATTGAATGATGGAGATCAACGTGATTCTTATAATGTTCTTGAGATGGAAACTGAAGCAAAATTAATCAAAAATTTTAAATCCAAAAAAATTCAAACCTCTAAATTACAGACCGCGCATCTACGTAACCCGTCGATTCGTATTTCATTTCCCTCTTCGGTATGTAATTTAACGTGATAAATTAAAGAAGCAGCATGCAAAAACCTTAAAAAATCAGAAAGTTGCATGTTTCTTAATAACAAATCACACACATTTTATCGCAATATTCGCATTTGTGTTCTTTTTTGGTCCTTGAAGACAATTTGTCAATTTTGCTATGAAATGCCTGATGTTTTCTCAGGGCAAAATGATTGTTAAATGTGCGATCGCAGAATCGGCATTTTACATTTTCGAATATATGCCCAGCTGAAAGTTATTTGTTCGATTAAATCTTTTTAAAAAAAACGCGGTGGTTTATTGATATGCCGTCTAATCATGATATAAAAACTCGCAGAGCGCAATTTTTGTCTGTGAAATGTCTTTAATTTTTTGGAACAACATTTTTTTGGCCCACAATGAGTAGTTATATCGCGAAAAAGTGGGCTATTTTTGATAACTTTTCCGGTTTTCAAAATATTCTCAAAACCAGTGTCTATATTCGATTTATTCATTGATGTTCCCTTATGTTTGATCGAACTTTCTTACGTTTCTTGATTTTTCCAATTTGATGAGCCATTCTTTGATGCCGTGTAAGCGCATGAACACTGCTAAACATCGTACCGCAAATCACACATTCAGTTTTTTGGTCGATCTCTTCGGAATTCAGCGGATGGCAATTGCGAATATGGCGATCAAGATTAAATTTCTAAATGAATTTGAGATTGTTGAACTCAAATGAATTATTTTAAACCTTCTTAAAAGAGATTCCACAAATCGGACACATCGGCCGATCATTTTCGTCACCATGTGCCGTCCTTTTATGTTCATTAAGACCAGTTGAATGTGCATATTGTTTGAAACAAATTGCGCATTTCCATTTGACGGTTGTTTCTTTAAAACTTCATAAATTGCATTAATCATTTTAAGAATCAAATTATGCTACCATTTCGATTATGTATGACACTGTGCCGTTTTAATTCTGATGGCCTTACGAATACTTTTCCACATATGTTACATCCATGCTTAGCATTTTTCAATTTCGTTTTCGATAAGTTTGAAGGTTTTATTCTCCTGAAAAACAAAATATTATCGTTTCATCAATTTGTTTGTGCTGCAACTGCAATTGTGCTAAAACAAAATACTTGACGAAACGTTTTCTGAAGACGTTCAAAATCCAAAAAAAGGGAACTTTTCTCCTTTTTCCCCCATTTGATTTTTTTTCCAGAAGCCTATACCATCCCGGGCGTTTGTGAAAACAATAGAAACAATAGTGAGCCTCGAATATAAGAAAGGTAAATTATTTTTTGTGTCAAATAAAAATCATCAAGAAGGAATTTTCGTACAAACAAATTATGACAAGAAGCACAAAAATACCGAGACTCTGTGTCGATTTACGGCGTGCTTGGTTCCCAGGTTATTCGCAGTAAGGAACACTAATTCCTACTTTTAAACTCTTCTCTCCAAAAAATGCAATAGTCCGCAAATAGTTAGGGTACTCGTTCTAATGTCATTTTAATAGCGATTGGCTTACTTGTGAGCAGCATGAAGAGACATGTGCATTTTGGCATCTTCTAAAGTCAAAACACATTTACACTTTGGGCAATATGTCAATTCGTACAACTCCATATGCATTTGTCGCTTATGTCGCCTCAAAGCTATCTGAAAACTTTTGAAAATCCACAAAACTACTCGAAAATAATCGCTTACCGGGTTGTCAAATTCTTCCTTACAAATTTTACAAAACAAATTCTCATTTTCAGCGTGCGTCTTTAAATGTCCAATGAACGTCGAATAACGCGAAAATTTGTGTTGTTTTTCTTTGGGACAAAGCACACACGTATTTTCGCACTCCATCTTGACAATAATTGAGAAAAAGTTTGAAATATACTAAAATACCTTTTCCCGATGTTCAAGAGCAATGTGAATTTTCAAATTAATTTCGAAATTGAATTCATCGAAACATTTTGCACATCTAAAAATATTATTTACAATTCAAATCAAACTTCTACTATCGCAATAAAAACGAACACCATGAACAATTGAGAACCATCGTATTTTTTCGAGACGTTAATTCAAATTTCGATTTAAAAAATGAGAATTCGGGTACCGTAGTCAGAATAACGTGAGAATCAAACTCCCCGTAAATCAGCACATTGTGCTCGTTCTTTTTGCGACTGAAATATTTTCACAAAAAGAAACCCACTTATAATCTTTATCTAATTTACAGTCTCTTTCGGAATGATTATCGCCTTCAACTTTTGTATCACAGTTATAACAGAAAACTGGAATTGGTTCATTCTGGCTCGATGTAGTTTTACATCCTGCAACGGCAATGAATTATTCGTTTAGTTGATAATGATTCACTAATTACCAACGGGATCTACCGTATTATCATGAAGTGCCGGCTGATTGACTGTAGCACTTGGAACTACTAACAGAGGTGCATTCTGTTCAAAATATAAGCTTTTTTATTCGTTAATTTCCTAGTTCTTACAAAATTTGGGTTTGGATTGGCTTGATGTGCATAATTCCGGTATTGCCCAGGTTCAGAGCGAACACTTGGCGCGTTTTCATGTCTTATTCTGTCCCACGATGCGTTGTTTCTTTCTCGGTATTCCGTTGCATAGCCTGCAATTTTTTTTGAAATTCCGCCAACTGATGGAAGAGCAGCTAATTCGAATAATCGATTCTTTTTGTACATCAACATAAACCCCACATTTTTTATTTCTATGCATTTCCTTATTTTAAAAAATTACCGGAAAATTGTGGAAGCTGCAGATCATACTCTCCCTCCATTTCAACATGACACCGACCGATTCCGACCTTTAAAAATCTTGATTTATTCTCAGCGTCGCAAATAAATAAATACATATGCAGCGAAATATACAAAAAAGGAAATGGAATGTTGTGAGATTGTACAAAATAAAAAATGAGAATATTAAAAAGCGTTTTTCAAATTGCTTAATGATGGCAAGTCGGGAAGTTTAATGTCCTTTAGCTGCTGCGGAATGTTCATATTCTTGACAGCAGAGACAGCGCGAGCTGGAGCAGCAGTGATTCCGGCTTCTTGACTTTGAATTTTGTCTTGCTCTTGAATTCTTTGCAGAATTTCATTCATATTTGTTTCCAGCACCATTCCACCCATAACAATTTCTCCAAGAATGTGGTGCACTTTGTCGACGTGGAATATCAAGTCGAGTTCACAAACGTTTTCGAAACATCTGTCGAGAGTTTCAACGAATACTTGAATCAAATCAAGAATTCCAAGTTCGCTTTCCGATGAATCCACACAAAAAATGAAGTACAAAGTTGCATAGTGACGATAAATCAATCGATAATCGTTACCATCGATGAGTGTACCACCTTCGAGAAAATTACAGACGTTATCATCCCGCTTTGATACTAATTGAAACGTTTCTCGAATGATTTGCTGTTGAATTTCTTCGGAATAATGTTGGTAAAACTTCAGAAGGCGCGGTTTTCCATGATTATTGATCACCAATATAGCCTTTATCATCTAGAAATAATAAATATCGCTTATTTCAAGAAAAAAAAAACAAAAAGAATAGAGAAAATCTGACTAAAACGAAAGAAATTTAAAAAAAAACGGAGAAAATCGAAGAGTAGAAAATATTGGCAACGCGCCAGTATTTACTCTCGCCGTCTCTTCGTGGCGAGACGCAACCCTCGGCTACGGTGCGCTATGCGCCTTTAATCGCATTTCTCTCTTATTTTTAGGCCGTTTTACCCATTTTTCTTCTGTTTTCGCCGAAAAAATTTGGTTTTTTTCTCTTTTGTTGAAAATAAAATAATTTTAAATGTTCGAAACCGTATAGACAAGGTTTCGTGATATAAACGGAACAGTTTAGTTTATTTTTTTTACGAAATTAGTTTTTTTTTAATTAAAATCAGATTTATTCGTACTTCCACGCAAACCGAGTGATAGTGCCACTTTTTCGCTATTTTGAAAAAATCGTGTTATGCGATTAATTTTTTTACGATATTTTCTTTTTAGCTAAACATAATAATTTATGTGGTTCTACATCGGCCCACGATTTTATTTTTTTTTACTATGAAATCTGCTAACTTTTTCTCTCATTAATCACACACTTTTATATAATCGTTTAAAATTCAGGTAATATCCCGGTTGATATGACTAAGATCCATTATTCTCGGGCTCCGGAAAACAGCACCAAGTCGTGCAAAGCTCGTGGCTCTGACCTCAGAGTCCACTTCAAGAATACTCATGAAGCCGCCATGGCCCTCCGTGGTATGCCATTGAGACGTGCTCAGGCTTTCCTTGCTCACGTTAAGGAGCACAAGGAAATCGTTCCATTCCGTCGTTTCCATGGTGGAGTTGGACGTGCTGCCCAATGCAAGCAGTGGAATACCACCCAGGGTAGATGGCCAGTCAAGTCTGCTGACTTCCTTCTCGACCTCCTCAAGTAAGATTATTATTATATTATTCGAAAAACAATATCACAAATTTATAGAAATGATTATTTTTTTCAACATAAAAGTTGAAAATTTCTAGTTCTGAGTATATTTGTGTGGTCATTTCTGTGCAACTTATTTATCGAAATTGTGATACTTATATATTGTCGAAATCGAAAATTGACTAAATGCCAAGAAACAATGACGGTTTCTAAACCGCCCTCACGGTCTTATCTGGATCCCGGGCCAACGCGCAAAAATGTTGCTGAGGTGGTTTCGACCCAAAACGAAATTGCTGCTTTAAAGCGTTTTGACAGGTTAAATGCGCATTAAAAAATTACTTTAATTTATTTGCATTTAGCCTATTTAACGTAAACGCAGGACGCCAACGCTTATTTAGCTAAATTAGTAATTAAAGGATAATTATTTAGGAATGCTGAGAGCAACGCTGAGTATAAGGGATTGGATGTGGATCATCTCGTTGTTGAGCACATCAACGTGCAAAGAGCCCCAAAGCTCCGCAGAAGAACATACCGTGCCCACGGAAGAATCAACCGTAAGACAGATTTGATTGTAACGTTTACTAATTGTTAATTTTTAGCATACATGTCTTCGCCATGCCACATCGAAGTCATCTTGGCTGAGAAGGATGATGTTGTTTCGAAACCAACAGATGATGCTCCAAAGGTCAAGAAGGAGTCGAAGAGAAAGCAACGCCGCCAATTGGCTCGCGGAGAATTCTAAGTAATTTGTTGTTGATAAATGTTTTGTTGGTCCACGAGTAAATTTTGAGTTCGGAAAATTGTAAGGGGCGTCTGAGTATTTATCCGTCACACCTTTGAAAAAAAAAATATTTCTTTTTTCGATGTTGGTGGCTAAAAAGGCTGTGCAAGTTGCATCCATTTTGTGCCACTCGCTATCTCCGGCGGAACAAATCAATTTCGTCAAATCTATTCCAGTTGATAGAAATACGAAGAGTGTATTGCGAGAATGCCTAATTTGTGCGATGAGTTACGAATCGGTAGGAGAATACTGTTTCCTGGTTACAAAAAAAAAACGTTTAAATAGTCAAACAAGGAAGAATTTGTGAAAGCTAAAACAATGGTTAAGAAAAACAAAGGGGTTTGCGAGATTGTATCACGTAGCGCGGCGTTTACGGCAGCGGCCGCTTTAAAATTAGTAAGTTCAATTTGAATTTCATTTTAACGGAAGAGGAGTTTGAAGAAAAAATGGAGTGATGTGGATAAAATGCTTGAATACGCTGAATATTCTCCACCGGTAATCACAAGTTCAATTCGAATATGTGCATTGGCAGCTCAATCACGATTAGATGAAGCTCTGGATGAATTAGAAAAGGTTCTCATGAAAGAGGAAGAAGTTTTTGGAACTCAGAATTATTGCGTTAGTGAACAGGCGGTATGTTATTTTTTTTTTTCAATGACAAAATGAAGAGTTTCATCTCTATAATGATTTTCTCAAGTAATACAGTGCGTTTCACATTTATAAAGCTATCCGTTTTTGAGTGTAACTTTGTCAATTGTGAAAAATTTTAAATTCTGTTTTTTAAATTGAATTCAGCGCTTAAAAATACATATGTGTACCAATTTTAATGATATCTAAAAAATTGGCCGAGTGGCATTGAAAACACTGAAAATTGGTCACTTGCAACCGTTTCACATTTATAAAGCCACCCCTGTTAAAGGTCTGAAAATGTGGAGACCTGAAGAAGAATGAGAAGTGTAGTTATAAATAGAGTACTGTAAGATATTTTTATTTATTTTCCGCGTATTTCTTTCGCACATGAAGCGGCCAGAAACTTGCATTATTAATTTTGTCAACAAGATCGAAAAAATCAGCCCCCAAAAAATCCCGGATCGAAAACGAAACGCGACCGAAGATCGATTCTCAAATATTTAAAAATTATTTTTTTAATTTCCGCACTAAAAATAAAATCGAGATTTTTCTAATGCCTAGATAATAATTTAGAAAATGTGCTTAGAATGTAATTCGTATGAATGGTAAAACTCGGTTTGTTCCAAATAAGATAATGAAGTTTAAGTGGAGTAAATTGTTTCAAATATCTAAATTTCACACACTGTTTTTCTTTAGATCGAAAAAAATTTATTACAAATCGCAATGCGGAAATTTTTTTCTGAAAATTGATAATTTGTTTTCTTTTTTTCTAAAGAATGCTGAATCAACAATGTGACTTAATTATCTTCAATCAAATTCTCCAACAATAATTGTTTTTTATATTTCCAACTTTCAATCTGTGGTCATTTAATGAAGAATTTTTGATTCAAATTATAGCTTGAAAACTTATTTTTCTTTAAAAACAATTGTTGTTATTTTTTCAGCTAGACGAACTCTGCGAAGCTATCAAGTTGGTTCCTGATTCTACTGAAAAGGTCCATTTTTCTCTTCTAGATAATTTTTTTTTGAATTTTTTGGTTTGAAGATGAAAAGATTTCGAAATCTACAACGAATGGTGACAAAATATGGTAGAAGAACAACAAAATCGATAAGTGAACTGCTGTACACTCCGATCCGTCTTCCGAATATCCAGACAAGCACGGAATCGCCGAAGGAATTCATTGAAACCGACAAGTTCGACGAATTCGTCAAATCGATCCCTTATTTAAAAGACGAAAGTTTGAAGAAATAAACAAGTGTTCGCCTTACTGTGTCTGTTTTTTTTTTCGCCGAGCAGAAGCCAATGATTGCGCAATTCGGCCAGAGAATGACCAACTGGTGTCGAATTAAAGGTCCGGCTGCAAATGCAACGCAACTCGTTGTAAATAATAAACAAGACACGACAGGAAACTATTTTTGATTTACGACACGAAAAATGAGTTCTTCTTAAAGTTTTTCAGTTTCAAACAAATTGTTGTCGACAATTCGAGAATATATGTATCATTCAACATTTAAGATTCTGTTTCGTTCAATTATCCTCCCGGTTCTCTGATAAAAAAAATTAAAAACTATTTTTTTCATTTTCTGCATTGCCCTTTAATTATTACCATCGCAATAAAAACGAGTGCCTTGCATATTTATGGACCATCGCACTTTTTTCGAGGCGGTAATTCAAATTTCGATTAAAAAAAGTGGATTCTTTTTCTGGATAACCTGCGAAGCTAACTCAATGTAAAACGGGGCAGGATGTTCGTTTTTTTTTGCGAATGCAATATTTCCATTGCAAAAAACGGGCACCCTGAATAATTGCGGTTCATTTTTTTCCGGAGATGTTCAACTTCCGATTTGAGCAGTGAGAATTCGGCTAAACTCACCGTAAATCGGCGTAGGTTACTCGTTTTTTAGTATTGTCGATGACGTGCTAATGTGGAAAAATATTTAAATGAGAAAAAAAAAACAACGGCAGTGGTCTTGGCGGAAAATTAAAGGTATAGATTTACGGATAATTAAAAGGATAGGTTAAAGGCGCACACGCGCACAAACTCAAGTAAATGAAAATCAATCGAATTCGAAGGAAATGAAATATAAATTAACCTGATCCGATTGAAAAAGAATAGAAAATCGATAATTCCAAACAGATTAATTTAAATTCGATTTCGATTGAAAAAACATTTCGAATTCGATTCATTTTCATTTAACAGAGAACCTCTATAGAGAAAAAATTATTTTTTTTTTGACATTTAGCCAATTTTCCGCTTCTGTCACTTTCAATATACAAATTATTTTGTACTGAATCAAATAAAAAATTTTTATTGTCGTCGTCGTCAAGAAGAAATTAGTGTAGATTGTAAAACGCATTGCTACTTTCCAATCAGAATTAATTTCCGCATTTTTTTCACTGCATTTGAATATTTTTTCGTTCATCTGGTCCCCGTCTAATGTTATTATTATAAAAAATGGGCAGTCATTCGTATTTAATTGGCCATATTTGGTGGCAAAACGCATAATCGTTTAATAGTGCCCATATGTTGATGATGATCACTGTCGGAAGTGTTTGTGTTGATATACTCGCCGGTGTTGCGCCATTTCCCTTTTTCGGTGTGACGCAATTCGCCGACCGCCTGACGGCGGACCATCAATCGACTTTCGGGCCATCATAATCGTTTGCTGACTGTAAATTAAGACTCGTCCAATTTTGTGCTTGAGATTCGGCGTCCGCGAAAACGAATTGCGCAATCGTGAAGGTAGCGATTACAATAAAACTTCAGATATAGGCTCAGTTTCAGAAAGGCATAGTTTTGAGAGCAAAGCGATTTAGGCGAAGATGGTTGTTTTTTTAATTTTGAATATTTATCTTAATGAATCGATCGATACATTTGTATAAAGCATGGGAAACCGACAGACTGAGGTCATCAATTTGAATAAAATAAAGTTTTTTTTTGAAAAATCACATGCATCAAATAATCCGAAATTTTCTGATGTTTTTCTTCAATTTATTCCCGTCTCACATTCCTATATGACTGGGACTAGGGCTGGCCGTAATGGTCCCATACATACAAGAGAAATTTTAAATGGCCCTGGGAGTGCCCTCGGGTACGGCCTCTGTGTTTTTTTTTTTCGCCAACTCTGGATTATCTAGTGCGTCCTTCGCCACATGTAAATACTTATTTTGCAATTAAATAAATAATTTAAGAATTTATCAAAATGGGTCCAAAAAACCGTACAAATTGGACACCGGACGACAACTAAAAGTTGATCGAAAATATACATAAAATTTCAATTTTTTACTTTCTTTTGGAATTTGAAACAAGTGGATTGATGAATTAGTTAAACATATCGTCAGAAACATTGTCAAAAAATTTCAGATCAATTGGCTAACTTTGAAAAAAGTTATGGCTGAAAATGCGGTTTTGGATAGAATTATGGCCAACACTGTATTTACACATATAGATTACATATAGGTTATTTTTCATGTTGAACACGATTTTAACACTGGTTGGTCTCAAAATATCGAAATCATTGCGCGGCGCTCAAATTTGGGGGGTGGCCTTATAATTCTGCAACGCACTGTATAGCAACACTATAAAATTAGACAAGAAATTTCAGGTTTGGAAAAGAAAATTTTGAGTTGAAAAAAATTCAAGATTATTTATTGGCGAGGACGGACAAATTTAGGGGAGCTTTGCTTATTATTCAAATTTTGGCGTCATGGTCTTCTTATAATCATTTTCGATTTGATCTAGTATGAAATGCATTCAAAATTACAGTAGTTATTAAAGGCGCATGCACAAATTTGTTGAATTCGGGCTAAGATCATGCGTTGGTTCATTCAAATTTGTCAAATTCGTCGATCTTCGACAAAAATTGAATTTTCTGATTGCTGCTCATCGTTCGCCGATCCCCCCGCATTCATAAAAATGTTTTACAATTGCCACTGTTTGCGTGACCCTAATCATCATAATGATAAAAAACGCGAGGAGGTTAATCCCGTCCTTTTGAGCCCGCCCGACATGATTGCACAATTTTACAAATACGGGCCATCATGTGTGGCAAGCGTATCGAATTGCAATGTTTGAACGCGTGCCGTCCGACTTTCGATCGGCTCGTGTTTGAAAACAATTGTGATTGATCGCCGACCAATTACCAAACAATTTATTCAAACTATTATACATCGTTTTTAAAGGGACATATTGTCGAAATTTGTGTGACCAGAAATGGTCTCGAAACGACGAGACGCTCACTGTGTACTCCACACGGACAATGCATAGCGTGACAACGTGGCATAAATCTCCCGCGCGAAAATTGACACTCATGTTTCGAGACCCAAGTTTACGGTAGAGCACGCCGTCTGCGACTTTGATAATATTAGACTTGTTCTTAATATTAATATTGTGTTCGCGGGTAGATTTACGCGTGCGTCTTTCGAAATGGTCTCGCCGCGCACTGCAATCGCCAAACGACATATATAATCTTTTTATTTTCATAAAATATTTTTTTTTAATTTCAAATCCTTCCGGTCCAAATTTTAAAACACCGTAATAATTAGTTGAATGTCGACACATATTTTTTTTGTAAATCTATTCAAAACGAAAATCTCTTTTTATCCAGTTTTCTTAATATAATTTGGGTTTCAAGATCCCCCAGAAACCAAAAATTACACCAAGGTCGAACAGGTCACACCAATTTGGCGCCACACATCTGTCACACACACCCAACTACACGACGAATCGCACGAGATAACAATCTGATTAATCAATTCGATCGAATCGTGTTGATCGTAAAAATCTGCGAAACATAATTCATCAATGTGTCGCGCACAGGTGTTAACTCAATCAACGAGACGAAAAAACGGGCGACTCATGGACAGTATCTGCGGACACATTCATTTACACTAATCTACAATGTCAACAATGATCGATGTTTATGATTGTCGCTGAGTATACTTCATCGATTAATCCGAGTATCATTGGCTTGATTTGGGTAAACTTTCGAAAACACACTAATCCGTCGACACACAAAAAATTAATGATCTCCTAGGAATTATCCAATTAATGACCGTATTAGGTCATTTCGCTCAATTATTGCACAAATGCCAATGGAATTTGATATTCATTCTTTGTGAATTTTTATTGAATGAGAGATGTGCATCAAAAACACACAATTTCAACAAGCAGTTCTTAGTTTTTATATTTTGTAAAATCTCGGAGCATTGAATCGAAGGCCCTCTGAAATGTGTTTCACGACGGAACCTGTAAATACGGTTCAGTGATCGCTGAGGAGACCCCCCTGGTTGGCTGATCCCTTTCGATTGCGCTCCGATCAGCGGCAATTCATTCGAAACACGAATCAACACGTTGTTGAAGATCGTATCAACTGATAAGGCAGTGTCGGCGGCTCCCGCGGTGGCCAACTGTCGTGGTTCGAGACCATTTCGCGACAAGAGACGCCGGGCGCTCATTAAACCAAGAAGAACACGAGTCGCGGATTTGTTAAACAACTTCCCCCTTAACTTCTCCGACAAATGCCGACGCCACCGATAGCGCTACGGTAGATTTATGGGTCCTGAAGCGAAACATGATTTATGTGATAAGCGATGAGATGCGACTGATGAAGAATACAATTCACAGTCCCTATTCCATGCGCCTTTGAATTCACAGAATTCGACGACCCCCACCAACAAGTATTCAGATACCGTATAATGATCAACACTATTATTAATAACAACAATAATGTATCGGCTAAAGTGATCGGGTGGCATGGCGGGGCGCATTTTGATGTGTGCACGGGTCACTTCACCCATCAGGTGAGAGCGGGCGCGTCGATTTTTTTTTCTGCGGCAGACCGAGTATTCAATGTGTAGACAGATCATTCAGTACAGATGGCGATGATTTAATAATAATTATAATATACGAGAGTATAATAGAAACGATGCCGACACCTGTTTGGCAAATTAGGTGAGCAATACCGATTTCTGCTTCTTTTCGAAAAACGATTTCCACGAGCTGCGCAGATTATCGCGCTTCCATTCCGTGTGTTCCGAAGCGGTCGCGTCGGGCGTCGAGTTCGGGCGCATCTGACGAGTCGTTCGGATTGACGATGACGGCGATTCGGCAACCGAATTCGTCTTCTGACGAAGGTGAGATTGTTTGCCTGAAACGTGATTTTTATGTGACCAATAGTTGGAAATTGTTTTTGGTTCTAATCAAACTTTTTCAGACATTTTTCGTTCATTTCATCGGTTCATCAAGAAACTTGCAACCTGTTTCTGTGCTCAATGGTCCCATATCGATTTTCTGTTATCAACACAGGTCCCCGCAATAGCTCGAATGAACCTTGATGACAAAGTAGTCAACAAGCAGAAAAGCCATCAAAAATCTCACACCTGTCAAACGCCAATGTCTACACGATTTCCGAATTGATCTGCGCCCTCGACGCGCGACAAACACGCACCCAAACATACATACGTTCGTCCTCTTGCTGCTGCTGCTCCCGATGGTTGCTAGCGATGCTGATAAGTTGGCGGCCGGCGTAGGAAGCACAAATAATGCATATTCATCGAACAAACAAAATCGCGCGAAATCGAAGATATCCAATGATCCGGAGGAGAGAGCAAAAGTACGGTAGAACATTGTAAAACTTTACATTTTTTGACAGCTGCGTTAACATTGGTGTGTAGTACTGTAGAAGGTTGAGGGGCGATAACGAGAGATCGCAGAATCGAAAGGTTGAAAGCTTGTGACACGAGGATGGCAAACAAATATATTGGGACAACATTCAATTTGACAACAATTATTGCAATGTGTCCCATCAGTTCTAAAAATAAAACAAAGCATCCACAATATAGGATATTTTCGCGACCAAAAGATCAAATTAAATTAGATTCGAAACGATATTAACAGTTGTAAGTGAGAATTAATTCACGTCTCATTTTTGAATGAAAAAAAGTTTTTAAAAAGTTTCCAGTCAAAAAATGCACACTTATTGGGGAACCCATCTGTAGGCTAATCGTAACAGATTTTTGAAAAAAAAAATTTGAATTATAAACATTTTTTTGGCATTTTTTGGTCGTAGGGATTCCAATTTTTATTTGCTATCTCTGAAGATAGACTCTGAAGTTTTCAGAAATTTTCTCAAATTTTTATATAACTTAGGGAAAAATTGCGTTCGTTTTGAATATAAAATTTCCAAACGACTAGTGCTGGAACTCAGAAAATCAAAGATTTCACCATAATTTAAAAGCCAACTTCAAAAAAAAAAAAACGAGAATCCGCAAAATGAGATGCGTAATTCTACAAAATGTTTCCAATTCCTGTCCATCTCATCACATTCCCCCCCCCCCAAAATTCATTAAACAAAAACCTACTTCGGTCCATCTCATGGTCCCATGCCTCATAATCCCGAATCGTCAGCCCATCGGGATCGATCAAATCGACGTTTGCTCCTGCAAAAAAAAACCATATGACAAAACAATCTGCTGCCAATGAGCTCATCAATCAAATTCACTGGAAATTCTCGAGCTCATAAAAAAAGAACGACGGGAGTTGCGCAATTGAACCCACAGAAATCCACACCATCCGATCCGACATTCACCAATGACGCCAAATTGGTGTGTAAAGAAAGGTTGAGTAAAAACGTATGGTGGGAAAAGTGAAAAGGTGTTAATTAGTCGATTAGGCGCCACACACACACACACACGCGCGCCAGGCGGAAAATGAATCCGTTCATTCACTCGTGTGTCATTTATTACCGAGTCCGGTCAACGCTGTCCGTTTTTCTTAGACATGCCACTTTTAAATCAACTTTGGCCTCCATTCTCAACTCGAGTTCATCCTATTAACCAATTTTGATTTTCAAAAATTCCTCGGAATATGTCCGCAGATTAATACCAATAATTTTTTTTTCTAATTCGACTACGTCAATTATATCTCCGTAATTGTCCTCAGATTCCTTAAAATGTCATTAAAATTTTTTAAATCAATTGTTTTTCCAATGCTCTTCGCCATAATAATGTATTCATTTTATTTAACATTTCCTTCGATTTCAGGCTTCAGCAACCCCTAGATTTCATGCGCCTTTAAAACTATCAATTCAAACCCCCTTTTTTCAAATCGTTCGATTCATTTATATGATTTAATCGCGCGCCAAAAGTGCTGCTTCCTTTCTGTTAATCTGTAAAGCATCCGATTTGACAAATATTGAGCGCCCCCCCCTCACCTAAAGTACCGTATGCTTGCAACTAAAGAGGAGTCCGACGGGCGCGCACACAGCGTATCAAAAATTGTTAAGTGCAATGATAAACATCATTCACATCGACACCTCAACACTACCTCAATACAAACACACACATTGATATATCTATTGGATTACGGTAGTGGAAATGTGGTGTGCGAATCGAATTGAATGGATAACAGATGTTGTCTTGATGATGATGATGATGAGGATGGCGATGATACCTTGAGAGATCAGAAAGTGTCCGAATGATTTGTTGGCGTTCAGCATCGCTCGTTGTAGACAGGTGTAGCCGCACTGCATTCAATCGAAAAATATTTCATTCTTTTCGCGCCGTGTTTTTTTTCTTTGTCGCGAAATCGAACAAAAGAGATGTTTCGCGTTGAGACAAACTTTTTCGACATACCGTATCCCGCACGTCGATGTCGGCACCTTTTGCCACCAGAAGCATCACAATCGATCGATCATTGCGCGCCGTCGCAATGTGCAACGCTTCCGGTCCATGAAGAGGTGCGTAGTGAACTATTTCGGCCTAGAAATTGAACTTTTGTTTTTTTTTTAAATCCAAATCGGAACGTTTTAAGAAATTGCCTAGAATATCTCAAACGTTTAGAATCGAGCCATTTCAACGAACAAAAATTCTCTCTAGATAGCTACTTTTGAAGTCGTCAACATCCCGCATATTTCCATTCCAATTACCGAACCTTTTCCTCAATAATCTTCATCACCGTTGCCACATCGCCGTTCCGAATTGCGCGCATCCAACAAATTCCAGTCGTCTTGTAGAACTCTTTGGATTCGCCGAAAAGTGTCAATCGCGAACCATGAAGTACGCACCTCTAAAAATACAGTAATTTCGTGGTTGGCGGCGACGGCGGCGCTACCGTAATCCCCTCCACACTCTTGGAAGCACCCTGCAATTATTTGCAAACATTCAATTCATTAGATTTTCTTCTTCATTTTTTCCTGCTTTCTCTACTGTATACACATTTCAACACGCGCACACAACAAAAGTCGTTGATGCGAGCGCGCGCACGCGTAAATCGGCTAATACATCATTCAATAAGAAATTGAGGTATATTGATGTGTGTCTCTCGAGGTCTCATCAAGAAGCACACACACACTGTATTTTCGAGGCTCCCGCCAAGAGATGTTTACATACTCACACCGTATTTGCTCATCTGGCTCATTGGCCATCACTTAACACTTATCAACATTCGGTTTTATGACAGACAGCGGCCTCGTCGTCGTCGGTAGCATACTCGAAGTTTGAAGAAGCGGCGCCGTCAGCGGCGGCTCGAGCCGCACCCATTGCAAAAAGCGATATTTGTCTAATTATAGAGAAGATGAAGAAGAACACAAACACTTGAGACTCGCTAAAACTTCACACGTAATGTGTCAAGTTCAACGCTAGAAAGAACGACAAATTGACTTACTGTAAAAAAAAAATAATCGGAAAAACCGTTCGTGGTACTGTAGTTCATTCTGGCGAATAAAACCAAATGCCAACATTTTCAACTAATATTAAATTGTTGAAAATTTGAATCGCTTTAATCCAAGATAATTGCTCAAAAAATACTCCTTCGGATTCTTCTCGACTTTAAATCAATTCTAATGATCTTAAATCTGATCCAGTTTAGTCCAATTACTACCGTAACCCATTCAGCCGAATTCCAAGTCCCTAATAATCGTTGAACATTAAATCTCAGCATAATAAACAAGCGGTGTCTCGAAGAAACCAATTCAAGTACGTCCCCCCCCCGTTTTCGCTCAATAACCACCAACAATCGGCTTATCCTCGCCTACCGTTTCCTGCTCAGCACACACACAAACATATGATCGCTTTTGATGTCCGATTGGGCTGCGCCAAGGCTCAAACAATTAATAATATCGACCACACACACTCCCTTATTTGGGTGGCAAAGATTAGCAATGGGTGAGCGGCCGGCGGCGGTCACCTCTAACAGCAATGACATACGGTAGTACCGCCGGATCAGAGCGTCGTCGAGTTAATCAATTGTGACATGGCCGAGAATTTTTGAAAATCCCACCACCACCACCCCCCACCACTGTGGGTGGTGACCGACGTCGTCATCATCATAATCATCCAACATCACGCAAAGATCCCTCGTCCATAATTCGGGCCGCCTTTTCAGATTTGCTTTTGTGTACGGCGACGTATTTCGGAGCATCAAAAGTGGTGGTAGTGTATATATATCTCGTTTCACATTCCATTCAAGTCATTCTTCGGCATCGTGGGAAGATTTACATACATTAGATGAAGGGGCGATGAGGAGGAGGAAGAGGACCTCGACGATTTCGACTACTCTTTCAATTGGCATCAAGAAGTAGTAGAAGACGGCGTGTGGGAGTTGGACGAATAAGTCGAAGACAATAGATTAGTTTGCAATCCGATTAAAACCGATTAGACGCGCTAAAGAACTGGGATCAATTGAAACTTGGCTCGTTTGACCTACAAACTGGTTGTCAATCGTGTCTGGATATCCCAACAATTTTGATTTGATCTACTTGCTGAAAATCCCATTAATTTCCTCGCGCCGATGAAGACAATTTTCAAGGCGAATGAAAAAAAAATAAAAATAAAAATGAAGAAGTTCACTTCGGGACCCAAATCAATTTCAATGATGAAGAAGCCGACGACGACGACGGACAGCACACACAAATCTACCGTAGCATCATCATTCTTTTTCGATTTCACACCCATTTTTCAACAACACACCCCAGTCATTTTTCCCCTCCCTCATTTTCGTTTTCATTTCGCCAATGCGCAGCACTCACCGCACCAAAAAGAAGAGAACGAACGAAAAAAAAAGTGAGGCAGTCGACTCGCTTCGCGTTCTTCAAATCTACTACCACTACAACGTTCATCATCTTGATGGCTCGCAGGTCAAAAGAGAACCCGCCATGTTGTTTTTTTTGTTGTTCGCGAAATTCCTGTCGGTTTGTGCGACGGGCGCAAACCGCCGCGGTTATTTAATGCCCATATATAAATAACCAGTCAACCCCGGCACGTTGAACATCAAGGTACGGTATAATTGGCGAAACACGCACACACAAAAGATTCCTTCAGCTCTGCTCTTCCCCTAATTACCGATGCGCGGCGGTGCGCCAAGGGAATAGATTTTGCTAGCCATTAATATATATATATATCCATATTGGGATAATAGGTCGTGTCGTTTAATACTATTAACTACCGTATGCCTCGTTCATCGCATCTCAATTCAATTGAATCAATCAGCTCATAATTTTTGACATTCGATGAGCAAGGTGTGTGCATCTAAACGATTGTTGACGACTCGAGCCAATTGTCCACACTTATTCGCACATTGTAACCATATGGCTAGTTAATGACAAAACCAATACCACGCTTCATCATCATTTGTGCCACTGCGGCTCCGGACCCCCTTCATATTATTTTTTTTTTATCCGCACAATTCGATCGAGGCCGCCTTCGCTGAATGACTGACTGACTTACTGGATTACGGTGGAGAGCGTGTGACAAACACGACGACACCTTATTAATTATCCAGCGTTTAAACGGGAGGGGGGGGGGTGCTCGCGCGCGCGCCGCCGCGCATAATCCCTTTTTCGGGATGTTGACTCACTTTGGTGAGAATTGAGTTATTATTATTATTATTTATATTATAGTTGACCATATGGAAAGCCGAGTCACCTCAAAATGCCCACATATGGGCAATTTGCTAAATATTTAGCCTAATAGGTTATAGGATTAAGATATTTCGTCGGATCTTATTACCATGCCAAACGAGATCTCGCAGGGCTAGATTACAAATAGTGCACGGCCGGCTCATCCAGTGCTATTGGTAACCTCTAGCCACCTGCCGACAGGAACGAACGCGATGGTGACAAGAGATCAATACGGTTTCTCGATGTTCATCCATCAAACCGCTCAGTTGCTCCCTCAAACAACAGCAAAAAATGCCAAGTGAGCAGCGAATCGCATCCGATACTCTCGAGAACATGTGGTTGAACATCGCCACGCGAGCGGGGCGCGAAATATTCGAATGTAATATCGAGCACGAATTAGTTGCAAGATGTGCGATCAATCATCGTCGCCGCCAGGGGTCCCGCGGTGCATCGCAAGGTGTGCATTTCCTCACCTCACATAAAACCGGCGCGTTTCTCGAGCAATCGTCTTAGAAAAAAGCACTCCACAAAAAAACCGATAACATTTATGATTATATAATGGTGTGTATCGCCTTTTGCGGGTCGCGGATGCCGGCGGACAATTTTCCCATGACTGACGATCTTCAAATACCGTATCATGCGTGCATGTGGGTGTGTGTGTGCGCGCGAACGAACGATCGGCAAAAGCAGCAGCGGCAATCCCTCGAAACTTTCATCCCAGCCAATATACGACCAGCTAGTAATAATAGACACACTTCCAACACCGCGCCAAACATGGATATTTGAGAGCGCCCTAGGCGATCTATTAAGCATGTGTAAGCACTTCATGTGGTCCCAATATATCCACACATATTATATCTTCGATTACGAGTGCTTCGAGCATGAAGTGTATGTCTGGGTGTGTGTGTGCGTGGTGTCAGCACAAATGTCACACACGTCGCCGCCAATTCCCAAGGCGATTCGAATTCAATGCGATAGTGTAATTATGTTTCATAATTATCACACCCACACCATTCCAAAAATGCGCATCGCATTATTGGCATCAAATCGACAAGACGCTTTGGAGCAGCGTGGAGATGACGCGCCCGATCGTACGAGCTACAGTAGTCGAATTGAGTTTGTAAACAAGACTAACCTTTTGATCTATTTATAATGCTACAGTATCCAAAATTTAAAGGTGCGCTCGAGATTGCCAGTTACCAAAACAAAGCATATTGCTATGAGACGTCCAAAATTCGAAATCTTCCCATGTCCCTTTAAAGAGTTATCGCTCTAGAACCGATTCTTCTTGAAAATCCCCCAAAATATGACCTCCATATATGTATATGTGTTGACTGAATTAGTCGGTCGCCAACATAGGCGTACATATACACACACTAGTACATTAACTACCGTACACCCCTAAATTGAGGCGCACATGCATTCGAGCGCCGCGACGACACAAAAAAAACTAGTCATATTCGAATGTCTCGCTTTTGTTTCTTTGCCTCGTCGATTACAAATGAATTTTCTCGGACGACGCAGAAAACGAAGGCCGATGAGAAAATCGCGCGTTTGTTTATCTTTTGCATATTAGGAGTATACTGTAAGTAAGTAAGATTTCCGTCGAGCCTGAAATCCGAGCCGCCGCCAAAAATTCTCCTCATGGGCCCATCGTGTCGCATTAATCCGCCTCGGAATGAAATGATGGTTTTGATCGAAACCGCATAATCGAGCGAGGAAGCAAGCAAGCAATAATATCAGATGCGGACCTCGTGGCAGACGGGATTCGGCCGGGTGGGTGTGAGTGCGTTCGAAAACACATGTATCACAAATTCCGCAACATTTCGGCTTTTTCGAATTCAACTAGCCACTCTTTTTTTTTTGTTCTTCATCGCTTTTTTTGCAAATCTGCTCTCGTATCGCTTCAATTTCCTATAAAAAAAACGAGAACCCGCAATCAATTTACAACAACAACCCAAAAACAACCCAACAATTTTCGCCAAATAAATCAAGATCGGGATTGGATGGATTGGAAAGGGAGCGAGGGAGGTGGGGAGGTGGTCTCGACTGATTTACGAGTTCACCTCAATTGCCAATTTATCGGCGGTGGCGGCGGCGACGATGACGGGAAGCGTGTCCGCTCGGCTCCGCATTATCATTTATCTTGTCGACACACATCGTCGTGTTTAACAATTGGCCATACATCAACGCGATGACTGCAATCATAAAAAACATTGCATCGCGATTTTGTTGCGTTTCCGCGATTTATGGACGAGATTGCGTGAGCCCATCAAAATCCACTAAAAGTTTGACGCAGTTAATCCGCAAAGTAGTATATTTCAAGATTGATTTATTCTCTTACATCATCCAATTCCATATACGGTTAAAATAATCATGTTCGGACAATCGAAGGAGATTCCCATGCATCATTTCAATTCTATCTACCGTAACATAGACAGTGGTGTACTGTAGATGCTGAGTTCGCGCGCGAAGACCAAAAACCCCCAATGAGCCGTTCGACAGCGCTTAACATTGTCTACAACTCATCTCGAAATCATCTCAAATTACTCGTGCTCGTCTCCGCCACTGACACCGTTTTGTGTCGGTGTCGGTGTGTGTGTGTCCATGAGTATGTTGTTAAGAAGACACCTCTCAGGTGTGGGAATATAATCGATCGTAGCTCTAAGCGAGTTGAAAAAAACACACACCGACGACAACATGACACTCAATCAGAGTTGGCGCGCGCGCGCCTCGCCCAAAAGACACATGTTCACACTAGTCGCGATATAAATGCATTCGATTATGATGACGACTATGATGATGATGATGATGATGATTGTTAGTCAAGGAGGAGCAGCGGCGGGCGAGCGGGCGGGCGGCAACCAGTCGGGTTGGGATTACGGTAGCTATGGAAGAGGGGGGGGGAGGAGGGAGCGAGGGAAGAGGGTGTGTCGCACCAGCCATGTTCAACATACCTTCGATTCGCTTCGTGTTGTGCTGTTGTGGCTTATCGGCGATGTCTCCATTTCGGACGTCTTACTCCTACAAAATCCTATCAATTTTGTGTTTTGCATAATCGTATGAATACTGTAATCTGTGATCGTCAAGATCAAGACGGATCGCCTCAAGTACGCTCGACTGTAATCCATCGGCGCGCCTCTTTCCTTCGATCCCGTTTTCAATCTTGTTGTTGCTCATCTAAACGATTTTCGTATATAGATCGCATAAATCCCATTTTGAAACGTTTTGATGATGACGATGATGAGGCTGTGGCGGATGCGCTCGATACCGCATAATACGGTGTCAATCACAATTTATTGCCTTCAAACATTTCCTTTTCAATTCAATTTTCCTTCAGTTCTTTTTTTTTATTGCGACGACGCTCATTTCAACTATGTACACCTATTAATATGTATGTAAATGCGTCGGGGTGCCACACGTTCCCACGTTTTCGTCTCTCGACTTATTGTCGACAGTGCGCATAAACACGATGAGTGAGGCAAAGCGAAACAAAAAATTTGAATGTTTTGTTATTGTTTGAAAACGATTCTGGCCCTTGTCCGCTTTCTTTTCAATTTCAATTTTAGCGTTATTGCGTAAAATCTCTGCCATTCACGTACGCAATCAATCCTAGTATCGCTGCTTTTATTTTCCCAGTGCGGACTCGGCCCTCAGGGGGTTCTGTAATGATATACTCTCTGATGATCTGCCGACATGTCTCGGGGATCATTTGTCGTCTCAAATGTCATCATACAACAACATTAACACCTATTGATTGCGCTTCTGGTGGTCTCGTCACCTTTCTCGAACTCAAATGTCATCATTACGGGTCACACACAAGCAGCTCACCAGATTCCGTCGACAGCTGATATATACTCGCGCAGGCGATCATTCTCCAATTACTTCCTGTCTGTCGAGAATGCGATCAGCTATACCCAAAAAAAAAAAACGCTGAATACGATGGATGAGGACTAAACGCCACCACCGTCGCCCTAAACTTTGTGTGCACATTTCCGGGCACGCGCAAACCAGCACTAAAAGCATTTGCCCAAAAAGTTGTAAATTATGTGAAACGGCATCAGGTCGTAATTGCGCTGGCTGAAGCTGTTTGGCTGTGTGGCCAGCCCGGATATATCATAATAAATGTGTGCAAACACATGGTTACAGAATCAAGTAGGTTTGCTGCACTTAGCCGAGTGCATCCGGAGTCCTTGACTAAAAGAGGAGAGCCGGAGAAGAGGCCAGCTGTAATTGAGAAGAGCGGTTAATTAGGTGTCCCATCTTCATCCATATTTACAAAACAATAACATTTCAAGCACTTCAAAATGTGGGTTCGCGGGGCTTCGAGTCAGCATCACAATCTAGGAAGTCGCCGATCCCCGATTTCAGTCGAAGGCATTTCGGTGTGAGAAAAGCCTTCGATTTCGAGGCCAATTCCGTTCAAAGGCAATTCGTATAGCAATTTTCCAATATCATTCGAATGGCCATTTGAAATACGGTATCATTTTTTCAAATTTTGTGTGTGAACATTTCTCGTCACATCTGATTTTTTCCCCCAACATTCAACAAACATCGTGTCGTTGACAATGCGCCGCTGCGCTTTATTGTATATAATATACTCATTACGGTCGCATTAGTGGATATAACTATCAAAAACGCTTAATCCACATACACATGTGCATACAAAATGCGCATATGCGCGATTGTTTGCACATTTTAAACACAGATGATGTGGCTGTGGGTGCGGAACGCGTGAACTGGACGGACCCACATGCAACGGAGCCTTCCTTCCGCTGCCGCCGCCGCCGCCGCAGGTGGTGTTCGTTCTCACGCCATCCGAGCCAACACCGGAAAAAAAATAACTCTTGTCGCTAATGAAGTACCTTGTTGTGCTAGTTATTTTTTCTGACCCTGATTATCCAATTGTTGCGCAATTCTGCCTATCAAAACTGAAGGCGAGTGTGCGTGTGTGTGTGTGTAACATCGCCCTCATATTCGAGTTCGTCGAAAATCAGCAGCGATCATCGCTGGCGATTACGAAACCCGCAATGTTTTCGTCGGTGATTATTGCATATGCAGCCATCCGCGAGAGCTACAGATGATGATGGCATAATCGGGATTTGGAAGAGACGAGACCTTCACCCGTCTTGATTACTCACTTCCCGCCTCTGTTATTCTTGTCACTTTTAATTGCTATGCCATTCTCGAATCGTGACAAACCACTCATGCTCATCTGGAAATTCTCTTCAAGTCTCAATTATTTCCAAATAGTAATTGTATACAGCATACTTAAAAATCCAAATATAGAATTCTTAGAAGAAGCGCTTCCCTTAAAGGTAGATCAACACTTCTAGACACTAGCTAACACTAAATGTCGATCCCAGCGTCCATACAGTGGTCGCTGCTCGATCCTATAACATGTGTCGTCATAGATGCGATATCCATCTCAATGTTTATCCACATCACCTATTAATTAAGCAATAAATGTCGTTAATGAGCCATAAAAGGTGAAGGATGAGCCGAGCAACACCTTGCTACGAAAATCGTCCTTGGGATGACATCCCGGAGCACACATTCCGTATGTGTGTGTGCGTGTATAAACAATGTGCGAAACATCGTTGTTTTGTTTGTGTTTTTGTTGTTCTAGTGCGAACATAAACAATCGGTGTGATTGACGTGGGACAACGTTGTTCGCACACGCCGAAACACCAACGGCGACGATCATTTTTCAGTGCGAAAACACGACTCCTGAGCGCCGTGGCGGTTATAAATCGTCAGCGAGCATTCGACAATTTATCAATTGCGACACGTCGTTTTCATCGACTCGAAACACTGATCATTCGACAGCCGCGTCTTGTTACCTGGGGGCAAGCACAACCGCGATTTTGGAATTGGTGTTGTCACAATTCACGCATTATCATTCCGCGGGGGACACCTGACACCTTGAGCGGGCCCCTACGGCGACGTCCTTCTCGCCAAATCCCCCTGCTGTCGCATTATTTTCCGATACGCGTGTTCGCGGTTTCCGATTGCACACTAATTTTATTTATTAGGTGTCGTCAAGAAAGTTGTGCGCTCGTTGGATGTGCCGGGCTATAGAAACACACCTAGTAGATCAAAATAATCTATCCTCGACATTTCTCTCGTAAACATCGCACCCTTCAGCTTCATCTTCCCAGTTTCTGTATTTAGAATCAAATATAATAATCCAGTTTGACATGCAACTTTTCTTTTTTGAGTTTCATTCTTCTTCTACTGTTAGGCTCAAAAGGCCTGCAAAAAACCGAGTTTCGTTCATTCGGCCGATTAAAAAATGAAATAAATCTTGTAGCTTATCCAAGGCTAGTCCTCCTAATAACATTCGCACAACATACGGAACGATAACGATGATTTATTATTTATCGCACGCGGCGATGTGGGAGGTGGCGAATGGGAGGAGGCGACGGCATTTCCGGGGACACATGTTCGAAACGGCTAATGAAAACAAAACGAGCACGTTTTGAATTCGCATCACTACCAACTCGGTGTCCTCCCAACCCTTTAGTAACCATTCTCGGGTTAATCAGGTGTCCTCCTCAACCACCTCGAAATCCTTTAATTAATAGTCGTCATCGTGGTGAACTCGAACCCACCGATTGATACGAGCTGTTGGACCGCCTGCGTGCGCGCGCAACACTATCATGCCGCCGCGCAACCAACCCCACAACGACTTAGCTCATAATTAACGCGTATGTGTGTCCACACATGCGTCTTCATTCTCAATGAACTCGCCGACAGTTACAGGTGTCTGACCTAGGAGATATGTTACAGTTCAAATATTCATAAGTGCTTATTTGGTAGAAAGCGACCGAGCGGGTGTGCATCGAAAAGCAATCCGATATATTTTAGGCAATTTCCGGGATCGCGCGTTTTGATTCGAAAAGGCATATGTTTTCGCGATGAATGCATGTTCAACTCATTTGCATTTCGACGCTTGCATCTCTGCTCATTTATCATCGCATCATGTTCAACAAGTGTCCAGATTTAGCCTAGATTTTTCGAAAATTTTAATTAAAATACCCACCGAGTGCGTTTTCTCTTCGAACGAATCCACGGGACTTTATGCGCTTCTAAAAAATAAAATCTTTTGACTATGTCCTATCAAAAATTATAAGAGATAATAATAATAATAGCAAAATTTCACGTTTTTATATGACAAAATAGGATTTGAATCGGCTTTCAACATTTTTAAATTGACCAAAAATTGTAGTTTACTGAAAAAGAAGAAATCTTGAGAAAAACAAAAATTGGTTCCCTTTTGCGTGATTGCAATTGCGGAGTGCTAACTACCGTAACACTTACTAATTCACACCTAAAATCTCACCGACTTCGTGTTAACCCGGTCGCCTCACCAAGTGATGCCTTCGTCACCCCGATTTTCCAAGTTCACACCTTGTAAATTTGCACTCGATTACAAGCATTTTCGTCACAGTTTTTTTTTTGGCACGCGAAACGCACAACGCTCGAAAATCTGCGACAAACATTGAAATACAGCCGTTAACATATCGTTAACACGGATTGTCAAGAGTTTGTTTGAGGACATTTTGTGTGAGTGTGTATGTTTGTAAAAGTGTGTATATATGTCACTCAGTCAATGCTTATGGCTGTGTATGTGTGTGTGTATTGAGCAACGGCACTAAAACCATACTTTTTCCTTGTCTTTTTTTGATCTTCGTAACTGCAATTAGGCATGTACATGAATAAAACACGCAATACTAAGTGATAAAGATAGGCATCGCTGAATGATGATCATAAATCTGAGGATTCCGAAGGTCGACGCGATCGGATTAGCAGTCAGACAGTTTTCGATGGTCCTCAGAAGTGTACCAAACAATACTAATTTGGGGTCGTTTTTCTACGAACAACGACTTGTTGAATATCGGCTTAATCTTCATGTCATGTTTCAAGAATGTGTCGCTTCCGTTAATTGATATGGCACGGTTGTGTGCCTCATGCTTGCCAAAAGCAAAACGATGATCCGTGTCGGCAGCTAGGTGCGAACTGGTCCCATTTTGCACCGCCTACATCGGTTCGCTCGAGGCCCGCAGTCAACTACATCGCAAAACATGACTCCGCCCATTTTTTTGTCACTGCCCCCCCCCCACGCCGCTCTGTCTGCCCGCTCCAAACCACCGCCACCATCGCCATCTTCTCACCACACTCACATATTTATTCCGGTGGTTTCTTGACCAGTTAACGATTCGATGAAAAGTTGACAAGAAATTTTCATCGCGAAATGAGTTTTCCCCTCGTTTTTTTTCCCCATCGTTTCCTCATTTATCGCCTACTTCCATCTCATTCATGTTTTGCTTGTTTTGTGCAAAAAAATCTGTTAATTACATTTTTTGTGCCCCCGGCCGCCGGCATTTGCCTTTAATGGAAACGTATTTGCTCATTCGCGCTTGTTGCAATTCATCCACTGCAAAAAAAGAAAAACTATCAAACGATGAAGCTTTCGGTATCCGCTTGAACCCCAATTTTCCTCATTTACTTTATTTATTCGATTGTTATCGAGTTCGTTTGGTCACACAATGAGACATTCAAACAATAAGAGAAACACTGTCCGAATTTGGGCATTGTTGTGTAATAGAAGCAAAAAAAAGTTTTGACCATGTTAACACGACTTTCCGCACAAAAGTATTACACTAATGGTCGATGACGATGGTAGGTAGTGTCCACTTCGTTTATTACAACAACCTTTTTTACCTTTATTGTGTCCGACTGCTTCCATTTTACTTCTTCATTTTCAATTTTTTTTTTTCAATTTGCGTCGCGTGTTTGCTTGCTTACGCGTTCTCGACGAATCCCGTCGAGCTTTCGGAGGCCACGCCCACCTGCGCGTCGCTTATTGGTTGGTCGGCCCGTCGCCGAATGGGTGGGCGGGGCGTGTCGACTATGCTCAACAAGTTGTCGAACAAGTGACACGCCTTCTTTGCAATCCGTGCAATCAGGCGACGTTTGCGTGTTCTCCGTCCGTTTCTTTCGTTTTTTTCCCCTCCCGCCAACCCCGTGTCGCTTTGATTGATGTTCTCTTATCAATTGCTCGATGCTTTCAGGTTTTTTGCAACAGCGGAATGATGGCTTTCAATCCGACCTTCAATCCGGTATGAAGCCACATTTCTCGCTTCAATTTCTCATCTCCTTCATTTTTGCAGCTTCTCACACCAAAAGCAACAGAAGAGAGCCAAAACTCGGCGCCGACGACGAGCACAACTCCGCCAGCCGGAAATAATCAGCTTCCAAATTTCATGCCAGTGCCCGGCAACCCGCTGTTCGGGCAGTTTCAGTTCCCGCAGGCGGTTCTTGCACAGGCGATGGCCACCCAGGCAGCTCGTGCCGCCATGGGATACCCGGTATATCCGCCAGGGCTACCACAGGTTCGTCATTCATTATCATCACTTATTATTATTATTATTGTTGTAAATGGCCTTGCGCATCGCGTAGCCGAATGAAATTGATACGAATTGACATTTCGAACAAACATTCACACCGTGTTTTGAATCACTAGGCCAACTTTCGATTTTCAGGACTACAAACCCGAGATGCTTGCCATGGCCGGTGGTCCGAATCCGTTCCCGGTTCTCATCGATAATTCTCATCTCTATCATCCATACGGGCTCGACGGTATGAAGAAGCGCAATATTTCTCGCGACGCCACAGCTCCTTTGAAGGTTGTCGTTTTTTGTTTTTGCTCTCAATCAATTACTTTAATTTGTTGGTGTTTTAGAAGTGGCTTCATGCACATAGCCGCAATCCGTACCCGACGAAAGGTGACAAAGTACTGCTGGCAATGGAGGCGCGTATGACACTAACACAGGTGAGTACACATCAAATGATTTTCGCGTGTGAATCCCTATAAAATTGACAAAAACCGCGCATTAAAGTCAGTCGAAAATGGTGTTTGCACAATTCATAACACGATGTACCGGGGGGGGGGCTATGTCGTCCTTCAATGTTGTTTTAAGTTAGTCATTTCTCGAATTGTCAAGGTTTTGAAACGGAGAAATGCGAGTGAGATGAGCGAGAGAGAGAGTGAGATGGTGTCTCGCGATACCAGTTAATTAATGTGTTTCGTTTGTGAAATATCGCGACACGTTGGGCGCGAAAAAACACACAAATCGCAACTATTTGAATTGCAGGTTTCCACTTGGTTCGCAAATGCTCGACGAAGGCTGAAAAAGGAGAACAAAGTGACTTGGTTGCCACAGAATTGCCGAAGAAATGGAGGTATGCGCAATTTTGGCATTGCACCCACCTTTTTTGGGTGTCACCTACAATTGCTTCAATCATATTCTAAATTTCAGACGATGACGATGATGATGATGATCTTGCCGATAATATGGAACGACCTTCAAGTTCAGCTTCAACAGTTTCCGAAAGGAATAAGGAATCATTAATGGGCAAACGTCATGCTTCGTCACCAACGCCTTCTGGAGGGTCCTCAGACGATCTGACACCCAAAAAACCGAAGATCTGGTCGATTGCCGATGTTGCGACAGATGAAGCGAAAAAGGACTCGCCGTCATCGGATGAGAACACGATCGCGGCTGGCCACGCACTGGAAGAAGCCGCGAAGGCGCAGAAGAATTTACAGGAGAACATTATGCAGATCGCGCGGATCAATCCGCAGATGATGGAAGTGATGCGTCAAGCAGCCATGGCGAATCCCGCGTTCATGTTCAACTTGAATCCGTTTGCCCTTCTCTCAATGAATCAAGCATCGGCGAATGGAGCAGCCAATTCACAAGGAAGCCAACCGAATGCAGGTAACATATTTGATGAATTGTAACATCAGAGAGAAAAAAAAAACATCTAACTCGTCGGTGCAATGACATATTGGCGACAATTTAAGCCGATTAGCTTTGTGCTGATTCGCGAAGAGCACTATTACATTATTAATGCAAACTGATAATCGTACGTGTCGAACATGGTGTTCGTACGAATTGATAACGTTTGCACACGTTTCTTCATTCACTTTTTTTTCTCAGCTTAGTATTTGACTGTTCAATAAACCCGAACAATGGTATTGGAAGAGCACATGGAAAATGTGAAAGAAAAAAACGTGCCAAAAAAAATAGAAACCGGAGAAACATGGGATTAAGCAGTGTTCGGTGGTGACCCCGAACATTTAAGCACAAAATGATTGATTTGAAATCGTATAGTTGATGGGAACCCTCCGAAAAATGTTGTCTTTTTTCCAGGACTCATGCAATCCGAAGAATCCGGAACGTCGCCAAACTCGACGCGGGACGATGATGAGGCGGCCACTTCACCGTCTTCACCCCATCTATCACCGCAAACGCCAGCGGTCTTTTGATCTACCGAATTCGGGAACATATTAAAACATAAATTTATTATTTTTTTTTTCATGCATCTCAGCGGGTTCAAAAATGTTTTTAAAGAAATCATGTTATGTCTCTGTTCAGTATTTGCACCATCAGATTTTTCAGTCCACCCAATGTAAATGTTGTGATCTTCGTCTTTTCTCACCACCCCCTTCCCATCCTATCATCCAGCCAACCTCTATGTACAGTATTAAGCATTCTGTATTCGGTTACTGTATTCATTTTAGATTTCATTTCTTCTAGAATACGCTTAATTTGTTTCGTTTTCTTCGCTTCCATGACACAGAACTTCTATATTATTCCATCTAGTTGAGCTTTGCACTCGGTTTCTTCTCATTTTATAGTATTTTCTTTAATATATGTCTTTTGTAATATTTACCCGATTATTAGTGATATAACGCAATAAAAATTTGAAAAAAAAAAAACACTTGAAGTTTGTTAAAGAGAACGCGTTTTGAAATGGCGGCAAAAAATGAAAATATATGGTCATTGCAAACAATGAAAAAAAAAAGGACAAAACTAATTGTTTGCAGGGGTTTTTTTGTAATGTTTGCATTAACCCGTCAGTTTTCAAAAAAAAATTTTGTTTCCTGGTGAAATTCAAACTATTTCCTGAATCCAACATTTCTTGCTTATTTTGGAATTTAGTGATTTGTCAAAAAAACAAAAAAGAAATTAAATGGTGCCCCACGAATATTCAAAAAGAATTTGGCGTGAAACCCAAACTACACGATTTTATCTTTGTAATCATCTGTACACCATGCCAATTGTCTGGCCGAACAAACCCATCTCGCTGGTATAATCGAATAGTAACCTTCAAAACTGTCATTAATTAGACACAGAAATGTTGCAAGTTTTTTTTCCAGCGACACATGCTGCTTGCGACGCGAGAAACAATTGATTTACGAACGAGTTAATCGTCGAATTTGGGGCCGCCGAAACGCGGGATGTTTAATTTCCGAAAATGAAACAAAAACATTTGTTTTCTCGCCGCTCTCGATGCTTTGTCTTTTATTTTTCTAGAAGAAACGAATTCCGAAACTAATGGATTCTTTACGTTTCCGATGGCAACCGGAATTTCGAAACCCATCGCCCTTTTCATTTTTGTCGTCAAGAAACCATGTCGTCGCAGGTCGATCGCTTCGTAAGTTTCTCGAATTTTCTTTTTCCACACATTTTCAGAAAATTTTTCGTTCGATTAATCGAAATTTGAAAATTTCACGTTTTTTTCGTGTTTCTTCTTGATTAACAAAAAATCTTATCAATTATTTCGAGTTTGGACTTCGTCCTGGCTTAAAATTTGCCAAAAAATATTGATAAAGTTGCGCAAAGTTTTATCAAACTTCGTGTAGGAGACGTTTTCAAGTTTACGGAATACAAATCAAAGTCGGATGGTGGATAAAAACTCAAAAATAATTTCTTTTTCATCATTTTTTAAATAAATATTTAAACTATAGAGTTCCAACTTGGAGCTAAAAAATCTTCTTCTCAGAAGGCACCCATCAAATGAGAATATTCGTTTTCTAAAAATTCATGTGAGAATTTTAAAATAGTCCCATTTGAATTCGTAAAATGCAATCAATGTTAAACTCTCTCAAGCGAGTGCCAATAATCATTAGCCGGAAATTTATTTGGTAAGTTATAAATGTTGATGAGTTCTGTTTAGTTCAAAGAAAAACGAAAATTAATTTTAAAATTTGAGACTGCAATAAGTGTGCGGAATCGGGACAAACCGTAAAATTAGAGGCAAACTTGAATTTTTAGAGCTTCTAGCTCACAAGCTTGTCAGGAGTTCATCGTATTCTATTGTCGAAGTTAAACGACTTGACGAAATTAAAAAATATATTTAAATCTACACTGATTTCGTGAAATTGAAGACTTCGCTTCACTTCAGTCGTTTGACGCCGACAATAACATAGGTTTATAAAATCTTGCTTCTATATGTAATCGGACCAGATAAATCTTAGCAATTTATTTACACGTTCTTAAAGAAAAAATAAGTGAAATTAAATTTCGTTTTTTAGGTCTTTCGAAAAATTTCAGATCGTTAAAAAGAACTTTAAAAAAAACTTAAAAACTTAATTACCAGTTTACATTAAATTGGGAATGTTTGGATAACTAAATTCATTTCTTATTCAGCAAATTAATTTCCTAATTTTAATGTATAATTAAGTATCTTGAAAATCTAAACGAATCCGATCCGAATTACACAATGTTTGCAATAGGATTTTTAAAATATTAAGAATCTTATTCGTCAAATAATTTATGAAATTCCATTTTTTTGAGTTTCATTTTTTTTTGGAAATTCGAAGTCTTCCAACTTCAATTTTGATAATTTTTTTTAATACCGACGAGTTTGATCGTCATAATTCCCTTAATGTTTAAAAATCACATTCGAGTGTCGTTCCAAAGAATCTTCGACATTGTCTAGTCGTCCATCTGAATTTTAATTTATTATGCTCACATAGAGTAATACATCTTATCATTAGATTGATAAGATTAATTTTTTTACGAAAAAAAATGAATAAGAAGACAAAATGTGTTCAAAAATTTTCAGGAAGTTCGCTCGGACCATCAAAAACAGCCGAGAAAGTCGTCGAAATCGCGCCAAACCAAATCAAGTCTCGATAATCGACCGCCGTGGAATAATGGTAAGGTTTGTTTTACGATATCGTCTTGAGATCTACACTCTTTAGACACTTATATCGAAGGCTATGATGATGTTGACGAGAATGGACGATATAGAAAAAAGAGCAACGGCGGTATGCTGAAATCTGTAGGGAAGCCGGTAAATTTCACGATGATCGATAATAGATTGAAGATTAATGGTCTGGTTTAGGAAGAAATGGCCAAAAACTGGACCGAGTCGCTCCGCGAGGGACACCATAAATGAGCATTCTTCGCAAATAATTTTAATCCCATTTCTTTTTCACGTTTTCAAGAAGACTCCTTCGAATTATTTAAATAAATGATTTATTCTTCATTTACCTCGTCTTTTGGTGATCCCAATTTTTTTTAATGTGTTTTTAAATTTGATTTTATCGATTTAACATTTCGATTTCGCGAAACATGAAGTCTTTTGACGATTGCAAAACCTCATTTGATAACCTATCTCTGTCTGTTTTTCTGTCTAGAAAACGAGAATTTTTAGTATTTAATCCGATGAGAGCATTGCCTCATTTGAAACTTAACAATCTGATTATCAAGCTTATCAAATGTTCATTACGGCATATAAATCAATCGCTACACCAACTATACTTATTGTAAAGGTATATGTAGCGTTGATCGGTGATTCCGGGATCGGTGATGCCAAACATTTCGCAAACGTCTTTATGCGTCCTCATTTTGAGCATGAGAGCAACGCACTTGCACGCAATATCTAGAAGTTCTGGTATATCAAGGTAGTCGGCAGCCTGAAAAAGTTAAAAGAAAATGATTGCAAATACGGTTCTATTCAACAAATCGAAAACGTGAACACTGTGTTTCAGCGAGTTTCAGAAATGGTTAGATTCGGAACGGAAGTGTAAAGCAATCAATTTGATGCGTTTGTTTGAAGAAGTATTCAATTAGATCTTTAAATTTTACGAAAAAGCACTTACAACTAGCGATAACAAGTATGACAGTTTGTTTTTTGACAACAATCATTTTCAAAACTCACTTTAAGTGTATCAAACATTAAACCTTGTCCCATTTCGCCAAAAAATCGCAAATACCATTCATCGATTTCGTCTTTCCGCGGATTGTCTGGCGCGGCAGGCGCATCTTCTGGCGGTTCAGGTTGAGGTTCTTCAGTATGATAGTACCAACGAAGGATCTGTCGAAAGGTACTTTCGTTAACGTTAGGTAACGGTATTGTTTCTTCAGCTTCGTCACCTTTTTCTTCGTGTAAAACATCCAATAACGTGTTTATTGTCCCCGATAGTGCGCGTAACTTTGGTGGTAACTGTATTTAAAATTTTTTTTTAATTAACTGTTTTTTAACTTACTGGAATTGTAATGCCATCTGAAGTCTCGACCAGAACATTTACTTTGCTCATTGTTAAAAATCGCAAGAAATTACGAGAACAATGAAAAACTGTTGCAATCAATGAAAGGTGTTTGCACATTACAGTAAGTTAAAGGAGCACAGATTTTACGAAGAATGGTTTTGATACGATTGTTCTACATGAGTATTCAGATAATTAGTGCGAGGGGAATGATCGTGGTTTTCTTTTGTTTCTCCCGCACGAATCGCAGTCTGCATGTGAAAAATAATTTATGCTGTAGTTAGAATATGATATTACACGGAATTTTGTATAATATTTTAATTTTTTTTGGAATTTTTCGATGTTTTAGGTATAACAAAATATTACAGCACTCAAATTATCCTTCAAAACAATCGTTATAAGACCATAAAAAACGACCCAAGACATCTTGACTATTTGTGTCGTTTGGAGATTAGTCTGCAACAACACCGATTATAACATCATAAAACGGTGTTTCACATGGAAAACTATTCAAAAAAAAGTGGGTGAATTTTTTTCATAGGGGCCGATTTGATCTATTCAAATGATAGAACGGAAAAATCGCGCGAAAATAAAGAATTTGGTCGATTTAAAAAATTTAAACTAATTAGAATCAAATCAAAATTGAAATATTTTTCTACTCCTTCCACTAATCGTACATACAGCCATGGACTACTATAATCCAATTCGTTCAGTGAGTCTTAAAGTATGTTCTTCCTTAATTTATTTATTTCTAAATTCAGCATTTTGAGAGAATTCCCGAGGAGAAAGCGGTTGATGATCCGAAACCCGACGAATCTTATCATTCCGACCAATCCACCGAAAAAGTCGAAGACGATGCACAAAGAAGGTTTGATTAAATATTGAAAAGTATATTTGCTTGAGAATGTCTGCAAAAACTGCACGACTTTCCCGAGTGTATGTATATTTAAAATGGTTGAATTTCGATTGTTTTGTGATTCAAAAGCAAACGTCAACATAAATATCATGTAGAAGCGTCAAACTAATTGCTTTCAAGGACAACATTTACACAAATAAAAGTTGAATAGTGTTCTGAATTTCGAAATAATAAGACGAGAGTTTCAAGAATATATTCTGAATATTTCTGATTGGAAATTAAATGAAGATTGTTGCGAAAATACATTTTTTCAGTTCATCTCCAACATCAACCGACACTGGCGTTGAAGATGAGGTCAAATCATCCGATGACGAAGGGAAAACAGCAGTGCAGCCAAAAGATGGTGAGATCCGATAAAATAACTGAAAAAACGGCCAATCAATAATCATATATAGTTTACAATTTCAATCTAATCATTGCCGATAATGCGAACAATTTTGTGATACCGGTTGTGTCGTTTTAATTGTCATTTTGATTAATTTAGAGGGAAGCCGCGACTCGAACAACATCGAATCAAAGCGAGACACTGAAAGTGAAACGACACCAGCCGCTGGTGCTCCATACAATTCTGAAAAACTCAAAAAGTTCTTTGGAATTAATGTGCCAGGTTTGTTTTGAAATATTATCTGCAATATCGATTTATTGCAGTCAGAAGAACACCAACAATCATGAGTGCTTCGTGGGATCGTGCTGTTCAGACTTGGGCTTTCGTTCGTTCGCAGCCAATTCGGAAATCAGCCACCGATTTCATCACTTAGTATTTCATAAAACGTTTTGATCAAAATACATATGGCAAACATTTCAGCGCTGTGAGCTGGACCGTCATTCTTTTCCTTCTCTACATTTTCATCACCGTCAAAATTATTTGCAAACTCGCTCCAAGACGCTTCACGCCATTTACTCGTCGAGCTTTGCCGGAGGTTTTTAATCATGAAGATTAAGTATTTGCGTTTTTTTTTAATCAAAAATAAACATGCCGAGCATCAAAGATAAATGATTTATTCGCCAAAAGATTCCAGGATTATATATATATATAGTAGTTTACAATAGTTAATGCGTTAAAATCGTGGCGGTTGTTTTTTTAGTCCTCGCACCAGGCATTTTCCTTGCGGATCTGCTCCTCCTCCTCTGGAGTGAAGTCGTTTTTGATGTTGAAAGTACGACGGATTTCTTCCGGCGACTTTCCTTTGATCATGTTAGCAACGGTCTTGCAAGTGACGTCCAAGAGTCCCTTGATGTCCAGATAGTTAGCAGCCTTAACAAAAGAGAAGTTATAATTATAACGATGCTGTCGTTTCCTTACCAAAATGAGCTCGAAGAGAATTCCTTGGTCGACCTTAAGAAACTCGACATCCCAGCTTGGGATGTCGTCAGTTCTCTTCTCGCGATTGTCTGAGTCCTCGGCCGGAGCTGGATCAGTGTGATGATGCTGGCACCACATAATAACCTTCTTGAGAATTTGCGAGTTCACATTGTGCACTGGGATTGGCTCCTCGACTTCTCCGTCATGATCGTCAAATCCGAGATCTTGAAGCAAAGTGCTAATAGTGTTTGAAAGTCCAATGACTTTTTGTGGGACCTGAAACAACGATTGTTTGCGTTCATCATTCGTCTGAATATTACCTGGAAGGTCTCATTGTCCGAAGACACGATCTTGATGATTCTTTCACCGCGAGCAGACATTCTTCTGAAAAATTAAAATACGCTTTAGGTAGAAGAAAAACAAATTAAAAGCCAACGATAAGACGCGCCGCATCGAATAAGGCAGACGATCCGCACATGTAAAAATGGAACGACGCGAGAGTAAAGAAAAAGTTTATTAGAATTTAGGAGAGAAAGACGGCAAAGAGCGTGTCTGCAGTGGTCCAACTTGCGTGTATGCAGACATGAATACCGTAGACTGATATAAAACAACTAGCAGAAAAAAATCGATGAAGAGAGGTCTCGGCCGTTGCCTGGCAACATTGCTAATTTTCTAATTTCTCGCCAGCTCGGCCAGATTTGAAATCAATAAAGGCATCGCCTTCTGAAAGGCAACGATGCCAGCGAAAAAAGACACGAGTTTATACGGCTCTTCTAGAATGATTAATAGAAAGAGAGCAGAAAGAAGCAGAAAGTATATTGGATATAGCATGCGCATGAAGGAGACATTGCGTGGCGTCCTTTGGCGCCATTTGCAATTCGACTAGACTAACAAAAACTGGCTTGAAAACGGAGGGAAAAGACGCAGAAATTTTCTACAACCACCTTGTGATTTTTGGAAAAATGAATCATTTTGGACCATTGAATGCGATATAAGAAACATTTCGAAAAAGAACGAAAAGATTGAATTTCGGCGGAAGAAATAGTGAACTTGTCCATACAATAAAAATTGTTTGATGGACCTATTCATGAATTGAATTTTTCACAAAAAAATGTTTTAAAGATTATATCAAGCATTTCTTAACTTGCATTGGAAACATGTGTAATTTTTTAAAAACCTTTTTTTGCATGAATAGGCCCCATTAGAAAAATACACACTTTTCCAATGCAACCATGTTAAAAATGCGCATTTAAAAATAAATTTCATAAATAAGCGCAAAAGATATCACGCCAATGAAATAAAACTACTCGCTGCAGGAATCATCACAAAAAACATATTTGTTTGCTCATAAAATAGCGGAGCGTTTTTTAAATCAGAAACTGCCCGAAATCGGAGGAACGCCTAGCTAGACCACAAAGATAAATAAAAAAAATATATATAGAGCATTTTCAGAGATTATCTGTTTATGAACTTGAGATGTCATCATGAAAGAATAATGAATATATTCAGAGTGTGCAAAGTTGTTATTTTTATCCAATTTCACACAAAAAGCGACTGAATTGACTAATTTGCATTATGCTGAATATGTCTGAATAAACGAAGAACGCCGGAATGTGCGAACGCGACGCTGGCCTAAAAGTGTGAGGTACGAAAGCGAACCGCATTGCACGAGATGCGATAGTGTGTAGCGCATTGCTGGTGTTTGCGGACTTTGCACCAAATCTGACGGTGAAAACATTTATTTTGTTTATTTTTGCAATAAATAATTTTAAAATGAAGTAAAATTAAAATAAATGAAAAAAAAAATACACATTTGTAGATATTGGGAACTATTTGCAGGGTATATGGATCGTAAGGATTTGGACTTAAATGGGGTGGCACGATGTTTTACGAAAAATCATGTATTAATCACTCGTAAGCAAAATTTTATTGAAACATGAAGATTTTAAATGTTTAGATTGCGGCACGGATTCCGCGTTTTCTGTGTATCAACATGCATTAGCCTCCCACTTTGCAAGAAATCCAGTGGTATGGAAAAGGTGAAAATATGGTTTTGTGTGAAAATGAATTGGTTATATTTTTTCTGCAGAAACAATAAAGTGTTCCCGCATCTTCTCACTTTCAATCTCAAATTTGTACCATTCGATGAAAACTTATGTTTTGGTCCGCAAATTAATCCGGCAGAAGCGCACAAGATAGCGTATCTCCATATATTTAATATAAGTGTCGGTGTAAGTGACATTCTAATCAGTTTTCATTGAAAATCGGTATATCGACAGAATCTCGAGGAGTACAAATCAACAGTTCGCCATAATGTATCGGACTGGTTTGCAAAGTTAAATTCGAAAAATGACGTTCAATGGATAATCATAATAAATACATCGAGAATTCGTGATAGGAAGACAAAAGCAAGTGTGATGGATAAAATTAGGAGCGATTTTAGCAAGCATCACAGCAAGTAATATTATTAAATAATAAAAATAATAAATAATTTTTTACAGGCTGTTTGAACTTCCCGACACCACCGATCATAATGCTTTTACAAGTTTTGTTCAGTCTCTTCAACAATTCCTATTCCATCATTTGAATTTGGTCGTTGAAATTTGGGATACGTCTCTTAAAACCGCATATGAGAAGCGAAAACAGCCAAATTTTGATTGTTACAATTATTTTGTGTCGATGGTCGAATACGGAAGATTTCATTGGAGTTTTGGGGCTGTTGAGTTCGCAATAACTATATTTGACGACCTCGAGCAACTTTTCAATGAATTTGTTCTTCGTGCTTCTGAGCATGACTCGCCACGTTGGCTAACTCAATTGCTCAACATTCCAGTTCGAAATCGGCCTGATATTTTGGTATGCATGGGAAATCGAGTTGTGGAAAAGGATCAAGCACACTATATTGGTTTGTTATTAAGGATTGATGAAGAAATTGAATGAATAAGTTGCTACAGGCATGAGAAACTACCTACTTAGTCAGCAAATTGTGCTTGCCGTGCATTTGTACCAACAGAAGATGAAATCGAATGATGCAGCGCCCTCACTTCGGTCAGATTGTGTGATTGAAATACTCAGAAGGGCATTAATAAGCATTGAATCAGTAAAAGAGTTCAACACACAATTGAAGGTATTTTTTTTATAATTACATTTGCAAAAAAGTCGAATTCCCGCTGATTAAATTCAAATTTGAATTACCGTATCGAAAAGTGCGATGGTCCACAATTATGCACGACTCTCGTTTTTTTACCAACATTTCAAAATTCAAAAAAAATGTGATTGTCAAAAAAGTTCTCTTTGATTCTCCAGCTTATTTAAACTATTTTAGTGCATTTTCTATAATACTTGTTATTACGACTCAAAAAAAGTGAGCACCTTGGGTATTTGTGAACAATCGTTTTTGTCCGGGGCGCCAAACAAAATTTCGATTTAAACAATGGAAATTCGCATACCGTACTACGAAGAACAATTAAACTCAGCGCGCAGGGTGTTCGTTTTATTTTGCGAATGTAATACATTTTTTAAAAAATTGAATACAGTTCTCTTTGACAGAACGAGAAAGATGAGTCGAAGACAAACTGTTGGATTTGGTGGACAGTAAACGAGTCGATCGACATCTGCAATTTGCTTTGCGATGTCTCACACCTCGACCCGGCTGTATCCCTCTTATCGCGCTTACATCTCAACAAATTCGACGCGGTACAGTCGCTATTCAAGTTTCTTCGTGTAATCGATGATTTTCAGCTTGACGGTCTGGCGAAATCTTCGCACAAATTGGACGATCTTCAAGAATTTTTGAAAAAGGACGAGTCAAATGAATCAAAAACTTTGCTGGCGGTAACAAGTGTTAATTGCAAAAATTGATGTTTAATTTCGAGAGTTTAGGCTCTTCGCTCGGTTGAAACAATGGCATCGGAAATGGAAAAAGTCCATGATGTGTGTGTACATGAAATGCACAATTCGGCGAGGTATCGATGTGCTCTTCACGTCACTCAGAAGCTTTTCGATTATTTGAGGTAAACATTATCCATCGATTTGCAATGTAATTTTTCTATTATTAGGAGAAACAACTTAAAATGTCCATATCAGAAGCTTCAAATTCCGTCGAAAGTTCGCCGAGCGTTCCCCTGTCATTTGATCACCGCTCTTTTCTTCAAATCGCTTTGCGGCGATGAGTACTTTCACGAATCGCATCACTCAGAAGAGGAATTGTAGGAATATCCGAATAGTTTTTTATTTAAATTCGGCTTATTTTTAGAATCGGCCTGATTTTCTTTATTATCCAATGTGAAAATGGCGGCGACGAGGCGATGAAAGAACTATTCTTCAAAAAATGCCAGAATAAAGTTGTCAAGTTAGTGGAATAGTTACTATATTGCTAATTGGAATCGCTTTGTTCCAGATGGGACCAAATTTGGCACAAAGAGCTATTTCTAATCGAAATCTCCCGTTTTCAATCGATTCAAACAATCGGATCGAATGTTGAAATGACGTTGAAAATTGTCTCACAACTTGGATTTGTTTTGAGCAATTCACGTGTTGTGCTCCATTTCGATTCTTCGCCAAACGCAAATATAGGCCATTCGAACAAATTGTCCGTTCTCTCGCTGCAACATGATGTAAGAAGGAATATTGAAATGATTCTGACGACAATCGTATTTTAGAGCAGAGAAAATGTGTGTCGATTGGTCTCGGAATTCAAAATTAAGAAACAGCCAAGTGTTGACGAAAATCGCGACGAGAAATCAACAAAATTTGAATTGGCGGCGAATTTTGACATTCAGCCAGGAGAGAATAATATTGTAAGCGTCTTAAAATTTCAATATTTAGTCTCGAGCTGAAACTTGAATTAATATGAGGTGTTTCTTTGAATTTCAGAAATTCTCCACCGATATCAATGTGATGGGATGTTTCGTACTTGAGAAGGTCTCAATAATTTCCGATAATGGTTGTTTGAGACACGAGTCTTCGAATATTTCGTCAAGATCACCTCCAATCCTCATTTGTATTTCGACTCCACATTCGATATCCGTTATAAACGACACACAACGTAAATTAACAAAATTTCCTTCAATAAAATGCCATCGTCATATTCAGCATTTCTGGCCGGTGTTGTGCAGAAAGTGGAAGTTGAGATCGAGGCGAAGAATGACATTCTCAGCGAGACGAACCTTCAATTCCTGCCCAGTCCTCCACATCTACAGTTTTTGGTTTAAAAAAATCTAATCTACAAATTTTTCGAAACGAAGTAATTCTTTTCCAGGACCGCCAATCAATGGAATTACATTCGAATATTTCTTTTGATATTCCAAAAATGAAATCTGGAGAGAAGCAGCGAATTTCCGTATTCCTAGTTCTTCAAATATACTCATCGATTTGCGAGTCTGCCGCCGTACAGCGTAAAACCGTAAGTCTCTCGCATTATCTATGCAGCTAATAAGAGATTTTTATTACGTGAAAAATGTACAACGCTCCTGATCGAGATGCAAATTATTATGTGGAATAACCGGCGATTTTTTTTGGAGTTTTCCTTGTTAATTTAAGAGAGCTCAACTTGAGCCATGACGCACGCGATTTCCTCATGAGATGATCCAGCATTGTAGTTGAACATACGAATTTCCAATTGATATGGCTTCTGGAATTATAATTGGCATTGTTTGAATAATTAAATAGGCTTGGTTACTTACATAAGCGGCGAGAACGTTGATGATTGCGGAGAACTGACTTAGATCCATTGGGAGGATGAGGAAGAGTGGTCCGTGAGTGAGTGGGCAGTTATGCGCAAAGTCACACCCATCGATTCCGTTGAGCAATCCGAATGTCGGCACTTGAGTCCATGTACATCCTCCGGTCCATCCCGACTTGTATTGGTAGATTTTCACGTTCACTTTGTTGTCGTCGATCTGCTGACCGTGATTGTATGTGGTAAGATTGAGGATGAACTCCTGGCGAGGATCGATTGGATACAGCGGATTGCCATTCATATCATAGGTTTGAATGTCGGTGATCGTGAACTGCTCTCCTTCAGCGCACATGAACGAGTGAATCGCCTTGTCGGTTCCATTGGGGAATGGACAGTCTTGAAGGTTTTCGATGGGAGCGGCGTAGGCAGTGGCGAGGATCGCTGAAGCGAGCACGACAGTCAACATTATTCGAATATGAGTTGTGCGGATTCCTTTTATAGGAATTTGATTAACTATCACACCACTTCTAAAATCGACTCCACCTCCCTTTTGCATTGATTATCAACGTAACTTTATGCGTCGCATAGATAATGCTAACCATATTGAAATGTTATCAGCTTGCAAAAAACGTGGAATATTGGTTGTTTGGTGCTGTATAGTTAGGAGTAGCCGAGATCAAATGACGCGGTGTCGAAGAAATCGAATCATTAACAGGCAACAGTTGGGAAGAGTAGTTGTTGAATCGCCGTGAGCGGTCAACAAGCAATTGCTTCATATTGTCGATGTTAAAGAAATTAGTGGAGAGGTCTTAGTGCGCGGTGTGCGCCTTTAACCTATCGTTATGCAACTTATATTTGCGCCAAGACAAAAGATACGAAAGCTTACTTAATAGAGAATGATTTGTGATATTCAGTTGAGCAGTGTTTTGGCTTTGACTGCTTTTACTAAAATCTAGAATCTTGAAATTTCTAAATTCGTATTTGAACGGCGAGTCGTTCAAATAAACCGAAAATGATCGAATTGAATCTTTTAGAGAATCATTTTATTAAAATAGTTATATTCTCATTCATCATTTTTTCGCAACAAAATTTTCAGATAATGCTCGAATGGATGGATCGTCGCTATAGTCTTCAGATTAACTTTGTACCTCTTATGGTGATTACTAGTCGAACTTCGATGATGACTACCGAGTTTGTCCAAATTAATTTTTTAATTTCAACATTCGTTTATTTCAGTGTTCTTCTTGAAGTTGAAGTGAATCGAACTGCTGGAGCTGATTATTCGGCAAAAATAACAGAAACGAAACTCGAAGCGATCGATGCAAACGGAGAGGGTTTTCAGGCGGAATCTATCACCAAATTTCCAATTGTAAACTATTTATTTTTAATTGCCTTAAATATTTTACTCTAGGATTGTGATCATTTGAGTATTGTCAATCTGATTTGGAAGCTTCCTATCAAAGGATCATCCGTAAAGCATAAGCTCAATGCAGATTATACCGTGGATTCATCTTTGGTTCGATCAAAAATACCAAATTTTTAAATTTAGTCAGTTTTTTTTCAGTTTGTGAATGATTTTGACGAAAAAGAATTGGATGCCGTTCGCAAATTTGTTTACAAATTCTCTGATGAAGTTGAGTTGTCAGTTCCGGAGGTTCGATATTTTATTGTTGTTCGGTTGAACATGAGCAGATTAGTTTCAGATTAATTTTGAGATTTGCACTCAAATTTTGTCTCAGCAACCAGGTGCTCAGTTGTGTCGAGCTATGTCTCCTTGCCATTTTGTCATTTCAATAAGGTTCGTTTTGTGATTGAAATATGTAGTAAGTTAATTTCAATTTTCAGATGTTTGAAAGATATGCCGTGTAATCTGTTAGTAGTTTTGGATGCTGATGAACGTATTTGGACATTGACAGAACGAACCAAAGGTTTCGTACGAGTTGTTTCCTAATGAATCAGTTAATCGATTTCAGTTGTTGCGGTAAAAGAATCGGGACTCGGCCAATTGGCGTTGAGTGTGATCCCAGTCGTGGCGGGATTCCTTCCATTCCCGACGATTTCCATTTACGAATGTCAACAAAATGTATGTTTACACATATAGTTATGATGATTAAAAAAATTCACTAATGTGTTATCAATCACACTCATTTGCAGCTTTTGAACTCGGACACAGTCATACCGGGTAGCGAAGTGCTGTACTTCAATAGGACCGCCGGAAAACAGATCCGAGTGCTGTCGGCGCACACAGAGAGCTCGGCAATGTCCAAGGATGAGTCGTCACGAGCATCGAATAGAATAACGAAGAAAATTGTGAAATTGTTCGATTAGAATTGAGATGTTTCAGCATTAGCAACAGTCTTTTCAGACACTCTTTTTGGCTAGATTACTCATTAAGTTATTTTTGCGGATATTTCAATCTTCATAATTATATAGTTTTAAAGCATAATTATGTATTTTATCTGTAAATAATAGGAATTGTTGTCTACGGGAACCCATCGTTCATGTGATATAAAGTTAAATAAGATATTTGTCTGATTTTGAATTTAATTCCGTCCCATCGTTTATTTGGTCTCGAACCATTTATGTATTTTTGCGTTGTGTTAATATTTGTAATTCATTACTTCAAACTATTAGACCGGCCATTTATGGTAACCTGATGCAACAGCTTTATGTGAAACTTTGCATAGTATTTGCATTGGTATTTGTATGGATATTCGTCGTTTTTGGAAGAGATGAGTATTCGTCGACGCGAATGGAAATTGTTGGAAATTTGTCGCCGAAAGAGACGAGAAGATTCCGAGAGGTTTTTATTTTTATTTTTAATAAGCTTAAGTAGTTATATTTTTCTAATTAAACTCTAGAAATATTCGCCGCATTATAGTAGAATAGATAATGAGGAACCTATAAACTCACATCATTGCCTGGATTGTAGTCTTTGACTAATTCGCGTTATCATTATGCTATTAGTCACCGCAGAGAACATTTTACGACTAAACATTTACACTTTTAATAATTTTGTTAAACGTATTTCAGGTAATTGTACATATTGACCTGAAAGGTGCTCCACCGCTTGTTGAATACCTCGAATCATTTTTCGAACTGCTCGCTACTCAATATGTCGATGGTGTTCTTATCGAATATGAAGATATGTTTCCATTTTCCGGAAAGATTCGATCGATTCGACGAAATGTTCATTATACGAAAGAGGATATTCGAAGGATCAATGAGGTTGGTATTGGATCATTTAATTTTTTTGAATTAACGAGAAATTTTAGGCTGCTGCTCGCAATAATCTCGAAGTGATTCCGCTTATTCAAACTTTTGGGCATCTTGAATTTGTACTGAAAAAGCCGAAATTCCGATATCTTAGCGAGAGCCCAGTTGATGTTTGTAGTAAAATTTTAATAATTTAAATTTGAATAATTGCTTTCAGCTGAATACGATATGTGCTTCGGAAGTGAAAGCTATCGAATTCGTTGAAACGATGATGAATCAGATTCGCGAGCTTCATCCGAATTCAACAAGAATTCACATCGGATCTGACGAAGCTTATCATATTGCGGAAGATGTCAGGTAAATAAAAAATTCGAAAACTCACAGCGATAATATCATTTTAGATGTCTGAATCGAATGGAACAGAAATCGTTGACGAAATCCAAAATCAAACTTGATCATATTTCGAGAATCGGCAAAATGGCGAAAGACTTTGGATTCGAAACAGTTTTCGCGTGGAATGACATGTTTGATAAGGAGCCGGTTGATGTCATTCTCGAGTCGGGAATTCAAAAATTTATAACTCCCGGTTTATATTTGAATTTTCATTTTTTTTGGTAAATTTAATAGTTTTAGTTGTTTGGGGATACGCCGCCGATGTAACCGTCGAAGGATATTTCCCACCGGGACTTTTTGATCGAATCGATCAAGCGTTCGACAAATTTTATGTAGCAAGTGCCTTTAAAGGCGCAAACGGCGCAAATCAAATGTTTTCTAACATTTCGGTGTATTTGGAGAATCATCGAAGTTATGTGGATCTGCTGGACATCCATGAGAAGGCTGGCCAGAAGGTTCACGGGATCTTTGTGACAGGATGGTCGAGGTTCTCCCATTTGTCGGAACTCTGCGAGATCCTTCCCGTTTCGATTCCCTCGCTTGTCGTTGATCTAATGTACATAAATTATCAGTATCACACATTGAAGTTGTGGTCTGAAATGAAGGTAACATTTTCAACATGTTTCTGTTATTTTTTCAATTATTTCAGAAAGTTTTGAAATGTCGCGATCGTTTTGGTTTCACAAATATTCTCATCGAGTGGGCACTGAATGACTGCGATTTCGCTGGATTCGATGCTTTCAAAGCCATAATGATTGACTGGAAAAGCTTAGTTGATCGAAAAAAGATGTCGAAATATGGAGACGACGATTTTGATGAGAAACTTGCTCGCTTAAAAGCAGAAGCGATACTCAAAAACGTACATTTCTTTTCAATTGTATTCTTTGAAAAAATTGAAACCGATTTCAGGTTCGCGAATCACTCTCGAATGTTTTGTACAAACGAGATATTGAGGAAATTATTCAGCAATATCTGCGATATTTTGAAAATTTGCAAGTTGCTACGCAGAAGCCGTAATAATTTTTGATAGTTTGCCAGTTTGTACATATTTATATAGCCTTGCCCATTTCGGGTAAACTCATCAACTTTGTACCTATTATTGCGTATTACGAGGTTTTCCTAATTGCATAAATATTTCATTATTATGTTTGAAATAATTAACATTTAAATTGCTTTGTTTGGTTCTAACACCTTGCAAATACTTTAGATATTGAGTAAAATGTAGCATTTAATTGAAATTGAAGGCATGAAAATCAGAGAGAAAGAAGATGAGGAAGGGCTATTGAATAGAAAATCGATTTCGTCATCGGTTTTCATTGATGGTGCGTTTTGACCATGATTATTGAAATTCTATTTTAAACCAAAACAATATTTTTTTATCGAAAACCTTTTTTTTTTTAATTTCTTTCCGTAATTCTGGTTTTAGATCGATCGGACGATGATTTGAACGAAAAATCAGATGATTCGGACTTTTCGCCGTGGCCTCACGTTTTCAACCTGGCCAATTGCATTATTGGAGTTTCTGTGCTAGCAATGCCATATGTATTTCAGCAGGTTGTTATATACAGTGAGCGTCATAATGATAGCCTCCGTACTTTCCCTTTTTCGCATTTTTTAGCCATCCCCATCGTAGATGTTTCCACTTTTTTAGTATAATAATTTCTTCATTATCTAATTTTAAACTCTCAATTAAATTCATTCCTTTTAACGCTAGGCTTGAAACGAGGTCGCATTCTTTATTTTCGAAAATAACGTTTTATTTAAGAACTAAAACGTAAGAAATTGTAAATGTGAATGTGAGTAACCTAAGAGAGCCAGTTTTCGCCCATTAAAACAAAAAATGAATAATTAGTAGTCCCTCAATAGTTTTGCATGCTGTCGGTGAGTTTCTCGAAAGAGGAATGAAAGTTTAATTTTCTTAGATGAAAATCAATTGCTGGTGGTGTTGTATGAGGTAGCATTGTTTTGTTGAATTGAGTGGAGATTTTCTGCGATGCCACGCTCGAAGTGAGCACTTGCTGGTAGTCGATAGCGTTCATGCGGCATGTCACAATCTTCAGATCGTTTTGTTGCAACAGAATGCTCCCCAAAACCATCGCACTTTCTCCTCCAAAGTTACGACAAGGGAATTGAGTGGGATTTTTCCAGAGATCTCGGTTAGCATCGGTACGCACTTCACATCTTATGTAGATTTGAGACAGTTCGAAACCGAATGCCCTACGTTCCTTTCGATCCGTAGATACAATTTTTGCAGACAATTTGGTTGCTCTGTAGTTTTCCACGAAAAGACGCAATTTTTAATAAAAACAATTTTAATTGATAGAATATCGAATCAGTATGCAAAATGACCAAACTTGTGAGGTTCACAATTCAATTTCGAAATTTGAATAATTTTACTATCAACTCTTATAGCTTTTTTTCGGGAGGTGGCCCATCATTATGACGTTCAGTGTATTTTTTTTTTTTGAAATTATATGTAATCAGTCATTAATTGCAGTGCGGAATCCTATTAGCATCATTAATGATCGCTCTGTGTGCCGTAATTACGAAATTGACCTGCCATTTTCTTGCTACATCCGCTTTTAACACAAAGTATAAAATATTCGATTTGAACAATTGCCTTATATCAATTTCAGATCGGCTTCTTACGAAAGTTTGGCCCTTGCGACTCTCGGCTCCGCTGGCCGTCGTTTTGTTGAGTTATGTCTTCTTTCCTATTTGGTCTCTTCCATCGTCGCTTTTATTGTGGTTATTGGTGATATTGGACCGCATGTTGCCGCTGAATATCTTGAACTTGAAGCACCAACTCAGCGTCTTCGAATTCTTGTAATGGTAGCAGTTGAACTACCGATAATGGATGTTCCAAATTTGTAGATTTTCAGCTGTTCGTTGTCATTTTCATTATTCTGCCATTGTCGATTATCGATGATTTGAAGAAATTCTCAGTGATCAGCTCGTTAGCTTGTTTGTTTTATGCGTCATTTGTCGTCAGAATGGTACACAATTAACGAAACAAGCCGTCTGAAATAGTTTTTGTTTAAGGTTCTTGAATCTCTTCCGACAATTTATGAAGGCGAATGGAGCATTCACGTTGTGTGGTGGAGGCCTCAAGGATTCCTTACATGGTTTGCATTCCATAAATTTCAAGATCAGTTATGTGTTTTAAGCCTGCCAATAGTTTGCATGGCCATGTGCTGCCAAACTCAACTGTTCCCGGTAATCTCTTGTATTCGAAAAGCTTCTGTTGAACGCGTGGACACTGTAGCGTCTCAATCGATTAACATTTGTGCGGCCATGTGAGTATTTTCTATGAATCCGAGTGAGAAGTGAAAAATCTTCCTTAAGGGAAACGAGAAACCTTATTATTCTTTCGAATTTTGATTATATTTTTCACTGTTGAAAATTCGAAAGTTTTCCAACTTTTTCTGTTAAAAATATTCAGTTATCATTGTTTAAAAAATTTTTGAGCTATGAGATTTTCGGCGAGTTTGATTCGCTGGTTACTGTTTGAATAGAAATTTGAATTACCGCCAGAAAACGATAGTACAGAAATACTCAGTTTGCTCGTTTTCTTTTACGATGGTGATCTATTGATAGAATGACACCGAAATATGATTAATTTATTAAATTTTATTCAAAAATTCATATGTTTATATTTTTAATTCCACATTTTCTAGGTATGCTGCTGTAGGCGTTTTCGGCTATGTGGCATTTTATTCGAAAGAGCTTCATGGTGACGTTTTGGTGCAATTTGCGCCCACATTCGTCACCCAATCGCTTAAAATTGCGTTTCTCCTCTCGATCGCTGTTTCGATTCCTTTGATGCTGTTCCCGGCAAGAACTGCGCTGTTCTGTCTCGTTCTGCAGAAATCCGACAATCAACTTCATCTCGAAAAATCGACGTTTCACATTTTAACTGCGGTCATTTTGGTGTGCAATACAGTTTTGGCTATCATGGTTCCAAATGGTAGCCGTCCGATATTTGTATACTTCCACCAAATGACTAATTTCAGTGGAATTCATTCTCGGATTGACTGGAGCATTCATTGGAAGCTTTGTCTCGACGATTCTCCCTTCGCTGATGTTTATCGGAATGAATGCGCACGAGACAAATCGAGCAAGAAAATCTGAAACTTCGACATTGAATGCCAAGGTTCGCTTTCTTAACAACGAAAAATTGAAATGTAGATTTTTAAAAATTTCGGAAAATTTTAGTTATGCTTGATTGTGGGGCTCTTCATTTTGGTGGCGAGCACATGTGCAATCTTGTCAGCTGAAAATAAAACATCAGTTGTTGAAAAGGTATCTAAGAAAAACATTCAATTCTCTATTATATTATTTCACCTTTCAGCCAAAAGCCAAAGAGGATTCGTCGGAAGATAAACCGTTCCTGAAATCGCTGGAAATTCTTGAAGAACAAGTTCTCGACGCGAATTTGAATATTTCCGCGGTATTTTGTGATTTCAATTGAACAACAGAAATATAGTGTAAAATTAATATGGTTGTTTGCTAGTAGCTCGAGAACATTTGCCATATTCATCATTTTATTTCGAGTAAGAAAAAAGAGAAAATTTTTGTCAAAATAATTGAAAGGTTTTTGTGAAATATTACATTAAACAATTTAAAGACGAATGTTCACCATATTTGGAAAATATAATCAGTTCCTGAAAAAAAAATTAAAATTTTTCATTCAAAGTCTTGAAAAAAAATTGGGGAGAAAGCCAAAAAATTGGCTTGGCGTTTTTTTTTTTCTTTTCACCAATCACGTGATCCCTGTATGTAGTAATAATCGTTTACTTTAGAAACTTGACGATATATCGGAATTAGCTGCAAAAGGCAATGATTCGGAAGCCGTTCGAATGCTCGTTGAAATGAAGGAGCAGCAGCAACTTCAACAGGAACTCATCGAGAAACAAGGCAAAATTGTTGAGAAGCTCAACAAAAAGGTCGAGGAGACTGAAAAAGCGGCCACCGGTTTCAATACTTCTACTATTGTCACAGTAACCACTACCGTAACCAATGCTACAGTACCACCACGCGTTGCAGAATCGACCGTAACTTCGAATAATACCGTGAAGACGAAAAACGATGATGGTTTAAAAGTTTGAAATCTATTTCATTTTTCCTGTTCAAGTATTTATCTGTGCGACTTTCGGGTTCTTTTGGGTTCTGTTTCATATTTCGTGTAATATAATTTATTGCTAATTATTATTGTTAAATATATATATCATAAAGTTTAGTTTAATGAAAAATGAAAGCGTTTGAGAAAAAAAAAGAAAAGAAACAAATCCTGAGATTCATCAGTCAGGCAGCGATGAGGTCAACTAGCGATATGGAATATAATTCGGAAGGAAATGGAACAGACAGAGCGAAACAACTGAATGAGATGAAAGCCCATTGTTGTGTTGTAAATTTTGCTGCAATGTTTAGCTGTGGCAACCCGGGCATATGGAAATTGCAATATTTCGTTGAAAACTAGATTTTTGAGATATTCTTTGGAATTTAAAGGAATCGCTTGTTTTTGATTTGTGAGCATCACATAATAAGTAGATTATGCTGACTGCTGGCTGGAATGTGTAGATAAAACTAAATACATTATTATTCGTCGGGTTTCGCGTTCGTCATATCGATTGGCGTGTACGCGGGCGGTGCTATTCTTGGCGCGGTGATTGCTTGATTGTATGATGGAGGCGGTTCGACTGGGTTCTGCCCTAAGATGTTTTGGCATGTTGGCTCGACACCGCCTGAAAGTTTTCATTTTGCACAATACTCCCGAATTATGTTTTCTATGATGACCAGAACCGTGAATAAATTTCGAAAAATCCCAAAAAAAGAGAAACGACTTTCAAACTCGGAATAAAATTTTTAATTAAATCTATTCGTCGACTAACTCGATTGTTTAGCACAAAAAAACTCGACGAAATTCAATTTGACGTTTAAAACAACAAAGATTTCCTTCTTATTTACGCCATAATTAGAAATTGCGAAAATAAATTATTCTGTCGAAATAAAGGCTCTGTTGTTCGTATATTTCGAGTATAATTTTCAGCTGATCAAAAAAAAAAAGAACGAACCTATCATATCCGGATTGAATACCGGAACTGTGTCAAGTCTAACCACATATGGCTGCACAATGCCTTGCGGATACGCAGCAGCTCTTCGCACCACCCCATGATCCAATGTTAATAATCCGTCGATGTCCTGCTGAGCGCGTTGCAGCTGTCGGAGACGCTAAATATGGAACAACTAGATTGCCGAAAGGAAACTCCAATAGAATACTCTTCGTCGTCTCTCCTGCTCCACAGTTCTCGACACCGGAATTCGCGGATGCGTTCGTTTCTTGCATAAATTCATCTGACAAACACATGCGACAAGGATTATAGTGAAGAAGAAGAGCGCTATGAAGATCGTGCTCGTCGGAATCATCGTCTTCTGAAACTAAGTGCGTTCTTCAAAAAAATAATGATTATCCACTCATGGTTTCATCGTAATCATTAAGAACAATGCAATTTATAAAATATGAAAAGAAAAATGCTCGAAAAATGACACATTTCGCCAAAAAGAACAATTTGCTCAAAAAAAAACTGAAAAGGGTCAAGACGGAAATATTATTCCATTATTTAAAAAAAATAATTTTATGGATAACGTTTAAAAAATAAATTCAAAATTTCGAATTTCCAATATTTTCAACATAGCAAAATTAAAAGTAAGTTCAAAAACTAGTTTGAACCACAAACAATGCTCGAATCCAAAAACTGATTGGTTATCAGAAAAACTGATGAGTAAGGAAAAAGGCATCAACGAATGTTGCCAATTTTAAGTGTTCTGACACGTTTGAACGATGTTTACCTCGCAAAATCGGCCTTCGTAGAATCGCAATTTCGAGCAATCACATTCGAACGTCTTATTCGAATAAACTCTCAGAATTCCGTTGTTCGCACACGTCGGTTTTTCGCAATGCTCACCGTGAATATAAGTGCTATTCGGGCAACTGCAAATATTCAAACAGATACGTATATGTTTTTGTTTTTCTCATTTAATTATTCAATATTTGAAAAGCCAATTTAACAACAGTGTAAACGCAGTACATCTGCAAAAAAATAAGGAGCTTGATTCGAGTCAGCATTACTCATAATGATGTATCGGCATGGGTTGACGACTTTGACAAATTTGCATTGGGCGAGCCCTCTTTTAATTGGTCACACAAAATTAATGCATTCATATTTGTTCATTCGTCAGCATCAAATAAATATTGAAGTGTTTTAAGAATTTATCCTTGCCGCCTATGCGGATGTGTTAATCCAGGCCAATAATTGCAAAAAAACGGAAAATTTGAATGTATAGTATCCAATTTGCAGTGAAGAATTATAAATTCCAAATTTTTTAGTTAATTTATATAATATATTAGTGACTTACTTGCAAACTTGACGAACGGGCTTCACCACTTTTTCCAAGACGCCTCCATTCAAACAAATTTTCGTTTCGCATTCTTCGCCCTATTATTTTAGACATTTTTTTATTTCTTATAACTTGATGATACCTTATAAAATTGTGGGCATTTACAATAATTCGCTTCGGTCAATTTTCCACCATTTCGGCATTTTCTGCCGAATCCCAAATAATTCGCCGTGTTCGTCATTGTTTTCAGGATTAAATCATGAATACCTAGAAGATTTTTAAAAATCCATTTAAAAGAACATATTGTGGATGGAGGAGCTAATAAAATTGATCAACTCTTCGGTAGTTAATAATAAATTAGCTTTCGCTTTTTTAATTGGGGGACATTGGGGGCGGGTATGCACCAGGGCTGTGCGGCAATCGGCAATTCCATTGCCGCACAGCTCTGGTATGCACGTGCTTTTCGTCATTTGGTAACCGAATCAAGGCGAAACAACAAAACGCACGCACATGCCCGCAAATCCGCACAATTCCCACCTGTCGGTGGGATCACTAACAAGCCCGAAAACGACAACAACAATAATACCTGGCTTTTCAGTATAATTATTATACCGTAGTCCGTTTTTCACCTGCTGAGCCCAAACACAACAAAAACCGACAACCAGCAGTACAAATCGCATACCGCCGGTTTCGAACCCTTAAAAATCGTCAATCAATGCGAACGAGAAAACGAGAATAAAGTATTGAAACGGTTGGAAACCGATGAAAAACGCAATAAACCGTAATAAATCAATAAGAATCATGTCTTTGGCAAAAAAAATGAAATAGAAGAAAATCGAATTGACAATGCAGATGTACATGATTTAGAAATTATCACAGCAAATATGATCAATCGTTGACGAAGTGGCGATCGATGAATCTAAAAACACCGTCGTGGTAGGACCCGTCGTGGTGAGAAAAAAGAAACAATATATTAATTGATTATTAATGAAAGCAGTCAAGCGGTTACGGTAGCAGAGTACAATGCGATTCGGATTGTCGACGTAGGCGGCCAACCGGAGAGCCGTCCGCAGATGTAAGCGGAGATAGGAGACTCACTTGCTCCTGAGCTTCCTTAGATAGAAGAAGACGGGCTCCTGCAATTAACGAAGTGCGATTAGATCAACACAAGTCGAACAAAAGGAACTAAAATTGACAAGAAATTTCTTTCTCAAGTTCCTTTAATTTGATCTTCGATCCCTTTTTAATTGTTTTTAGAATATAGTCATTATTTTTGTGAAAATCTTTAATCTGTTTTGGTCATCCGATATGGGTTGCATTCAAAAAATAATAATGTGGAGAATATTTGTGAAAATATAACTGAAGCTTATAAATAAACAAATACACAACTGAATCCTGAATTTAAAAGAATTTCAAACAAAAAGAAAGAAAAACTGAATGAACGTTTTATAACTAACTATACATGAATAGCTAACACAAATCATAACGTTATAATCACCTGTTCGCACAAAAATTTCTATTTTTATTGGAATTTTGTGGACCAAACAAAAATATGAAATGGCGTCATTTCCGGATCAAAATTGCACATTTATTGGGGTTAATCGACCAACGAAAAAAAACATAGAGTTTTTCCAATAAACAATGCAAAATGTCATTCATGAGTCGAAAATGTAACATTTTAAAATTAAATGTATAATCTAATAATTTAAGCTGCATGCTTCGTATACAAAAAGACACCATAAAGAATTACTGTCGTTTCCCCACAAATTTAAAAGATTGTGCAACAAAAACTAAGAATGCACCGAAATGAATTTTGAATTAAGGAAAAAATTTATATATAGAAATTTGAAAATTTCTTCCAAAATCATACAATTTTAGGCAACATTTTTCTTTTCTTGAGGAAAAGCGAAATTAAATAATGTCATTAAACAATTGTCGGCGTCAAACGTCTGAAGGAAGGCGGAGACTTTATTTTTACGAGCGGGTAATGTTTTTTTTTTAAATTTCATTCAGTAATTAGACGCCGACAATTGTATTAACTATATTCTTTCTTTTCTTAAAAAAAACTAATCCGAAAAAAAACAACAAAACTGCTTACCATCACTTCCTCCAAGCTTATTCCTCCTTCGTTTCGCGTTCACATTGCTCGGCATGATTTTCTGATAAACCGAAGCAACGACACCGCGCGGACTTTGTCCGCCTTCGGCAAACGTCTGCAGTGATGTATATTCGGCAGACAAAATCTTGAGAATTTCTTTGAGCAACAGCTGAAGCTCAGTTAAATGTGCTTTTTCAAATTTCTAAATTTCAATTTTTTAAATGAATTTTCGATAGTTTTCTCAGTTACCTCTGGTCGATAACGGGCAGCTTCTTGAAGAAATGAAACCCGTTGGATGACGTTCAACGGGATTGAAGGCACTTTTTGGCGAATCCTGCAAATGCTTATAGTATACATATATGATATTGTGATCGCATCGATGAATCATCTAAGACGGCTAGCACAGTTTCGTTATCAATGTGCTCGACGAGCACCAACAAATTTCCTGTGGCCATTCAATGATAATAGGAAGGTTTATCACGTGTAATAATTATCAGGTCAAATAAATTCTTTGTTTCATGAATGTTGCTTTCTCTTTTGCGTTTCGCACAAGGCATTTTTTTAAGAAATTCATTTTATGTTAATTTCAATTTTAAGTTTTGTTCTCGACAGAAAAAAAAGTGTTGAAATAGTGAGTCGGACGAATAAAATAGTCGGTAAATTGAAAAATAGTATACCTTGTTAGATATGAATATGTTGATTCACCAGGTTCTCTGTGAACTGCGCCATCTATCCGCTGAAGTTGCACATCTGTAAACATTTAATTAGTCTTTTTATTTAATAATTATTACCTATTTCGAGTGTCACATCGTCTACAGCTATCATCCGATGAACATATGGTGTTTCGCTATCTAAAAATCAATGAGGCTCATGTTTTAAAACCATCTCTATTTTTTATGAAGCGGCATGCAGGTCAACAAGCAAACAAGTAACAAACATATACACATATATAACGAGTTAGTCAAAGGGTTTCAAACATTTTAGCGCATAATTTGTACATTTCATGCGGTGAAGGATCACAATACTGACGGAATTGGAGGGCGATACAGTCGGTGAGACGAGCTTGATTCTCGCTCCGCAATCTCATCACATTTTCAAGCTGAGCTTCGCGCCGTTGAACTGCTTTATTACTCGATATTCGTGATTTGAGAGAGACCTTGAACCATTTTTTTTGCATGAAATGAAAAGATGCGACAAACCGATGGGCGAACACGTGCCGCGTTGTTTCGATGCCTAAAAATTTGCCTTTGAACAAATATTACCATCCATATTATTATCTAAATTGAGTATGTGAGAAAAACTGGAAATTAAAACGATTGCTCACCATAACTAATAAAGTTGCTACATAAATTACACTTGTCCCATCAAATATGAGTAATCCCATGGATTAAATTATTAAATCTAAATTTCAAACATTTAAATATAATATGCTAAATAAAAATTACCTTTAAAATAAAACAATTATTAAGAAAAAATAAATTATTAGAACCGCTACAGCTCCGGTCAGCTGTCGTAAATAGCCAAGCCCCGCCTACATTACAACTGCGGCGCGTTTCGCGGCAAACCGGTCGCACGCATTATCGTTGAATATTTCATTAAACATTACGCTGCAGAATATTGCGTAATTTAAGTTTTTTTCAGATCATCGGCTGCTCAATGAGTTACAAAGATGTTTTTCATGGTATGATGATTATTTTTCGTATTAATTATTTATAAATTAATCAAACTTCTTGTTTCAGACTACATTCAAGACATACCACTGAATATAGGGCGCAGTTTTTTTCCAACTCCCAATATAACACTAAAAAATGTTGAGATACCACACAGACTAGTTCTTACTGACACCAAGGTTTGTATATTTTGAAAAAAAAAACCTTAATTATCAAATTTTTTAATTCGAATTTTGTTAATACGCGGTGAGGTAAATACTCCGCTTTTTTAAAAAGTATGGATAGTTCAAAGAAAATGAATTTAGTAGAATGTTCTTTAGATTTTATTTAGTAGCATGTTCCTTAGATTTCCCATTGTTTTTGTTTAAAAAGAGGAAAAATCAATTTTTTCACTTTCATTTGAGTGTAAAATTTGTTACAACCACGTTATGAGAACCAAATTTGTTCAGTACTCATTCGAAGCCGAAAAACGAGCATGTGAACAATTCAAAACATTCTATGAATCTCCGTCGCAGCCTGTGCAAACGAGTTATGTGAATACGCCCGATTTGAATCCGCGAAAGCCCGAGACATATTTGAATGGACTACCACAAGTATGGATACTTGCTAAACAATTTTCTATGGAAATCCTCATTGTCAGGAAGTTCTTGTGCCTTGCCCGGTTACGACAGTTCGAAGTGATCCAAATCTAATACCGACAAAGTCATCGAACGAATCTCGAAGCGAAAAAACTCATTCGATGATCGAATTCGAGACGCAGAACAGTGTGTTTGACGACGTTGAATTATTGGCTTTGGATGACAAAGCCGCTTTACACCAGGCATCTGGAATTCTTCTGATTTCCTTTTTGAAATTGATATTCCAGATTCTCATGAGCTGCTCACAATCAAGCTCATCAGTAATGAGTAATTCGGTGAATAACAATAATGAGAATAAAATCGTCAAACCTCCAGTGCCTCTGCCGAGAAGTATTAGCCTTGAGCCAGTAGGTATGTATTAAATGAAGTCTATAATTACGCTGAAGGAATTCGAATAGAAATTATATATTGTTGGCGTCACGTGATTTCGGAAAATTGGCTAATGCTGAAAAAAAAGTTCGAGGAAAGGTTTCGGTGCGCCGTGGGGGAACACAATAAAGATAAAAACCGATTTTTAAATAATATATAAAAATGCTCAGTTTGTCAATGTTAAAAAAAATTGAAATATAAAATTTTGTTTTTTTTTTCGTAATAGGGAGAATAAATATTTGTTTACTTTCTCATTTTAAACATTTTTTTGTTTATTAGTGAAAGAGAATAACTTGTTTATTATTTATAAATATGAAACCGATTTATTTACAATCAGCAAATTGTTTTTTTATAAATATTTTTATTTTTACAGTTCCTACGCATGTACCGAAGGATTCCGGATTGAAACAACGACTAATCACAAAAGGATTTCGAACAGATATTATTGATATTTGCATGAATAAAATACCTAAAAAGCGACATGTCCATGTAATTTCTTATAAAAGCTGTTACAAACAAAATATTATGAGTTTTCAGATAGAATATTATATGAAAGGTTGTCGAACAATTGAAAAATCGGGAAAAGCGAGTATCAGCGAAGCTGCAGATTTTCTCGTAAGCTGTGATCTTAAAGAGAAACAGGTTGGTAAAAAGAAATCTTGTAAAAAAATATGAATGGGAATTTAGGATATTCTCAATTATTCGGAAAGTTGTGCTCAATTACTCCTGATGGGTTTTGCCAAAATGCACGTGTTCGAATGCGTTCGCACTGAAAACGGAGATCGAGAAAAAGCGCTCAACAAAATATTGCCGTTGTCATAAGAAATTCTCGCTTAATTAGACCGCTAGTTTCCATTTCTGATGAACAACATTTCCCGTTTTTGCCTGCTTTCTATTACAGTTATTTATTAACATTTCATCTGTTATAGGCACTACTTTTTCAAATACACCGGTGTCAATCTGTGATCAGCTTTCTTGTAAATTAATTGTTTTTTTCTTCATATTTTTCCTAACAAATAAATTTTAGCACTTTGAAGAGAAAGAAATATGCAAAAAAATTGACTTTAAAGTTGAAAATTAGGCATACGACCAACTTGGAGCTGTGAGACTGGTTTACTAAAATTTGCCTGCTCCTTTAATTGTTACTGTACATTTAAAACACTGTATTCGGTATGCATTATTATCGAATTTTACGCTTTCTCTTGAATTTCGATTGGTTGCTTTCAATTTTTTTGATTTTTAGAAATGGAGTATAATAATAATAATCTGTCGGACGATGTATTCGATTTAGAATATGATGTTGAGAAGGCTGCAGAAATCAATGTTCAAAAATTTTTCAAAACTCGTATATACATTTTTTAAATGATATATGCCAATTTTTAAATACAACAGAAGACTGTCGTACATACATAGAAGGTCAATCGGATTACAAGCATGCTTTTCGAGAGAAAACACACGAAGTTCTCGAAAACGCGCCATCATTGTTAAAGTATCGATTTTCGATTCCAAGAAACGATTCTGGTAGTAAGATTATCTGAAATAATGTTTCATGAAATCAAATTCAGCATGCGATAACCAATTCGTTAATAACTTGCAATATTTTCAAGGCGATGGAAGTAATGTTGGGAAATGTCTTCCGCTGAGGAACGCATTCGACGATCCAACTGTTCATTTTCAGCCAAATTTTTAGAAAATTATTTCACATTTTCAGAATGTTCTTTCATCTTCGAATATCGAAAGTCCGCTGAGACGCATCACACGACGATCAGCGTTGACAAATGAATGGCTATCCGATTCTGTGAAACTAGCGAATCCATTTTGGCGACGAAGTAATTCGGCTGATGGGCGGTTCAATTACAAATCGGAAAACAAAACATCAAATACTGCTTATGTGCTTAGAAAAATGAGTTTTGAAATTATGGGTTATTTTTAGGGTTCCAATATAAAAATAATTTATTCTGACGAATCAATGAATATGCCGAAAGAATGCGAGGAATCCGAGTTTTTCAAAGAATCAATTGCCGGCACATTCCGCACACTGAACCGTTTTGTCGATGGACATCTACTACGGAATGGATGGATCAACATCGATAAGGTGTTACTGGCAACAAACGATGGGGTTGGATATGTGATACCATCTGGCATCAATACGCACGCAATGCTTCGAAAATTCCGCGATTATTTCCACGAATGGTTAGTTTTCATTATATTTTATAATTTTTTTTTCGAAAAATAAAATAAACATTCATTTTAGGAGTAATTATAATTGCGTTAAACATTGTGAAAATGTTGATTGGAAACACAAAAATGTGTTAATTTGGTTGCCGGAATTTTCGAATGAAAAAACGGAATTCCGGCGAGCTCGTCATATTGGCTATCATCAATGCTTCAATTACTTCATTGAAATGGATAGCGGAGAGGTAGAAAAATGAAAAATACGAATATTGTAATGAATTTAGATTCGCAAAATGCGCAGCAATGCCGCCAACACCACTCTTCTACCAGCTATTTTCAGCTCACGTGCCCCAGCATTTTTCGAATTTCGCTTCAGATTCCCAAAGGTTAAGCGGTTCTGAGCACCGATTTCATTTAATATTGTATATTCCAGACTGTTGACGAACTTCGAAAGCTTATAGCTCAAATCCAGCGCGAAAAGCGGATCTATGTGAACGGAGTCGATCGATTCATACGAAGTGCACGTAAAAATTCAAACTTGAGAGCAGTGGTTTGTAATTTAAGCGCGCTATATTAACTCTTTTATGGATTTTGTAGATTTGCGCTACAAAACCGTTGGATAAACCATCGCTGACGCGTATATTCTGTGAAGACGTCGATTGTCACGGAATGTGCAATGTCATGCGACTTTTTGACTCTGCTATTCAAGTTTGTGTCATATTTCAACTTTCTGTTGGGATTTTCTTATTTAGCGACTTTCAACCTCCACGGAAACCGACACTGTAGATGAATGGGAATGCGACATGACTTCTGAAGAAGCCCGCGAACAACACGCCTTCCATCAAGAATCCCTAGAACGCATTCGTCAGAAGAATGAATGGAATAATCAATGGATAGGCGTGACGCGCTTGCAGCCTGTTATGGATGGTCCGCAAGAAATTGACAACTTCTGGCATCGTTAGAACACTTATAATAATTTATCTGCATAACAATATTTATATATTAATAATAATTCGAAATAAAACTGAAAAAAAAGAAATCACATGGACCGGATTTAAATATGTTTGCAAGCATTCAACAACCATTCGTATTCAGCCTTCTTTCCATTTTCAAGAAGCTCAGCTCCCACCTTTTCAGCAACGGTATCGTGGTAAGCATTAAGCCAAACAATTTCAGATTCATCGAGAAGGCTCTTATCAATAATAGAAGTTTGGATAGGCACAAGAGTAAGCGATTTGAAAGCAAGGAAGTTTTTTTCACGCGATTTTACTTGAGCGGAAACAATCTGAAATGAATTATAAGTATTATTATTCAGATCTATGGCTACCTCGTAACAGTTTTCAATACGAATTCCATATTTCTTCGGCAGATAGTATCCCGGCTCAATTGTGATAACTTGTCCGACATGAAGCTCGCCGCCGGTTGACACTATCCGATGTCCAATTCCGACTAGAAAACACCTATCAAATTGAATCACTTCGAAAAATCCCTACTTGGCCCCTCATGAACGTTCAAGAAATGACCGACACCGTGGCCAGTTCCGTGCCCAAAATCTAACCCGCACTGCCATAGAGCATGACGGGAAAGAGTGTCGAGACGCGAACCGTGAATTCCGTCTGGGAACAAGGTCTTAGCCAAAGAGATGTGTCCCTTAAGCACCAATGTATTATGAGCAATAAACTCGGCCGGCGGATTCTTGAACCACACGGTTCTCGTCACATCGGTCGTTCCATCTCTGTAATTAAATTTTCAACTTTCTTGATTTTATTGACTTTTACCTATAATGAGCTCCGGAATCTACAAGATACACAGAGTCAGCCGATGCTTCCTTCTTGCCGTCTTCGCCTTCAGGATGATAATGCGGAAGGGCAGCATGCTCACCGGCAGCCGAAATTGTCGAGAAACTCAAATCAACATATTTCTTCTGTTGAGCGCGAACCCCATCGACCTTCGCGGCAAGTTCGATCTCCGAATATTTCTTTCCGGCGAGTAGTTCGTTCTCAAGCCATGCGAGAAATTCGACGAGAGCAGCACTATCACGAATCTACAACATTGACGATTATTATCGGAAATTTGTCCCGATTCCGTACATGCGATGACCGCATTCCTTCCATTTCGACGGAATTCTTCACAGCCTTTTCGATTTTCACAGGCGATGATTCAATTATCGAGTACTCGTCACCGAAAATCTCTCCAATCGAATAGTTGGTGCTCTTGGTGAGCATGACACGCTGGTCGAGCTTTTTCTCAACAATCGATTGATGCCACGACCGGATCCAGGTTTGTGCCGAATCATAAGGATGGACGATGACGTTGGATTCCTTCAAGTGCGACCAAGACTGAAAAAAATGATGTTGATCAGGAAAATGAGAATTCGAACTTATGTACTTGGTCATCTAGTTTTGCTTCGTCGATGAATAAATGAACTTCGTCAAGAGAAACTAAGAGATATGAATAAACCAATGGATTATATGGAATATCGAATCCTCGAATATTCAAAAGCCCTGTAAAATAATTATTTTAAACATCTCTAATTATTATTGAGAGTTTCAACTTACAAACTATGTCATCCAGAGCGCAAAATACTATCGCCGTGCATTTTTTGGTGGTTAGCCGTTTTCGAAGCGATTCAATCTTCTTCGCAACCGGTTTTCCGTGCTCCTCCGCAGTTAGCACCGTCACTTTGCGATCGCCGAGACTTGGACGATTTGTCCAGAATTCATCAATCAGATTTCCGGGAATACTAACTGGGTGAAGTCCCATCGACTTGATATTTTTTAAAAATTTCGTCGCACTTTCGTAGGTTAGCAATGTTGGATCAAACCCAACGAATGAACCCTTATCGAGGGCCGTCACAAGCCAATCGCTTGGGGTTACCGAATCGGGAACTCCCTGCTTCATCATGGTCCATTCTGACGACAATTGCTTTCCAGCCTGCTCGAAATACCGTCCGTCGGTCCATAATAGAGCTTTATTATCGGTAACAACTACATAGGCGTTTGAGCCGGAAAACCCGGAAAGAAAGCGAACCCGGAAATCGTAATCGGAAAGATATTCACTCTAAATACAAAAAGTCCCACGTTTTCAACTGTATAAAAATTACCTGATGAGCATCAGTGCTTGGCAACAAATAAGCGGAAATCGGTTTATTGCCGGTCAAAAGCTTGACGCGTTCCGACGAAAATAAGGCACGAAGACTCGCCAGTTTCTCGACGGAGCTTGCCATTTTTTGCATAAATCACGGCGAATCGCAAGTTGAGGGGTACCTGAACCGATTTTTCGTAATAACAAAAACTGATAACCAAGGAAATAGATAAGAAAAAAAAGAAAGATTACCAAAAAATCAAAAATCTATTGAAAAACCACCCGACGAAATTCGGGATTTGTTCGGCAAAAAACAGAAGGAGAATTGTGATAAATAACAGAAAAAATTGACCGTTTTCATGTAAGCGGTCAAACTACGTGATCCACAGAAAAGGATAATGGTCCCAATTCGTCCGATGAGAATCGTGTCCCGAAAAATTAAAAACAATGATTTTTCGACATTCCGAAGTGGTTCCTGGTTCGTTTAAAACAAAAACTCGGTCGTTTTTTTCTACCAAAACCATCAGCCATTTTCTTTTCAAATGGCTCGCCGCAGGCGTGCTCGTGGAGTATCGTAGTTGCCTTCGTTTTAGGGGCTCACTAATTTCTTCCTCTCTGTCTAGTCCTCAGTTTAGCGTAATTCGCGCTTATATGTATTATTCCATATGCAAAAAAAGCAATTGAAGGAGTATTTATTAATTAGAAACTTTATTATTTATTATATCCAACAATATATTCAACGAATATACAACAATATATGCGATAACAACTGTCCGAATCGAAAATGACTGTAATCGAAACCCGCAAGTACGAAAAACAAATACGAATTCATTCGAATGGAATTTTGACGAAAATCAGATCCTAATGGTATTCGAATATGATAAGTTTATAATTTTGCACTAAAACAGGTAAGGGTCGGAAAAATTGTCGTATTCGATTGTAACGACACAAAACGACACAAAACGCAAGCAAAAAATGAATGTAAATAAAAAAAAACACCACTAATGGACCTATTCATGCAATGAAAAAAATTAAAAAAATCAATTTTTTTCATTTGAATTCCCTATGCACGCAGGTCGAAAATTACAAAAAATTGACGCGATATATCGTAATTCTCCGCTATTTATTTTTAAAGGTGCACGCGAAAAGTTGCGCAGGTCACGTCGCGAAGTCAGTACTGTATTTTTTAATGGTTGTTTTTTTCGGATTTTTTTATTTTTCGAGCGTTTAAAACGTTTTCTTTTGGAAATCTGTAAAAGTATATTGTTTAATCAACGTTAAAGGTTCATCAGAAGCGTCATCGAGCGAAGTCTGCTTCAAATCAACACAAAAATCACTTTTTTTCATGATAATTGGCATCTAAATGACGAAACATAGACTTATATTGTCTAATGAGAATTAATTATACCAATAATAATTGTTTTTACTCGTTCTTAAATCTGTTACTCATTTTCTCTTCAAAGTTTTCGAAAAATACGAAAAAATAGCACACAGAATGAAAAATAAAAAATACAGTACCGACTTCGCGACGTGACCTGCGCAACTTCTCGTGTGCGCCTTTAAAATTAATAACGGAGAATTACGATATATCGCGTCAATTTTTTGTAATTTTCGACGTGCGTGCATAGGGAATTCAAATGAAAAAATTTATTTTTTAAATTTTTTTCATTGCATGAATAGGTCCATAAAATTAAATATAAAAATGTTGTTCGGCATCCTCCGAATTGGTTGTTGCTGTTGCCACCGATGCGGCTGGCTTCATTGAACGAAGCGCGTCTGTTACTTTTGATCTAATCTCTGCTGAGATTAGATGAAACAGGAGTTTTCCTCGGATTTTTCGTTCTATTTTATTTTCTCCCTCAATTTGTGAAGATTTCTCGACAAATGTTCGAATATTCGACAATGCTTTCAAAATTTTCGAATAATTGTTGGAACTCTTCGAGGAAAATTTCTCAATTTTTTTCGACTCGAGGAAATTCTAGAATAATTTTTTTTGAAGGCATACACCGAATAAGAAGAAATTAAGTAACACAGGAAAAAAGATAAGTTTTTTATTGAAAAAATTACCGAGTTAAAAATCGATTTTGAAAGCTGTTTGATCATTTTTTTTTCGATTTTCCACCGCATTCGAATTTGCTTCCAAAGGCTGATATTTGTAGAGTGAACAGTGGGTGTTTTCATTGGGAAACCGAAAATAATGATGATTGATTTTTAAGTATTACCTTCATAGATCTAATGAGAATATTTCAAACATTCAGATGATATCGGACTACATTTTTATAATAAAATTTATGCAAAATACTTTGAGAATTTAAGGGAGCACACAATAAAATCTCTTACACTGCAACTGGGAAAAGGGCAAAAAATGGATTAAAAATAAATATTGTTGAGAAATGACAAATGTATCCAGGTGTCGTAGGATCCTGCGTTTTGTACGCAATGCTAAGAGACAATTACCGTAATCCTCGCAGCGATTTACGGAGATTTTTTTTTAATTTTCTTTCAATTTTTTTGCTGAATTTTCTAACTTTCTTTAGAAATCTTATATTTAAAACCTGTAGAAACCGAGCTTAATTATTTATTTTTCAGAATATGCACTTTTCCATTTGTCTAGTTGAGTTGGGAATTATTGTGAAGATTTTGAAGCTCTAAAAATTATTTTGAAAATGAAGAATACAAAAACAAGATAATAGAAACGCATACAAAGAGCAAAACACGATTAAATAATTTTATTAACGACAAAAATGATTTCTTTTTAATCTCTGGTGTTTTTACCAAAAAAATGTCGTTTAAAAGTGCTTATTCTGCTAAATACATTATTGAACTCGGTTTCTGCAAAATTAAAAAATTTAAATTAAAAAATTTCGAAAGAAAATTAAAAAATTGAACAAAAAATAAAAAAAATGACTATGCGAAATTTAAAAAAAAAGTCCCCGTAAATCGCTACGAGGATTACGGTAACTGTCTCTTAGCATTGCGTACAAAACGCAGGATCCTACGACACCTGGATACATTTGTCATTTTTCAACAATAGATGAAAAATGGTTCCAGTTTTTAACAATTTTTGCCCCTTTCCCAGTTTCAGTGTAGAGCAAATTCAATTGTAAAATAAAATACAAAATAATGCGAACGTTTTTATTTTTTCGAGGATTTCGATGGTGTCGCTGCTCGTTTCACAGTCGGGGTCTTGGCACGATATCGCATTGAGCCTTCATCGGGAACCACGACATCCCGATTTCCACGCTGTTGGGCTTCAGCGCGTTTGGCGAGGCGAGCAGCGTACTCGGCAGCCTGCTTTCGCCTCCAAATCAGTTCGGCTTCTTTCGCCTGAAATTTCGCAAGATACGATCGTCGCAAGACTAGAAATACAAACTTGTTGTGTGGTAACTGTACGATTGTCAGGCTTCTTCTTGTATTTGTACTTTCGACTCATCGTCGCCTGCTGCTTCCGACTCTCTTCTTCTCGCTTCTTGCGTTGATTCCTGATGCGAACCTGAATTCAAACAAACCATATCGCAAATATTTTGAGATTCTTTTCAACCGATTCTTCCGATTCTATAATAGTATCATCCTGGGCGGTGTTCAACGCATTGTCGTCGTCATAATTTTTCTCCTGCTTCGTCGCATCAGCCAATGTGATACGTCGAACTTTTTCAGGAATCGCTAGTAATTCGGCAAGACTTATTTCAGTTGTGTCTTTTTCAGTAACACAAGGCCTAAATCGATAGGAAACTTCAATTTAAGATCGCAAATAAGCATACAGCAATTCAGTTTTTTTGTAGAAATACGCGTCGTAAGCTCCGCCCTTTTCCCAATCCACCTTCATGTCCGTGGTGAATTTGTGCGCCAAAAACACACCAACGAGCAATTCTCTCAGCAGCTCATAATCCGGCTTATTTTTATAGTGGAGCACTTGGAGATGTTTGGCGAATAATACGAACTTCTCGTTGAGACCATCATACAATTCTTTCGTGTCCGACTTCTTCGCCTTCACCGCTTCTTCATCGCTGATTCCTGTCCTTAAATCAATTTGTTTTTAAAAATCTCATACCAAACGATCAATTAGTCTGAAACCACGGCAAATTTCCTTTAATAAATTCGACGATCATATAGAAAAGGGACCATAAATCGTCATGCCTTCCTTGCTCTTTTCGATCTTGCGTTGCAATTGAGCAATAGCGAAGAGTTCCTCTAAAAATGACGAATGCATGTGGCCGAAATTCGAGATCGTCGAACCGAAACGGCACAATTCTCCTCGGCATTCGTAGTTTCCAATCGCCGTTCTCATCCTTCTTCTGGTATTGTCGAGCAATTCCGAAATCCAAAATGTGCACCAATCGTTGCTTGGGTGTTCCCAGAGCGCCGATCGCAAAATTCGCCGGCTTCACGTCTCGATGCACAAATCCGATCTCGTGGATCTCCTTGAGCGAATCGAGCGCTTGAATCACCATGACAAGACTTGAGAACGTGGTGAATTTCTAGGAACCCCGCCAATTGTCGGCAGCTAACTGTTTCGAATTGAATCACTCACATGCGTCGGGATCGCCGATCGAATTGCGTCGAGTGACGGCCCAAGTAAAGACATGACGATGTAGGAGTAATTCTCGCCTTTTCCTTTTTCGACGAGCTTCACCGCATGCAGAGAGTTTCTCTCATTGAGCAATGAGATCACAGTGTGCTCCATGGGAAGTGTTGGATCTTCATCGGGTACCGTCGTCTCGGCTTTGAACGCGAATCTCTTTTGTGGGCATTTCACCAAAGCCACCTCATAAATCACACCACATCCACCTTCGCCAAGCTTTCTAAATGCCTAAAACAAACCGCAATTCGTATTTTTGAAAGTCTGAAATTCGGAATTCTCACCAAATATTTTCCGTTTATAATGCTTGCAACTCGAACTTTTGGTCTACTAGTAGTCATAATTTCAGTCGATTTGTGACTCTAAAAATCATAAAAATGCCGTGGACCGGAACTCGATGAAATTCACGCGTCTGTGAGTCGATTTAAATATTTCCAAAAAAAAAAAAAAAAGAAAACTCGGTGTCGTTGGAGCACCAACCGCTGGCGCCGACTTCAATTTCGTTTGCAAAAAAAAATGTACTCGGCGCAGTTTTCTCGACGAAACGCGCGGGCGATTTTGACGAGAATCTTCGAAAAATCGGTTCGGAATGTCGACGAGCTGCGAAATTCTCGACGGTCGCTTGTGCTGCCTCGAATTGTCGAGAGACCCGAACCCAAAAACAAATGGAATCCGGCACCCGATGGACGAAAAACTATTATGTTTATAATCGATCAGGTATCATTTTTTGATTTTTTTTTCTTCACATGTGGTCTCGTATGGAAAATTCAATCATTTCTGTTTTCTTAAATTATTAAATTCGCAAAAAAAACGAGCACCCTGCGCCGTTTAAATTGAGTTAGCTTCGCAGGTTATCCAGAGTATCCGAATTCCCATTGTTTTAATTCGAATTTGAATTACCGCCTCGAAAAAGTGCGATGGTCCACAATTTATCAAAGTGCTCTTTTTGCGATGGGAATAATCAATATTATTAAATACAACGAATAACGAATTTCATTTTAAGAAATGTTCCAATTCGGAGAGATTCACAAAAATCTTCAACGAGTAGGGGGGTTTTTTTTCTAAAAAAACGAAATTACTTTTGACATAACAGAAAATACAGATTTTTTTCTGTTGTTTTATTCAACAAGTAAACACATTTATAGACTTGCACATGCAATAAAAATGTTAAAATTTCAAAAATTAAAAAAAAAAGATAAAAATCAATTGATGTTTTAACTTTTTTTTGTAAAACATTTGGCAAATGTTGACAAAAATAAATATTTTTCAATAATTTGACGATTTGATAATGCCTGAAATGAAATTTTTTCTCTGAGGACCCATAGCTATATATTTATAATGCACCACTTGGTGGGACCACAAAGAGCTCCCGGGAGGACCTATTTAATGTGTGTGGTGCCCTCATATATGTATGTGTTCGAACATTTCTACTAACTGACTTACTATGCAAAATAAAAAAAAATTATTTTTTGAATTTTTGCATCGCTGAGTGAGTGGAATTCCATCAAAATTCTGATCGCATAATAAATAAAATCGACAAAAATTATTTATAACGGAGTTAAAAAAAAAGAAAAATAAAATTCAGGAGAAATGAATAAATGGTGAAGTGAAAATTAATGATTTGAAAAAAAATTCATGTTTGCAGCTCTGGAAGATTCCTTATGCCTATGCCAGTACTGTGTTCAGTACTTGTGTACAGTGGATTTGAGCAGAATGAAAAGGTGGGCTCTATAGAATTTATTCTCAAAAAAAAATATCGACCTCTCATGTGGCTACAATTAGATAAATAGAATGACTTACTATCAGAGATAATTATGCGAAAATTGGAGTGAATTTGAGGAAATTATACAGCGAATTTCGAACTTTTCGAAAAAAAACCTCTCCTTGACCCTTGGTCTCAGAAATTCCGCAAACTTTTTATAATTTCTTGTAGATTTCTGCTAGAAAGCAGCGAAATTTTCTATTTTTTTTTGCAAACTTACAGAATTTTAGCAATTTCTTAACCAACCTTCAGCAACTTTTTAATAGAAGTCAATAAAAAATTCGTTCAAGGTCGTTCAACCCAGCCATTTGATCATCGAATTCGTCGGAGTATGTACCTTTAAAGCTCCTTTAAAGGCGCAGATCAAACTCATCAAATTTTCTCGTTTTTCGCCGAATCTTTTTGCTAAACTTTTCAATTTTCAGACACAAATATTGTGTTCGATTCGTGAATAATCGGCGATCGGCAATGTTCTACGTGAACATCGACGAGACGTCAACCGACACGTCGGTATGGCTCAATTTTCCCGGCGAGACCAAATTGTTCAGGTGGGATAATGCGCCGCCCATTCCCCCCTCGAACCATAATTTATTTGTTTGACGCATCATGTGCATTTCGCGCAGGTGAGCACCCATCAAACCAAGAGAGAGAGAGAGAGAGAGTGTGTGAATTTGAGAGACGCAGAGAGGCATTGGGTGGCAGTAATGGATATTATTTATGAATTCTCCACATCAATCCTTTTGATGCAATTCTTCAAACGGAAAATTTTAAATTGCGGATACTCGCCAATCATTTTTGAGCCCCCACAAAACCACTGACTTTGAATGTCGACCGAAACTACCATAATCCCTGATCAGAGCCACTTGAATAAATCGAGCACAGCAAAAAATAATTAATTAGAAATGCGAATTTGCAGGCCGCACACGTCGCACGCGCTATTCCAACGCTTCCTGCACCAGAACCTCTTCTAATTTCCATTATTCCACACATAGTTGTATTATAATCAGGTTTAGCCGTCGTCCCCTCTTCCGTTCGCTCGTCGTTCGTTTTGCCTACACCATATGCCACCCCCCCCCCACCCCGTCCGTTTCCGATTAGTATGCATTTGTTTGTTCGTTTCCTTTTGCCCCTCATCTATCATTCAATTTTTTCGATATCGTAGGGTGAATTCCATTCGATTCACATGTCACTTTTATTTTTCATCAATACAAAAATTGATTTTCCGACAATCCGGTGTTGAACTTTTGACCTTTCGCGTCAAAATCCAAAAATTTTGTTCGTTACCAATGTCTACACCACTGATTTCTCTATGACCGCGGTAGAAGTGTTGCGCGTCATTGTTGTCGACTGTTCCGAATTTCAAGCATGAGTGAATATTAGAGAGATGGAAAAAAGTGTGAAAAAAAAATTCAGAGATGTGCCGGTGTTTGTTTTTCGTTAGTTGTGTTATTGTTACAAAAGTCCGACCTCAATTGTTATTATTTGTTCGGCGGCGGCTGTTTCTATTCCACAACAGACTCGCAGCACCGAGCGCGCGCGCGCGCATTAATCCTGCGGTCATTTTGCCGTGAATATTACGGCACGACACGTCTCTCGTCTCTTTCCGACGACCCGCTATTTTTTGTCCCCAAGGCGGCTGCGGCGGCGCGCTCGTCCTCTTCTTCGCGGTCGTCGTCGTCGTCGTCGTCATCACGCGCGCGCGACCCTTTACTCATCTGTCTCGTAAATTTGTCTTGGTTTCAAATCTTTTTCCATTCTTCATTTTAATTTCGATTCCATTCTCTCTCAAAAATTTTGCAGCTGTCGCTCATTTTTTCGGTTTGTGCAAAAAAAATCCGAATCCCGAATTTGACCCGATGGAGGAGGCACGCGCACGCGGCGTTTTACCACAGTCAACACAAAGGCGCGCAGATGATGCGTAGCTCATTGCGCAACCGTTTTGTCTCGCGCGTGTCTCGCGATTTCGACCCCGCCCCTCCCCTTCTTTTCGCATTTCGGGTTCTTTTTTCAAGCATCCTGAAATAAACAAGCTGAATTGTTTATTTGAATGAGAGTTTTCCACTAACGCAACCAATAAAAGGATTATGAGTCTCCACGTTTTTTTACGAGTTTTTCTCCCCATATTTCTATTTCTCCATACAAGTCTTTTGTTTTTTGGACGAGAAGAAAAAAAAAACCCAGGAAAGGAGTGTTTGTTATTGCCATTTTTGGTGAAGAAATGACACATTTGTTCGCGTCGTAAATTAAATTCCACTCGTTTATTTTTTTTCTCCCCGTCTTCTTCTTTTTCTTCTCTTTTTACTTCTATCACAATAATCGTTGTGCAAACAATTCTAGTTGTTTACGGCTATGTAAAAACCTATAATTAAGTGAGACTGGACCCCCCCCCCGCTCTCGTCCCGCCCCGTCCTCGAATATGAGCACTTTTGAGCTCGTCAGAAGGCACAAACCATGCCTCATCTCATTACTTAATTATGCTTTCATGCTGTGTCCCGTTGCCCATTCTGTGCGTTTTCTTCTTTTTACCCGGCCCATCGATTTTCACCTTGCGTTTTTTTTTGCTCGACCCGGTTCGACTATTTTGTGTTGTGTTTCGAGCCACTCAAAAATTCATTATGTCGTAAAATGTGATGTTAATGACGCCTTCAATTCTTGTCGACTCCACGTTTATTTTTTTTTTGCCCGGCTTTCTTTTTGATTCAATGCTCATTTTTAGTCTTCACAATTAGAAACGCGGTAGGCATTTTTCTCTTCTTCTTCTCGCGATTTGCATACGCCCACATCGAATATACATATAAAAGAAAATGACATTTTTGCCGCTCACCTGTTGACTTTCGCACTTCAGAATTCGGCCGCGTGCGCTTCGTCGAAACACCCACTATTTCCGAAAACCGTACAATTTTCGTTTTCCATGACCCAAACTTTCGTTTCCTATTTGCTTTTGCCGCAAAAATGTGTGGTGACACTGACGGGGAATCGAGCCCGCAACGGTCGACGCGTAAGATGAACATCGGAAAAGGACCAATAATTACATGGATCCATTTTATGGCATATGTCATATAAGGGTCCCCAAATGCCACCTCGTGTCTGTGGATCGTGTTTTACGCGATCGCCTGCGGGTCCAATATACGTTTGCAATTAAATGCACACCTTTATCAATTTCGATATCGTGCTAATTGGATATTTGATAAAATCAGCACAAAACAATAATATTCTGCAAGTTGTGGAGAAGGGACCATTTGGTCCTTTTCGTGAGACTCTTAAATGTTTCCCACATATAGATTGCTTGGCGGTCCTCGCATTTGCCTTCAATGTGTTTCAGTCTTCGCGCTTCAATTTCAGACATTCGTTTGCGCTGAAATTGCAGCAGCACTCGTTGTCTCGCGTCGCGAAATTTTTGCAATTTTCAAATCGAAACGAATTGTCGACGGGGAGGCGCGAAAAACGCGCGCAATTTTTCAAAATTGCTTCATTTTTTTGTTGTGTTTGTTGCGTTGTGTTCGCTCGTTTCGTATCACTAGAGAACCGAGACAGCCGAGATAAAACATTGCCACTGCGATCAATATCAGTTGCTTTCTTGATATCATCATCGTTTCCAATCATTCGCCGCTCAATAATGTTCGCTCCCATTTTAGGTAAGATTCCGAACAAGGAATGTGGTTCGAGGAGAGTAGCTGGTCGAACCTGCGACTCACCGAACTCGTCGAGGAATGGCGAGATTTATGGCCGACAAAAGTGAGTTGGATCCCCCTCCCAAAAAAGGATATTAATTGTTCGTCGTGTGAGGCATTCGAAGATTTGGGTCGTCGATAGCATTATCGAATACTAATAAAAAGTTGAGCGATTTTTTCAAACAACCCAATTTTGAATTGAAATTGATCAAAGAGTTTAAAAGGGCAAAAGCTGGAAATTATCAAGATTATCACTGTTTGCTCGATTATCTCTTATGGACCTAATAAAAAAAAATGTAAAAAAAAATACCCATGCAAGTTTTTTTTTGTAAAAATTAAATTTCATAAGTAGGTTCATAATTGAATTTTAATTTATCTCAGGAAAAAATTAGGATTTTCAATTCGAAATATTCTTTTAAATTTTATTTGCAGGTTGAATTTATGGTATCTGCGATGGCGTACGTCTTCGCGATGACCAACTTCTTGAACCTGCCAAAATTGATACTTGAGAATGGCGGAGGTTTGTCGATTCTAATGAACACACATCAAGCCAAGTAGTAAAAGTTTAGTAGCATTCGTGAGTGCCTATGGTGCAGCTCTAGGTGTGCTCTGTCTGCCGACAATCATCCTGGAAATGGCTGTCGGCCAGGTGACCGGTCGGGCTCCGGTTCTCGCTTTCTACCACCTGTTCCCTGTTTTTAAAGGTACATCATTTGTTTGTTTGTTTGTTTTTTAATTGATTGAGACCCATCCCATCGGAATCGGATTCATTCTGAAACCACTTCGTTCAGGAATCGGCGTTTCGCAGATCCTTTTCACCATTGTTGTTCTCGTGTGTATGACGAAATTCCTCTCGACACTCCTCATCTTCTTCTATTACTATTTCTGGTCATTCTGGGTGAATCGACCCGGTGTGCCATGGCTGAGTTGCAAATACTATCCCGAATTCTTGTCGGTCCCGTGCCGCGATTCGGGAACTCTTGCCAACATCAGCCACGTGGCACACAGTCGTCTCAACACGATTCAGGCGGAAAGCTCGATCATGCAGTTTTTGACGTGAGTTTCCAGCATTCTTTTTTTTTTTTTAAATTCGTCATTTTCAAATTAGTTCGCAAAATTTGAAGACTGTTCAATATGTTTTTTTTTTGGTTTACGGATGAAAGTTTTCTATGCTTATTTGAAGATGTCGTTCGAAAAAAAACCGATTCTCGTCGTAAATTCGACAAAATGCATTTTGAAGTGGGCAACTCTTTAAATGATCCATTGGTAGATCAAACTTTATGGACCTATTCATGAAATAAAAAAAGTTTTAAAAAAATACAATTTTTTTCATTTTAGTTACAAAAAATTGACGCGATATATCGTAATTCTCCACTGTTTTTTTTTCAAAGGCGCACGCGAAAATTTGCGCGGGTCACGTCGCGATGTCGGTACTGTATTTTTTAATGGTTGTTTTTTTCGGATTTTTTTATTTTTCGAGCGTTTAAAACTTTTTTTTTTTGGAAATCTGTGAAAGTATTCTGTTTAATCAACGCTAAAGGTTCATTAGAAACGTCATCGAGCAAAGTCTGCATCAAATCAACACAAATATCACTATTTTTCATGATAATTAGTATCTTAATGACGAAAATTGACATATATTGTCGAATTAGTAGTACTTATAGAAATAATTGTATTTTTTTTCCTCGTTCTTCAACCCGTTATTCATTTTCCTCTTCAAAGTTTTCGAAAAATGCGGAAAAATAACCCCACAGAATGAAAAATTAAAAAATACAGTACCGCCTTCGCGATGAGACCCGCGCAACTTTTCGTGTGCGTCTTTGAAAATAAATAGCGGAGAATTACGATATATCGCGTCAATTTTTTTTGTCATTTTCGACGTGCGTGCATAGGGAATTCAAATGAGAAAAATTGATTTTTTTTTTCATTGCATGAAGAGGTTTATTGCAGTCCGCGATTTTCACAAAATTTTGATTTTCGGCAATATGCAAAATCGCTGAAATTTTTTGGCAATGTGTTACCGAAAAAAAACCTTCACAAAAACGATCAATTTGATAATTTAATTTCGATTTTTCGTTTAGTGAAATATTCTTTTGATTAAAACAGTTGTAATTTTATGTGAAATACCATCAAAATTATTTCGAATTAAAATTGAAAAGTTCCCGAAAAATTCCGATTTCCGCACAGTTCTCGTGGAAATATTGGGAAAAAAAGGCAGTTAATGAAATTCTTTGAAACTTTCAGAAGTATTGAAAGACCTAGCGAGTCAATAATCGACTATGGCGAGCCTCAACTGACGATCCTCTATGCTCAGGCAGCCATCTGGATCACCGTCTTCATCGCAATTTGCGGCGGCGTCCGAATGACCGGCAAATTCATTTCATTCGTCGTTTTCATCGCGTTCTCCACTCTTCTCGTCCTCTTTATTCGATGCGCAACTCTCGGCGGCGTCGCCGAAATTCTTGACGTCTATTGGAAGGCAACCGATTGGGAGAGGCTCATGGATGTGCACGTATGGAGGATCGCTGTTGAGCAGGCGATCCTCGGAACTGGAATCGGCTATGGAGCATTCATCACAATGAGCAGTTATAATCGAAGAAGCAATAATCTTGTGTGGTGAGTGCTTCTCATTCATCCAAATGGTCCCATTTGCTATTTTCAGGGATTCGATCTTCATTATCCTCTGGCACGCCATCATCTCGTTTGTTCAAACCCTCACCATTATTTGTCTCGTCGGCTACATCGCCTCGAAAACCGGACTCGACGCTACCGAATTGCTCGAGAAAGGCGAAAACCAATTATGGTACATGCTGGCCTACGTCTATAATGTCGAGAAATTATGGTCCGGTGTGATTCTCGCAACATCGATCTTCACTCTTCTCTCGGTTGTGGTAATTCGAGTCGGTCGATTCGACGAGCTGCTAGTAATCGGAATTCAGGTGTTGCTCGCCCTCTCGGTTCTCTCGACAATTGAAGACGCGTTTGGCGAGAACTGGTCGAAATGTTGTCGTCGATTTTTCCTCGCTTTCTTCATTTGCGCGTTTTGTTTCGCAGGAACATTGTATTTTGCGACACAAGTGAGTTTTTCAAAATTCATTCGTCGAGTTTCTTTTGCACTCGAAAATTGCTAAAACTCATTTTCAGGCCGGCCGACATGCTTATGAATTAGCCACCGGAAGCATCAAATATATCACCATATTTGTGATTTTGGCTTTTGAATTATTCGCGACCGCTTGGCTCTATTGTAAGAGCTCATTTCATTCTTATCAATGGACAAACTGTTTTCCATCACAGGTGCTCACAAACTGGGAAAGGACCTTCACGCGATGATGCACAATCGCTGTTGCTCGTGCTTCGGCCATTTCTTTCTATTCTTCACTTATCTGCTGCCGATCCTACCGGCGGTAATTGAGCATTTTCCGAATTCTCATTTCAATGTTATTTTTTCAGGGTGTCGCCTATTTGAACGCAAGAGACTACAGGTTCGACAATTACAGTCCGCCGATCTATGATTGGAAGTGGTCCGAGTATGTCGGTGTCGCGATCGCGCTGATCCCGTTGGTGCCGATTCCGTTGTACTTCGTGTGCGCCGTGCTCTCCGCGTGCTGCTGCAAAGGAAAAGAGCATCAGAAAGCGTGCAAGGTACAGAAAATCGTCAAAGAGAAGCGTTTAAAGAAACTCTCCTTCAAAGAGGGCGACGTGTTCAAAGAGGTGTTCAAGAATTCAAACTGATTTGCAAACATTTGTTATTTTCGCGTCAAGAACATTTCAGAATCGGAACCAAAAATATTTTCGAATTAAAATGCTCTCAGCTCAGCGTTGTCAAAAAATAAGCAGGTCTCTCCCGGCCCTGATTTGAATTGCCGCCTTCGCTAATAGCAAGAAACAGGCGCATCCCGAAAAATGTCCGCAGATGCTCAATATGAAATTTCTTCTTTTTTTCCTTCATCGAAAAGCGAAGTCGCAAAATGTTAAAATCCTTTAAAATTTTGGAAAGCGTCGACTTGGGGAATTGGAATCTTTATAAAGAAATGTGCTGCGGACAATTTGAAAACGAAAATTTTTTTTCAGCGCGTCAAAACCGCCTTCTCGTCGGACCTTCAGCCGCACTCAGCACGCGCCGAGAAAAACGCGCAACCGATTCCAAGGTACACAACGAATGCTCCCGGATACCTTCTGCTGCCGCAAGCGCCGTTAGCAGAACCAGAAATCTATGCTTAAATCTCGTCTTGGTTAGTCGTCGATCTCTGTTCATTGCAAAACTGTACATTTGTCCGCAATTGTGCGTCATTCTTGTTGTTTTATTCCATTTTTCGTCCTGATTGTTTCCAAACCAAACGAGCCACGGGTTCGACGTCTTCGAACACACTTCTTTTGTTTCGCTTCTAATTGTGTAAAATTGAACAACGATTAATAACTACTGTCATATCTCTTCGAATAATTATTTCTAATCTTTCTAACCCATCATATTCTCCCAAATTTCTCTTTCTTATCCAAATAATGTGACTCTTACCGGTGCTCTGATGATACAAACCTGTATTGTCGTTTCGTTTTCTTTCTTTCTTCGCCCATCCAAAAATAAATTTGCAATTTGGTTGGCTATTTGAGTTTTGTCAATAGATCGATCAAAATGTGACCGACGGCAAATAGAGGTGCTCGGCAGTCAGTGTGAGCGATGCCGCTTGAGCGAGCTGCCAGCGATGTGCACATCATTGATAATTATCCGGAAAATGATACCGATCGCATTATTATGACCATTCTGCTCGTCGTGTTTCCGGTGCGTTTTATGATTTTATTTTATTTTTTGTTTAATGCAATTTTGTTTTCGCTTTTTCAAAAGATGATCTAAAGATTACTTCGAAAAAAAAACCTAAGATTTGAGAAATTTGTTCTATAAAATAGATGTTAAATTTTCAGCGACTTTGATTCGCAGGTTATCCGTACTACAGTTCGCAAATTCCCATTTTTTAAATCGAAATTTGAATTGCCGCCCTAGCAAAAATACGATGGCCTACAATTACTCAGGGTAATCATATTTGCGATGGTCACTTACTGAGTCACTTAGTCGGTTCGTCCTTCGCCTGTAGAGGCGCGAACCACAGCCTTCCAAGCTTTTCGGTCCTTGGCTTGGGTGGACCAGGGGGTGATAACGGCTCCTTCAGCAGTTCTTGTAGTGATCTCCTTCCGAAGCGAGTCCGACCATCTCATGGGAGGCCTTCTTCTTGGCCGGGTCCAATTCCACGGCCGCCACTCCGTTAGAAGAGTAGTCCATCTTCCATCTGTTCTTCTAGCAACGTGTCCAGCCCAGGTCATCTTCCTCTTCGTGATGTGGTGTAGGGGGTCCCGAAATAAATTAAATGTAAAATTGCAAAAGGACGGAAACAAAAGAAACAAAAATTATTTTTTTTCTTTTTTCTGCGTTGCCCCTTAATATTACCATCCTAAAAAATGAGCACTTTGATAAATTATGGACCATCGCACTTTTTCGAGGCGGTAATTCAAGTTCGAATTTAAACAGCGGGTATTCGAATTCCGTACTCTGGATAATCTGTGAAGCTAACTCATCGTAAATCGGGACAGGGTACTCGTTTTGTAAATAGTTTTTTCGTATTCTGTCGTTGAAAATCCTTTAAAGGTTTTTTTGATAATTTTTTCTTTCAAAATAATGTTTATGTTCGTTTTCTGAAACAAAAATTGCCGAGCAAACAGAAAATTGTTACAAGTAGTTGTATTTGTCGCCCACTTTGTTTGTTTGGAAATGAAAACAACGAAGCGTGTTTTTCATAGGCGAAAATTGTTCGTAGAGAGAAACAATTATTATCAAAAAATGATTTTTAATTTAGCCTCTTGGTGTAATGTTCAAATCGCACGGCTTCTCCAAACACGTCTTCTTCAACGTGCTCTTCTACATTCTCTTCGTAATTCCCGCCTATTTTCACGCGGTTTGGTTCTGTTTCGTGAGACAACGCAAAAATGCCATCTTCACATCGGCATTGCAAGAAAATCTCAAACTGGCCACCATTTCAGCTGCCATTAATCACAAGGATATCGAGGTTTATTGACAAAAACGGGTGCCAATTTAATAAAGTTTTACTCTTTTCCTCCTTTCTTCAATCCACTAGTTTTCGCAACATCGATTACCGATTCATGACGTTCCGCCCGATTTCGACGGCCTTTTTGCTGACGGAGTTTCAGTTTTTCCTAAAAATTAAACTGGAAAATAAAATGACAAAAAGTGGAATACCTGCAACGCCATTGCTTGTTTCTCTCGTTGTAGAATATTGCGACGTTCAAACTGTTTCCTCGTCTCATCATACTCATCCAACTTCTGCTTCACGTCTCCAAATAGCGCGTCTTTCGATGGCAATGGCGCCAATTTGCTTAGTGGCGCCACAATTGCTCCATCTTGCTGGCCCATTTCAAGAATTCCTTCAACACCACTCTGCTTCAGCTTCTCGACATCGGCCAAAGCCTGCTTTTCCAGCTCTTTGAGTTCTTTCTCAAGTTCGTCGTCATCAATATCATCGTAGTCAATTTTCATATCCAAGTTGAGCTCTTGTTTCGCCTAAATAGAGAATTTTCATATAAAAAAATGTATCAAACTCACAATTTTCTTCATGAGTGTCAATCTCTCTTCACGAAGGGCCTTTTGCTTCTTGATGAGTTCATTGTTCGCCTGATCGAGATCCTTTCGGATTGTATCATTAATGACTTTGTCGAACCATTGAATAAGAGAAGCAATTTTCTGCTGTGTGTCTTTGTACACTTTTAAAGCCTAGATTTAACTAAATTTTATGAGTTTCTATTGAAAAAATTCACTTTTTTGCACTCTGAATCATCATCAACTTTTCGAAAAGCATGCGTAACAGTGTCTTCAAGAACAGCTATTTCTTTTTCCGTTCCATACGGGAAGTCGACCTAAATTTCACCGTGTCCCACAAAATTATTGTAATTCGCAACCTTATTCAAATACATTCTACATGATTGTACATTCTGTGCGGCTGCCACAAAATTATTACGAGCCTCGGCGGCCGCAAAATATCTCGCTCTTTGATTACTGTAACAATAGGAACACTTTAATTCGGGGAATTCGCCGACAGTGCGTCTGGAAAGACGCCAAATTAGCAGTTCGCTGAATGCTTACTCTTTCTCGATGTCTTGAATGTCTTGCCACCGATTGATGCCGAACGTGAGCTGGGTTAGTGCGTGAACAAGCAACACACGTCCATTTGCCCATTTGAACATTGCCAGCGAAACACGCTGTTGCCAATCGACCATATCATCAACCTAAGTTCAACTGCGAAAAATTGAAGGAAACTGCGTAATACCTCTCCTTCCAACACATTTTCCTTTTCCGATGCATACTCCGATCCGAAAATGCCTTCGAGCATTTTGTCCTGCTCTTCATATAGCCCATTTAGATTATCAGTTTGTTGCTTATAAATCTCTTGAATTTTCACCGCATTGTCATAATTGACTCTGGCGATGTTCAACTCCTAAGCGTTCAATACTTCGATGTTCGTCAACGAATTCAAACCTTTTGGACGGTTTCCTGTCGGGCCAAGGCCTCCTCGTATTCCTTTTTTTCCTTGCTATGTCTTTCGTTCCATTGACCTTGTTGCTTCAGAAAATCTTTTACGGACGGCTGTTCAATGTTTTTCAAATCGGTTTTTTCACGATCCCTAAAGCATCATGATTAATGTTGAATAGAATTGTTATTTTTTACGTTTGTTTTTTCAATTCTTTGAGTACTGCTTCAAGCTGTTCGACCGTATTCTTAAGGTTGTCCGCATAAATCGTTTGTGATTCGAATTTCTTCAACACATTCTTCCGCTCCAGGCGATTTATGGACTTTTCGAGATTTATATAGTCCTAGGAAACATTTTTGTAATGGGATATCCATAGAAACAAGAAACAACTAAATCCCGATTTTTTTTTTAATTTTTTTAAACAATGTACAAATTAACTTACTTGAACAACTCCCTCGCTAAGTCGAATTTTTCCATCTTTTCCAATTTTGGATTGGTCTTGCGGTGAAACTTTCGCGTTACGTTTGCCGGTGCCCTCTTTCTTCTTTTTTGGCAATTCGGTGTTTTTCTCATTGCCTGTCACATTCTCGGCCCATTTCTCTGGTTCCTCCTAAAACAAACATATTTCGAACTATAAATAATTGAGGTTTATCGGCGGGAAGCAAGCAATCGTAAAGAACCTGCGGATTAAGTTCGGTAACATTGTCCGATTTCGCTTTGCGTGATGGCGAGGAGCCCATTGTAGCAAGATTTTTGAATAAAACTGAGCGGCGAACACGCAAAACAAAAGAGACGAATTTTGTGTATGAATGTGGTCATGGCAATGGGACCATGGTGACCAAGAAGAAGGGGAGGAGGAAGCCAGCGATTCTTCAGAATACTTTATGATTGGGAGAAATATACGTATTATGAAATGCGTACCCCATGAACAATATAAGAGAAAATCGCCTTAAAATCGGCTCAATAATTTTTCAATTAAATAAATATATTATTACAATTTGAAAAATTCATGGGAGAAAGTCGGATTTTTCGCTTTAATGAACTTATTAATGAAATCTAATTTGAAATGTAAATAACACATGTACTTCTTCTTACAACATTTGAAAACTGGAAAAAATGGGTAGTTTATTCCCATATTTTTAATGTTTGATGAATAGGTTCAAATGCGAAACGATGGCGAATTTTTTAGGAGAAGCTGTGCCATAAAACCCGAATAAATTTTTAATAATATCCGCGAAATGCGAAGCAACACTTTTCTCCACACCGAGAAATGACCATGCTTTGCCCAATGAGTTTTCCATCCGAAATGTCGAAAATTGACAAAATCAATAAGGGGCGGAGCTGAGGTATGACGATCGCATATCTTTTCGTAATACTGCGGCATACCTTATAATTGAGTCACTTGATTAAATGTATCATTTTTATTTTTATTTTTTATTAATATTTGCAATTTTGGAAAGAATTTATAATAAATATCAAAAGAAGGGAAAACTAAATTTCACGTATTCTATGAATGTTAACACGATAATTTTTTTAATATAGAAAAATGTTGAAATTTAATTTTCTATTGTTGAAAAGTAGTTTCTTTATAATCAATATATTCATCAAAAATGTGTTTCCAAAAAAATGTAAAAATTACATTAATTGTTTCACTGTCCTGCATTAGGAAAATGGGTAATTAAAAAAATAATATTGTGAAAAATTATATTAAATAAAAATATCAATAAATTCTGTTTAATTTTCTTTATTATCATAGAAAAATTCTTTATTTAAGAATCAAAAACCATCAAGAGAACAGCTTTTAGCATTCTTGCTTCATAAGTGACAGTCTTTTTTACTTTTGATTCAGTTGTTGCGTCCAATAATTCTTCAGGGAATGTGTAAATGTTACGTCCGTGAGCTGAAAAAAAAAAATAAATTTAAAAAATTTTATTGAATAAAAAATACCTTCGCATTTTGTTAGAAAGTCCAAAAGTTCGTGAATAACTGAATCCCGAATCACCAGCAAATGTTTAGCCATAGTTTCTAAAATTTGATTATTTAGTACTGTGATTATTATTAATATTATTTTAAAATTGTTACCAATGGTTGCAACAATACATCTTTTTGCGTAATACCAAGTGTCGACACCCAATTTCTTCTCTTGTGGTTCCAATGCTTTGATAACCCTAGTTATACCGAATTCAAAATTTCCCTGAATTTTCATTGTATTTTAATTTCGATATTTTTTTGCTAAAATTACCTTGCTGCAATACAAACTTCCAATTACCAAATTAATAATCGAGATATGATAATATTTTTCATTCGGATTCTGCTCTCTAGCTTCTTCTTCCTCCCGTTCAACTTTTCGCATCAACTCTTCAGCCTGCAATATTTAATTCAAAAAATATACAAATATTCCTTCAACATTTCTTTTTCTACTAATTAATAAAAACGTTTGGAGTGGTCTTTTCTTTTAATTTTGAAAAATATTCAAATTTCCGCCAACACTTACTTCTTCATTTTGATTTGTCATAATGTAGCAAACACATAAGTTGGCGAGAATAATCGCAGAAACATCCAATATCTGAAAATCGATGATTTTTGATTATTTTTGCACATTTTCAGACATTATCATAGTTTTTATTAACAATCGGCTCGTAAAATCCCGCAGCTTCTTTATATTTTTGTTCTTGCATAAAAATCGTGTGAGCTACGTTTAGCTTCCACGTGTCGTGCTCTCGACAATAATCAACCGAGCCGCGGAACAATCGCTCGACAGCCGTGTAGTTTCGTCGATCCCAATAAACTTTGGCATGAGCCATAAGAACAGGAAGATACCTAGAATTCGACGATTGAATTATGTGCAATAATGTGTAACAACGAACAATTCGAGCTTTTCGTCATATTCTTCGATAAGCTGGCGCATCTCCGCATCATCCTCGTTTCTCGCGTCTTTTCGCATTTGGACATCTTTTGCGACTTTGCGCAATGCATTCAAATGCTCGTTTTCCATTACTTCGAGTTTTGCAATTGCGTCATTCGGCGACGTTTGCAAATTAATCATCGCATCCAGATAATCGTATTGATACTAAAATTCGATTTCGTTTTGATACTTTGATAGTTTTTGCTCTCTTCAACTCTAAATAGTGAAGAAATGTGGCCTAGAAATTTTATTGATTGGCCTAGCAAGACGAAGAGTTTTTTTTGGGCGGATTAGTGACTTTCTCTTCTTTTCTTTTAACTGAAAAGTTGTTAATAAAAAAATTACCTACCGGAGTCAAATATTTGAATGTGAGATGCGCGTTTTCTGCGAGAACATCCGCTGCGAGGTCGTAATATTCGTGCTTGCAATAAAGAAAAAGAAGATTTGCAAATGTCTCCGGCGGGAACGGATTCTGGCTGAGTAGAAATTGAAGTTTTGCGAATCCGTCGCCGACATCCACACTTATCAGTGCTTGATTGTGCAATGTCACTGGGTCCAAATCGTGCTCGTTTCTTGGAGGCATATCGGTTAGGCATTCTTGTGCCGCTTTGTCTAGAATTCCACTTATAGCGAGAAGCAATCTCGAAACTCACTATTCTTGAGGCGGTATTCTATTGCAAATTTCAAATTAAATGCTTCAATCAGAGCTGTTTCATGTAGTGTCAACGAATTTGGCACCAAAACGACATCAATTCCTTCTGTTACCATTCCGACATTGAATTCTGGATGATCTTTAACGCCTCGATCAATAATCTCGTTTATAAATTTCAGCGCGTTCTGATAGTCCCGCTTTTTGTAATAGCATAGAGCAATCGCATATGCGATTTCGGGCATGTAGCCCGAATAAGAACTTGCTTCTTTGAACTTATCGAGAGCTCCATCATAATTTCCTTCTTTGTACTCAATGCACGCCAAATTGATGTCGACATCTTCATCTCCTTCGGGCAATTGTTCCACAAGAATTCTACAATTCACAGTATCTTCCTCTCGATACTTAATAGCGGCTTCAAGTTTGACACATTCGTTCAGCATTCCCTCATCTTCAATCTAAAATGACAATTTTTTTTCGTTCATTCCTCTGTCAAATGATAACAAACCGTTGATACAACTGCAAGTGCGTCTTGCATACGAAAAGCATTGTAAAGTGACTGTGCGTGATAAATTTTGTATTGTTGATAGTTTGGATATAAATGCGAAAGTTGCGAATAGAAATCGGCGGCTGCGGAAAAGTCTTGAGTGTGGTAATAACAGTAGGCTAACAACGATAATGCAGCACGATTCTGGAATTATCTCAAGTACGCGAATTTCATTTTTTTATTTTCTGATAATAGTGTTCATTTAATTTCTAGTTTTTTTTTTTTTCAAATTTTGCCATCTTTCTTTGAGCGATTCGTTATGAAAAAAAAAGGAAAAAATGTCTTTTTTCACAACAGAATCCATTAAATTCATTTTTTTGCAAACCTTTTGATTCAATTCATATTGATATTGTAATATTCGTATCGCCTCTCCGTATTTTAAATCCTTTATCTGAAAATTGTTATGATAAACCCTAATATGTGTTTTTTTTTAGAAAATAGCCTACCAAACCATATATAGTGCTGGTGAATTCACCATCTTTGATATTCATCACAGAATTCATCATGTTGAAATAAATAAGGCGAGGGTTCCCCAGAGGCTTTCTGCTGACGCGTTGTCATGACAACTCCCTGGCATCGAAAACGGCGGTGTAGTTGTAGGGACAAATCGACCACCCGGATTCCTTCTCGGTGCGTCATTTTAGTGTATTGTCGGCGCCGCGCGACTACGCAAAATTGGCTAATTATAAAATCAAATGGCAGCGATTTTGGCGAAAAACTAAAAATGTGATTTATGGACTAAACACAAGAAAAACTTAAAGGCGCACATCACGCTGCCGTAATTTTTTTTTTGAAAATTTATCCATTTTTCTGCAGCTACCTTGACGTCCAGAATAGTGATAACGTTTAAAAATATCGAGTTACCTGGCAAAAATCTTTAAGAAAATGGGTCGCAGGACGAAAATTCAATCGTTTTGAAATGGTGAATAATAGTATTAATAATGCTCCAGAACGTATTTTTAATCTCGAAATGACATTGCTTTTTCGGTTTTTTTTCCAAACTTGAATTTTTTTTTAATTTTCATGAATCGGGTTTTGATTTATTGCGCCATTTTTGCTTTCTATCGTGTTTAAACGCGCTCTTGTTCCGCTTATCAAAGAAACTATGCATCACCAGGTCTCAAAAATGTGATTATCGATTCATTTCGAGAAAATCGTCTCTTTTATGCAATTATATATATGTATCCAAGAGTTGAATCTTAATTAATTCTTGTGTGCTTTGCTGTGTTTTCCATTTATGGAAATACGCATTCTTTTTGGACACCTAGATTGCATCAAAGTTTTTCCAACCCCCAATATTTAGTCTTACCAATTCGTTAAATCCACACCAAGTTTTTTTTCTCGAAATCTCTGCGTTTTGTGTAAATCAATGTTAGATGAACTAATATACTAAACAAAAAATTAAAGGTTCCTCATTTTTGACGTCATCAATCATATTCCAACTTACTTTAGCTCCGATAATTGGTCGGCAGTTCAGGTGCGAACATCGCACCGTACCGTCAAGATTCTTATCGGCGGCTCATTGTGCATTTCTTAGCAGTCTCATCGTGCGAAACAGTGTTTTTTTCATGTTTGACGAAAAAATTGCAAATTTTGGGAGAAACAGTGACATAAAAACAGAAAAAATTATCTGTTTTTCTTGAAACAGTTTAATCTGTATAAAATCATATCAATTTTATAAATTAGCGCAGCCGGTCTGAAGTTCGTGTTTTTCTGAACATTCGCAACATTCCGTGCGACGCATTCATATTTTTTGAAAGTTATGCGTCAACAATAATAGAATGCTTAATCGGATAAATTCACATTTTTCCAATGCAGGCTTACGCCTTTTTTGTGAGTTTATCTCATATCCAACACGAGTGCTTTCAAATGAATGAAAAATGTTCACTGATAGCAAGATTTTATGCGAATTCCTTTGATCATCCGAATTGATAGGCATCACCAAATCTAGTTGACAGCCATTCCAGTTGGGCGAATATCTCGCCAGCGAGCCAGTCAGCCATCCAGCCAGCATTCTTATACACGTTGTATGCATTGGTTCAAACCACTGCGTCGTCTTCGTTCTCTTCAGCTGCCCGCGCAAATTCGTCGCCAAGCTGTGTCAGTCTGCGTCTCTCAATTCGACGCTCTCTCTCGACCCTCACCATCCGTAATTTTTCCCGCCTGTTTCGCGTCGACACTACTGCAAAATGCGTATATGTGCGACGAGGTATCGATACAACGTTCAAAACTCGATGCTCGATTGGTCATTTCTGATCAGCGCCCCTTTGAGTTTCATTCATGACTTCACCCTCATTTCTGCGCACCTCCTATGTGTTTTTCCTTCTACCGATAATTAATTGATCGCTGTAGCCGCTGGTTGTCTGACATTTCCGATAATTCTGATTCAAGTCATTTTTTGACAAGGTCAGATGTCAAGTTTTTGTGAACAAAGAAACAGTGATTTCGCGCTCTCGGGTAGGAACCTAAAAGGATGTTGTCCTTGATCTTGTATTAGCTGTTTGATAATAATGCATTCTAGACCAAATCCTTCATTAGAATCACGCTCCACGAGCTGTGAAATTATCGAGATGTGTCTTCGTAGATTTCGCGCACTGTCAGAGTGTCGCTTACTTTTCGTATGATTTTCCCATCGATTGCGCGAAGCACAAAAACGCGCGAAATTTAAATTTTGGATCTCATTGGAAACTTGTTTTCTTTTCATGCTCAATTTATCGTATAGATTTGATATGAAAATTGAAATCTATCTCTGATCAGTTTAAAATCTCTGATGATTTTTTCTGTCACTAAAAATTATAGCTTATTTCTACTATTTTAATAAGATTTTTTCAATGCATCGAATTGCTTAGAAAATTTGCTGGCGAATAAGTGACACGTTGAAATTTATTGCGCAAATAAAACATGTGTCCAAAGCAAAAATCGATACTCGTTTAAATATGCATTTTTGTTTCAAAAAAAAAAAAGAATTGAGATATGCTTCAATAATTTGCCAATTTTTGCTGATGATGAAAATGAAAATTTTAAACATTTTAATCATCGTTCTCTCTAATATAATATTCAATTTTTTTGGATCAATTTTACTTTTTTTTTTCGCAGTTTTCATCGCGTTGGAGAAATTGATTTTTTATTTGAAGGAATTGGTGCGATATGTCGAGGGTGTTGAACCATGTGCGTTCGGCGGAGCTCTCACCATCAAAGAGAAGAGCAACGGGAATGTCTTCGTCGACAGCTCCTGCTGCTTCTGCTTCATCATCATCATCATCTTCTTCTTCTTCTTCTTCGAGTAGCACCGTGACCCGTAAACGACGCAATGAGGCGAGCACAGCTGATTCGAAGCGCGCCAAGGAAGACGAGAAGGAGAATCTTCTTCGACAGTCTGCTTCGAAGTCGCCTGTTGAGGAGAAAAAGTCCGAACGCAAATCGCCACGAAAGCATCGCCAATCAGATCAATCGTCGGAACCGACGCCATCCCCCAGAAAAACATCAGAACCCACCGCATCCCCTAAGAAATTGTCGGAACCGACGTCTTCGCCGAAGAAAACATCTGAATTGACGCCATCACCGAGAAAAGCATCTGAATCGAAGTCATCATCAAAGAAGGCCTTGGAGGCGACGATGGCAGCGTCACGAAGGAAGCAGAACTATCCGAAGAAATTTGACCCAAAGGAAAGGGAAGCAAAATTGAAGAAGACTGGTATGATCAAGATGATTTATGAATTGGGTAATCAATGTTTCTAGATGATTTAGTGAAACTGTATATGCGTGGAGCTGCCACTAGAAGCTCCGCATTCCTGCGTCGCTCACTTAGGAAAGTTACTGCTAAGAAAAATCAGAAGAGTTTGTGTTCAACACGCCGAAGACTGAAACCGCACCAACTCAAAAAAATTAGAATTAATGCAGTAGGATAAAAAATCAATGTTCGACCGAAATTGATTATATTTTTAGCTGAAACATTCGACTAAAGCACCATTTTTTTCGCTACAATTTGAAAGAGTCATTGAATGGACACAAACTGCTGAAAGCAATTTTATCAATTGTAAAAATGAGTTTCCCTTCTGATTGACTTCGATTTTTTTTAGCTATCACCTCACATGCTATTGTTAAATTTTATGTCTCATTTGTCAGTAAAAGTGGAAACGTCTCAGTGGTACGTTAAAAACGCGATAGTAGGCTGAATTGATTTCTTTGGTTTTTTCAAGGTTGATGGTGGATTCGCTGAGTGCCCGTGCTTCAAAAGTCTCGAGGAAAAATTAACCGATTGTCAGTTATCTCGACTTGGTTTCATCAAGTTGAGGCAATTCACGCCGGACGCTGAAATGCTGCGCGATGCGAGAGAGGTCTACCTCATTTTTGTAGTTTCGCGATTCATCGAAAAAGGAATTCATGAGATGACATTGAAAGGAAGTAAGAAATGAAAAATTAGATTGTTTTTTTTTTTTTTTTTGAAAACCACTATCTCGTTTAGAACGTACACGACATATGCAGTTGAAGGCGAATGACAAGAAAAACGATGAGCCAATAGAATATGTTGAAGTCAAAAAATATGGATGTCGCAGATTGGCGTACATCGAAAGGAGAGACGCGAAACTGCGTATGAACGACGGTGTGTGCAACACGACCCTAATGTAAGGTTTTCGAAATACCCCGGGTGCACATAAGAGGGCCTTCAGGGAAGACGGCTTTCAAAACATCAATTTGGAGAGCGGAGAATGGATGACGAAATTGGAGCATTTGCGCGCTATTAATCTGCCCAATGAAAATCATTCGGTATTTTTTTGTGTCGATCTTAATCATAGAAAAATTCTTCTCATTTCTAGGACAGCTTGTATCCTCGTGTTTTGTATTCGATATTGGATCAACAACGCGATTCGACATTTGCTTCGCCGAAATCGCCACGACGTCGGCAGCACGTCAAGCCGCTGTCGGGGACGGTGAAAAAGACGTTAGTTTTGCTCAATTTCCGGTTTTGTTGATGCGAAACGACTCGATGAGCAGCATGTGCATGTCACAATTATTAACCACTCATTTCACCCATTCCTTTCACTGTCGTGATGGTTTTGGTTTTGCATTCGCGTTTTTTCAGTGAGATTGAGGGCCGAGGGCACTATGGAAACGACTTCGGCGTGGCATTGGAAGCTTCGAAGGCTATGGAGACGGATGATGGATCCGAACTCGCAATCATCTCTCTCCAAAGGTATCGTTTTTCGAAATTCTTATTACTCTTAGTTCAATGTGGTTTTTGAGTCTCGCTTATTTCCGTTTTCTTCCCAATTACATGTCTTTCTTTAAATAACACCAAAACGCATATTTTTAATATTGTATAATCGGGGGTACAGATTTTAAAGGCACATACACCTAGGGGTAGGACCTCGAATGTTTTTATTAGAAATTAACTATATTTGTGAGCATGCGCCGAGCATGCATCATCTAAAAATGCTTATACTTTACTGACGAATAAAATAAATAGAGGCAACATTTTTAAATTGCCGATTAGGTGATACTCGTTAATTATATTACCATCGCAAAAAAACGAGCCCCTTGCGTAATTATGGACCATCGCACTTTTCGAGGCGGTAATTCAAATTCGAATTTAAACTGCGGGAATTTTGATACCGTACTCTGGATAACCTGTGAAGCTAACTCACCATAAATCTTCACAAAATGCTCGTTTTTTGCGAAGGTAATATATTTGGTTGTAGAATATTTCAAAAAGAATATTTCTCTCTTTTATTTTTATTTTCTTCTTCTGCATTGTTAATTTTTTATTTCTTTGATTTTAAACTTTAAATTTATTAGATGCGATTTATACGAATTTTATTAAGATCAAGTTACCGAAAATAACAGAGACGTGGCCTAATTTGTGAATGATGCGGACTAACTTTTCACTCTCATCCACGTTAACGAAAGAATGAATCGGCCTATACGAAAATGACAAAAAAATAAATGATCAAACGCGTTATCCATTTTTTATATAGCACGAAATCAACAAATTTACTGTAATTTTTAATTCATTTCATACCTGATCAAATCGAAAATGTTTCCGCGAAAAAGCGTGAAGCGCGCCAAAAAATTTTACTCAATTTTTTGATCATACAATTCATCAATGCCACCTTTGTGAGTAAATGAAATGTTTAAAGTTTCATTTTTTTCCTCTACTTACTAGTTTTCCTGCCTAAAAACCGTTGAGAACGAAAAAATTCAATAAATATTTAATTATTCAGATTTTTATCTAGGTGAGCACATTGAGCACATGTGCTTTTGATTTACTAGAATAGGTCAAACGCAAAACTTGCAGTTAAAATATTGGGAAAAAATATAAAAAATAGACAACTTCCTGTTGATTTCGTGTGTTCTCGACAACACAATAGATAATACGATAATACGCACACTAAATGACTTCGTAAGTTTTTTATAAGACCAAATTTATCATTTTTGATTAAGTTTTAATATAACGTCAACGTTTTTTTTTTTGCTTTATCCAGCACTTTAATTTTAAACCCATTAAGCACTTAAATTATTGCCATCGTAAAAAACGAGCACCCTGGGTATTTGTGGAACATCGAATTTTTTGGGCCGGCAATTCAAATTTCAATCTAAACATTGGGACTTGGATCAAAAATCATAATAACCGGCAAACAAAACTCACCGTAAACGAACGCAGAGTGTTCGTTTTTTTTTTGCAGTTGTAACACTGTATAAACTTTTTTGTGTTATTTCAGCCGTTCCTCCGATCCGATGAAATGCCCATTCACTGGTGTAAGTTTTATAACGCATCCAGCGCTCGTTGCACATTTAGAGAGGCGATATCCATGCTTTTCGTTTTCTGTGAAGGTAAACGGGAAATGACGAATAATTTCCGCGCTTTACTTTTATAGATTTGCGTTTAAAGTAATTCCCAGATTGACTGATTTACAGAACGACGATGATTCGCCGCATCTCTTTATTCGAGAGAATGACAAATATTGTGAAATCGCTGAAAATCACGACATGACCAAACCATTCTTCTTTTTCAAACGTCGAAAGTATGAGAACATCCAAAAATTGTATAAGAATTGTTGTAGGGATAATAAGTTGAGTGGTCTGAAAGGGCATCAGTATTCTGGCGTCGATATCGCGGATGACATTGAAGAGAATGAGAAAAAAGGATTTTCGCATTATCGCTCTATCAAATATGTGGAGAGGTTTTTTTTTCGAAGAATTTGGTTTATAGCGTTGATTTTTTTTAAAGAAAAAGTGAAAATGGGACGATTGCTCATGTTCCATGCGAAAACTCACACGCTCTAAATGATATTTGGACTCGACGAATGGCGGTTTGTCGAATTGCCATCAAAATTTTGATTTTGACCCTCACAATTTCAGATGCGCGCCACTATCAAAGGCGATTTGGATGCGAGTGGCGAATTTCAGATTTATAATTTTGAGCTGACAAAAGACCGAGTCGATTTCCACAACAATCGTCTGTGCAACGCTATGACTGAACTGATGAAGCTGTCGACGAAGCCAAAGAGGGGAAAGAAGCGCGGACGAAGGCCGATGAATCAGTTTTGTTTATCGGAGACCCCGAGCACGAGCTCGAAAACTGAAACTCCTGGCGAGAAGCTTGAAACTCCTGCGGTGAACGGTGGCACGGTCGTCGATAATGAAGGCAATCCGATTCCGACGTCTTGTTTGATCATCTTTCCTTATAAGGAGCGGCTCACATATAATATTTTGCTTCGTCGCTTTTATGCCGATATTGGTTATAGAGTGGGAAACACTGGAATCGAAAGAAGATTTATACTTATGGTAGGATTTTGTGTGATATGGGAAAGACTTGAAGGAACCGATGGAAAGTTGTTGAAATCTACAATAATAGACCAATGCAGAGAAAATAAAAAACCGAAGAAAGAAGAAAATTTGAGAAAAGAGTTTACGAATGATTTCAGGCGACTATTATTAAAACCTGCGTAAAGTCTGCTGATTTCGCACGTCTTTCCCGAAACTGAAACATTTTAATTGATGTGAATTTCAGAAGCAATTCCTCGAGACCTACCATTCTTGGATCTTTGGCCGCAAATTGCAAAATATTTTTCTGAAACAGGCGCAATTGATGATGTTCACCTCACGCGAATGCGTTCCCAAATTATACACTGATTTGATTATGAAGTACAGGCAAATCAAAACCGAGCACAAATATTAGGTGTCGAGGTTTTTTGTATGTGTTTTTTTTTTTCGTTCTTTTTAGAATGATTTTGATTCGCTGTACCATTATAATATCACATTTTATGTATGGATTTCTGTTTTACTTTACAAATTCATCGATTTCTTTCAAAATATACCCTTTCCTCTTTTTTTTGTAACTTCAAGACACTCGGGTAGTTATTATTTCTTTAATCCGCAATTCTTTCGCTTTTTTTCTTCAAAACTCTCTCTTTTTGTTTAATTATTCGTATATTTCTCATTCTGTTGTAAAATTTTCATTTTTCTGTTTTCAATTTATCATTTTTGTTTTTTTTTTCTCCCGTTAATGAAAATGATTGGGTAGATTTGGTGGAATACGAATTCAAATTCGATCTTGACGATGTAGATTTTAAAAAAGTATTAGAAAATTTGTGAAGAATGAAAATGTAATCAATTTGAAAATCTACCCAACCAGTCGCAATAATCGGAAATTATTTCTCATTCAATTTTACTCTTATATATTAATTATTTTTGCATTGAATTATTCTTTTTTCTTTTTTTTTCCGTGTCCAACATCATCACGAATTCCTACCAATTCCCGTAAATAATTGTATTTGAAGCATCACGCTAAATTTTTCAAAAAAAAAATGTTGTTTTGAAGATGGCCGACATTGTAATTGACAAGCATTTTCTGACAACTCAACGATTCCCGTTCGTCTCGAGACCCGCCATGATTGCCGAATATTCGGTGACGAAAGACAGGTGGGTTTCCTGAAATGTCCGCAGATGAGAATTTATTATAGCCGAGAACTGCTCATTTCGATAATCCTCATTTGTATCCTTTTTTTTAAGGAAGCGATTCAATCAAAAATGAAAAAAAAAATTATAATTTTTCGAAAGAGTGCTGAAAAAAATGCTGATTTAGTATAATTTTTCGGCAAAAAGAATACATTTGATGAATAAATTCAGAATAAATCATGGAAATTTTAAAAAGAGAATCAGCGGCAGACAAATTCAGGAAAGACTGTAATCGAAAAACTTGAATTTAAAAAATAAAATCGCTACGGTTAAAGGCGCATTTAAATTTGTAGTCGGCGTCCGGAGACTTCTGATCGCGGGTAGCTGAATAATTTTTCTTGATGAGTACACACTTCACTTACTGAGTCGCTTAGTCGGTTCGTCCTTCGTCTGTTGAGGCGCGAACCAAAGCTTTCCAGGCTTTTCGATCCTTGGCTTAAGTGGACCACGGTGTTTTACGGACCCTCCATCAGCTGCTCTTGAGGTGATCTCCTTCCGAAGCGAGTCCGACCATCTCATGGGAGGCCTTCTTCTTGGCCGGGTCCAATTCCACTCCGTTGGAAAAGTGCGAGACCTACGCCGTTATTAACCGGGTTTTTTTTTGAGAGTTTTTTGCAAAATCGTATCATATATTCTAGATTAATTTTTTGGATTAAAATTGGTGTCAATAATCATCTCTTTCTTGAATCATCGAAACAATTTTCTTAATAAACTGCAGAGATGTGAAAATTGGAAGAATGGATGCTCGTTCATTGTACAACGATGTATTCGTTAAAAAGTCGGAGTCATTCTGCTATGATCTTGATATTGGATATGAAACATTCGATGCGAAAGAAGGCGAAGAAAAACTCGAGATTTTGTTGAAGTGGATCGAAAAAATGGCTCCAGAAGGCGGACGACTCCGAAAAGTGATTCATGAAGCCGAGTTTGTGTGCTGGCGAGGGCTCTTGACACGAATTGGGGTTACGGTATACGATTCGCAAGAATCGTGGAGATTTCGCGCGATTCGCAAGAAAGGCGTCATATTTCTTTGCGAAGAAGCCACTGAAGCCAAAATTGCGAGGTACTGTAATGTGCCTTTAAAGTGAACGCCCAACATTGTTCAGAGAGAAAAACGCAAGCGATCGCGAGAAGCACATGGCGTATTGGGGACACAAGTTCGAGCAGTATTTGACTGTGGCGGATGGACAGGAGCAACCGATCACAGATGTTCCGGTCTCGACGCGAGAGGAATTCGCGTCAGTCGTCCGAACGAGTCTTCAAGGAGCGGGTCCCGACGCGAAACACCTCGAATTGTTGTATTCGGCGGAAATCGACTGCCTTGATAGTGGTGAGCGCAATTTAATTTGAATTCGATGAACGCGTTTAAAGGCGCAATCGCTTCAAGACCTATTTAATTTCGTTGAGTCGAACAAAATTTTTTGAGACGGAAAATATGTGGAGCTGAAGACGCACAAAGGCGACCTTCAAGGATGGTTTTGGACGAGCTCGAAAAGTCTAAAATGGTGGATGCAGTCGTTTTTGGTGGCGATTGACACCATTGTGGTGGGACACCGAAACGATCATGGCCACGTGAAAAAGGTTGAGATTGAATTGAATTTTTGCGAAAAAAAAATATTGATTAAGGTGTCGAAAATGCGCGTGGAGGACCTCCAGAAACACTCGAAATGGTATGGCGGAGCATGTGTTCGGTTTGTCTCGATTGTGCTCACAACAGTTCGGGAGCAATTGGCTCAAGAGGGCTCGGCTTGTGTTGTCGAGTATAACGGCGATGCGAAGAATGGAGTCCGAGTGAGAAGAGTCTCGCCGGACACCTGTGATTTTGTGCCCGAATCGTTTTTGCAAAAATTTGTCTAACAACTAAAATTCTACTAATTTATTCAAATGAATGAATTCTTAATTTTCGGCGGGTCCTACAACGATTCACAAATCTTGTCGAAAGTTCAAGCTTGTGTGTGCAGGAAACTCGTCGTCCGCTCGAATTACGAGCCATTCAAAACGTCTGCCGGCGGACGGACACGCTTCTTTTCTCATATCTTTCTGCCTTGCGCCACCGTCCTTTTTTGCGCTGATTTCCGATTCTTGCGCATCCCAAAACATGCAATTCGATTGTCGCAATATCATGTGTTTGCTTTGACTCGTCACACCAAAATTCGGAAATAATTCGATTTCAGTCGACACCAAGTTTCGATCCTTTGCTTGACATCGCATAACGTTCTTTTCTTGACTGACTCCGACTTTAATGGTACCGATTATGAGATGAATCACACCGCCTTTTGTGGATTTTTTAGTCCACAAATCCTGATTTCGAAAATTTTCAATCCTACCGAATCAACTTGTTTTTAATCGTTAAAAACGGGGATCGATGTCCCTTATGATTTATATTTAAAAAAATAATCTGCGGACAATTTGTGATCAGCGAATTAAATAAAATTCATTTTTTTTTTCATTTGGATTTCATAAATTAAGAAGAATTAAGAATCTTAATATTCGATTGTGAAATTTTCGTATTCGTTTGAGATTTTTTCACAAATTTCATTTCTCACATTGTATTCATTGTGTATAACAGATTTTGTGGAAGAAACTACTGTTTTTTTGTTTAATCTTCATAGAATTTTTGATTTTTTTTCGCGAAAAATGCATAATTCCTGTTTTTTAAATTAAAATTCTCGATTTTTGGTTTTTGTTCGAAAAAGCCGATCTATGGAGAGCATTTTTTGGATACTCGAAGCTTTTTGGATACTGTAGCTCGCTGATACATTCAGCATTATTTCGCTTCAAGACCCAAACAGAAAAGAAATCAGCGTTGAATAATTCACGACGAGTGCACGCCTTGCCTAATTCATTTTTTTTTAGCGGGCCTCATTCCAGAGTCCAACTAACGATTCCCACCGTTTGTGCTCGAATTTCGCAGTGGCCGCAGCCGTCCGCGAATGCTTCTCCCGTCGTTTTGTTAATCGCGTTTTATTGTGTCGGAGGCGAAGCGAATGAGCGCTTCCGTCCACTATTGCGCATTCGTTGACCAAATCCGTTCCCATGCATCAATTTGCGTGCAAAACGTTCGACGTCCGTCGGGGGGCCTTCGAACTGGTCCGAAAAGACAAAAAAAGGGCAAATGCGTCGCACTTTGCGGTGAGCCGAGGATGCGGGGGCCGGTCGGCAGACCGAGCACGTCCACCATTTCTTGAGTTATGAATAAGATGACTTTTCATGGCAATAAATTTCGCGCGTGCGCCGCCCGGGGGTTCTTTTTGTGTTTCGAAAAGAAAAATCCCAACGAGTCTCAAAAACATTCATCCCATGGGGAGCCGTCGCATATCTCCGTAGCGCGCCATAGTAGAATGAGAAAAGCGGGACCACATTTATATTTGCCTATCTATATATCTCCGTTTTTTCTCTCGTTTTCTTTTTTTTTTATTTCGACTGACTCGTTTCCACTTTTTTTTGTTGAGATTTCAGGAGAATCAAAAAACGAGGCGATGTGGTGACGGTGTTGAGACGGCGAGATGTCGATGTTGGCATTCTGCGGATTATGCGCGGTTCGTACAATTTTATGAAAAGAAATGATGAACACAATTAATCAACAGAAAAAGAAATCGATTTTTAGACAATTATACAGTACGTTTCATATTTATTATGCCACTTCTTATTCATTTACTACAACTTTTTCCACCGTCAAAATTTGAAAGTTCCGATTTCAAAATTGAATTCAGCGTTTTAAATTACATATACCTACCACTATTCACATTGGTATCTGTAAAATTTGGTAATGGAAAATCTGAACATTGGTCTCTTACAACCGTTTCTATTTTATAAGGCCACCCCCAATGGAGGTTTGAAATTTTGGAATTTAAAAAAATCATTTGGAAGCACAGTTTTGGGTTGGAAATGAGAAACTCAAATTATAATATTTTTGGAATAAAAAGAACGAGCACTCTACGATGAGTTAGATTCTCAGGTTATACGTAGTACGGCACCTGACTTCTTACTGGCGAACTTGAAATTTAAATTTCTGTTCCTTAAAAATTCGATGGTCCTCAAATTCTCAAGGCCCTTTTTGTGATGGTAACAAATTTATTTTCAGATGATTCCAATTCTTTCAAATAATAAATTGTCTACTTCATATATTCAGAAATATATAGGACAGAAAATAATTTATTTTCTCAGAAATAGACGGTATATTCAATTAAGTTATGTTTTTATTTTTTTAATTTTCATTAATGAGCCACCAAAAATTCGATTAAAAAATGGCCAATCATTTTTCTTTTCAAAACAATTCAAATCAAACACCAAATTTTTAAGCACCTCTGCGATCTGTGTGAGAGAATTGTCGGATTTTTTTTCTTCGTTTAAAGGTGCAAAAAGCTGCGTTGTTTCTTCCAAACGAGACCCACTTCATTTAATATTCAGTCAAGTCAATTTATCATTTAAATCTACATTGATTTCATGAAATTGAATTCAATTATTCTAAACCATATATTACAGAAAAAAAACCTATATCATTTGAATTTTTTCCACTACAACGTTGAAATTTTTTGAAAAAAAAGTTGTGTGTCGGACCATTTTCGAAGGAAACGTCGATTTTTTAAAGAAACTTCTTTTTTTTGGATAATACGCACTTATTCCTCTTTCCCGGAAGCGACAGAATTTTTAAATTTCAAAAAATGTTTTGGTGTTTTGAAAATTTCGTCAAAAAATGTTAGAACATTCGCAAAATACGAGCCCTGCGTAGATTTACGGTGAACTTTCTTCCCACTGTTTAAATTCGAATTTGAATTGGAAAAAGTGCGATGGTCCATAAATACTGAGAGTGCTCGTTTTCTTGCGATGCCAATATTATTTTATTTTTTTTTCGAATGTCCATGGATCCTTAAAAAAAGTTGAAAAGCAATTAAGAAAAACTTGAAAAAGACAGGTCTGTATACACACGTACGCAATTTTGCACACATTTCATTTCACACCGATTAATCTCATTTTCAAAAATGATTTTGTTTCAACTTTTCTAACTGAAATGAAAAGAAAAAATCTTACGTGATCCTTGACACTTTCAGATCAAATAAAAATGTTTAAACTCTAATTAACGATTTTTCAAAAAAAAAAAACAAAATAATTTATTAAATATTTTTACTGCTACTAAATTAAAATATGAGTAGAAGCGAAAAATGCTCAAAAAAGTTTATAAAGAGAAAGAAACCAAAGTGGCGCCATAAATTTCGGCCATCTTGCTCCATCAAAATGTTGAGCTCTCGCAATATTTGACCGCTCGTTGACCTGCATATTTCTCAACGAAAGAAAAAAAAACATGTCGAGGAGCCCTAGAGCAATTTTTGTGTCGATTCATTCAATCGTTTGCCGCCATGACAGACTTGTCACGGCTTCAAAAAATGGGCGGAGTCGGTCGACTTGGCAGCATTTACTTGGCAGCGCTCATTCACACTAACCTCCTTGTTTTTTCGGCGTATCCCGACAAACAATCTATTATTATTATTACTATTATTACTATAATAACTATATTGAACGTATTAATTGTTTGGTGTAATGAGAGATGAGAATCCGAGAGAGGACGAGCTCCTCAAATCTTTTCTCGATGAGGATTTCAGGCCGATTCAATATAATTCGATTGGCGAAGTTCCAAAACCAACAATTTTTGTAAAACAATGCCAAATTACTTTTATTTTCAGTGCCTATCGCGTAATAAGAAAGCAATCGCAGTAAATGGATTTATTATTATGTTCTTAATAGGTTTCTTTAATGTTTCTCTTATTTTGACGGTCCCATGTTTTCAGTTTATACGACAATTGGCGGATTCGTTTTTCTACACTTCGAATACAATTATCAACAATTTATGAAATACAATGAAACACTTGAGAAACGGGCTTGCATTGAACATATTCTGAATCGCGACAATCGACTGCGAAACACTAGAGCTTCTGATATTGCAGCGGTTATTGCGAAGCGATGTCTTGCTGAAAAGGTAGGCAAAAAAATTTTTGCCGCCAGCAGGGGTCGAACCTGCGACCTTGGGCTTATTAGACCCACGCTCTAACCGACTGAGCTATGGCGGCTGCTGAGGGTAACGGTAGGACTGGCATTGATAAGACGGGGGACATTGAGAGACACAGAGTAATGCACTCGTTTTCAGGTCAACGACAATCGCCTGCAATGGTCATTCAAATCGGCGGCGTTATACTCTTTAGGCATCCTAACAACACTCGGTGAGCACATTTTAGCACTTGATTTCGACAAGCATGGGCATGAGCGATGAGCCCATGCTTCGAGTAAAATCCCCGGCGGAGTTGAAACAAAATTGGCGAGGAAGGAGACGAGTGAAAAAAGCAAAAACACTAGCCAAAATATCGGACAATTGTCAAAACAATTCGACAAGACTAAGCCATTTTCGCAATAAACAATGATCGCATAGTTTTGTGGTCGTCTAGAAATATTAGTGAACACGGAATCTGCAAACACGTAGACGCCAATTTGCGGAACTTTCAGGCTACGGTAAAATCGAGCCGCAAACCATCAATGGACGGATTTTTACCGTTATCTATGGGTTCGTCGGAATTCCGCTTACCGTCATCCTTTTAACAAATTTTGGACGATATTTGGAAGCGATGGCGACAAAATTAAAACGGTGGCTCACCTGTCGGGTATGCGAATTTTAATTATTTCAACAAATTACGAAAATCTGGTGACTCAAAACCAATCGGATCCGAATTAGACAATTTTCACAAACGATTATGGTTAATTCGAATGGGATCCGAAAATATTAAAAAAAAAATGAATTTTACAACCTTTCCGTAGACCAGCCGGATAGGGTTGATTCGGATCCGGTTGGTTTTGAGCTATCTCAGAATTCTGTAGAAACGACGGAAAGAAGACGACGATGATAGTGTAGCAGGAAGCACCCTCGTTTTCATTGTAGTTTTGTATTTGGTACGTAGATTTAATTAAAAAGCGGAAATATTTGCGAAATCGATTTTTGCAGGTTGTTGGAGCATTTATGATTCCACTCCTTAACGGACAACTCGATTTCTTCAATGGTATCTATTATGCATTTATTTGTCTTACTGCAATTGAGTATGGTGATATTATACCGCAAAAGTGAGTTTTTGTTTCTTTTTAATTTGTGTTTATTTTTCCAAAAATGGAGCCGTATGCACAATGCCTTTTTCCGCGGAAAATGACATCTCTTAGACACGGAATCCGTATTTCGGATTCCGACGAAAATTGCATTGTGCATACGGCCTATGATATCAATTGAAATTCTGTAAAATGAGAAATTGTGGAAAATGTGTGCGATATTGCAACTCTTGGAAATTTTAAAAAGTTTATATCAAATTCTGTTCAAATTCTTGGAATAAAAAATAAATAACACATTTTTGTATTGATGTATACTGTTATATTGCATGCGTTTGATACACAAGGAAAAAAGGTATTTCGAGAGTGAAAGAATTTTATACATCAAATTTTTATCCACAAAAAACGTCTGTCTTCGACTAAAATGTTTATGCAAAATTTATGATCATTTTCTTGCGTTTTTCTGATTTGATATTAAATATTTAATACGGTATTTGGAGAGAATTGAAAGTATAAAAAAAATGGAAGAGAATGGGTATTTTTGCAGCAATTGGTTTGTCCCGATCAGTGTTTTCTATATGTGCACCGGGCTCGCGATATCCACAATAGCTCTTGGTAACTAATCAACATCAACCGAAATTCTCGCCAATTTTCAGACATCGGCTCGATTTACGTGAGAAAATTGCATTTCATTGGCAAGAAAATCAAAAATATCGCCAATATTCGTATTTGGTTCGGCGCAAGAAAGTCAGAATTTATTATATTCATATTTCAAATGTCAATTTCAAAATTTTGCAGTCTTGAAGTTCACGAACTTATCAATGCTGTAGGCCAAAATATTGGGATTGATTCGAATGTGATTGCCGACATCGACATCGACACTTTGGTCAAGGTGTGTCATTCAGATTCTTTGGTCTCGAAACGAACATTCATTTGCAGACGGCGATTCAAGTGAAATTGGGAAGATTGGCGAGGGTTCCTCAAACTCACATGATTGTTGAGGGAATTTGGCCGCCCGAGTTAATTCCATTGTTCATCAAGGTAATCAGCCACAGTTGAAACAATGTTACAGTAATCGATTGCCATGTTTGAGCTATTATAACCATTTTTAGGATGGAGAATTTCCGTTGTATGTTGATTCCGAGCAGGATTTGGCCGGAATCGGAAAAGAAGACAAAAAACCGTCGGTCCACTTCGAGGTTTTCGTTTTTTTTTTGCCTTAAACTCTTCAAAAATAAATTTAGGATGAGCCAATGTTATCTGAAATCGAAGACACAATCGATTCGGATGTTTATGATAAATCAACGTCGCTGATGACGTCATCGCGACTTTCACCACCAATCACACGCAATTTTGCACCAAATACCGACACCACTGGTTCGTTCGATTCTTAAAAATAGAAGGTTTCGAAAATTTTAATTTTTCCAGATGATGGAGACGAATCGCCCCATTCACTTAATATTTAATCAATTTTATAATTAAAAAATATTTTGGGTGAATTTTTCGATTTTCATAAATTTATTCGCGACTGATTTTGTCTACTACAAAATGAAGCTATCCCGTCGAGACCTAATTAAAAGGAACATGAACAATTGCAAAGAAAATGAGAGAATGATTCCAAATAGACAAATTTTCAGGTTTTGTGACGTGGCACTACAAAGGTCGCGTGAGTTTTGCTAGAATTTGGCTTTTTTTTAATGGCGCCGCAATTACCATAAATTTGAAACGAAAATTTCGCGAACTGTCTTCCTTCGTTTATTATCATCTATTTTTGGAATCGCATTATTTACTCGCAAGTCGGTTTTGTGTCCGCTTGGGGAATTTGCGGAATTGTTCCTCGATTATGGGCGTGCCGTTTTTTTTGAAACATTCTTCGCCAAAAATCGAAGTTCGTTTTTTTTGCATGAGACGAACTGATTTATGTACGTGTGAAACCATCCGGGAACATTGTCACCAAACAAAATTTATAGGTTTTGGTGTCCCTTTGGCGACGCGCCGAACCTTGAGAGACTGGAAAATTGCTAATTTCGATTTGTTGCATGTTTATCGTATTTCCTAAAAGTGACCTCTACTTCATAATTGAAATTTGATTTATTGTTGGCGTTGAGGGAATTTGCAATTTGTGAGCAACCTCCGTCAGGGTCCCATTATATAGGGTCCCATAAACGGCCGCAACATTCAAACACTGTTAATTGGACACCTGCCAACAAGCATTATTGCCAAATTTATGCGAAAATTGAAACAAATATCTCTTCTCAAATCAACAAAACCCTTTATCGCTTAACGCGGCTCCTTTTATAGTCATATTTAAGAAATAAAAAAAAATTTAAATAAAATTACATATTTTTACAAGGATTGTAAAAAATGCAAATTTAAGGAAATTTTAATTTGAAAAAAAAAGTAAATTTCGTGATCCGCGTCCTTAGATCCAAAATGGAAATATCAATGAAAAATAAACTTCCAAGACACTAGTAAACATTTAAAAAATAATATTTTCCATACATTTAATTTGTTTTCTTTTCCTTACTGCTTCGTCCTACGTAAAAATAACAAAAATCAATTCTGGCCGGTGACCGTCATATCTGTTTAGGAATCTGGGGACAATTTTTTCGAATTGCAAATTGAAGAGCGCAATTTGCATATTTTTGCGATCAAAAGAACATTGCCTAATAAATTCCAAAAAGTGTCACATTGGTCTCGAAGACGATAAAAATTTGTTGATCTACCTGTCCGCCTGTAGATATCAATCATGTAGGCATGCAGTAATGGTAGCAACAACAGCCAGCTGCAGCGACATTTATACTCGAATCTGCCAATTGATAAGGCCATTCGCAACATCCGCGTTCCCATGAACCGTTTCGATCCAACAGGGGTCCTGGGGGGAGGCTTCATCCTGTCAATGGTGTTCGTTCCTTCCCAATTTACACAACAATTCACAAATGGAGGCGTTTCCCATTTTGAGGCATTCAGCCTACCTTGGGAAACTGCCAAAAAAATACTCGATGAGGTATTACAAAAGAATGCGAAAAGATGCTTATCGAGAGAGTCGGACGTGCCATCGTCGTCGTCGTCCACTCTCGATTTTTCTGCATGAAAATTGATCATGAAAACCCGCCGCTAGCATTTATGGTATTTGGCCTTGAATTTCCGACACGGTTTTTGCTATCATAATTGGAACACAATGCGATGAGATTCTTGCAGTAAAGTATTATATTTTATATATACGTATGTGTGTGTGTGGTTTTTGATTAATTCCCGCCGCCGCCGCCGCCGCCGCCGCCGCCGCAATGAGAACGCGTTTTTTCGAACCTCGAATGTCTGAGGAATTTCCGACGTCCCCTGGCCTACCGTAATCCGATTTGATCGGAAAAATAATATTAATTATTAGACAAACCAGACGAATGCAGTTGAATCTCAAATATGTTGATTTTTAGTCGATATTTCCTCATTTCGGTCGCTTCAAAAATAGCCTCCAACCATATTGTCGTAGTGATTAGCATTCGTATGGCGTCGCATTGCATGTTTCAAGGCGAAATTGCCCATTCTTTTTTTTTGAGAAAATTTGAAACGCTTCTCACACGAGAAATCAATTGAATTGCTATTCGGTATTGTTGCTGCCGACAATTTCGAGCTTCTCAAATGTCCGCAGATACTCAAAGAGCCTAGCCCGACGCGAATAGGCGCTGAACATTCCAGTCAATTTTGCACGGGTCGCTTGTCGCGCCAACAAACAAAAAAACATATTGAAACCGATTTTGAACTTTAGATGCTTATCTACAATTTTACCCCGAAACAAAAACGAACCCGTTCTCAGTCCTCATTAGGCGCTAACTAGTCAACCACTCACACACACACACCAATAGACACACAATGAATCAAATAGCATTGCTCGCGCCTTCGCGTCCAACTTTATTTACCTACAACAGTTTCGTTTGATTTATTTATTTGCCTCATTTTCCACTTCTCGGCCCGTCGGTGGCTTCTTCTGCAATTTTCCGCCCCCAACAACGTCACCTCCCTCCATAATTTTTTTTCGTGATCGCTAGTTACTCGTTGCGTTCGCGAGGAGCATGTTCACCGCCAAAAATAAATCCCCCCGCCAACCGCGCGTGTTTGTCTTTTGTCACTTTCTACTGGTTTGCCGTGTCATTTCTTTGTCACCAATTTGTTCGCCATTTCTTTCGATGGGTTTCTAATCAAATAACCTCACAGACTACTACTAGTAAGGGCGTAGTTTAGCGAGTTTTCAGAAGAGCTCGTTTCTTTCTTGTTCAAATACTCGGCTTCAGAAGCTGAAAATTCTAAAAATGTTTCAAACCAATTCCAGCATTTTTACATTTCATTTTTATTTCCTAAAAATCAATTGAAAATTTCAATAATAAAAAGGACAAATTTTTGGGTTTTCCGATTTAGCAAATATCCGATGAGCGCGATAAATATTTGTTTGTTTTTTTCAGTTCCAGAAAGTCAATCTTACCCGAGCTGCACTTCAGAAGCCCTTTCCTCGTCCAGCTCATTTTTCCCCTCGAATCTCACTTCTCTGAGATTGTTTTCTATTGTCACCATTTGTTTACTCATCGATTCGCTCCTTTCTTGGAAAACAATGAGACAAGCTTTTCAAGCTTCTTCATTCTCGTCCTCCATCATCAGCTGATTGCTTTTTTTTCTCCTCTTATCACTTGACAAATTGTTCGTCGATTTTTTCGCATTTTGTCTGGAATTTGTATTTCGGTATTTTCGACGCGATCATTTTTCATTTACCAGAACTTGTTTCCCGAATTCGCCTTCAAATATACAATTAATTGATCGTGTTTCTGGAATTTGTCTTCTCGAATTCCAAGTGGTTTCAGAATGTCTGGAATGCTGGAAAATGTATGGAATATTTCATGTCCAAACTACATCTTAAAATCATGCGCCTTTAAATATGCTCTCGATGCCTTTTATCCAATTTTTCTAATCATGTTAGCCTATTCTACAAATGCCGAGCTTCACAATTCTACATAGTAAGAGGATGAAGCTAAATCAGAGATCAATTTTGGAACCGTCGTAAAAATACCCAAATCGAATAGCTATTCAATTCTCGCATTTTTAGAAACTTTTTTTGTATCACTGACGTTTTTCTTTTCGATTTTCCAATTGAGACCCAACATTTGGATTAACCGACGCGATTCGCCACTTGTGTTTGTCGTCCGTCCGTCAAAATTTAATAACCGTATTCGTCAAGGACATTTCAGCTTTTTCGTCGGCAATGTCTGTCTCAAATTTTTTGCGCCAATTCGCCCGGCTTCCAAATATGTCTGTTTCGATTTTGGCCGTTTCATTCCGTCACAACATCGACCTATGTTCGTTGCCTCACTCGGTCCCGCCCACTTCCAAACTATTCGCCACTGAAATTTTTGGCGGTAATTGATGACTTGCAATTAAGACGACGACGACGACGACGCATTCGCCAAAGCTCCCCCTACTTATTGCTTTTTTTCCCCAATTTTCAGGACGTTGTTTCGTTGAATATTTGGCGTGTTGCTTCGGGTCACAACTGGTTTCTCGTATTCGAAGTCCAAAAGTCCGATCCGTTCACAGACAGTTCCGGCGCGAGAAAGTTGCGATTGAGCTCATCTCGAATTTCAACCTGACCGGCCGGATAAATGAGCTCTCTTTGCCGCGCCGTCTCGCCGAGCTCGTCATCGTCTAGCACCCTCCCCGTATCACATACTATTTCTCTCGCATTTATACAAAAAAAAACCGCTATAGAGTTTTTCGTTCTTAATTTGATTTTGATACTCCCCGCCACTCTACCATGAGATGTTCAAGTATCATTCTTCCAGAACCTCCCATTTTTCATTCCTGAAGTACAACCCGCTCCCCATCCTAAATGTTCCAAATATAGAAATAGTATAAAAGCAAATATTGAAGAGTATTGTCTTACAAGACATTGCAAAAACCCAACGTTTCCATATTCCATGTTTTCTTCGCATTTTTTATTTACCTATGCTAATTTTATTGACCACATAGTTAAGCATGGTTGGAATCCTTTTCGGGTCATCGTTTCCCTTATAAATACGGACCATTGAGAATCGAAACGAATTGATTGCAGGAATGCGGATCCTCGTTAACATATTCTCCGTATGCTTGTTCTTTGTCTATTCGATAGACGCTGCTGATCCGATCACCAACAATACCGAGGTATTCCGCAAAAAATGATCGACATTGTTTGGTGCATCGTTGCAGATCACCTACGATGTGATAGTTGTAGGCGCTGGATTGACTGGTCTCACAGCGGCCAGACGTATTCAGATGACTCGACCTGAGCTCAGAGTTCTGGTATTGGAGGCCCGTGGAATGGTTGGAGGAAGGATTAGGTACTCATCGATGCAGACGAGGAATGGCATCGAATTCGTCGATATAGGTGAGACTTCGAATGTCCCCCATCCCGTATTATGATTCGAAGGTTCACAATTCATTTCTCCAAACGATCAAGAGCTTTTGGAGCTTCTCAATGAGATCAATGTCACCACAACTCGACAACTGAATTGCGGTGAGAATGTGGTGTTTCAACAGGAACGGAATAAAAGGTTCAACGGCTTTGACATCGAATTGAAATGGTGATTCTGAATTCCAGACAAGCGGGATTACAAGCACAATGGCAGTCGACGCATTTCGACGACTTCTTGTCAAACGGCGAGCTTCTCGCGAATTTGACGAATGTCTCGATTACTCAGTACTCGAACACTCTGAACACTCCAGATGCGGACTCGATTAATCGACTCATGCAGGTAGACCCCCCCTCCGAATCATTTTTTGAATACCGACTACAATTCGCATATTTGTTCGAAACGTGTCACTCCCTTTAAAGAATTTCGGTCGAGTGCTATCAAGTTTCCATCTACCTTCCATTTATGAGTGACATTCGGCCGAACATCATTGGTTCGAGATTTTTGAACCTTCAAATTCAAATGTTCAAATTTTGAGATCTTTATCAAACAAACACAAATGCCATCAGACACTAATTAGTTGAATATCAGCGACTCATTTTCAATGTTTAATGTCGTTTAAAGGCGCATCATTCAGACATTCTATGATGCTCCCGGTGAGAATGTCGCTCAAGTGCAACTCGCATTGACATGCAGCAGTCAAAATTCGACGACGATTCAAATCCTTCGCAATTTTGGGCATGGAAATTCGTTGCTATCGAATGTCGGAATGAACGAAGTTGCGAGGTATTCGCCATCATCCGACGATCATCATATCAATTAGCGCTCCGCTTTTTTTCCAGGAGATTAGCTGACGGACTGCTTATCGAATACAATCAGCGTGTGGTATCGGTTAATGATGGTATGTTGTTCCGCAAAATGACAAAGAGAGAGAGAGAGAGAGAGAGAGAGAGAGAGAGAGAGATTGGATAATTGAGGAAGTCGGCAATTCAATTGCGCATAAGTCTGATCGACGGACTTTGACCTTTGCGATTGTCCGCACATGAAAATCTTTTATAATTATCTTATTGTTTCATTTTTTTTTAAATCAAACTCAATTCCGAATAATAATAATTTGACGACAGCTGCAAGTCCGTCTGTAGTCACAACGTCATCTGGAACCTTCTACACCGCCCGTCAAGTGATCGTTGCGGTTCCCGTCGCCACATTGTCCAACATTCGAATCGTTCCGCAAGTCGAGACGCCATTTGCTCAACTCATTCGTAATTCCTCTCATCGCTGTCTTGCTCAAACTTATCGAATTTCTGATTTGTAGAAAATTACTATCCAACCGGACATGCTTATTATTTCTCAATGACATTCCAAAGACCAACGTGGAGATTAAACGGGAAATCAGGACGGGTGATCTACACGTCGCAAAGAGGGCCGCTCGTTTGGCTGACAACTTTCGATACTACACTTGCTTCATCGTGCGGTATGACATTTGAAGTTTGAAACACACACACATCTAAAAAATGGTTTAAATTCGTGTTTAAAGTTCAGAAAGCTAATAGAAGCTAATATGTTCACAAAAAGAGATGAACTTTCCAGAAAGCGCTTCCAACTCGTCTTCGACACTTTGGGGAATTGCGCATTTCTCATACGAGGTTCCATTCGAGACCCGACGCTCTCAGTACACACAAGCGATCATGTACTCAATGAGATTCGCCGATTTTTCGCCGATCGATGTCTCGTAAGTGTATTCGAAAAAAAAATGGCAATCGAGTATTGAAATATCCATTTCTATTTCAGTGATGTCAGCTTTTCGAACGACGATTTGGCGCGCGGAACGATTCCCACGCTTCGTGTCAATGTTCCAGTTGAGTCGCTCAAATATTTGGACAATTTCCACACAGTTTACCAGGTTCGATTAGGGATGGCGAGGGGGCGGCGGGATTTCGAAAATATTGAAAAGAATTTGCATTTTTTTCATTATTCAATTGCAGAACGTCCACATTTCGACGGCTGATTTGGCATCAGTTTCGCTCGGAACCATGAACGGAGCGGTTCACGCCGGCCATTCCGTCGCCTACCACGTCCTCTCCGTTCTCACCGAAGCCGATTCGATGACGAACGGCGTTCTGCACGACACGCCGCTTGAAACGAGCACGCCATTCGTTTACCATACATCGTCGCATTACCCGCCATCAATGTTTGAGGTGCTCCGGTCGAACCGGAATGATTCCCCATCAAAATCGAGTCAACAAAACGGCGCGCGTTTCAAAAATGAAAAGAGGCACACGCGAAACAAATTTTGTGAACTTTAATGTAGTTTCAAATCTTACACATTTTCTTTCTTTTTTTTTTAATCTTTGAGACGTTTGAGTGTTTGTTTAGCCATGTGCGGCTGATGTCAGCGACAATTCGGCATAGTTTGTTCAGTAAAAAAATGTGTGAAATATCACATATCACGAAATAAAATGGGGAAAAATCACGCAAAATATGAACAAAGTGCTCCAAATTTCAGACGTCTTCCCCATCTGCCGAGCCAATCAGCGAATCCGCACAACATCTCAATCCGCTGCGAGACGAACAAAGCGGAACATCGACGACGTTCCGCTACGAAACTTCTTCACATTATCCATCGACACAAGCGCCAACGACAACAACGATGAAGCATTTCAGCTTTGGCAATCTTGGTAATTGTCAATATAATGAAACATCCAATTTTCTTTTCAAGACGACACCGAAAACAAAAATAACAATAATAATGCAACCGAGGTCAAAGAAGACGTAAATGTCGTCGCCTATGAAAGCATTCCTCTTGAGCAAACGCCAAGAGGAGAAGGATTTGTCTACAAGACTTCGACAGTGAATCCTCCGGTCCAGCCGATTGAAACCACCACGTTTATCCATTTCAGCAATGGAAATTTGCCGCAAAACAACATCCAACGCGGCAAGTTCTGAGAATATTTGAAACATTGAAGACAAAATATTTAGATGAGACCTCGAGAGTCGCTGAAAGTGTTCCGGTTAATCAGAACACGAATAACTTTGTATATTCGACGACGACTCACTATCCGCCATCCGCTTTAGCCGTTAATGATATTAATTTGAGAGCAACGCCGCCTCCACAGGTCATCGAGCAATTACACGATGTGTCTGATAAGGTATGAGTTTGAAATCAAAATTTTGAAATTTAATTTTTTTTTCTCAGGCGGCAAACACTTCATCAGTTGAGCTCGCTTACAATCTCAACTCTTTGGTGAACGTGCTGCTCACTGGATTGAGACTCCGCTAAATAGTATTCTGCCATTATTCGGTTTACAATTTCCCGCCGGTAATACGAGTTACAAAAAGCTTTTGAATCTTTCTCTTTTATTTTCACTTCATTTTCATAATAATTATTGTAAAAATTAAACCTTCGAAAATATATATTTGAATAAATGATCCTTTTTGATATGTTCATGATGAGTCGCTTGATTTGCAGATTTAATGGTACAGATATGAGAGTTCATCTAATTATTTCCTGTACATTCAACGACAGCAGCACTGTTTTTAATAAATTTCTGAAATGAACATGCCAATTTTTATCCAATTTCAAGACAAAAACCTTCCAGGCCAGTACTAAATCCTTTCGAAACCTCTCCGAATAAACTCTCTGACGTTGTTCGACAGTAAGCGTTCGTTCAAAACACCGATATGACTTCTGAAATAATATTTAAAGTTCTGAAGTTGCTCCATTAAAAAATCTCACTAAAGGTGCCATGTACTTCTCATTTTGCCGCCGTCTTTCTTCAAATTCCAAGGAATTGCTAGCATTTGCAGTTCTTTTTGTATTTTTAGACATCTAAATAAGAATTATTTAATAATTAAAAATAAGAGTTAATCCAAATAAGAAAACGAAACAAAAATAATTCTCTGTCGTAGAAATATTATTTTGAAACACAGGCAAAAAATTGTTTTTGAGAACGAAATATATTTAGAATTATGCACGTTTTGAATTATACAAATCGGAAATTCGAAAAAAATTATTCCGTGTGCTATTACAGATGGTGTTTGCACATAAATTGATACAGTAACCACATTTTCTCCAGTTAATTCTCGTGAGAGCCTTGCTGAGCAGAGCTGCACGGAACTTAAATTTTCTAAAAACGGAAGATGGCGCAAATACGGAACACAAAGTTAATCGAACTCGAATATTTTAAAATTAACAGTGCAAAATGTGAGATTTTCCAAGTGCTCATTCGACAAAGATCTTTTGGTCGAACAAATTTCTCCGGCTGTGCTAAAACCCCTTTTACAGGGTGGCTGAAAATTACCCGGACTATATGAAAAGCAATCTATTTCAGTGAATAATTGTTCAAACACACTGAAATTTCATATTTAGTTTATTTTTACAATAACAAACATAAATAGATTATCGGTGTCCGATTCGATCTCCGCGGTTTCTGATGACGGCGCGAAGACGCTTCGGATATGCGTCGACCGTGGCGCGCAGGTATTCCACCGACAATTTGTCCCATTCCTCGACCAGCGCTTTCTTTAGAGACTCCAAATTCGGGTGGGGCCTAGCAAGGACCTTACTCTGTAAGACCCCCCATACGGAGTAGTCCAACGAATTATGGTCGGGAGACGAGGCGGGCTATTCTGTTGACTTGATGAAGGAGGGTAAATTGTTGGCGCACCACTCCTGCGTAAACTTTGCAGTATGAGCTGGCGTCCCGTCCTGCTGAAACACCCATCGTTGTCCACCAAAGTGTTTTTGGGCCCAACGAAGCAAGTTCTTCTTCAGGATCTCATTGATATAGTAGTCCTTATCGATTTTGACACCCTTTCCCACGAAAATCAGAGGACATTTGCCATTGGAGCAGATGGCACCGAAGACCATGACGCTGACGGAGTGCGACGTACGATGAATAGTCCGGACGAGTTCTGAAGCTTCCTCGGACGTTCGGGCAAGCACTCGATGGTTTTGCGAATTGAACTCGGCCTCCACGGTGAACAGCTTCCCGTCCGAAAAGACCATCGACAGATGTTCCCCAACCCGTGCGCGCGCCAAAAGGAGTTTTGCCTTTTGGTGCCGTTTGAGCTTGTTGGATTGAGAAAGGATGACCACTTTTCTGACACAATAAGGAGTCAACTTAAGCTTCTTTTTGACAATGGTTGTCATTGAAGCTCGTGACATATTTAGGGCGGAAGCCATCTTTTTGATGCTCTGATGAGCATTTCGTCTGATTCTGTCTCGGACGATCTTAACGTTCGAAGAAGTCGTCATCGCAGTTTTTTTTCCTCTGCCTGCACGGTCCTGGATTGTGCCAAGATCCGTGAAACAAGAAATTGCATCGTAGACGGTGCTTTTCGGAATTCTCAGATGCTTCCAAATTGCATACGTGCCTATTCCTGACTTGTGTAATGCGATAATTGCGGGTCGGTTTGCATTTTGCTCCGCCATTTTGCTAAAACCGAACCAATTATCATGAAAATTTGAGAGATAGTAAAAAAAACATTGCTAATTAAAAAAAATAAAAAACATTGCGCTGAAAAAGCGCCAGTGTGCCTCGCGAAGGCTCGAAATTTTAGTCCGGGTAATTTTCAGCCACCCTGTATATTCGCTAAACGTGCTAGGTATTGGGATATATCTCAAGCGGAACACGGAATACGAAAATCGGAATTATGTGCAGCTCTGTGCTGAGTTTTCAGCTTCGAGTTCGCCTCTCGTTGCCACAATGCGCTGGGAAAGAAGCTTCTGCGATTTTCGTTATCTGAACGATAGAAAATACAGCATTTTCTCAATAAAAATCTCTAGAAAAAAAAAACTCGAAACTAATTATCTTAAGAATCCTATAATCAATGAATTTTTATTGTTGAGAAATGATAAATGTATCCAGGTGTCGTAGGATCCTGCGTTTTGTACGCAATGCTAAGAGACAGTTACCGTAATCCTCGCAGCGATTTACGGAGATTTTTTAAAAATTTTCTTTCAATTTTTTTTTGCTGAATTTTCTAATTTTCTTTAGAAATCTTATATTTAAAACCTGTAGAAACCGAGTTTAATTATTTATTTTTCAGAATATGCACTTTTCCATTTGTCCAGTTGAGTTGGGAATTATTGTAAAGATTTTGTCGCTCTAAAAATTATTTTGAAAATGAAGAATACAAAAACAAGATAATAGAAACGCATACAAAAAGCAAAACACGATTAAATAATTTTGTTAACGACAAAAATCATTTTTTTTTATCTGCTGTTTTTACCAAAAAATAATATCGTTTAAAAGTGCTTATTCTGCTAAATAAATTATTAAACTCGGTTTCTGCAAAATTTAAATAACAAAATTTCGAAGGAAAATACGAAAATTGGGCGAAAAATAAAAAAAAATCTAATATGCGAAATTAAAAAAATAAGTCTCCCGTAAATCGCTGCGAGGATTACGGTAACTGTCTCTTAGCATTGCGTACAAAACGCAGGATCCCACGATACCTGGATACATTTGTCATTTTTCAACAATACAAAAAATTACTTCTTCAATACTTTGCGTAATAATCTTAATATCCTCTCATTTACGAATAGAAGTTCCCATTGGCATTCCCTCACGAAATGTTGGGATTTTTTTTTAAATTCTGAATTAACAAGATTCAGAAGTTGAAAATAAGGGGATATCTGTAACAATAAAAAATATTTCACGTAAATGTAATAATTTCAGCGTTTATTTCATCAATACAAAAAAATCTCAACATCACAAGCTACCCGTATTTCAGAAAGAATTAAAACTTTGAAAGTTCAAAAACGAATCTAACTAAATACAAAAAAATAAACTAGAAATCTACATTGCGAAATTCAATAATTGTTTCCCAAATTTCTTCCATTTATTCAAGTTTGTGTTCACCGTTTTTTCCTTCTTCTTTTTCTGCTTTTCCTCCGTGCATCTTCCATCCACACACGATCCCCAATAGCAAATCGGATAATTCTCAAATCCGTCGCATCGCCCGTTTCGTCGTACTTTGCTCACACAAACTGGCGGCTCTTCATCGACATTCGGAACAAAACAGAATAAATATTCCGAATTGCAATCTTGATTGTCTCGCGTGCAACTGGGTCTCGGCGCGAACTCGTACATATAATCCGTGTAGCCGTTCGACAAGGCGTCCGAGTTGCGAAGCGGCTGCAGAAGAGGCATCTCATTTTCGAAGAAATGCCAAAACGGGAAGCAACGGTCGTCGCTTTTCGGATATTCTGTTTCGCGTTCAATTCGCGTCTGAAAAAAAAGAAGTCGCGCCAATGATTGAATTCATTCCCTCTCATATGTACATACATACCTGTTTGTTTTGACGCCACGCTTCAAATATCCAGTCAATCATCGAATGATGATAAACGAAAACGATGTCATTGGAAGACGAATACGATTTGCTCATATCTCCGTCTGAAATTGAAATCATTTCAATTGTGAATTTTGGAAAAAAAATCGACTCACTGACAAAAAAGTGAACATAATCATGAGAAAACTCGAGCATTCTTGCATCCAGCGTGTGATTCATTGGGCAGGTCTCAAAACGACAAAATTCATCGAAACAGTTTCATAAAATCGGTCTACCGTAAGTGGTAATGTCGTGCCAAGAACCATATTGATGTCTGGATTGTTGATAATCCAATCCACTCTCGGATTGTTCAGCACTTCGCCGGATTCGTCGTAATCGAATTTGCGTAGAATCTGTGATCGACCTTCCATCGTTTCCCAATTATGATACGGACCATTCTTCACGAATCCATCGTCGTCTACCTTGAAATTTAAGATCAATTTCAGAAGATCCCCCGAAAAATCGCACCTCTCCCAAAAAAATTTCGCTGAAAATGATCGATTCTTTTGGGTCGGGAAGCAATGAATCCAGCGTCGAATCCCAATATGGAATCCCAAAATCGGGATCTGGTAGATATTCGCGTAGAACAATTTCGAGTCTCTTCAGAAATTCGCGATGCCATATGGTGAATGCGGGACCCGAATGAACGCCCGAATATTTGTGGACGCGTCCGATTCGATTGTACAGTCCACTCGATTTCATCACATTCCAAGCTCCCTGAAGAATTTATTTTGTGGAACAATAAATAAATAAAATATTCCCGATTAGTTTGATTCAATTTGTGAAAAATGGCAAATGTTTTAGCAATTGCTCTCTTTCTCTCTCTCTCTCTCTCTCACTTTCTCTCTCTCTCTCTCTCTCTCTCTCTCTTTGTCATTTTGCAGACTCGTTCGCAACCTCGACTGAGCCACGACAAGCATTGAACAGACCTTGAGCAGATTTTGTATTCTTATAACAGTTTACTGGAAGCCTGCGCAAACTCTGCACGACTTTCCCCGAGAATACCTCAATCATTTTGCGTTCTTCGTTCGAAAGCGCCCGTAATTCTTTTCGTACAGCTCGCTGAAGAGGCCTTCCGTTTGGCAGAACGCACTCATCATTGAACACTTTCCCTGAAAACCGGCGATTGTGTGATTGGTTTGAACCGTTTACCGGAAAAGAATGTGCTCTCGAGAAATGATTTTCCGGTATTTATAATGGACGGCTTTCAACAAACCACCCCCGAGATTTTAGTTTACCATTATTTTCAAAAAAATATATTGTTTGAATCATTTTAGTTAACGAGAATTGATGAATTCGAATTATGACATCGCGATTTTACGGGGAATTTTAGAAAATTCATGAGAAATTCTCGATGGTCTTACAGAAAAAAAATCCGCCGAGAAAATGCCGGAAATCTTCGGGAATTTCGTCGAAAAATGTGTTGAAAATTGTCGAAATTTTTAGGGAAGGGCTTTTCCGGAAAAATTCCCGCTCGGGATCACCCATTCATCGGGAACCTTTGAAATATCCGCAAACGCATGTTCGATTCAGACAATGCAGATATTTTGCTTCGCGCTCGGACCAATCGGGCGCAATGAACACGTCATTCTCCGGCACAAAATGCTTTCCGAATGCCGAATGCTCTTTCTCGGAGGCTTTCACCTGAAAACGAGGATGTTGCAATTTACTGAAACTCAAAATCTTGGAAAAATTTGGGAAAATTGATTATCACGGATGCAAACGTGCTCTATCGAACTCAAGGTTTAATTTCAAATTGTGGTGAAGAATAGAATGCGTTGATGTGCACCCACCCTTTCATGATCATAATGCATGTGTTTGAACCACGGCTGCTCGAACCGTTCATAATAAGTTCGATTGCCAATAGTGTATTTGGTTACTGTTACATAGCCAAATATAGGGGACAAGTAGACTAGAAGTACAAGTAGCCGTCGAGGCATTCGCTGAAATTTGATAGAATTGTTGACTTCCGGACGAATAGTGCGCAGGCCACGCCCATTTCCAGACCATTCGGCACTCATAAAATGTGATGTCTTACAGGTATTCGTCTTATTATTATTATTATTATTATATTATTTGACATATAATATATTCTGCTTCCGATTGCATAATGATGATCTTCTGCCGCCGCCGCCGCCGCGCTCCGGAAAGAAGCGGTGGAATGGCAGAAAAAGTGGGGAAGAGAAATAAACGCGCATGGACGGATGAGACATGATTCATTCATTCATATTCAAACTGTCAACGTAGCAAAACGAGTTTCAGAAGCGATACTGTAGAAGAAGTAGGAAGTAGTAGCGGTAGTAGTAGTAGTAGTACAAGGAGTAGTCGACGGGAAAATGAGTTGATTGAGAGCGATGTGTCAATAAAGCAGAATTTAATTAAAATTAATTAAAGCAAAAATGCCTTGACCGAAACGTTGAAATTCATTAAAATTGATATATTAGGGGCAAGATTATATTATTCCTCATTTTTTTCTTCAAATTTTCTTTTCAGACGTTCAAAGTCATGCGTATTTCCAAGTGTTATCATCGTTCTCAGCAATTTATTTCTCGATTTCATGACTTGATATTTTACTGGTTCATAGATGCTTCTTTTATCATTTCCTGATTTTTTCGAAAATTTGTTTTCTCGAAAAACGTCGAAATAAAAACAAAGAAGCGTGAGGAATGTGAAAAATTGACTAAAAGAAATGATTTTTCTTAAAAGGGTCCTAATTCGTCGTATATCACAATCTGAAAAACAGAACAAAAATCGAAATTCCTGTTTGAACTTCGTCAAATAATCCAAAATGTTTTCCAATTTTCTTCGCTGAATACAATCGATTTGTTCAGTTGATCATCTCAATTCATCAAATTCTATATTTTGGCAATCAATTTACGAAAATTAAAATAAAAATTTGACAAAATGACGCGTTTTTAATAGATTGTGAAATGAGCGAGTATCGTATTATGTTATAACATATCCATAGATAGAAATTGTTTCAAAATTTTTGAAAATTTCAAATCCCGAATTTTATATGATAATTTTCGAGAAATTCCAAACAATTCTTTAGAAACATTTCAATCTTTTATAAATTTTTCAATAGCGATAAAATAATTGCAATCTATTATAGGTTGCAGTGGGTCCGCAGCAAATATAAATAAAAATTTCGATAGAAGATAGATTGTCATTGATTGTTTTATTAATTTGAAATTCTTGTAAACCAGATAAGAAAAAACGTTAAATTTTTCAAAAAAGAAAAGTATGATAGAAAAAGCTAAAAAAAAACCCGTTCAGTCATAAAAAATTATGCAATTTTATTCGCGCGGTCTTAAATTTCATTAAACTATCGTAAAAAAAAGAAAAGCAGAAGTGATTGAAATTTGAGAAGTGAAAAAAGGGAAGTGAAATCATCTAACACCAGTCAATCGAAATCAATGATTGATAATCCGTGGTAGAAACGAACGAAAAAATTAAACTTCAAACATTTTTTTATCAAAAAGACGCGCAGTGATAACACCAAAAATTATTTTGAATTGGCTAAACAAAAAAACGACGAACTTTTTAAACACTTTATTTCCCCGATGTTAATTCGAATCACAATTGATGCAATAATATTTTTTTTAATTCGAGTAAAAAAGAAACCAACCAATCCCAGAGTTTTTAATTATTAAATTTTTAAATGTTAATTATTTCCACCAAACCACGAAGATGAAATTTTGTCGTAAAATGCGCTAAGTGTCGGTGTACTCTTCGATGATCCTGAAAAATAAAAATCCTCGTAAACCCCCCAAATTTTTCAATTTCTCACCTTGTTGGTGCGGATTTGCCAACAATTTGTTCATTTTATTTCTTCCTGATTTTTTCAAATCACCACTCATCTGAAAAAAGGTAATAATAGTCGAAAGAGCTAACTGAGCGTCTACCACAGCTCTATCCAATCTCGGAATCATCGGAATTCTCGAAGGCTGCTGAATATGAACGACAAGGTCTTGCACCTTTGAATACGACGGTGGCGGCTGAACATCCTTCGTCGGCAGGCTGTCAACAAGAAGCGGAGCAAAGAGGATCTGTAGAAGAAACACGTTGACGGAAAAATACACGAGACCCTCTTTTTAACAATCACAAAAAATATACTCTTATCAAACAATGATAACAATGCAACAAAATTCGACGTTCAGCTATGCAAACAATGAATGAAAAACATGCATTTTTCAAAAAAAAAAGTATCCTAAATTTTTTTTAATTTTCTCTTCAAAACAGATCCAATATAACATATTTCATGCAAAACTACATATTTGTTCATTTTTATCTAATTTTGTTTCTGTTTCTTTTCGTTTTCCGCTAAGGAAATTTTCATCGCCGATAATTTTCGCACCTGTGTTCTCATATAACAAAGTTTGACATTGCTCGAAATCAGTGGCGAAAGCAATGAAACATCGAACGGGTCCAGGTGTGACTCAACAATTTCGCACAACTTTCTCATTCTGCAAATAATATTAAATGAATCATTCGGCTCCTTTTTTTTCATGCGTTGGGCGAAATTAACCTGTCTCCGGGGAACATCGCGCTAATCAATTGGAAGTCGAACAAAATCTGGAGAGTCGTTCGCGTCGTCAATTGCCACGATTCGTTGATCTCTTCGATGCGATCCGAGAATATTTTCGCGAATCGTTCAGATATCTACAAAATGTGCCCAAAAATGGCGAGTGAACGCAAGAAAAACGACGAAAAAAAAACCTCGGCCGACACCTGCTTGCGAATCTTTTTCGTCAACAAATGCGCAATTGTAGCATCCGACAATTTCGTGCAAATCTCGAATAATACTCCATAGATGGCCGATGAAAGCGCCAAAGGCACTTCAACATTGCCGACGTCGGTCATTTCAACTGTTTGGAATTCCTTTAAAAAAATAATAATTCGATTGAAACCAATAAAACTAGGCATATCAATTATTCTACCGTAACCAGTCGAAGAGCATACATGCCGCCTTCAAACGCTTCCAAGTATTCAGCAAGGGTTGTCGTCGAAATACATTCGTTAGCAATCAGACGGCAATATTCACTGAAAATTTTAGACGTGTTCTTGTGAAATCCTACTGTAAACGATGGTACTGTAGTTTCGGAAATGCACACAACTACAGTGTTCTGTAGCACAATTGCGGACTTCATTTTAGAATTTTCCACTTTAGTATTTTTTTTCGTCGTTTTTACCGTATCGATCGCTTCATGTATTTATTTTTGTTGTAAAGAATTGTAACAAAAAATTATAAAATCCATTGTTTGTTAATTTTAAAACTTCAAATTTATAATTATTAGAAAAAATTGCCAATTTTAGGATTTCAATTTGTTTTCAAAGAAAACGTTTAACAGTGAAAATTGAGTTTTCAGAGGTTCCCTCGCATCGGAATAATAACAATAGTAATAATAAAGCGTTGAGCGCGCCGCTTTTTCTCATGGGCCCGGCCCCTTCCGTCTAATTCCCATAATCGGCAGCGGATCGACGAGGTACGCCTTTGATATGTCGTCAAGCCGCTATTCAACTAATGATAAGCCGAGCCCTGTGCCGCTGCCGCCGACGGCCCAACCAGCAGCAGTAAGGGGCCGTTGTGGCACGCGTTTCCATGGCGAGCCAAAACGAGAGGCGGCATGAGCCGTCGTTGTCGTCGAGAGCAGTCATCGCCGCCTCCTGATTAGGCGATTTGTGCCCGTGCTACATGCCGCTGCGAGAGAATGCTAACGCTGGCGGCTAGTTGAGACACGGCCCACCGAAACACAACGCAACACGCGCACGGCACCTTTTATCAATTCAATTTCACCACTACACTGATTACAGCCGAGGAGGAGAGATGGAGAGAGAGAGCAACCGACAAGGAGCCGGAGAAACGACGAGCGCCGCCGTGTTATTCTTCATCGCCGCCCCTCGACGGCCCATAAAGATCCTTTCGTTATCCAGCGTTATCAGCCCTGCGCTGCCGAACGTCCTCGAAATTTATTTCGCTTTCAAAAAATCCCTATTGTCCGACTAGCTGGAAATTCAAATCAATTTTTGAATTTCTACCGAAAATCCCGCAACACTTACTGTTAAAGCGACCAAGAAACTTCAGAAAAAAAGCACACGTCGTTTTCCCATGACATGACATTTTCAAAGTTCATCGGAAACAATGCCCGTCGATTCGGTTCCATAGCTGTTTGACGTCATGATTCCCAGGCAGTTTATGGACGGATCGACGACGCCGAAATACCATTAACGAATGGTCCGTCGTCGCCGATCGAAAAGCATCATATTACGACTTTCACATATAAACCCTATCGCTTTATTCAGAATTATGCTAGTTTTAATGTGTTGCACTGTAAAGTTTGGACTTCCAAAATCGGACCATCATTCTCACAAAGCTTCATAAAACCCAAATACAAACTGCAATAAGGAGGGACATATTTTCTTGATTTTTTGTACAATTTTAAAGCATGTTTTTGTTTTGTTTTTTTTTGTTCTTAGGGCTTTCCTAGAGTAATCCTTTTTTGTCCGAAGCTTGAAACCTTTTTCATCCCCCGTTCCGAAAAAGCGGCAGCCGCGTGACACGTTCTTCGTCCCTTTGTTCCAATTCCTTCGAAAGGATCCTTCGTACAATAAGGGTCCCCATGACTGCCGATTCCATCGCAATTTTCCTAGTTGTCCGGTTCGTTGCCTGTTTGTGTGTGTGTGTGTGTATCGGGGTGTTGTGTGTGTGTGTGTACATTTTGCGAAGCGCGCTCTCGTTTCCCGCCGCGCTATTTTCCATTTTTGTCGTCTCGCCCACACACTACCATCGGCCCTTGAGGTCCGTAAGAGGGCTGTGGCGACGAACCAGTCCGTCGTCGAACTATCGCGCCCGTGCCTTGCAGACACTGTGCACGTGGTGGAGAGGTCCGTTCGAAGAGGGAAGGGCGCCGCGGGCGGGCGGGCGGGAGCGCGCACGCCCGCACGCGCTGACTTCGTTTCGTTTTCGCGCGACACAACACAAAATACCTTTCAATGATTTTTTTTTCGCGTGTTGCAAATAGCGAAACGGACCCGGAGACACAGCAGCCGAACAATAACGAGTCAGGCGGCCCACATCGCGCAATACCATCGCAACATTTCGAATTCGACGTTTTTTTTTTCGCGGTTTCCAATTTTCCATTGTTGAAGAAAACTTGATCGAACAAGTTAGAATGTTTGTTTGAGCAAATCGCACAATTCTCATTGGGAGTCTAGGTTTTTCGTAAAAATCAGTCAGCAATTAACGGGTGCCCATTAGACGACGGACAGTTAGGTGTAAAAGGCGCGTTCGTAACAACTAAATGAAAATTTTCGACGTTTCAAGCATGATTGCGATAATATGGTGATGGTCCATGTTACGAGATAAAAACTCGTTAATTTAAGAAATGATCAATTTTCCCAAAAATCGATTTTTAATATCTTGAAGATTAAGCGGGCACTTAATCTTTCATTTATGAAGCTTAAATCCTATATAATGATTCCGATTCACGTCACCTCGCACTTCTGATCCAATTACTAAAATTGTCTAACAGAAAACTTCCAAATCGTTTCAACTATCAAATTATGCCTGATTCGATTACCCACGTGGGCCAATGCACTTGACACCACCGAGGGCACCGGCGCCACGAATCCACATCGATGCATGTATATATATATATATATGCGTTTCGGTAGAACGAATGAACCATCACCGCCCGTATACAAACAATTTCGGCGGCCGCTGGCTGACGAAGAGCGAGTGTGTTAGGGGCCGGTCTGGCCGCCGATCATCGGCGGTCCGTCCGCTCTCGATGGGGGCGAAAATCGAGAATCGCGACATACACACACACATGAGGAAAAAAAAATGAAAATGCGACGAAGCGACGACACGACGATGCAAAGAATGGTTCTCAGCCACTCCAAAATCGAAAAACTCTCTCTTGTGTGTCTATCGCGCGCACAGTAGGCACCACTCGTCGCCTATTTTTTCCCAGTGCCCATTCCGCAAAATTCGTATCAAGGTCCCGAAATTGCGAAATTGCGCGGTAACCCCATGACTAACTCGTGCCTCACAATTACAATCTTCTATTTGAACCTCGGCGCACGGTATCGTCTCAATCAATTAATCGTTATTCCACGGAGTCCTTTAAAAAAAAATATAGTAATCAAGGTTCAAATCCCTCAGTCAAATCGTCATCTGTTAATTTCCATCAAATCTCCACTTTAAACAATCAATCACATTGGAAAAAAACAAGTATACCATTATAATTTTAGTAGATTTCCATTAAATTCCCTTTAACCACACATGGCAGCCGAAAATATCAAGTAGGTGGAGCTTGGCGCGAATCCAAAGCAGTCGCGACACAATAGTGACTATTTCATATTTTCAAACAAAAGGAAACCTTTTATTAGCGCAACGTGTAAAATGCCTAATTTCGAGATTCCCACGATTTTTTGATTACACATGCCGTGCCGGTGTTCCATATTTTTACTCATAGCAGCTGGTGCGAATTTCTTCATAGAAAATACTATCGGAAACCATTAGTAAGACCCGTTCATCAAAAAAAGAACGTAAAACTTATATTGAAGAAGAACATCTCAAAAAACAGACTCATCTCCATGAGCCCAGGTCATCGGACCATTATTCCCGATAAAAGCGCATCGATTCAATCCTCTTCCCCAAAAAAATGGCACCGAACAACAAACAAAAAGGCAGCCAAAAAATATTGGGCGAGGTGTTTTATCTATCATAAACATCGATCGAGGTGGGACGGCGGCGAGCGTCCCGCCGATGCGGGCGGCCCCAGGCAGCATCGTACAGGACCATCTCGACACTCCGCCTTATCAGCACCATTCTATATCAATTTCCACCCATCTTCTCCCATATCGCCGCCTGTCTCGCGTTTCCCGAAGCAAAAAAAACCGTCTCGGCAGCACCAGCCGCCGCCGGACGGCCGGCTGGCTGTTCGCAACGCATTTTTTTGTCGTCGTTTGCGAATTTGTTGCGATCCTTCAAAGCTCACATGTGTTGCGTGCGGTCAGCACCGTCGCCATTCATTTTCGAGCTTGTCAACGCGTGCGCGCGAGCCTGGTCCAAAACACCAACTTTCCACACATTTCGTCGCGGATCCACGCGCCGCACACGTGAACTTTGAGGTCGTCGTCGACGGTGGCTTATTTTTTTTTTCTTTTGACTCGTCAATTTCAACGTGTCGTCGTCAAACAGTTCGGGAAGGAGGGGTTTGGCCCGTTTAGTACCCAATAAACCCGCAATTTTCGTGATAAATTTTGACCATTAAACGTTCGTTTTGGCTTCTTCATCTTCATCGCCTTCATTCCCTTCGGTACGTCTTTTTTTTCTTTGACACGAGCTAAAAGTGTGGACTGAAAGCGCACAACTAGTTTTCGTCGGCCGTAAATGGTTATGGGACCACTCCTGTTTCCGAACCCATACCGTCAAACAATTAAGCGGCGCCCAATGTATACCGCAACACACACACACACACACACACACAAATCGAATCGCAAGCACTGAAATAGAGTGATCGGCAAAAGTGGTTGAGTGAGTGAAACACCGGCGAGGAGAGACCGTCAATCGAGAGACAACAAGTGAGTGTTAGTGCGCGGAGGCATCCCACCAGCCCAGTCAGCCGACTGTCTTCAATGGTCTCTCTCGTTTTAGTGTCTATAGGCGACTGTGTGTGTGTGTTGTTGTGTGGCCCCGTTTAGTCAATCCCGCGCAGCACTCGCTCCCGCCAAATAGTTCCCATAATACAATGCGTGCCCCGAGGCGATCGAGAGGGGACGACAACAGAAACCGCCCCGGTCGGACGGTTCGTCGCATGGATGGGGACTCTTCATTTTCCGTTTCGTTCATCTCGGGTCCCCGCCCACCCCCGTCGTTCAAATTTCGCCCCACAAACCAATTGAAGGCCGAAAAGAACCCTTTCGCCGCGATCGCGTTCCCTATCTTTACAACTTCTTCGATTCATTCCAATTCCTATTTCCATTTTTGCGCCTTCTTCCATTTACCGTCTTCGTTTTTTTTCCATCTTTCACCTTCATCCATCGCAAATATCATTATTACAACGTTTTTAGGTGATCAAAACCGAAACCATGGACATGCTTGATACATTTTTTGCCAATACCGCACACATTATCAACAATATCACGCCGAAGACAGAAAGTCCTAGTGAGGTATGAGATCTTGACTGAACATTTTTTTACGAAAATGTCGTTTTTTTGTAATCTCAAACTACTTTAGAAAAATGACTTGACATTTTATTTTATCCTAATTTGAAAGTTCAAATTTTTTAAGTTTCTAATTTTGCGGACCATTTAGATGTAATATTTCAGACTAGGGATGAGGATGAGCTCGAAGACGCGATACACAGTGATGATGATATGAAAATCGATTTATCGTCGATTATATCAACCAGCGCCTTTAATTCGTTTAGCACCGCCATCTATAATATGAGCAATGGCGGGAGTGGGCGATTTCCCGCCTCAACATCAACGAGCACACTGTCGGCGAGTCAACTGGGATGTACAGGGACCGGTGGTGGTCCGATTCGCAAAATTCCCGGCACACGACCTGAGCGGGGCAAGTTCACGATTCTCGATGATGATAATGTGGCGACACCTGAAGAGGTGCTCGATGTCGAGTTCACCATCGAGTACCTGCAGAAAATTTTCAGCGATCCAAAACTCGGGTATTAGTCTTCTAGGCGTCACGTTTTGCTTAACGTTTCCAGTTTTCAGCATTCAATTTCTTGCCCGTTATGGCCTCATTCCGAATACGAGGGTGTGTCGCGTCGAAAACTGCCCCAAAGACCAACTGATGAGTCTAATCAAGCACGCCAATGGTTTCGTGGTAAGACCTACTTCGTTTTCATTACGAGTAAAACGAACGCGATCCCAATTTAGTGGCGATGTCGATCGTGTCGAAAACGTCGCGAAAAGCGTATCATTACGAAAATCTCCGTCTACGAGGGCACCTTTTTGTTCTATTCGAGAATGCCACTCAACAAGGTAATCCATCTCAAATCGTCTTGGTCGAATTTACATAATTCTGTTGCAGTTTTTCATTTTCATGCTAGTCTGGTGCGAAAATCCCGGTTTGAGCATCACCGAGTACAACAAACTAATGGGTGAGAATCGACTAGTCGAGGAAACAATCTACAATACAATTGGATTCATGCGCGACATTATCCAAAATTGGTAATAGTGAATGTCGAAATACTTATTGAATAATTGCGTCAAATTAAGGTGCGAAACGATCATGGCCTCCGATTCGCCGATCGGCGGCACCGGCAAGCACGTCGAAATCATCGAAACGATGTGCACCGAGCATTTGTCGAACAAATCGCGAAATCGCCGTACCCGACATTATATTAGCCGGACCGTGTTCGTATGTCTCGAAGATAATACGCTCGCCTACGTTGATTACACATTGGTAAGTGGAAACTCCCGTGGAAATTAGCTAATTGGATTACGTCGATAATTTTTTAGACGAATAGAGATCACCTTGAAAGGGCCGTCAAAGAAAAAGTGGCGCCTGGAAGTACGGTAATCATGAAGGACACCTATTTGGAAAAATTTGGTGATTTGGAATTGGTAACGCACAAATATAAGTTGTTGCTATTGAAATTTCGATTCGATTTTCTAGCTCGATGAGATTCTCCGCACCGAATACATTGTGTCATCGATAGCCGATGCATGGCCCGATTTCGACAGCGAAGAGCGCGAGCGGCAATATCTCAAAACCGAAATGAATAATGTGCCGAATGCCGCTCAAGAACCGTACGCCTACGAGTACTTCTTCCGTCGTTGCTTCCGAGAGAAATGCTTTAACCATTTATTGCGCGTCATCCGGCTACTCTACGCCAAGTGAATACAGGGAAATCAATAAGAAATCAACGATTCGATAAAATAATTCAATTAATAATAATAAGGATAATAATTGTTAATAATAATAATAATAATAGTAATAATAATTCCATCCTCCGCTTCTAGTCATTCCCATCTACATTATACAATCTGATTTACTTGTTGGTCCTTCTTTTTTGTTCGATTAACTAAACATTGCTTGCCTCTGGTATTTCTTTTTGTTTTTCATTCTTTCATCATCTCCCATCTAGTTTTTTTTTATCACCCCCAGAAACCACTGCATAGAATATCTCGAAACATCTCACAAGGGTGCCCAACCCGGCCGTCTCCCACAACTGTGATTACTGTATTTCCTTGTTTTTCGCATATTTAATATGTTCCCGTGCACATATTGTATTAGTTGTTTGTTAACTAATAACATGGAAATAAATCAAAAATTGAGACACACCTCAAATTCTGCTCGATGACGACATGAAGGCGATGATTGAGATTCGATATTCGCTGCGAGTCCTTATCGAGAAGGAGACAGACAAGCGATGTCTCAGAATGGACGATCGTAATGGCAAGACGAGCGCGCGACAGACATCGTGACGCCCGTGTCGACGAACAAAGCTCACTATCGCCGGTCTCGCTGAGAGGCTCGCATAGTCTGAAATTAAGGCAGCTGATAAGAATTTGTAATTTTCTTCATGCGACAATTTTTGCTGAATTTTTGGGACAACGCTGTTACCAAAATTGCGCCTCGACCCACCTTGAGAAGCAGAGTACCCATTAATTACCGCAGACCATTATTATTCGAAACAAAAAAAAATCGGCTTATAAATTCCGATTTTGAAAAAAAAATGCCCTGATCGGTGGCTATAAGACTCAAATGCGTTCGCGAGAGCTTACGTTTTTTTTAAAGGTTTGCGTTCTAAAAAAAGCGGCTGGTAGTCCCTTTTTTTTGGGAAACACTATATTTTAATTTCGCGATTGAAGGGTGAGTTTATTCACACATTTCATGGAAACTTTTGATATTCGAATAAATAATTAATATAATAAAAAATTGAACAAAAACAAACTCGAAAAATGGTGATTTTCAATAAAATTTGAGGAGCTTTCTAAATGCGAAAATATTTTTAGATACGGTAATGAAGGGCGCACGCCGTTTTTGCGCTGAGTCTCGCAGCGGCCAATACTGGCAGCCATTAAAAAATAAATTAGTTACCAGAATTTTTCGCTGCAAGACCGTGTAGTTCAGACGCGTTGCGCTTCATGTTTGTATTAAAAAGAATTTAGAGAAAATAAACGGGTATTCTCCGTTCTTGATTATAAAATGTCAGCAGATTGGGTGTTTTTGAATTCAGTTTAGTTTCGAAAGAAATTGGAAAACAAGCAAAATTAAAAGGACGAATTGAAACATTATTAATATGAGAGCGTGCGATTGAGAGAGCTGCTTTTTAGAAGTAAACTATCATACCTTAAAAGCAATTGATTGACATTTGTTGCCATCGTCTCTTTCAGTGAATTCGCTGTTGCTATATCTGCCATTGGCACACAGATATTCTCAAACTGCTGGCATTTCTCGTTGATAATTTCCAATGAAGCCCACAATTCTTTTACGCATCTAAATTAAAATTATTTGGAAGGTTGTATGTATTGTCATATGTCTTATGATTTTCAATTATGAAAAGGTCTTCTTCAAAAGCAGAAGCCAGCGTTAGCACCCGATTTTACAATAGCCGACGACAATATTAAAAAATTACTTGAACAACTGCGTTGAGATTCCGATATGCGATTGAGATTCTGGCCGATATGTCCGCTCATCGAAAAGCGACGACGACGGACCATCATTCGTTGATTCGATTTTCAGTTTCGCTGATTTTTCAATGTTCTCGATCATTTGTACCATGAGAGCCTAATAAACGGGAAAATGAAACAATATAAAAATTCTAAACTACTTTTGATTTTTCGACAACGACGTTTTGTAGAAGTTTATCGTAGACATTTTTAGCAGGTCCGATACGAGGCCAATCCTGAGAAAAAAAATTGTAAATAACAGACATATGATCTTCCTGAATGAGGGCAAATGCCAAATATGCAAACATTTCTATTAAAAACATTATCACAAAATGGAAAATTTTTGCTTAAATGTATAACGTCAAAGATTTTCGTTAAAAAAACACGAAAAAAACGAGAAAAGCTACAGTACGACCGACAAACTTTGACTAGCAGTGAAAATAATCTTAAACGAGCAGTCAACCGGGAAATTCAAAAATTATAACACATTTCTGGTGTAGTTGCTCACGAGCTCATTCAAATTTGTGTTTTTCGAGTTTTTCTTTCGACTTTCACTTAATACTTCAACAAAAATTTAAAGTAAAAGAATCTAAAAAGGCTGTTGGTTGTTCATTTCCAAAAAAAGAGATTATTTTTATTCAAAAATTACCTGTTTCAGAGAGTTTGTGATTGCTTGAAGAAGCTCAACGATTTCATCTAAATCATCAAAATATTCACAAACTTCCGCGACAACGCGATGAGTCATTGCGCATGTCCTAAAATGAAACATTTTCACAAAACTTATGCATTTTTCTCTCACTTTTCAATCCATTCTGCACATTTATCTCCAATCACTTGCAAGCCGATGGCATTCGACGATCCCCGCCCACAACATTTCTCTCTCAATTGTCTCCAGAATTTCTCGACTTCTTCGTTTATGGTTTTTTCGAAAGAAAAAGCTTGATCAGCACACATATCACGTATGAGCTCTACAAATATTCAATTATGAGCCATATTAGGAAACTAATGATTCAACCAGAACGATATTGTCCATTGCACACTGATTGGATAGCATGTTGCAGTTCGCCGTGCACAAAAAGTTCTTCAACAACAGAAAGCGTCTTTTTCATCTCATCAACTATCGTGAGAATCGTCGCCGAATCGTCGATTAATTGTCCAATATATGCCTAAAAAACGAAATTTTTAGGCAAACAAAAGATTTCAATCATCAATTCTTACAAATCGCTTCTCCAAGTACAAATCAAGCAATTGGCTAATATCTTTCGTTTGTAGAATCGCTATCGCCGCCAGCTGATTAGTCGCCCAATCCGATCGCGAAATATCACATAACGAGTCAATATTGTACGATTCGAGTTCGCTTCTTGTTGCCACAATGCGTTGGGTGAAAGCTTTCGCTATTCTCGAAATCTGAACGATAGAAAATAAAAATTTGCTCGAAAAAAATCTAAAGAAACGCTAAAACTCGAAACCAATTTTCATAACCCTATAATTAATGAATTTTACTCTTTCTTTTTCAATGATTTGAATGGCATTAACATACCATTGGCGATGAATGATTGCTAATTAACTGCTTCTGAAAATGCTCTACCAAACACAATCCAATGGCATCATCGAGAGGCTCACCATCTAAAAAGTATATTATGTCAATTATATAAGCTAATACTTTTACCATCAGATCCAATATTGGAAAGCAAATAATTTACTGCGAAAAAGTGTTCACCAGCTCGTTGTTCATCACGCGAACCAGTTCTATAAAAGGAATAATGAAAAATCGCAAATATTTCGGTTCTTACGTGAGAATTTTAATCATAAATATCAAAATTAGCGTGATAAATTGAAAAAAAAAATTAAATTTGCTCATTTCTATTGAATGTTGTTTGAAGTATATGCACAAGAGTCAAAATGATCACAGAATTGATAGCAATTTTTATATGGGCAGGTTTTTCAAAGAAGAAAGAAGAAATTCAGAAAATGAAGCTAAAATTTCAGCAGTTGTCGTCATGTGCTGTTCGAAATCTTCTAAAAACATTGCTGAAGACAACAAAATCAATTTGCAGGAAAATATAAATAATTAGTGAGAATCAGAATCCAAATAACCGGTAATTCAGAAGAAGGTGCGAATGTTTTCATTGAATTTCGTTCAATTAAGAGCTCAACCTGGTACGGCTCACAAATTTGAGGCAAACCAACGATCGAATGCGAATGTTGAGAAAACACAGGAGACTGATTTGAAATCGAATGCAAAAACGGTACAATTGGTGAAAGCGACGTCGAAAACTGGATTGGATAAATCAAAAGAAAAAATTCAAACATTGCATGCTAAATCGTATACATTTTTTTTAATTTCAGTTTAAACATTTCTTTCAGACTTGATAAATCGAAAGAGCCAATTTGTGAGAAAGAGGTCTCGGCACGATCTCCGAGGGTAACAATATCTAACTAATTTTCAATTTTTCATTTGTTTCTTCCAGAAATCTTGTATTCATTGGTCCGGAAAGATCCAACGAAAACCGATTTCAATGGCTGATGAAACACAAAGCAGTCATGAGGATACACCAACAAAATAAAAAATTATAAATTCTCCATCGCCAAACAAAACGAGCACAATGATTCATTGTGGAAACTCAGAATAAAAAAAGATAACCTCAAACTCGAGGTTCCGTCGAAACTGCTTATACGGCATTAATTATGGGTCTAATATTAGTATGAACCAGATGAAATTTTTAAAAATCAACTTTTAAAAATATTCGAATGAAATTAGTTTTTTTTTTAAGATTTTTCTGTGATATTTGCGTCACGGTGTTTTCACACATTTTCGCTCGCTACCATTTATTTATATTTTTCTGATTTTTTTTAAACCTCAAATGTTAATAAATTCTTGGAAACTTTTGAGTTTGGGTGGTATTTTTAAGCATTATGAAGGGTACCGTACTACGGATACCCTGAGAATCAAACCCGTCGTAAATCTGCGCAGGTTGTTCGTTTTTTTTTTGGAATTAAATATATTAAAATACCTAATATGGGATGTTTGATAGGATATTCTCGTGTTCGCAATATAATTAGCAAGTTTTTCAGCCAATGCGCAAACGTGTCGAACTTCAGAAGAGGCTTCGAGAACATCGCGATAACGTCTTCCAACCATTTCACGCAGACTTTCACGTTTTCCTTCCATCTCTTTCCTGATTGATAATTAACATTTTTTCCCCCGAAAAAGAAAAACACTCAAGTCTTACTCGAGATTCTGTTGGATGTTCTCCAACTGTTCCACCGTCAGATCCTTCATCAATCGATCGACATCCATCTGAGACAACTTCCAATTCAAAAGAGAATTCAATTCGACATGTATCGAAGATATTCGAATGAAAGAACATGTAAAGAAATTTTAGAAAAACAATTTGTACACAAATTTATTGAAATAAATAAAAAGAAAGGTGTGTCGAAAATCGAGGGAAACAGTATATAAGTTGATAAATGTCGAATTTTTAGTCATAAATAAATTAAAAAGTAAACTTTAAAACAAGAAACGGGGAGAAAATTTAAAAAAAAAAAACATCGTATTTTTGAAGCACATGCTTTAAAAATGAGAACGAATGTTATTTGGCTTTAAAATGACAAGCAGAAAGCCTGAAACAAGGTTCATACATAAAAGCCGATTTTTTCATAGGTTTACCGGAATATTTAAAGACCCAAAGCTTTTGCCAAGCTACCTCCCTTCTCAGCACCACCTGACCCCTTCTTTATCTTGTTCACGTCAAGAGTTCCTAGTGGGGTTCCGAAGAATTTCAAATCTACGAGCTCAGTGACCTGAAGTAAAAAATTTTCATAAAAACATTATTTTGTTTAAACTCAAACCTCTCCGCCTTCCTGATTGTTCTCGATGAAGAGTTGAATGTTCTGAACATTCTGGAACTTGACGAATCTCAACGGCATAATTTGCCCATCGCCTTGGTTGGCGGTCTCGTTGTATTCAAGAGTCTGAATCGGCTCTAGAGCCATTGCCGCATCAAAATCAAGAGTTTTCGGCATATTCGAAAACACTTTGACTTTTTTCGGTGCTCTTCCACCATTTCCCTTGATTAAAATCGAGTGCACCTTGACCGGTTGAATGAAAGCAATCGAGATGATGAGTTGCTCATCGCAATCCGATTTCAAATTACAGTTTCCATCCAAGAACCGTTCAATTGGAGTATCATCGTCGCCATTGAGACATTCGATTTGATGTTTGTCGATGGCACTGTTCAATTCGCTCTGAAAATAAATGTATTTTATGCGGATAATCTCTATCTACCTGTCCATGGACCAGTGAGGGAGTGCTCTTAAATTCAGCGTAGCGAGCAACGAGATCACCTAATGCTTCAGCGTCAGCGCCTTTAATAGTATCCATACGAACTCTGAAAAACGATAGCATTTTGAAATAAACAATAACCTTCAATCAAACCCATTCATGAAGGCCATGAACGTTGGGATGCTGGCAATCCCAAGAGAAGCCGAAGTTTCTGAAAAAAGTCATCGAAAGGATAAACCAGAAAATTGAAAAATTTATTACCTTCACACTTGTTCGTGTTAACTTTAATGAAAGTCGCATTGGGGAACTTGTTTGAAAGCTCTTCAAATACCGGAGCCATCATTTTACATGGCCCGCACCTAAAAATGAATTTAAAATCGCTAATAAAGTTCGAATTATTAATATACCAATCGGCATAAAAATCCACGAAGAGCACTCCTTGAATGGCTTTTGCAAATTGAAACTTGTAATCATTATCATCTTTCACTTCAATCACCGGCATGATTTCAACTGAAAATGCAGAATTCTTGAGAAAAACGGAAATTAATGCGTGGCAGACAAATGTGGCCGCAGAATTGTCATCACCATCATCCGACCGCGGCCATATTTGCTATAGAGCGGCTTTCCGACACGTTAAACGTTTGGTGACATTTTGAAATCGAGAATCGAGGGTGTGATGAAACGAATGAAGAAAGACTATACATTCAAAGCCTGTTTCATTTAAATACGAAACTCAGAAAATGGTTCGAACCATCGTTCTCGTTTTTAATACTTCATTTCTATGGAAATCCAGAAAATTAACAAAAAATATCTGTAGGTGACCGAAACCTGAACTTCATGGATCTGCGTAGAACAAAATTGAAATAACATTTATTCGAGTAAAATTCCAAATTGTCGTTATTCACGCAGTTTGTGAGTATTTCTCGACAAGAGTTGCAAGTTTTCCAGCATTTGCGCCTGAGAAGTTATCAACCTTGGCACTGAAAAATTGGGAGTCAGAGTTAGATTTTAAAAAAATATATATATATAAATATATCTCACCCCTTCTTGAAAAAGAGGAATGTTGGCATTGATGAAACTTTATACTTCTCGCAAACTCCTAAATAAAAACCACTTATTTGGTCATTGTGAATTTATTTATAACCAGCATACCCTCACATTCGTCAACATCGACTTTGAGGAAAACTACATCGGTAAACATGTTCGAAAGTTCTTCGAACGTTGGAGCAATCATTTTGCATGGTCCACACCTAAAACTTGCAACATTTAACACATTTATTTTGCATTGAAATACCAGGTAGCGGTGAAGTCGACAACAATAAGCTTATCGCCAGCATTTTTGAACTTGACATCAAAGTCGCCGTCGTCCTTAATAGCGATCACGGGCATCTAAATTTTAAAAATGGAGTTGTTGCGAAATATGAAAATGGAACGCTGCGAAACACGAGGCAAATAAAGTTGTTTGTCATCAATTGAAATGCACGTCCACGGCCACGGGCGTAACGTCCGGTCATAAGCAAATATATATATATATATATATATGGTTAAAACATTTTTTTAAATAGATTTTGCGCCGAAATGTTGAGTGAACGCGGACGATACCCGTGATTATGGTGTGAAAAGTGATCACCAACGTCAAACGACTTGACGAAATAAAAAATTATTGACTTTGGGCGAATGCAGAGAAGTACGTGAAACTGCGTACATTGCATTATAGTGTACGCGCATTTATTCAGTCAACGATAAATTGTGAGTAATGATACGTCATTGTGACAACTTCTCCAGTTATCAAAACTGTTCAGAGAATCAGAAAGAATCCAGAAAGAAGAATGTAAAAAATGAATGGTTAAAAATTTGAAATATTTTTAAACTAAAATAAATAATTTTTATGAGAAGTCGGTCAGACTTGTGTTTGGCATATGCCGGGCCAAATTACTGTAGGATTGCGGTACCTATCTAACACCGAATAATGATCGTATAAATACTTTATCGGGTTGAGCCGATCAGGTCCAAACTTTTCGTTCGAAAGTGTGCAATAAAAAAAGTGTGAAAGTGTGCAATTATTCAAAGTGCTCGTTTTTTTTTGCGATGATAACATATGAATTTTTAACAAGCGCTATATTTATATCCCACTGATGCCGAGGTTATGGGCCCTTTTTTTCAAACCTGTCCGCGTATTGAAATCACCGGAAGCCAACAAAAGATTTTTGAGGAAAAACGTTTACTTCTTGATTTTAGCCAGTTATTTTTTCTTTGATTTGAAAAGATCAAAAATCTCGTGTAAAAAATGCGTTTGTTGACTACAAAACTTTTTTATTTGAAAAAAATGTTTCTTTCAACTCTCTAGTTTTTCAATTTTTTCTCGTTGCATTCTGGTTCCACTAAATACTTTGGGATCACTATAAAATATAGCGAATGAGATTGATATGTACACATTTCGATAAACAATCATTCAGATGGCCATTATAACCATTGATAGCGATGATGCATTCAACGCCAAGATGAGCAGTGCAGGCGATGTGGTTCTCGTTATTTTCTTCACCGCTGTATGGTTAGTTGATTATTCTAATAATTATATGTATTGCCGAGGACGGACAAATTTAGGGGAGCGTTGCTTATTATTCAAATTCAAATTTTGGCGCCATGGTCTTCTTATAATCATTTTCGATTTGATCTAGTATGAAATGCATTCAAAATTACAGTAGTTATCAAAGGCGCATGCGGAAATTTGTTGATTTCGCTCTAAAATGCGTTGGATCATTCAAATTTGTCAAATTCGTTCGTCTTTGACAACATAAAAATATGAATTTGATAGGGCTGGACCAAGTAGACTAATGAAACCACATGTTGAAAAGATGTCCGAACAATACCCAGACATCACCTTCCTGGAAATCGATACTGATGCCTGTCCAAGTAAGTCCATTCAACCACTTAAAGAGCATGACAAATGCGAACATATTTCGACTTGGAATTTCAGATACTGCACATGAGTATGGTGTTCGAGCATTACCACAATTCGATTTTTTTAAAAACGGGTTTGTCTCCAATACGTCGAGTTGTCATCCGCAAATTTCTCGCCACCACTGACAATTCGTTTCAAATCGAAGACGCACAAATTCGGAAAGAATGCGAGTGCGTTCGAATCGAATTGCCAAGAATTTTGAAGCTAAACCGGTCGATTTTGTGGCCGAAATTTATCGTATTCGATTCGAAACAAATTATTTAAAAAATATTTTGTGTGCGAGACCAAAAAAAATATTTTGTGTGCGACGAACATTTTATTATTTTCAGAGTTCACTTCGATCAAGTTCTTGGTGCTAATATACCATCACTTAATATTGCACTGGAAAAAGCTCATCATAAAACCTAATTTCTCGCGTTTCAACTAATTTCGACTCTGATTTAATATGTTTTATTTAAAATCATTTTTTCAACTTTCAGAGTTTCGTATTTTTTACTAGTACTTCAATAAAAATGTTACGTTTACGTTGACGCGTCGATTATAAACGTTTATTTTTATTTATCTTATAGTACCGGGTGAGGGGTTACTATGGTTCCTAATAGTAACTCACAGCCCTTGCTTCCACTATCTTCTCGTAAAGCCATAGAATACTTTATTCGAATAAGATATGAATAGGAGTGGGAAGAGTAGAATGAAATTGGTCCCGGGACCTGGCCAGTTGTATCGTCGATGGGCGGAGTCTATCGGCCCTTATGTAACAATAGCAAAACAATAATAGGTAACCAAACTCGGTGATGAAAAATAAATGTAGAACTGATTTAACAATCGCTGACAATAATTATGGAAAAGACAAATCTTCTTGAGTATGACTTGTCGATTTGATAGATCACATTTATCGTAGACGTCGGATCGAAACGTACAATCGGCTTTCTATTTTCTGACACGGTCCCACTTCGTCTACTTGCAATGGTCGTATTTAGTTTGTGGCAATCACTTTTCCCACCTTCCAACTTCACGAGTTAACAATGTATTTTCACTGTAACTTTATCACCGTTCTGAAATACTGTTTCGACAAGCTCCTTCGCGCTATCTAACAGATTTGCTCCGTTTTGAAATATGGCCGTCAAAATATGGCCTAGTTCGGTGGAGCGTTTTTGTTGCACTCGTTATTTCATATTTTTGCTAATTTTCCCCCGTTTTTATTTAAATCTGAAATAAGGAGAAATTAAATGCTATTACATAAATTCGCATTCACATATGTAGCCGGAAGATCGTTCTCAAGTTGTGCAAAATGGGCAGCGAGATTCTCGCGAGAAAGTATTCGAGACAGATTGCGTCAGCAGGAGCTTCGTGAACTCGCCAAAAATATCGGGCAGCAAGCACCACGACTAAGTGATGCGATTCCAGTAAGGCCAGTTTCACACTTAGCAAAGGTTTGAATGTTTTTTTTTTAGATGAAAATGTTTAATAAATAAAGTTGAGGCTTTGAAATTCACAGTTTTTACCGGAGTTTCGTCGTTCACAGTCGCTATTGTAGCCGAAATATTGTCAAGGAAAAATCAGGAAAATTCGCTCTACACAAAAGTAATTTCTAAAAGTCGTTAGATTTGAAACTTGTTCTTTTTTTTTAAAGTTTAAAACCGCATTTACCTTTCCCGATGGCACGGAATTGCGGTTTCAGCACAAAGACTCAATTAAAGATTGGACATTAACGAAGGGAGAGAAACAAGTCGCTTTTCTAGTCGGTTTAAATGTATTGGTATGTCTTTTATTATATTTTGAAACATGGGCACAAAATACATCAACAACGAGAGTACTTTTGATTTCAATCATGACCGTAAAAATAGCCAAAAATATCAATGAAAAATAGCTAATTTCCTTGAATTTTGATAAGGTCTTTTCATTTTATTACCGAAAAAAATGCATTTTTTTTTTGATTTATTTAAGGTATTTTTGTTGTGGCGGGTAAAGAAGCTCACGCCTCTAATGCAGCAATACTTCACAAACAGTTTTGCGTCAAAATCATTATGTGCTCCGATGATTCTCAGCACATTTTCCCATCATTCTTTCATTCATCTAGCATTGAATATGTAAGTGATTTACTGTTCTTTTCAACAAAAAAAAAACACAATTCTCTTCATTTTGTCAGGTACGTGACGACAACCTTCGCCAGTGTTCTAATCGACAAATTTCTTGATGTCCAGCAATTTTGGGCATTCTATTTCACCGCCGCGTCTATTTCATCCCTCTTAAGTTTGACCGAGAAGGCATTGACGAGGAGTCCTGTTCGAGCTCTTGGAGCTAGTGGGGCGATTCTAGCGATGCTGACTTACACATGCATGATGATCCCGGAGGGAAGAGTTTCTATCATTTTTGTGCCGAACTTTGATTTCACTGCACAAAATGCTGTATATGGAATTATTGCATTTGATCTATTGGGACTTTTATTCAGGTTTGTAGTTTTTTGAAGAAAATTCTTTATAAGCAAATTTTAAATTAGTTATATGCAGATTTTGAAGAAAATCTCAACTAGCCGGTTAAAACTAACTTTTGCAGAATTTGTATAGGGGATATTTAGTTTCAATAGTTTTTTTTTCGGTTTTCCAGTTTTTCCCCCCAGAAATCTGCATACATAGCTTTATAGAGCGTGTTCGTTGTGGAAAAAGACAAAAATATACAATATATATATTTTTTTCTTATAACGGAATCGCTCATTAATAAGAGCAGAGCAATATAAACAATAGGGTCTTTTTTGTTTCTTTTTTCTCTGTCAAGTGCTTCACTTCTTTTTCGAATGCAAAAATAAATATTAAAAAAAAACTTGCTGTGAGCTAATTTAGCCTCCCTTGTCATTCAGCCAACTCGCTCTTTGAACCCCATGAGACTTGTTCAGCTGTTTTATTGCTCAAGACGTTTTCAGATTCCGGATGTTCGACCATGCGGCGCATTTGGGCGGCTCGCTGTTCGGCGTCTTCTATGCACTGTACGGCCAACATTGGATCTGGACGCAGTACGGTGAAATAATTGAGCAATTCATGAGAAAACAATGAAATACGAGTATCGAGTTTATTAATAAATACAATTGTTTATTGTTCGACGGCGTATCTCTCAAAAAATTGCTTCATCGTTTCCTCATCAGGTTCTTCGATCCTCTCAATCTCATTTCTGAAACACCAACGATAATCCATAGATTATCAAAGGAGAATTATACCCGTCATCCATTACAATGACTGTTGGCGCTTTCTTGATATTGAAGGCCTCTCCGACTACTGCAAAAAATGTGGTAGAGGCAGATAAGAATCAAAGAGAGAGGTGGGGAGATGGGTAACCTTTTAAGTAAAAAAAATACTAAAATAAAAAAGAACAAAAATTCTATGTGAATTCGTCACTGAAAAATCGATTGCGATGTAAACAAAATGTGTCTTTTCGGCAAATAAAATTCATAGTCCGAATTGAGCGACATTGTCATTTATAGAAATTCGTATTTCAATTTTTTGATTTTTTTGTTTCACATACCAATGCAGCTCTTTTAGGCAATCACTACCATACAAAGAAGGCGTTAAAATTCGAAATTAAATTGAAAATAACATTGCGGACTTTTGCATTTAATTCGACGACAATACATATGTTGGTTATTTTTCAATCGATTTTCTCTTCAACGAATTCACGTGGAATTTGTTTTTTTTTTTAATTTCTTTTCTAGTTTTCATCATTTTTTGATATCTTTAAAATGCCCCCACCCACTTTTTTTTTTAAAAATAAAACTTACATAAATCATCACTGTATACTTCGTAGGTGTAAATGATTGCAGATTGTTGGTATTTTTGGCAGAGATCTTCGAAAACTGGCTGAATCTTCTGGCATTTCTCTCCGCGATTCAAATAAAAGTACAGAATTACGCGTTTGCCGATACCGTAGTCGGATTTCGCAATGAAATCCTCATCGTCGACACAATTGTAAACGACCATTCTGGCTGGAAAAAAAAACTGAGAATGAGCCGAATTTGGGCAGAAAATTTTTGCTTGCAACAAGGAGAAATGAGCAACGAGAAAAAGGAAGTGTGTGAGGCAATTGCTCTCACTTTTTTGTTAGGAATGCACATACATACACATCTCTTATTAAATGGAAAATCTTGTTGAGGAAAATTCTCAGAAAAAAATATCCAAAAAAATACACATTCATGCTGATGCTAGAAATATGACAAATAAGTAAATTGAGATGAATGGCTATACATACATGGAAACCAAATAAGGATTTCTGAATAGGCGGAGCCCCGCATTTTTCCTTTGGAGCACAACTTTCTTATTTGGGAATTGACTGCACTCAAGCGAACTCGAATTCTCAATCTTGTTGGTCCTGCCTTTTTATATTCCTAGAAATCGAAGGATTTCGTGAGAAATTCTATCCGAAAGGCAGTTTTCAATGTTTAAATAATTAAAAATTCCGCAAAAACACGTCATGTGAAATTTGAATATAAAAACTTTAAATGTTTATTATTGAAGTAAAAAAAGGAAAATCTTAAAATGCGTATTTGAGTGCCTTTGAAACACAAATTATCAAGGAAAATGAAGCATTTAGAAATTAAAGTTGAGAATATTTTTTGCAAGTGGATAAAAACGTTAAAATAAAAAAAAACTCAATTTAAAATGTTTGAATGTGTTGAAATCTGTCGTCAAATGACTAACTCGTCCAAAGTGATTCTTCTTTTTCTAGTCGCATCAGCGCAAAGGAAAAAAAAAAAAACATTTAGTGGGTTTGCCTTCGGTATTCGTTATCATTCAGTTCGCGATCAATCAACGAAATAAATATTTATTTCGCCTTCCAAACACTTGGTAGTTATGTCAAAAATAGCGATCAACGCGGTTCACGTGAATTCGACGAAGTTGAAGAAGATCAAAAAATGAACATCAGTAAATGACGTCGTTTATCAGTGAGAAACTGAAAAGGGATCAATTTGACCCAAAAATGTCAAGTGATAGATGAAGTCTGAACGAAAGTTTAAAGGTGCATTCAATTCAAGCTGAAAAATGCTACCGCGATTGTATTCCCGAAAAAAGATCGTCGTTATTTGGCGCACACACGTTCGATATCCGAGTGGGCCAAAAAATTTTGTCCGCAGCAGAAGCTCGAAATTTTGCCAGGAAAAAGACTCTGTCGTGTCAGGTTAATCCAATTTGAGTCAGAATATCTCTCGAAAACTTGTCGTCATTATCTTATCCTTGCTTACATTGTTTGTTATTGAGGGTCCCATTAAAGGCACATACGACCTCTGCACGTATTTTTCTGAAATCATCGTATAAAAGGCTTCAAATGATCACATACTTTTTTTTTTCGTTGTTCTCACAAGGTGACACACTCATTTTCAGAATATTCCGTCATTTGAAGATTAGATTAAAAATGATGTGTTTGTTCAAAGCCCATTTTCCAAGAAATTTCAAGTGTGAGAAAAAAATAATATTAGGAATGTTCTTGGCAAAAAAAGAATGTTGGAATTCAGAAGAATGACCTGAGTATTCAAATAAACCGATTCCTCTTTCTATATTATATATAGTATATATGGTAGCGGTGTAATTTATGCGGAACGTGTAAATGTGCTAATAAGGAATGATTAAAATGACCGCCAAAGAATCACGTATGCCGAATATTGATTATATGACTTGTAGTTGGCGTGATTTGTAGTAGGCCACACAATACGCTGGAGCTACTACGCTTATCATTTGTTTTTGTGGATTCTGAAAAAAATTAGAGATTTTTTTATCAAATAATTTCTCAATAGGCTCGGCAAATCACATCGGATTCCCACGCGGAAGGGATTTCTGCAACTGGGAAAAGAATAAAACATCGATTAAAAGTGGATGAAAAATAGTTCAGACTATCTATAGAAGTATCTATTTAGCATCCATTTTTAAACAATGTTTTGCCCTTTCCAAGTTTCAGTGTATAGAAAAAATTGACGAAAATCGCACTATCTTGGTCGTATTTCATTTGTATATAATTGCGTTCGGTAAATGTTCGGATAAGGTATGATTAGATGATTCGGATCCAATTCGAAATTTCTTGTATCCGATTTTTTGTATTATTTCGTGTCCGATGGGTTCTGCGTTACCAGGACGGAAAACCGGTTTTTAATTTATCAATACTTTGTTGCGAATCCATTGGCATCAATAACCGCTTGGCATCTGCGAGGCATCGACTCGATAATTGCCGAAATTTTGATTTTCGGCAAATTACCGAATTGCCGAAATTTCCGATTGCCGCACAGCCCTGGCATCGAGTCCAAGAGGGTGTGGATCACTGCATCGGAATGGCACTCCATGTGGCTTCGAGTTGAGCGAACTTCTCGTCGGCGATTGATGCTCGGAGCACGTCCGACGTTTGCCAATGCCCAAGGTCTCATTGTGGTTTCCAGGATATTCTTGTACTGGTCCATGATTCCATTTACACGTCGGAGCGGTCTCATGGCGGTGTCGGAGAAGCAGTCCCAGACCCTGCAAGATGCTTCACCGTTCGAAGGTGGTACTTTGGCATGAATCTGGCTCCGATAGGTCGTCGAATCCACTTGATTTCATCACTTCCGAACAAGTCGAACTTCGATTCATCGCTCCAGATGTGTTTGGCCCATTCACATCGTCCCCAGTTCAGATGATCCTTGCACCATGCCACCCTCGTCTGGACATCTGCTGAAGTCCGTCTAGGATCTTATCTTGAAGCCCGACAGATGTTCCGATCTTGGAGCCTAGTAGTTTTGCAAGGTCTACCATGACATTTCTTAACAAAAATGCAGCCCAATAGATTAGAATTTTCCAGAACGATTAAAAAATTATACATTTTGTCTTAATCGTTGCAAAACTTTTTGGATTCCTCTTCGGGAGCACAGGAACTGCTGAGCCAGAAGGCTTCTGGACGACCCAGTCTTATGACCGTTGACGATCGCTTTTTGAACGTCCGCCGTGAAATTTTTCTTTCCAGAAGTTTGAAAAATTTCTAAAAACATGTTTCTAGTTCAAATTTCAAATGAAGAAATTTTTATGGACAAAGTTTGAAAAAAATGAAAAATTGGTAAAATCGAAAAAAACAAAAAAAAATTGAAAAAAAAATTATTTTTTCAACATGAGGCAATTTTTGTTGTTTCCAAGGTTGCGCAACTGTGTTTAGCGTTTACAGTAAAAATTCCAGCCAAATCGGCTGCGTTTGAGCCAAGTTATGCTCAAAAAACACTAGGCGAACATCATTATGGCCAGTACTGTATGTGCGGATCAAACGGTGGGTTTTTTCTTGCCAATTGAAAAAAAACGGTTGAAAGAAAACAACATTGATTATTTTTTTCATTTTTTGGTCAAATTTTCTTCCCCGCATATAAGATCCTCGAATATTCCACTTCTTTGATTCTGCTCGAACAGCTAAAATAAATCGTCGATCCCTCGGAACTTTGCGATAAGCGCCAGGTAAAATATGAAATTGACTATATCATCAAGGGTGGCCAGGCCATATAATTCTGCACCGTTTGGAAAAAATTATTTTTATATTTAAGAAGTCAATATAAAAATTGGTCATTTAGTCGGTTAAGTAAGTGCACCGCAACGTTTAAATCGATCGGGTTCACATAATTCTATAGAAATAATCTGAATATGTATAAAGCCACCACAATGTCAAATTGAGGTAGCAGATCATGCGCTATTTTATAATAGTATAGTTGAATATACAGTTGAAATTAATGAAACCATTCATAATCACTCGAGACGCGAAAAAAGCAATAATCGAACAATATATGCACTTTTAACTATAATAAGAAAAAAAAAAGAAAAAGAAACGATGAAGTGAAACTCAAGTGAAGAAAGTGGCGATTCAGAAGGTGCAGAGGACGAGAAAGAGGAAGAAAACGAGGAAGTGGAAGCAGTTTCGCGGGGAAAACACACCGTTTTTGAGCAAAAATCGAATACGACTGGGCATACCGTATAAAGCAATTATAAAGTGAAGAAAAAAAAACATATATATACTTATCTTTGATATATAGTAATGGCTAGAACACACAATTTGGTGACTAATTTTTTTTTACAATTTTTGATGTCTTTCGATAGCTGCTAGCCGATTCTCAAGCGATTTTAGACGTTCCAAAACCGCTTCATATTCGGCTCTCGTCACAAATTCGGATGGTGGTTTTGATACAATCGGAATCTCCTCCGCCGACTTCAATGTGATCGGTTCTGGAGAAGGAGTCTTTTTTCGAGTTTCACCTGCAATCACTTCAATTCAATTCGTTTCAACAATCACATTTGGACAACCTTCCGTTAAATTGTTGCTCAAAACTGGCTTCAATGCCGGTTTTGAGACGGACGATGGTGGAGAAATGGCGGCCGCTTGCTTAAATTCGGAAATATGGATGATTCAAATAATGTGTCGTTACCTTAAATGGCGATGGCACTGCGTTGAAACTGCTCGTTTCCTTCGAAGTCACGAACATTGATGTCGACAACGGGTTCGCGGCAACCGATAGAGTCGATGTCGGCGAGTTGAGACGACCCATAGGCGATTCGTCCGACGACTATAAAACTCAGGCAGTTAAAAACGCGAATGAGTTGCTCGTGTCGTGTTCAATTAATAGTTTATGGGTCTCGCAACGAACAAAAAACGAGTTTTCGTTTTTTTTTGCGTCTAGCAAACCTCTAAATAAGTAATACCAACTACATTTAGATTTCAAAAAAGTACCACAATATCCAGACAGCAATTTTTTGTCTATGGTAGCAAACAAAGGAATCGAACCTCATTAAATTTATTCTAAATATTATCGAAGACCGTGGAAAATTGGGTAAATGATAAAAAATAATTATTGAGTTCTTTGCACAAAACTAGATGTGTAGATTTAGGGGCCTCAGTAAAAGGATAGATTAACCACACACTAAGAGAGTTCCTATAATATTTTGGAATTTAGTCAATTTTTTCGATATTATCGAAGAAAAATAATAAACGAGATTAAATTTTTTCAGCGCAAATTCGGAATTCAAAAATTGGTTACCCGATTTCTATTAAGCACCATGCTCATTGGCCGACTTTTCGGCGGACGCGCTCTGCTCTTTGTCACGTGATTGAGTTCTGGAACTTGATCGCCACTAGCATTTGTATCGGTCTCTGCAACCGGCTCACTACCCGTCGAGTTTCGCTGTTCCGACGACTTCTGCTGAACAGAGGCAACCTGTTCCGGAGCTACCACTTTCAAATTCTTAAAAAAAAACGAATAGATGAGATCGAACTTCGCGTCACTTACTGATGACATTTTCTCGCGAAGTGCAGCGAAGTTGTTCTTAGACGGTGTTGCCGTTGACGTCGGCGGTGCAGCTGATGATGTCGCCGCTATCGGATCGTTCTTGAGCTTCACTGGCTTTGGCGGAACAGCAGGTTGCGGCGGATTCGCCGGTGGGGGTTTGTTCGCCACAAAATTGAGGCGATTCGCACCCAAGCACGACGAGAACTTCGCGCCCGATTCTGTCGCAACGGGCACATGGACAAGCTCGACGAAATTGTCGGGGAATAGTCCGCGCTTGCCGTGAATTTCGCCCTCGAACCATCCGGCGTCACCACATTCTTTACTGATAATCGTGATGAGAGTGTCGAGCTCAGAAAGAGCAAGCTCATCTGTATGTTGTGGAACATACAAAAACTTGACTCGAGCCATTTCTGAATAAGAAACAAATATGAATTATGCCTTCCATTTTTTTCGAATAAAATTTTCGACTTTAAAACTTCTTTGTAAGAAAAATATTGAAAATATGGAATTTTGGAAAAAAAAAAAGAAATTTTGTGGACACACATTTTTTGAATGAATTCACTTCATTTTTTCTTTTTCATAGTTTCGTTGAATGTGCATAAAATAAATAGAAAAAAATTCCAATGAAAAATACCTTTCATCTTTGGCACTTCAGGCTCAATAGTCGTACTCGTTGCCGGTTTTGCGGAGAATGTCGTAGTCTTTGTGATTGTAGTCGGCAAATCGTTTATCACCTTATACTAATCGTTGATTTATTGAATTCTAGATAATAATTCTTACAGTCGATGGGGTGCGCTCGATGGCTTTTGGCTCGGTTCGCATTATTACGTCATTGGTTTGTTTTGGTCGCGATGATGATACAGAATGAATTGAGGGTGGGGCTGAAATCGATTAGATTATTAAATAAAAATGTTAATAAACAAATTCTCACGTTTAAGTGCTACAAAGTTAGTGGGAAACATTCCTATTTGGCCAGTTGATTTCAATTTTCCTTTGCTCCAACCGTCTTCGACATCTTCGATGAACTAAAAATTAGAAATGTTCGCGAGAAATATAATTCAACAAAATTGCCTCTATTATATCACCAACAGCGAATGTGAGCTCGTCGGGCTGTTGAGCAGTGTATTCAAATGTTCCAATGTACAATTGTGGTTCTGGAAAAAAACGCGAAATTTTTATGATTTAAAATGCAAACCAATTTTATTTTGACAAATTGTTTGAGCAAAAATTGAAAATTTTAGTATGAAACCCATAAATGGTGGGCACTTGACAAATATTGACAGCAAAACTTAGAAACATTTGATTCACACGGGAAAATTTCCCACAAAAATGGCCGTGTCAAAAATGAAATGAAACGAAACAGTTTTTTTTTAATTTTTTTCTCATATATACATATATTTATTTAAGTTCAGAGAAGTAAAATATTTTAACTAATGTTGCTCATTTTCGAAAAATATTTTTATTCATTGAATTGTAATGGAATGTTAAAGAATTTTAATAGATGTTTTAGTTAAATAAGTTAATGTCTTTCGAAAGTCTTGCGAAATATTGTAAAAACGCGATAAATCAACCCTGCAGAGAGCAAAAAAAAAACAAGAATGATTGTTTCCGTTCCTCTGACATGTCTATAAATCAAAGCAAAATCGGTCTTCAAACGAAACAGGTCTCTTTTCTCTCATGCCGACACAAATTTGGAAAATCAAGCAAAAAACTAACGCTTCGGCTGTCGCTCATTTTGGTGTTGAACCGAGAATGGCACTCGATTCGTCATATCCCTCGACAACCGATTCACAATATCCTTCACGTTGCCCGTCACGACTTCAGCCTAAACAGAATGACATTTAAACGAGTGCATTTTTTTAAGAATTGAACGAACCTCGGCGACTTGTGTCATTTCGGGCTGATTAACTCAGGCAAATACTGCAAAATTGTTGGAATAATCAATCACTGGACGAAATGCAACATGAATCGATAAAAACGGAAACGAAGACAGCACTGATAACGAAAAGCAAAGAGAGTTTCGAATGGCATGGGAAAACAGTTTTGATTATCGGGTACGCCGATGAGTCAGAAAATGAACATATATATCTTCATTGCGGATCGTTGAAGAAAATAAAACCTGTTCAATGATGTTTAGCGAGCAAATGTGTCAAATTGTTTGAAACTAGCAAACAAACAAATAAACGTACATAATAAATAAATAAATAATACAAATATACGTTCACAAATTTGTTCAATTAAGTGTACTAGATGCTACACCAAAAATAGAACTCTTGTTTCGAAATGTTCGATTTTTTTAGGTAAAATGAGAATGAGTCACCATGGACGACAGAAAAAACTAGGCCAGACCTAGTTTCTAGGCCAAATTTATTTTAGCCATTTATGGAATATTTCGCAATAAAAATGAGAATAAGGAAAAATTTTTAAACTTTTTTTATTTAAAAAAAAATCGAGTTTTTTTTGCTAAGAAATAAATTTGATATATGAATGTCCGAACTTTAGACGGTTTTAAGTATTCGGGCATAAAAGACGAAAATGGGTTATTCGGATGACCGATGATGGAGCAGGTGGTCGCAGATGGCATCTGCAATTACAATCGAATATTAAAATAGGCATTTGCGGTAAAAACGATTGTTCGTTCGTTCGTTCGTTTGAGTCAAGCGCAAATATTTGAAATGGTAAACTATGATCAAAAAAAGGCGAGAGAAAATTTTGTGAAACGAAACGCATTAACAAACTTATAATTGCAAGTGCGGGAGAGTTTTATTTTCCAATTTTTTTGGCCGTCGCGCCTCCACCTGACTGACGCGCACGCTAACACACTAGAAAGGGAGGGGGAGTCTCATTGACTCATTTTTGTCGACCATTTTTCGTTTTCCCGACCGCCGCCTCTCTTGGCGTTCAATTCATCTCGAAAAACAAACAAATTCATATCGGGTCGAATCGAGTGAACATACATATATAAGTGATCAATATGATTGCAAATGTGGTAGTGACGATAAAGAATTGGGGAAAAGATGAAGAGGAAGATGAAGAAGAAGAACCGGAATGGCTTTCGAGTAAATTGAAAAGTATATCGCAAATGACGAAAGATGAAAAAAATTGGAAAGCGCAAAATGAAAATGAAAAAAAAAATTAAGTGTACGGTTAACATCTTTGTCGGTGATTGCGTATTACACAACATTCCACGCCCATCCGTTATTTATTTCCAATTAAAATTATTGACAGGAAAAAATAATATTGCTAGGGGCTTTTCTAATTTACGTTTACTAAAAGAGAAAGTAACGATTTGGAGTAATTTTCACAACTCCAATAAAATTAAAATTTTTTCCTTCAAAAAAAAACGATTGAAAATCAAATAAATAGAAGTGCGATTTTGCAAACTTTAGAGCATTGCAGAAAAAAATTAAAAAAAGGAAATAATAAAAACTATTTCAATGCAACAAAAAAGAAAAAGGATAAAAGGACAATCAATTTTTTATTCTTTTTTGCTTCATTGAAATTTTCTCTATTTTTCTCTCTTTTTGATCTTTTTCTGCATTGTCCTTTAAACGCAAGAAAACCACCAAAAAAGCGTCTAGCCTGGCGAGAGCTCCAATAATTTTTTAAAACGCTTTTCTCCTCTAAAAGTGCACATGAAAGGAAAACGACATTGCGTCTAATGTAATTAGAATTGTCTCGTATTGGCAGTCATTTTGCGGAAATGGAAATAGTGTACAATTGTTGGTAAAACCCTGGTGCGTAATAATGCAATATTTAAGTGATGCGATTAGTGAAGGCACCACAACCGGAGGGCTCAAAGAGCACGACAGCCGAGCAATTTTGATGGCCGAAACGAGAGTGTTTGGTGGTAGTGGCGATGATGATGGCGATGGTGGAAGGCGACCGCAGATACCCTAGTCGAAACAGCAAGGCTGGCGACCGCTCGAAGCCGCCGCCGCCGCCGCCGCCACGGCCGACCGAATCGAGAGCGGATGCGCGCACGCGACCACCAAAAAGAACGGCGAAGCGACTAGCCGCGCGAAGCCGCCGCCGCCGCCTCCGCCACTACCACTAGGCGGCGATTAGTGTGCGTGTCGAATCGATAGGGATTCGAGAAATATGCGCGAGAAGATTGCTGTCCCGGGCCTCGACATACATGCGATGTTTGCCAGTCCCTCTCTCTCGCTATGTGTGTTTGTGTGTGTGTGTATGTATGTTTCGCAATGAAATTAGCATAAGTTTGGGATTTGCGGGGTGAATTACACGGTCGACGGCCGGCAGGACAGGTGCAAACATTCGCGACAACCAATTTCTAATTACGCGGCCGATCGTTCAAGCTATTCTTCGACATTTGTTGTTTTATTCACAATCGAATGGAGGAAGATTTTCCGAGTTCGGCTTTTTCGTGATTGTGAGAAACCAGGGTGTTCCTGAGGTTTAAAAAAAAAGTTTTACGTGAGGTTCATCGTCACGCAAAACTACACAAATTTCGAAGTTTCTAACCGAAAATTTAAAACAAAAAATGTGTCGAATAGATCTTGAAACAGCTTTGCCCATTACTATAAAACTTAAATCGAGAAAGCTGCATCAAATGAAGACGAAGAAGATGAAAAAGAGGGGTTTGAATATGCTTCTGAAATAAAAACAGCTACTAGAGTCGGCCGCCACGAGACGCACCACAAAACTGGCGTGCGCCTTGACCTACCGTATCCAAAAAATATTTCTAAAACTAGAGGACTCCTCAAATTGTCTTCACAATCAATAATTTCAGACTATCTGTGTCCAATATTCAATTTTAATTCTTAATATTCGAATCTACTGAAATTTTAATGAAAATTGTGTTTACATCAAATTTAATCCAAAAATTGAAAAAAATGACGCGGAAATTTAGCTGGGTCTTGTCGCGACCGTATTATAAACCTCCCCAAAATTGTATTATAAACTCGACTTCTGGAGGGTTGTTCGTTGTATTTTTCGAAATTGTGAGCCAATTTGGCAAATTCGCGCAACTTGGTAGAAAGCGCATTTTTCGAACACGATTTTTACGAGCCGCAAACAAATAAAAACGGAATCATGAAAAGTGGTCCACATATCAAACAAACGGTGCTGAAAATCAACATTTGCCCAGAAATATTCAATTTTTGTTCGAAACTAAACATGAAATAGTAAAAAAACACCTCGGGAGTTTCCGGCGGCGCGAGCAAATTGTCCGAAATTTGATACCACTCGTCTCTCATTCCGAATTTGGAGTTCTTCTCGCCAAACTGAAGAAATTCGATGCGCCAAATTGTATTAGTGCCGAATTTGGAGAACAGTGCAAACAGTTTATGCACAGATGGATGACATCTGCTTCGCTGCGAGACACAAAACCAAATGTTACAGGTGGTCAATTTGATTTCGAGAAAGTCCAAGCGATGCGTTTTAGTACATCTGCGGACATTTGCCATTTCATTTCTTTGCCAGATTTTCTTGGAAAAAAATTGAATAATGTTGCAAGTCGTTTCGACTATGATCAGATACGATTTTTCGAAATAGCAAAGTCTGCAGGTGGTAGAAATTTCAACCAGGGTTGAAAAGAAAATAAAGAATTTATTCTTAAAATTTTTCGCAAACGATATCAGCTCACGGCATTTATTTTACATTATTATATTTCCCTCATCATTGGACTATTGGCGTCAAGCGACTTAACGAAATTCAAAAAAAAAATTATTAGATACCACCAATAACCCCCAAGGTACTAGAAAGTGTAACACAGAGAAAAATTTAAGCACTGAACCCTCTTCAATTTCAAATTACAATAGTAGGTCCTCAAATTGTAATTTCACTTAGACAATGCGTTTCGAGGCAGCGATTAATGCAATGTACGCGAGACTGCGTACATTGCATTAAAGTGTACGCGCGTTAAATATTCAGTCAACGAAAAATTTAAATCTACACGGATTCCGCGAATTTGAAGGCCCTGTCTCCATTCAGTCGTTTTAGGCTGGTAAGATTTTTTTTTTAACTAAAATCTATATTATGTTTTCGTTAAATAACAGCGACGAGAATCATTCGCCACAAGACCCAACTCATTTTCCGTGTTTTGAGCCTATAATCGATTTTTTGATTTATTTTAATTCTTTTTACTTACGGTTTTCATGGAAATTTCTTAATATTCGAATATATAATAGAAATTGAAAAGTTTGAAAAAAACCAACAAGAGTATTATTAAGTTCTTCAACAAATTTCCATTGTTTCGATCGAAATTTGAATTTCCGCCTCAAAAAAAAAATATAATTGCTCACAAAAATTCAAGACGCTCGTTTTTTGCGAACGAAAATGGAGAATTTTTTGAATTGTTGAAGTAATTCTAGGATTCAATTGTGAAAGACGCAGGTTTTTTTTTGCGCTGACATTTTCAGACTTCTGGAAATTTCTGCAATAACACCAATCGATACGAAATTGTTCGAAGATTATGAGCCAATTTTAAGAAAAATCGCTAATTGTAACCTTCTTTTCGCAAATATACTGTGTTTAAAAAAATTGGAAAAAAAGTTGATAAACAAAATTAGCTGCGTATTTTTTTGAACTAAAATTGAATTTTTTCATCTATGATCAACCAATTTTTCATTAAATTCGGTCGAGTTTGAAGTGCGATAATGAGTAATTTTGAATTGCCGCCTTAGGTCTCGCTTGGAAAAAAATCTTAGGATCGAAATTTTGTCCCAAAATGTTCGGCGGATTTAATAGCTGAGATGTTCGATATATATTTCATTTTTGAATGGGTTGGAGAAACTCTTGCGTACTCATTAATTTGTAGCAAAATCGGTGTGCACTTTTCTCAAATATCAAAATATAAAAGAAGAAAATCAGATAATATTTCGAAAAGTTTCTTGGTACGAATTGCCTTTTGGGTGTCAATTTTCGCAGGATTTTTTCGTTGAATTGCACTCATCAAAGAGCAGACAAAACACGCACACATCTGTTTTAAATTAGTTGAATTTTATCACTAGCGGCCATGAAAAGTCAACACGGAATCAATTGCTGTTGGCGTCGACGACCGATCAAAGATGAGCCATCGGCGAGCGGTGAGATAGCGCGCGACTCGCGGAGGCGACATCAGCCGGTCGGGCAGGCCGTCCGGCAGCCACATACATACTCATAATCATGCTCATTTATTCCATTGTGACCACTTCCCGCTGTGACCAGTGGTCACCTCCACCCCCCACCCTCTCCTATTGTTGCGATTTTGGTGGTCCCCTGAACAGATGGTCCTTTCCACTTCTTATATTTGCCAGTTACACTGCTGTTGCTTCAGCTGACTCATGTTTCGCGCCATCTTCTTCGCTATTGTTTATTTTTCATATATATATGAGAATAGATGTTGTTTAACGTCCTCGAGAATATAAAATTTCGGAAATATTATTCCTTATAACCGCAAGTCTTCTTTGTTATTCAATAAAATTCCGAAACACATTTAACGCCGAGAAAAATAAATGCGCTGCACAGAGACATATTCAGTTGACAATGTTTTTCCCAATGGTCCCAAATAACAATTTGTCAAGCTTTTCGCATTTTGAGATTGCAAAGTGCCAAAATAAGTCCAAAATCTGCTTTCTTCAATTCGAAAAATTTTCGTTGAAATTGTGCATTTAATCTAACACCGTGACGCATTATTGCGTATTTTCGAAAATATTCTCATTTTTTTCCCAATTTTACCTGGTTGACATCAAGATCGCAGCGGAAGTTCGGTTTCTGTGTTCAATGTTACCAGAGTTTGCAAATCGAATAAAAATTGACGGTCATAAATCAGCGCGTTTCTCGAATCACTATGCAATTCTCATTTTGTTTACAAAAACTTGTTCACATTTTATTACTTATAACTGTTTTGTTTTCGATTTGACGAGAAAAGATTGAATGTGTAAATATGGGGCGAATGCCGCAAACAGAATGCGTAATTTTCGAGTTTTATTCCGCCTAATTTAATAATCTCGTTTTGAAATCTGACGCGAGCGATCCACGCCAAAAAGTGAAAACGCGCGTTATTTCAATTTCCAACAAAACCGTTTCACAATTGTCAACTATTCTTATTTTTTTCAAATTGTTTATTAATCGCTTAAGAACATTTTTTCAGAAAAAAAGTGACTTGACCAATCCGGTATACATAAAATGTTGCGCTGTGGCTATTTGGTCCATTTTCGTTCAGTCGCGAGCAAATTTTATTGCTTTCAAAGTATCAAACACTAGATTACAATAGTTATTTTGGCTTTGAATTCGTTTTGAGAACCTATAAGTATCGTTGTTTGTCGCTTTTATTTACAATTAAGTTGATCTTACGATGTATTGTTCTCCTCTCCATACAACGCCCCCGCAAAGAAAGTAAATTTTTTTTCTATGTGTTAATTTTTGAACTCACTTCTTTTTTCTCTCCCTCCCTCTCTCATATCCTCTTTTTATGTAAACGGTTCGGATAATCTTTTTTTTTATTAATCGCGCACTAATTTTGTTTTTCGCATCCTTCCCGTTTAAAATGTTATAAGTATCATAAAAGCTCATCTCTATTTGCGCGACAAATTTTAAAACTATTTAACATGCACCGAGACACAGTGAATGTATGTCTCAATATTGACTTTTGGAGCTCATATAAAATATGTAGTTTTTCTGTCAGTTGACAATTGGCTCTTTTTGAAATATATGTATTTTCTGCTTTTGCCTAAATTTAAAATTAGCCGATTTCGTTTTTTTGGTTAATTCGATTAACCGTCTTTTCCTCTCCATATTTTCAAAAAAAAAACCTGCTTCTTCAAAATTATAAGTTGCTCGTGCTTATTCAACCGAATACGACCTCTTCGTTTGCGTGACACTTCAAAATCCAATTCAAATATACATTACTATTTTGCTCAATAAACTAAAGAAATCCATTTAAAGGAAGCTCTCCAATATTGCTGCAGAATTGTATTTAATATAATCGTATCGTTTTTTTTTTGATTGATAAATTGTCGAGATCAATATCAAATAAAAATGTGCCAAAAATAATCTGCATCGTTATCTTTCCGTATTTTTCCGTCCTTGTTTTCTGTTTTTTTTTTCTTTTCATGCTCAAATTATTTCAGTGTAAATATTTCTATGCAATTTCGATATGATTGAAGACGATGATGGATGGCGAGGAGACCAGAGGGTGGAGAGGATTCCAATGGTTCCGAGGAATCCTATGAATCAAGCCAACGTAATAAAAATGTGAGATTAAAAAACTCAATTTCTTTATTCCAGAATGTAAGCGTCGCCGATTTGAATCGAGAGAGGGAAGCATTCCAGAGGGAGATCAAGTTCCAATATACACTTTATCACACCTACAACCAAATGAAGGAGCATTTCCTATCGCCTTTCAAGTAAGTCTCTTCAAGACCCTTTTTTCAAATACTAAAATTTTAATTTTAGTCGGGCAACATTCGGACGCGATGATCAAAACCTACCAACAATACGAATCGTTGTCGACTTCATTGTATGTTTAAAATAAAATCATTTTCAAATTGGAACATTTTAAAGGAAAAACTGAGGGTTCGCATTCTTGAACTTGAAAGGATCAATGAGGACAAACTGTACAACGACTAAATTCCATATTTCCTTCAAATCTGTACAAATTCTGTAAATAAATGTATCACTGCCTACCATTTGTCGTTTCGACGCTCTCCCGGTTTGTTGGGAGAACGCCTCAAGATTTTATTGCGACAAAAAAGGGGACGGGGGAGGGGGTGGTTGGGGATGAAGGAAATTTCAATAATAAAATAATAATAATAATAGTAATAAATTAGAATTATACAATTCAAAGCTAATCGGTTTTGGTTTTTAAAGGACAGATGCGAATAGGAAAATATTACAAAGAAAATTGGGGCGAGGAAAAAAAAAACAAAAATATTTCGATTAATACAAATAGTATCAAATTATAGCAAAAATAATCACAAAAGACTACAAGTAAACACACAAACACACAAGAATACGAGTGGATGTTTTGAACAAAGAAAACAAATTAATAGGCGCGCAACGAAGCATTTTTTGAAAATGGTTAGCCTAATTCGAAAAAAAAACAGACTGCTGATATACTCAATGCCTACATGTTTTTGAGCTTTTTTGATAATTTTTTGATATTTTGAATGGAGAAAAAAAAAGAAAAGATGAAACACACATTTCACGGGAAAGAGCGCAAAAAACCGAAAAATTTAGTAGTGGTAAATAAGACGAATTAGCAACTTCGGGGGTAAGCTTGAAGAAGAAAATAATTAAGCGCGAAATTAGAATTCCGAGAGATATCGAGACAGGAAGGAGAAGCAGATGAAATTATTAAAAAAATAATAATAGAAAAAATAGGATAATATCAGATTACCTCGGGGAATGTTGTGGGCCGCTGAGCAAATCTGAAACAAATTAAAGTTTTAAGAAAGTCATAGAAAAACGCAAAATCTCGTCATGAATATTTTAATAAAGCGTCGAAAATGTTTGAAATTTATGCTCAGGATCACACGACGGAAAACTCCGTAGAAATGAATTTACGAGCAATTTACAAATATATCTTGATTTAGCATTTCATTTCTGATGTTCAATTCTTTTTTCTCGGTGATTTCGAAATATTCTTCTCGAATTTGCCTGCATACACATAAAGTTTTCTTCTTCGAAAAGATGATGCTATTACAATTGCAAAAAAACGAACACCCTATGTAGATTTACGGTGCGTTTGGTTCGCAGGTATCCATAGTACGGTAGGCGAAGTCCAATTGTTTAAAGATAAATTTGAATTACCGCCCCCAAATAATGCCGTGGTCCACAAATACTGAGAGTGCTCGTTTTCTTGCGATGACAATTATTTCGAGAACAAAACGCATGGCTTAGGAGTTTCATTCGTAATTGGATATCATCTAACGTTTTCAACTTTTAAAACGGCGTCCATCAACAGTGAAAAATGGATCTTCAACGTCTTATACGTGCGCCATAAATCACCATTCAAGGTACTCACTTTTCCATGTTCCGTGGATCGACGGCACCCATGCACTCACGTTGTTCCCTCAAAAAAAAGAGTGTTGTGAATTGTTGGTTAGTGATTGGAACAACGGGAGACGCACGTATTAATGAAAATGCGACGACGAACGAACGAAACATGGAAACATTCAACAATTACTCAATAACGCTCACGTTGGCGTGAGGGATGCGGCGATTGATAGAATGTGGTTCGCGCGATCTGGTACAACATTCGAGTGTGTCGCCGCACTTGTTGATCCTCGGTCGTGTCGATAATCTCTTGGAGAGTATTGAGTAGAAGCTGGATGACGTTGGGAAGAACGCGAGCCACATCTGGCTCATTTGTGCTAATGGCCGGTAGAATAAGTTCAATGTATCTTTAAAAACATTAAATTGGCTTCTGCATTGAGGTGCTTCAGATGACATGCCTGTATTTAAGATCCCGTTCGCGATTCAAATTTAATGTGAGTTGTTGAAGAAGTGAGATGAGCACCGGTTGAGTCAAAATTGTCACCGGAGTGAACAACGATTCCGGATTGACTTTCGAGCACACATACTCGAGAAGCAAATTGTCTCCTTGGTTCAGAGCCTGAAACGTATTTCATAAAAAAAGGAAGAACTTGCGGGGAATAGAACAAAAACCGCTTCAAATGCTGCCAAAGGTGAATTTATCAGCAGATGATTGATGGCATTGCGATCCATTGTCGCTTGCGCGGCGTTCTAAATAAACGAGTTTCATTTGAACATTTTCGATGCGCAATGTGTACATTCGGTTGAATTAATGCTAATTGAACAGATTCCTGAATTTTCTTCACCGTCGTTGTGATATACTCGTTGATTCCTGCGCGGAACGTTTCATTGACTTGTCCAAACAGTTGTTCGCACGTGCGTTCGAACGCGGGAACAACGCACTCGCTAAGACCGAGACGAACAGTGCCGCCGATTCGTTGCGACAAATACTCTGATGTTTCCTGGAAAAATCGAGAATGAGTCGAAAGTGGACGAAATTGGTTGAATACCGCAAGCGAATTCTGGATTGCCGGCTCGAATGAATCCTGCATATTCGACAAACTCGAGCGAATCGCGTTTGCGATATCCTCGCGGAGGTCGTCCAACATCTTCTCCATTTTGTTCATCATGAAATTTTCTTGAAGACGAATTTTGATTTCTGGAAGACGGACACAAGGTAAAATGTAAAGACTACACGTTCATTTTTCGAAAAATAACTCATAAGGTATTTAATTCAATTTTTAAAAAGTGTGCTTATGACTGCAGTGTCGAATGTATGCAAGTGACTTGTTCACCTTTAGAACATATGTTGTTACGGAAACACAAAAAATCAATGCTTGAATTATTTTGCATTGAGCTAAAACTTTCATAAAGACATCTGAATTATCTATAAGCGCAATTTTTTTTTTCACTGGCTAAAAATTAATCCCAAATTTTTCGAGAAATGTTAACTGGCTTACTAAAGCTGTTCTTTTCAACTCTCTCGAATTGTTCCCAATCGGTCTTACCGAGATTATTGAGCAATTCAACCATTTTCTGATCGGCAATTCGCTTATCACACTCAATTTTGTTGAGACGATCGAGAACCTCATCGAGCTGAAACTCGAAAAATTCAGCAGTCGAATGTAGAGAACAAATCTACCTTCTTGGTGACAACGGATTCTTGCGAGCTGCCTAAGCTCATCGTCTGTCCAACATCAAGTTTTGCTCCAACATTTTGACCTTCTGGCGTCGACGAAGTGCGCACTGTTCCAACACGCGAATTAACATGTTGTTTGAGGGTCAGCTGAAAATTCGAAAATTTCTGAAAAACTCTTGTTTAAAGATTGCCTGCAATTCGACCATATTCTTCTTCCCCATGGCGACAAAATATCTCTTTGTCTTCATGCGCTTCTTTTGTCCTTTTACAATATCTCCTTCAATCATTTGATCGTCATCATCATCTTCATCGTCGTCATCATCATTATTGAACATGTCGTCAATGGACTCATCAGCACTATCAAGAGTGCATTTTGTCATTGGACATAGTGCATAGATTGGATTGCTAAATGAAGTCTGCGTGACACCAACGAATCGTGGAAGCTCTTCGGTGTCGAACGGCATTGTGATCTCCACCGAGAACAAATTCATTCCATCAACATCAAGAAGGTGAACAAAGCAAGCGGATGGATCAAGAACGGGAATGAAATCATTAACAGCGTAGGGGGATTCAAACCGAATTCTTCCGAGGCATTTCCAAGTTTGGCATTCGTACAATGCCATTTTGAGACCGCCATTCGTCAGCGCAATGCAATAGCGCCAGAAAGGAACACTGAAAAAAAATCGCCTTGCTTCTAATTAATAATTAATCGATAAGCCAATTATTTGAATCAAACGCACTCTTTTCGTTCCGGCGTCAAATCATCAAGAAATATTAAATCCGAGATTGGATAGCTTCTGCCGAACGATTTTGGCTCCCATGTGTGAGAGTATTTCAGCACACCTTCTTCTTCGTTGATGACGTAGAATGAAACACTTCCCGTCGATTTTGAAACGGCGCACGCTGTTGAATCAGGCGAAATGCAAATGTTTGTGATGGTCACTTCCTGTTCATCGCTCTCCTGCAATGAAATGTTTGACAAGATCATCTATGCCATTATTTGGGTACCTCTTCAAGTGTTAGCGACAAAACGGCGCCTTCGACATTTTTAGCATCTTCAAAGTCAACATCTTCTCCTTTGTTGGCGTCGATAAGAAGGCTGAGATTCAGAAGATGAAGATGTCTTGCCTAAACAATGGTTCGTTGAAAAAAAAGAACAAAATGATCATTGATTCTTACTGAATATACGGCAATCAAATTGCAATCATCGGGGGTCTCATCATCAGCTGGCACGAATGGGCACCAGGCGAGTTTCAAGCGATCTCCCGAGTCGCGAGTCGATCGAGATGGCCAATTGAGGATTGAAACATATTTGCGCCTAAAAACAATACAAATTCCTGAAGATTCAATAAATTACAGTATTACACTTCGCAATTATTGTAGACACGGTAGATGAAAAGACATGATTGCTCATCGATAACCGCAAAATACTGGTAATGTTGTGCGAACATAATGTCGACCGGTTTCCGCTCGCCAAGCTCCTAAAACGGATATTGAATTCAATAATAGATGAACTCAAAATGAGAAGATAAATTTTTCTTACTTTAAATCGATGACGTTCTTTTGTTAAGATGTTGATAATATTCACGGATTCTGGAGCAGTACCATTAAACAGACGAAAACCAATGACCTCATTATGAGTTGTAAGAATACGTCCATCTAATGTGCTCAGCTAAAAATATACAGAATTTTTCACTTTATAAACCAATCATTACATTCCCAAAAATCAGCACCCTCCCAAAAAAGTGCGATAGTCAACAATTATGCAAGGCTCTCGATTTTTATTGTGATGGTAATAGTTTATGTAATTATTTTAATCAACAATCACCTTTTAGTATAGAAAAATTTCTATTGTATTATTGCTGTGATTTTCGAAAGTTGAAAAACAAAAATTCCTTTTTAAATTCAGTTTCTCTGATCAAATAGAATTATTACGCGAAATAATCATAAATTGAAAAGTAAAATCGGAAGGAAAGAATTTGAATTTCCTTACATCTCCACGATAGTCCATGATGACTTTAGTATGGACATTTGACGAATCGTGGTCCCTCCCGTTATCTTCATCGTGAGCTTGCATATGAAGAACGACATTATTGCCGATTTCAAAGCCAATCGATGAGTTTTCTCGAGAAATCGTGCTAAAATTCGTCGCTAATTAGCCGAAACTTCAATCGCTGACTTACAATTTCTCGAGAACCGAGTTCGGCGATTGAACAGAGGTGGCCATCATCGTTCCGCCTCTGTGTTTACCCTGTAAAAATAAAAGAGATTTTATGCTTCTTGTCTTTTATCATTATTATCGATTTCTTGCACAGCTTAGTGATAAAACATTTTTTATCTGGAAAAAAAAACGAGAGTCGGCAAAATTGTTCCGATATACGCTCACACCTGCCAAACAAGTGTACTTCTCGGCATAATTATTAAAAACATGCTAGATAAATAAAAGGCGGTTTCTGATACTGAAAAAACAAACATCAACGTGCGATGAGCCAGAAAAGAACACAGAAATTGGGCACGGTGCCAAGGTAGACGAATGCACACATTGGCGATTGACGCATTATTGCGGACCGCCGATGCGCGGAAATTCAAATAATGATACGATGCAGATTTTGCAAATCGACTCAAAAACCCAGACATAAAAACCTCATTCAGATTTCGCATAAAACTGTTTTAATCAAATTATCGAATTTATTTTTTCAGAAATCTGTTTAGTACCATATATAGAATAGGAGTTTGTCAAAAACTCAAACTTTCGTATATCAATTTATAAATTTATGAAATTAAAACAATAAAACAACAAAACGATCAACAACAAGGAAATAATTAACAATAATGACGTCATTGCGCCGCCTTTCGCTTCAAGGCCCTTTTCTCTTCAACTTTCGCGAATTTTTCGCTCTAAAACAAAAAAATAGATTTTTTTGTTCGAATAAAACGTTTTAAGTGGCGCTACCTTTCGCTTTTCATATTCTTCTTGGTTATTATAAGTAACATTTTTAAATAAATTGCCAAGTGCCGGTCTAGTTTCAGCGACTGATTTCGCGAGATCTCCGTCCAACGCAACTTCTTTTTTATAATTGTTCGGATCATAAAGTACAAGAGCAGTTCTAAATAAAATCTTTAATTGAATATTTTTAGTGAACACTCACTTCGTTAAAATTAGCAAATATTTAGGCGAGCTGAAAATGTCTATAATTGGCTCATCGCTGACAGAATCAACAGAGACGTCGTAAGTTTCAGTGTTGACAATGCAGAATTTAGCGCTATTCTCGACTGTCACAATGACATGCTTCTAAAAATTGTTTCAAGACATTATTATGAAATAAAAGTTTCATTCCTTCGTTTTTTTTTCATTTGGTTCAATTTTTGTTTTCCTTTGCTTTTTTTCCTTTCTCCCAATATTTTTTTATGAATCAATTTAAAACAATGGAATGCACGCAATGTCTAAAATCGACAAAATCGCGACAACGAGGCGCCCAACATTTCGATATTGCTATCATTAATTTTTTTTCTCTGATGAAATTTCCGGTTTACCTCATCAGGAGTCGTCAACACTTTCGCCAATGGATTTTTTTCTTCAAAGATTTGTTTGGAATTCAATGGTTTCACTGTTGTCATGTTCCAATGTCTTAAATGACCATCACCGCCTACAAGAATACAATATCGTTTCAAATGCAATAAGATAATTTTAAAATGAAAACCTCCACTCCAAATGGTCCCGTTTGATTGAAATGCGATACTTTTCACATATTCCGTATGACCGAGACATATGTTTTCGATGACAAAAGACTTTAAATTGTAAAAAATAAGATTAGTATGCCTTTTATTGGAATTCCAACCTCAGGATACCGCAAGATTCGAATCTTCTCATCGCGATCAGCAAGAATGAGGTGTTTACCATCGGTCGACAAGCCAACATCAAGTATCATTGAAATTGCGCCAGCGATCTCCACAACTTTTCCAGTCGCAATTTCCATTTTATGAACTTCGCCAGCCCGATCTCCAATGATTACATGTGCATTTTCCTTGAATCGATAATGTCAATGATGAAATTATACATTTAACGCGTATGTTGTTTCGATGCCGGGCTGGACCGAATAAATAATTGGTTGATTTGAGAACTTTCGAAACGAATATTGTCGAAGACGAACAAATTTGAATTATCAAAGCCATTTTAGATCTTAGCGTGAAATCAACAAATTTGTGCATGTGCCTTTGAAATCGACTGTAATTTTGAATGCATTTCATACTAGATCAAATCGAAAATGATTATAAGAAGACCATGACGCCAAAATTTGAATAATAAGCAGCGCCCCCCTAAATGGCCGTCCTCGACAATATTATATTACCAATATATATTTTTTGGAGATGAAATACATTTAAAACTTGATTAAAACAAGATAATTTCGGTTTTCTTGACCAATTATGCCTCTGCTGAATCAAAGATTGCTTTGGCAAGCCGAAACGACAAGCATGACATTCTGGAGTCGGTGATTTCAACACAAGTGTAGATTGACGTGCACGCGTTTTTCAGTATGACCCTCAAAAAACGTGTCAATTTTAATTTGGTCATTTTTCCCGAATTGTTCAGTTCTAACATCGTGTTTCACACTTTCTTGAATTTCATAAATGTTTTCAAATAAAAAATTATCTATTCTTGTTAAAATCGACACTCACAAATTAGTCGCCGACTATATGTATTACCTTATCAAACACGCAAGATGTTGGGGCTTTCGGAACAATTCCGGCGATGATATGTTTCGCGGTAAGACCATCGTCAGAAATTTTTAAGATGTGCAACAGCTTCTCATTGGTTCCAATCGCCAATAAATTGTTCGGTGAGCCGGAAGTTGATATGCAAAGAACCTAGTGTGGAATTAGTTCTCAATTCGGGCTCATTCTAAGCAGGGCTGTGCGGCAATGGAATTGCCGATTGCCGAAATTGCCGATTTTTCAAATTGCCGGATTGCCGAAATTTTGATTTTCGGCAATTTGATATCAAAAAAATCGGCGAAACAAAAATCAATGCCCATTGAATAATTTGGGATACCGTGAAAATTCTGTATTTATATTTCGAATTATCGTTGAAAACATTTAATTTCAGATTGCCGCACAGCCTTGATTCTAAGAACGTACCACAATGTCGTCAACAGCCTTTTTTTGAGGTTTCTTCTCTTCGTCTTCTTCTTCTCCTGTCGTCTGCACGATATTCTTTTCCTCGACACTTTCCCATTTGAAAAATTCCTGTAAAAAATTCGTCTTCAAACGAAACTCTATTTTCTTCGAACCGTATTCATTTTCCCCGTGGAATGCTCATAATTGGCGATGATTGATCCCGAAGCAATAATGACATTCTCGCCGCATCCGACGACAAACGACATCTACATTTTCAGATTTGAAAGAAATTCGTGGAAAAAATTATGAAGAAGAATGATGAGGTCGCATTTTAACCAATTGCAGTTCCAAAATAAGAAATGTTTATAAAGCTGTGTAAATTATTTATTCACAAGATCGGTTAAAAAGAGGAATTGCACTCGAAAACGTACTAATAGCTGAATAAATATGGAGCAGTTGGGAAATAAAATACTATGCACAACGAATTGACTATTTAGAAGTTATCACGGCGTTCGGGAATGTTGAAATACCTGTAATTTTTAATATTCGATTTCTTGCAAAAATAAAAGATGAATTGTTTAGGATGAGGGCTTACATGGGATCTAATGGGGTAACATGATTTGAGTCGAAATCGACCAAGTAATGTGAGCAAGCGTCAAACAATCGTTTTCTTTTCGAAGATTCCTCTCGCAACGAGATTCCGCTGTTCAGCAAACGTTCTCTTGGACTCATCTCAAGCCATTTATCAACGTGTTCTTCCATGCCATCAATGAGTTCGGGATGACGGCCAGCAATTACTGATTTCAGCAAGAAATTGATTCTAAACAAATAATCGATTTTCCTTGATGTGATATTCTTTCAAATCTTAATTAAGCGACTAAAAGAGAGTTTTGTAGTTGAGTGAAATCAGCGTAGATTTAAATCTAGCATTGACTGAATATTATTAAATGCAAAACCGAATCTTCTCGATGCCTCGAGACACATAGCCAATATATATACTTTCAGTTCTTCTCTTTCAATACCTATTACTAGCACGTTTTTCTTGGATCGGCACGTCTTCGGTAGTCGTCAATATCTCTTCCTGGAGTCGTCTCACAAGTCTCAATGGTCCTTTGTATTTGTTGAGCTGAAAAAAAACAACAGAAGAGAATATTTCCTAAAGAAAAATACAAATACTGACAATCTTATCAATCTGTAGATTCGCATGATTCCGAACGGCATACTCGACAATGAAAGACAAAAATTTGGGCATTCTTTGTTGAGCAAGCGAGAGCATATCGTCAAATGTGGCATCAAGGAACACTGCGCGAACATCTGGAAAAAAAAAACATTTATCAATGATTTGAAAGACTCAGCCGTTTCATACTGGGGTAATTAGCGGCTAGCCATGCAGTAGGGAATCCACCAATCGACCATCCGAAAAGAACAATATTCTCGACCCTGTAGTGTAATTGATTCACGGCGTACTGCATTATTGCATCCGCAGCAGCCAATGTATTCCGCGGATACGGTAGACCGGAGCTTTCTCCAAACCCAGGTTGATTCCACGAAAGTGTCTAAAATGGAATCAAAAAATTCGTTTCCAAATACTTCAAATACCGTATATCCAGCCCGCGACGCGGTGTTAGAAACACCAATCTCGTAGAATCCGGCGTTTCCTTCGCAAGAGATCACCAGGATGTCTCTGTAGTCCGGATTCTCGCCAAGAATAAACATCGCGTCAATGGTATCTCCAACAGATGATTCAATCCAAATTCTCTGACCGTCACGTCGATTGACCATGATTCTACGCGCATTATTCAAATTATCCCTCATCATCCAATTTAAAAGCGCCATCGATCCCGGGTACATCATATGCCGACCAAAAGCATGCATTGCGTAATATGCCAAGGCTTTCGTTACAGGACCCGCTGAAATGATTACAATAAGACCGTGTTTGAAAATATAAGTGAACCTTGCAACTCATCAGGAACCAAATACCAAAGTTTCGGGTTTTCCTTTGCCACAAAGTCGTGTTTGATTCCATACAGTTCGAAGTCATAATTTTTCAGTTCCTTTGAAGTCAATTAAATATAAGTGCACTACCTTAGCTACTTACATTTTGGTGATCCTTGCTTCCTTCGGCAGCTTTTGTCCAAACGCCGAGAAATTCTTTGTATTGATCGTCCATCATTCGCCCAATTGTTCTAAAATTGTCTAATTTAATTAAATATTCCTATATAGATTAGAATACCTGGCTGCGAATGCAAAAATGACCAAGTATCCGGTATATCGTAAAATGACGAACATGGTCTCTGGATTCAACATTCCGCGGCTGTACATGTAGAAAACGATGAATGGCGCAAATGCCATGGAAGTAGTAAAATAGAAAATTCCTTCAAAAATGTTTATTAGGTGTATTTCTTAGTTGATTTGTAGAAATTTTGACAAAAAAAGTTTACCTCGCGTCAATGAAACGGCGGTGTCGCCCAGTTTCTCCAACGTTGCCTCATTTCTTTGCGGCTGCTTGAAAAGGGCGTAGAGGCGCGGCGCACTCACAAACGCCAACACCGACGGCATTCTGCGATAAAAAAATAAATAAAAACTAATATTTAAGAAACTAAAAAATCAAATGGAACTATTAAACCATAAAAAAAATTAAAATGTTCAGTATATTTCAATTAGAAAATTTATTGCAGAAACGAATAACAGTTTTTTTAACAATTATAAAAAGATTTATTGTACTATGATACTTCTTCAACTGCACTATTTTCCCTTTTTTCTCCATGATCCTGCTCTTCTTTCTGTTCGCACTTGTCCGAGTCTCCTTCAACCTGTTCCTTTTCCTTCTCATCCGCAGACGAGTCCGTATCATCTTGATCACTATTTTCCTCATCAGAATCCGACTCGGTCTCATCTGAATCTGAACCTTTCTTCTGCGATTTTTTCAGTCTTTTCGCTTTTCGAGCTGCTTGCTTCTTTTTCAGACGTTTCGCCCGTCGTTTTGCAGTTCGTTCTTCTTCTTTCTTTTTAATCTCTTCGACATGCTTTCGGTGAGCTTCGTCCATTTCTTCATTTTTCGCCACCGCATCAATATAATCGAGACGATTCTGCTCTTTTCGCCGATTATTTCTGAAAATAGAATTTACATTTATAACACCAAAAAGTTTTTAAAAAAACCTGTAAATATGAAATTCCGCACTTCCTGCTGCAGCAGATGATCCAACAACGTTTCTAACAAACTCCAACGGCGGTTTAGGCGGCCGAAGAGATTCTTTTTTAGCAGGAATTGGAGCTGGTTTGTCCTGAAACGTAAATAAATATTAATGGAAATGAGTCATAATGTTAATTAAAAGAAAAAACATTCGAAAATACTTACAATATTTTTTTGAAGGCGTTCCAACCGCATTCGTATTAAATCGGTCGCTGACGTTGCTCTTCTTTCTTCTTCAGTAATCGGATCATCACGAGGCATTTCTAAAAATTATTGAAAAATGTCTTAAAACAACCGAATATTGGAAAAATGGGAAATAATTCGTAAAAGAATTGACGCCGGCTTTACGATAAATAGCGGGCGAAAGGCGGAGCGTCGTAGCGAAATTCAATATCAGCCTTCGTTGCCATGGTATTCTCGTGATTTTCATCGCAATTTTTTATCAATTTATTATTTAATTATGTATTCACCGATATGTTATTTATATTGAATTTTAACTATTCCTAGGTAAAAACTATGTTTGTCGAAATATTTAGCGTTTGAAACTTTTGAAGAAGATTTTCAAAACAAATTAAATAATTAATTATTATTATGGATTTTTTCATAAAATGTGTTTTTTAAATTTGATTTAATGCGCATATTTTATATACCTGGGATGAATGCACAATGCGATTTCAGCCTTAAACGGTATAGTTAAGAGACAGGATTACTCACAGAAATCACATTGTGCATGCGGTACCTACAGTGGAAAAATTATTAAATTATTTTTTTCATTTTTCATTTCATGAATATTTCCATCAACGGAACACTTAAATGTCACTATGAATATGAGAAATTGTTTTCAAGAATTGATTATATGAAATTATAGTTTTATTATCGTCTTCAGTATTCTTTTTTGTCTTGCATAATTACCTGCAGCTGCATAAACTTTGGTTCTGCAAAAATCCTTTATTGTTAAGTTTGATGATTTTATTGAAATGATCCTAGAATTATAAGGATTTGATCATGCGTCATTTGATTCATTTTCCTCTTGTTTTTCAATTTATAACAACTATTTTTAGAAATGGAAGACGAAGATAATGCCCCTCGAAACCGAGGAAGCTTGTTGTAAGTATCACTTTACAGAAAAAAAAGCAGCATACGCAATTTAAGATTTGAAACTCGCTCAAGGAAATCAGCAACCGGCGGCCGACGAAATTGTTCAGTTTCTTTATGCAATACTAGAATGGAAACTCGATATATTACACGCTATTGGGAAATTGAACAGTTTTCTGTTAATCAAGAGCTTCACCCTTTTGGGAGTTTCATCCGATCTTCGTAAGAATGCTATTGAAGCATTAATTGATTTTTACGATTTCCAGGCCATTTGGGGACGAAGATCACGAATTCGTTTTGAAGTTCTTTCCGAACGGAAAAGACGAGGACACTTCGAGCTATTTGTCACTTTTCCTCATGATTGAGAGTATGTTTTCAAGCATTTTCTTTATTTACTAAGTAGCATCATGTTTAATATTGCATTTTAGAATGCCCTCAACCTCGTCTGCAGTTTCGCGTCAGCTTCACCATTGAAACTATGGATGGGCCCCGTAGTTGCGCCCTAAATAAAAATCTCGTGACAATAAATCGGTCTGGGATCGTAACTGCTAGCAAATTCTTTTCCATTGATGTTCTCAAGGTAGATCACGGAAAAATTTCCCAATTATTTTTTATTCGAAGAACTGCGCTTCCAATTATCTTCCAAATGACACACTCACCATCGGCGTTGATCTTGTGATTTACGGGGAATCAATTTCATATACCACGGTAGATTTGCAAACAATTTATTTATGAATATTGATTTTTTTTAAGATTATCGATACCCCTCCGATTCGACGAAAAGTTTTAAAACGTAAGGAAAGTGACGATGCTTCTTCTTCTTCTTCTTGCGGTCATGACAGTCACATAGATATTTCGAGATACAATACTGGTATGAATCGATTGTTTATATGATTCATCGATCTGTCACTTTCAGAGCCTTTCACTAGTTTCTTAGAATCGGGCTATTTAACCGATTTCACCATAATCTCATCGGATAACCGCGAGTTTCCGGTTCATCTGACGGTTTTAGCCCAACGATGTCCATATTTTAAGGCTATGATAAGTAATCGAATGGAGAATAAAGAAATGACCGAAAAAATGGTACAAATTTAAAAAAATGTATATTCTCATTAAATCATTTTTAGGTGAAATTTGAGGATATTAGTGGGGACGTTTTGGAAAAAGTCTTGCAATACATATATGATCCGGCAATTTCAATAGCCGATTTTCGAAATCTTGAGGAAATAATGTTGGCTGCAGATCGATTGATGTTGGAACCGCTCAAAAGCGAATGTGCTGCACTTCTAGGGAAAAACGTGAATATTTTCAATGTCCTGAGACGACTGGAATTCGCCGATTTGATTGGGTAATTTTAGCTGAGAAAATTAAAAGCGTAACATTACTATTTTTAGAGATTCTGCATTTTTTGAACGGCTTCTGAGTTTTTTCCTAATTCATAAGAAGGAATGTATGGAAACTGACGTAAGAAAATAATGCTGGTGAAAACCCAAATTTCATTATTGATTATTTCTAGGTCTGGAAGGAGTATAAGACTAAGAATCCGGAGCTGTTGGCAACGATTCTCGAAGAAGCCATCAAGTTATATGAGCAATTAAGACTGCCCCGTGAAAACTTGCCGCCGACAATCCAAGCATTGTTCCAAAATTAAATTCGGTGTATTAATTTAATATCAATCATTGTGAATGTGTAGTTCAATTTGGTAAAACGTTTCAAGATTTTCAAAACTAACAATTCTGTATAAATTATCATTATGAGCTCATTTTTTTTCATTTTGTTGAGCTATAGCCCACTGTAAATAACATAATTACGTTTATAAGCTTGTGAAAAAATAAACCAAAAAATTCTGTTTTATATGTAACCGTACATCCTTATTATCATCATAGTGCTTTGTTAGCGAAATTGGTTTGAATAAAGTGAGACACCGATGGAAAAAACTTTCAATTTATTCAACAATTTATAATTTTTTATTTTGTTGGTGTATCCTCATGACTGCTTTGTGTTTCATCAGCCATTGAAATCGGTTTTCGTTGGATCTTTCCGGACCAATGAATACATGATTTCTGGAAGAAACAAATGAAAAATTGAAAATTAGTTAGATATTGTTACCCTCGGAGATCGTGCCGAGACCTCTTTCTCACAAATTGGCTCTTTCGATTTATCAACTCTGAAAGAAATGTTTAAACTGAAATTTAAAAAATGTATACGATTTAGCATGCAATGTTTGAATTTTTTCTTTTGATTTATCCAATCCAGTTTTCGACGTCGCTTTCACCAATTGTACCGTTTTTGCATTCGATTTCAAATCAGCCTCCTGTGTTTTCTCAACATTCGCATTCGATCGTTGGTTTGCCTCAAATTTGTGAGCCGTACCAGGTTGAGCTCTTAATTGAACGAAATTCAATGAAAACATTCGCACCTTCTTCTGAATTACCGGTTATTTGGATTCTGATTCTCACAATTATTTATATTTTCCTGCAAATTGATTTTGTTGTCTTCAGTAATGTTTTTAGAAGATTTCGAACAGCACATGACGACAATTGCTGAAATTTTAGCTTCATTTTCTGAATTTCTTCTTTGAAAAACCTGCCCATATAAAAATTGCTATCAATTCTGTGATCATTTTGACTCTTGTGCATATACTTCAAACAACATTCAATAGAAATGAGCAAATTTATTTTTTTATGCAATTTATTACGCGAAGAGATGAGACATTCCGTTTTAAATCAAACGTGAAATCATTGAAACGTAAAAAATCAAGTGACGTCGCATATTTTTTTTTGAAAACTCATTAATGTCAAAATTTTATTAGCAGAATGAAGCATTAAGTAGAAAAAATGAATGTAATCTTCTAGAATTTCTTCCAAGAGAACCAAACAACTCATTCGGATTTCTAAACAGAAAGAAAGAAAGACAGAAACCACAGAAGATGAGGCTCAAGAAGAATTGTCGAATAATTCGTTTAAACCGTATGAAATTGAATACATTTTTTGTTACAAGAGCGCGTGTTTTACATGTAAGACCATACTGAAAAAAGTCGATGTTAGTGGCGATGAAAGTGAATGAAGCAAACAGAGATCCAAAATATCGGAGAAAAATAAAAAGAAATCATATCACATTCAATAACAGGAGATGAGTAGTGTAAATAGTGGAATGAGCAATAGTTTTCCGATTTCATTCATTGCCGATGACGAGGTGTCGAGAACTGCCGCCGAGACGACCTCAAGGCGTCGCGTCGAACGACAATCAGCGCCAGTCTTCTGCGCGACGAACGTCTTCGCCTCGTCGATCATCCGACAATATTGGCCGTGCACGTCCCTGATTATACTATGCCTTCCATGTAAGGTGCCCTCGCCGAGAACAAGAGCTTTGCGCTCAATTTTGTTGTACCGTGGCCAGAAGTTTTCCATTTCACTAAAATATGTAAATCTGCATTATTTAAATCTGACGGCCCATTCAGTATTACCCAGTATTGGCAAAATTCGCCCACAAATCCATTATAATCGCGGACAATTTTTTCTCATTGTGCAATTCTCCTTGATCGTACAAATGTGGTCGCCAGAACGGCTGTCCAAAACCATACTCGATCTCGTATCCATGCATCACACCCATCCATTTCGGCCACGGATTGGCCGATGATCTGTAAACGAATATTTCAGCTTATTGCGAATGAAATAATTTTTTCTACCTATATGTGAAATAATACATATAGACATTTCCAAATATGTTGTCGGATATCATATCGGCAAATTCGATAAGAGAGCATGTGAAAAATAAGTCGCCTAAAAATCGAGCCACACCGTCGCGATACCGCTCTCTGAAAAGCATTTTAATGAGAATAATATGCAATCATCTATTATTAAGTTAATTTCATTTTAATTAATGTTGAACTTTGAACCCAATAATATAAATAATAATAATAAATGAATATTGCTATATGAATAAGCAAATTATCTTACTCTGGCACGCGACTATGCGATACTTGCTCGTAAGAGTTCATAAACGCGTTCAGTACCAATGAAGAGCTTCCGAAATATGGCATAAATGCTTTCATCGATTCCGCGTAATGTTGTCTGAAACACATCTTAGAAAGAAGCTACACAATAGAAAACAAACTCACTTTGTAATCAATGCCCTATTATGAGGATCTTCAGCCGATATCGTGTGATTGAACGCAAATCCGTATCGAGGCATAGCCATGTAATAAGGCAGCCAATAGGTTCCCTCATCTTTGACACTTCCAAACACAATATTGACATCCTTCTTGAATTGCTTCTTTTGAAGTTTCTCGAATACATCGCCCTGAACAATAATTTCTGGTCTTGTTGACGTCAGTAAATGAAAATACTTGGAAGAAATTGACATCAGCCGAGACAGGAACGAACGCGAAAGTCATTGGTGGCCCGATGTCGCCTGATATGTTATCGGCTTCTTGCTGGATCAAATGAGCCGGCACGTTCGACAGACATTTGGCGATTGCTTTTTGATCTACTGAACTGCAGTTAACCCGCTTGGCGAGTTTCATCGACCTTTCTAGAAGTGTTTGCGGTTTCGCAGTTGCCCAGGAATTGATAATTGAGCCGCTCTGAAAGATATTCTATTACGTGAACCCTCTTATAGCTTACCATTGCTATAATATTTTGATAGTAATTGAACGAATTCGGAGCAAAAAGATGCGCTGTGGCGGAAGCCGATCCTGCAGATTCGGCGAACATGCTCATTCTCGTCGGGTCACCACCAAATGCCCCAATGTTCTGATGAATCCACTTCAATGCTAGTTGCTGATCCATCAATCCCATGTTACCTTGAATCGGCGAATCATCTCCAAAGTACAAAAATCCAAATGGACCGAGCCTTAAAACGCCAAACCGTTTTCATATTACTGATTTTGGTGGTCCTTACCTATAATTTACATTGACTACAATCGTGTTCTCTTTGGCCGCTAATACTGTTCCACTATATAAGTCTAGCGACGGTGTTCCGCTGAAAAATCCGCCGCCATAAATCCAAACCATCACCGACCCATCATGGTTTTCCGGAACCCAGATGTTCATATTGAGGCAATCCTCAGAGATGGCGCCCGGCGGATTCCACATTTCAGCACCAGGAAACTGCGGGAACGTGTTGTCGGCAGTAAGATAACATGTTTTCGCAAGATTTTTCGCTTCCAGCTCGCCACTCCACCGATCGATCATTTCAGCCATTCTGAAGCGACGCGAACCGATTGGAGGTTTTGCATAGGGAACACCAAGAAATGCTGATACCTTGGCATCATCGATTGACTGCAAACATATCACTGATTATTTTGCGATAATGCATTTATGGGCCTATTCATACAACAAAAAACAATTTAAAAAAAAATCAATTTTTTCATTTAAATTCCCTATGCACACAGTTGTGCGGGTCACGACGAGAAGTCAGTACTGTAATTTTTTATTCTGTGTGTTATTTTTCCGCATTTTTCGAAAACTTTGAAGAGAAAAATGAGTAAAGGATTGACGAACGAGGAAGAAAAACAATTATTGGTATGAGTAGTCCTAATTCGACAATATATGTCTATTTTTCTTCATTTAGATACCGATTATCATGAGAAATAGTGGTAACTCGAAATCAATCAGATCTGAATTAGCAAATTTTCGCAAATCGGATACGAAAATATCAACAAAAAAATCCAATCGACTATAAAAATTTTACAATCTTATCCACAGAATTTTTGTGGATCGAGTTTCTTCCTGATGGAATTTAGTTATATTGGAGGTGGTTTTTTTATTCATTTCAATGGACTCACACGAATTCGACATAAAATTGGCGTACCTGACCGATTCCTCGAATGGTTCCCAGCGGTGTGTGGACAACATGCTCGCCACGCAGAATCGATCGCGACGAGACCGTCGCGACGAGTTGAAAGAGAACAATGAAGATGGAGCGACGACAACGGTAGTCGGTTGGCATTATTCGAAAGCTAGCTGCTGTTTGTGCTCACCGCGATCACCGTCACCAATTTGGACATTCGGCGCCTTCGACTAGAAAAAATTCGATTAGCCATCGACACCTGCGCCCTCAACGGGATTATGCGAAGAATACGAAGGTGAGTTGCTGCTGCCAATCTGATTGCGACACCTCTTATTAGGAAGAAGTGCGCAAAATCGGTCATGCGTGAAATGCACTTTTAATCCTAATCAGGATAAGAGCAAGACAACGAAACGCGGCCTTCGGAAACGAAAAAATTGACGAAAGAAAAGGATTTTATGACTTGAAATGAAAATAAAATAAAAGCGAAGAGATATATTGCAAGTTTTATGAGACCAATTGGAAATTGAAAAAAAAAACGAATGGAGGGTACAAAGAAGTTTCCAGAGGAAGAGGGAATTTGGATAGAAAACACTGAAAATTGTACTGGTTTCGCCCCTCGGGAAAGTCGCACTGATTTGCCGCAGACGCTCAACAGACTCTTATTAGAAATTGCGTGCTGAAATTCTACGCGGACTCTGCTAAAGGAGACTTCTGCAGACTTCTTTTTTTTTTGGAATTTTCAACTTTAAAACCGAGCATAAACAAAACGAATTCGATTATTTCAGTTGCCATCTCATTAATTCAAATTCCAAATTTGGTTTTTCGCCTATTCCATTAAATCGTCACAGTTCAAAAAAAAATACGAATTTGCATTTTTCAACGACCTTGTCGTCGTTGTTGGCAACATTGGAATGGAAAAACGTGTTGTCCCGCAAAAAAAAATTCCGAAGGACGCCATGAGATAATTGTACTGTAATTATCCATTAAATTACGGATGGCGATGGAGGAGAAGAGAAATTGAAGTTAATGAGAACATCGTTTAGCAGTTTAAGATTAAAAAAAATATATATATAATATTGCCCGTAGCTCGAATAGTACGAATTGAGCCAAAGCGAAGTAGGGGAACAAATGAAGCAAAGAAATCTCATAAATGCATCGGCCAGGGCATCAAGGAAACATCAAATTCGAGTGTCATGAAGCCAAATACCAAAAAAAAATGAAAAGAGCTGCTAGTCGGTTGAAGACAATTCTCATTATTATTGACCACGAAAACAAGAGATGTCGCCAAAATATTTCGAGATGGTTAAGACCGTGGGAATTTCATAAATTGTTGTGTTGTATGTGTGTTTTGTCGGGGGGAGTTCCAAATTTTAATTAGTCGCATAAATAAAATTTCGTTTTCAAACATATTTAGAATTCAGAAGTGAATGAAATTAATAAAATTTTCTTCGATTCGAACCTATTTCACCTGTCCATTTTTACAACAAATGCGAATAATTCAATTTCAGCAACTCTCACACAATATTCAAAATATCTGAATAAATTTCGAATAAAGAAAATTCATAAAATGATCATTTGAACGAAATATTCGCGCGAAGAAGGAAAGGATTGAAACGAGTGGGTGTGAGCGCTTCCGCAGGAATCGACAACGTTCAACCATTGAAATTAATATTCGACTGGCGTTTTCTTTTGTTATAAAAATAAAATCTTATATAGGCTTTATGCAATCTCGAGTCTAGACCATTTTCGAAATTATTCATGTTGAAGAGGGCGGTAAGAACTTTTTAAAGTGGAGTTTCAAATTTGCTCTGTTTTTGGTCAAACTACAAAGGCCATCTGTTTTCTTCATTCGAAATTCGAACAAAGACGATTGAATGAAGAAGATTCAGTGGAAATTGAACAAAACTCATAAAATAAAGTGTTTAATCTTTGCCGACATAATGTAATCGAGCCCCCCATTAAATAAGAACAATCGATAGCGGCACGGAAAGAATGGCCCATCAGCACACACACACACACCAACGATAATATTTAAGAGCGTAGTAGGCAAAAAGGGTGATAAGAATTGAGGAACACGACGTGAAGCGAGCGTGTGTATCAGTTATCGGAAGGCTCAATAGTCGGAGCAGCGGGCGGTGGGTACTTGAAGCCAAAAACACTCAACACTTTTACATTGTTTCCTTAAGAGAAAAGCAAGAGCGACGACGGACATCGTCGAGTTGAAATTAATTTCACAAGCTCGTCAACACGAAACTATTTCGGTTTTTGCAGGTTAGGTGTCAAACGACGAAATTGACAGTGAGCGTCGAAATTGCAACTAATTCGTCGCGCTGCTCTAAAATGACGTGAGATTCGGTGGGGGTCGGCCAGAAGGCATGGGAGCCCCCCACAGGTGTATCAGGTATCTCTCTCTCTCTCTCCCTTTTTCTCTTGCTTTTTTGAATTTGTTTTGTTTACTTTCCAGATTTCCATTAGGCCCGTCCTAAGTTCGCTAGTATAGTGAATTTGAGACGTCTAAATGAGAGTATAATTCCACGGCCGTGGCCAAAATTCGAGTTAAACTAGAAAACGACTGAAAATAAAATGCAATGATGATGCTCACTGTTTTCAGAATAGTTCTACGTCGGAAATCTGGGATTAAAAGAGCAAAATAACGAAAACGTAAGGTGTAAATCTTCAATGATTTTTTAAGTCGATTATATTGTGGAAAAATGACGAATGTGAAAAACTGCGGCAATATCCTATGCATTGTGTGCGTACACCGAGTCGCACATCTCCATCTTGCTACAGTAATCTTAACTGAAAATTATTTAATTAATTATTGATCGTTTCTTTTTATATAAAAAAATTAACTTTAAATAATATACAATAATAACTATTATTACATTTTTTCAACACAACACCACAAATAAAACCATAAATTCGCCAAGAAAACGCAAAAAAAAGATTAAAAAAAAACAATTGATTAAATAATTTTCAGTTGAGATTACTGTAGCTAAGATGGAGATGTGCGACTCGGTGTACGCACACAATGCATAGGATATCGGTGCAGTTTTTCACATTCGTCATTTTTCCACAATATATTGGATAATCTTTATGAAAGGGGCGGAATTTGACATTTATTTAAAAATTCTTCACATTTCTAAACTATCGAGAAAAAAAAAGATTTTAAAAAACGTTGTGTTTTCATGCAAAACGTTTGGGTTTCGATCCGCAATTGGCGTCACCACCAGGAAGTTGTTCGAGGAAGAAGAAATACTAAAAACGAAGGGAATATTCGAGAAACGTTCGGATTTGGCAAGCAACCCTGTTCATTCAAAAGAATGGTTTGAAACGTTTAAATTGCGTTGCAGAATCGATAGCTATTAAAAATAATTGGTTTGAGAAAAAAAAATAGTTCGATTTTGATTTATTTTCAATCTGCCAGGGTTACTGTAAAAGGAAGTCACATTTATGACAGCTAAACACTAAAGAAAAAGTTACAAAAAAGAAACAAAGAGTTGGAAGTTCCTCCAATTGTTCTAGACAAGACGATACGGGGGGTTTATCGGATATGTTCAAAATTTAAGACATCAGGAAATGTGCAAAATGAATAAAGGAACTCAGAAAAAAAGTGAGTGAAATTCAATAGGTGATGGCGAGTGCAGTGTCTTCTCCCCCACTCTTCTTCATCTTCTTCTCATCATCAAAAAAATTTTTTTTTCTCGCAGCCGCGGTCCTTCAAACTCTTCTTTTTTTTGCTTGAGACGTTCTCAAATTATGATGAATGCGTCTTATCTTGTCAAGAAAGAGACGCAGATCCTGAGTTAGGAAAAGGCTGAACGAAGAGATCAAAAAATTTCGAACAATTCGTTGGGTTCGAAGTGGTTCCCTACATTGGGCGGATCGGTTGCCCGGAGAAATAGACGAATGCCGAGATTTGTAACATTTTCAGCGGGTTGACCGATTCCCCGGGGACCAACGACGACGACGAAGAATGGCTCCTTTCGAATCATCGTCCGATTTTCGTGAATGTGTGTGAGTGTGTTCGCTCGCTCGCGCGCGCCCGCTCGTGAGCGCCTGGTTCCTTTACATTTTTTTTCTCCATGGACCCTCGCATTTTTTTTCGAGAATGCCGAACCGCAACGAGAAGATGAAAGGAATGTTGTAGGAGATAATGGAACACCGCACAGCGAATTGAGTGGAATTCGACTCAAACCGAATTAATCAAATCCCGACACGATAAAACGAAAACCCAAGAAATTCTGCAAAAAGAGAAAACAAAAACGAAGCGAAACAAGAGGAGAGTTGAGATTATCGAGAAGCACTTTTGGACAACCTCTTGTGGTTCGAATAACACTAATTGTTGCTGTTAGGATCAAAAATTCCAAAATATAACGACTGATTTTCAATAATTAATATACTAATCAATAATTCAGAAAAAAATATCAAGGATTTGAACCCTTGAAGGCTATTCACCGGTAGGTAATAATACATAGGTCTAGAACCGCTAAACGGACCATCTTACCCATAAGTGGTCCATTTCCATGGTCTAGTTGGCAACGTTTTTCAAAATAAGGGCCGCAGTAGAAAAAAATTTTTTTAATTTAAATTGTAAACGTCGCGCGCGACTGCGGAAAATTGGCTAAATGCTAAAAAATAAAAAAAGAGGTCTCGGTGCGCGGCAGGGCTGTGCGGCAATCGGAAATTTCGGCAATTCGGCAATTTGCCGAAAATCAAAATTTCGGCAATTCGGCAAAATGCCGAAAATCAAAATTTCGGCAATTAAATGTTTTCAACGATAATTCGAAATATAAATACCGAATTTTCACGGTATCCCAAATTATTCAATGGACATTGATTATTGTTTTGCCGATTTTTTTTTGATATCAAATTGCCGAAAATCAAAATTTCGGCAATTCGACAATTTGCCGATCGAACGTTCTCTTCGGCAATTCGGCAATTTGAAAAATCGGCAATTTCGGCAATCGGCAATTCCATTGCCGCACAGCCCTGGTGCGCGGTGTGCCTTTAACCTTTTCCTTTTGGTATAAGCTCGTAAATCTACACTTTACGTTTTCCGCCAAGCCCACTACCATTTTTTGGGATTTAGCCAGATTTTCGCAGTCGCGCGCGACGTCGACATTATATAATATATTCTGCAATAACTGTGCGACAACGTACATAGCTGGTAAGAGATGGACAAAATCACTATAATACTGTCAATTGGCATTTAAATTATCACCAAAATTTACTATCATAAGCAAAAGAAAATAAATAAGTTGGCAAAAACTTGTGTATATTTATGTGTGATGAAACGGCAAAAAAAAAACATGGAAATTTATGCAATTGTCTTAATAATCTTTTTTTTTAAATCACATTCACTTCTCATTTTCGTGCAGAATATTGATACAAAAAATTTTTTAAGTCGCTATGCGCACAGCGAATTCGTCGCTTTCAAAAATGATGCATTTTTCGATCCAACTGGTATTCACAAAATTTCGCATTAATATTTCGATTAACTTGCAAATTTTTAGTGCCAAAATTTCCCCTGGGCAATAAAAAAAAAGAAACCGAGCAAGAGCAGAAGTAAAAAAAAACATTGGACGGAGATGCTTGTTGTTAGTGGTTTTCAATCTATCATATCAAATGAACACGTGGTGTTCTTCGACCGAACAGGTGTCCATGTATCCGATTTGTTTTCGCTGATGAGTAAACGAGAAGAAGATCAAGTGGTTCCTAATTCGGATCAAAAAATCAATTTAAGTTTACATTCACTGATTTTGATGGCCATACTTCCATTAAAATCCGTAAAAGTATCACGTGCTCGAAAAAAAAACTCATTTTTGAACTATTGTGGTCGGAAATTCAAGAAAATGCAAAATTCATAAAAAAAAATTAATTGTTTACGTGAAAATAGCAAAACAAGCAATCACGCGTGGCGAGACCGTTTCAAGGCGCACTCGTAAATCTACCCGCGGAGACCAGTCGTCGAACAACGACTATAGTTTAAAAATGGTCGGTTTTTTTTCTTGCACAATGGAAGTATCGTCAATTCAATTAGTTTTAGGTAAACCCGATGATGGGGTCTGTCAGTCAAGTGGCCAAAAAACGGAGAATATGAATAAAATCGAAACGGAAACGACACACAAATTGTTCATGCATAATTGGATCGAGTGAAATGACGCTCTGGAGCCGGAAAATCATTGCGTCGAGCACCTAAATCATTCGCAAGAATGCTCTATTTCGTCAAAATTTTCGTCGGTCGAACATGAAAACGAGAAAAAAATAAATAAAAGAGCAAACAGCAGAATTTACGCAAAAAATCGTGTTTCCTTTTGTAAAAAATAAACAAAAACAATTATTTTAAAAACAAGCTGTCGTAGAAAAAGACGATTTCTTGTTATAACTATAAACGAACGATTGAAGGAGCAACTGTTGTATGAAGTAGGAAAGCGAATATGATTTAACTCTGATTGTTGACTTAATTTTCCTATACTAAAAAAGTCTTCTTAATTTTGAAAAATCGTGTTTGGGAAATTCAAAATGACAAAAATTCAATCTAAAATCAGCTTTTCCCCAATCTATATTTGATTGTACTCTTTTTACGTTCTTCATAGTCTCTACGACAAGCGTCTCGGAACACTTGGACTACTGAGAACATGTATGAGTCGAAATTTCCACAATCTTTCGCATTGGTTTAAAATTCTTAAAACATGCTCCTGAGTTTTTCCATTTGACACCCAAATCGACCATTCAATCATAAAATAATAACATCCCAATTTCCTCCAGCAATGACAATTCAAAGTTTAGGCACAAATGCTAGTCCAGATTTGTGTTTTACCGTAAACCTGGTGACAGGATTTCAACATTACACCAGCAAATATCTGGCGTATACGAATTATGTCTTTGACCGCTTGATTACGTAGAACACATTAAAAAAAGGGAGGCCTAGATGAAGGAAATGGGCCACTGTGAGGGGAGAGATGGTCCACCTAAAGTGTGTTCAGAAAGTGTGCTGAGAAAGAAAAGCCTCATGAGCGACGGTAAAACTTTAGCGGGTTTCAATCCCAAATCACAACTATTTTCATATAAGTACCATAAGTAATCAGTACGTGTAGATGAAATCGCTAAATCACCAACCTCACATAGCACAGACTCGTATTCGACTCGGCCTATGAGAAGATTGGGAATCCCGCTTCTTACGGGGATGTCCGCAATCATTCATAGCACACAGTGAGTTTATATTCCGATCAACTGCAACATCTCATCTTCTTTGAACTTCTGAAAAAAAGTAAAACTACTTGAAATTTTTTTTAGATAATTACTACAGCCAGAAATAGTTGGCTTAATGTTTCAATTTTAGATCTGCTTTTCGGAAGCATACAGTGGGATCAGGACCTGATTGGCACACGACACGCGATCCTGGTGATGATGAAACAAGTGAAATTCTGAAAACTATTTTGTAGAGAAAAAGAAGATAATTCAAACTCTTTCGTCAACTGGCAGTGTGGAAATGAATTCGTTCGCTTTCAATTAAGCCCTCTGATTTACAAGCTGGAATAAATTAGTTTAAAATAAAAACTAACATGCATGATAATCAAAGCACTACTTGTTTATTTCCTTTTAATGCTGCTCACGTCCTATTGCTTGGCTCACCTCCGATCTGAAACAAAATTTTTATAGTGATCAGAAAGAAGAATTAGAACTGAGTATTTTAAAGACAGGCCGTCAGTGTTCATCGTTCTTCATCTTGTTGCATTTCTTCGCAAGTGTCCATGAAAAATTAAGAATAAAAGGAGATTGGTTGTACTTATAATTGGGAGCTATAGGGAAGTACCGAGAAAAGATAAGAAGAAGGAAAATTGAGGAGTAAATTAGTGCCTGTTCAGCTATTTCAAAAAATTCTGGAGGGTTTTCTCGGGGAGGAGACTAGTGGAGTGCAGGAAGTCTACACTTCGACACCGCCATGCTTGGCCCATGCCGAGGCCCATCCAGACATCGCCGAAGTGGAAACAGTTAAAGAAGCACTCTAATTTCACCCTTAAAAAATTTCCCACTAGCTTGATTTTCAGACAAATTGCCAATTCGGCTAGTCTCTACAACAAAATGTTCCGACGCCACTCCACCGTGGGCGCCTAGACTTCCCCAGGCATTTCCCTCCTGGGTCGGACCCTTAGGGTCACCGATGCGGGGTGTTGGTCCGCGTCTCGTGGCACGAGAAGCGCGGCACCCGTGCGGGCTCTCTCAGATCCGACTCAACGAATGTTCTCGAGACACGCCCACAGCGGTTCGGAATATTCATTGCAGAAACGAAAAAAAAATTAAAATCACAAGTGTAAAAACAGTCAAAAAATTAGTCGAAAATTGGTAAAATAGAAAAAAAGCTTACCCAAATCGAAGAAATGAGAATCGTGGCAGTTTTTTGCCGGTTTCGATAATGAAATATTTCGATAATGAAATATTTTAAAATGGAAAATGAAAATCGCGTGGACACGTCGTTTTTCAACCAATTAAATATTCACGTGATTTGTTTTTTTTTTCGATTTTCGAGAAAAATGAATATTTCTGTTAAAAAAATCCATTTCGTTGTGTTTTTGCAAATTTTGTGCTGCGAAGCAATAATTCGAGTTTCTTGAGAAATCGTAATATTCACCGTTTTCAATTTCCAATCAATTGCAATATATGGAAATATATTATCGGTATACCAAACAGAGGTATGAGCAGACCGTTTCATTTTCCTCGAATACATTATCTTTTGTACAAAACAACGATGAGAGAAACGCTTTTACTTCGTCAAAATGGAGGAAATATACAAAGAGACACAAATGTTTGAAACAGTGATGTTTTCTGACATCTCTGACAACCAGGATCATACTCTATAATTTTCGAAAATTTAGAATTTGGACCCCTCTATATCCTATTTTGAAGAAAAGTATTTCCCCCTCACCATTTGACTATTGTGACTTACGTCCCTAAATGTTTGATCTCGATTCTTCCGTCGGATCACTATTCAGTTGGTTGGCTTTTTTAGCGGCTAAATTTCAATGATTGTAGGGAAAAGGCTGGTTACCAAGTGGAGCAGTAGTGCACTGTACGTGGTGGCGAAGAACAGAAAACTGGAATGCTGTGATCCGCGCTCACACATCGTAAGCGAAGTATGGATCGATTAAGTAAGGTAAAAAAAAGTAAGAGATCTGAAATCAAAAATCAAATTCGCACGATAAAAATGAAAAAAATATATATATAGAGAATTTGACGTTCTTTTTTAAAGGACGGCTCTTCTCATTTAGAAATGGTTAGCATTGATTTCGATGAATACAGAAAAGAGTGGAATTCTTCATGGTAAACTCAACACTCTATGATATTATCAAATTCCAACAGGTTTTTCATTGTTCTCCGGTATATTGGCAACAATTTTGTGGTAATACTAATCTCGATTGTAATTTTATGCCTACTCAAAAGCATTTTCAACAATATTGTATTCCCTTATTATTATGAATCGTTCAGTATGTTGAAAATGTCGATTTTGAATTAAAAAAAATATATGTAGAGCGCTGGTATCGATTAGAGGACAATGTCGTCCAAATGAAGCAAATTCTCGAAGCGGATTATGACTATTTATGGAATGAACCCGAATTTTGTTTGGCATTTTTAGCGGTGAATTTCGATTTTTGTTTTTGAAAGAAACATTGGACTATTTTTTATTAGCTTCAAGACGAATTTTGCAAATTAATACGTGTAGCGAAGACGGATGTGAATGGCGAGAATCCGCGCAAATTCCACTGGGCAACGAAATATGAGCACCTCAATTTGAGTTAGACGACGTTTCTGGAATACAAAAGAACAGAGTCGCGTTTGAAAATGAAAGTTGAACTTTGTTATAATATAATAATAATAATAATATCTAAATTTGTATAAAATCGACACAACAATCAATAAGTACATGCGCAAAAAAAACACGAATCAATGTAACCGTATGAGGGAGAAGCGGGAAAAAACAAACAAACAGATTGAATGGAAATCATGCGATGAAAAAAAGAGGCACACCGAGCAAAATCGCGAGCAGCACACTTTGCAGATAATACATGCCTGACGTCGATGATGTCGAAGACGATCTGACATCGGTTGGCGGTAACAATGGTGAAGTTGGCGGCCAACATTCTTCCCCGCATTTCTCTTGAAGCGATCGTGTCTGCTTCGCCGAATATGTCATTTTGAGTTGTTCTTCTGGATCGTAGTAGTCGACGATTCGAAGATTCGCCGGCTTCTGATCAGCTACTTGATAGGTGACGTCCGAATAAAGCGAGAGACACACTGGTTTTCCACCAAGCTGTGAAAAAAAAGAATTGAAGACAATGAAAAAGTTCGATAGAATTACCGGATTGAAGTAGACATTCATTTTGGTATCCTCATTCTCAAATTCCACTCGCTGCAGATCTTCAATTGAAGTGAGTCGCTCCTTTTGATCGGCATCGAATCGATAACCGCTGAGAGTTTCGACTTCGGCCAACACCATATTCGATTTTCCTTGTCGAGTGTAGCTGGAATGAGAATAACGAATTGGAAGGGACCAATGGGGGGGGGGGGCGAATTTCATACTTGCAGCACAAATCGAGCTGCAATCGGTTTCCACCTCTCATCTCTTTGATTTCTTTCGAGCAGAAGAATGGAGCATCGTCATTCAGTGAATCGCGATAGTACGAATAGGACAATTGCGCGAACACGATTCCATTTCCAGAGGCGTTCACCGAAATCGGATCGTTCAAATTCGAAATCTGTGATCAATTGAATAAAATTGAGCGATCTCGGGGTAAGAATACTTGATAAGATTGGAGAACAATCGCGTTCCTCGATGTTATATTAAAGGTGTGATTGTGTTTTCCATTGATCACACTGAACTGCAGATTCTGATTGGCCGAGTAGGTTTTGGCTGCGTATCCCGACAACGCTTGTAGTGCCATTACAGTATCCTGTGTCGATGTGAATCCGCCAAGCTCATTTCGCTGCGAGATCAGCCAGCGAACAATCGGTACAGCTTCGGCGGTCTTATCGTTCAATAAGTATGTTAGCAGAGCGTACGATGTTGTTTCAATGTCAACAGGTCTCGCTTGGAAAACGTATGCCGACGATTCCTTGGTCTTTTCGGTTTTGTGGACACTGGCAAATCGCAACGAGCCGTCCTTCTCTTCCAGTTTGTGCTTCTTCAACATATCGAATGCCTTCTTCGCCTGTTTGCTGTTCGCCAGATGAAGAGCATAAGCGACGACGGCGACGCTATACGCATTCTGTGCCACTTCATCCAAATGCTTCTCCAAATAAGCAACAGCCTTCGCATTCGTCACATCGTTCTCCAATAGTGAAATGAGCACAAACGCAGTGAGAGCAACTCCGCCTTCTTGAGCACCACCTTGCATATCCTTATGATGGACCTCACCGAGTTCGGCAAACGCTCCCGATTCGAGTTGCTGCAAATTGAGGAACGCGATCGCACGTGAAATCACGTTGGAGTCAACGAATGCATATTCCTTAGCATGGCGGAACGAGCGGACGACGAATGCGGTCAGCCACGTGCTTCCCGCTTTGTCGCTTTCGCCGAACGCGGAGAACGAGTTGTCAGCGCGTCTGAAAACATTTAGAGGTGTCAATTCGTTCAAGAAATTTCGTTTCACAATGATTCCTTACTTATAAGTCAGTTCTCTTTGGATTCCAGCTTCAATGAATTTGATCGCTTTTTGCTCCAACGCCGATTCATTCTGGTTGGTAGCTCGCAGGTATTTCACAACAAGGATATTTGGGACCAAATTGAGCATATTCTGCTCTCCGCATCCATACGGCATTTGAACGAGCTTGTCGGCGTTTGATAATACGGGTCCCATAATATCACCTAAGAATTTGTTTTTTCAGCTTCTTCTTCTTCTTTAATTACTAATAAAACCAACCGATCACATCGATTCTTGCTTTTTGCGAACCATCGACAACATCACTCGGCCAATCGAATTCGAGATTTCTCAAGAATGTGCTTCCATTGCTATTCAGATCAACAACGAATGGAACATTGCGATCCACTCGGTATCCTTGTGGATCGACTTTGAGGTCCATTTCAACCGCGTCTCCTCCTTGACTGCCAATGGCGCTCACAGAAATTGGGACATTTCCGATTGCTGATGGCACGATTGGGAAGTAGACAGCTTTGGATGTTCCGCCACCAGCAACGCTAACAATTCGCACATTCTCCTGGGCGACTTCGTCCCTAAAATTAACATTTTATTAGTCAAAATAAATTCTTCAAAACCTCTTAACAATTGTTCCATCCTTGCGAAGAAGATCGTATCCCGAGTCCGAGTCATATTTCAAAGTGACTGTCACCTTTAAAATATGAATTAATATCAAATGATTCGTGAGGAGATCACTCACATCTTGTTCCTTCTCCATATAATTGAAGACCAAGACAAGAAGTGCAAATTTTTCGCCTCGTCTGACCGAATATGGCAAATTGAGTTGAATAAAGAATGGTCGGAACACGCGCAATTTCGACGTCGTCGGACTTATTCCTAATCCCATTTCGTCATTGATCGCAAACGTCGATGCGACCCAAGAAGTGATAGTATCGGGCGCGGCCACATTCAGCTCAACTTCTCCAGACGAGCTAAATTGGGCGAATTATATATTGAATGGAATCAGTGGCATACGTAGTGTTGAGATCCGACCAGATCCAGGTGTGCGGGAAAAATTTGCGAACAGTTGGAGCTTCGGGCATCGACGCCGGCACCGCCGCCTCGGCCTGCACCTCGCTGTCCATTCGCATAGCTACAAGTGGACCAGGAGAACGGAATGCAAAAGGCCCTTAAATCTCGAAAAGTTGCCACTTACCTAAAAGTAACTCACGATTTGCAATTGGCTCGCGGTAAAGAAGAGCATCAGTGAGAACGACGAGTCCAGAGTTCTGAATGGCTCGAATCAAATTAATTGAATTGAATTGACGAAGCTACTTGGAATATCGAGTCAGCGTCACTTCCGCCAACTCCCCACCATGGGTGCCAGATCGATCGTCGTTTTCGGCGCTCCAAAACCTCCCAGGGCCTCGACGAGAATCCGGTGCTATCATAATCCTCAAGATCCGACTCAACTTTTTCGCGAGTGATGTCGTTGCCGGATTTCAGCAGCAAAACGCTCTGATCGACAACAAGAAGGCCGACAAATGAGTTCTTCTCAGCAGTGATTTTGAAATTGACGTTCTGTCCAGGCTCGACGGCCTGCTTGTCAATAGCCAATGAGACCTGATTTTGGAAGATTCCCTCGACCTTAAAATCGACGGCATCTACGAGAACTTCTTGGCTGTTTTCTCGTATCGCGTAAACAATAAGACGAGATTTCGGGGCCATCTGCAAATTGTATTTGAATGCAACGGACCAATATTTCGGGACAAATTTACAATTGGTTGTGCCTGGAACGAAATGGTCGCGTGCTCGGAATTGACCGTCATTTGTTGGGAAAGAACTATCGACGAACGCGACATCACCTGAAAATCTTGAGCTAATAAAAATCCAATTGAATAGTTGAAATCGAACCTGATAGGTGATTGAAGTCAACGGATGTGTGGCTTTTAATGAGAACGACAGGCTCTTTCCAACATCGACCGGTCCTTCATTGTCGGCGAGCAGCTGCAAGAAGCTGTTCGTCGGACTTTTCGCGGCTTCGACGTAGAGACTCGAATAAATTCCGGTGGCCGTGAAGTTGTCTTTTCCGCTCATATCGTAATGCGCTTCGATTCTCGCACTTGTGCAATTGATCGGCGGCTGAAGTGTGAGCACACTTGTTCCATGAGCATCGACTTCCACTAATTTGATCTCTTTCTCTTCTTGAAGCGAAGAAGTATCATGATTGTACGGATAGTTGTAGTAGGTAGTGACTTGAACTCGACGAGGCAGTGTCGCTTTAACAGGAGTATCATCCATTTGCTTCAGAGCAACCACAATATTATATGTCAATCCCGGCTTGAATGTGTCTCCTTGCTTCTCGACATCGAGTTTGACTTCTTCGCGATACGTCGAGATTTGATGAGTAGCGTTCCTTTCGATTTCAGTGATATCTTCAGTGACCGACGCAATAATTCGAATACTTCCTCCTCCCCATTCCTTTAGAAAAAAATAGAAACCTCAGTTTTGGTTTAAATAATCATTTCGTGATGCACTTACATGTAGCAATTTGTGTTTGGTGAGCTCATCATTCGTGAAAACCACGGCAGCTTCTCCTTGCCGATTTAGTTTCACCGTTCGTTCAACAGCCATCTCTTCCTCTTTCTAAACGAATCGATTTAGATAGTGAAAGGAAAATTGATGGTTTGAATTCAACTCACCGGGTGGCCTCCGTCGTCGATAATTTTTGAAACGTGCCATCTATGCCATGGCAATTCAAGCGACACTTTCGCTTTTCCGGAAACTCCTTTGCCATATGTGTACCTGAAAAAATTTTGATGAAATTTTCAGTTTTATCGAAAAAATATTGTTGAGAAATGACAAATGTATCCAGGTGTCGTGGGATCCTGCGTTTTGTACGCAATGCTAAGAGACAGTTACCGTAATCCTCGCAGCGATTTACGGAGATTTTTTAAAAATTTTCTTTCAATTTTTTTGCTGAATTTTCTTATTTTCTTTAGAAATCTTATATTTAAAACCTGTAGAAACCGAGTTTAATTATTTATTTTTCAGAATATGCACTTTTCCATTTGTCTAGTTGCGTTGGGAATTATTGTGAAGATTTTGACGCCCTAAAAATTATTTTGAAAATGAAGAATACAAAAACAAGATAATAGAAACGCATACAAAAAGCAAAACACGATTAAATAATTTTGTTAACGACAAAAATGATTTTTTTTAATCTCTGCTGTTCTTACCAAAAAAAATATCGTTTAAAAGTGCTTATTCTGCTAAATACATTATTAAACTCGGTTTCTGTAAAATTTAAAAATTTAAATTAAAAAATTTCGAAAGAAAATTTAAAAATTGAACGAAAAATAAAAAAAAAATGAATATGCGAAATTAAAAAAAATGTCCCCGTAAATCGCTGCGAGGATTACGGTAACTGTCTCTTAGCATTGCGTACAAAACGCAGGATCCTACGACACCTGGATACATTTGTCATTTTTCAACAATACTGTCGAAGTCAAAAAAGTTGACGAAATAAAAAAAATTATTGGCTATGTGCCAATGCGTCTCGAGTGGTGCGAGAAGTACGCAAAATTGCGTACATTGCATTATAGTGTACGCGCATTTAATATTCAGTCAACGATCAATTTATTTCTACACGGATTTCGCGAATTTGAAGGCCCTGCCTCTATTCAGTCGTTAAACGCCAACAATATCATTACAAGCTTATAAAAAAGAAGAAACCTACTTGGCATCCACGAATACAGAAAGATCGTCGTTGACAGTGATAAACGAGGATGTCTTGATATTGACTTCAAACTTTGGCAGAACGTACTGTAATTACCGTAATTAAATTCAGTCCATTCTATTATGACATACCGTATCTACAGTAAACGTAGTGCGAGATTTGTCGCCGTTCGAGGCGGTCACTTCAATTGTCCAATCGCCTAGTAAGGTCTCCTCAGCTAATTGCAATTTTCCGCTGTAGACTCCTAAATGTTTCGAGACGATGCTATCAATTGCATTCAACTACCTCTGTCCAAAGGGACATCGATCGTTTGTGAGATGATATTCAGACTCGGATCCATTATTTTCACAGTGATATTTCCCGAAAACGGTTTCAAATCGGATTTGACGAGAACTGCTCGGTATTGTACTGAAATTTAATATGAATTGATCAATACACAGATTGTCTTCGAATTCACCAAGAGAAGCTGGACGATAGATGGCCCGGTCGGTTTGAATAAACGTTGAGAGGCTTTTATGATGGTAGTTTAACGGTTTCTCATTTTCAAATATCACTTCTGAATTGAGAGTTTCGCCGCGAATGTAGATCTGAAGTCAAAAGACGGTGATGAATGACCGAATTTTGTGACGCACTTTATATTTCTCCTCGGCGCTTAGAGCTTGTGCCGGCATCTCGCTGAGGCTCACGGTCTGCGCCGAGCCCGGCTTCAGATTGCTCATCACTCTCGCGGCGATCGTCTCATTGAGCATCGTGCGAACCTCGACACGCACAATCATCTCCTCATCGGTCGGCTGCCGAATCAGATTCAGACATACTGAATACGGCTGATCGGGTCGAATGACGGCGGGCGCGACGAGGATGTATGTCGACGGTCTGAATGCGAATCGAATCAGTTGAATTTTCTCACATTTGTTCGAAACTACTTTGTCGCCGTCACATTTGTCGGTGCTGATGTGGTGACGAGTTGCGACTCGCCGAGACCCCAAACCACGAAAAACAGGGTGAGAATGAGAAGCCTCATCTTAAAAAAAACGACTAGTTAATTGTTCATGTGGTGAATGGTTGAAAAAAAAAAGAAAAACAAGAAGTGAGGAAGAAATAAGAATTGTCGAGCGAAAAATATGAGCATACGAAAGGGATTATCGAAGGTTTATCGAAGAATGTGTAGTTTTAAAAAAATCATCTGCGGACATTTTTCAAGTTGTTAAATCTTGTCTGCCATATTACTCAGCATTTTGTAAAGAAGAAAAAATATGTACAGAAAATTCGAAAAACTCAAAAAAGTTTTTTTTTTTTTGAATTTTTCGAATTTTTATAATTTGTTTAAACGGGGTTTTTTGAGTTTTTAACGAAATCTGCCCAGGACCATAATTAATCTGTATTCAGTTATTTTTTTATTGTCCGCAGATGCGAAAACACAAAGTGATATTTCGAAAGTTTCGTGAATTTCCAACAGCACGACAAAGTGGTCGGAATCCTATCGGGCTCTGGTAACTCAAAACCAATCGGATCCGACAAACTTCGGGTCCGGAATCAAGCTTATCCGATTGGAAATTCTACGGATAAGATTGGAAAATTGTCAGATCCGTTTTGTTTGAATATTTCAATTCGAATTGGATTCGACAAATAACTAATGTTATCCGTCGAATTACCAATCGGATAAGGTTGATTCCGGGGCCGAATAGTTACCAGAAGGGGGGGGGTCAACGAAAACGATGGAAGTGGAGGGGGCGGAATATTTTATAAATGGAATTAAATTCGGAATTGCTCGGAAGTTGTCATCGAAACAAACAATGACAGTTGGGTCCTTGACCGTTTAACCGCCAAAAACACAGACGCGAATTGAAGAGGTCGGGGCGGGGGGGGGGCGATTTGAAAAGAAGAAAAAACCGTACGAGTAAGCGATTAGTCAGCAAGCGAAAATTGCGGACACGACGAAGGATTGGCGAAGATAGAAAGAGAGAGAGAGAGAAATGACGGTTTCAAATTCGTCGAAAATTTCTCCAACACCAATTATTATGACATCAAGCAGGCAGTCTTCAGGCGGAATAGACATGCGAGATGGGCGGCGCGCGAGGCAACAAGATGAACAAGAAGAACGATCACAAAAAAGGGAAATCGAGACCGAATCGCTATTGTTGAATCCCATCAATTTGTAATTTTACTTGTTTTGATTTGACGAGACGATTCCGGATCGCATTGATCCAATTCCTAATCCAATCCGTATTAGGAAGATTCTTGAAAATTGGAATTCTCAAATAATCCATTTACATTGCAGAATCGCCTAATTGGCTTTTTCTTAACAGTCTTTGAAATTTTTAAAATCTTAAATCCGTCTTTTATTGTTTTTATTTTAATAACCAATTTTGTAATTTCTTTGTTTTTTCCACTTAAAATTGAAACTAGACGTCAGCAAGTTTTATCAATAAATTATTAGTTTTCCAAACGTGTGAAGTCGCGTATAATTTGCCCTTCAAATAGCGTCACTGGAATTCGACGAAATAATAAAATGTCTTACAATTCAGAAAATTCAGAAAGACGAATTGCAACAAAAGACGATGATTCAGTGTGAAAAAAAAAGAATTCGCAATTCAATTTTGATGATCCGTAACCTCCCACGTTTATCCAATTGAAAAGAATCGGTATACTATTTTTTTCTAATCTTTCGATTTAAAAGAAAGTGTTCACCGAATTTGGATGTCTCAAGTTCAATTGCCTCCGTTTATGTCCTCAGAATGGCGCGTTTACGGTGTGATGAGGAACGCACACAACAGAAAAAAAATGGTTGGACGGGAAGGGGGAGGTCAAACGAAAATTGGCAAGAAGTGTGTTTGCGGAATGCATTAAAACTGACGACTATTGTTTGCACAACATGCCGGAGGCCACGCCCATTAAAAATAGACGAAGATGATGGAATTAGTTGGAAAAACATTCAGACGAATTCAAATAATAACGCGCAAAGCCGGAAATTCGAAGAGACAATAGGAGGGCAATAATTTGGGCGAAACGAAAAAAAAATCGTTGATTTTTCTTGTTTTTCATGTACTTCCCTGTGAGACCCATATGTGTTGTTTACTCGTGTTTTCACAGAAGCGAAAGGGTAGACACGAGGAAATGAAGGGCGACACGAACACTAAATTCGGTTCCATTTTTCAAACTGTTTCCGGTGAAGAATTATGTCAACTTTTTTCATTAGTAGAAAAGGAAAATCTAAAATTATAGTCAACTACGAATTCAAATTCTTATAGCAAAAACAATTAAAAAATATTTCGGAAGAAAAGGAAAATTGTTTGATGTCCGCAGATAGTATTCCTATAATTAGAGTTGGCAATAATCGTGAACCAGAAATCGTAGCTAGCATTTGCAACCTAGGACCGATGGGGGGATTGAAACTGCGAAGTGTACAATCCAGTCATACAAGAATTTCAACGATCGATAAAAAACTAACACGAGGTAGGGGGTGGGATAAACGATTTGTGTGCGTATGCGCGATTAGGCAATATGTATTGTGGTGGCCGTATACACACACACACACATAGAGACGATCCAAAGGATTGTCGCTGGTTTTGTGTACGGTAATGAGGTGACCGACGGCGACGATGGCGACGACGACGACGAGGATGATGATGATGATGACAACACTAGTGGCGGGCAATTCGACAGTGGTGGCGACGGCGGCGGCTGCTGCAGCGGGGACCCGTTGGATCTGCGATCTGAAGAGACGCAGACGACGAGAAAATTAAGTGATAAACGGTGATGGAACAAATGGATTGATTGCGATTTGATTTATAGAGCGAAATTATACGATTAATCTTTTTTTTCTGGCTTATTGAATATCTTCAAATACAGCAGGCAATCAATTTTTGGAATACCTCGAAAATAAAATTGATAATATAGATTTTCAGAACCAATTTTCTTTAAAAAATTTTTAGAATAATATTGAAGCTATTAAAATATTGGTTACTTTCGGAGTAATTTGTATTTTGAACTACTTACATCACCCAAGATAACATGAAAAAAAATTTACTTCTAATTTTGGTCCGGGACCACTGATCTTTTGATTTTTTTTCTTCTTGAAAATATGACTCAACGCGAGCAATAAACTTCACGTAATCATCATGTGATTTTTCAAAGCCGAAAAGTTTCAAAAATGTTTAAAATAACTGTCTAATAATATAAAATGTTTTTGAATGTTTACTTGATAATTTCATGACGGATATGCAATGAGATTTTAAAGAAAAAAAACTCAAGTTCCAGCAATAACGAGATCCGGTTATGATCGAGACATCGAATTTGGGAACTAAACTGAATCTGATCCATTGTTTGACCCTTTTATTAGCCACTTCTCACGCAAGACAATACATATGCAGAAGTACTGTGCAAACTGAAGCAAAACCGATGATGACAACAAATGCTTCATCGAATTGAAAATACTTGATGGGTGACTCATCGCGTGTTCGCAACATGACACATGTCGAGATCAGCGAAAGAACGATTTCCTGCTGAACTTTCACCAATTATTTTTGTTGTCATTTGGTTTAATAATAATAATAGAATTGGGTGAAAATGATTCAACAAAATGATTTTCCATAGAAGGTGTCATAAGAATCTTTTCATAGGATTGCAATAGGATTCTGTCAAATTAAACAATTGAAATTGGAATTAATTAATGAGTCAATTCGCAAAAAAATTCCGTCAGAAGAAGACTGTAATGAACCCAATTTGAGGATCAAACAAAGAATAAGCAATTTATTTAAATTAGTTTTAATTGAATACAACCTTTCTTAAATTCCAATGATTATTCACAATGGCATTTTCGAATCAAAGTGTTAAAACTCTACTTTGTTGCGAGATTTAAAAAAACCGGAAATAATTGATGTCATCACCCATTTTTGATTAATTCCCCACCGAACCACGCCCATTTCATTTTTGGCACTTTTGAACGGGTTTCCTTGATTCCGGCCAACATGTACATTCCTTAATAATGGTCATGAATCTGGAAACAAAATAGCAACTTGAGCGAAATCATCGAATCGAAACGAAACCATCGAACAGGTAGACGTCGAATGTCCGGATCGTACCTCGGCGTATTCGCTTCATCGCCCCGCCAAAAACCAATCTGCAACAACAAATCGGTGCCTTGCCTCAATTACCAACCCTTCCCTTTTAATATTAGTGTAAATCATCAATTTATTCTGCAAGCAATGTTGATGGCGACTGATTGGGTTACAACCAATTACTACACGTATTCATTTGGAAAATAGCAACATGATACAACAAATTATACTAATTGCAAGACCCATGTCGATAGTTCGCCGCTCAATGTCAAATTTCTCGATTTTGACACATTTTGCACAGTTTTCGCTTCGAAAATCAATTGGTCCGGGGTTACTGTAGGATGGAACGGCCCACAACACTCACAGTACTGCGACAAATTGTCGTGTCGAACCTGAAAGCGGATTAATTCAAAATTGAATCAATAATTGAGATTCTTACTGATTTGCATTTGGCACATGAATGATCCTGCACTTGGTACGCAGTTAGAAGCTGATTCAGACGATCACAAACCATCATGTCAATTAATTCAAGTGGAAGTTTCTAAACAAAAAAAAAGAAGCGATCGATGTTTCCCGCGAATTCTACAAAAATTACATGTTGGCAGGTGGAACATGCGGGAATTTCGGCGTTCGACGACAGAAACACGTTTGACGATTGCGAGCAATTACCGCAAAACACATTCGAGACAAACATTGTCGACGAGACAATTGGGGACTGATCGGCTTCAACTGAAAAAAAAAACAAATATGCTTCCCAATACGAAACTAGACTTGCCTATTGAATTATCAAGAAGTCGATGCGCATTATCTTTCACGCCTTCAACAGCCAATTGGCAAGCTGAGTCGCAGGAAAGAGCACGACACACCGCATTCACCAAATATGTCGCTGCGTGCCCACTTTCTGCATTTTTGTGAACCAATTTGTTAACGACTCGGTACAATCGTTGTGAGATGTGATGGCTGATGCAATCTGCTCGGAACAAACCCGCCGATTCTGTGTCAAATTGCTGAAATTATTTAATTCTACCACAATAGTCGTGTTTTTTTTTTCTTGCAAACCATTTCTTTCTGTTTTTCAATGTACATCATAATGAATCCAACAATGAGCTGCTCAAATTCTTCGCGAATTTCACTTTCATCGGGCATTTCATTGCAAATTCGCCAAATATTCTCAGTTTCAATGTTGTCTTCATTATCTTCAATATCTCCGTTCACACATATTCCTAAACAATACGATGAAGGTTCGAAAAAGAAATTTGTTGAATACCGGAATGATTATAAGCATCCATCCATAGCATGACATCGAAGAACTTGACTGGTGTGATGTGAAGGGCAGCGAACACCACATTCTGACTAAGTGATTGAATGAGCATCTCGGTGAACGATTTCGCTTCCTCACTCGTGCTCTTTCCCGTATTCAAAACTAATTTTTCAGCACTTGCATGGATAACCTAAACATTGATTTCAATATTCATCGATTCGCACATATTTTCAACCAACTTTTGCACCGATCCTCTCGCATTCCGCACAAAGAAGAAGCACGAGTTTACTCTCAAGAACTGCAATACTCCTGGTAAGAGCGGGATCGAAAAGCAACGCGGATCTTGTGTTCAGCCACCTTCCCACCGTCATCACAATTTCGTCGGCTCGTGCATTCGAGTGTTGTGCAATATGACGAACACATTCAGTCAGCATTTGCTTCAAGATTTTAATGCTGCCATCGACTGACGCTCCTTCATCATAGCAAGCAAGAGAGTTCCTAAAAAAACGAATTGTTGCGATCATCAATTCAACAAAAACTTACTTCTCGCCAGTAATTGATTGGAACGGAAGCACGTTGGCCGTATCAAATGCAACCACATCATCAGCTCCTTCAGCTTCGAGAACTCGACTCCGTTGGACAAGAGCTGTCACCTAAAAATGTTATTTGAATTGACACAGATTTCGTTCAAAATTTACCGCTACAGCTCTCAATTGCAACTCAACACACGCCGTTTCGCAGAATGTCTCACGGTTAAGAAGGACTGTATCATCAACGGATAAAGGCTTCCAATCTACAGACAATCGAATATCGTCCAATTCCTGTGGCAATATCAATAAAATGAAACAAATTTCCTTAAAATCAGGCTTGTCAATTTCTGGGCCGAAAAAATGCCGACCGGCCAAACTCGTTTTTCGACTTTTTTTTAAATTCCCGATTCGGGCTTGATCGGTTTTTAAGTTTTTTTTTTTTTGAAAACGTGAACAAAAGAAAGTTAGAGCCAGATCGTTCCGGCTTCGGATTCAACGAGCCTGCTTAAAACGAATTACCTTGCCGCCCAAGTCTGGCCTACTGGACTTGGAAGCCCACAGCGCATGTCCCGCTTGTTGCAAATGCCTCGCATACAACAAATCGAGAGCAAACAGTGAATGATCCGATGGCACATTTCCGAGTGGTATCCGTAGATATCTTGCCCATTCCAGATAATCGACAAGGAAAAAGAATGAATTGAAGAAGTGCTGAATAATTCGTCGAGCAACGATTTTCTGCCAATCGAGCTGATTCAATAGCGATGATGGCTCGGAAATATGAAGGCGGACATTAGGGAACAGACCAAGGTTTGGAACTTTTTTCATCTAACAAAATAAAAATAATAGAGAGTTTCCGCTTAGGCCCACAAACATACCAATCGATTTGAATCGACATCAGAAAGCATTAGCACGATTGAAGTCTTCGAAGTGAGCTCTCGATAAGATCTCAACGCTTTTCCAACATGTTTCTCGCATTCTGCGGCCGATCCGAACCGTTTCATTGTGAATGGGACCCTGTCGGCAGCGGTAATCAACTGCCCCTTTTCCGTTTCTTTTCTGCATTAATCAAGATGACTTCTTTAAAAGAAAACAGAAATTAATCACATTTTTCGATACGCAGCTTCATAAAGGCCTTCCATATTAGGCAATTGGATTTCAGCGTTGTTTACAATAAACAGGTATGCATTTGACCCACTGGAATCAATGAGGGACCATACATGTCGTGTGTCTTGTGAGAATTTGTAAAGGAAAATGGTTCGAGGTTGATCCGGCAAATAAGAGACGCGATCGATATGGAATGCAACTGGTCGAAGATTCTGAAATAGTAGATAAACGAACGCGAACATTTCAAAAATTAAAACACAGAAAAAACCTCAACAGTACACGCCGAACTGTGTGCCGAAATTCCCATTTCTGGTCGAATAATGCTGCCGAGCGAGCTGAGAATCCTGAAATCCAGCGGAACCTCTGATTCATAAATTCCATCAATCGACGAGCAGCACGTCTCAGAATATAGTTTGTCCATCAACGAGTTCAAGTGCGATTCATCCGTCTTATACTCGTAGAGGAATGTGGCTGGCTGATGACGGGGCAGAATTCTGCGAACAGTTTCCCGACCTTGTCTAGGTTCCTACGCGATTTTATCAATATTCATGCCATGGAATAATATAGTCATTAAAAAACCTTGCAATCCACCAAAATAGTTCGAGTCATTTTCAGCGAAATTTTGTTCATCATTCCATTGACATTCACCCAAATATTGAAAAATGATGGATCTTTTGTTGATTCGACGCTGATCACCTAAAGACACTACGATTCGCATGTCATCCGTCGAATTCCCCCCAGTTTAAATTCAAATCTGAAATTAGGCCCCGCAAAAATCCGATGGTCCACAATTTGTCAAGGCGCAACGGACTTTTTCTGCTGCACCACTTACTTGCCATTGCCTTTCACTTGCTGCACTTCTCGCACCACGAACAATCGACTCGACCGCATCACTGTCCTTATTAGCCAACATCAATCGCCGCTCTTTTCTTTGAGCCGCCCATTTTCGTTTCATGAATGCCAGCCATTCGTCAAATCCGTGTGTGCCTATCGTTTTCTTTTCCATTGCCTCACTCTCTACCTTAAATCTAATCTTATTCAATGTCATTTCCTTTTTTGCTAATTAGCACCTCTTTGACGGGTTCTTTAATTCGTTTAGCGCAATTCTCCTTATCGCTATTATCATCCACCAATTCGACGTCATGTTCGATTTCCGGTGTTCTTTTCCGTTTTCCGGAATCCGGCTCAGCCGGTTTTCGGCATTTGGCGAAAATCGAGTTGATTCGCGGTTGACGATGGAAATCAACTCTAAAATAAACGAATCATCATATTGCATTGAACACAATCGAATCGACTTGTTCCGTATTTTGCTCTGCAGCCAATCCGGATGAGGCACTCTCGGCACGGGATTGCTGACGCCTTGTAGGGCTGCTGGAATCGTGATAATTTTCTGAATGCAACTACCAACACGTTCAATGTAATAATCCCAATCGAGAATCTGAAACGTTTACATCAATATTAACGTCTGCTCAGAAACTAAAAAAGAACATCTCTAATATCGGTTTCGTCGTTGAAATCCGCGTGTTTCGTCCATTTCCGAATGTAAAAACTTCGAATTTTTGGATCAGCCTAAAAAAGAGATTTCAGAAAATAAAGGGGGAAAAATGAAACCTTAAAGATAGCCACTGGAATTGCCCTGTCGGTAACCGGTGCTCCAAGAGGGTATTTGGAGATGACGAACATGCACGCAAGTCCAGCATCCTTGACCATTTCCTCTCCGAGAAATTCTGCAAGCCGCTTCGCTGTACTAATACTGGTGCTTTTCTGTGCTCCATAATCTTCCAGCTTCCTCGACATACTCCTATTCTCCGAAATCAAATCGAAAAGTTCAGCGTCGGATAGATCGGATCCGTGTGAAAACAAAATGTCTAGCCAATGATCGGCATCGGCGGCGACACATTTATAAGCCTTAAGAGAAAACATGAAAAGTGGCATGACAGCGGCAATTTGAAACCTCTTCAAGTGTTGAGCCTTCAAGGAACGTTTTGAAGACGCAAGACTGAAAATGCTTAATGATATTCAGCTCTCCACGACGTTTCAATTCGAATCCTTTCATTTCAGCAAGCGATCCATCTAGATTAAATACCGCGTATCTAAAAAAACCATTATATTTCCAAAATACAGAATTGAGACGATACCTCTTTTTCAGCTTTTTCCCTTCTTCTTTTGATGCTGGCAAGATCATACACTGATAAGGGCCATCAACCTACAAAAAATCCATTCAAATTCCAGACTGTGCCTTTAAAAAATACCTCAAAATAAATTGAATTCTCTGACGACACCGTATATGTTCCATCTTTTTGCAGTGTATGATATTGATGATTCGTAAATCCGCTGTAAACCAATGCATTGAGCATGGCTCCCGGGTACGAAACCGCAACAGAACTGCGTTTATGGTTTTGCAATTTGAACGTGACATTCTCGGAGAAAGTCGCCGGAATTAAACACCAGATTCCATCGGTATCCAATTCCAAAGGCTTTCCAATCTGTTCAACCAACTTCCTCGCTTCTGTGATGATGTTGGCTCCAGTATGACACACAATACCAGCCATTTCCATGGAAAACCTGAACACGCATCAATTAACTCAAAAATTTAATATACATATAATAATAATACCATCGACTTCCTTTTCTCATTACATAACCATAGAAGGAATTAAGAATACACTTGTGAGCAAGTTGAAGGGATTCGTAAAGTACCATTTCCACTAAAAAAAACAACAGTTTCTCAAAATGTGCAATTAAAACAAAATAATACATTTGGCTGTTGTCATTGTTGCCAAATCGTTCGCAGCGGCGGCCGCATCAAATTTCCCTTTTGATTTCTTCAGCATATCTTTATATTCATAGCGTCGATCACGAAAAGCTTTGACAGTCTCCACGTAGAAATGATTCTCACGCTGGCAAATTGTGGTGTTTCGCATTTCCAAACGCGTAATGTGTGTTTTGCCATAAACGCGGCGACAATAATCTGGAATTTAATCAATAGAATCGTTTTCAGAATCAAAATCAACCTTTAACTCTTTTCATTTCAATCTGTGCCCTTTCATTCTTGTCCAGCGCATGAAACGGCTTCGGCGGTTTTCCGAAAGATTCGGCTTCAAGCTGTTGCATTATTTGTTGATATTCTCCACGTGTCGCCGGTACTAAACCATCATCATTTTATTGAAAATACTCAACAATTCATCAGCATACTCAATTCTCCTCTCCATTCCCAAGCCATTGTTCGTTTACATTGGGCATCGGGCTTATTGAACGAGCATCCCATACAAATCTCTTCGTCAACCATAGCGCATGGTTGTAGACGATTTGTGAGAATAATATTCGGATACATCGCACCGACATCAAGATGATAGATTCGGGGATTCTCGAGACGCACTGGAGCCGCCAGAAGCTCATCAAACGTATTCCGAACCTCTTCACACTGAATTGAAGGATTCGAAAGAGATATGAATGATGTTGATTACCCTTTCTTCGAAATCAACCACTTGATCCAATGTCACACCGAATTCTCTGGCTAATTCTTTTCGCAATGTTTCGCTGACCTCATCTTTCAATTGTTGAAGAGCGGGAACAGAAAGTCGAAATCTGGTCAAATATTTAACGAATGTTTCTTGCTCATTTACAAATTCCTACTTTGCCGGAATATCCGCACGGAAAATTCCAGCTTCTAAAGCCTCGACATGTCCTCCAACATACGTTTCGCTTTCGATTCTAAAAATAGGCTTTTGTGTATCGCTCGAAGTTTAGAATATTTTACCTATGGCCATCTTTACTGAATTGAGTCTCATCGGATCCTGTGTACTTATTAGGAAAGATGATATTATTATGAAATGCTTCAACCATCAACAAAGCCTCGCAAAGAGTTCCGGAACCTTTCCTCAGTACCTAAATATGTCAAAATTCATAAATTTTCGAAAAATTTGAAAGAAATAACATCATCGGCGCCAAGTGGGATAATTGTGCAAAGAGCGAAAATGAATTGATGAACGTATTTCATATAAAGATAATATGTCGAAACTGCATCCGAAACCGAGTAATTGGACAATTGCTAAAATATTTTCTTTTTAATCATACAAATATTTAAACATTTAAAAAATTACTTGTGGCTGTTCCCTAGCCATTTTGCACATAAGCTCAGGTTCAACCTCAACAGGATCATATCGAAGTTTAGCTCTTGTGACTGCTTTCAGATTTTGACTTCCTACAGGAAGATATGAATCTCTTTTGACCCATCTAGAAAATGGAATCAATTAAATGTCTGATCTGGAAAAAACGACGAAAATTACCGAAAAGCGTCCATATGAATACAATTTCGACTTTTGTATTCATCGGCAGCATCTTTCGAGAATCCAATTTCTTTTTCCATGTCAAATCCTCGGATTTTTGCACGAGCTTCAACAAAAGGCCTAAACATTATGAAAATTTCAAATTAATTCAATTATCGTTACCAATCGAAAAAGTCTCCGTTATAAGTGACAACAATATTAGGACGAACTTCCAAGAAATGGTCGAAAAACCTGAATTTGAACCGTTCGTCTGAGCAAAAAAAAATTCAGCTTACTTCCTAACAAGTGCTGCTTCATCTTTTTCGTTCCACACAATGAATTCGCCTTTGTATTCGGGCTTCGGAGTATATTCGAACGAATTAATATCAGCGGCAACAATTTCGCGATTAATTATTAAATAACCTTGCCCATCAACCATATATGATATCATCATGATTTCGTCCGTCTCGCGATCCGGAAATTTCAGCGGTAATTTTGTGGTTTCAATATCGAACGCAAGAACTTTGGGTTTCGCATGGAAAAATGCCAAGTCTTTTCTGAAATTTTATCAATTTTTGAAATGTTTTTTGCTTTCAAATACCGCTTGATTACTGGAATCCTATTTGGACCAATTCCCTTAACATCGTACCAAAGTCCAACAAAAATTTTTTCATCGATTGAAACCCTCATATGAAATGGGACATCATATTCCCTTAAAATGGAAATTCAAAAAGATTTAAAATCTACATAAAAGTCCTACCTAATATCAACAATCTGGGATAAAATATCACCATCTTGGCTTTCAGTTTTCGAATTTCCCGCAATATTATTAGCAAGAAATGTGACATATTGTGATTCTTTCTTTATTTTCTCCTTGTTTTTTCGAATTATTGGCATTAGTTCTTTACGCACTTTGTTCATTTCGACAGTGCTTGGAAATGATAGTTTGATGTAAGTTTTTTTGATTCCAGACAAATGGTTTTTCTAAAATTCAGATGTTTTGCGACAAAAATTTAAGAATTTCAGCAAATATATACCAAATCTAAATCTTCTTTATCGACATGCTCAACCGTTGTCGTTCCACCGTACTTCTTCGATAAATATGAGGAAACTTGAAACTCGCAGTTATCAAGTGTTGAAATATAGAAATATGGACGGAACGGATATGAAATCTAAATTTTCGATTTTTTTTTTGTAATTTTTGCCACTTTAGATACCTTAAATCTTTCATCCATATCACTTATGAAGAAATAATCCACAACAGATATAATTCCTTTAGTTTGTTCGTCGACGATTTCAGACTGAAAATTGAATGCACATTCTATTTCTTGGATTTCAGTTACCGGCTGAATATTTATCAGGAACCCTTTCCGTTCTTGGATTCCAGTATATCTAACAAATCCAAATTTAGCATCGATATGATCATTTGAGCGAATTGTTGCAACTCGGTCATTATAATTCGTGTCACTGAAATGTTGTAACCGTTAATTTTTGAATATTTCGATTCCTCACTTTTCTACCGCCTGTGCTAGTAAATCTTCCTTGTCCATAGATCTGAAATATAAGGAAATTTGTTTGATCAAATTGAAAAATGGCCGAAAATGGTGAAATTTAAATTGACGTTTGAATTTTGCCCTTCGCGCCGACTTATTTTCAAGGCCACCAAAAGGCGGTCATATCTATATTTCCGTTTTCTTTTGCTTACGTTTTATAACATTCCACATCAATTTTCTATTTTCCAAATTATTGCAGAATGACGACACGAACCATCAGCTCGCTAATGGAATTGAATAATTTCATTCAAGTAGTCACTAAAATTGATTCAAAATTTTTTTTGAAAATCATTTTAGAGCGCTGACGCCAGTCGTCTAATTGTCATCGATTTCTATGCGGATTGGTGCGGTCCTTGCCGATTTATTGCACCCGTTTATGAAGATTTAGCAAATCAGTACCGAAATGCTTCATTCTTTAAAGTTAATGTTGACCATTCGAGAGGTAATTTGTAAATCAACAAGTTGTTTTTATAAATAGGCCAACATAAAGCTTTTCAGACATAATGCAAGCTTACGGCGTGCGAGCAATGCCGACATTTGTGATTCTGAAAAATAAAAACGAAGTAGGTCGAATTCAAGGAGCAAATGAGGCCGCATTGCGCGACACCATACAAAGGTCAAAATTTGTTTATCAGAGTGTTTTTTCACGTAAAATATTTTAAGATTCTATACGGCAACCCCAACCAATCCCCATGCGGCAACAATGGCTGAGAAAGTTATTCTTCAAACATTTGTGCCATATTGCCAACAAGTATATATTAATTTATTTCAAAACACATTTAGATAACGTTTTCCAGGCAAAATATTATGGTGATATTGTATACAAAACGCTTGCAAGAAGTGTGATTCCTGAGGATAAAATCATTGAAGCATCTACAATCGATGGAAAACTCAATGATATGGCTTTGACTCATAATCTTCTCGATTGGTTCAAAAATGAGTTTTTCGAATGGTGCGATACGCCGAAATGCGAGACTTGTGGAGAACGAAGCGAGCGCGGAAAAGATGTTCTTGGTAAATTGAAAACTTGAAAACTGTTTTAAAAGCAATCACTTCATTTTATAAAGCTTTTAGCTGTGCCGAAGAAAGAAGAAACCGACTATGGCGCAACTCGCGTGGAAGTCTATGAATGCAAAAAATGTAAAAAAGAAGTGAGATTTCCTAGATACAACAATCCGGCAAAACTTCTCGAAACAAGGTTTTCGTTTATAATTCCACATCTATGTTCTCGATTAAATAATTTTTCAGACTGGGGCGGTGCGGGGAGTGGGCGAATTGTTTTACGTTGATTGCGAATGCAATGGGTCTCGAGGCGAGATTCATTCTGGACACCAGCGATCACGTTTGGACTGAAGTCTACGATCGTCAAGGACAGCGATGGGTACATTGCGATCCATGTGAGAATATTATTGACAAGCCGCTTATCTATGAAAAGGTATGAAAACTTTTCTCTTTAGGTATGAAAACTTTTCTCTTTCAATCTGATATCTGCGGACATTAAATTTTGATTCAAAGAGTTAATAACTGTTTTCTTAAGGGCTGGAATAAGAAGTTGATGTTCGTCGTTGCGTATGGAATCGATCATGTCTGCGATGTAACGTGGAGATACGTCATGGATAGCAAAGCTACCGCTGCACGAAGGGCTGTTCGACTTGAAACGTTCAATTCCTTTATTAGAGTAAAATTTGATTAAATTTATTATTTTGGAATAATCCTCGAAATGCAGAAATTGAGTCTTCGGCAATTGGGCGAAGTTCCAGAAAGCGTGAAAAAGGAATTCGCGTTGAGACGTCTCAGAGAGCTTTTCGAGATGCTCGATTTCGAACTCAAAAAAGCCAAGATAGCTTCAAATGGACATTTTGGAGGAAGAATTTCAGGTGTCTTTTTGTTGTTTGTGATATAAAAATACTTCAAATTTTCTTTCAGGAAACGAAGAATGGCGTAAGCAGCGAGCCGAATTCAAAGACGAGTTCAATCCTGTTATAATCAATTGCCCAGAAAATTCAAGCGAGAAAATTTTCGAGTAAGACATATCCATCCACATTGATTAATTTGCTATTCAGAGTGACATACAATTGCGCAAAAAACGAGTATCAAATAACGGGACGTGATTCGGTAGAAGGGTTTGATAAATTGATGTACGAATGCAAGAACGTAATGCGAAAAGAGGAGTCGGATTGGAAAATGACCTATTTGTGTCGAAAAAATGGCACCGATGAAGGAGTTGTAAGAAACGAATTTAATTAAAAGTGTTTGATGGAAGATTCTTCAAGATCACCTGGTATTTTGACACTCACAAACGACCTGTTAAGAAATGCTCAATTAAAGTTGAAGGGCGGCAAATATACGATAATGCCCGATTAGATATGATGCTATGTGCGGGAGATGTAAGAGAAATAAGAGAAATTGAATTTAGTCTTGTACTTTCAGACGTGCACGCAAATAAAAGGAGACAAGTTTGAAGCTGAAAATCTCACCGGCGATGTTATCAAAGTTTCGGTAAATTTTCAAATTTCCTAACTATACCTTGAAAATGTCCCTAACTTTTTTTGGCTTTTTTTACCAAAATTTTTTTTGGCCGGCCGGCGGAATAAGCGCACTAATAGGGCTATGCACAAAAAAATGCACATTTTTCCCTTCTTTTAAAGAAACTTCGAACAACTTGCATCTCTGCACCATTTTGTATTTACTTCAGGCAATAATGTCTCGCGGATCGTCGGAAAACGCGTTCCAACATGCTCAACTCTTCCGTTGTGCAATCGACGACACCAATGCACCACATTTGCAAATTTCCATCGAGTTCGAATGATACCCAAAAAATTGTTGTGATAATATATTTTCGAGAAAATTGTTGATAATAAAAACATGAAGATAGTTATAATAAATATACAGATTTGAGCGACGACTAGTAATTAAAAAAAACAATATCGACATGACTTAATCTCTGTTTGGGGATGGCAAATGCATGGCAAAGTTAGACCTACTAATAAAAAATATATTTAAAAAAAACAACAAGGCTATGGCCTAGTATCCTAAGAGAAAAAAAACGACAACATGCAGTTCTATAGTACATGAAATATTCCTAACATAAGAAAAAAAAAGAATGTTAGTTGAGCGAAGTTTTTAGTCGTCCTTTACATTCGACTTCATGTATTCTTCAGCACCACGTTCCAGCTGATACCGAAGAAGTTCGGACATTTTGCGACCGCGCTCCTCGGCTTCCCGTTTCTCCATCTCAATCTCCAATCGTCTTCTCTCTTGTTCCTCTTCCTCTTTTCGGCGTTGCTCTTCGAGCAGCTTTTGCCGTTTTTCTTCGTCGCGTTTGACACGAGAAACAATGGCAGCGATGAGCGCGGCTCCTTTACCACTTCCGTCTCCGGTTTGCACAATTTTGAACTATAATTTTGATATTGCTATGATTGAGGACTTTTTTTTTTAAACTAACGTCAAGACCAGGATCAAGAAGTTCGCGAATCTTTTCAGTGACCCAATGATTAAAGAATGGATGGTATTTGTAAGTTGAGCCGTCGATAGCGACGAGCATCTGCGGACGGCGAACGCGGTTCAATACGCATGCGATGGCTGAAATCGTTTTTTTTTCTCAATCTCAAACTCGACAAGCCTCCAAAATTTTTCAACAATCAATTCCCTGGAGATTGGGCAGACATCAACATCCCAAGTTTCGATACTCGTCTAACCGATACAAAAAAATAAATTCAAATTTACCTGCAGCTGCCAAGTTGGCACTTCGTCGCGAGACCACAACACATACTTCTCTGAGTAGCAGCATGTCGCTGAATGTGGCACCCTCAATTCCCAATTCATCCATAATCTGTCTGGTGTTAGCGTACGAACCACAATCATCGCTGGAATCAAATTTGTTTGAAACGTGAATTCAATCGAATCGACTTACTGCAAGATTTCGGATATGTATTTGGTTGGGAATGAGTTGGGAGTTCTCAATAACTTCGATCCCTCGCCGTTGAAAATGACTTTGCTCTCACAAAGACGCTCTAAAACCAATCGAACGAGTTCTCCCATGCACATTCCAGCAATAAGTTTGTCAAGACTGAAATCGATATTTCTGTTTCCACAACAAACTGTCAAGAAAAGGAACATACGAGTTCACTCCTGGGTGGTCCGATTTCGCATCAACAATTTTGTCATATCTTGTGAAAATGTATTCAGCTTCTCCACGATCACCGAATCCTCCCCATTCGGTATCAATAATCATCTATCGAACGGAAATGAATAAAAAAAACGGAATAGTTTTGAAAAACCTTTTTGTGGGGGTATTCTTCAGTGGCATTCGCTAATCCGTGAATAATATTCTTCGAGTCTTCCATATAAGAAGCATTTGTACCGGTTCCTATAACACAGAAAATGAAGAAGAAGAAATAAAAATCGGAATATTACCAATGATGACACCAAGATCACAATGTCCTCCAGCTTCATAAGCAGCCGCCACCATTGTTCCAACTGTATCATTGATAAGAGCAACGATTTGAACTTTAACTCTCTGAAATATATATATGATATTTCTTAAAAATTGAATTTTCTAAAAAAAAAAGCTCTCAACCCTTGCAGATTTTTTGTATGAAAGTTGTAAGTAAAAACTCACTCCATCACGTTTAATAGCATCTTCGAGGAGCTGCACAACGTCTTCGCCGACGCATCCCGTGGCAGTAACACCCTTTGTCCACCTGAAATTTAAAAATATTTAACGTTTTGAATGGCAACACGATTGAAATAAATGCACTAGAAGTGAGAATACAAAAAATTGTACCTTAAAAGAGTGGCGGATCTGAGACCAGTTTGATCGCACGGATACGAAAATGTAAATCCAACCGGCAGATTTTCATTTTCCAATTCTCTTTCAATGAGGAAATCACAAAGTGCTTTTACAATATAGTCGAATAACTGAAATTTCGAGTTGAAAACTATATTTTGTTCACAAATTCTTACTTTTTCACCAGTTCCGTGCATCGCAGCATTCGGCATTCTTGTATTGAACTGTTTCGTTCTCATCGGCTCACCCGGCTCAATTTCCATAATCATTACTCTCAGATTCGTACCCCCAAGATCCATGGCAATGAATTTTCCACGTTCTAAATAATGAGTGTTTTTATTTAATGAAAATTAACCAATAAAATTTATAAGTTCCTAATTCGAAAATGACAAAGATTAGTTTCTATTATTACCTGTTCCATTGGGTAATTCTGGCACAAACGAGGGAAGCATGGCAATCGTGGATTTTTCTAGACCACTTTCTAAACCGCGATCCATATTATCCTAAAACTACACAGGTAGAATATTTTAATTTCTAAAAATCCACTTACCGACATATGAGTCATCATTCTTCTTAATGTTGTATTTGAGAGTTTGAATTCTGCCATAATAGATTCCAACTAAAAACAATTCACATGTATAGAACATTTTGGATAGGAAAATTACCGATATAGATTCCTCATTTAACTGTTTCGCAACCTTCTGCAATTGTGTTCGGGGACTTTTCTTGTGTTCTTTTCCTCCATCGCCACCTTTCCATAACCTGCAATTTTTTAATTATTCGATATTTAGCTAATCAGAAAGAATAGTTTTTATCTGAAATATGATCTAAACAAATAAAAAAGGAGATATTATTTAAAAAAAAAAATATTTTTGTAATATCGCGACAATAGTCTAATTTAAATAAATTTTAATTTTGAATAAATTCAAAATAATTTTATAAATAAAAGAATGATTTATTTTCAAAACTTTTGATTCTTTTCTCAAGGAAAGTATTGGTAATTCAAAAAAAATAATAATAATGCACCTGTAACGACATGCTAATTCGATGGCTCCGAGCATTATTCAAAATTTGCTAATTGTGCCAAAAAAGCGGTTTCGTATGATGTATCCGCTGCTCTTCCAATCGGATGCGATTCCTCTGTAAACCACAACAATTTAATCCGTTTCCGGCTGCCGCCGCGTGCGTTTTTTTCTATCTCTGACGACAAAATACGAAACGAGCAAAACTGCTCAAAACTCATCGAGAAACATGTGGTGCCGCGGGGCAACAGACACACGCAGTGACACACACACACAAAAAAAAACTTCGTCAAACAGAACATAAGAAAAATGTTTGAAAACGCACGAAACGATGGGAAAATCGATTTCCGGATGATCATTGAGAATTGATTGGAATTGTGCAAAAATTTATATAATTGAAAATGGTGGCGGAGGAGGTCAAAAAATCAACAAAAAAAATAGATGCCAAAAAAATTTTGAAGCGAAAACGATGACGAACGAGACACAACAGAAGAAGAAGCCGCAGTGGAAACAGCAGAAGAAGAAGAAGCTGAGAAGAGGGTGACGAACAAAAAAACGATGAAATATGGGGAAGGCGGGCACATAGAACAAATACGTCGCACGAAAAGGACAGCATGCGGGGGATAGGCGATTTTTGTGAAGCGACATGAGAGCGGGCATGTGTGTGTGTGCAAAAATGGGCTCTCAATGAACTGACATGGCTCCGTTTAGAAATTTAACTGTTTTATTGTCAGCGTCAAACGACTTGATGGGGGCGTGGCCTTCAGTATATCGTAACCAGTGTAGATTTACGAGCGTGTAGATTTACGCGCTGACCAAATATTAAATGTTTTTTTCTCGATTTTTTAATTAAAAAAAATGTTATGAGTGTTTTAATCCTGATACCCATTGTCATTTGCATTCTTATAATGTCGACCTCCATATATACGTAAAAGTTCACGGAACTAACGGCATTTACTTAAACAAGCGAAAGAATCGTACATTTATCGAATATCTTAAGACCACCACAACAATGTTTTATTTACCGTAAAAATAGTATGAAAATTATTGTTCAATGGGGAAAGTCATCCGATTAATTGAGAATTCTCGAAATGCACCAAGAATTCTCGAAATGCACCAAGACGCTGCACAATTGAAATTTATAACCGAAAGCCAAACGAGCGTTGATTCCAATCGCCTAAAACTAGTAATAACTTCACATTGAATACAAAATTAAAAAGAAAACTGAGTCTACAAAGATAAAAAAATGATAACGTACTTTTTGGAAGAAGCTTGAAGTCATTGAGTATATTTTTTCCTTTCCCTAGTATTGATGAAGCTGTGAAGTACCGAGGCGAGCATATAATTCAGAATTTTGTGTCCGTTGGAGGTTGTCTTCGAGGTTGCGCGAAGGGTTCAATATTTGACGCCATTGAAGTCGCTGCAACTATGATGAAACAATGAGCATTTTAAATAAAAATAATATAAATACCCGTCTTGTTAACTTTAGTAGTTGTCAAAGTCCTTCGGCTCCTGTTCAATATGATTGTGTTTCCTAAAATGTACTAAAAATTAAGAAACGGAAAATGATGAAGAATAAGTTTTAACGATGCCAAATTAATTAAAAAATGCCATAAAATATATGAAAATTTTAAACTATCAATCAGCGATTATAAAAATGTAAGATAAACAGCAAAAATAAAAGAAACTGACTAATAAAAAAAAGAGACACAGAAAAATTCTCAAAAAATAACGCGCCCAAAAACACGCTGCGCAAAACACGCTGCAAAGTGTATGCCACATACACTTCTCTTCGCCTCGAGAAATCTGGCAATTAGCCAATATTTTTTAAAATTTCGTCAAGTCGTTTGACGCCGACAATATTAAGCTTGACATTATTTGCCATTAAATGAATGTTTCCACCAGTGTTGCGCGTAATTAGGTTACAGTGACATACGATTAAAAGAAAGAAACATTGATATGCGCTTATGAATATGCTTATGCCGATTGGGAAGAAAATTTCGATTTACGCGTACCACTCATTTCAATGAATAACACTTCGAAAAAGATAGAAAATCTTAGAACACATGTTGTTTCGATGATGATTCATTGGAACCAAAATACATATAATTTAACATTTCAAGTGATATATATATATATATATCTTACTTCGAATATTCTTTATGTGATTCTGCACAAATACAGTAACTTCTCGTAAAATTTATCGAGTGAAACGCTGGGTTATATATATATATATATATATATATATCACGTTTCAAATCTGTTTATGATTGGAGTGGATTTGGCACTATATAGTGCGAAGCGTGCAGACAACACCTCATGGATTGAGAGAAACAATGTGAACACAGGAACAGAACAATGTGCGAAAAGCTTCAGACACACTTATCACTTTGTATGGGAATGTTCGAGAAGGTAGACGACCTTGAACACTACATACGATGATTCTTCGTTTTGCAATTTGTTGTTTTCTTTTCTCTCTTGTTGCCAATACATAAATATCGGTGCGACTTTTAAAGATGATAATATTGTTATATAACAAAACCAAAGAATTAAACAAATATTGATTTTTTAAAGCTACTTTTGACAATTAGGGTAAGAAAACAAAAAATTAATCATGTTCTCTAGCATTGGTGTATTATTAAGATGATAATATAACGTTTCTTATAAAATATTGGAGAATTCAAAGATATCGAACATTTCTATAACGAAAAATCCACAAACGATAGAACGCTTATTTTTGAGAGACGCAGAGTGAAGTGTGTGACCCAGTTTGCGAAGAGGCGTGCCGACGTTGCGAAACGTTCTATTTGTCCCGCCCACTTTCACGTTCATTAGTGCTGCGTTCAATTTAATACTGTTTTTGTATTGGCCCAATTATTTGTTTCCCATTTATATTTATTATTGTGCAGTGTCTAGATATTTTTTGCAACGTCACTATTTGCCCAAACGACTTTTAATTTATTTTGCTAGCTTTTGAATGAATTTTATTAATGCTACTGATTTAATTTGCAGGTTATGAATAATCAGCCGTACCCAAACTTACAGCAGCAGCAGCAACAATCACAACCACCAAAGCAGCCTAGACCATCCGCACATTATTTGGGAGCAAGTTCAAGTAAGTTTTACTTGAGAAATTTTTGTAGAACTGTTTGACCTACAAAATCATTGCGATTTTCTCTTATTTATCAATCGTTTTATTTGAAGCAATCATTTTTCATTTCTAGGCACAATGCCTCCGTCATTTCCTACTCCTCCAGCGAACGATGCAGACTTCGCAAGCACACAAAAAGCAACATCTGATTTAATATCTTATATGGACTCATTTTCTTATCCATACATCAAGGATGTTAAGGATTGTTATGAGAAACTCAATAAAATTGGGCAAGGAACGTTCGGGTAAGATAGTCGAACGTTTTTTTTTTAATGTCAATTATGTTTTAGAGAAGTATTTAAAGCGCGTTGTAAAAGCACCGGCAGAATGGTGGCGCTGAAAAAGATTCTGATGGAAAATGAGAAGGAAGGTTTTCCTATTACGGCTCTTCGCGAGGTCAAGATGCTGCAGCAATTAAAACATGCAAATATCACAGATTTGATAGAAGTTTGTAGTTCAAAATGTATGTTTTCACTTATTTTTTTTTTCATTTTTAATTATAATTTATTCCAGCGGCACCTAATAGTCGTGAACGGTCAACTTTCTATCTTGTATTCGCATTCTGCGACCACGATTTGGCGGGATTGCTGAGTAACACCAAATTGCGATTATCGATGGTACACATTAAGACAATGATGAAACATCTGTTGAACGGATTGTGCAAACTACATCGTTCAAAAGTGCTTCATCGTGATATGAAAGCAGCAAATGTGTTAGTTTCGAAAGAAGGAGTCTTGAAACTAGCCGATTTTGGTTTGGCAAGGCCGTTCATTTCACGTAAGTGCCCGTTTCAATAATATTTTTGATCAATTTTGTCGTTTTAAGCCAGCAATAATCAACCCCGCCAATTATACACCAATCGAGTTGTTACACTTTGGTATCGTCCTCCAGAACTCTTACTCGGTGATCGTCAGTACTGCACGAAAATCGACGTGTGGGGTGCCGGATGCATTATGGCCGAGATGTGGACACGAAAACCGATAATGCAAGGAGACACTGAACAGCGCCAATTGCTCCTCATCAGTGGACTTTGCGGATCAATTAACAAAGAGGTTCGTTCAGATTTTCTATTTCTCGTGAAACCAAATAGCAATTTTAACGTCTTCAGGTTTGGCCAGCCTGTGAAACGATGCCGCTGTGGAAACAAATGGCCACAAACGACAAAAATACTTGTCTGCCGCAAGACAAACCGCGAATGCTTCGCCAGAAAATGTACTCACTTGTGAAGGTAATTCAAATGTTTTTCTTGTATATATAGTCGGCGTCCGGCGACTGCTGTACGCGGATAGATTTACGCGCGTGCGCCTTGAAAAGGTCTCGACACGCGTTAATGCTTATTTTGCTGTTTTCACGTGAACTGCTTTTTTGCACTATTGAAAATCAATGTGCGCATGGGATCTAGATCCCCCCCCCTCAAAAAAAGCTTATGATTAGATTTAAATCTATCAAGGTGTCTCGAGGCATTGAAAAGTGCACGAGATTGCGCACTTTGCATTTTAATGTACGCGCTGTTAATTTCGAGTATACGCGTAAATTTAAATTATCGAAAATATATACTAGTTTCTTTCAATTTTTTCTTAAATATTATAATAGTAAAACAAATAGATACAATTTATCTTTCGAAGAGCGCAATATCAATATTTTCAGGATGATTATGCCATGAAGCTTCTAGAATCATTATTAGCCATTGATCCGGACAAGAGGCCGCTGTCGGATGTCGCCGTTGATGATGTTTGGTTTTATATGAAGCCTGAGGCCAAGGAAAACGTTAAAGATCTTATGGAGAGTATACCGGTAAGTAGTTTCACTATTTGGAGGAAACTCAAATAACCGGTAAAAAACTTTTCTTTTTTTTTCATGGCAACTAACCTTTAAAAAAATGATGAAAACTTAAAAAGAAATGGAAAAACTTTAAAAAAAAACGCAAATTCTACGTGAATTCGTCGAAGAGAAAATCGATCGAAAAATAAACAACATGTATATTGTCGTCTAATTAAATGCACAAGTCTGCAATGTCATTTTCATCTTAATTTCGAATTTTGACGCCCTTTTTGTGTAGTATTCATAACCTAACAAAGCTAAATAGGGATTTGAGACAAAAAACCTAAAAATGAAATACGAATTTCTATAATTGACAATGTCACCTAATGAATTTTACTCGACGACGATGTTTAAACGTGTAATTGTGATTAAGCATTTTGATTCTTAATATTTGATGTTTCGAAGTCTCAGAAATGAGTACGAATGAAAAATTGCCGAGGAATATTGAAAATAAGTGAAATTCTTGCGGGCTATACATTTCATTTGAGTTTTTGCGAAATCTGCATAGTATCATATTTTGCATTTATAAACTCTAATTTTTTCGCAAAACCATTTTCTAACATTTTGCTGTTCAGAATTCTCACTTTGAATATACTGTTGGCCGCGGAGCTCACACGAATCGTGCCAGACATCAACCACGACCGGCACAGCAACCACAGCGCCAAAATATTCCTGCAGGACAGTACCGCGACTTGATATTTTAATAAGCGTCGCCATTTCTTTCCTTTCTTTTTTTCCCAATATTCTCGATCTCCTTTCTTCTCTTCGATTAAGTTGTTTTGTTTGAGTCTTAGAACGTAAGAGTTATGGGTGACACTGTGAATAAAAGGAATAAAAACATTGATTCCATTCTCCCTAATATTTCGTTCTTTTTTTCAGTCTTTGATAGTTTCTTGTTATTATTATTTTGAATTTTACACTAAGTTTTATCTTTTCTTTCATTTCTTGTCGTTCATCTTTTTTTTTTTAATAAACCTCTTTATTCAATAAATTGTGTTAGAATACAGCTAGTACAATGGGGGAAAAGTGTAGGAGGACATTTGAAATAATTTTCTGGTTGGCGAACCATTTCGGCTAAAAAAATCGAAATTCGTTGATTTATTTATATCCGCCCACAACTGTGAAAATTGTCGGCGTCGCGCGACGGCGGAAAATTGGCCAAAAAAAACTATGACAGTGATTTTGGCACAAAACTCAAAGTGTAGATTTACGGGCTTATGTATAAGAATAAGTTAAAGGAGAACACCACGCATTCAATTCAGATGAACGTGCCACCAAGTCGATTTTATTCTAAACTGTAATTCATGTTGAAATCATGCCATCGCAAGAAAAACGAGCGTTTCTCATAATAGTGGACCATCGCACTTTTTCGAGGTGGTAATTCAAATTCGAATTTAAACTGCGGGAACTCGGATACCGTAGTCTTGATAACCTGCGAATCAAACTCACCGTAAATCAGCACAGGGTGCTCGTTTTTTTTTCGAATGTAATATTATTGTCGGCCTCAAACGACTGAGTAAAATTTAGAAATTAATTGACTTTTTGCCTGGTGTATTGTGGCGAAGAGTCGTCTGCGTACTTTGCATTTTAGCGTACGCGCAATTATTTTTTTTGGACGCGCGTAAATTCGCAAATTTTTATGTTAGATGGACAGTGACATTGTGAAATTAAATTTCCCGCCATCTACACATAGGTCGTATAGGTGCGCGGTGTGCACCTTTAAGCTATTCTCATACTTTGGCCCGTAAATATACACTTATAGTTTTGCGCCAAAATCACTGCTAGTCGGCAAAAAAAAAACGATTTTTCGAGGACGTCGACAACACCATCGAAAAAAAAACGAGCACTTCGACAATGTGTGGACCATCGTAGGTTTCGCGGAAAAATAATTACTTCCTCAACCAAATGTTTAAAGGAATACTTCACAATATTTAGGTGAGTATTCGTGATTTTCACCCCCCATCCGCTCTTATGTTAAAATGTTCCGCATTCCAAATCGTTTTATGATTTTCTCGCTTCTCCTCCGCTCGCACTCCCATCCCCTTCCTCTCAACACCAGCACCACAGGTTGTTGTTGTTTATTGACCTCGTCCGAGTCGTCATCAAAGTTCGTCGGATGGGTTACAACGGGAAAGAAGCAGCCGTCGCATAGTGGGAACAGTTGTCTTGGTGTGTGATAGAAACCATCTGGTTTGTTGACGCATTTATTAATATTAATATTAATATTATTTTAATTATTTACAAAGCAATTAAGAAGAATAGAAGAACGTGCATAAACGGGATATGAGAAGGTAGAATTGAAAATTTTCGCGAATTGCTTGCGTTTTTCATTGGGCTGGCTTCGTAATTCACAATTTAGTTGAATGGGTTGGTTTTTCCCGCCTTCTGGAGTCTTCTGCCAAGCGAGAGAAGAGTGACGCAAACCGAGAACAAGTCGCGGCTTTCAACGAGGTCGACCGATTGGAAGGTCTCCTCAGTTGGCACTCCCTGCTTTTTGGTGAACTCGACGAACGCGTTGATGTTCTCCATCATGGCGAATGTCGATACTGGCTTCTGGATCTTCTTGATCGATCCTGCCTCGATTCCATTGGCGAGTCTAGATTGATTAGAAATGTTTTTGGATCAAACTGGATTGGATGTGTTACTTGCACAAAAGTGTTCCATCCTTCAACAATTTGGCGAAGTTATCGCGAGCTCCGTCCGTGTTGATGTTCTCGCCGGACAATTTTTTGATCCAGTTGAGGAGGAGAGCTCCTTCCTCCTCGATGTACTTGGATTCTTGCTGAAAACAACCAAATATGTTTGTGTCGTATTGATTAGCTGTTTACCTTCTGGCGGACGGCGAATCCGATTCCTCCGGCAGTTGTTCGGTTGGCCATTGCTGCTGCTTGTGTTGTTGTTGGTGCGAGTGAAGTGAATTGAGCTTCGTCTAGCTTCACGAGCCCGTCAACCACGCCCTCTTTTATTGGGCTCCGAGCGTTTGCCGTTTAGTTGACTCCGCCCATCATCGACACCCACCCGAAGAATTTTCGAGAGCAAAATTTTCGAAATTTTCGAAATTGTGCGTAGTTGTGTGGGATGAGTCAAATCGATGTGGAAATCGATCAAAATTCCGAGTTTTCTGATGATCTTTGAAATGATGAAACAAGTTGAATGACGATCGAAAAACAGCGATTGTGAAACTGGAAATTTTGAATTCCTAGAAAATCTTTTTTGATTTGAGAAATAAAGACATTTCTAATGGCAAACGGAATGCAAAAATGAATGACTCCAGAGTTTTGTACATATTAGTTGAAGCAGAGCTACTAGTATTTCTTTCCTCTTTTAATTTTCTTTTTTTTTCAAGAACATTGTCATTTCTGTATCGCAGTATTTTTTGTTGTGTGATGTGATAAATAGTATTCTACCAAGATCTCGCTATCTTACCCGATACCAAAGTAAGATTCTTAGCGTGGTCACCTTGAAGATTGGTCACCTTGATTAATGATCGATCTACTAGAAACAGTTTTTATTCAAGATCATTTGGCCGAGAATTGCGTTGTTTGGTTAATAATTTGAGTGAATTCTGAAACAGATTTTTTGAAAAAAAAAAGATATTAAGGCGATTTGTGGAAGACATATAAAATATTAATCACTAAATTTAAAAATATTTCGTAATTTTCAGGCAACCGGAGACCGTGCCGATAAAGTCGATGCCGCTGTTGAGCTTGCTTATTCGTTTGCCAAAACGACGATTGTTTAATTAATTTTTATAATCTAATGTAAGGAGGGTGTTTGAGTTAAATGTTTCCATTTATTTATCTATCTTAAATTATTACGACGACGAGCGCAGTAGTTTTTGTGCAGTTTTTGAACTATTGATTTGTTTGAGAATTTAATTTTCAAAAATATGAAAACTACAAATGTAGGATGTATCGTCGTGGTTTTTGAGGAACACAAAGAATTTTTACGGAGAATCCAATAATTTATAACTAATGCATTCCAGATGGCCCGCTGCATTTTTTCATTTCAGTTTCATATGTGAATGCTTTTTTTTTTTGAAAATAATTTTCAAATCTATGATACTTTTCCGAACTGCTTTTTATACAGGCTGCTTAATTAGAGCGGATAAACGGCATGGAATTTTTTATGACAAATTATAGTCGGCGTCCGGCGACTACTGTAGATTTACGGGAATCATTCGAAATGGTCTCGCAAGGACTAACAGGTTATATCAAATTTTATGGACCGCTTTGATAATTTTTTAATCGAAGGACGTTGCAAATTCAAGAAAATGCGAAACTCATCAAGAAAAATGAAGCAGTTCACGTGAAAACAGTAAAATAAGCATTCACGAGTGGCGAGATCTTTTCAAGGCGCACGCGCGTAAATCTACCCGCGTACAGCCGTCGCCGGACGCCAACTATACTTGAATGTCTTCTTGAACAGATCACGTTGTCTTGAGCATTCTTGATTCTGGAAAACATTTAATCGTTTTCTTCCGAATTCTGATGGAAGTTCAGACTCAATACTCCGGACAAAGGGTTTTCAGATGGGGTAGATTGAAAATAAGTGACACATTCAATCCAAATCCTCATACTCGACTTCATTCTTTATTCATTTCCTTTATATACGACTCTTCACTACCGATTTTACATATTCTGACCAACTTACTATGGAATCTTTATACCGAGAGCCATTATTATTATTTGGGTCCTATGTTTCAAGGGTTATTTTGGGCATTATTGGGTTTTCAGAAACTCAATAAAAATCTATTAGTTTGTTTTAAAACTTCATCGATATGAATCGTTTTTGTTTGAACACTCTCAGAATTTGAAAATTATTTAAAAAAAAAGCATTCACATATGAAACTGAAATGAAAAAATGCAGCGGGCCATCTGGAATGCATTAGTTATAAATTATTGGATTCTCCGTAAAAATTCTTCGTGTTCCTCAAAAACCACGACGATACATCCTACATTTGTAGTTTTCATATTTTTGAAAATTAAATTCTCAAACAAATCAATAGTTCAAAAACTGCACAAAAACTACTGCGCTCGTCGTCTCACAAATCAAAGCGTAGGTGTTTTGTGATGGGTCGAAACCCGCGGCAGTTGTCCGACAGTTTTTGTTTTGCTTTTGGCGTTTCGCTAAAATACTCTTCATGACGAATAAATGCACAAAGCATGAACCGGGCGCAATATAAAATAATCCTTTAAAAAATAAACATAACATGCGAATTAACAATTGTAATAATTTAAGATAGATAAATAAATGGAAACATTTAACTCAAACACCCTCCTTACATTAGATTATAAAAATTAATTAAACAATCGTCGTTTTGGCAAACGAATAAGCAAGCTCAACAGCGGCATCGACTTTATCGGCACGGTCTCCGGTTGCCTGAAAATTACGAAATATTTTTAAATTTAGTGATTAATATTTTATATGTCTTCCACAAATCGCCTTAATATCTTTTTTTTTTTTCAAAAAATCTGTTTCAGAATTCACTCAAATTATTAACCAAACAACGCAATTCTCGGCCAAATGATCTTGAATAAAAACTGTTTCTAGTAGATCGATCATTAATCAAGGTGACCAATCTTCAAGGTGACCACGCTAAGAATCTTACTCTGATATCGGGTAAGATGGCGAGATCTTGGTAGAATACTATTTATCATATCAAACAACAAAAAATGCGGCGATACAGAAATGACATACCTGAGCATTGGCATCTTTGCCACCTCCTCTTCCACCGAGAACGGTGCAAACTTCATTCACCCAATCATTGGCCTTCAATCCGTTTGAAATCAGGGTCTGGAATTGGATTTATGAATGGTTCTGGAGGAAAATGTATACCTTATCCACTTTGGCCATGCATAGCACTTTTCCATTATCTTCATTTACGGAGAACGCCATTACAGCCTTGACATCTTTCAATAACTTCAATGCGTTATCGATAGCCTTGCTGTTAGCATTTGGTGAGAACACATGAACAAGAACTGATTGCTGCTCTGGAGCAGCTGCGAGCTCCTTCGCTTCAGCAAGAATCTAAAAAGAGAGCTTTAATAGAAATGCTTGTAATTTGTACCTTTTCGGCAACGGCAGCCTGCACAGCTTTCGAATATCCATCTAATGTCTTCTGCAATCCTTTGGCCGACTCCCTGATCGCATCCTTTCTCCAGTACGGCAACAGAGCTCCATTCGCTTCATCAACGATCTCCTGAATTTTCTTTTGAAGCGCCTTGAACTTCTCCTTGTTTGAAATGATATCCTTGTTTTGAACTTCTTTTGATTCTTCGGCAAGACGTGCTTCCAAGCGATCAGCCCGATGAATAGCACGTTCTGCTTCTGGACCTGTCAGACCGACAATACGACGGATTCCTTTTGCAATTGCTTCTTCGGACGCAATAACGAGCTTGCCAATGTGGGATACATTTTGAAGATGCCTGAAAAAATAAGGATACATCCGTCTGTTTTTTTAAAAATAAGGATATATCCGTCTGTTTAGTTTTCAGCATAAAAATTAGATGAAAGGAAAAGTCGGAAAACATTTTTCCAGTCTAACAATCGGGGAAAAATTGAGGCTATAAATTGAGGCTTTTTCCACAAAAAACACCGATAAATAAAATTTTTTAAAAAACTTTTATTTCATACGCAATTTTAAAGTTGTTTTAATAAAAAATATCCGAATTTCCGGAATTTTTTCATAAATATGTAAATTTTCATCCTTCGGCAATAAATACAACAAACGAAAAAGAAACGTATTGTAAACCTCTTAACATTTTGGGTTGTTTTATTGCTTTTTCTTTGTTTCCTTGGTCGGATGGCAAGTAATTAGCAACTATTCCAAGTACTTTATATAAATCACCATTTTATTACATTCTTCTCTAATTGCGCCTTATGTATTAATTTGCGTACTTTGTTTAAATCGTATAGCCCCAATTAGCTAATGATTCGCGAAACCTGCCAATCTTGCGTTCGACCTTCAAAACGTTCCAAAATATCCGCCTTTAGAAAAAAACTGCCTACGTATCACTTCCTTTTACCTTGGGGTGGGCGTTTTTTGTTAGCAAATCAGTATAAAAGCGACGGTGGTAATAGAAATGCAATCCATTCCCCGATGGAGTTCGAACAGCGCATCAAAGCGTACCGCTTTGTCTCCTACTCGGCCGTTGCCTTCTCGGTCGTCGCCGTTGTTTCGGTGTGCGTCACCTTGCCAATGGTGTACAACTATGTGCACAATGTCAAGAGAGCCATGCACCAGGAAGTCCAGTTCTGCCGTGGATCTGCTAAAGACATCTGGTCTGAGGTCAACTCGTTGAAGCACATCGAGCCAACCCACAACAGAACCGCCCGTCAAGCCGGAGGATGCGACGCTTGCTGCCTTCCAGGAGCCGCTGGACCAGCCGGAACCCCAGGAAACCCAGGACGCCCAGGAAAGCCAGGAGCGCCAGGACTCCCAGGAAACCCAGGACGCCCACCACAGCAACCATGTGAATCGATCACTCCACCACCATGCAAGCCATGCCCAGCTGGACCACCAGGACCACCAGGACCACCAGGACCACAGGGAGATGCCGGATCCAACGGAAACCCAGGAGCTCCAGGAAACGACGGAGCCCCAGGACAACCAGGAAACAAGGGACCATCTGGACCAAACGGAAACCCAGGAGCCCCAGGAGCCCCAGGAAACCCAGGACAAGATGGACCATCCGAGCCAATCACCCCAGGACCACCAGGACCACCAGGACCAGCTGGACCACAAGGACCACCAGGACAGCCAGGAGCCCCAGGACACGACGGAGCCCCAGGAGCCCCAGGACCAAAGGGACCAAATGGAAACCCAGGACAGCCAGGAGCCGATGGAAACCCAGGAGCCCCAGGACAGGCCGGACAGCCAGGAGGAGCCGGAGAGAAAGGAATCTGCCCCAAGTACTGCGCTATCGATGGAGGAGTCTTCTTCGAGGATGGAACCCGCCGTTAAGCATTCAATTTCCTTTAACCATAAACAATTTCCGTTTAATCTCATTTGTGTTCTTTGTTTTGAGACTTAGCGAAATGACCTTTTAGGGATCACGTGATTCGCTATCAATTGAATATTTAAAAAAATAATAGAAGACTCACGTTCCACCACAAAATTCAACGGTAGTATTATCACCAGCATCAGCATCAGGATTCTTAAGAAGTTCTTCAACTGGGGTTCCAACAGCGACGACTCGAACTGGATCTGGATAAGTCTGAAAAAAATAAATATTCATTTTTCTGTTATAGAAAAATAGTAGAAAAATATCAGTAAAAACAAAAAAAGGCGTACTTCATCGAACATAGCTCGCAATCCGCGAATCTTCTTCGCGTCTGCAAGTGGCGAATTCTTCGCATACACATTTCCTTTCGTGTCGATCAAAGCTTGAGCGTATTCTTCAGCTTCTTTAACTTGTTTCACAGTCATTGCTTGTTTGTTCGTGAAATCAAAACGAAGACGATCCGGTGCAACGAGGGACCCTTTCTGATCCGAATCCTTCAGCACTTTTCTCAATGCGTAGTTAAGGACATGGGTTCCAGTGTGATTCTTCATGATAAGCTGCTTTCGATCTTCATCGAATTTCTGATTGACATCATCTCCAACCTTGAATGAGCCTTCAGCAGAGCCAACCAGCACAATGTAACCTCCACGAACTTGGCAGTTTGTCACGTTGAACTCCATAGACTCCTCGTTAACCTTTGTAAGAACTCCGATATCGTAGATCTGGCCTCCTTGTTCCGCGTAGAAATTAGTACGATCAAGAAGAATCGCCCCTTCCTCTCCAGCTTCAATCATATCAACGAATTGACCATCCTTGCGTATTGCCAGAATCTTTCCAACGCATGGTTCGAATTCTAAAACGCGCTATAGTCGTGAACATTACCCCATCAACTTACTATAAACCGCATTGGCACCTTCACCAGTGAAGGAATAAGCGTATTTCGGCGAATCATCGGTAGTTGGAACTCCCTTCTGCTGGAGCTCAGCCAACGCGTGAACATTCAAATCCAATGTGTCTCTGAATTTTCCAGCACCGGCAGCCGATGTCTCAATTGCTTTTTTGCGGGCCTCTTCGAATGCAGCATTATCAACAGTCAATCCCTTCTCCTCAGCCATCAACTGAGTCAAATCAGCCGGGAATCCATACGTATCGTATAATCGCCAGGCGACGTCTCCTGGGAAAGTCTTGGTGCCTTCTGGAAGGGACGCAACCGCTTTCTGGAAAAGGACTCGTCCACGTGAGAGGGTCTTCAAGAACTGTTTTTCTTCATCATTAATGATGTCGATAACAGTTTCTGGGTCTCTTCTTAATTCAGGGAATGTCTCGCCCAAAATGCTAATGACGACAGGCACGAGACTTGCGAAGAATCCGGGCTGCGCATTGAGCTTCTCGGTAGCATAACGAACTCCGCGCCGAAGAATGCGACGGAGAACGTATCCGCGGCCCGAGTTGTCAGGACGACCACCATCAGAGAGCGCGATTGTGAGGGTTCGGATGTGATCAGCTACGACACGGTAAGCCATATCGACACCGTCAACGTCTTCATCTCCAATGTGACCAGTGTATGGGCGGATGCCACTTCCCTAAACCAAAATTGGAGAACATGTTGCTAAATCTTTTAATACCTGATGAATCGCATCAAAAATTGGTACGAAAATGTCGGTATCATAATTACTCGTCTTATTTTGCATGACCGCAATCAAACGCTCTAATCCGAGACCACAATCGATATGTTTTGCAGGAAGTGGTTTGAGAACGCCTCCTTCTTCGCGATTGAATTGGATGAAGACTAAATTCCAAATCTCGACGACCATTGGATCATCAGCATTGACAAGATTCGACGCGTCGCGACCTCCGATTCGATCATAATGAATTTCCGAACATGGGCCGCACGGTCCAACATCTCCCATCTCCCAGAAGTTGTCCTTCATTCCGAAATTGAGAATTCGGTTTTCCGGAACGCCCACGGATCTCCAGATTTCGCGAGCCTCCGTGTCGGCTGGAACACCGTTCGCTTCATCTCCACCGAAAACAGAAACGTAAAGACGATCGGCAGGAATCTCGTAAACTTTGGTGAGCAATTCCCATGCCCAGGTGATAATTTCTTTCTTAAAAATATTTAAAATAAAACCAAAAAATATAATTGTTAAGTAACCTTGAAGTAATCTCCGAATGACCAATTTCCAAGCATTTCGAAGTAGGTGTGATGGTAGACATCTTTTCCAACGTCGTCAAGATCATTATGCTTTCCACCAGCTCGGATGCATTTTTGAGTGTTTACAGCGCGCTTGAGTTTGGCGAGATCGCTGTTCGGGTCAGCAATTCCGAGGAAAAGAGGTTTGAACTGAACCAATTGAATGTTTCCAACCAATAATTATATATTTGTCGGAATCAAATGACTGATCAATGGCGCAAATTAAGTGTAGATCTACGATTTATAAATTTACGAGAACCCAGAAACGCGCGCGTCTCTTTGCCTCCAGACACGTAGCCAACAATTTTTTAAAATTTCGCTCAGTCTGTTTGACACCGCCTACATATTTACCTGATTCATTCCCGCATTTGCGAACAAAAGAGTAGGATCGTCATGAGGAATGACCGATGAAGAATGCACATAAGTGTGCTCTTTTTTATCGCGGAAAAAGTTGATAAAAGTTGACCGAACCTGAAAGCTTCCCAAATTTATTCCGACTTTTATATTAGCTCATACCTCACTCGACGTCAAGAACTTCATTCTTTACCCGAAACTGTTTGAGTAATCTAAAACAAAAAAAATTTAAAAATTCATAATGATAATTGAACAACGAGGAACAAAATCCATGATATCTGAACAACCGGAAAGTCGAATTGCGGTCATTCCAAGTGCAAAGAAAATCAGACAGCGAAATACAAAGAAAGCATTGTGGAAAAAACTGGATTTTTGGGGCACTAGCGGCAAAAAATACATTCAGGGGCGGAGCCTGTGGCGCAATGTTTCGCAACCTCGCGGCGCGTAGTTGAACAATTGAAATTTTCTAAAACAATTTTCTAAAAAATTTTTTTAATTAAAGAATTTTTTGGCGATTTTCAATGGGATTTTTAAGTAAAAACAATCATACAGAATTTCCCGGATTGTCGGAACGAGAAAAAGTTTTCTTGAAAAATTTCCCGAAGGGTCATTCCCGCCCATCGCTGATTTAGACTGTCGCAATGTGGCATAAACTGTTGCGAATGAAAACCATCTCAGGTCGTTTTTTCCATGACTTGCGCAGCACGGGAGGGGGTGACGTCGACTGAGTTCAGCTTCTAATATAAATGTAATGTAAATGCGAATTAAATGAATTTTTCTATTGAACACTTGATAAAATGTAAGAAAGTTATAAAAATGAAACGACATTTTCATGAAGGGGACCCAATAAAACGTTTATTTTAACAATAAAAATGAAACCCAACTCATTAAAAGCTACGAATTTGGAAATTCGTACCTGTTTTCAAACAAAATCATAGAGTGTTGACGTAGAAATCAATAAAGTTTCAAACGTATTTTTTCATAATTTTCTCAAGCATAATTAGTTTCGATTTGTGAGATTGTGCATTCTACAATAAATTAAACAATCATTTTAAATATTAAAAAAAATAGAAAAATTACGCAAGTATGTATTGTGAGATTCAATTAAGGAAATTTTCTGAAATGGTGGGCGTGGTCAAAAACTTAATAAATACTTTTCGTTTGGCATTTTAAACGTTTTTTTATGATGAAAAAATCTTTCTAGCAGTTTATTAAAACAAAACAATATAAAAGAGAACAAATAATGAATGAAAAATGAAACATTTAAGTTTTGGTTGGCGCTTCAAACGATTTTTCCGCTGCTCGCGCTTTCGATCGTGAATTATTGCTGAAATAAGTTAATTTGAGGGCCAATGCCAAATGGGACCAGCCAAATAGGACCAATAGGGGGCGAAATGACAAATGGGACCAACCTCTATTTAAAAAAGACCCTTTTGCCAAATGGGACTTTGATTTCAGAACTGAAAGTGACAAATGAGGCCAAACTTTTTTTTTCAAGCAATGCAATTAAACATTAACAATAATCTACCATCACCGGAACGACATTTTTTCTTGAGAGCCAGATACACCCACATTTTAACCCCATATTCTGTTTGCAGCCTATCAGACATGACAATGGGGGCGAAGTTAATTTTTTTTTCAAGAAATGCAATTAAACATTATCAACAAACGTTTATAACTATAAAATCGAAGAACAAGAAAGCAAAGACTTAAATAATATCAGAACGGTTGGGCGCCACTCTGAAGTATCTTTCTCTGAAGTATATATGTTATTTTTCTTTTGCCGTAACAAAAATCTTCATTTGAATATAATATTTGATAATGGTACCATATGCTCCATTTTTCTTGGGGTGCAACGATTGGTATTTCTTTTCTTGGAGCGGTCTCCGCAATCATCGATCAGCTCGACACTTCTGCAAGTATTATTCATTCTAATTGAATTCAAAGGCAGTTCTCTAGCGGGAGTTTGTCAATATTTTAAATATATATTTTAATAATTACCTGAAATCTTAGTCCTAGCCTTTAAATCCGATGGTTCTAGTGACGTAGAAACAATATATGCAATTAAATCATCGTGTATGACCTAAAAAAAGTTTGAACAATTTCTCTGCGGGGCATGAAAAAATTTCGAACAAAAACTTACAAATTTGCTCATTTTTTTCCGATTTGTGAGTACAAAAAATGATCTTTCTCATTTTACAGCGAATTTTCCACGTTTTGTATTTCGGTTTCATTTTCCCTAAATTATATAAATATATGTATGAACCATACAAATTTATATTTTGAAAACTTATACTTTCGCAACTGTTGAAGTAATAGCTTAATCCATCATTAATAAGTCGTCAGCTCCAAACTCTGATAACATAAAAATACCGTAGTAAGTACCATCATCATCCAAGTATGGCAGCGAAAATGATTCTCTCGTTTTGATTTAAATAAGCACAAACATTAACTAAAAAAAACACACAATTTGGTGGATAATTCTTGAATTGATTTTCATTTTTCATTTTTTTTTACTTTTTTCGAATTTATTGTTTTAATTTTGCATTTTTTACCTGTTTACTGCAGATAACAATTTAAAAATCTGATTAAAACGAGAAAATTAGGCCAAATATTCGCATTTAAGGCTAGAATCTTGTAGGATGGGAAACCTTAAGCAGAAGTGCGATTACAAAAAGACCTACAAATATTAAACTACATCGAATTTTATTATAGTTCAGGTAATTTTCGGCTACCCTGTATATACTAAAAAATTCATGAAGGGTTAAACTTTAAAAAATTATATTGATTTCAGGAAATGGTGTACGACAGAAGAAACAAACTGCACGTATTGCGGATTCATACGTGAAGTAAGTTTTATCTGGTGTATTAGAAACCACCCCTCCTTTTATTTATGATACCACCCCACGTTTTCACCCCCAATTTTAGCTTTCACCCCTACTTTTTCACTTCACTTCAAAATTTGCAGTTTCTAACAGTAATGTTTAGCAGTAAAGTTTAAAAAAAATTTTTTTTATTTACAATAATTCAAGTTATCAAGAGGAGATTCGCAGAACTGATGTCTAAATTACATTTTTCGGAAACTATGTAGTGTTCTTATGAAAAAAATTCAAAAAACTTATTAAGACTAGTTTTGCGCAATCTTTATAATGTTTTCGAATTTGTTCTAAAATTTTTTACTATGTGTTTTTTTTTCAAAATCGGCATAGTGCTATTAAAAATTTAAAAGCTTACATAGGTCACATGACCATGGGCCAAATAGGCAATTATGGATTTAGCCGTTTCTTCAAACATTCCTACGATCGTAATCGTTTTTTGTAAAACAGCTGAAATTGATTTAAACATATTAAATCGCGCTATTTGAGCATACCAATCGCTGTATTGGCAATCCGAACCGGCAGCGTTGCGTGCGGCGTCGAATTTTTGGGTTTACGTTTCAATCTGGAAGTATGGAGTTTCAGCAGTTTCTATTGTGGTACTATGCAGATTTCGCCAAAACCTCGAATAGCGGATCAAAAAAATAACCATAAATTTTATGATTTTTGCCGGTTTGATTGTTTTCTTACGTTTTTGATGTTTATACCGTTTTTTTGGTACCAATAAACTACCAATAAATGGCACCAATAAATTTTGAAAGACTCAACAATAAATAAAACGTACTGTGAACATTATTCCTTTCATTGCAAAGTCCATTCCCTTTAAATGAACATCGGACGAACAACATAATTGATCAATGTGCAAATGATCAAACTCAAAAATTCCAGACAGTTTGTAGGGGACACTAGAGCGCTCCAATGTCTATTTCGTCTATTTCTTCTCTTGTCTATTTCGATTGTAGTGCGGTTTCAGGCGCTTATGCCTGGGCCACCATGTAACGAATTCTTCCTTTTTTATAAGAAGTTTTATTAATTAAACAAGTTCAAATTAAACAAGTTTTGACATTTGATATAGAAAGACGAAATCGATTTGTCATTATTATTTACCAAGTGTTATTAAAAAAAAACACACAACGATTATAAAAAAAAAACGCGAAAACGTGTGTGAAAAACTGCAGCGATATCCTATGTATTGTGTGCGTACATCGAGTCGCACAGTTCAATAAGTGCTACAGTAATCTCAACTAAAATTTATTTAATTATTTATTTAATTTTTTCTCTGTTTTCTTGGCGAATTTATGGTTTTATGTATACTTTTTTGTTAAAAAAAGTGTAATAGTAATCAGTTTTGTATATTATTCAAAAATAATTGTTTTATATAAAAAGAAACTATCAATTTTTCGGAAAATTTTTTAAATATAATTTTCGACAATTTTTGCCTCGAGCTTATCAACTTTTTAACGTTATTGAAACGTTCGTTTCTTTTTTTTCTTATACTTATCTGCATTCATTATTTATTTATTGCAGGTGAAGAACCACGTAACGGGCCGAATAGAGTTAGTCGAAAGAGCAGCAAGTCAACTATTTCGCAATTGAATAATTGTAATTTTTCTATGAAGTCTTAGTTTTTTTTTTTTGAAAAATCTGAAATTTTCGAAGTTTTCAAACAAATGAATATAAGTATATATAACATGTTTATGTTTTTTTTGACGGGTTCGACGTCGTAATGAGTGGCTTTCGTTTATCCGATGATGAGCAAACTTGATAATTTGAATATTATTTAATTAATAAGTTTTATTTTTAAACTACAAACCATGTTTTATTCTTCCTCTTCGAAGGTAACTCGTCGACGATGACTGCCGCATGATCTGCAATTTAACCACAAAACCGGCATCATTTTCAATTTCAACAAACTTATTTTCATTTCCAGTCATCTCAAAAAAGAATAATTTGAAAGTTTTAAAAAATTCTAATGAACGTTTCTTTCTAGCCAAAAGGTGAAAACATAATAAAACTTATCTAATAGCGAATTAGTTGACTTGCTGCTCTTCCGACTACCTCTACCTCAGGCAAATGAAAAAAAATATTTTGAGACAATTCTAAAATCTTATGAGGTTCGTTGAGAGGCTAACGTGTCTCTATAATATTTTAGATTTGTCTCAATGAACTTTATGAAATCTCATAAGATTTTAGAATTTATCAATAAGTTTCAATGAATATTGTGAGACTTTAAAGTTTATCAATAAGTTTTAGATTTGTCTCAATAAACTTTAAAGTTTATCAATAAGTTTTAGATTTGTCTCAATAAACTTTAAAGTTTATCAATAAGTTTTAGATTTGTCTCAATAAACTTTAGAATATATCAATAAATTTTAGATTGTTCTCAATAAACTCTGTCCAATATTATGTAATATCATACGTTATCGAGCAATTTTCACACAAATAGAATGTAATAAAAGCCATAATAATTGAATATGTATGAACATTTCATTTATTACAATATTAATGCGAAATTAATATATTAATAATAAAAGCAGAAAAAAAAATAAATGAATCAATTTTTTCTTTTCGCATTTTCTCCTTTTTCTGCGAATGACGCACAACGTTGCTATAAGGAATTCGTTGCATATACTGAAAGAAAATGTTGAACTTACAAATTTTTGATGATTAAATTTGTCGTTTTTCGATTAATTTCATGAGTTCTTTGCGATAAAATGACTTCTTAATTAAATCCGGATTCGCGTTGAAACGAATTTTCAATGAAGTCACAATCTCGTGATATAGTTTATAGCTGAAAATTGCCAGTTTTAAAAAATAACTGAATGAGTCTAACTTTCTCAAAATATTATATCCAATCCCGTTTGTCTGTTCCGAGCACATGTTTCTCTTGATAACGTGATAAATGTGCTCATGCGCTTGCGTGCTTATTGCCGACAGCTGACCATGACATTACTGTACAAATGGTATATAAGTTGCTGAAACAATAAATACAGTAATCATTAGTATTATTTCTTATATCAACGACAATAGCATGATGCTACAACGTTCAATAACTCTTAAAATTGCAAAAAAACGACTTACGTGCACTTTTGAACCAGAAAACAATTGAGGCGCCCCATCTCAAATTAGAATTTCTAATAATTTGCAAATATCTGCGATCTGAAATAAAAATTTTCTATTATGTACATAGCTAACGATCCCATATTACTTTGTTTGGTAATGTTGTATTTGTAACTAAGCGAGTCGGTGACACCATCCATCGGTAGCAGGCATGTATAAGCAACACAACAGCTGAACCTAACGGAGGGATGGTTCCGATCATGGCGTTAGAAACAATTTTCACTTCAAAAATCTTCAAAGGATGATAATTGCAAGTGGTAAATTAACTTACACTAGCTTTTTCGGACCTATTAATGTCATTGAATTTTCCTGATAGCGACTTTACCGAAGATGGCAGTCTCGCTTTCACATCAATAGCTTCGCATCGAAAAATATTTATTTCGTTTTTAACGAAGACTTCTAAAAGACAATCTTCAATTTTTAAATGCTGAAAAAGGAGAGACATAATTGAAGTACCTTTTATTATACGTGTTCCCTCGTGAAAAAGGTGGAAAATATCCATGGCCGTGATCCACATGGGCACCTGCTCATTGAATTTGCTGTATTTACCTCGTTCCTTAAATCTATCGGCCAATGTTTCTGGAATGTTTGTTCCACACTTTTCCCGATCTTCTAAAATATCGAAATCATTAGAAACTGAAGTATAATTGTAATTATTGTTGAGAAATGACAAATGTATCCAGGTGTCGTGGGATCCTGCGTTTTGTACGCAATGCTAAGAGACAGTTACCGTAATCCTCGCAGCGATTTACGGAGATTTTTTTAAAATTTTCTTTCAATTTTTTTGCTGAATTTTCTAATTTTCTTTAGAAATCTTATATTTAAAACCTGTAGAAACCGAGTTTAATTATTTATTTTTCAGAATATGCACTTTTCCATTTGTCTAGTTGCGTTGGGAATTATTGTGAAGATTTTGACGCCCTAAAAATTATTTTGAAAATGAAGAATACAAAAACAAGATAATAGAAACGCATACAAAAAGCAAAACACGATTAAATAATTTTGTTAACGACAAAAATGATTTTTTTAAAAATCTCTGCTGTTCTTACCAAAAAAAATATCGTTTAAAAGTGCTTATTCTGCTAAATACATTATTAAACGGTTTCTGTAAAATTTAAAAATTTAAATTAAAAAATTTCGAAAGAAAATTTAAAAATTGAACGAAAAATAAAAAAAAAAATGAATATGCGAAATTAAAAAAAAATGTCCCCGTAAATCGCTGCGAGGATTACGGTAACTGTCTCTTAGCATTGCGTACAAAACGCAGGATCCTACGACACCTGGATACATTTGTCATTTTTCAACAATAATTGTAATAATTGTGCTTATTTTTAAAATTCATGAACCTGTTCATGCAATGACATGTTTAGACACAACTGTTTCAAATTCAGCATGTAAAACAATGCAGATTTAAGGTAGTGTTAAACATTTATTATAAAAACTTGCATTTCATGAATACGTCCATCACTGAAGTGAAGAAACTATTACAAAAAGCTAAAAAAAAACGGAAGAAACATCAAAAACATAAATTATTGATTGGAATTTAGAAGATCTTAAAAAGAGACGCCGCAAATTGCGTCAGTGGAAGTCATAAGGGCCCTATTCAAATTTTAAAGTCTCACAATATATTGTGACACTTTACACTTTCTCAAAAGATTTAACTTTCTCAAAAGATTTAATTTACAAATTCCAAATTTTTAAAATTTATTGATTCTCAATAAGTTTTAGAAAGTATCAATAGACTTTAGAATTTCTCAAAATATTTTAGAGTTTATCACTGAATATTTGATTCTCAAAATATTTTATTTGATTTGCCTGAGTATTCGGCCCGTTACGTGGTTCTTCACCTGCAATAAATAAATAATGAATGCAGATAAGTATAAGAAAAAAAAAGAAACGAACGTTTCAATAACGTTAAAAAGTTGATAAGCTCGAGGCAAAAATTGTCGAAAATGATATTTAAAAAATTTTCCGAAAAATTGATAGTTTCTTTTTATATAAAACAATTATCTTTGAATAATATACACAAATGATTACTATTACACTTTTTCAACAAAAAAGTATACATAAAACCATAAATTCGCCAAGAAAACAGAGAAAAAATTAAATAATAAATTAAATAAATAAATAAATTTTAGTTGAGATTACTGTAGCTCTTATTGAACTGTGCGACTCGGTGTACGCACACAATACATAGGATATCGCTGCAGTTTTTCACATTCGTCATTTTTCCAGGCCAATAATTATTAACTAAATATTTTTTAACTAAATTAACTAAATATGATTATTAACTAAATATAATTTTTAATTAAATAAATACTTTTTAACTAAATTCATATTTTTCAACTAAATAAAATATTTTTTTAACTAAATATTGTCGGAATCAAACGACTTGACGAAAATTAAAAAATTTTTGGCAATGTGCCAATGCGTCTCAAGGCAGTGAGAAGCACGTGAAATTGCGTACCTTGTATTTAAGCGTACGCACATTTAATATTCAGTCAACGAAAAATTTAAATCTACACTGATTTCGCGAATTTGAATGCCCCGCCTCCTTTCAGTCGTTTGACGCCGACAATATGATTTTTAACTAAATAAACCTACAGTAAAAATATACGAAATAATTAATTTTCTTCATATCTTTTGAACGAAATGGTTCAATCGAACTGAAATTTTTAGCACTTATTTTCATTGAATGACTAACCAGTAGGAGAATCATGTTTAGCATGAAAAATTACCTATATGTACCTATTTTTATGTTAGCATCGTAAAAAGTAACCGCGCAGTGGTTAAAAACCGTTTCTCGGCGGTGCAGAATTATAAAGCCACCCACATGAAACAAGTTATAAACTCAAAGATAACAATAGTTTTATGTTTGGTGGAACCTCCATTTGAGGTAATAATGTCTCAGGGAATTTTTCGCGAGTTGGCCCGGGGTCGAGGGGCGAACGCGCCCGGTGTGCGGGGCGAGTTCGGCCCGTACTCGCTGCGAACTCGCCCCGCACACCGGGCGAGCTCGCCCCTCGACCCGGGCGAGTTCGCCCCTCAACCCGGGCGCGTTCGCCCTTCTTCTCAAGCGAGTTCGCCCCACACACCGGGCGAGTTCGCCCTTCGCATGTCTCACCCCCCCCCTCCCCACCCGCCTCCCCCTCTTCCCTTCCTTCCTCCTCATATATATATAATATATATATATATATATATATATATATATATATATATATATATATATATATATATATATATATATATATATATATATATATAAGCATACGTATCGATATATTTTTTATTAAAAAACAAGATTATTAACACACAACAATAAAACATAGAAAAAAAAAATTAATTAAATAAATAAATGAAATAAACAATGCAATTTTTAATTTTTAAAAACTTTTAAATTGTTTTTATGAACATCACAACACTTTTAGAGAAAACAACTAATAAATTACGGGCTTCATCCGTTTAAGCAACTCAATTTTTTTAAATTTGAACCTGACAGGTCTAGTGACTGCCGAGAATACTTTGCCACATAGACAATTACTTTTGAATTTCGATCACGAGTTTCAAACCAGAAATATGATTAGTAAAAAACACTATTTAATAATCAATTACCGTGAATATTGGAGGCAATCCTGTTAGAATTTCCATCAATCTATCTAGCCTCTCGCAATTCTTCATTGACATTTTCGTTTTCAGGACAAATTCAACATAGGACTTCAATCGAAAATCTTAACAAAATTTTTTTTAACAATGCGTGATGATCGTGAAACATTTCGCGAAAAAGTTGGGTAAAACTTTATCACCGGGAAAGTTTTTGCACATCTCATGTGTACATTATTACCGCTGTATTGCAGCAGAAAAAAGCAACAAATTGATTCGTTATCAAAATAAGTGCAATTATTTCATATACTCACCGGTTTCATCATAAATGTCTTCTACTTTGTACGACATCTGGTGCATCTGCGGCTCGTTTTCATCATTATTCTTTGGTTTATCTTCGCTCTCTACTTCGTTTAAACATCCGCTGCTATCATCTAAAGATTAAAACATTTCCAACCATTTTCTGTTTATATGTAGATTGTTTACCTTCATCAAATCTCTCAATTTCTTTGGCGCAAAAGTTATCTTGCTCTTCGCAGATTTTCAGGACATCGTTAGCGTCCGTTTCTTCATTAAGTTCCAGAAGAACTTCCTTCTGGATTTTCAGCCAATTTTCTGAAATTTGTCATTTTTTTGCTACATCATAATATCTTACTTGTGTAGTTTTTCCTTCTACTATGTTTGTCCATTTAAAAAAGTGGCTACGCTGAAAAAATGTTAATTAAAAACAAAAACGCTGCAAAACGAATTTTTAAGAACGAAATTAATATTCAACGAATGATTTTTTAAACAACGATTGTTTACTTCAATTTTAAATAAGCCTGTTATGTTTCATTTTACAGAAAAAAATTAAATTACGAAGAAAAATGGAGAAAAAAAGAGAAAAAAAAAATTTAAATTGCATGAGAAGTAGCAGGTATTCAATGGGGCGCATTTGCATTTCGGCATGTGTAACCTTGAGGCGGGTTCGCGGTGAGCTCGCGGTGGAGGGGCGAGCTCGGGGCGAAAGGGGCGAGCTTGGCGCGAGCTCGCGGTGAAAAGGGCGAGCTTCGGGCGGGCCGCCCTGACGGGCGCGTTCGCCCCTCGACCCCGGGCGAACTCGCGAAAAATTCCCTGAGGTCACAGTCTGGCATAGATTTGAGAATGTTTCAAACGTATTAGGCCGATTTAGATTTCTGCTCTATAATTTCTGCTCTAACGTCTTCCATCAAAATGATTCAAAAATAGAAAAATAGGGAACGCTGTAAGTTCTTAAAGTCACACAACGATTTTTGTGCGCATTGGTCCCGTGACAGTTAAAAAAATGCGAAATAGTCCGTTTCATGGGGGTCGCTTTAAAATTCTGCTCCGCTTGAAAAAACGCTTTTTGACCAATACGCGGCTATTTTTAAGATACTAGCATAAAATTTGGTGTGCATATAGACGGATTGCAAACAGGACATCCCTTGTCAGCTAGGTTTATTTAGTTAAAAATAATTATATTTAGTTAAAAATCATATTTAGTTAAAAAATATTTAGTTAATAATTATTGGCCGAGATTGAGTGGCTATCTCTTTCTGTTACTTGTTGTAAGAATAATATAGTTTTTGAAACTTCTTTGCAAAAAAAGTGTTTGCGAATTTCTAAATCATTCGAGAAATTGTTTATGGTAGAATGTTCTTTTTTTCGAGGAATTCCATCTGTTTTTGGGTCAACAGAGAAACAGGTTGCATAATTGGAATCGTGGCCAGACTTTTATAGTTATCCATGTAGTTTCTCAATAATATATATATAGTGAGCGCCATCTTGTAGGAGCCATTGGTAATGGGAGCGGCGAAGTCACATTCAGACTTCTCGAAATTCTGAAATAACATTATTATTTTCTTGATTATATTTCTGGCAACGAGATCATGCCAAATGGAAAATAACAATAACTAACCGCTTTGCCTCTGATCTAATTTCCTTCGAACGTCCGAGAATTGCAGCAATTTTTTGAGCTTTAGTACGAAGAATTTCAATCGGTTTCAACCTTTCGAATTTCTCGAAGACCAAAACCAGGAAATGGCAAGCGCCATACTTGCAACGGGGCGAGGCGGGTCAGAGTGAAAATTCTACCGAAAAAAAAAATTTTGCAAGTATGGCAAGCGCACTGTGAACTGTAAATATGTTAATTTTAATGATAACTTTGCATATTCTAACAATTCGAGATTGTGACTTGTTGCGAATAATCGCATATTGGATGCACCATCGCTCATTGAAATGACACACTTCGAAATATTTAAACCATATTCGTTGAGCAATTCGACGATTTTAATCGAAATTTCTTCTGATGTTCCACTTTTTATCGACGGGGTGGCTCCCAGAAACTGTAATGTTGCAATAAACTACAAGAGATTAAAATAACCAACCATGGCGTGCCTTTTGAAATGATCGTCAACAAATGTTACGTGAAGTGAATACATTGAAAAATTACTTTTCATATCACTCCACCCATCCGAAATAATGGAAAATTTTTCGATATTCGTTAATTTTTTGGTGATTTCAATTTTGTATTCTTTTTCAAAATCGGAAATTGTCTTTGCTATTTTTGTTGGTGTCGGAACTTTGAACGACGGATCCAATAAATAACAAAATTTAATGAACTTTCTATTGGCCGCAAAATTGAAAGGAATGAGTCCAGTACAGAATGCTTCCGCGAGTAAAATCACAGGATCGCTTTGGGAAACTTTCTTTTCTTTACGAATTTTTTCCAATTCTTCAAATTCCATTTTCTTCTTCTTCGCCTTTTCAAAATCATCGCTGTGTACTCTTTCCAAATGCCGCCTTATTCCGCTCGTCGATCCTCCTTTGAAGCTTAGGGAAACGTTGCACGATGGGCACTTCACCGAGTCACACTTGTCCTCTGGACGTTTGAAAAACAGCCGAACAATCGAATCGCTCATCTGAAAGATTCGATTTGAATATGTCGCGAATCAGAATGACAAAGATAATAAGAAAACTCATAAAATTTTGAAAAAAAAAACGAGAATACGCAAAATTCGAAGAGTGTGTGCTTGCGCGCGCGGTGTTTGCGGACTTGTATTTCCTTACTTGTTAGAGCGCGTTTACAACTGGCGCATATTCAAAATTTTCCCAATAGGGACTTCTTACGCCATTTTCTAAGCATTGGAATCTTTTTAAAATGAGAAAATTCATTTAAAAAACGACAATACGCAATATTCGAAGAGTGTGCGTTTGCGCGCGCGGTGTTTGCAGACTTTCCCGGGATTGTCCCGGGTTTCCCGGAAAATTAAGTTTCAATGAGAAACAATAGAAAACACATTAAACAACTGGAAAAAATTGTGAGCGCTCAAAAAACGCGACATCTTGAGTCACCATGGCGCAAAAAAAATTACCGCTAATTATGCCCGACCCTGTATACTCTATAGTCGACGACGGGCGAATTTGGGGTGTGATTGATTTATTCTTTGAATTGTTGTCTTGGGTATAAAAAAAACATAGGAGCGCATTTTACGTTTGATAACTATCATAATATGAAAGAGAATATTTTTTATGAACTTTAAGTTCTTTGGTTATTAGCACAAGTGCCGAATGGTAGAGTATGAGCTGATTTTGTTTTGTGGGACCAATTAAATGGCAGCACGCGCAATTTAAATTTCTCGAACTCGTCCGTCCACGACAATACTTATTTTTCAAAAAAATCTTTAATATTTGAGGACATTATATGATTATTTACTAGAGAGAAAACGGCAATAAATTTACTCTCAATAGTTAAAAAAATGTTGTTAGAACGAGAAAATTTGAAACGAATTGGCTAAAAATATTTCTTATTTCGAGTGATTTGTTTCGATTTGTAACAGCCAAAAGGGTAATTCTCAAATTTAAAACGTTTTCTGATCTGGAGTATTTTTGTATTGAGCTTCTCCGTAGTTCTTTAGTTTTTATCAAACATTGCGGGGAAATTAGAAAATACTGCAGAATTATGGAGATAATAGAACAAGAATAACCTAGTTATGAGAATTTAATGAGTTAGTGAAAATTTTTTAAAAAGGGGGGGGGGGTCGGAGGTGAGATTGAGACGATATTCAAAAAAATATTTTTCGCATTTTTGGTGCGTCGCTTTTTTCAAGCGAATAATCCTAAATATTCTTGAATACATATTGTGAAAAAAATATGTGAAAGTTGGGAAACAAATTTTTAAACGAAATATTTTTACAATTAACCGCTTTTTTCTAGCCAACATTTGATTCTTTAAACGACTTTAAAGGTGACTCGGACGGCATGGATTCGAATTTTCTTCGTCGCTTTTTCCTTTTTCTTCAATTTGGCAGTCTTGCGAGTTGCTTCCGTTTATTCAGTCCTGCGATATCGCCTTTAAAGTCGTTTAAAGGCAAAAAAAAAAAACAAAAAAATCTGTTCGAGTTCGAAAATTTCGGTTTTAAGGTCCGAAAATCGGCCAAAAACGCACGCGAGCTACTGGTGATCTGATCGAAGTTCGCACATCGAAGCTCAAAGATGTGCCGAGCAGCCCGAAACGACCTGCTGTCTGGAGCCAGGTCGACATCGAGGAAAGCTTTGGACCGGAGGACGACACGTGTGCCGAGCCAGAGGAGATTGTTCCGATGTGCCGTTCGCACTGCTCCGAGGCGTCTGGCTGCACCGAGAGTTGCCCCTGTCTTCTCGACGAGGTGCAATGTGACGGTACCTGCCCATGTGTGCCCAGTAACTGCCGCAACCATAACACCATGCGGCTACTGGCAGAGTACCGCGCCCGTCGAGACAGAAAGGAGAAGCTCGTCGAGGCCAATCAGTGGTGGTCTGCGGTTCCGGTGGCAGAGGACCGCCCTCCATTGGTTGTGGCGCCGGAGGAGGAGAAGGAAGAGATGGCGGCCGGCAGCAGTGAAGGAGCAGGACAGTCAGGGCAGACTGAGTTAGTGGAAGCTCAGGAAGAGGTGGTGGTGGCCAATTTAGAAATGAGACACTTTCATCCCGAAATCATGGGCGCGTTGCGAGGTCTCATCACTGATGATGACCTGCCCACGGGATACCAGACCTTATTAACATCTGGTGCTGTGACGGCCGGGCTTCTAAACCTGGTGCAGTCGCAAAACCGCAAGGTCGGTGTGGTCCTACCGTCGGCCACGAAAGCTGTCATCGAGCGGACGGTGGATGAGGACGGCAAGCATGTTGCAACCATGCTAAAGGAGTGAACTGCCGGAGTCCGAAGACACTGCGACGTGCTCCTCACGCCAGTGCACCAACATCAGCACTGGCTGCTCGCAGCCTATACAGTGGCGACCGGCAAGTGCGTCATTTATGATTCACTTGTCGCGAGCCACTCGCGTAAAACCAAGGCCACCATCTCGAATGGGCTGAAACGAGCTCTTGCCGCACTCTATCCGTCGACACTAGAGTGTTAGATGGGCTCCTCAAAAACACCAAGAGGCCCAGACGGACGGGTTTAGTTGCGGCCTGTTCGTGATCGCCAATGCCAGGAAATTTCTGTGCTCAAAATCAAGCAACTTGGCAGCGGCTGAGCGTATGGATGTGGCGAGGGAGCTTAACCTTTTGCGAGTCGTCGTGAAAGGGCTGAGTCCGCAAATTCAAACAATTGCGGACGAGGCATTAGCGAATCCGCCACTTCCCGAAAATGACCCGAGTGTTTCAATAAGATCCAAAAGAACCTCGGCGATTCGCGCAACAACAAAGATCACACGACTGTTCTGCGAGAGATTGGTGTGAACGAGCGACATTTAAAATATTATATATTTAATGATTAAAAAACAAAAATAATAAAAATTTAAAAAAATTAAAAAAAAGAAAATAGAAAAAAAGAAAAAAAAAGAAAAAAACCAATAAAAAAAAGAAAAAAAAAACAATAAAAAAAACGAAAAAAATTATTATTATTATTACTATTATGGTCGATTCCTATATTAGGAAACCATTTATTTGATATCATTCGTTCAATTACGAATTATTTGGAACTGAGTTGAAGCCGAACATGATGCGTTATTTGAACTTTTCGGTTCTGTCTCGAAATAGTTACTCGTTTATTCTGCACGAATCGTCCTCAATAGTGACTCGAATTTTCGGCAGATGTCTGGCCAAATGCTTCAAAAATTGGTCTGATTGGAATAATCCCGATCCATTTGTGGTAAGAGTTCATCACGATGGGCCAAAAACAACATTTCTTTTCAGTTTGAGGTATTATCTGAATTCAATTCAAAAACGTGCGAATTAGAATATCAAGAAGCTTGGATCCAGATTAAAGAAAAATTTTATTTATTAATTACTGCGATGCAGATGATGCTCGACGGAAAACTGTTCGGGTGGAAGAAATTTCCTCAATATTGTTATTTCCTGAAGAACATATGGCGATTCGATGTTTTTCCGAATCAATACTTTTAAATTACGAGAATAGCACAGTTATTTTTATATAATCTGGTCGGATTCACAACTAAAAGCACAAGAGAAAAGTGCAAATTTTAAGGAAATCGAATGATTTCAGAGCCTTCTAAAAATAGTTCTAGAAAGTAACAGGTCTCGATTTTAACAGGGTCCGAATTGTTTCCATGATCGATGAGAGAAGAAATCGAACCGACTTGACTCCCGAAGATGTTCTTGATAAAAATTTATTCGATGAATAGAGCACACGATCGAAATGCTATTGAGATGGTAGCGATTGTATATTTTTCGTTTTTTAATCACCCATTTAGAAACAAATCCAAATATTTATGTTATATTGAATCTAATAAGTCGAACTGGATGAATCAAAATAATTCAAATCTAAAATGTGATGGTAAAAATCGAATCTTATTCGAACAATTATTTAAAGCACATAATAATGGTGCGAATTAAAAAGGTAACAAAACCATTTAGTTTCCTCAACCAATTGATTGGTTTTCAGAAAAATGATGATTCAAAAAGAAATCAAGATTTTGAAGCACGCAATCAAGGTGTTTGTTGGAAGGTAAAGAAATGTGTCTTATTTTCAAAATTAATTTCTTTTTAGTATTCTTAGAAATTGTTCATCTAATTTTAATAATTGAAGTATTCAACGTATTTTAACATGAAAGTCGAATATTACCGTTTATTTTTTCCTAATTAAAAACGATGGACAAAGTGAATTGTTAAAAAAAAAAGTGAAAAGATTCATTATCGTTTTGAACTCTCATTTTATTGTATTACATGTTCCCAGATATTTCTAGTTATTCTATAGTTGATTTAAATTCTCTTTCTGACAACCCTTGTTTATTTTCCCTTTTAATATCGATTTCCCCCTATTCTTCGTATTAGAATTAAATCCCAGTTACAACTTCCTTTTTTCCCGAATTTGTAATATATTAAGCGACGGACAACTAATATTGTAGAAAAAAAAAAGATCCACTGTCGTTTGAATTTTTCCGTTTTACTTTTATTGTATTATTTTCGTTTCTTCTATGATCCTTTGTCAATTGAAAGGATTTGATGCGAAAATTTCCGGCCTCTAAATGTAAGTAATTTAAATTTTTTTTCCGAAATCATTAGTTATCTTTCAGATTAAAAAATGAAGTTGATATAGCCAACTTTCGTAATTAATTAAATATGCTGGAATCAGCTGAAAAAAGAAAAGTGCCGATTAAATGGTAGGATTATATTCCAACTTGATTTTCATTCATGTGATTTTTTTAGAAATGAAGTTTTCACAAGATCACGTATAACCCTAGAAATTGGGTGGACTTCTTCATTTTTTAAATAAATCGAATTTCTGGATATGAACAAGTTTAAATATACTTATAATCAGAAATATTATTGGAGATGAAGACTTTTTGCCCAAATCAGGGTAAAAATGAAAAAAGAACAAAAACTTTGCTTGGATTATGGTAATGAATATTTAACTACTTCATAGAAATTTACTATTCACTTTTCAGAATCTAAATTGGGATCACGGATCTTCTGAATACGTTATTCAAAAGATATACCAAAAATATGACACCCCTCATAAACGTAAGATTGGGAAAGAAATGACCAAATAATAATTTTTTTCAGAAATTCAAATTAACTTAGAAGAAACAGACTATCTATGAAAGAACCCTTGCAATGACAAGGAGAGGCCAACTAAATTAAACTAAAACTCGATGTTAATTGAATTAAATGGCCCCTGAACGAGAAAGAAGTCGGACATCTTTGGCTAGTGTGTTGAAAACATCAAAGCTACCTGTTGGTGTCAAGTGTTCACTGAATTCATTCGAGGAGGAAAGAAAAAATTGGAATCTAGTTAAAAGAAAAGAAAAACGATGACAAAAGATTTTAAAAAATATATGAAAAAAAAATGACAAGATAAAAAAAAGAATTGATATCGAATAGTTAACGACGGACAATCTTTATAATGTGAAAAAGATCCATTGTCGTTAAAATTTGAAATGTTTTTGATTGTACCTTTTTACGATTGTTCTTTAATTTGTTTTTTTTTCTTTTGAATGTTGATAGAACTTCATCTATGAGGTAAGAACATACATAAAAAACTTATATCGTAATACTCCAAATTGCAGAAATCTTCGTCATTTCCTCTTGAAGAAAGAAGATTGAAAATCGCAGCTATTCAGTTTTTGTCCAATTTTGAGCAATCCGAATGTCTGAAAACTACGTTTGTTATTTTTTTCGCCGGATGATGTTCCCATAAAGGATCTATTATTGGAACGGAGGGCAGGGTAATTGCTCGACATTCATTACTTTCTTGAGTTAGGGTCATTTTTAATTAGAATTATTTGATTGAGAAAAATTTTTGCGGATGACAACTATAATGATATAATAATTTTTTGAGCCCAATGATGAACCATGTGTTAGAACACAAGTGGATCGGAGGGCGGTGGAATTGGGAAAATGTGATTTTATAGGCTATATTCTATACGGATTAAGTGAAAAGTTACACAAATAATAGTTTTAAGAAAAACTAAAAAAAACTGTAGATAAAAATTTTAACAACGCAGATTTTTCTCCACGACTGGTTTGAACCAGGTCGGCAATTTGTTGAAACGAATTAAAAAAAAAATTCAAGTTTTTGTGAAATAGTGATGGATAATTTAATAGCCGAAATTTTCATTTTCGGCAATTTGCCGATTGCCGCACAGGTATGGTTTGAGTCCGCCACCATCTTACTGTAAATCTACTATTGGAACGGAGGGCAGGGACAATGCTCGACATTCATTGCTTTCTTGAGTTATATGGGGATCTGCAATTAAAATTATTTGAGTAAAAATATTATAACGGCTAACAATTATTTCTTAAAAACACAAGTGGATCGGAGGGCGGTGGAATTGAGAAAATGTGATTTTATAGGCGCTATTCTATACGGGATATCTAGTTTAAGTGAAGTTACACAAACGGTAGTTTTAGGAATTTAGACAAAAATCGGTAATAACACAATTTTTCTCCACTTTTTTTTAGTCTTCTATTCGTCTTTCTCTGCGCTAACATGAGTGCAGAAGAATTTATCGAGAAGGGGATATTCCAAATTTCAGAACTCTTCGTCATTTCCTCTTGAAGAAATAAGATTGAAAATCGCGCCTGTGCAAGGTTTTTTTCCGATTTTGAACAATCCAAATGTCTGAAAATTACATTTGTTATGTTTTTCGCCCGATGATGTTCCCATAAAAACTACCATTGGAACGGAGGGCATAGAAATTGCTCGACATTCATTGCTTTCTTGAGTTTTATGGGGATCTGCAATTAAAATTATTTGAGTAAAAAATATTGTAACGGCTAACAATTATTATTATAGTTTTATGAAATAGGCAAAAATTAATGCCGATATGATTTCATTCAGTTTTTCTTCATATTCGATGAAGTGTATAGACAAATCTGTCAGGAAAAACAGTTGTGCTTTATCATTTTCAATAAAGAAATGTGTTGTTTTGCAACCTGATGATGATAAAGTATTCGGACACAGACGTCGAAGTGCGCTGGATTTTTTGTAGATTTTTAAATGAAAAAAAAGTAATTTTTGCGTCATGAATTGAGTTTTTAGGGTTTTATATGATTTTTACCGATGTTTTGAATTACGAATATCAGCGTAGTGGCCAAAATATCGTGGTTGCTGAAGTATTAGTAGCCTAGTTGCACCAGTTTTGAAATTAATGATTTAACGATTTCTATGTTCATAATCGACATAGACTAATCTAGTTTTATTTTTGGGTGTTATTTATTTATTTATTAAAAATCCACTTTTTAATACGAATTTTGAAATTTAAAATAGAAAGTGGATAGAAGATAAATATTTCTAAATCGGAACCTTGAAAGGCTCTTAAACGGTTTTAATGTCCAAACGGAACTTTCAGTTCTATCAAAGTATGGTTGGTGAGGATAAATAGCATTCGGGTCAATAAAAATATGCTATTTTTCTAGAAATAAGAAAAGGAATAATTTTTCGATTAGGAGAAAATAAATTTAAAAACCCTAAACTCACCATCTCGGATTTATTGAGAAATTACTCTTGTAAATCTAATTTGTCTATTGCGTTTCATTCTTTGGATGCAATTACAGAATCTACCTAATCAGAATAATAAACGTTTTGAATGTGAAAATCAGAACATAGTTTGAATTTTTGAAAAAAGGTTACACTACGCTAACATGAGTCAACGCTCTCGCTTTTTTTATTTCCCAGTGATAATCAACTAAACGATCGGAAGGCATTGTGTTTGAAAAAAAAACTAATTTTATCAATCAAATGTAACAAAAAAGTAGTTTTTCGACGAAGTGAAGAAGAAATGCCGGAAAATTTAAATCGAGAAGCTCTGCAAATGAGAAATCTAGCTATAAAAATTGCTACTAACGGAAATATTGATAAATGTAAAAAAATATTTCAAAAATATTAACAATTTTTAAAAACATACGTGATCCAATTCATTCATTTTTCCCCATTTTTATTCTCCGTCTTCAAGTTGACCGTTTTTGTGTCTCTCGTTTCGCTGAGAAGATCTGAAAGAAGAATCAAAATGATAATGTAAGCTATTTAAACGATAAAATATGTATAATCAAAATCACTAATTAACCTGGTATTTAAAAATAGCTTCGAAATTCTTTAAATTAAACGGTTCTGAGCAAATTAATTAGGCAAAATTCGATTTTTTTGGATGGCGAATGTTGAGAAAAACAGTTATAAAAAAAGAACAGAGCAAATCAATGTTTTCCGAAAATCGGCGACATGCAAGTTTTCCACATGAGTGTAGTCCGCATTATGTCGTCATTTTAGTTACTTACGAATTTATTTCTACAGTAAACCAAAATTCCACGTCTTTCGTTGCCACATTTTAGCTTTAATTTGTAGTTTTAAAACATTTTGCTAGAGCCTTATTATTATTATTATTATTAATGCAGCTTTTTTTTTTAATTTATTTGCTTTAACTTGTTATTAAATCTATTAAATGTGAGTTTTGTAGGCTAGATCAGCTGGGAACTTCATTTTCTTCATTGGACGACTGCTTTTTCTCGACTACTTAGGTATGTTTTTTTAATCTGTTCAAAATAAATTTCAATCAATTTCGAATTTAATTAAAAATAATAGATAATTAAATAAAATTTTGAACATTGCGCTTAACCGAAGTTTCTACAACGAATATGTCTCGGACTGCTGTGAGCGTGTCTCGAGAACATTCGTTGAGTCGGATTTGAGAGAGCCCGCACGGGTGCCGCGCTTCTCGTGCCACGAGACGCGGACCAACACCCCGCATCGGTGACCTTAAGGGTCCGACCCAGGAGGGAAATGCCTGGGGAAGTCTAGGCGCACACGGTGGAGTGGCGTCGAGGCGGTTCGTTGTAGAGACTGCCGAATTGGCGACTTTAGTTAAAGCAATTTTTCTCTGGTAAGCGCAATTTAAAAAAATTTCAAAGTTATAAACTCGAATGGTTTTGTAGAATTGGAATAAAAACAGCCGTTGAAGTGTTTCTTCGGTTGTTTCCACTCTACCGATGTCTGGCTGGGCCTCGGTATAGGCCAAGCATGGCGGTGTCGAATTGCAGACTTCCTGCACTCCACTAGCCTCCTCCCCGAGTAAACCCACCAGCATCTTTCGAAATAGCTATAAGAATCACTGGTTATGACCGTTTATATTACCTATTCTAGTTTAAACCTTTCGCACACCTGTTTTTCGCTTTGCCAACTAAATATTATACTGATTAAAATTAGAAAATTTTAATATTTCATTTCCTTTTTTCATACGAATTGGAATACGAAACGAGGAACAGTGGAGACGGATTGCAGCTATTGAAATAGTGACAGTATTCATTATTTAATCTATTTTTTCCATGTTTTTTTTCAGATTGGAGAAATTTGAAGCTGAATCATGTGAGCGGCACTTGATTGTTTGAGAGGAATCAAAACGGCAAAAAGAATCTGATTTCTGGATAAATGTTTGAGCTCAAAAATCCAATGGGGATGACTCAAAAATAATATACAGCAGTATTTTTGTAAACTTTTTTGTAAGTGAAATGCCATTTTTTTCAGATAGAAGTCGAAATATGCTGCGGAAGAAAATTCTTCATCATTCTATCATCGGCTCACCTACATGGGCAATGCTTTTTAAATTTTGTTTTATTGTTTTTATTTGGATTTTAATAATATCCAGATAGTTCGTTTTCTTTGAAAACCGCTCAAATGTGGTCCCAGCGGAGGATTGAATGGAATTAGTCTCACATCAGCATGGGCTCTTTCACTGCTAGAAATCTGACCCTCGTTTCATAAGCTCAAAGTGCCATGGCCGGTAAGTGTTTTGAATTGGCCTCCTTAGTGAAACATTCAATATTAGTTGGATACGTTTACAAAAATCTCAACGACTTGATTTGCGCGGGAATTCAAAAATTTTCTAACATAAGAGATGGGTTTGCGCGGGATTTCAAAAAAAAATTTTATTGGCTTAGAAATTTTATAAAATTTAAAAGAGGTTAGCGCGGAAATTTGAAAATGTTCTAACACAAAAGAGGGATTCGCGCGGGAATTTAAAAAAATGAAGAGAGGGTTTGCGCGGGTATCCAAAAAATTATTGTCGAGTATGTAATGTAAAAATGTCTCTTTTTAATTTCTATTAATTCTTTGAATTTTGTATTGGATTATTTTGTTCTTTGTTTTTTAATGATGTAAATTGTCAACAGCAGGTAACTTTTGGAAATCAAAGCAAAAATTACTAGTTAAAAACAAACGCGGGGGGCGGAGTTTAGATTGCGAATTCCCGGCTACAATGTAGCAATCTCAACGCGAATAATAATAAATAAATCTAGAGATTCAATTTATGGAAATCAGATTTTAAACGAGAAATTCGAAATTCGTTGAATTCGCGGTACGTGCTTCGAAAATGTTTTCCGAATTCTACATACTTGCCGTGTGTGCTTCAGAATTATCAGAAATACTAGCAAAATTTGTTAAATTGGTGTCTTTTACAGTCTTCGTTTGGCGACTGCTGTATGTGAGTAGATTTTAGGGTATTTAAGCTTTCTCTTGGTCTCGCGCAGACTAACGTTCACGTGAAATCAGCTTAATAAGGGTTCACACGCGACGAAACCATTTTGAAAGGCGCACACGTAAATCTACCCGAGTACATCAGTCTCCGGACTCCAAATTATAGCCTTGCAAATCGTGAATATATGACAGTACATTTTGAATAATTCTGAATCTAGCTGTTTATACGGAATATTCAAAAATTAGTGATTATCAGACAACTTTAATTTTATGAAAACTTGATTGGAGTCTGCCGTGTAGATTTATTTGTATGTCTGTAATTCGAATAATTTTCAACTCTAAGTTTTCCTCTTTTTTTTCTCCTATCCATTCATTATTTTGGGTTTGTTAATTCCAAAATTTTTTCTCCAATTTTTCCCGATTATATGTACATACATGTTGTTCAATAGGTTGTAAAAGTTATGTAAATTATGCTAGTTATAATTACTTGTGAACCTATTCAGAACAAACCAAAAACAAAACACTGTTTGACATTCATTGTAAAGAAAAATCCATCTCATGAATAAATCCAATAACGATATTTTTAAATATCAGACGATCAATATTTTACTATTTAATTTAAAAGGCAAGTGAAGAAAAAAGCAATACTCTTTATTAAACGAACAATAAAAATGTCTGATAGCCCTAAAGAGGGCCGTTGGGATTCGCAGTATTTTGAGGTGTCTCGAAATACTTCTCGCGACTTGCTAGGTCGTTGGAGAAGCCGCCCAGTTGAGGATGAATATCCTCGACTTGCTTGAGACGGTGTGCCGATTAGCCTGACTCGACAACCCCTGAAGGAGTGTCGAGTCAGTTGATCTCCTTCGCCACGTAGAGGCTCGACACTTGAAGGAGAGGCTCACACAGCATCAGGAAGAGGCCTGATGTGGATCATTGCCCGACCCCGAAGGGTCTAAAAACAAAAATAATAATAAGTGAAAATAATGGAAGGATGTACAGACGTAAGTGGTACGAATGTACGGAAAGAAGAGAGAGAGAGTGAGTGAGAAGCCGCAAGTGGTACGGCAGAGGGGAATCAGTCGACTGATAGAGAGAGAGGACAGTCGTAAGTGGTACGACTGGTGGAAGTGAGAAGCCGCAAGTGGTACGGCAGGAAGAGGATGGGGAAGCCGGCTTTCCCCAGAAAAGAAGGGATGGTCCAAAACGGTAGGACCAGGAGGAAGTACAGACGTAAGTGGTACGAATGTACGGAGAGAAGGGGGAATCCCAAGTGGTGGGATAGAGAGTGGGAAGCCGTAAGTGGTGCAAGTGAGTGATAATAAAAATTAAAAAATTAATAAATTAATAAATTAATAAATAATAAAAATAAAAATAAGGCCCGGGCCTAAAACTACCATGATCCGCGGATCAATTACTTCTCACTGGTGTCATTCCTCGTCGCTTCCTCCAGTCGTCTTCTCTCGATCCGTTCATCGAAAACCCTGCAATGAATCGAATTATTCCGATCGATTGTTGCTTCTTCGTTACCATTTGAATCCGCTTCCTCGCTCTACTCGACGCCCCGGGCAGCGTCGACCTTTCGTCGCCTCTCCATCTCTTCCTTCATCACCTCGATGCCTCAGTGTAGGTTTAACGTCACCTCGAACCAACACTGCAGTACGCCCATTGAAGGGTGAGCCCTGACTAACGGAGCCGGTCGAGGCGAGAATCCCTCACACCTTGAACACTTCTGATCCGAAGGTGTCGATGGAGAATCGACTGTGGCTCATATCGGATCTGCAAAAAGAGGAAATCAGGAAAAGCGACGGCAATGAATGCGACTTACCTAGTGGATCCAAATTCTTCATTCAGCCGGCCTTTTATAGTGCCACTGGGCGTCGGTGCGAGACCTGCGACAGAGCGCGTTTGACGACAAGAACTTCAAATTGACGCTAAGTGTTGGCACATTCTCTCATGTTAGCACACTATCTGCTCCCCGACGCGCTTTCCCGATCGACGCTGTATTGCCCTAGAGCGCATTTGCCTCATGAAACAAACGCTGGAGGCGGAGTTTAGATTGCGAATTCGCGGCTACAATGTAGCAATCTCAACGCGAATAATAATAAATAAATCTAGAAATTCAATTTATGGAAATCAGATTTTAAACGAGAAATTCGAAATTCGTTGAATTCGCGGTACGTGCTTCGAGAATTTCTTTTGCCGAATGTTACTTTCCGTGTGTGCTTCAGAATTGCAATTACTCGAAATGAATCCCAATGCCATCGTTATTGTCCTGCACGGAATTCCGTCTTCCGGCATTTTTTACTGTTATGTTTTCCGTCAAACACAGTTTTTATTGCGACTACCGTATACCCTCTTCCGTCAAAAAAGTTTCTTCTGTTCTTATTCTGTGGCCCACCAAAAGTCATTTCTAATTGTGTTTGTTTTATTTTTAATTTATTTTGTGTGTTAAGATTGTCGATATTACGAAACACAAATGAAATCATTCTTTTATTTTTTAAATTCGCTTCTTATTTACGTTTTTGAATTTAAATTTTATTTAATGGTGAAGAGAAGATTATGTGGAGACTACTTCTTGATAACAGACAAAATGTGGAAGAAATTCTAAAGTAGGCTCGAACTGAACTCCGTTTTCCGTCCCTTTTTTGTTACGCGTTCCGTCAAAAAAATTTTTTTCGTGAAAAAAATAAAAACGCTAAAATCTTCTAGTACAATTTCAGTTTTCAAAAAATTCAAGTCCCGTGCATCTCTGGTGCAGACGGCAATTATGATTTTTCAAATATTTTTCTAATTTTCACCATAGAGCGCACTTAAGTGCAATTGCTCCGCTTGAAAAAACGCTTTTTGACCAATACGCGGCTATTTTTAAGCTACTAGCATAAAATTTGGTGCATATAGACGGATTGCAAAAGGACATCCCTTGTCAGCTAGGTTTATTTAATTAAAAATAATTATATTTAGTTAAAAATTGGATTTATTTAGTTGAAAAATATGAATTTAGTTAAAAAGTATTTATTTAGTTAATAATCATATTTAGTTAATAATAATAAATTTGCGTTTTTCCAAAATAAATATAAAAAACAAGTATTTTTAATAATTTTATTTAAAATGCTATTCATCAATATAATCTAGCTCGTCGTCTCCGTCTTCTTTGTAATCCGATTCATCGTTGCTCACTATGGTTCCATCAATAATCGCCTGACGCATCGCATCTTCGTGTTTCCTCACATGATTGAGAAGATCAATAGCTTTGTCAGGTGAGAATTTTTCTAAAAATGAGCGTGTTCTTTCGATTATTGTCTCCAATTTGTCCGTCGTCTTTCCAATGCTTTTCAACTGGTTCTTCAACTGCGCCCAAACGAGTTCGATGGCATTCAACGAACAATGATATGGCGGCAACCGGACAATCTCGACTCCATGCTCTGTTCGTGCCCATTCGTAAATTTCATATTTCCTCATCCGAAGGCGCTCTTCATTCATCGCGATCACATCCTTGACCGATTCCCAAAGTTCTTTTCTTTTTATTCTAGGATGAAAAACCTTCCCATTTTTTGTCAGAAGAAACGAGCAATACTCTTCCTTTTTCGATGTACTCGTAGGAATCTAAAATGGATCTTATCAGTGAAACTTTCTTTTTCTAAAATACCTTTTCACTGGTTTTGTTATGGTATGGAGCATTATCCATAACCAGAACACTAGTTCTACCTTGAATTCGAACTTCTCTTGCAATGGCCGGGATCATCGTTTTCATATACTTTGAAAAGTTGTCGGCATGGTAATCCTCCACTTGCTCCGATTCTTTTCTTCCCGAGACAATAACATCGATGGATTCATTCGGAATTCCATTCTCGCACAGCACTCCCAAAACAATTGCTTGTTTCCCCTTTTTTTCCAGCAGGTCGACCAGGGGTGGTTTAGATGGACCTATTTTTTCTGAAAAATCCATGAGAATTTGCTAAACAATGAAATATATCAATATAGCGCGAGGGTGCAAAACATTCATCATCGGCCGATCAGATTCTTTCAAAAAACTTTTTAGAATACATTGACTAGCGTCGATTTCACTGAATTTACAATCTAACGGTTAATGAAAATTGTCTAAATGATTATTCCAATTTAAAAAATCGAATAATCCTATCCTATATAGTATAAATAAAAAAATATAAATGTGAATTAGAATTCTTGAAAGTAAAAAAGAAGCCCAATGAATGAAAACAAATAATTTTGAAGATTTACCTTATTTTCCAAATACAATCATTGAGTTTTACCGTGGAAATCAACCAACTTTCTTTTTCAATTTTTTAAAAATACAAGTATTTTTGACAATTACCGCAGGCAAACAGTTAATTGAATTAGATGGCAATACGCAGATTTGAAAAAAAAAATCAAAAAGCCGTTAAAACGCTAAAAAAACACAATGCAGATTGCGGAGAAGAAACGAAAAAAAACGCTGAAGTTTACAGTGTCACAGTTATTAATCAATCGCTACAAGACTCATGAAATTTCATTATATGCGCCTTTAACCGATCAAATCGCTTGCTGATATTCTTTATCTTTGTTGTTCACGAACAAACACATTCATTCCAGTGTTTGCTAACGTTTTTTGAGCACTAATTTGTTCTGGAATTTGTCCAAAATGTCAGCCCTTCCGGCTAACGTCAGGATTATCCGATTTTGCACCTGGAACGTATGACATCGAGTTAGGATGACGCACGAATTGTCGAAATCTCTGGAAACCCACAACTTCCTATTTTGCTGTGTTGTTGTTTCAAATCTAATATTCCATTTTTTTCAGAAGCTATTCGTAACTGGCCAATTTCGGAATGTGAAAAGGAAATTAGGCGAAACCGATTTTTTACGAGCAAACATTCAATTTATATTATGAATTTCGTACACATATTAAATTCTGCCTACTACACTTCTTGTCGAGACCCATAGAAATGAGTACTAGAAACGCCCCATTTGAAGGTCTCATTTTTGATCAATTCGCTTTTATTTTCGCATATTTCTTTACGCCGTATTAAACTAAAATGTTGACGTACACTTTAATAAGTCATGGATCACTGTGGTCAGTATCATTTAATTTTTTAAAATTATAAATATCTTTTAAGCAGGTGGAAAATTCTATTAATCATTTTAAATGTTTCATGCTCTGACGTTTTTACTTTCATTTTACTCTTCTTTTTAAATTCGCACAATTCCCTATATATCCATGTCGATCCAAGAATTGATATATACAATAAACTTGTAACATTTTAAGTAAAATTCATCAAGATTCTCTACCATTCTTTTGTCTGTGATGAAAAACATCCACCACGCATGCCGTACTTTGATCTACTATCTATTTTTCGGCTATTGAATGACACTCGAATGCCTCATTCACTAGACTCTAGGCTTCCGGCTTCTTCAAATCGGCAAATATATCAGAACGCTTTTTCTGTTTTCCGCTCAATTCGGCTGTCCGTTTTCCGACAAAACAACTGGTTCGGCACCAAAAATGCGATATACATATATGTATATATAAGGATGCGGGGAGCCCGCGTTCATCGCTCTTCTCCTCCGCATTCATTCCTTCTTTCAAAACCAATAAATCATTTTGTGCGAGAACAAAACAAAAACAGCACAAGTCGGGCGTAATGAAATCGAGCCGAAGTGAGTTGAGCCGGGCGGCTGCGGCTGCGGCGGCGGCGGCCGACAACATAGGATGAGAGATGCACACTTTCAAGTGGCGGCGTGGCTCGCGCGTACTGTCGAAATGCTCGCCGAAATCCGATACGTATTAAATCAATGAGCAGTTGAGTCGGCAACGGAATTCCGGAAGGTTTTCACTAGCGCCGCCGTCGTCGCCACCAGTCTTCAATCATTTTCAAGCTCTCGCTACGACGTCACTCAACCACCAATTATTCAAAAAAAAAAAACGCATACACACAGACACACATGCACCATTTTTCTTCTCTTTTATTTTCGAGTTGTCCAAAAAAAAATGGATGGATTCGTCATTTCCAGCCAGCTCACCATGCATGTTTAATTCCGAAATTAGCTTATTAGTTTGTCTCGTCGGCTGAGTGTGGGCGGAGCGACGCAAAACGATCTTGATTTGCGTGCTCGTTCCGAATGGCTTTTTGTATTTTCCTCGCATCAATTTCTAATTTCATTCGAGATTCGCCGTCGCTTCGAATATATTTCTTTCTTTCCCCCCTTCTTTTTTTAAATAAAAAGAACGAATAAATAACAAACCTAATCAAATATTGTGCTTGTCAGATGCGAATCGAAACGATATTCTTGCTCTTCATCATTTTGTTATTCGAAGTCTCGTCGATTGAAGCGCGATACGAACGCGTTGGATTTATTAGGTAATATCTCGAAATGGCGCGTATTGTATTCATTTTTCATTTTGAGTGACCCAATCAAATTGCTTCTACAAGACAGCTATTCGTCACTGAAGAATCGGATGTACAGTCAGAGTTCGTGGAAGAATCCAACTGGATTCCGACAGGTATGGGTTTCTCGTTCTTTGCTAAATTTTCTGTTCAAAACTCTCAACTATAGCCAATAATGTCGTCTTATTTCTAATCCAATTCGCTTGAAAATGAAAGCACAAAAACAAATGACGTCATCGATGAATTCGATCACTAATTCTATTGTTATTGCACTTACAGTTCAAGTCGAATTATTCAAGAGAGTATTGAATTAGGATTGAATTGAATAAAGCCAACTATTGATACAGTAACCCATTGAGATTTGCAGGTCCGCAAAAGAAAGTACACCGCTTTCCCGCCGACGTTCTACAGCAACTACGGATTCGGACCAATTCAATTCAACAGCCGCCGTAGTGCCGTAATACCCTACAGCGATCTACTATTTTCTGGAAAATAATGCTCGTTGAAATAATCCGAAGAATCCCCATCAACATATAAAATCGATCTCTCTTCATTATTTCTATTATTATAATTATTTGTAGCTTCCACTAGAATCCGACAAAAACAAAAACCGCTCACGTATTTGATTGTCTCATCGGTGATGTAACTCAATTCTTCGAAAACGAATTCAGACGAAACGAATAATAAATTTTTGGTCATTCATCGATTTCACAAACCATTATTTGATTCCCATGCAGAAATTAATTCGATGATGCGTTGGCACATGTGAAAATTGCCGAGTTCCCGCCAATCGAGTGACAATATAAAATGGTCCGTCATCGAGGGTCTCGACGATTTTCCACGGTTACCGTACACCTTTGTTATTATCGCCGTCGTTGTCGCAAGAATTTTACGCGCGCGAGAATCCGACGGAATTTTGTGAACATGCTCTCCAGTCTTCAGCGATGCCTGATTTAATTCAACCTTTCAAGTTTATACTGAAATCCATAATAACGTTAAAATCATGGCGAGACCATTCTTAAAGGAGCATCTTGTTCAGTTATTTTGATTTTCATTTAAAACGCCGAAATTAACATATTAGTGGGTGTCAATAAAAATTTTATGACTTGATTTTATTTTCGAATATTTTGTTTCGTTTTGCTTCTGTGTCTTTCGAGTCGCATTTTTCGATTTTAGACAATTTCGACGACACTCATAGTTCAGCAGTTCTCACCAGCCAGCAGATATTGATGCGGATATCAATAATAGGATGTCTGGCGCCGCTCGCCGTCCTGCTCATCAGCGGGTGCGACGCGAGACTTCGCTGGAAATGCGAGCTGTTCGACACGAGCGCCGAGAATATCACGAAGCGCACGACGTTTATTGATCATCTGCCAGGTAAGAGTCATCAAAGAAAAAAAGAAAATCAAATTGGCGACGCCGAATGATTTAGATCAAAATGTGAGACCGACAAGGTCGGCAGTTCCGAAATGTCGAGTGAGACCTAGGAATGAGATTGAGCCGAGAGAAAAGGGAAGTGGCTCAATTACCAGGAAATTAGCCTTGCCCAGTAATGTGAAGCCTAAGAAGAAACCTGACTTCCCGGTAACAATGAAACGCGATTCGAAAGTTCGGTATGAGCGAAAACCGAAAGAAGGTCCGAATGGGTTGATCGTGGGTCCTGGGTATAATAGTAGCGATGAAAAACGAGGACCATCAGCGCCAAAGAAACCAATGAGGTGTGTTGAAATCTCAGAGTGGTTCTTCAAAAGATCTGATTCAGAGGAATGCCTTCGAAGCTTTTATCGGCGAATGAACTATCGACGCCTCCTTCGAAACGATTAGACGCCAATATGATGCCGGACTTTGATCTTGACGATAACGATGATGAGAAGGATGATAAGAATCTTCCGTGGTGCGACGAGGTGTTTGACTGCGAGCATGACGACTTCAAGAAATTCGACACTGAAATTCTAGACGAGTTTTATAGAGTTTGCAAAGAGAAATTGATTCCCAAAAAGGTTGATATGATCGAAAAGATCCTTAAGATCACCTCGACTCGAACAACAACACCTCCAACCGGTATAGCAGAAGGAATGATGAGGAATGAATAGTGAATTTGTAGATTCGACCCGAGCAATGCCACCGACATCAAAGAAGCCCTATGATTGTCTCAACGCCAAGAAAGGAAAGATGAGCGCTGCGGATAAGAAACTGTACGAGAAATACTGTAGCTATCAAACGCTGGACATCGAAATCACTGGTATTGCAATTATTCGAGATTCGTTGAATAATAGTCCGTCTAGAAAAATGCGTCGAGATGTTGGACCATAATGAATCGAGTAGGCGGTTCACCGAGAAATGTTGCGAACCACTCGCGTCCACAATCCACAAAATGAATTCTAATCGCAAGAAGAAATTCGACAACATTTGCCATCCGAACACTCACACTTCCGTCACAAAGAAGGTGTTGATTTACAAGGGAAAAAATTGTGCTGATGTCGACTACAAGAGTCTGAGCAAGAAGGAGAAGAAGGCCTACAGGAAGGATTGTCAGAAGGGAACCGATGGTGACGGAATGGACGTCGACACCACAACGCCGCCAATGGAGCCGAATCCCGAAATGGTGACACCGCGAACGGACAAGGAGCGAATTTCGCCGATGACGCACAAAGCTGACTGTTTGCATCGGCAGAAGAGCACCGAGAAGATGAGCGACGCAGAGTATAAGAAGTTCTTGATCGAATGCGCAGATGTCGACGTGGATCTGGATGGAATAACGTCGCGAAGAACACCAACGACGACACCATCGAGCTCGGTCACCAAAAACATGCCAGGACACTCACCGGATTGCTCGAAACAAAAGGACTTGGAGAAGATGTCAGACAGAGAGGTGAGCTGGAGTACATCGAAAATGGGTTGAGTCGAAAATATTACAGAGGAAGAAGTACTTGGAGAAGTGCCCTCATGTCGGCAAGTCTGTTCACAAAATGAGCAACAACAATGAATATTGCGAGAGTGTTGTGTATGAATTGATGACTACTCGCGAATTTGTCGAGTTTCGCAAAATGTGTCTGGTGACAATCGTGGATCCCAAGAATCCTATCAAGAAGCTGCTCATGAGAAAGACTAGCCACTGTTTGGAAGCAGTGAAAATCGAAATGGACGATTCTGAGGTAGAAGCGCATGTGGGGGGAATACATTCAATTATGACGAATTGAATTTAGTACAAGAAGTTCATCAGGATGTGCATTGTTAAAGAACCGAAGCCGACCGCAACCACAATCAAACTAATCAAGATCAAGAAGGAAGTCGACTGCGAGGATCAGGATTATACAACGATGACTCGGAAGCAGTACAGAAAGTTTGAGGAGAAGTGTTTGGAGGAAGTTGTTGAGGACTGCGATTCTGTTGATGTTGACTCATTGACGAACGCCGAGTACAAGCTTTACCAACGGCATTGTCTGGACGAGGAAGAGATTGAGGAGATCGAAGATTGCAATAAGGTCACAGATGCAATGACAATCGAGGAGGTTTGAAATCGTTCCTTGTTTCTTATCGAATCAATTGATTGATTTTCAGTTTGAAAAGTATAAGAAGAACTGTGTTCATCGCACGGTTGTGATCGAGAAAAAAGATTGTTCGACGAAGGATTTGAGATTCATGAATCAGCGAGAATACAGAGCATATGAGAGACAATGTGGAAAACCGCGAGATTTTTGCAAAATGAGAAAAGCTTATTACAAGGATATGAATAAGGCTGAAAGGAAGGCATTTAAGAGGAATTGCGAGAAAGAATATTGCGAAGTTGTCGACGTTTCTAAGCTTTCGAAAATTGAGGTGAGCGATGAGCTCGTTTTTCCTTAATTATTTGATTATTCAGAAAGAGGAATTCATTCGAAATTGTGATAAGAAGCATATCAGAACAATTGAGAAAACATCGATATGCGAGAATGTTCAGATTGACGAACTCACACAGGATGAGGTTTTTCATATCAAGTTTTCCGATGGGACTTTCATTTTTTTAGATGGTCCAATACAAGAGGCATTGCAAACCGGAAAAACAGATAATTCTTGTCAAATCCACAAAAACGTATCCGAACGGAACGAAGGTGACCGAACGACGAGTGAAGGTGTTGAATCCGGATGGAAAAATTGAGAATGGATGTGATGAAAATATGCGAAACAAAATGAGCAGAAAAGCGGTATTGTTGCAATTATTTGATGAATAATATTGATGAATTTAGTATCAAAAATATATGGAAGAGTGCCATTCGCCGAAAAGCGTATTGGATTGTGACAAAATCGAAACGAAAGGATTGTCGGCGGAAGAAGCTGAAAGGCGAATCAAATTGTGCAAAGATGACGCTAAGCTCACCACGAAGACATTGAAACCTAGAGAGAAGGAGATTGTGGAGAAGAAGATTGAGAAGTCGTATTGCGAAAAGGTCGACGTGAGCAGTCTTTCCGTGAAAGAGGTTCAACCCAAATAAGTCAATCTGAAATCAATCGGATGCGTTTCAGAAGAAGGAATATATCAAGGAATGTGTCGAGAAAAAGAAGAAACAAACGATTGTGTTGAAGAATGGAGAAAAGAAGACGTGCGCGACAGTCGACGTCGACGAACTTGACGGAGATGAGGTAAATCATCAAATAATTTTTTAAAAACAATCACCTAAAATATAATATTCATGCGTATTTTTATTTCTAAAAAAATTCTGTATTTTGATTTATATTCTTATATTTCGCAAGCTTGTCAATTTAGCGGCCGGCCGTTTTTTTTTGAATTCCCGCCTCTGCCGTTTGGCCGTACCATCCGACAATTCGGCCAAACTCGTTTTTTTTAATTTCGAAAATTCCTGCCTGAGATTCAACAATCCTGACATTATGTGTTATATCCCACCATTTGGCATATATTTCATTTTCAGCTTAAATGGTACAATAGGGAATGTGTGCCACGGACTGTATCGAAAAATGTCACCAAGGTGATTGGTGTAAAGAAGACGAAGAAGAACCATGGATTCGATTGCACCAATGTAAATGTTGATGATCTGAGTGCCGAAGAGGTTCGTGTCACTTCAACCAAGTTGATCAGACTCAATGTTTCAGCTTCAACGATACCAGAGAGAATGCACACACCTTATAAAGAAGACTGTCGAGAAGCACACGATCGAACATCCGTTCGATTGCGAAGATGTCGATGTTGATTCGTTGAGTAGGAAAGAGTACAAGAGATATTTGAAGGAATGCTCGACAAGCGACAAAAAATGCTCAGAAGTCGATGTAGAAGATCTGAATGCGGAAGAGGTGATTCAAACAGTTTCGTGATATTTCGCATAATTAACTGTTTCCAGCTTGATGAATACAGACGGGTTTGCGAAGGAAAGGAAAGGATTATTGTGGTAAAATCGTCGAAGAATCGTCCAGATGGCACCAAAATTGTTATCAAAGAAGTCAAGGCAATCACGCCGAGAGGAAAAACAAAGAGAATCTTTGTTTGCGGTAGAACCGACTTGGACAGTTTGTCTCAGCAAGAATATAGACGATACATGAAGAAGTGCATATCTGAGAAGAACGTTATCGACTGTGACGAGCTGCATAAGAAGAATGAATTGACTCGGAAGCAGATGAAGCATTACATGGATCACTGCGGAATTACGAACAAGCCGAGAACGAAGAGCAAGAAGAAGTTCACATGCGAACGGGTAGATGTTGCTAATCTGAAAGGAGAAGATGTTCGATCGTGTTAGATCATATCCTAGCTGATAATGAATATTTCTAGGCGATTTTATATCAGAAGATTTGTCAGCACGTCAATGGGAACGAGATTGTGCTGGTCAAGACGTCGGCGACTCTTCCGAACGGCACTCAAGTCACCGTGAAAGGTGTCAAGATCATCCCGCCGACAGAAAAGCTATTCGTCATCGATGGATGTGATGAGTCGAAGACGAAGAACATGACGAATGAAGAATATGGACGGTATCTGAAGGAGTGCACGAAGAAGTCCATTGTTGTAACCTGTGACAACTATGAGAAGCTGAATCTCCCTGAGAAAGACGTAAGTAAGATGATTGGCTTCCCAATGAAACAACAGTCATCCAGATTCAAAAGTTTGTGATGAAGTGCAAACAGAGCTACAGTGTTAATCAGAAGATTGTGAATCCTCGAGGAAAGACGCTGCAGAAGGTCGACGTCATGTCTCCGAAGAAGCCATTTGATTGTCATACGAATGTCAGTGAGTTAACGGAGGAGCAGGTATCGTAATCTGGAATCAGAGATTCCGTTAATGGAATCTAATTTGAAGGCGATTGAATACAGGAAGATCTGTGAAGACTCAGAAGGAAAGAAGGTTGTGCTTGTGAAGAAGTCGAAGAAGCATCCGAATGGAACCGAGTACACCGAGAAGAGTGTCAAGGTGGTTCCACCTCCGGAAAAACCATTCGTCGTGAATGGATGCGATGCGAGGAAAAAGGAGGATATGAGCGAGGAAGACTATGCGAAATACATCGAGGAATGCACAAAGAAGACACGAATTGTCACATGCGGAAATTATAAGGAGATCGATCTTTCTGATGAAGATGTAATTACGGAATAAGGAAAAATGATGGAAATATTGAGGATTTTCAGAGGGAGAAATTCAGTGAGAAATGCAAAAAACGAATGACAATTGATCAGAAGATTGTTAGTCCGAAGGAGAAGACACTGAAGAATGTTGATGTGAAGCATCCGGACAAATTTGATTGTCATACTGATGTGAACGAATTGACCGAAGAACAAGTACTTTTTGAAATTAACAACATTCCTTTTTTCATTTGGAATTATTAAATTCAGGCCATCGAATATCGAAAAATTTGTACAAACACTGAAGGAAAGGAAGTTCATTTGGTGAAAAATGTGAAGAAGCTGCCGAATGGTACAGAAGTGGTTGCCAAGAGAGTGAAGATAAAGCCGCCAAAGGAGAAGCCGTTCGTTGTGAATGGATGTGATGAATCGAAGATGAAGGAAATGGATAAGGAAGAATATGAAAAGTACATTGAGGAATGCACGAAGAGAACCACAATCGTCACATGCGACAATTATGAGAGTTTGAAGCTTCCAGAAGAGCAGGTAATCCATGGATCATGGATTGGATTTAATCAAATTGAGTGTCAGATTCTCAAATTTATTGCCAAATGCAAGAAGCATCTCACCGTGGATAAGAAGATTGTAAGTCCTAGAGAGAAAACGGTAGAGAAGGTTGACGTCATACATCCGTCGAAGGGTTCCGATTGTGATGCTGACGTCACGGAATTAACGACAAAAGAGCAGGTAATCGATGTTATTTGTTTCTGAAACATTTTTCTGCGTTTCAGTATGAGAAATACTTGCTGGAATGTGTGAATGATAGCGATTCAGTGGACTGCGATATGATTGATCCGCGAGGACTCAGCAGAAAGGCTGTAGGATTCCATTGAACGATCATAGGGTGCAAATTCGAACAATAATAATTTAGATGAAAGTATACCGAAAGAAATGCGCTGGAACGCCGATAAACAGAGGCGACAAGAAGATCATTCTTGTGAAGACACTGATTATCCATCCGAACAATGTGACAGAAATCAGGAAGCAGGTGAAGATTATCAATCCTGGAGAGCCACCGAGAGTAATTGACTGTCACGATAATCCGACGGGATTGGATGAGTTTGAGGTAATGTGACGATTCGGACAAATTCGCTAACATTAGTGTTTGTAGTACGAGCAATTTGAGCTGCAATGCCATGGAAAGAAAACGGTGCTCAAAGGTGGAAAGGTGACTGTGGTTAAGAAGGTGGCCCCCGGAAAGACGGTGCTCACGCAATCGCAGGTTCTGGTGAATAACAAATTTGATTGCTACAACGTGAATCCCGAGGATCTCGACGAGGATCAATTCGAATTGATGAAAAAGCAGTGTATCAATAAGACCGCAAAGATTGGAAGAAAATCGTACAATTGCGAAGTTGACATCTCGCAACTATCTGATTCGGAGGTATTGCTAAGCGGGGACGTAGATCAAAACGAAATGAGTTCCCGTTTTTAGTATGCTGAATACCAGAGGCACTGCGTCAGAACCCGAAAGTGCTCATCGGTTGATGTCGACGCATTGACCGCCGCAGAATATAAAGATTACCTTCGTGAATGCGGCGAAGTCCATCATCCAGCGCATATCACAACAACGCCGAGAACATTCACGACAAAGATCATCATGATCAAAGACAGTTGCGAGAATGTTGATATTAATACAATGACGAAGAAGGAGGTGGGCGAAGAATCGAACAATCCATTCTCACCTCAAATATTTCTTTCAGTATGTGGATTATAAAAATAAATGCCTAAAACCTGGAAAAAGGAAATCAGGAGCCAAAGTGATTTCGATTAAAAAGGTGGTGATATTGAAGAAGGGAGGATGCGATTTGAACACGGATTCGATGACCCAAAAAGAGGTTTGAACTGAATCAATCAATCAATGGTGTTGTTGAATATTCAATAATTTTAGTATGATGATTATATCAAAAAATGTGGAGCTACTGAGAAGACGACTCTTGTCAAAACTGTGAAAATCAACAGTCCTAGAATTGAAAAGCTCAAGCTTCTCACAAAAACTTCTTTCCCTGATGAAGATACGGAAGAAGTTGAAGATCAGCTAGGAGTCAAGGTTATCACAAAGGTAGTGAAGCTTAAGAATCGAGTGAGACCTGATGGCGATGGAGACAATGAACATGGAAAGATAATTGTGATGAAGAAGGTGTTGAAAATTCCCAGAAGAGTGCGACCCACCGATGGAGTAGATGAAGTCGACGAAGGAGGACGAATTGTTGTTCATAAGAAGTTGATCAAGATAATGAAGGAAGTACCGAAGGACTCGGATGAGGTTGAGGAGATCGAAACACGACCAAAGAAGGAAGTGGTTATACTGAAAGTGCACAAGAAACCGATACTCAAGATTAATCCGGACACCGGCGAAATCATCGAGGATAAGGGAAATGAAATCATCAAAGTGGTCAAGCTTCGACAAACTCCAGAAGACCGATGGAAGAAGGTGATCCTTCGGAAGGTGATGAAACTCAACATTCCGCACAAGAATTACAACGACTATTATGATGAAGATCAAGACTTGATTGTCAAGAAGAAGGTTCATCGAAAGATTGTTCGAGTAAGGAAATTGAAATCGACAACGACAACGACAACCACTCCAGCTCCTCCAGAATACTATTACGATGAAATCGAAGTACCCACGGAAACGATTGTGGTTTCTGTGAAGTCAAGCAAACGACGGCTGCCGAAGGAAGAAGAACTCGAGCCGGAAGTCGAAGAAGAGATTGTTGATGTTCGACATGAAAAGCCGAAATCGCCGCGGTATCAAGGATATATCAAAGTTGAGAAGAAGGTGGTGAAAGTGCCAATTCGGAAGCCGAAGACATATTCTGGAGATGATGAGCTTGAAGAAGATGACGTTATTCGAAAGATTGTCAAATCGAAACGAAAACCGAAACTCAGAGTTCTTGTGACGGCGAAGGAACGAAAAATTCATCCGAAGACGAAATTCATTGAAGAGGAAACCGACGATCAAGGGGATTACGGAAAAACGTATGTTCGAGTCAAAAATATTGGAAGACAAATGATCCATCAACGGAAAATTATTGACGAATCGTCGGGTCCTGATGAGAATCTTCATGTTTCCGTGAGAGCGATGAAGTTCAGAATTCAAGATGACAACGATAAGGACGATAGCACAGACTATGAGGAAACTGAGAACATTGGAGGAGCTATTCGAATCAAGAAGCTCAAGAATAGAAATATTGGAACGACAAAGATTTTGAAGGTTGTGAAGAAAACGACGACATCGCCAAGAGACATCTTCATTCGGAAGCATCGGAATCAGCAACCGGAAGATTCGGATAAGGAAATCAAGCGATATTATGTCAAGGATAAGATTGGCAAGAAGGTATTGGTGAGAACTGAGAAGAATGGAAAGATAATCAAAGATGTGTTGCGGAAAAATGCGACAAAACCGGATGACTATGATGATGATGTGAAGACGAGATGGGTGTCGAAGACAAAAGGATCACCGATTCGGAAAGGATCGATGTTCAGAATCAAGAAGCATTACAAGATTCTTCCGAATGGCCAACGAGTTCTTGTTAATAAAAAACGATACGGAGACGATGGAAGCAAGAATGTTGAAGAAGAGGAAGAAGAAGGTGGAAGAGAAATCATAAGAACGAGAAGGAGGTATAAGATTCTGCCGAACGGTCAGAGGGTTTTGATTGGAACTACGAGGGATCGCAAAAATGAGAACGATGGATTGGATGACCCTCATCACGGAAAAACAACAGTCAGGCGATATGAAGTGCTGAGGAATGGAAAGAGAGTGTTGATCGGCGATGGTGGCGATAGGACGAACGACGATGGAATCGAGATGATCAGAAGGAAGACGAAGCGAGTTATCAGGAAGGATGGTGGAGAAGATGAGGAAGACGACGAATCGGGACGAAAGACGACTCGAGTAAAGAAGCACGACAATGATGGGGATGAAGAGGAATCGGAAGGAATGACAATACGGGTAAAGAAGATGAAAAAGCACGAGACAATCGAAGACGATGAGATCCAATCTGGAAGAACGACGATGCGGCTGAAGAAGAATCGAGTGGGCGGTGATGATGAAACGGAGGAGGAGTCTGGTAGAATCACGACTAGAATCAAGAGGATTCATAAGAATGGACGGAAGAGAGGGGATCTAGAAAGCGATGGTGATGATGAAGAGACGGGTAAAATTACGACACGAGTAAGAAAAATCAACGGAAGGAAATCGATTGATGATCAACCTGCGGATCAAGAACGGAACCACATCAAGAAGATCATGAGAGGTACATCGGCAATGAAGATTAATCATACGACGAGAGAAACTAGTGAAGATGGCGGAGAAGAAGAGCAGCACGTGATTCGGACAAAGAAGACTTACAAGATTCTACCGAATGGACAGAGGGTCTTGGTTGGAACGAAGACATTCAATGATACGGGAAGCGAAGGACTGATGGCAGGAACCAGAAGGCATTACAAGATTCTGCCGAACGGAAAACGAGTGTTGATCGGAATCGAACCATTGAATGGAGCGAAGCAGTTCATTAAGAAGAGGAAGCAAGTTGTCGAGAGTGAGGATGAAGGGAAGAATGCGGAAGACAGTGGAAAGAATTATCGAGTAATGCCGGATGGAAGAAAGGTTCGATGGTCGACAACTGGTGCGGATGACGAGAAGCCAGATGCCGAAGACGGAATGAAGGCGTTTCTGAGAATGAAGAAGGGCGGAGGGAAGAAATACGTGAAGCGAACGAAGAGTCAACACCACGAAGAACATCACGATGATCATGAAGAGAAGCGGGTTCGGATGAAGAATGGAGAACGAACTGAGGTTCGAGAGAAGGAAGAACATTCAGATGAGAGTAAGAGAACGACTAGAGCGATGGTACGAAGGGAAGGCAACAGGACGACCAGAAGAAGAAGTAAGCCAAAGTCTTCTAGTTGTAAGATTTGTGATAGAATGGAATATTAATGTAATTCTCTATGATGAAGACCTAATATATTTATAATATTATTGATTTTTTTTCCAGTGACGCATTCCGAAAGCTCGCACTCTTCTCATAGTTCATACAACAGTGGTAAGCGAATTCTTATTCTTCAAGCAGTACCTTAGAAGTTACAGTCTCCCATTCGAGCAAAGAAGGAAATGGTGGAGAAACTGAACATGAGACAGGTTGTGGGATCCTTCAGATTCAGTGATTATCACAATTTTTGCAGGTTCCCATATGAAGCGAATGATTGGCCAAGATGGAGCTGGTATTCAACACTATAGACGTATATTATCCAATTCGTCTTGAACCCCCGAATTTTAAATTTCTCTTTGCAGTATCTTTAAAGAAACGAGTTCTTGGCGAAAACGGAGCTGACATTGAGAATGAGCACGGTATGTCCCTTTAAACATTGTTCATTTTCAATCAGTTGTGTTTTTATTTTCAGCTTCCCACAATACCAGACGATTTGGAGAAGATGACGAAAATGGCCGTCGTCGCGCGGGTTCTGGAAGACGTGATTCTGTCGATGAAGCAAATGGTAACAAGATCAATAAGAACAAGTCATTGAAATTTTGAAGAAGTTGCCTTCATTCTTAGAAATTAATATTTTCAGACTTTGAAAATTTCAAATGTATTTCTATTAATAATTATCGTGTTTATGCCGATATCTTAATCGAATCTGGTACAGAAAAACCAAAAACGTTTTTAGTTTCGCACTCGAAACGAATGTTTGGAGAAGACGAAGCCGGAATTCAACGACATCATAAAAGTAGGCCTATCAATCTTTATCAATCAACATTTGTTGTTCGCATTTTTCAGGATCGGTGACCGGTCACAAGAAAATGGAGAAAGGAGGTATTAGTCGGTTTTTTTTAAGCATTATTACAACGCGAAATTTATTTCAGGTTCACGAGAAGGAAGCGACTCGACAGATCCAGGTGTTGTACACGCGACAAACGGCGAAGAAGACGAGATTCGCCGCGAGGCCACCGACGACGAATGAGGTGAGTCAACAATGATGCACTTTATTATTTATTATACCCCCACAATGTGCTTGTGTACGAACACATGACACTTTTTGAACCAAAAAAACAGAATAAAAGTAAATGATTTAGTTGTTTCATTACAGTAGTTTTGGGTAATCCGCAAACACCGAACGAAATCTTGCAGTCGCAATCATCACTACTTCCAGATCGCGTCCCCCTCGGTATTCGCCAGATCCCTTCGTATCATCGCTTTCATTCGCCTCGCTATTTTCCGTCTCAAATAAACTATTTTCAAACGCAGACAAGCTTAGCCCCGCAAGACCATTAAATTTGTATTTTTGCCTCGGGTCACATCTGGTTTAAGAAAATGTGGCTCATCAAATAAAAGTTGATCTGTTTCCGCACACACAAATACTCCAAGGAAGCTATTTTATCATATACGCTAATTTCTCTATTATTTTTTGTTTCCTCAGGATCACCAGAAAAAAATAACAATGCCAAAAGGTTGGATTTTTTTATTTCATATTTGTTCTTTTAATTTTTTTCTCACAGAAACTTGTTTGCAAATAGATGAACATCGCAACTCAATACGCTCACGAAAGAATACACAATTCGTCTGCATTACCATGACAATCATATTTTTAGTGTCAATAGGCACTGTTCTTTTAATTGTTCATGTTATTGGAAAGTGAAATAAAAATACAAAAAAACTTTTGCCCCCACGCAGGATTGAACTACGGACCTTTGGTTTACAAGACCAACGCTCTGCCACTGAGCTATAAGGGCACGCTGAGCGGCTGTTAGGAGTGTGTATATTTTGTCTGCCTCTTTCCATATAAGTCTATATTGCATTCGAGGCGGTTAGATAAAGTTTGCACGTCATTTTATTTTTTGAAAAAAGTGAGTGTTCACGTTTAATGAAACTCATTCGCCAGTTTTTGCAATTGTTCGTATCTAAACGAGTGGCAATATGGGAATTGTTCTTCTTCTGCTATCAACAGGTGACATTTGAAAAAGAAAATTCGATTTAAACCATCGAAGGGTTATTTCAGTGTTCTTCGGACAATTAGCATATGCCGACAAATGTATAAATAAACTGAAAAATTCTGTGAGTTGAAATATCATTGAAACTATATAAGAAGCGTAAAAAATAAAAATAAAAAACAAAAATTATTCGTTATTCGATTGAGAAAACAGAATTAAATAAACAAAATTGGAATTGTCGTCAAATAAAATACACAAGTCCGCAATGTCATTTTAAGCTTTTTTCAACGATTAGATCGAGACGAATTAACGACAAACACGTTTCATTTTGGGTTAACTCGAGGAACATTTTGGAACAAATAGGGGAAATATTTAATTAGTCGAAACAAATTTCCCTACGTGTTTAAAACATGTTTAAAACATTAAATTGAAAGCCGCTGTCGTCAAATAAAATGCATTAGGTGCAAACACATAGTATCTTTATTTTATGAAGATCGTGCTTCAATTTCAAAATTGTCACTCTAATAATACTTTTTGATAACTGTTTGGTAATGGCACACCACAGTAATACAACGTTAATGTGGCATAATATTTTTTCTAAAAAATTCTGTCGGCTAGTGTGTGAAAACACGTAAATATGTACGTACGTTTTCGAGTTTCTACTTTTTTCTGTTTCTTATCTAGTTTTATTGACATTGTTATTTTATAATTGAAATAAAAACTTTTAGTCTGGTGTCGGAACGGAACTCAGTTTCGAATATTGGCTTGGCGCGTTTAATGTGTGTGTCTTCATTTTGAACATGTTCGTCTTTATCACAATTATGTGTTTGGTAAGTTTGCAGCATTGAGAAATATACATTATTTTGTAATATTTTTCAGCTGAATCCTCTGATGAAAGATGTGACTAAAACATTCTTTGCAATAATGGACCAAATGCTCCTTGGAGGCCAATCATTGGTAATGTGTCTACAATTCCAATATTTTATTTTATAATTATTCAAGAAAATGCGCACTGCCCTCGGATGTCGTCCGCAACCGCCAATTACGGATCCAAACCAAAACAGTAATCCTACCGATAAAGGAGGCGCCGAAAGCGGGAAAGGAGCCGAATCGGGAATGGTGGAGCCCGAATAGAATTTTGCGAAAATATAGTTTTTCGCCATCTAATAAATTTTTTTCTTACGGAAACATGATCTGTTTGTCGTTCGGGCGCATGTCTTGTTCGCATTTTTGACAACACCGACCGGCGCCGCAAAAAATCGCCGGATATTTGAGGCGAAAATCGCCAATTTCAAATGACGATTTTCGCATTCATTCATCGGCACTCGAATTGCATCGCCGTATTGTACTCGATTTGTTTGGCAATGGAGCAAGGTTTCTTAGTTCATTTTTAAAAATGTTTCTTCGAAATTTAATAAATAGTTTAGGGTTTGATGAACCTTCACCTTGGTGGCAGAAGTTTCGGGATGATATTCTACACGATGGCAAATCCAGCCAAAAGATGGAAATTATTTTAAAGTGCGTTCCTATACCCACAAATGGGAAAGGTCTCTGTGACCTTTGTTTAAAAGAAACAGTGGACACTTGATCAATGGTCCGTTTAGTTTATGACGCAATTATTTGCGCACTGTAATTTCCTCGCGCGAGTTGTAAATTATTAGTTGTCAATTTTTATCAATTTGATTTGCTCTTTCTCACAGAACAATTAAATAATTTCGTATGGATTGGCTCACGTATGATTATAGGATAAGGATAATTAGTGAATTGTGATCATTAATCAAAAAATATCCAAAATTTAATTACCCACTCTATTGAGAAAAATTTTGGTGCATTATCAATATAAAACATTGAAAATGAGCGAGAACAAAGGGAAAAATGCCAGAAAGTTTTAAATATTGTCGGCGTCGCGCGACTGCGGAAAATAAAGCTAAGGTTAAAGGCGCATACCGTGCATCGAGACCGATTTTTTTTTGCATTTCGCCAATTTTCCGACGTGACCAAATAAATTCTCAAGTCTTCTGCATCGAATATTTTTTGGAAAAAGATTAACAGTGGCCTGACCTAATAAATCGTATTTCAGGATGTGCATAATCGGTACCACATTCGTCGGTCTCACAGCGATTGTCTGCTTCACACTTCTAACGATTCGCAAAATGTTCTATAGCTTCTTCGATTCAAAACCAGTAATAATAAGATGTTATCCGTGAAAAATATTTCAATATATATATATATAGCAATAAACTAGCGTTTACGCCTTCGAATCTTGTCATTTTGATATTTTAAATCGAAAGAAATGGATGTGAGTGTCTAATTTTTTATTTCTATTGAATTTTTTTTGAATAATTTAGGATGTTACTGAACGTTCAAATCGGGTAGATGTAAGTGGATTAGGGCTAAACATATCGTTGGTTTATCTATTTTTAGAAGCATGGTCCAAAATCTAAAAGGATAAATTCAAATGTAATGAAATGTAATTTGATACATAAATATTGGGATTTGAAACTTTAGGAACTCAAGCAAAAGCCGTCCGGAAGTAATCGGAACACCCAACGTAAATATGTGAGTAGTCGTGGAGTAATAAGTCGTATTATATTTTGTAATATTCAGTCTCTTGTGAAAAGTGCAATCAACGTTAGTAAAAAAGTGATAAAAGCTAGTAATCGAGTATGAGAATATTTTGAATTTGAAAAATATCACGATAAAAATTAAAGAGGAGAGGAAAACCATCTTCAAAAAAACTGCATTTAAAAGGTAGCAACGAAGACTTGGAAAAGAAAAAGAAATCAGTGGTATTGGAAGGTTCGTTTTTTTTAATTATGTACGACATTTTAGATAACTAGTCTTTAAAACATTTTTAGACAAAGCTGAGCGAGCGCGAAAACGACGCGACGCTATTAAACAAGTCGATGTGCATTGTAAAGACGTCGATGAGGACGATGTTGGTAAATTCTTGGCGAAAGTTCTGTCAACGAGGACTGTTAGAAAATCGACGCCGCCTGAAGTAATCATGAGACCCCTCGTTTATTTTTTCCATATTCATCAAAGTCGATTAAGGAAGATAAAAACGCGGACTTGAAGCTCGATCGTTTGTCGCGAAAGAAAATGACAAGCGCGTTGAGTCGCGAATTGAGCACTGGTCCCAACAACAATGAGAAGAAGCCGAAAAAAACGAGCAGCAAAAAGCGACAATTTAGCGGATTTTCGCACGAGCTCATCGAGGAGCCCGAAATAACATATGGCGATGTGCCGAAATTGGAGGAAATTTGGAAGCGACCCAAAGAAAATGTGTACAATCCGGTGACGAATCTACCCTATTGGATGGATGTTCTCGAGCCTTCCGAATCCGATTTGGTACCGACGTTTCTATTCTCAACAATAATTTGTTTCAATTGGATGATGGTTTAGGAAGGAAAAGAAATGGCTTCGGCGGTGTGCAGCGAGCACATTGAACAGTTTCGAGATAAGAAGATCAAATTGTGCAAACCAGCTGACACAAGGTTGGCTGGAAGTTCGGCCGGTTTTACTGTCAACTACGAATTTCATTTTTTTCCAGACTTGAATTAGACACGTGGCAACCACTTGCGAATCTTCAAAGCCGCGACGACATTTTTTTCCTCGAGCAACAAGTATTCAGTAACACTGTCAGAAGTCTTATCATTGGTACTTGAACCTCATTTCTCCATTGAATTTCCGATAATTTAGTTGCAAAGCCTTATAAGAATGAGGATTCCAAACGAAATAAGATTAATGGCTCACGAGAAACGATAAAAGAACCGATGAAAGAGATCGCTGATTCTGGGCGTTCTACTGTTCGCGCCGGAAGTCGAGAAGTGCACGAAGACCATGTCACATTTGTGCTACCCGAAGCGGGAAGTTATTACTCTTTCACAAGGGATGACCCGATTGTGACGGCGAAGGCGAAAAAGTTCGTGAGACTTTCACAGCCCGAACCGGCACCGCCGCTTGTGGTGACCGATAGTTTTGCTCCCGCATCGCTAACAGGACCAGCACCTCCACGTTAATTCAATGAGTTTTATGTTATTCGGCCCATTTTACAACATAAAGTGGTTTCGAATAACTTTGTGTAATAATAAACATTTAGGCTGTGTTCACAGTAATCAAAGATCAATAACAAATTCGATAATTTCTGTTTCGGTGTTTTGTTTTTTTCTCAATTTGTCGATATTCTATAAATATATTGAAATTTAATTTAAATTTAAACAAATCGAATTACGGAAAGGACCAAAAATGTTGTCACCCTTTTCGAAAAACTAATTATTTAGAGAATAGCTGAATTTTGTTGCTTTTCAATTTCGAAATTCGAAAAACTTTTTCCTTAATGCTACCAAATATATACCATATACAACATGGAATAGCTATTGAAAAAATATTAAATGGTGGAATTCAATCATTGCTACAGTAATAATTCTGCATTTATGCGTCAGTACTCTACGGATGATCCAAATTCCATTTTTTTTTCAAATCTTTGACAATTTCCTATAATTCTTCCTGTTTCCCGCAATAATTTCCATGTAATTCGATATATGTAAAAGGATTTGTTTAGAATGCACATTTTACCATGCGTGTTATGTTTTATTATCAATGTCGTGAATCTCGCAACATATCTAATCAGATTGCTATCTCGATGGTCACAAAGGTGCGAAATATTGCTCCAGATGTTACACAACGCACAACTTTCATCAAAGGCTCGACGCACCGCGGAACCAGTTCATCAATCAACGCCGGGATTACGCAAATCCATTCTCCGCCTCTCCTCATTTTTGCGGTTGCGGCCCCGACTGTTATTATATATTTCGGCAACGAATCATGCACCGAACAGATGGCGACCGTCTCCAGATGGTTTTGTATTAGCCCTCTACAGGTTTTCGCCGATAATCTTGTTAGGTTATTCAAGTCGACCGGCGATCGCTTCATCTCATTCCATTGAAATCTATTTGATTGCATTCCATTAATGTTTCATCAAGTGTATTTCAAATGTGATTTGAAAATCGGCGCGACGAAAACGACGAAATTCGCGCGGTTGTTGTTCCCATTTTTCACATCAAACAGCTCGCCGCTCTTCTAAAGTCTTTCCCCTCTTCTTCCTGAATTTCATTTCAAAAGTCTTTGGTGTTTTTGTTTTGTTTTGTCTGCCTTTTTCGAATGCCGCCCGTACGTGTTGCGCATACAATTCGGTTATGTCATAACCCCGGCCACCCTTTGTTTGTTGTATGCATATCATTGTTTTATCGCATTGCATTGTATGGGTCCCTTTATTCTGGCAGCCTTTTGCCGCCATTCAGCCGGAAGTCTTACATTTCATCAGTTTTCTAACACCCAGGTCATAATACACAATGATGAGACGCGCAACGTTCGAACACGATGCTGATGGTGGGAGTCCACCGAAAGTGCTATTTACCACGACCACTTTGGTATGCAATTAGCACAATTTGCAGTGATATTCCATTGAGTTAATGGTGACATTTGGTTGAGCGAATGTGTCTTGATAGCGTCGGGTTTGTAGAAAAAGTAGTGCATAAATCAATCAGCGAACCTTGAAAGAAGTTTCCCAAAAGGAAAAAAGAGCGATTGGATGAATTCAACGTGTTTTATAAGCGTCTGTGCAGCTATTTTGCTAGGAGAGGATTTTCAAACTCCACTTCCGGTTTGATTAATTAGACAAACTCAAAATATTTGATTTTACATATTTTTCGAGAATACTCTTTTTTGTTCTATTTGGCCATTTGAAACGTTAAACTTCCGCGATGTTCAAATCAGGCGCCTTCATCAATTTTTCAAGTTTGAAAATCGGTTTCCATCTTCGCTAATTTCCTTTGAAGAAATTGATTGCGATCAAAGTATTCCATCAAAAATTCAAAACTTGGAGTCTTTAACTGGCGAATAAGTTTTTCGACATCAAAGACCCCCCTTCCGCCGTTTTTGATCTCAACCGAGATTAGCCGATGATAGTCGTGCGTGTGTGTCTTTTATTGAAACCATCGCGATTTTGATGTTGTTGTTGTCTCGTTCAGGGTGGAGCCGGGTCCTTTTGATGATGAAGTGCGCGGTTGTCAAACGCACCTCTCGTCGGGACCACTCGTCCGAGCCGATCTGCGTCTCGTCGTCTCGTGCTCTCTCGCCGTGCTTGCGTTTGACGGACTGCGTGCTGCGCGCTATCGCACATCTCAGCTGCTCTTCTTCCTTACAACATTTATCTTTTTTACCCGAATTGTGCTCGCCTCTCTGATGTCCAGCGTTTCTCATCAATTCCGCAGATGTCGTCAGGCACATCGTCGCCATCAATATCTAAGTGGTAGCTGATTATTGATAGCGACTCCAACAAAAATTTTTCATTCACTTATACATACTTTTTTTTGTTCCATTCATCTCACATTTATTGGTATTTTAATGATTCGCTCAGCTCATTTTCATATTGCTCTCTTTTCTGACTGTGGCCGCAAATTGGCCATAAAATTTAAGATGATTTTATGTGGGGTCAGATGTTTTGTCGACGGCGCACGAGCGCAACAATTAATACTAGAAGAGCTCGTGTGCCGGCTCACTTGCAATTATTTCGGCAGCGGCAGCCAGCAACAACAAAAAAATTGGAACCAATTTATCATGCACACCATTATTGGTATGCGCACGCAATCTGCACCATCTGTACAGTTTCGTTTGTCCAGAAATGGTAGCCATCATGCGCCTTTAATGTAAACAAACCAATGCCGATACACATGGTGATTAACCTTACGTTTGTTTGCATTAACTAGGTAGCCGAGATATTTTTCGTATTCTCCCCATTTTTGAACTTCAGCTGGATTCGATTTTTCTATTTCGTTTTTTATATGGCCGCTACCATTCTTCTAATATCTACTATTAACAAAATAATTATTCCTCTTCTCTATCTAAAGTTTTTTGTTGCAAAAAAATTTAAAATTTCTTGCTTTTCATTCATTTTTTTTGAATCACCCATGTCGAAATTGCATTGTTTATTATTTGTGCACAATGCAGAATTACTCACGCCGCCATCCTTAAAAGGCTCCAAATGTCGTAACAACATTTCGATTACAAAAGCTCTTGAACTCATCTTTTCAATTCATTAGGGTTCGCATGACTCATTGGTTCGTTCTTTTTTTTGTTTTCTCTCTATTTAGCAACACAAAATGAGTTTATTCTAGACGTGTTTGGTAATTACTGATGAAATAAAGATAGTTTTGAATGACGAGAAGTCGGGTGAAATAATCGTAGACTTCGACGGATGGCACATTTATTGTAATGCTTATTGGGGTGAATCCATTAGGAATCAAAGAGAGAGCTGGAGCAGGTGTTTGCGTCGAAGGCGGCGGCGGCGGTGGAGGTTGTGGCGGCTCAATTGTTTGAGGTGGATCTTGTGGCTAAATTGTTATATTAATGTGGCTTTAATCGTTTTTGGAGCGTCATTTCTATTGACTTTTTATGTTTTTTTTATAGCCTACCTTTAAATTGATGCTGAATCTTCGTTTGAATCGATACAGCCAGTTAAGATCGAGATACTCGATTACGTGATTGTTTCCGGGATAGAGTTTGGCGGCAACGGAATGCGCAAACTCGCGGATCCACGGATTCGTGAGCCGTTCGCCATTCCGCTGCCGGCGCGTGATCTCCGCCCACACCTCGTTGTCCACATTTTCGTACTCGCGATGAATGACACGAGTGCGTCTCTCTTAATCGACAGATTCGCAAAAGCCCCATAGTCGGCGGCGTCTTTACCTTTGATCAAACTCGGCTTTCGAATTTTTGACGTCGGCGCCACCGTCGCGGGTAATCGCGTATCAATGTGTCGGCGTCCCGTGAAATATCTGATGCGAATCGTCACATTAACTTCAATCCTCATCTTATTTTATTACTTGATCTTGTTCTTCATTCGAAACTCTTTGATCCATCTATCTGAAACATAGAAACCGCAGATTGCTCGAATCTCACGACGCATCCATTCGTCGCCTGCAATTGAACTTCATATTTTCGTTTTTTTTGTTTCGAGGCCAATTGATTGTCGCTGCCAATAATGTCAAAAACCCCAAGTCGAGGTTAACTATGTGACATTTTTTTGGCGTGTCTATTATCTCTGAAAATCGCCGATTGTCCCATGATTAATGATAGCGATTGACGAAATCAGAGAACGAAAGCAAATTAGTCGGTTAGAACCGAAAACGACAACGTAGATGCGAAAACCGAGGGGTTTTAAATTCGAACTTGTCCTTTATTGGGTTCAATTCACAGTAAACATGCGATATATTTCAAAGATGCAACTGAAATCTCGTTCTTGTAGTGTAATCCAAATTTGGAGGTTAACTTCAACATAATGTCCTTGCTAGTATCTGCAGAACCCCCGCATCTCTTTAGTTTGTTTTGGGATTGGACATCGACATGTCAGAAAGAGAAAAAAATAGAAGTTGGTGGAGCATTGAAACACAACCAGATGCTTAATGACCCCCTCATAAACTAACTGCTCCCACCACCAACACTATTTTAAAGCACTTTCAAATTATCCCTTGGGACCTATGCCAATTTTTTGTGAGTTTTGGGTTTTTTTCTGGGAAGCCTAGTTGACTGCTCTACTGGGACTGACCTATATGCTGAATGCTCTGTCCGAATCGGTCGCATCTCGCCACTTCGGCACGGTAGCGGCGCAGCAGTTCGACTTCGAGACGATGTTCGTCGGCAGATCGGCGGATCGTGTCGCTGTTCATACAAATATTGTGAAGCATCATCGCAATCAGCCGTCAACCAACCCCTTTTCAACCTTCTATCTCCCCCCCCCTCATTTTCATTGAAGTTTCGCTTCGTAGCGAGACCAACCCACCCACCCATATTTGATAGTGTGTGTGAGAATGTAGGGGGGAACGGTTTTAAACCCGCCGGCGTCGTGTTCTGCGCAGCGCGAATCGCCTTACTACGTAATTTGTATGTATGGGTGGCATTTTCGATTTTGGCGCTCGACGTCGTCTCTGTTCACCTATCTAACCTTGTGAAGGCCGTTTGGCACCCGACCTTGTCAGCGAAGCACTTTGGAACGTGAAAGTCATTGGCGATGGTGGCCTTGAGCAGGACGGGGCCCAATTGAAAACAGCTGGCCGGATTCCGTTGGAATACAGTTTCTTCCTAGTATTGACATTCAAAATGCTCGATATTGATAATTGCTGAAAAGTGCGCGCTTTTCGACGTTTGCCGCATATCGTTTTTCAAAACTTGAAATCTGTTCGCTGAAATCAAAAAAGTCCAAGGCGACTGCATTTTGGTGTTTTCATCGTCGAAATTTCGCCTGCAAACATCTTGTCTTGTTCGTTCTCTTTTCTTTGCCCTATGGTTTCACATTTTTAAATGACACCCTTGCGAGCAAACGCGCTTTATCGCACTTTCTCGAAATTGATACGTTCACATAATTAATTATGGTATTTATTACAGATGAGCACTAGTAGTGAAGAGCAAGACACGACTCTTGGTCGCGGCTCTTCCCATTTGTATTCCCAACCGCGAGCTGGACCATCTCAGCAATCCAAAGAAGGCAGTGATGATGATGATCCGTATGTTCGGTTTCGCGAAGAAGATGTAAGTTTTTAAAATTAATCTTATTTAAAAAATTTTTGTCATTGTTTTTAGATTGTTGATGTTGACGATGCGATCACTGTGATGTTGTCTTCGTTAAGATTTGAACACAATCGAAAGATTGTGCCGACGGAACGAGATGATGATGCTCTACGAAGATTGCATGAAAAAATTTTCGCAATAATCACAAGAGAAACTGATGACCATCGTCGGCGACGATTAAAAAGAGCTTTACCCGCCTCAAACTGCATTCGCGAACAAGTTTTCTACCTGAGGAGATCCCCGACGTCTCCTTCTCCATCCTATTTTCATCGACTATCTGCGGCTCTTGACACGATCGTCAAAGATTCGTTTGAAGAGGAGTATCGAAAAGTCGCAACGATTCTCGGACTTGTTGAAGCGCTTGCCGAGGTATTGATCTTGGAGATCCACACATTCGGTGTGTCTAATAGCCATCACAACGAGCATCGGAGTATTCGGAAACTGATCGCGAACGCTCTGACGAATCTCACGTATGGACAGATTCATTCGAAACGACGACTTTGTGCGTATGATGGATTTATACGATGTGTTGTTCGGATAATCATTGAATCACCGAATGTGACACAAGTTTATGCGGGACTCGTGCGAAATTTGTCGTGGATGGCTGACGCTGAAATGAGCGAATCGTTGCGGCCTACTGTTCATGCGTTAGCGATTGCAGCAGTTCACGCGAATAAGAATAGAGATGAAGGTTCGTTTATTTGGAATATTTAAGATTTTCAAATTATGTATATTGTTTCCAGGATGCGTAAAAGCCACTCTATCAGCCCTTTGGAATCTTGCATCGCATTCGGTCGAGAATAAACGAACGATTTGTGATACGCCAAACTTTTTGGCACTTCTTGCGAGTTTATTATCCACCGATGTTCGGCATACGGGCATCGGCGAGAGTGCAACGGGAATTTTGAAATATGTATCTCAATATCTTGCCAATACTTCATCGCATCTCGAATTGCGCAATATTCTTCTTACTGGACTTATCTCTTTGCTTGGAAGCCCGACTTTCACGATATTGACGAATACCCTGGGAGCTATTGCGAATTTGATATCGAAGGATCCACATCTTCAAGTATTTCTGCGTAAAAATAAATTCAGTGTTTCGCATCAATTTCTTTAGAATGTTCTTCGACATGACATGAATGCCATTCAGCAGCTGAATTTGTTAAGGAATTCGAATCGTGAAGACGTTCGAGCTGCTGTCAAAAACGTTCTGAATGCTGTAAATCAGCCGACTGGACATACGCGATTCGGAGGTGAGCTTTTCATTAATTCTCTATTTTTATTGTAATGCGCATATTTTTTTCTAGAAATGTCTTGCTCAATGGGCGCCGCAACTGGCATGACCATGATGGATCCAATGATGCATTCTCATCATACCTACCATTCGGCATCCACGGCTTCCCCACGGCTTTTGCCTCTGAGAGCTACACGAGCGTCTCCTGGTCGTTTCATGCAGCAACTCCACCCACCTCAGTCGTCAATTGATCAGAGATCGTGCAGTTTGCCTCGTCACTTTGCTGGAGGATTTGCTCAGCCTCCTCAAGGGTAATTTTTGGTGATTTCATTCAATATTTATTATATTCTTTCCAGAATGATGGCTCAATCTTACACCCGAACCGTCGAAACTCAGGAAATGTTCATGAATCAGCCAGAAGCAATTCAAGAGCAGAATGATGATCCGATTGTTGAGACACAATCGGAAACCGCTATGGGAACTCGGTCAAACAGTGCGAGATCATTGGGAAGCGCAGATCCTGGGGTATTCGATTTTCAAATTTTACGAAGATTTAATTCGAATAATTGCAGAGTGTGATGAACACTGGCGGTTGGAATTCGACCATTGATACTGCTGCTAATAGCTCGAGAGCTCTTTCGCCGGTCTCGTTTTCCGAAATTCCGGCGTCGCCAACAATGTGTACTCAAGTGTTCAATCTTCCAACAAATTCGGAGACTGGTAACATTTGACTGATCAAATAGGTAATAGGTTGGAATTTTAGCTAGCGAGCAGCAGACTCCTGTCTATAATCAAATGCCACCTCCATCGGCAATGATCTCGTTTGCTCCAGCACCAACCACATCTACAGGATCCTCAACTCTGACTACCGTCACTGCCACTACTGCTCGCCATAATGCGACGCAGTTCAGCACGGGATCGAGCAATACAATGACTCGTAGTGGAAATACAACGAAGCCTGCTGAGGAACTTGAAAGTCCGGATGATGTACTACCTGGGCCAAATTTTGATGAAGGCGACTACGCGGTGATTCCAAATGACGAGGAATTGTTATCGCGGTCGATTCAGGCTGAAATGCCGAGCCGACAACAGGCGAAGGTCTCGCCACGACTCAATGGATTCTTCTCTCCTCCACTTTCATCGCAATCTGGTCAACAGAGCACAAATTCCGCGTGGTATTCAACTGCAAACCGAAACAATTCGGATTCGGACCGTCTTCTTATGGAATGCATTCTTTCGGAGATGCCTCAATCTACTTCGCCATCGCAACAGCATCGACGACATTCAAAAAACGAGCAAGCCGATCGCCGCGACGCAACCATCGCATCGCATGAGCCCAGCGATCATGGCGTACAAATCATCGAGAATCTGAATGTGACGGGCTCGAATTGCCATCGATCGACATTGGGACGCATGGAATCGCTCGAGAGTCAGGCGAGCAGCGATGACAGCTTCGGAGTTATGCGAAGCGAATCGTCGCATCATACGATGATGCGCGAAGATGTTGACACCTCGATTCCGGCGGATTGTTATGATGATGACGACGATTACGACGACTATGATGAAGAAACCGATCTCGATGCGACCCATTTTGAGGATGGTACACATCCCAATATGACTATCGACTGCTCAATAATCAGTTCGGGAAGCGCGGCGAGTCTCAAAGGTGAGCGAACGAGCTCACGCGAAAATCGAGCATTAGCGACATCGACCCCCAAAGGATCCAGTTCTGGAATTCCGACGATAAAGGCAGCTCATAGAGTCCCAACAAGGGTGGCGACAGCAAGAAAAACTCGGCTTCCAGTACCAAAAACGAATGGATCTTTAGCGGATAAGGTAAGTAATTCGTCTAGTAAACCCTTGAGTTTTTCTTGTTCTTTTTTAGATCACAAAGCCACCACCAATGTCGCGCCCCAGACTTCCACCAAAGCCGATGACGCTGAATCGTGCCGTGAGCCCAGAGGAGCCGAACGATGATCAAAAAGACGAGACAATTTATGTGAATGCGCCGGCTGTTCAAGAAAAAGAGCAGATTTACGTGAATACTGCCCACAAAGAGCCAGAAGCGGAGACGACGTCAATTGGCAGCGGAGCTTCATCGACAAAGTCGATTTTGGTGCCGCCTTATAATTATCAGAAGCCATTTGTTGTAAGTTTTTTAACCACAATTTTTTCAATCTAACTTATTTATTCTTCAGACACGAAGCAGTGGAGAAATGTCAGAGAAATCGGTGCAGCCAAACCCGAAACAAATGCTAGTTACGACGGTTTGAGAGCCCTCATACAGCTTATATAAATATAATTATTTATAGTTTTCTTTCATTTTGAGTTTAGTTTCGAAATCTAGTCTTTTTGAACTTATCATCCTGTCACTTACATTATAAATTCACATTCATTCATTTCTTGTTTTCTAATTTCATATTTAGATTATTTATTGATCGCACCAAACAGTTCTATTCGCTTTTTTTTGGTTCTTTTCAATTTTTTTTTTATGATTTACGAGTCGCTTTATGGAATTTCAAGGAATATTCAGAATACCTATGTATAAAAATTATTCGCCAACTTTTTTGTTTTGTGATACTATGTGCTTCATTGTTTCTGAAATATATGTAGAAGAATAAAACTGCAACAATATGAACAGGTTTATCAGATTATTCATTTGAAAAAAACAAAAATACGAAATTTATGTTCAATTGAAATCAGCTAAACTTTAGTTTAAAACAAAATCTTCCAAAAAAGCCAAATGTCTAAAAGAGGGCCGACTATTTTAAACGAAAAAATAATAATGCCCTATTTGGAAAAATGGCATGATGATGAATATGCCAGGTTTTTTGCGAAAGCAGTGTAGATTTATAGGCATCATTTGAATTCCCCTATTCACGCAAATTTCGCTCTCTGCCGCTTCTGATGAACCTTTAGCGTTGATTAATAGAAATGCTTTTATAAATTTCCAAAAAAAAAACGTTTTAAACGCTCAAAAAATAAAATTTTCGAAAAAAGCAGCCATTAAAAATACAGTACCGACTTCGCGACGTGACCTGCGCAGCTTTTCGCCTGCGTCTTTGAAAATAAATAGCGGAGAATTACGATATCTCGAGCCAATTTTTTGTAATTTTCGACGTGCGTGCATAGGGAATTCAAATGAAAAAAATTGATTTTTTTTATTTTTTCATTGCATGAATAGGTCCATGAAATTTTTCGTTGACTGAATATTAAATGCGCGTCCGATAGTAAATTTTTTTTTCGAAAACAAATGAGCACATTCAGAAGTTGCCGCTTTGATCAAAATTCTGAGGAAACATCTTCTTTTTATTTTTGCTTTCGAGCTTACCCATTTTCGAAGCAGATATCGAGTTTGAAACACATCTGGAAATATTTTTGAATCAGAAAAAATGGCAGCAAATAGAAATGCAGAATGTCTTCACATGTGTCGAAAAATCTCTCATGAAAGTTGAGGTGGTTCTGATTTCAAATATATTTGAAATTTTACATATTTTTTTTAGAAATTTCAGCAATTCGTATAACCTTGGAGAACCCACACTGATAATACAATGATCAGGGTATCTCTTATTTTTGGGGAACGATGTCGGAGTTCATCAAAATTCATCAATAGTCACGTGCGATATCAGCGATTCATCCAACCAGCTAACATTCACTCGGACTGATCCATCTGACTCAATCCAATCGGCTCAATCCATCGATTTGAACAACGCCCTCACTTTTCTGATTGATATGTTTTTGGTGTACTTCGTTCATATCAATAATTTTTTGTGTGTGTGAAAACGTCGAGATTCGAGTTGTGTCGATCGGTCCAGCGCCACAGCCCCGAATCCTCTTTACACACTTTCGGATCGCTCTCTGTTTCTCGCTCGCCCGGGTTTTTGCACATCCAACAATACACACACACACACACACGAGAAATGCCTCCTACGTTCTTCATCTTCCATCTTTCCCATCAGTGCTCATCGTCGGGAGCCGGCGAGCAGAAGCGAGACACACAGGAGGTTTTCTTCATTGATTTCTTGTTCTTCACAGGTGTAAAAGTTTCCGATTTCCGGTGTGATCACTCGTCCATCTTGTAGTAATTATTTCTCGTTTTGTTCGTTTTCATTTTTTTTTTTCATTATTTTCGAGATGATTTTTCGAATGTGCAACAAAAAATTTGAAAGTTGGTGATAAAAGTTGGTGATATTGGCAAAAAATGTGTATTGAATTTTTGGAGAACATAGATGAAGCCTAAAATGCGCATATTTTCGATATTCGGAATTGTTTGAATTATCTGCATCCAATAGGCTATAAGAATTGGAACAAATTTGATTCGATTTTTTGAACATATCCAGATTTTCAAAGACAAGATCGATGTTGTGAATGGCATAATTAAATACATAATTATAATCTTGTTATATGCATAAATTAATACAAATATTGATGAAATTTAGGTTTTACAAAAATAATGTAAAAATAAAAAAAAAATGTAAAAAAAAATACAAACTGTGGCAACTTTATTTTACATTTTTTATTGCATAAAAAAGAATTTTCATTATATTAATTCAATTGAAAAATTCCGTTTCTCGTTTCCTTGATAAACTCGAGAATATTGCTATCATTCGGTTCACTAACGAAATTTGCTGAGAACATTTTTCGCATTTTTTTTAAGGAAGTTGAAATCAAGTTTTTTTGGATTCTCGTATTATTTAAAAAAAAAATCAATAAATATTTTTTTTTTGTTGAAATCGAACCATTTGTTTCGAACCCACTCATATTTGTTTGGCATGCGCTCATTTATTACTTGAACTAACTCAACGCAATCCTATGTGCGATTTTCGACAATTATTTACTCAAAAGATTATAACACATTTCCTAATTCAATAATGGCGCACAATATGTTGTTTATATGACAACATTTTATTTTCTTTTTATTTTCCCTTCATTTTCTTCTTCTTTGTCATCATCATTTCGCTTTTCTTTTCACATTTTTCATCAATTTTTTTCCAGGTAGATTAGATCTGTCAGAAAATGGCAAAATCTTACATACCCTGTACCAATTTGAAGGTAATCACCGCTCTATTAAATGATTCAAAAATGGAAAACTTTTGATTTCAGACTGCCGGTCTTGTGGTCGCGGTCGTCGAGCTGATTCTCTGCGCCCTCGCTGTTTATGGTCTGTTCCGCAATTGGCACCTATTCGGCTCGTCGTACTTCGTCTGGTTCATTCTAGGTAAATTGATGCTCGCGTGAAACCGATGCGTGCCCGATTTCAGGAATAATCTCGGTGATCATTATTTTCATCGCCATCGCCTTATTCGTCTATGCGATCAAGAGTGAGAACGCGAGATGGCTGATTCCGCACTTGTCCGCGCAGGTGTGTCCGCACATTTTCGAGGGTTTCGCTAAACTTCTCAACCATTTCAGATTTTCCTCGTCATTTTCCTCATCATTGTAGCCTTCATTGTCGCGATTCTTTTGCTATTCGGAGCATATCGCGGAATCCGCAATCTTCTCGGTGTCTCCAACTACTACATGAGTGATGATGGTTACCAAAATTCCATCCAAAAAAAAATTTCGAAACCATTCCGATTTTCAGCAACATTCCTTCTTGGAATCATGATTATTGTCATTTATTTGCTCGTCGCTCTCCTTGAAGTTTTCTTCTTGTATATCGTCTACAAGCTTTACAAGTAAGCACTTTTTTTGATTTATTAAAATCGTCACACATAAATTATTAATGCAGAAATGTTTAATACAAATATTGTCGGCGTCAAACGACTGAAGAAAGGCGGAACTTTCAAATTCGCGAAATCAGTGTAGATTTAAATTAATCGTTGACTGAATACTAAATGCGCGTACGCTAAAATGCAATGTACGCAATATTGCGTACTTCTCGCATTGGCACATAGCCAATAGTTTTTTACAGGGTTGGTAAATTGAAGCCGGGGCCGAAAGCCGGCCGGCTGGCCCGGCTTTCGGCCGGCTTTCGGCTTTTTTTTGAATTCCCGCTTCGGCCGTGCGGCCGTAAACAACGGAGTTGGGGGCCGAATCGCGGGCCGAAAATTTAACAGCGAAAAAAGCCGGCCGAAAGCCGGCCTGAGGCCGGCTTTCGGCCTGCCGGGCCCAAAATTTAACAACCCTGGTTTTTTAACTTTTGTCAAGTCGTTTGACTCCGACAATAAAATCCATTGAAATGAATTTCAGAGTTCATTTCAATTTTCAGACATTTGTGCCATTACGAATCGATTGCGACCGAGGAGAATAGAGAAAAATGGACGGTGGTTGGCGATTTTCCCAAAGTTGTTCCCTCCCAATTTTCGAGATAATTTTAATTGGATTTTCACAGGATAATAAGCACGGATCACCAACAATGGGCGACCAATATCCATATGGAGACGAGCGAAGAAATGACCGAGTCAATTACTTGTAATTAATTCCCAAGTTTTTTCGAATTTTCTATTTTTTTTTTGAATTATATATTTACAAAAATATAATATATATTTGGCGCTAATAAACCGTTCAAAACTCACGCTTTTTCATTCCTATTTTACTAATCGATGCGAATTGGCTGATTTGTGAAGAATATTCAACAATGACGGAGCGTTTGATGGGAATGGTTCGTCGAGATCACCGGAATATTTGCTTCGAAATTTCGGGTTTAGGCTAATGCAGCACAAAAAGCAACTGCCGGCCTAATAAAAGAAGTCTTTTTTTTTGTTGCTTTTTTTCCTTTCAAATTTTTTGCTAGGTTAAAGACAATATCGAAAAATCAGCTAGAAAACCAAAAAAGAAAAGAAATAAAGATGGAACGATGCGGGAAAAACGAGAAGACGATTGTGACCGGACGAAGGACGATCGAGAAGATCGGCGGAAGCGAGAAAAAAAGAAAAGTATTGCAAGAGTCGACAGAGATGTTCCGAAAGATGGTAAGAATCGATCTGGGCTTGGTTGATTCCTTTTTTGGATCGTAGGAGGTATCAATCGGTTGAGATTTTCTCATTTCCTGCAATTCAAGCTCAACATTCTTTAATACATATTGCGCAATCTTTGTCCGACATTCAAGTACACTTTCTCCAATCGAGTATTGGTGAACGTTCTGTAAAATAAACATATATTCGGCGTCCAGCGACTGCTGATTTACGCGCATGCGCCTTGAAAAGGTCTCGCCACGCATGAGTGCTTATTTTACTGTTTTCGTCTGAACGGTTAATTTTTTCTTGATGATTTTTCCTTGAATTTCCAACGTCATTCGATTAAAAAATAATCGAAGCGGTCCATAAAATTTGAAATAACCTGTTAGTGTTTGCGAGACCAAGAGAAAGGAGCATCCCGTAAATCTACCCGAGTACGGTAGCCGTCGGACGTCGACGATACGCATTTATTCAACGAAAATTAAAAATATCAAAATTTGAAAATCAAAAATGCATTCAAAAATACAGGAATTGAAAAAATCTCGAGCGAGATCTTTATTAAATCGAATAGAGTTTTGTGAATTTATTTTTGACCCTAGTATTATTCAAATATTGTCAATTTTGATTCGAAACTCGTATCGCCAACTTGATTTTTTTTTGCTCAGAAAAGAAAAAGGATTCATCTCCTCCTTGGCAGCTAGAAGAAACCGCAAAAAAGATTTTTGCCCAGAATAAATTTGGTAAAACTGATCGATTATATTTCATAAATTTTTTTGTTGAATTTTACAGAAAAAGATGCAATCGTGAAAGAATTCAAAGATGAATGTCCGAATGAGAAGCCGGACAAGGCGAAATGCGGCGAGTTTGCGAAAAACGAGAAGCTGAATCGGAGTGCCGATCTTCCGATTCTCGACGAGAATCGGATAAAGCTTCAAGATGCTGGATACATCAATGCGAATGTTATCAAAATTGCTGATGTAACAATTCATGTTCGGATTGCTCTCAAAATGCACAAGAATTTCTTTCTAGTTCAATTTCACGTTGATCATTGCCCAACTCCCTGATCCGGCCATCGATGGAGCAATCGAGACGTTCTGGAGGATGATATTCCAGAACTCGGTGACCCAATTGAGCATTGGCTATGTGGCGACAGAAACATCGCTGGCACCGGCTCAACTATTCCCAATTGCCAGTGGCGCGTTTTTGTATTTCGGAAAAATGTTTGTGAACAACAAAAAAGTGGAAACGATTGGAAAAGAAACGCTGACTTACACGCTGGAAGTCTTGCCAGATGGATGTTCGAATTCGATAATGGTCACTGTAAGAACGCTGATTTTGAAAATGCGAAATTATTCGGAAGCTTCAATTTTTTGCTATTAGGTCTACCATCATGTCAACTGGAAAAAGGGCAAAGGTCCCGCGGTTATTGGCGACATTCCGCTTGTCGCTGAGAAAATGCTGAAGGCCAACGACGTAAATTCCAGAAGACACCCCCCCCCCAGAAATATTCTGTTGATTATTGTTTAGAGCATCGCGTTTTGCAGTTTGAATGGTCCGGGTCGTGGTGGGACCATGGCAGCGATATTCGCTTCGATGTTTGCTATCAACAAGAACAATGAAATTAAGGTAAATATTGGAAAATAGTTGAATCACCAAAAATTTGGAATTTCGTGTTTGATTGTGCATACTGTTGATTTGTTCTAGGTGAAAGAAGTCGTCGCGAAGCTTCGCCAACAGCGGTATGGCATTGTCGAGACTCAAGAGCAGTACATTTCGATTTACGCGGTCCTCGCACAGTGGTTCAAATCGAACTCGCGCGACACGGATTTCACAAAGAAGCTTGACGAGCTCGCGATTCTCAAGAGCTAACCCCTCCGGGGTCTCGTGTCGACGGACCACAAAATTTTTGGAATAAATTGTTCTCAAGTCGCGCCACTTGGTTAATTACAACAACGGCGCGTTATGCAAATATTGTCGGAAATCTGATAGCTGCGGCGGCAAAACAGCGTTGCCCATTTTTGGAGTGGCAAATTGGTGTTTTGGCAATTGTCATGATTGCACATCGTTCGCTGGCTTCGATCCACCACCCCCCAAAAATGGAGCAATTATTTATTGGCTGAGAATCAACAATTTTCGGTTTGATTCATGGTGCGCATCTCGTCAACATTCGTGCGAAATTATCGATTCTACTCGCTCGAAGCTGGCTGCCTGGAAATTTGATAGTTTGCCGTTGTGAGAGCGGGAAATTGCGAGAGCGCGACATCGAATGACTACGGTAGCTCAAGGAAATGCACATGCTCAGCGGCGCTCATTAAATTGAGTGAGTGAGCCAGACAAGAGCTCCATCTTGGAATGACATTAAGCTTTGAAACCGAATATGGTTGGAAGTCGGTCTAGCCTATCGAAATTGGGCATTGTAGAACGGATTTTAATTGAAGCGTATAGTCGGCGTCCGGCGAGTGCTGTACGCGGGTAGATTTACGCGCATGCGCCTTGAAAAGGTCTCGCTTATATTTGCTGTTTTCACGTGAACTGCTTCATTTTTCTTGATGAGTTTCGCATTTTCTTGAATTTCCAACGTCATTTGATTAAAAAATTATCGAACCGGTCCATAAAATTTGAAATAACCTGTTAGTCCTGGCGAGACCATTTCGAAAGATGCATTCCCGTAAATCTACCTGCGTACAGCAGTCGCCGGACGCCGACTATAATCAAATTGAAATTTTGAGACGAAATATGACGGATAACGGAATACTAGAATTAACCTGTGAGGATGTTGTGAATATGATCTGAAAATCGAAAACTGCAATATGTTAAAGAGGAAAGCAACTTGGATGACATTTTGCCCTACTTCGTCGTTTGAACTTCACGTACAGCTAATCTGAAATAGTTCAAGAAAAGTTATATCAAGAGAAAATGTTCGAGGAAAGGTTTCCACTAGATTCTAGAAAAAAATGTCTGAAAAAATTAAATAAAATATTATTTTTGAAAAAATGTTGGTCGGAGTTGTCGAGCAGGTGAGTTCGCGCATTTCACCGCGTTTGCCTCGCCGAATACCGTAATTCGAAACGTCGCGGCGCGTCGAGACGCAGACAACGAAGCTCGGCGAAGCCGGTTGGACGAGTAGAACGGACCGCCTATTTCGCACGGCTTAAGCAACGGACCCTTTGGAGATCCGCTGTGCGTCCCCCCCCCCAACCCCATTCATTTTCGCTTCCAAAATATTTTTTTTCGTCCTCCAATTGTTCGTGATTCTCGTTGATTGTTTATTGCTATTCTACCTGATTGAACCAAAAAATGTTTAGAATGGTTACGAAATTTTGGGGGTGAGATTGGATAAACAAATAGATAGATTGAATGAAACGAGCTCTAGGTCAAAGCGCGGAAAACTCTTTTCCAACTCTCTCTCTCTCTTTTTTTTTGTATTTATGTTATATAAATTCAAAACGGTTTATGTATATACAATCACATTTTTTGTGATATCTTATTAAATAAAATTGAGATAATCAATTGATCTGATAATCAATTGATGAACCGAAACCGTATAAAATGACAGTCTTCTTTTCGATAATGAATTTTCCAAAAAAAAAAAGATGATAACCACATAGTGTATAGAACATTTATTTCTCAAAAAAACAAGACTCATTCTATTAATTCTTGAAATTTGAATAATTTCGTTGAAATGATTACCATTTTCCAATGTTGTTCGAATTTTGCTTACAAATTCTCAAGATTCACAAAAAGTTTATTGAAATATTCTAATTTTTTCTCGCTTTTTTAAAATAGAAAATTGTGAGAAAACTAGATTTCTCGTCCAATTTTGACACCATTTCGAATTGTTTCAAGACCCAATACGTGAAATTAAATTTTTGAACTCAGAAAAGATCGAATTGAGGTCGAATGTTGGGATAATTTCCATTTTCCCAACGCAAAGTCAATTTCATGTTGGCCATTAATCACCTGAGTAGCTGTTTAACGCGCACCTTCTCACCTATGTCGTGTGCCGCCGCACAAGCACGAGCTCGGTGCTTTGAGCACGCACGCAAACTTTTCGCTCATTCGCACTACTGCGCAGTTCAATCGCGATCGGTTCGGTCGGCGGCCAGAGCAGAACACAGCACAAAAGTCTCGGGGGCGGCGTCCAATTTGAAATAAGATACTCTGGTCCTCGCTACTGCTGCTGCTGCTGCTTCTTCTTCGCCTCCTCCTTCTGCCGCCGCCTTCAAATCCAACCGCCAAACTCTGATCGTTACCGAATTTTTGTAATCGAGTGACCCTTTGGATGGTGGTGGTGTTGCACGCGCTTGTTTGCCGCTTATCACTTTGCCGTTTGGCGCACATCTGGAGCCGGACGCACACGAAAGACAGACGGCTGGAATATTGAGTTGTTGAACAAATACAGATGGTGCTTGAATATCATGTTTGTATTTGTGTGTGTGTGTGTATGTGTATTCGGATACTCCATGCTAATGCACGCGGTTTCCGAATAAGGAATATATGAACACTTGGAATTATACCAAAGGGTTGATTTGAACTAAACTAAATTTTTGAATTCTATTTATTATCACTTTGGAAAAAAATATATCAACGGAGCTCATATTTTGCTCATTTAGAGCTTGACTTGAATATTTCATTTAAATTGAACTTTTTTGTTTGTTTCAAAAGATTTCCTGCAATTTAGATCACTTTTATTTCCACATCGTCATTTAATACTCAAAAACTTTAATGCGACACACCTTTAAAAATTCCACCTGCGGACTGTTTGCGTCCATTCAAAGGACCATCATCACATTAGCACCCAATTAGCGATAGCCCATTCCCAATCCGTTCAAACACAACTTTGTGCTTCAACAGCTGCCTCGTTTTGTATGCAAAGTGTGCCTCAATAAGTACCGTACACCTGCCCATATTCATGTGATAATTGAAGTGGCTAATAAGGAAAAACAATGGATGGGTAAGCATATGTATATTAAAATATTCATTAAAATCGCGAGAAGGAAAATTTGATTTTTTTATGCTTGTCTTAAAACGACCGGTAAATATAACGACTTTGAAATTACTGAAAGTCGAACACTTCAATCGACCTATCAAGCAATCATTTTGTTCATTTTATTAATTGGTCTATAATTGCAGAATATTGTTTTCTTGCTTCAATATTGCGAATCAAAACAAAAATAACAAATTTTGATCCGCAATCATCGAATTTTTAGTCCTACCACGCACTTTTACTATATCGATGCTATGCCCAATTCAGATTGAATTATATCCAATTCAGGCGCACAAATGGCAACGACGGCCGATTCGTCGACGGTCTGGCAGACTGTGCAACCGTCGGATGCAACGAAGGATACTTCGTCGACAGGCCTCATCGCAGCAGAGAGCTCGACGGTGTATGGTACGAAATTCCGCGTTTTTGCACTCGCATGCGCCTCCCTATTTGTCGTCGTCTTGTAGTAGTAAGCGTGCGCGCAAGTGTATTACGCAACTCGATGATGTCTCGCGCGCTCCTTGCTCGACGTTGCACTCTATAAGACTGACCTAGGTCCGATTACGGTGCGGACACCAGCACCAGCAGCAGCAGTACCACGACGAATGGGCTCCACCCCCCTCCGTGTGCCATGTGCCTCATTATTATTTTATTATTATTATTTGCGCGTGGATTATGCGTCAATTTGTTCCGGTCGTTATCTGTGTCGTTTGGTGATTTTTCGCGATTTTTTCCAAATTGTTTTCCTTCGTTTCATTGCTCCTCTTTTGTTATATCCATAGCCTCATCTGTATGTATTTGCTGTGTAGCCAAACAATCAAGTTGTCGAAGCCAAACAACACGATTGTCGAGTGCACTTCTCGCCTCGCCCGAGAACAACAAAAGGAATCGATCTTTGTAGGTCAGAGCAGCTCGGCAACGACCGCCGCAGCTTCATCGTCATCGTCGTCAGCCGCATCGTACTACGGTTCCTACCCGTCGGGATATACAATGTACGCCAGCGCCGCGAATCCAGCCGCTTACTATCAGGTGGCGTCGAACCTTCGCGCGCAGAACGCCGCCGCCGCCACCGCCGCAGCGTTTCCCTACGGTCTCGCCGCGAATTCATCGTATTACTCAGCTTCCTATCCTGTCGATTATTCTGCCTATAATAACCCGTATTACTCAAACTTGCGGGGTCCATACTATAATCCTCTGAATCCGGCAGCAGCTTATGCAGTAAGTCATTATTGCTAACATTCTGTAATACATATACATATGTTGCAGTCTGTTGCGAATTCGTTGAATTCTGAAAGTTCATTCTCAAACGATTCGAATGCATTCGCCTTGAAAGAACCCACGAAGAAGCCGAAATCGAAAAAGAAGAAGACCGGATCGTGTTCGCCTGGAGATGAAACGTATGCAAGGGTTTTCATTTGGGATATTGATGATATCACAATGCTATCGAGGAATATTATAGCGCATGTAACTCAGCATGTAAGAAACATTTTTGAAATCAAATTCATTCTTGTAGATTCAGGTTCCACCATTCGCTCCTGCCGGTATCTACTTACATCAGTTGATTGAGCGACTGGTCGGACTTCATTTTACCGATATGAATGAGCTGCAGGAAGGAGACGTTGTGAATATCGAAGACGCCGTTGTCGACGAATCTATAATTGAAGGACCAATTGATAATTTGAGGTAATTTCTTTGGTCTTAATCAAAATTCACATCTTAATTTTGAAGGGGATTGGACATAATGCGAAGAGTTGCTCCCAAATACGCGTCTCTTCGTCAATTCTACCAAGAAATGTCAATTTTAAATCAAGAAGTTCCCAAAAAAGATGATAACACTTTAATTAATTATAGTAATATTATCTCTATACACCTACAGAAATTAGTTGATTAATTGTAGAATTAATCGAGCGTTGCGGAATGACGTCACAGGAAGAGCACATTTACCAAGCCGCCGTTCATCTTCAGTCGTTGTTCAATCAACGTTGGCAGACAGCCAATCGGTGTTTGGAGTTAGTTACTAAACGGTATCAATAAAAATATTTCACAAATCAATTATCATACTTGATTCAGATCTGCGGAATCTATAGAGAAATACGCGAACGTTGTGATTTGCAATGAAGGAATTGCATATGCTGCTGCGCAATTGTTGGTTGCTGGACAATCCTCGTCGGTTCCGATTGACAACATTTATTCAACGACGAAAGCTGGAAAGGTTTAATTGTTATTAAAAATCAAAATGTTTAATATCGTACGGTTATAGGAAGCAATATTCGAGAAAATTCAAAGTAGATATGGAAAGAAGTGTAGTTTTGTTTCGGTTACTTCGTCGCCGGAAACCACGACTGTTGCAAAAAAGGTAATAAAAAACACGGTTAAATTGACATTTTTATAATCTATGTTTTCAGCTTTCAATTCCTGTTTGGCCCGTCTCAGCAAGTGAAGACCTTGAGAAACTGTTTACTGCAACAAGAAATTATTTGCTCGGATGAAACATTTGCCATAATTGATTTTTTAATCATCTTTTAAATTATCGGGTATTAGCTTTTAATGTTTCGCTCTATTTATTTGCTTAATAAATTAATGTAAATGTTTTTATCTCAGAAAACCAATTATCGATGAAAAATAATCAAAAAAGAATAGATTGCAAAAGTACAGTACTGTTAGCATCGTAAGACCTAACTGAAATTATCTGCTGCGCCTTATTCTACCGAAATAAATTACTCTTTTAATATTTTAATTGTTTGCACGTGTACTCAAACACGTTTTGTCGAATTAATTTTTGTGTTTCTTGAATCTTTAAATTTATTTTATTTCTTGACGCAAATATTAAGGTAACATTTCCAATGGAGTTTACTCTGGTAAATCAATCGGATTCGAAAACAATTTATTTTTCAATCAAAATCGAATATTAATCAATCTGTTTCGAATTATTCCAGAATTTAAAAATTGAAAATTAGAAATAAATCAATCGATTTCGAAGATTTTTGAATCGAAACCAAGTTTTCAAATCGAATTTAAACACTTTCCTTCTCAATCGAATCAGGTTAATTTTTTACGAATCCGATTGATTTTCATTTACCTGAGTAATCGATTTATTTATAAGTTCGAAATTTTGATTTTTGATGTACGTTAATACAAATTAAATGAATTTACAGGCGAATTTTGAGTTGCGATCTTCACACATTTGTAAAAAAACGAGATGGAGCATCATTACAAGTATTTTGCATTTAATTTGTATGAAAAATTTTATTTTTAAGGTCTTTCTCGAAGAAATCAATTCAAGAAAAGCTTCAGCAATTAGCCCAAGTGGATCCAATTTTTAGAAAAAATTTTGAATTCGTTATATCAAGCCTGCAAAAGGTATTTTTATTTTAAATGAACAAAACTTTCACAATAAATATTTTAGATTTCGAAAATTCCTTCAGTTGATCGCGTCGATTTGACAGAAAACGTTTCGTCGTCTCGAAATTCGCCTCTATTTGATCAGTCTAGGACTGATGAGAGTGTCTGAAATATACAAATACTCAATTATTAAATTAATTTTTTAATTTAGAACCATTCTGATTCTTCGGCCTCTGAAGAAAACCGAAGTCTCACCGAAGATGAAGCTTTTGCATTGGTAGACGAATTGTAAGCTTTTCGTATTATTTTGCAATTTTACATTTTTGGCTGTTATGTTTTCGCAAAAATGGATAAACTCTAAACAAAAGTAAACATTTTCGTTCGATCGTCAGCAGTTTTTTCAACGCTATTCGTTTATTTTATTCTTCATATTTTTGTTTCAGCTATTATGGAAAAGAAAAGTTTCGGGAGAACTATCCATTTTACACGGAAGGAATTGTGATGCGCTCAACAAACTTTAGAAATAAGGTACTTTTTCTCTTTTTTTCAATTTTTTATGAATTAAATACTTTATCGTTCAGATTCATATTTACACCTCAAGAATTGGTCGAATTATGATCGATGATAGTGAGACTCGGAAGTCGAAGAACTATTGTTTTTTGCTTGTTGAAAAGCCAAACAAGTTCAAAGCAGTAAAATTGAAAACAAAACACATTATATTCTCAACTATTTGTTGCAGATCGATTTCTCTGAGACCCCTAAAACCGTCATATCGACGAAATTTTTGAGGAATGAAAATTTGGAAGTTAGAGCATACGCACTTCTTGGCTGGGGAGATAGCAATTCCGAAGGAACCGATTGGATTGCTTGGTTTGTGAAGAAAATATTACGTTTTAAACATATTTTTTTAAGGAATGACACCCTTGGTCTAATGAAATGTTTAAAAGGAGCTGCTCGAATCAATAAGAAGAAATTTGATAGCTGGACTGTTTCTTGTGATGTAAGTGACAAATTATTATTTTTTATTTCACAAATCGCGCGAAATAATTTCAGCCTGTTTCTGTAATTAGTGTTTTTGAAAATGGTAAATGGATTGTTCGGAAAATCTCCGCATTAACAAGCATTGAAACGATAAAGGTATTCGAAAAAATATTTTATTTCTCTTATATAAAAATGTTTAGAACAATGCTCTTCCACAAGATGCATTTTTTTCAAGTGCGGAATTAACGGAAGTGGTACATTTTAATATTTAAACTTTTGTATAAAAATAATTTTTTTAGGAATACAACTTTCGATATGTGTTGAGGGCTGATATTGGAATCAACATCATAGTTGACCGGAAATATTTTGCCCGTGACGAGCAATTTTCTCTGGGAAACCGATACGAGGTAGAAATGATTCAATTAATCACCGGAAAAATTCGCTTTATTTCAGGGAATTTTTGTTCCAGCCTTTTCGGATAAAGGAAGAAAACGAATCTATACCGGAATCGCTTTCCTCAGAGAATTTGAATGGGAAAAGGATCCGCATTTGAATGGAATCAAACAGCATTGTATGAAGAATACCGCGAGAGTCTTCGATGTACCAATATTCACATATTTGTGGAGTAAATGTGTTCCTCATTTACAGATTGATCTCAACAATATCAATGTTCCGCTTGATGACCAAACAACGAAAATCTGCAATGAAGAAACCATCCAGGCCGAATATACCACCAACATCACTTATAACCAGATCGTTGAGCCTCGAATCGGCAGGCGACCATTCGGATTGTGATGCTCCAATCGTTTTAAAATTGTAAACATTTATCCTTGTTAATCTTCTATTAATTCTGTGTCTGTTTTTTATTCTCATTCATGAACAATTACTTTTTGAAAGTACTAAAATTCACCATATTTTTTTTTGTATCAATTCGCTCTGTTTGAGCGTTCCATAATATATTTGAATTGCTCGAATTTCTATAACCCCTGTCCAAATTTTGTACCAATCTTTTGTATATAAATATGAGCCGAACTCATTCATTCGATGTTAACGCAACGTGTTAGTAATTTTGTCTATAGAGCAGATTTGCACACAACACGAACAGTTGCTCTTCAATTGTCACTGTATAGTTTTTTTTATTGGTCGTCGATATAAAGGACTATAAATCTATTTTCGGGTTGGTTTCCAAAATAATTGTTCCGGCAATAATTCCGCTTAATCAGTGCTAATGAAACGTGACAATTCAGGTGTTTCAGGCGGTCAGTGTGTTTAACAGGTTGTTTATTTTGAAATTTTGACAGAAATTCCCGATGAAATAAATCGAATTTGCATTGAGTTGACGTTGTCCAGTTTTTTGAGCCTTCTCGTTGTTCTCTTGTTGTTCCGGCACGCGCACGCCGATTTTCCGGCGGGCGCGGCAATCGCGCGCGCGCATTGCGCAGAGATATACCAGCAGTATTTCTCGATCGCCGTGTTTTTCGCAATTTCTGTGTTCGCCTGTCCCCATTCTCTGAACGAAATCGACAACGATGATGATCATGCTTGCATTTTATTTGATATTGTGCTTTTGATGCACTTTTTCATTTATTTCCAGCCGAATTTTAAGCATTATCTTGCACAAAAAAACTCGATTCCTCTTCCTCATTTCTTCTGTTTTTTTTACACTAAATCTCTTGCCGCTAATCTACGTCATTTTATGGCTTCTTTATACACAAAAATCTTAAAATTTATAGGTGTAACAAACATTCCGTTTATTTCTTTCTTTTCCCTTCCCGATGTGTCATACATAAGTTCATAAATTTTCCATTTTGATGTTCACGGCGACAATTTCGTTCGTTTTTAGTGTTTAAGAGCAGCACTGTTAACCGATTTTAGGTTGCAATCATAATGGCTTCGGGGAAATTGGAAATTGGTTTCATATTCTCTAGAAATGTGAATCTAAAAAAACGCTGATGTTATTTTTTCCTAGCATAGTCATATTCAATTGCCAATTAGCCACAAACTGTTATTTCAAATACTCTGCTTTCCCGCCAAAAATGAGTTGGGACCATTAGAAATGCATTGCAACGTCAGCATCCACCAACACATCTTTGTCATGCGCTTCAACAGAGATTTCTGGAAAAACCGGTTTCGAAAAATTTCCATGGCGACTTTTTCGCTACTCCTCCTGCTTCATCGCTTTTGCCATCCATAAAATTGTTTTGATGTTTTGTTTACGGGCATGGGAACACGCGAAATTTTCCCATTCTTTATGTTTTATTATCATTTGTGCGTTTTCAAATTTGCAAAGTCGACGTTGCATTCGGTTTCTGATTTTAGGAGAGAAAAATCATGAGGAAATTGCTCCTCATTTTTTGTTTCATTCTATCACAATCACGAGCCCAATTTGAAGACGGGCGTCTATGTTTTTGTAAAGGAGAAGAAGCTGTCGAAGCTTGCTCGTGCTCGCTTCCAACTAATATCGATAAATTAAATAATGACCGAATTTACGAAAAAGTGCAGAAGTTGCTCAAAAAGGACTTTTTCCGGTTTTACAAGGTTTGGAGTTGTTCGATTTTTCTCTTGATTTTATTTCAGCTTTTCAGGTGAATATGGACAAGACATGTCCATTCTGGTCGGATGAGCGACAATGCGGGACCAGTCAATGCGGCATCGCATTCTGCGACGACGAAGTTCCCGTCGGCCTTCGCCGACCATCGGCGGTGAACGTGGTACGGATTTCGCATCGCAAAAATCACACTGACCGCTGGAACACGACGCGTATTCCTACGGTTGGCATTGTTCAGGACGAAGCGAAGAAGTGTGGCGAAAAGACAGCGAGCAATCAATTTGATCCGATGGATCGCACGCTGAATGAGAACGAGAAGAAGCAGCTCGATGCGATGGATTATCACGACGAAGGACTCGAGGACAAATTTTGTGAAATCGAAGGTATACATTTTTGGTTGTTTATTTGAGCTTCTGTTCTATATTTGCGCACCTGCGAATTTGGTGTTATTATAGAATTTTTTTTTATTTTTCGAATTGTACAGTGAAATTCGAACGAGAGTAAACATTGAAATGACAATGTTGCCATTGTTCAAAGAATTTTCAAAAATAAAAAGAAAATACCGCGAAGAAATTTGTAGAGAAACATTTTTTATTCAGATGAGGAATCAATTAATATGCACTATGTCGATTTGTCAAAGAATCCGGAAAGATACACCGGCTATTCGGGAAAATCGCCACAACGAGTGTGGAAGAGTATATATGAAGAGAATTGTTTCAAGTAATCGATGATTTATTCAAAATTTCATTGAAGCATTTTTTTTGATGATTCAGACCGGATCCGAAATTTGACAAGAATTTCCTTCTACACCCGAATAATTTTGGTACGTTTATTTTCGATTTGTTTTGGGTGATATTTTGAGGCAATTTTTGAGCATGTGTAAATCACACATATTCCCCCATTCGCTAAACACAACACATTTTAACAATTAAATAGCTTCACCAATTAAATCAATTAATTAATTAATTCAATATTATTCAGAAGGTATGTTTGATTCGTCGGGAATGGATTTGGTGAAGGATATTGTTATTCGTAATGTCGGCTTGTTTTTTTTTTTTACTTTTATTACTTCCTATGTTTGTCGCACCTTTGTGAGCATCTAAATAAGTATGTACTATTTTTTCAATATTGTTTTTTTTTTTCAACTAAATTCGCATGTTGTGAGATCTGCAGTTTTCCTCCGCTTGTTCATATTCGCGAGAAAACTGCTTTATTTGCAGGAATGTGCCTTGAGAAGCGAGTGTTTTATAGACTTATTTCCGGACTTCATTCGGCGATCACTATCTCGATTGCGGCCTACAACTATAAACCTCGTATGTTGTTTTTTGGTTCAACAGATATGTCAATTTGGGTCCTACATTAAATGGCTGTTGGAAAAAAAAATTTGTTTCTTTTTTATAGACGCCAAAAAATAATTTTAACAAATTTCATTTTTTTAAAATTTATTTTAAATAGTTAATTACTCTAGCGTTGTTTGAAATCTTTTGATTTCTTTATTACAAAAAATGCTTTAGCACCACCAACTCTCGGAAAATTTGGCTCGCAAATCGGCCAAGGAACATGGTTCAGAAACACGGAAATGTTTGCGGGACGATTTGGTACCAAATGGTCTTGGGAAGGTCCGCAAAGGTGAACGATTGTTTGATAATCGACGTTTTCAACTGGCATAGTGTGTTTCAGACTGCGCAATGTGTATTTTGTCTATTTGTTAGAGCTTCGAGCACTTTTGAAAGCGGCTCCGTACCTTCAGAATGAGCTCTTCTACACAGGAAATGAAAAGGTTTTTTTTTGTTTTGACTAAAAATTTTGAATGAAAATCTGAAGGAGGATAGCGAGACTCGGGCTGCAATTGAAGAGCTTCTTGAAGAAGTTCGACAATTCCAAGACCACTTTGATGAATCAGAAATGTTCACAGGAGTTGAGGCTCAAGCTCGCGCTCTTCGTGAGGAATTCCGATCGCATTTTGTAAATATTTCAAGAATTATGGATTGCGTTGAATGCGACAAGTGTAGGCTTTGGGGAAAAGTGAGCTTTTTAGTTTGAGCAAATTTGGATCGGCCCCCTTATTTCAGGTTCAAGTCCACGGAATGGGAACAGCTCTTAAGATTTTATTCTCTGATCTCCCGCATTCTCATTATAAGCACGACTTGTCTAAATTCCAATTAACGAGGTGATTATGAACCAATTAGCGACTAATTATATATTTGCGTTTTCAGAAATGAAGTTGTTGCCCTTCTCCAAAGCTTTGGCCGCTATTCGTCGAGTATCATGGAAGTACAGAATTTCAGAGCTGACATGTATCCAGAAGCAGCAGCTCAAGGACCCCAAACACCTACAACAACACCAAAGATTGAACTATGAGCATTCTAACCAATTTGTTTAATTTATTTTCATAGACGCTCAATTGCTTGTTGGGGGTTTCGCATATCAGTTTTTTGATAGTTTCCATTGTGATCAAATTTCTAGAGAAGATGTTAAGTATGGGTTCTTAATGTTCACCGCATTTCATTTCATATGTCTCATTTCACTTCATCGCTGGAATAGTCTGTACATAATCGTTTTTACTTTGTTTTATAGGTAGTCGTTTTCTTCTTTTTGAAATATACGTGCAATTTGTTTCCACTTTATGATGTCTTTAATAACAAACTCGCCCACGTGATTGCGATAAAATAAACTGGTTGCTCTTTTAATGGAGATTTTATTGGCGGCGCATGGAAAAAAAATCAACAAATAACAAGTGAATGAACAATATAACGATAAAAGATGAATACCGAGATTCTCAATTTGTTTCCATGGCTTCCGTTTCCTTGGATTTCTCGCTTGCTTTTTGCTTGGATGCGGAACGAGTGGCAACTGGAGCGCGGATGAGGTGCATCTTCTTGTCGACTTTCGCCAGAAGGCCACGCTTCTGTACGATTTTTCCGGGTTGCAAACGTTTTCGGATCAAATTTGCATATCTAAAACGAAGACTGCATTTTTGAGAATAATTTTCAAATGTCTACCGTTTATGTTTGAGCTCTGAAATTGTTTTGGCGGCTTCAATAGTCTTCTGGAACAACTCTCTTTCATATTTTACTGGCTCATCTCTGCGCTGCTCCAGAAGCTGTGTGGCGTCGTTGATTAATTCCTGAACCAAATGAATTATCAAAGTGTCATAATTGTTTTTAACTACCTTTCCGCGAGCACGACGTGATGCTTTTGTGAAACGAAGCTTTCTCGGGTTCTTCTTCTTTTTGAACAATTTATTACACCTTGACCGGCAGAATTTGAAAACCTTAAATTCAAATTTGAAAATGTTACATAAATAACCAGAAACTTACTGTGCTGTCGTTTCTTACAAATTGAATTCCGTGCCCTGGATAAATTGGAGACGAACAGAAATAACATTTTTCTATTCTCATTATTACCTAAAAATCATAAATATAGAAATTTCAGGGCAGCTTTGTTATATTTTCGATTCTTGTAAATTCAAAAACATACTCTTTGATAAATTTACGTCAAACTAAAGAAAAATAATGGGGAAACGTAAAACGTTAAAAAAAAAATGAAAAAAAGCTTTCGAAATAAAATGATCATATTGCACTAAATATGCGTCGTGCTCCAGAAATGCGCCAGTGTTATCGACGGCTGACTCAAAATGCGTGTCTTCTAATTTTTTGTGGTTTTTTGACAGGAAAAGTAAGAATTCGTCGGGAATCCATTTTGGAACGGCCTTGCTATTTAGGTCATTAGGGAAAGGAAAAATAATGGATGTGTTTTATAGTTTCCACCACCATCATTAGGCAAACAGTGATGATAATAATGTGAAGCATAGCTGAAAAACCAGATACGTACGAATACAGTGCGTTTCACATTTATAAAGCCACCTATGTTTATGGGTGCAACTTTGTCAATTGTGAAAATTTTGAAATTCTGATTTCAAAATTGAATTCGAAAAATGTGAAACGGTTGCAAATGACCAATTTTCAGCGTTTTTAACGTCACTCAGCCAATTTTTCAGATATCATTATGAAAATTGGTACACATGTATTTTTTTAGTCCTGAATTCAATCTTGAAATCAGAATTTAGAATTTTTCACAATCGACAAAGTTACACCTAAAAACAGGGATGGCTTAAAAATGTGAAACGCGCTGTATATAATGCTGAAAAATAATTAAGCCTCTTTAAAAAACATAGACATCAGCAATAAGACTTTGAAAAAACTGCGCATTTCTGTTTTCTTAAATTTTCAAAGCATCTAAGTGTTTTATAGATCAATTGAGATTTCCTAAAATATCTTTGTAATCAAATATTCTATATAATATGGTCCGTTTTTAAAAAAATATGTCGAGTGGAGTTGAGTCCCGCCGGTTCCTACGTAGAGAAATCATTGTGAAAATCGAGTTTTTGCGCATTCTCATAGAAAACCTATGCTTTTTACCTAGATTTTTTCAGTTAAGGGCTCTTTCAAAGTCATTGGAGAACGTTGTACAAACGAGATTTAAGATTAGGGAAGAAAAATGTATTCAAGCTTGGCTTGAACTAGGCTGATTTCCAACCATATCAGACATGAATAAGAGAGTTTTTCAGTTTTAGTCTCGCAATAAATATTTTTGAGCTAGGCGGTTTGGGGTTCGAGAAGAATAAATCGAAATAGCAATCTTCGCAGTTTTCGAAATTCAATTATAGTTTGAACTTTCAATAAAGTCCAACTTTCAATAAAGTCCAAAGCTAATTGCAATTGAATGACGATTCATTAAATCAGGTCGTCGTTCCCGTCGGTTCCTTTTTTCGTGTGGTGTTCAACCTTGAATGTTACAACACTCGTCATTACTCGCGTGCATATAAAGACAAACAGGTCTGTCGCATCGAGCTAGCTCGCCTGCTGATTCGATTACGATTTGCGATCTAATGACAAGCCGCAAAAAACATACACACTCGCTCGCTCGCTCGCATTTATATACCGAAAGCAGAGATGTTTTGCCGGCTGCCATTTATTGATGTCTGCGTCTCATTCGAATCACCGCTGATGTCCGATTCGAATGTTTGCCTAACGGACCGAGCGGTGTGGGCGGGACCTCGGGACCGTCCGCGCGGAGTTGCAGTGACCTCGAGGCGGGCTTTCGCTTCTCCCACCACCACCACCACCTCGCAAAAAAAAACTCGCCAGAGGCTGTGGAGACGAACGACAGCAAAGCGTTTAGTCGACGATTCGACCATCCATTTCGTTTCGCGTTTTGTTTGGCCGGCTCCCTTCCCCCACGCGTGTGTGTTTCTGCGGGCTCCCAACGTTTTTTGCAGAAGCCCGCGATGGGCTCGTGCATCGGGAAAGAAGAGACGGCCAAGTCGCCGCCGGCGTCGTGCTGTTCGGCGATTCAGCGGGATCCGCTGCCGTCGCATCCTCGGATCACATCGACCTCATCCACTCCTTCCACTATCGATAAAAACCACAATCTCAATAATTCCAATTACTATATCGCACTGTTTCAATATGACGCGAGGACCGATGATGATCTAAGCTTCAAAAAAGATGATGTAAGTTCGAATTCTTCGATTTTTTCAACTGTCAATCTCTATTTTCCAACCTTTTTTTTCATTTATTTGCGAATCTTTCATTCCCCATCTCCTTTTGTTTAATCGTTTGGATATAATATTATAAAAAGTGTAAGAAAACAAATATTTTCTGAATCATCGAAAGAGTTTATAGATAGCTATTTATATTTACTCTAAAATTCCCGAAAAACATCAAAATGGCAAAATTCGATAATAATCGGAACCGAATAAGCATCAATTTTTTCAATAGTCTCTAATTTTCAATAGTCTCTACTGTGCCAATCTGATCCGACCATATTCGGCTTCGGAATCAACTCGATTCGATTGGTTTTGAGTTACCAGGGAATCGACATTTGAATATCTCCAAATTTGGTTTATTTTTCTATTCGCCGTATCATATGCAAGTCTCACTTCAGAGACCACACCCATCCGAAAAAAAAAACCTTGATACCCAGTGTGATAAATGCGTTGCAGATTCTCGAAATTCTCAATGACACACAAGGCGATTGGTGGTTTGCCAGACACAAAACCACCGGAAAAACTGGATATATTCCGTCGAATTATGTTGCTCGCGAGAAGAGCATCGAATCGCAGCCGTTCGTTTCCTTTTCTTCTTTCGCAAAAAAAAAACATAAATTTTCTTTTGAAAATTGCCGTTTTTCAGATGGTATTTCGGAAAAATGCGACGAATTGATGCTGAGAAATGTTTATTGAATACTCATAATGAGCATGGAGCATTTTTAGTGAGAGATTCTGAAAGTCGACAACACGATTTATCATTGTCAGGTGAGAGAAATTTTTTAAAAATTCTTGAAAAAATAAATTACCCAATTAAAGAACTGATTTTGAATGTGAAATCTATTTTTCGAATTATTTAAATTAAAAAAAAACATTCGCAATTAATCATATAGGACAAATTTGGATTGTTTTCGTTAAAATCAAACTCAAAAATTTTTCGTTTGTCAGAATGTCATAGTATTCACCAACATTTCGTCAACTTTTTTTCCGGTGTTGTTATTGCAAAGAGAGGTCAAATCGAAATCATCAGATCACATTCGAACGGTTTCGTCGGGCGTTCGCAAATTGATCGGCGTCCGCCCTCCTGCTGTGCCCAATAATAATATTATAATAAAACAATTTGGGAGTGAAGCGTGCAATTTGTGAAAATCGCATTCATGTCAACCCTCATCAATCGAATGCACCTTTAAAATGGTGTCTTGCAGTTCGCGAAAACGATTCGGTCAAACACTACCGAATTCGGCAGCTTGATCATGGCGGATACTTCATCGCACGTCGTCGACCATTCGCCACTCTTCATGACCTCATCGCGCATTATCAACGAGAAGCCGACGGTCTTTGTGTGAGCCTGGGCAAGCCATGTGCGAAAACCGAGGCCCCTCAAACATCAACATTCACCTATGGTTTGAATTTACGCCAATTTTTTCCATTCGAAAAATAGAACGATAATAATTAAGCTCCAAAAATTGTCTGTCTAGAAATGGTTTCGTAGATTGTGGAAAAAAATCTGACGGCCTACAGAAGATGAGAGTGAAATATTTTCCTCATTCATTTATTTCTATCTGCGGACATTTTTGAATTTGGTTGACTCGTCCGTAGCTCAAAATTTAAAAATTGTCGAAAAATGTTTGAAATGCCAATATTATTTTCGTTTCAGACGATCAATGGGAAGTGGATCGTCGAAGTGTGCGGCTAATTCGTCAAATTGGCGCCGGTCAATTCGGCGAGGTACGTAGAGTCGTATACAAATATGACCAAATTAGGGGCGAGCAACGCGACGCGGAGTTGAGAGACTATATCATTATTTACTTATATCATTTGGATGGAAGCTTTCCGCTCGCTGCTCATCTCTATTTGGCAATAGCTTACTCGCGCGCATATTTTATCGATTCGGATGGCGGCGAGTAGTTGTCTGTTTGAGATTGAAGGTCGCAAACTTGCGAAACAATTTCCGTCCGCCGACCATTTTTTTTCGCTGCTCCGCACTGTTTTTGCTCCTCTCGGCGAATTGCCTGATAGGTGGCGCGAGAAGCTCCTCGAGCCTCCGGCTCCGTCCTTCATATTTGCATTGCAATTTCAATCATGCTCAACAACATTGTTCTGTCGGCCTCTCAATTTCGGCAGGCAGCCAGGCAACCCGATGGATATCCGGCCCGAAACCGATCCGATCCGATCCGAAATAATAAGCCTAATTATGTTGATAAGGGATTTCGTTGCAGGTGTGGGAGGGACGATGGAACAACAATGTGCCAGTGGCGGTGAAGAAGCTGAAAGCTGGAACAGCGGATCCGAGCGATTTCCTCGCAGAAGCACAAATTATGAAAAAATTGAGGTAAGACTAGATTCGAGGAATTGCTCGACACTCAGACATTCGCATTTCAGACATCCTAAACTTCTGTCTTTGTATGCCGTGTGCACTCGGGATGAGCCGATTTTGATCGTCACCGAGCTGATGCAAGAGAACCTTCTGACATTCCTACAACGCCGCGGACGTCAGTGTCCGATGCCGCAGCTCGTCGAAATCGCCGCCCAAGTTGCCGCTGGAATGGCCTATCTCGAAGAGATGAACTTTATTCATCGCGATCTGGCGGCTCGCAACATTCTCATCAATAATGCGCTGTCAGTGAAGATCGCTGACTTCGGATTGGCGCGGATTCTGATGAAGGAGAATGAGTACGAAGCTCGCACCGGCGCCCGATTCCCCATCAAATGGACAGCGCCAGAAGCGGCCAATTACAATCGATTCACTACCAAATCCGATGTGTGGAGCTTCGGAATCCTGCTCACCGAGATCGTCACATTCGGAAGGCTGCCCTATCCGGGAATGACGAACGCCGAAGTGCTGCAGCAAGTCGATGCCGGCTACCGAATGCCGTGCCCTCCGAATTGTCCGCCAGCGCTCTACGACATCATGCAGCAATGCTGGCGGTCAGATCCCGAAAAACGGCCAACGTTTGAGACGCTTCAATGGAAACTCGAAGATTTGTTCAATATCGACTCATCCGAATACAAAGAAGCGACCATCAACTTTTAAATTATAATTATTGATTGATATTGATTGATTGTCATCCACATATCCAAAGGTCTTAACGAATACGAGTATCACGAAAAACCCTTTCACAATACATTTTTTCGCTTTTTTTCTAGTGTCTAGAAGCTTCGAAATAAAATTTTATTGCAATTTTAAAAGAATTTTGATTTTTGCGCATTTCAAATTGAAATTTTTATATCCGATTCAACTACACCATCATCACATTTTTTTGGTTTATGTCACTAATTGGACTATCGGAATCATTCGCCGTGAGACCCATTCTATTCCACTAATCGAACGCGCCTTTAATTAATGTATCAATAATAATTTTTAAAAAATGTGTGAACTCCCCCGAAAATCCACACAATTCTTGATTTTTTTGCGTGAAAATCAAGAAAATTTTATTTTAATGGGCATAAACGAAAAATTGACTTGAGCTAAACAATGATTTCGAGTTGTTTGAGCTCTTTTCTGACCGCACCCTAATACAAATGTTAAACAAAGACGTAGGTAGATCAAAAATTGATAAACCATCATCATCATCATCGTCGTCGGCATTGTTGCTCTTTAGTTGCTCGATTCAACCATTTTTTTTCGAATTCAATATTCCAACGCGTGTTTGAAAATGAATATTCGGCATGAAATTCGAGTACAAACCCGACCGGCTCCATTTTCGTCGAATTCCGTTTATTCCGGCCCGAAATAACCTGAAACTCAAATCATGACAAGTTTCTGACGATTTTGATGTCGCGTGTTCCGAAATTGCTTCAATTATACTATTATAAACCGATTTTATGCGGTCATCAATCAAAAATGTTTGTCGCGGCGCGGCGAGTTGTTCTATGAATTCAAGTTTTGCTCCCGTTTCTTCGCCTCGATCATTTGTCGAAGTTGTTCGGCAAGATCCAGCATCTGTATCGAATCTTGCCGAATTTGCTCTTTGCGTTTTTCGAGCAACGCGATGCTCTCGGCGAACTCCTTCTCGTCATCGCTGATTGCTGATTGCCACGTGTTCAGCGTCTGTCGAATCGTTTCCGTCTGTTGGCGTGTGATTCGATCGCGCTGAAAACCGCATGGTTAGAAAAATATCGTTTTCCTTAAGCACACAATATTTAAAAAATGGTTCTACAAATTAAAAAAATTTTTGTTTGACTCGCTTTGTTGCATTTTTCTGTGCCTGTTTATCCAACAGCATGCGCCTCTAAATTCTTTTTACAAAAATTCACCTCCCCTTTTTTTTTAGAATATTTCCTTTTCAATTATTGTCGGCGTCAAATGGCTTGACGAAATTTAAAAAATTTTGCTGGCTATGTGCCAATGCGTCTCGAGGAAGCGAGAAGTACGCAAGAATGCGTACATTGCATTATATCGAACGCGCATTTAAAATTCAGTCAACGATAAATTTAAATCTACACTGATTTCGCGAATTCGAAGGTCCCGCCAATTTCTGTCGTTTGACGACGACAATAGAATTTCCTAAAATTCATTCCAAAACAAATTTTCGCGTCAAAATGGAGCCAATTCAAATAATATTAGAAAATTCAATTTTAACAGTTGTTTGAATTTTTATTTTGTTGTATTTAAACAAATCAGTTCGGTTACGTTTTGTCATCAATATTTTTTTCATATATATATATATATATATATACTTCGCATAATCACTCATTTTTGTTGGAAAATTTTCTGTTTCCGCATGTTTGATGTCATATGAACACCGGGGAAACATACGGAAATAAAAAAAAATGGCGTTGAATTTTATTCTCGGACTCTCGAGTATTTCAGAATTTCCAATGTGGTCCATTAATGGAAGAAGCACAAAGTATGAGGATTTTCATAAATTTTGGAAGCGCCATTTGCGAATCATAGGAACATGTTGTTAGACATACACTGTGACCGTCAGAAATAACCATGAGCTCGGTTTTGACCAGACTAATATTAACCCATTAATCTCTAATTTGCTGCAAGTGGCTGTCGGTACGGGTTTGAGCTTCAACCCTCATTACTCAAGAATTTCTCAACTCTTTTATTTTTCCATTTAAATAATGTGCATCTCTCCTCTCTATATATAATTGTCGTCGAAACCACGCCCTTTTTTTTTTGTCGAATGTTTAAAAAGCGAATACCTCGACGCATTTATCCTCAATTTTTTCAATAATTCGATTAACATCGATATACTTCTTTTTCTCGTCGCTCTGAAACATTCAATCGTATTTTCAAATGTTTGATTTTGGTCAATTCGTCGAAAACCTGAAGAATAGAATCCATGATTAAAACGTTTTGGAAATGAAATCGAATTGAGATCGAATGATTCGCGTGTCATCGACGCGACGAGTTCACGAATTCCATGGCCGGAACAAGTAAATAAATAATTCTAGTGTCTGTGTTTGAGAGGGGCGGGGGATTGGCGAAGATGCTCGAAAACAACAATAGACGATTGAATGGGCTTCTCGTTGAAGCTGCCCCCACCCAATTCAATTCATCTTCAATTATTATTTTTATTTATTTATTTAGAATAATGTATCATTGGTGGGGCTGGCAACCCAATTTTCTTATTCATCACCCTAATCAATCATCTGCCGCCGCCTCCGCCCAATTTGTGCTCGCACCCGATTTTTTTTCGTTCCAACAACTCATATGTTATTCATTACGGGGTCCCAGACGAAAAAAAAAGAACCCTCCGATGATTTTTTTCTGTGCTCTTTCGGCTCGTCGACAAACACCACGAATTTGTGTCTTATGTTGTAACTTCTGCTTGTTGGCCGCGATAATTTTTGCGCTGAAACGCAAACAGGTAAAATTGGAGGTCGAGAGAGAGAGCGTTGCCGACGATGAGACGCCGACAATGTGCTCGGTCGTTTTGATGACAGCTTAGAAGCCTCAAACGTTTCGGCTTCCAATGCTGTACTCTTCTCGATTTTTTTGTTTTACTCCACAGTTTGTACGACCTATTCGTGATTACTAATTGGCTACAATCTACAGTAATCTTTTAAGTCAATCATTTTTGTAATCCGTGTTTTCGCAAAATTCAAGACGTGAAAGTATAAAGTCCCATAAAGTCTCATTACTTCCATGATTACTGTAATTCATTCAACGTTAGAAACCCTGAAAATTGTCCAAGAACGTTGACGAATTCTTTTTTTAAGGTTTTGGTTAAACACACTAAAATATTGTATATATTCGAAAACTGCCAAATAACACAAATTCGAATTTCGCGGCTGTGCTTTTTCAAAAATCAAAAATTGCGATTTATCATTTGGCTGTTCGGTTTAACATCGTAATACTCATGAAAATCATATTGTTTTAATCTTCGATTAGATTTTTGAAAGAAGCGCAAAAGCGGCAATTCAAATTATTTAAACGGCCATTGGCAAGTCAGATCGTTGACAAATAGCAACAATTTAAAGGGGGCTACCGTAATCATTATTTTTGTATTATGCTCTTCGAGAAGAGTATATACTGAATGTATTTTCAATTATACACCATCAGATTCGTGGAAAACAAGCACACAAAAATTGAATTTTCAAGCCACGCCTCCCAAATGGAAATCAGACACCATAAAACGATAGTCGTTTTCTTTTATCAGAAAAATATTTAACAAAGGCTAATTAAATAGAAATGGGAAGTAAAATAATTTGTTTAGTAAAATAATTTCGAGGTAATTATATAATTAGAAATTGTTTATTACCACTTTGACAGACCCTCTTGACCCGGAAACCCTTTTAAACTATTTCTGGATTGAATATGACACCATCGCTGAAGTTTCCATCTCCAAAAAAGGCATTTCTATTTGTTCGAATCTAACAATTCATATCAATTGATAGTGGAACAGTTTCGGCAAATATTCACAAAAAAACGCCGATGATTCCCGGCATCAGTGTTTGCTTTTTTCAAAAAGTTATGTTTATTCGACCAATTGTTATTTTGTGTATTAGATTGAATAGTAAACAAACATGACATTTCCTAGTTATTTTTTTCATGTTAAGCTTCTCACAAAAAATACTAGACAATCTAGTAATAATAATTGATTATGGTTAATTGCAGCGTCGAGAATAATTTAGATGTGAATCCAAAAAAAAGAAATCAAATCAAATTGGGAAAATAGGAAAACGAAAATCAAAACCAAATGAGTCATACGCCACCAACGGCGCCAAGCGCCAAAATTCTTTACGACGAGGGCGACACCCATGGTGGATTAAGTGAGTTATATTTAAATAAGCAAAAAACAGCAACATGTCCGCAGAAAATAATTATCAAATAAAGTCATTATGGGATTATTTTGTGAACGGTCAAGTTAATATTTTGATGTGTGTTTCAGCAACATGGTCGCCGACTCATCATCGAAGAAAATCGAATCGAAAATCAATTTGTATTGGCTTAATCTTAGCGTTTTTAATGTTCTTGCTTGGATTCTCACTTGGGGCATTCCTTCACGCTGGATTGTATCCGGATGGAGGATCACCTTTGGTATTAGTAGAAGCCTATTTTGAATCGAATTTAAGCATATCATTCAGATTGAGCTGCCAGCATTTTTGATGTCGGGAAATGATGAAGAGTTAGATCAAAACTCGACGATAGTAGAGGAGATGTTGTTGGTAAATGAAAACGACAAGAACAATTCAACTGACGAGCCGGCGAATGTGAGTTGTTTAACGAAAAGATGCGAAAATTGTTTAAAAAAAAACATGTTTGAGGTTTGGACTATTTTAGAAAAAAAAAAGGTAAAAATTCAACCATATGACTGTTAGTTTACATTTTTTTTCTTGGTTTATTGTAGCGATGAAATTGGGTTTGAGAAATGCACAGTTTATGAAGAAGATACCATTCAAATTTTGAAGAAATGAGAAAGACATTTGAATAGCCGACAAAGCAGCGGGTGTTTCCGGATTTGCGCTAATTTTTTGCATTTTATTGAAAATCACGGCTCGCGTGCGGCCTAGAAAAATTGGTCGGCACTTTCCAAAATGAAAAATTCAAGTGCGGCACACCATCACAGGCTCATTTTTAAAATTTTGATTTTTGGTTTTTGAAATCATAAACACACAAAATATAAGGCATTCATTTAGTTTTATTTACTTAATTAAGTTAATTAAATTCATTAATCCAAGTGTGGCCGTGGCCGAACCTAATTTTTAAGGTCATTTTTTCTAGGCCACAACTGATTTGTGGCGAACCATGAAATATCTTTAAATTTTTGCTTCTATGTTTTTTCTAACTAAAAAACCTGCAACTGAAATGTATGCTTATTTTTTTTGGAAAACTCGGCGTTAGTTCTTAGCCACAGAATTTAACTAAGCGAAACCCTATAATTAGGTTTTTCAGTGCGGCGATCATCGCTTCGACTCATTCCGACTACCGAAATCCATCAAACCCATCAATTATGATCTCACCCTTCAACCAAATTTGACAACCAATGTCGTTGATGCGAACGTCAAAATTAAATTGGAGGTTTCGTTTTGAATGGTCCCACCCCCCAATCGGATGGAACTCTAATTGCAGGTTGTCGAGGAAACTGAATTCATCATATTACACGCCGAATACTTGAAAATTAAAAAGTATTCAATCATCAAGGATCACACGAATTTATCCGCGGAATTTGTGAGATCGATCGAAAATGAAAGAGAGCCAATTTCAATTTTGCAGCTTCCGTGCAGCTTTGTGACTCAATGGTCGTGGAAATTGAACGAAAAACTCAAAATCAACGACGTTTTGCTTTTATCGATTGATTATCAATTCAAAGTTGGAATAATTTGTGAAGAATGAATAGTTTTAGCAAATTTTAGATGAGATCCGATCTTCAAGGACTTTACGTAAGCACTCATGTGGATGCCGACGGTGTGAAAACGTAAGTTTTATTCTAGCAAGTTATCATATTTGTATTAGATGAATCGAAAAATTCTAATTGATAAATCCAACATTACAAATGTTTTAATGATTAATTGTGCTATGTGTGAAAGCTCGACAAACATTATGGTCCCTTTTTGGGCATTTGTATAATTTGTAGATTTATCTGCTGTTTTAGATAAATTCGGAACATCAAAAACCCCAAAAATATGCAAATTTCTTAAGATATTCAAAATATCATCAAGCTTTTGAAAAAATCCAATTAATGAGAAACTGAAATTATGAAGCAATTTTTTAGTAAATCTGCGGCAACTCAATTTGAGCCGACGTTTGCTCGAAAAATGCTTCCATGTTTCGACGAGCCCAACTTTAAAGCAACATTCGAAGTCGCAATCATACGGTATCCGATTATTCCCTTTTACCAAATCAATATCAATTTTAGAGAGCCGCATCACGTTGCTCGTAGTAATATGCCTTTACAAATCTCGAAAGAATACAATGAGGACGGATTGATGAAGGATGTGTTCGAGAAGAGCGTCAAAATGTCGACCTACCTTCTGGCGATCGCCGTTCTCGACAAATACGATAATGTGAAACGATACACAAGGAATACACAGAAGCCGATTGAAGTGAGGCTGTACGCGCCGGAAGACGTGATCAACGGACAATACGAATTCGGATTGGATACGACGATTCGAGCTCTTGAATTCTTCGAATCATACTTTAATATTAGCTACCCTTTGGAGAAAATAGGCAAGTTCGAATTGAAAAAAAAACCACTAAATTTTCCTCATATATTTTATTTTAATTTCTAGAATATTCTCGAATCAACTAATTTTTCTTTTTTTCAGATTTGCTTGCTCTCGATGATTTTAGCGAAGGAGCAATGGAGAATTGGGGTCTTGTCACATTTAGGGATTCGGCGTTGTTATTCGATGAAAACAAAGCGAGTGTGGTCGCCAAAGAAAGCATTGCGTTGATAATTTGCCACGAAATCGCGCATCAGGTTCGTTCGATCATTTCATTTTTAGGAAGAAGGAAGATTATTATCTCGTCGACATAATTGACCCATTTTTTTCTTTTATGATTTTAATTATATCGATAGATAGCTTGTTTCAGTGGTTCGGCAATTTGGTTACAATGGATTGGTGGAACGAGGTATTTTTGAATGAAGGATTCGCAAATTACATGGAATATTTATGTGTCGACGAATTGTTCCCTGATTGGAATATTGTGAGTTCGAATGAATCTGAAGCGAACAATGCTTGTCTGGTTTCAGATGACGCGATTTTATGCCGAAAACGTGGCAATCAGTCAGGATCTCGATGGATATTTGAGCTCTCGAGCAATTGATTCGACAGGCGACAACAATTTGATGAATCTTTTCGATGCAATCAACTATCACAAAGCGGCTGCTATTATTCACATGATCGCTGATATGGCGGGATTCAAAAATTTCCAAAAAGCACTCGTTGAGTATCTTAATAAGTATGCTTATGACAATACGAAAGGAGAAGAATTGTGGCGGATCGTTGAGAAGCATTCGAATAATCCTGTCGCAATTCCATCGGTTGCAACTTCTTATATCGCACAGGTCGGATATCCACTGATCCATTTGGAAGTCACCAATGAGTCAAGAATTATTATTCACAACCAGGCGAGACGCATTTTGCTCTTACTAATGAATTGTTCAAGTTTCAGACGAGATTCCTATTCATTGAAGGTGAACCTGTTTTAGCGAATCGCGTACCGCAGTCGTGGCCAATTCCGATACGATATCGAACGAAGGATGATGATGAATCAAAGTTGCATTGGATGCGAGCAGATGAAGAATCTGGCGAGCCATTCAGTTTCGAATTCGTATCATTATCAGAATTTCAGCTGCTTGGGATATTCCGAACGGTGATGATTGGCTTATTGCGAATACTGGCGGTGTCGGATATTTCAAAGTCAAATACGACAAATCGATGTATAGGAAGTTAACTAATCAATTGAAAACAAATCATACGGTAATTTGAATCTAATAGTTAGTATCGAAAATTATTGTATTTTAATAGATGATTAGTCCAATCGATCGAACCATGCTCATTAATGATGCTTATGATTTGAGTAGAACATCACTTCTTGAAATTGAAACTTATATGGATCTCATTGAATATGCTAAAGGTTCCTCGTTTCTAGTGTAAATGTCAAGGATTTGAATTTCAGTCGAAACCGAAAAAATGGCGTGGTCGATTATATTAAAAAATCTGCGGACAATTGAATCTCTAATTGAGGAGACAGATCATGTCCATTTATTCCGAGTTCGTTGTTATATTTAATTATTCAAACAATCTAGGGTGATATTCAGGATTTCGAACGAGCGTTGATATTGAAGGCTTATGAATCTTTTGAATGGGATGAGAAATCAACGACGCCGAACACGAAAGGACTTCAAGTAAGTTAAATAAGATTTTTGAAAAAAAAAGAGATATGTTTCAAGATCGAAATTACGAATAACGCGTGTCGACTGCGAATTAAGCATTGCTCAAAACAGGCATATTTGAGATACCAAAAATGGGCCAATGAGGGAACGCGGTAATTCAAAATTTGAGAACGAAAAGGAATGTCTTTGATTTTAGTTTTCCTAATCAACAGGGTGTAATTCTAGCAGAAGGAATCCGACAAGGTGGTGATTCTGCTTGGGAGAAGGTGAGACGAACCATTGAAACTCTTTATATTCAAATTTGAAGATATGGTCTGCATATGCTGAAGCGACAAGTCCTTCCGATAGAATTCATATAATAACCGCATTGGCGGCAACGAAAGACGCATCATTAATTAATAGGTACTGTAGAAGACAGGCAATTGTCGTATACTAAATGTCTGTTTGATTCCTGGCGCGAAATTAACAAAATTTTTGCATGCGCTTCTGTTTCATACTTTTGCATATGTTTGATACGCAGCCAAATCGCCTCGCTCAAACCTGTTAAATAATTTGTCTTTTCGTCGATCTACTCTGTGGATGAAAAAGAAACATAATTAGCAGCATGTTGTTCAATTTATTACTAACTTTTATCTGCGGACAATTTACAGACTCCTGAAATATTGCATAGACGGAAAAATCAAGCAGAACTTGATCCCGCGCGTCTTCTCCTGTTTGTCGGCGACAAATCCCGGACGAACGACAGCTTGGAGGTTCTTCAAGCTCAATTATGATAAATTCAGAAAGATGTTGGTTTCAAAACAATTATCATTCATATCGAGAAATTCTTCAGATTTGGAAACGGCTCACCATTGCTTGTTGCTTGCATTAGATGTCTTTCCGAGAATCTGTCGACAACAGAGGATCTCGAGGAGCTCAAATCGTTTTTGAAAGAAAAGAGGGTATTGTCGATGACTTTAAACATCTGGAAAATAAAATTATGCAGGTCGATTCGGATTTGATGAAAACCGATTTGGCATTCGAGGAAATCGTGTTGAACATTCAATGGAGAAGCTTAAATGAGAAGAAGCTCGGCAAATGGCTCAAAAATTGGGATGATAGGCATAGGACATTGAGTCGTAGATGAAGGCACCAATTAGGATAAGAAATATCGATTGAATGATCTTCCATAAAATGTTCCCCGGTGCTATTTTATTTATTCAACTCATTCCTTCTTTTCTAAATGACTGAATAAAATTTTTATTGTAACAAAAAAGGGATACAAATCAACAACAAAAAGTAAAATTAACCAATTTCAACAAAAACAGAATGATAATTAATCTTCCATGGCGTCGTCATCAACTGGCAACTCCATTCCAGCTTCTTGCAGCTTCCTGAACTCCTCTCGGACTCTGTGTGTCATTTTCTTGTGAAGCTTTTTCGCCTTCTTTTTTGTGATGAACTGAGCGGTGACCGATTTCTTTCCAGATGGAGCATCAAGAACTTTTCCTCTAAAATCAAAATATACAGAGCTTAAAATAAATGCTGCAATTCACTTTTCTCTCACTGGCAGATTCGTCTTTCTAAAAATCTTCTGCTCATTAACTTTTGGAACATTCTTGAGTTCTCCGGCCGCCAATTTTTTCTAGAATCCAATTTTGTTGTTTTTTTTTAATAAAACGCAATTTTCCACAAACCGCCGAAGCAACAGAGAGCCCCGGAACTACTGGAATTTCTTCGATCATCGCCACATCCTCGCCATCTGTGCTCTTCTCAGCTTTCTTCTGCCGTGCCGCTTTTTTCATGACTTTTAATTTCGTCACGGAAACTGCCACTTTGTTTTTTAACAAATTCTTCTTCTGACTTCTGAATCTGCCCATTCTGAAAGACTAAAATTTCAACACGACAAAAAAAATATAAAAATTGAAAGTATCTAATAAATCGGTAAGAAACCTGCGAAGTAAAGCAAAAAAATAATATCAAATTTAAATTATTCATTTTTCAAAGAAAACAAAAACAAATCCAACAAAAAACCTAAATCTATTCAATTATATTATATTATGTTACATATAGTTCAAGCGATCATCATTTTTCCCTTTTCAATCGGTCGTTTCGCAGCTTCTTCCTTTTCTCGGGCTTCTTTCTGCGCAACTTCTTTTTTGTAAATCTCTTCGACAGCCTGCGTTTCTTTAAGCAATGATACTATTTTCTTCTAAACATTATTATTTTGATTATTTATACAATTCGATTTCAATTCACCGCCAATCGAATTTGATCCAATTTATAATCTAGCTGCTTTTGCGACGTCACGTGTACCGTTCTGCCATCTAATAATAGTTATTATTAATAATTAATAAAATTTTTGATGACCTTTAAACGAAAAATCGGGAGATTGCTCGAAAACATGCTGATGTGGAGCATAATAGACACTGAACATCGAAATTAAAATATTAAAATGAAAAAAAAATTACGGTTTCCTCCAAGATTGAATTTTACTAGAATTTTTTGGTATCGGTTTTCTCACAACCAGTTTTTCCTCTTCCTCTTTGATCTCATCTTCTGCAAGTTCAAGAAATTAGAAAAAAACGGAAACATATGGAATTTCCTACTAAAATCTACATTAATCGTTGAATATAATGAGATTCTCGAAGCTTTAGCAACAATCGGCGTTCGGAATGATGATAGTGCAAACATTCTGAATAATCGAGATATTAAAAAAAAGTTATTCTTAAAAAGGTAGCGAATGAGAAAACTTAACTCAACTCAACAACAAATCAATGAAAGAGAATCAATATTTATATTTTAAAAATATTAAAATTAATTGAGCTGAATAGCCGAACTGGATTCGAATTCGATAGAATTCAATATCTTCTTCTTTTCAACTCTCAACTTGGTCAATGTCTTTACGAGATTCTTTTTCTCGGCGTCGGTTTCAGTGAACCTTCGCTTGGTGTCGTCATGCACGGTGATAAGCTGTGTGAGCCTTTTGCAAACTTGCTCGTGTTCACTGCGTAACTGCTCGTTATCCCTTCGCAGTTTGCTTAATTCAGAGCACAGCTTCTGAAAAAAAATAATAAATCTGTTCGAATTTCGAAATTCTCTAACCTTCAAAATTGCCCCATCTTCCATTTTGAACGGTTGAACCACTCGCATTTCCATCATTTTTTTCTTCTTTCCCTGCTTTGCAGGTATCATTTGGCATTGCTCAAACTCGAATTGCTGATTTTGTTGCGACTCCACAACTTCCACATGTTTTCGCTTTCCGTTACGCTTCAGCACAAATGAAGGTTCCTCTTCTTCTGGCTCAAGAAGCTCAACGGGTTCTTCAAAATCAATAACTCCTGATGTCGATGGCCCCTCGTCGACAGGCAGAACAACATCATCGGAAGGCATTGTTTTGATTTCATATTGAATTTGATGATATGTGTTTGTTTCCTAAAAAAATATATACGATGGTTTTCAACAATATTTCAAAGTAAAAACAAACTGGATCGTAAATATATTCATTTCCTTCATTATCGACAAATCGCTGATCCTCAACAATCGGCTCGTAGTACTCTTGCTCGCTAGTTGATGGATACTCTCCGTTATCAATGTAATGAAATTCCTCTAACTGATTGCCTTTGATTTCTTCGGTAATCCCATCGCCTGGAGGGAATTGAGGAATATCTGAAAAAAAACCCGGAAATATAACGATTTTTGGAATTTTTCATAAAACATTTATTGATTTTTATTAGTGAAAATAAAAAAGTAACGTTGTCGAATATTCTCTAATTTCAAATTTACCATTAATTGTATCGATAACCTCTATTTCATAGGCAACTTCCTGGCCATCAATTGGAACAACTTCTCCGATTTCTCCCATTCGAAATCTGGAGAACATTTTAAAATCGAATTTTAAAACTTATTAAGATATCATAAAGATCTGAACTGATAAAAAATTATAGTTTTGGATTCTGATAAAATTATTTATTGAATTGTGTAAATCTGGAAAAAAAATTATTTTAAAAATAGTAACCAAAACAATACAGATGGAAAATACACAAAGAATAAATATAAAAAATGGAACGAAATGAGCGAGATCAGTTCCACATTTTGATGAGTCCGTCCCATCCAGCTGTAATAATTTTGCTCTTTTCATGAGGATGCCAAAGAGCAGAAATGCATGTATTATCATGCGCCTTCCATCTGAAAAATTAAAATTTGCAGAATAGAAAGGAAGTTTAAAAGAAGAAAAAAACGACTCACTTTCCAACAATTTTATGTGTTCTCCAATCCCAGATGAACAGTTTTCCGTCAGCATCACCTGAGATGATGAAACTCATGTCCGGACTGAAATCAACATTGCAAGCATATCCAGCAGCATTGTGCCCTCTGAACGCCTTCTTCTTGGCAAATCTTAGTTTATCGTCGATCAATTGGAACAGCACAATACGGTTGTCCATGCACTGTCCAACAACCCATTTATCTGAAAACCAATGTTGAATTGGTTCCAATTTTTAATCACCAATTCATACCGTTTGGACTCTTTGTCATACATGGAATCGAGTGGAGACCAACATTTTGGATGAGCTTCGTGTCGACCGGAATCTCCCATTCCCAAATCCTCACAGATTTGTCATCTGATGTTGAGGCGAATCGTCGATTTTTGTCGAAGAATGTGATCGAGTTGACCGGCTGTAAATGGCGATCGTATTCCTGAACAATTTCGCCCGATCTCGTGTCCCATTGGATGATCTTTTTGTTTTGCATTCCAGCAAGGAACATGTGATTCTTATCATCATCCGGATGATATTTCAGACAATACGGAATATGTCCAGTATGGAATCGCTGTTTCACCTAAATATTCTTGATTCAAAGGAAAAATAATGTAAATGATTGATTACCTGTCCAGTCTCAGTGTCCCATAATTTGATGTATCTATCAAAACTAGCGGACAGAAACTCGACTCCTTCGTTGTTGAAAGCAACTTCTCGTACTGGCAGTTTGTGGCCAGCGTATGTCCGAACAACACGCTGTTTATCATATACCTCCCATAGTTTAATCTTAAAATGGAAAATATTAATAGAAAAAAAAACAGGATTTCATGATACCTTAGTATCCATTGAGCACGATAAGAATAAGTGTGCGCTCTTCGGGAACCATTGCAAATAATTGACACCTTTGTTGTGTCCCCGATACGTGTGAATAAGCTTTTTCGGCACAAAACACCGTTCTGGCACATAATCTTCACGTAGATTTACACCGGTAAAGCTAGGTGGGACCAAGAATGATCTTCCTTGGTAATCCTCGGTCTCTTTGACTAAAAATATGAATATTTAAGCATAATTGTATTGAAATTAAATATCGTACGATGAAGAGTTGTAGATTCCTCAGCTTGTTGCTCATTATCTTGCAATTCTTTTTTGTATCGTCGACTCTTTTCTCTCTTCTGAAAACGAATAAGTAAGATGGATAAAGAAATTTTTAACAACAACCTTTTTGACAATTTCATCCATCTCCTTTTGTAATTCTGGATTCGGTTTTGCGATAGTTTGCTCATTTTCATATTTAGACCAAGGTCCTAAAATAATTCAGATATTTAATTGATTGCCGATTCTTAAATAAACCTGTGTATCCATCAACATCACTTGCATCATCATTCCTTAACCGTTTCCTCTTTTCTCCCCCAGTTTTCTTGGATTCAAACAGTGAAACACCACCTTCAGCTACGGCTTTCTTTACGTCACCTATGAATTCGGCTCCGCGATCAGCTGTTGGGTTTCTCGCATAGCCAAGTGTGTCGAAACTGCGGAGCTCGCGATTAAAATGGAATTCATTAATATGCGCCGGCTCCACAAATCCTGTTAGTGTGTTCTTCTGGGCAAGTTGCTTCTCGGATTTGAATGGATTAGCGGGTCCAGTTTCTGGCTGGAACAACTGCTCGTATTTCGGATTTGATTTGAGCTCTTTCGTTTTTGGATCGACTATAGCAATATCTTGAATTGAAGATTTGGTTTCAACATCTGGCGCCACCTGAAAACTCTAAAAATACAAGAATAAGTTTTACTTGAATTTACCATTAGGGATTTTTCGATATTCAGAGTTGAACACTTTCCAGAAGCAATATCTTTCATAATAACGTCATCGTCTGACATTTCGCTGTCACTTCCATACGCTTTTAAAGCGTCCATTTTCTGAAATCACGTTTTATTTTATTGTAGCGCTGCATTTTTAATTTAAAATGGACAAGTACCAGGTGATTTATCATTATTTTAAAATCGAAACAGATCCGTTTTACTCCTATATTGGGTTTTTGGGACTCATTATTCAATTGGTGATAGCAGTTTCAATACCCGCTATTCTTTTACGGAATAGAAATACGAACGAACTTGTGGTGGACGCCATAAAAGTAAAAACGACTGGAGAATTAATTAAAATAAGATGTTTGAATTAATTTAGTCTCAATCTCCTGTTGAATGGCATATAAATGTCGAACTTCGAAAAGAGCGCGAGCTTCGAAAACATAGAAAACATGAAAGAAGAAGAAGAAGACTGAGAAGTTATGAAGTAATAATTTTCAGTTAAAATTCATCCTAAATATATTTTTTTCAGCGGTCACAACTAAGCGAATGATGAGCCTTTTTTGCTACCCTTTAGAGAAATTCGAATAACATAAGATGAATTTAATAATTTTACAAAAGATATTCAAACTTTCAAATATAGAAAAGAAAATAAAAAGCGAAAACGAAAATGACGGAAATGGACGTGAAGTTTGGCGTCAAAAAATATCGGCCACGGCCGCCAAAATTTTTTGAAATTTTTTACCGGCCCAGATTTTTGTTTTACTATTTTCGCATCATTTAATTAACCCCAATTTTTCGTTTTTTTTTTTAAATTCATTAATTCAAATTTCCAAACTTCTGTATATAGCAATTTCCCACCTACCAATTGTGAATATTATCGAGAACCCAAAAAATGGTAAATATTTTTGTTTGACCCATTTTTTATTTGCGTCGTTTTCAATACTATTTCACGCGAACGCATACAATCCGGCATGAAATTTGCTTCTCACTTTGCATCGAATGTTTGTTTTCAAAGCCATGACCGCGTCAAGCGGATGATTCGACGCAAAAATGTGCGTAAACTCGGAAACCCTCCATTCTGAAGTTTCCGTTCTTTTAATGATTTATTCGAATTGTGATATTTATTCTTTTGGGAAAATATTGTGCATATTTATATTGTAAAGCATTGAAATTATTTTGTTTCCCATTAGGATTTGAATTTTCATCAATGAAAATCAATAGTCAATTTCATTTTCATGTTTTTTTTTGAAAATACTCGTGCAGGTTTTATTTTCTATATTAACAATTTGAGAATCTTTGCGATTCTCATTGTTAAAACAAATTGTCGGTGGATGAATGCCATAAGTTTTTTTTTCAAATTCGAAGACAATAGATCATCTCATTTCCTCAAAGGATTCCATCAATGTACCAAATGTGTCCCGGAATGACCACAATGGAAACCATATGAGCCTCGAATAGAGAAAAGTTAATAAGGGCCAATTCCATACGGACAATTAGAGGGAAACAGTAGTTAATCTGGTACTCATAGAGTAGTGGACACATCTCGAGTGTCATGATGATGGTAGAGGGGAGGATGGTCCGCTCGAAACAGTCATCTGGTGCACCTGTCATGCACCGAACCGAAAATCGTGTGGTCATTGTAGCAGCATCAGCAGGCGGAGGACGGATGGACTAAGCAATCTCGTCTTGGTCGTTCTTTTCCTCGTGCTACTACTGCTGTGGCTGCTGCTGCTGCTGCTGCTGCTGGTTGCTGGTTGCTGCTGCATTGGCCGTCTTCCAATTTCGCGGCGTTTTGTGTTGTGTGCGCGTATTTCGCTGGGGTTTTTTCGCCGCCTCGTCGACCCTCATGGTTTCATGTGGTGCATCGACTTGAGGCTCGCTCGAGTTCGTTCTCTTGTCTGAGTATTCGAAGGAGGATGAGGAGGCGATGGGAGGAACAGAGGGGAATTGTGTGTATGTGATTTCGATCCCCCGCTTTTTGCACCATCGAGAAAGGAGCCCATCTCGTTTTGATCCGTTTTATCCTAATAATTATTTTTTGTCCATCTTTTACCTGCTTTCCTTTCGCCTCCAATCATTTTATTGCCCACCCAAGAACAATGTCCTTCAAAATGGTTTCCAATGCCCCCAAAAACTATTGTTTTTTTTCGCGTCGTTTTTATCTCTTTTCACCCATTATTTCCTATTGTTTACCATTTTTGAATACTGAACTATAATTTAAACCGTTTTTTAGTATCCGAAACTCGTTTTGACTCAAAAATCTTGCCAGTGTTTTTTTTTGCATTTCACAAACAAAAGTCAGGTCATTGTGGAGATGAACATTGTGCTCGGATTGACCTTTGAACTCAAAAAAATTATTCGATGTGGAATACATTTGAAGGTTTTCATTAGCTGCAGCCAATTTATTCCTTTTTTTCATTGCTATTCGACCATAAAATGCGGAAATTTGTGAAAACTATAGTTTCGGAACGAATTTTTCCAGAATTTCTAAGTAATCTGTAAAACTCGATTTCTTCTTTCCGTTCTTTTCGATTCTCATTTTTTCTTCTTCTTTTCCCCTCGCGATTTCATCCAATTAAAACATCGTAAAATGATGTTTCTGAATTTAAATCACTCGAAAAATTCTCTCACTGATTCAGTGATTTATATTCATTCTGAAATAGACTACGTCATGTGAAAGTGATTTCCGCTTCATCAGTTTCCTGTAGAAAAAAAGATGTATTGGAATGTGTTTCAATTTATTCCACCTATATTATTTATTATTATTTTTTCCTTATTTTTGTGAAGTTTGCACACGAATTTTGTAGGAAAATTTTTGAATTTATGATTTTATTGTAGGAAGCATCAAGATTAGGCAAAATCTATCCTTTTAAATTTGCCTTCGTTTTTTTGTTCTAAAAATATATACAGATTGAATTATCAATTTTTCTTTTTTTTTTATTATTTTCAATTTTCATGTTTTTGCAAGAATTTTGATATTAACAGGATAGGGAGAAAACAAATTTGTTTTTTTTTCTGTCTTTCATACACTTTTTGCTTTTTCTTCTTGCTTTTAAAAGTACGTGGTCACATCTCGAATACCTTTATCCATACGAAATCCAATAATTTCTTTTGGTTTTAAACGTTTGTATACATTTTTCCTGTATTTCCGTTTTTTCTTCTTCCTCGTTGTCCTCCTCTCCATTGGAAAAAATGATGTTTCGAAATATGTATTACAGATACACGGGTTTCGTCTCTGTTGCTTGATTTGCATGAAGCGAGCATAATTCAAAAATTCGCACCAAATATGGCGGATTATACCGGAAAGGTGAGCGAGAAAAACAATTGACTAGTGCGAAAAAAAAAAGAGTCCGAATCTCGCAAAACGCACAAAAAAACGACGAGTTTGTTGGTGCTGGGCGGCAAAATGAACACTTGTTCGTTTAATCCAACTCCGATTTGTCTTCATTTCCTCGCGTTTTTTTTTTGTGTCCGACCGAAACTTTGGTTAAATTGATTCCCGATTGGTTTGTCCCTTTTGTTTTGGTCCCGAGCCACCAAACAGATGGTGTTGACCTCAGTCAGTAATCCTGGGGATGAAGTTTCAACTAACTAATTTGGAAGGCATCAGATAAGTAGATGGATAGGGCTGATTAAGAATTGACCGGGGGGGGGCGTAGAGTGAATCAAATCTTTTTTTGTTGCTGCCCTTCTCTGGCCATAAATTGAATCTTTTCGTCTTCCAACCACTTTTCCCTCAGTTTTTTTGTTATTTTATTTCACTTTTTTGTTTTGTTTTGTCCCCTTTTAAAGAGTTATTTGAATTGGGAATTTCGAAATAACAAGAGTTCCGCTTAATTGCGCGGTTTTGTTTCGTAATAGATTTTTTCTGCATAATTTTTCTTTTTTTGTCTTAAACGTTCGAAGATTGATATCTACACATTTCACCTTGTTTTTGCATTTCAAAATTTGTATCTTAATTCTCTCATTTTCTCAAGGTTTCGCTGAACAAATCTTAAAATAGATTCATAGCTTAATAAGAATTACTAATAAGATGCATATATCTGAACCCTCTTGCGTCTCGACTATCAAATATGGTAAGATGACACCAATTTGGCCAGATTCATTATGCTCCACGCCTTCTCCAATCAACTGTAATGAATTTGAGAAAAATGAATTTACTCTAGATGTTTGGGATATCTTCTAAATTTAATTTTGAAAATTTTACTGATATCTTACCGAAATCGTTATTTTTAGTATGTTAAATTTTTCTGATCGAAATAGTCCTAAGATAGATATTATTTGTTATTATATTCATAAAACTGTTAGTTTAAAATATGTCAAAAATCAAAAATTCTTATTTCTATTATGAAAATAACCCCTTTCGAATTCCATAATTATGTTTTTGAATATCATAATTTTCAGTTGCGTTGTTTTTTTTTAATTTTAAAACCAGCTTGAAAGCAACAAAATTGGCAATATTGTATCAACTAGGTCTAAATTTTGAATATTTAAAATTTTTCATCTTTTTTTTCGTTGTTTTACTTTAGCATTACCAACTTCTCTCTAAGAAGCTTTTAGATGCTTTAACAGACTCTTTTATCCTCGATTGTTTCATCAGTTAGACATTTATTTTTCAATAAGAATGAACAATGTGTGCCTTCAAATGTTGTTATTATTATTAAATTCCGATATTAATCGCTGACAATCGAGCTCATCCATCATTTAATATTAAATTTGCTCCATTTGTTCTCAACCCGTCCTCGGCAAAAAAATAAGAACAACAATTGGGCATTGATATTGATAAAGTTTCATTATCAACAGTTGATTTTTCTTTTTATTACAACCACTTTAGGTGTATTTTTACAGATGAACGCAATAAAAGCCGAAGACATCATTCACGTGCTTCGCGACGGCGTCGCACTTCTACACGGCGGCCGATGTCGAACCGGCGAGCCGCTGCTCGTCTTTCCTTCACGCGAACAACCAGTGAATCCGGATCATTTGCGCAATGTGCTTTTATATCTACTAACCGTCACAGCGTACGTTTCATGAACTCAATAAACATATTTAGAAAAAAATTAAACTAGATGATAATAAAGCGTAAAACTACATCTCCTGCTAAAAATGATTTTTTTTCATTTTACTACTAAAAAAACCATTCTATGGAAATTCTGAGATTCTCTTTTTGTATTTTCGCACTAAATGGTACGCTTAATGTTTTTTGATATTAAGTGTTCTAATGAAAATGTAATAAAATTGATCAATATAAAAAAAAAACAACTTTTAAAAAGTTTCGAATCCATTGTAAAACGAATATATCAATCAAATAATTTATTTGTACATTTGATATATTTTAATGGATCTATTAATAAAAATTATTTTTTTAACACAAAAAAAAATGTAAAAATTACATTAGATGTTTCTTTTTTTTTAACATATTTTTCAACTTATATTATCACAAGACGTCTTCTTTTTTCAGAGATTCTGCAAGAGAAAAGGGTTTTCTTGTGGTGATCGACATGCGCGGAAAACAAACATGGACAAATGTTAGGCCGATATTGAAAACTCTAAACGTAAGGCATCAGATTTGCAATTATTTCCTTCATTTTTTTGTTCATTTTCAGACCATCACTGAAACATCAGTAGTTAATCAAGTTTATATAATCAAACCCGAAAAATTTTGGGAAAAACAAAAAGTTTGTGATTCTTGATTCTTTTTTTTTCCTCAAAATTCCAACCACTTTTAGACGCAAATGTCATTGGGAACATGGAAATTTGAAGTGGAAATGGTCTCATTTGAAGCTCTTTCGAAAATTGTTGATGTTTCGCAGCTGCCGAGAAATGTTGGCGGCACACATCCGTATGATCATGATGATTGGCTTGAAATTCGCTTGGTTTGCACATTTTCAAATTTTGATTTATTTTTTATGATTTAGGAGCTCGAAAAATGGATTTGGAGCATCACGGAAGTGATGGCGAGCTTGGAAACGGTTCGAAAAGAGGTCTGATAACGATTTGATTTAGTTTTTTTAAAACAATTATTTTTTAGATGGTTGAAAGTGAACATCCGATTGATGTGAAAACCGCCGAGCAAGCAGTCAAAAGACACGCAGCTGCGAAAAGAACAATTTTTACAATACCCGTAGAAAAAATCGAAAATGATGCGCATAGGGTGAGGGTTTTTGAAGAAAATTGGTCGAACGATTCAATTAATTGAAAAGATATTTTAAAAGTATTGCAAAAACATCATTGCCACGGGCGGGATTCGAACCCGCGAAGGTTTAACCGTAAGTTCATAAGACTTATGCCTTTGACCGCTTGGCTACCGCAGCACACAGTCTGAAAAAGTGGGACCACCTAGATCAGGGAAACGGACCACCGAAAGGTGAAATGGTCCGTTCAGGCCCAAAAACAGGTGACACCTTATATTCAGACTGAGTGCTACGGTAGCCAAGCGGTCAAAGCATAGGTTTTATAAACCTACGGTTAATCCTCCGCGGGTTCGAATCCCGCCCGCGGCATTAATATTTTTGCAACAATTTTATATAATTTTAATTTAAATTTTAAAAGCGCTCTTTTAAATTTTCGATATTGTTGGTTTTTGCAGATATGTGAAAGAATCTCGAATCCGCGAAATGGTCATCCAAATCCGGACCTCCTAGCCTCACTACCTCATGTTACTAATCTAGTCGATTCGCTTAGATTGAGAAAGTCAGTTACTTATAAATTTTGAAAGTTTATTAAAAAATCGTACCTTTCTAGAGGCGATGTCTTCAAGCAATGGGATAATCGACGAGGAGATCTCGAGAAGCTGTATCATCAGAAATTATTCGAACACGATGCTGAGAAGGTATTTGATTTTTGGCACTGAAAATGAATTGAATTTGATTCTAGATTCTTGAAATGATTCGATCCTACTCGACGACAGTAGTCAGGAGTATAGGCGATGTTGGAATGTGTGAAGCGGATGTTGGAAGATTAACAAAGGACTTCGAGCAGTTTCAAACTGCTGTGCAGGTCTGAGAAGGCCTCTTTTATTCCAATTTTAGCAATGGAATTTAGAATTCTGAGGTTGCCGTGTCTCAAGTTATCAAACTCGCACAAGTTGTTTTGTCTCCTGGAGAAGTCGTTCCGTCTCATGTATGAAACAGTTTCTTCGGCTTCAGCATATTTGTTCTACATTTAGGTCGAGATGGCTGCTGTTCGTCTTCAAGATGAATGGTGTGTGCTTCAGGATCTGCTAACACGACGTCGGCAGATTTTATCGCACGCTAAAGCATTCTTCAATTCTTCACAAAAATATTTCGCCGAACTCCCTGACTGGACGGCGAAACCCGGTGTGAATCCGTCGGAAGTCAAAATTCAGCCGGCGGATTCGCTCGAAGAAGCCATTAAACGTCATGAGACCTTCTGGGCTCACGTCGAAGAGATTTACGCGCAGGCGTTTGATGATGGCTCGAAAGTGACAAAGGCATTGAAAGAGGCCGAAGCCGAGGATAATGTGGCGAGGGAGCAGTTGAATCGGCTCACGAGGGCGCACAAACAGCTGCATGATAAATGGAAAGAGCGAAAAGTGCGAATTTTTGGTGTTGACTTGTTTTTGGAGATTTTTGATGCTTCAGGTTCTTCTACATCATATGCTGGCGATGATTGCATTCGAGACCGATGTGAAGCTCGTTGTGGAATGGCTTGATCAGCACGGAGAACCCTACCTAAAAAAGAACATTAATATAGGTTTGGGTTTCTCTTATATCCTGACATTTTTAATGATAATGATATTCAGCTGCGGACATTTGAAGAGGGCAATTATAATGCCCGCAGCTGAATATCCTTTCAATACTTATAATAACTGCGTGCACAAGAAAATTTCTTTGTTGTTTGTAGTCGAATATTGTATCCTTTTGAGAAAAACATGTCTGCTAGCTATAATATCAAGAACAAATCTCTTCATTCTAACAAAAAGAAAAAGAGTTGAGTCATTCTTTCTCAAAAAAATTTTCTAGAAGAGTTGGAAACGAAATATCCGTATTGATTTTTTTTAATGAGAAAATTTTTCCCGAAAATTTGCGATTTGAACAATATGCGCAAGAAATTCTTTGTATCACGTGATTGCAGGTGAAAATGTGGTGCAGGCGAGAACGCTTCAGCGAAACCATCAGAATTTCCAAAAAGTCGCCGCCAATACCTACGACAACGTTAAAAAGCTGTACCAAGTGTATAAAAATGTCACCGAGTCGGGAAGCAGTGAGTTTTTTTTTAAATTTTATCAGTTTTCAAAAAAAAAATCATTCCTAGAAATGTGTGATGTCGAAAAGATGAGGAGCCTTATGACGGATCTTGATCTGAGAATAAAGAAATTCACGAATCGCGTCGAGACCCGCGGCAATTTGCTGAAACTCTCGGTGTTGTTTCACACGCATTATGTGGAATTGACCAATTGGTTTGGCGAAATGAAGCGAAAATTTGAGGACAAAACCATCGATATGGATGTGGAAGCATGCGAAAAGAGCAAAGAGCGTTGGGTACTTGAATCCGATGAAACTGCTCAGGCTTATGCGGTGACGGTTGGCGAGGGAAAAGCCCTCATACAGGAGATGCAGAATGCCGCGCACACATGCGACATCGATTATTCGCAATCCATCAATCATATTCATCGGCTCATTGCTGACATTGGTGAGATTTATCTTGAAATTTTTCCTAATTTCTGAGAATATTGTGTCATTTTCCTCGCAGATGAACGTAATGCGACACTTTCGAACGAATGGGCTCCGCAACGAGTCATTCTTCAAATCGCCCTCAAATTTGCAATCTTTTGCCGCAACAATTGGGATGTTATGCAACAAATCAGGGTAATGAAGCACTTTTTCTTTGTTCTTTTTTTTTTTTAAATCCCAATGACATCGTTTTTTGAAGAGTTGGGAAGAAGATATGCGGGAAATGGTCGAATCCGAAACGTTCTTTGATAAAGCCGACACGGTGTTGCCGTACCACAAAGATAATCAGATTCAAGTTCGGACCGCAATCAATAATATCCGAAAAACTGCGAAAGAATTGAATCAAGCCCTGCATGCGCATGGAATTGCGGATCTCTGTGTTCGCGACGGACGACGAGTCATCGAGTTGATCAAGGATAATGTTCGGATTCTCGACCAGGCGGAGAAGGAAGTGATGAAGTGTGCCGATGAGACATGCCAGAAGATCGAAGCTGCGTGTGAAGTCGTTGCGTGCCGAAATCTCGCCGATGGCATGATATCGATGATTGAGCGCGAGGAGAGGCATCTGGCGAGTTTGGGAGGAATTCCGGCGAATTGCCGAGAAGCCGAAGTTGCGCAAGATGTGCTCAAAGATTTCCAAGGCAAAATTGAGGTGATTCTCGTCGATGCGTTTATTCGAATTCATTGTTTGTTCAGAAACGCCTCAAAGAGCCTTACAATGTGTTCGTGCAAAAATGGCGAGAGCTGATGCAGGAGAATCGAGTTGAACGAGACGTGATCGTAGCGTTCAATGAGCAGATACAATCGAAATGGCGACGTCTGACTGCGCTCTGCGACGAGAGGAACAAGCTGCTCAAGGCTGCCATTGCCTGTTATAAGACATATGAGGAGGGGGTGGTGCCTATTCTTCAGCAGCTCGCGAAAGACTACAGCCAGGTACACGGCGCACACATTCTTCTCACTATTATCATTTCTCTTTTGCCATTTCTAGCCGCAAAAGGATTGGTGTGCGCAATGTCCGTCGACGTCGCATCAAGAAAAGGTCGATTTCATATTGGAGCTTTTGGAGAAACACATGGAATATAAGGACAGGTTTGTGGGAGACGTCGTCGATATATTCAAAACGGTGTTCAGATTCATCAAAGGATGTTGTTATGCGCAGAAAAATGGCGAAATATTCCTACGGTATATACAAAGGACCAATGTGAGATCGCATGAAAGGTGAGAATGCAAACTGGTTTTTTAAACGACAAACTTGGAATCCAAACTGTTTTCTTTACTTTTACTTTTGAAGAGCTCCATATTTGGAAGGCTTCGTGATTTTTTGTAGCTCTTTTTTTCGTGTATTAATTGGAAATTTGTAGACGCCGAATACATGAAGAACGGATTGCCCATATGAAAGAGGATATTCGAGATCGACAATCGAATATTCTCGAACTATGGATGAAGAAGAAGACGCAGCTTGATCAGTATGATTCTAATTCAGACCTGCTTCGTCTCATATTTGTATTTTCAGCTGTCATTCTTATGTACTCCTCGATGCCTCACGGATTCAAATATTCGATTGGCTTAATGGCGAAGGGGAGCAGAAACTTCGCGAGTTTGAGAAACGCGGTCGCAATACGACCGATAAGAATTCCGATGAATTCGGAAGCTTCAAACTGCTTGTCAAAGAGAAGAAGACCAATATCCAAGCATTCTTGATGATGGCTGCTGACATCAAAGACAAGGAGAGTGGAGCTAATCAGCATTCAGATGAGATCGATGCAATTATGAAAGACGTCAAGGAGAAGTTTGAAAAGTTCTCGAAGCGGGTTGCAGCTTGTGAAGTGATATTGCGAGGGGAAAATAGCCAGGTAAGGCGGGCAAAGAACGGCTAAAATTCAAAATATCTCTTAAAATTGAATCTCTTTCCCGTTGTGTCTTACATTAGAACTTCGGCCGAGGTCTTTATAAGTGGGACAATGACATCTCACAAAATTTGAATGCGATCTATATTTTTTGAAATGAATCTTTTCGCGTGAATATTAAAGAATATGCCACATTAGTTTTACTAAAAAATTCTTATTTGAGAGCCAAATATTATTCTTTATTGTTTCTATGATTTCATATTGTATTTTCAGAAGGATGAATTCTCACTTGATCGTCATTCGGACACAAGCATATTTGATGATAAAATGGTGAACGTTCGACGGGAGGAAAATCGAAAAATGCTGTTAGTAATTAGCGTACTCTCCGTCATTTTTAGAAATGATTTATAGAGAACCGATGCGCGAGTTGCTCAAATCCGAAAGAGACTACATCGAAGATTTGGAGCGATGTGTTAAAATGTTGGCTTTCTTTGAAAAAAAAAAAAATTTTTCTTGAATTTATTTACATTTTCAGTTATATTACGGAATATGACAATGCTTTGAAGAATGGTACATTAGCTCAATCGCTTAGAAGTCTTCGAGGCGAGATATTCGGAAATATTGAAAAGATCTACACGTTCCATAATGAGTTTGTCCAAATTTTGTTAGATTATATTGTCTCAAGTTTGTCATTTCAGCAAGCTTTTGCACGAATTGGAAAAGTACGAGACGCAACCGGAGGCGGTCGGCGCTTCTTTCACCGTCTGGATTGATTTGCTCAATGAGCTCTACACAGAATATTGTGTGAACAAAGAGCAAAAGAATTATGTGATTGCCACACCGGATGCCGTCGCCTTCTTTAATGTAACCTGATTCAAAATTCATTCCATTTTTAACAATTAATTTTCAGGGTGTCCGAGAGAAACACAATCTTGAAATCAACAATGATGTTGGTAGTCTGCTCATCAAACCGGTTCAGCGCATCACGCGCTATCGTCTGCTCATGGAGCAACTGCTCAAGAATTGTACGGGTAATTCTGAAGAGCTACGGGTAAGACGGAAACAGTTTTTGACGAATGTGTGAGCTATTGAATTTTAGGAAGCTTACGAGGTTGTCATTAGTGTTCCACGACGGGTTAACGATATTATTCACTACAATTGTTTGGATTTAAAGGATAGTAATGTAAGAATTGTCAGATGGATTGACTTTTTATGGATGTGCGTGGATTCAGGTTGATGTTCTTGGTCCATTTGTGATCCAGGATATGCTGACAGTCTGGGAACCTAGGGCGTATTTCAAAGGTCGCGGCAAAGAGCGTCAAGTTTTTCTCTTCGAATTGGCGATTGTTTTCGCGAAACGTCTAGAAATCTCACCGAAGAATGTTCGCTATGTGATAAAGGGAAAACCGCTTCCGTTGAGTGAAGTCTCCGTAGTTGAGCACGTCGAAGGCGATACCGCACGATTTGGTCTTCGCGTCGGAACTGTCGCTTCGAATGACAATCGAACGGATCTTAAGGCTTCATCGGAGAAGACAAAAGTGATGTGGGTTCGGAAGATTCGAGAACTGACCCAGGGATTGCTTACACTCAGTATGAATTCACCTTGTTTTGCTCAATTTTTAATTGATTGCTTTCTAGATCTTGGTGTGTCATCTGCACTTTCTGTACCATCAACATCTAGCGGTGGACCAAGATCGGTATCAATTCGATCAGGAGCCTCAACATCATCCGGAGATCGATTATCTCAAGATGTAGAGTCGTTGATGCAGCACAGGCATAGTGTGCAGAGTGTTGATAGCGAGGTTAGTCGAGTTTTTTTTTGTCGTTTTCAGAAGCAGGAAAACGCACGCAATTGTGTCTATCAAAAAAATAATCAATCGCGTTCCTACTCGAAAACTAAAAAGGAATAGAAAAAATTCTGAAACTATTCCTATCGTGAAATGAAATTATGTGTTTCGATGTTGAAACACTGATTTTATGCTACTTATAAGATATTCTTTTTTTTTGAAAAAAAAAAAAAACAGATGTACCGATATTTGCGATCGAAACAAATTGGTTTGATTGGAGTATTGCGCAACATCTGGCGAGCTTGTTGCTCGACAGACTTCATCGTTTTTCTTTCTTTTTCTATTAAACATCTGGAAACTTTCTATGCGTCTTTAAATTGTTTCACAAGAATTGGGAATTTAGAACACACAAATCAAAAATGCGAAAATTTTATGGTTTTATTTTCAATTTTATTGCATTGTTTTTATTTGCAATCGCATTTTTTTTCGTTTGTGTATCACAATTCGCACACATGACATACATTGAAATTCACAACATGTATTATGAGATTTGTCCGGAAGAAGAGAAAGCAAAGTTGAACGAGACGAAGAATGCATGGAATTTTGTTGCGGCACCGAGCATGACACCTGTTCGACGTGTCGCCGACCTCCTTCGGGCCCATGACACAGGCCACAGCGAAGAAAAAAAAAAGACGAAAACGAGAGGAGAGATTTGCCGTTTGAAATTGATTGGCAAAACGCCGAATTTGCCATATTTGGATGAATTGATGGGAATTGATTGATGGCGACGGTGTGCTGATGAGATGCTCCGGCTCCCGCTGAGCGCGTGATCCTTTCAGTGTCCTTTCGAAGTTGTTTCGTCTCTTTTTCTCTCTTCTCCAGCTCTCTACTTCTTTGATTTTTCTTCTTCTTCTGATATGAACTGAACTAACTGGCTCATCGCAAATAATCGATAGCTGAGCGGCGGCGGCGGCGGCGCGCTTTGGCTTTCTTCTTCTTCTTCTTCTTCATCGTCGTCATTTTTGTGTGTGTTTTTTTTGCGTTGTTTTGTTTCGCTCTTCTTCGATTTTTTTTTCTTCGAATGAATCAAAAATGGGAATTTAAGGCGCCGCCCATTCCGTTACCGACTTCTGACTGTAACTCATCAACATATTTAAGTTTTTGATTGGTTTCGGTCTTCTGCCTGGAAATGAGACGAGCCTTGCGCTTATTGTGTTATCGAAAGGTTTGTTGAACGCATATTTGGACAATATTAACTAAACAATAATGATGTTGCTGAATAGTTGAGTTAGTCATCGATTTACCATTATTTTTAGACACAAATGAACAGTTACTAACTATTAACAAAGAAAGGAAAATTTTGGAAATTACCGTATGATTTCAATCTAATATTCAAGAAAATACTATTTATGTTTTGATCAAAAGCGATTCTTTTTGTCTTTCGTTTCGATGTGAAAGTTGAGGCAATGAAGGTTTCGCGAAAATGCTGCTCACTAATCATTCCTTTCCTTACAATGAGGTTTTTTGATGCTAACATGCCTCGACATTAGACTAAATTTACCGATTTTCCGTAATACGCATCTTTTTGATTTCGTACGATTTTCGAAGCTGTCGTGTCGTTGAACTGCTAAACTAGCAACCCGCCGATTTTCGTGATTTCCCATCTATGAATGGTGTTGTTTTCTTTTTTCCAATGTCGCCGATAATCCTGTAATTTGTCGGCAGATGCTAGTAATCCGTCAGAACGACGCAATTGCAGCCATTTTGTGTGCTGCCCTTTTACAATTAATTCCTTCCGAGTTCAGCTTTTTTTTTCAAACTCGTTAACATTTTTTTTTTCGAATTTCTTTCGCTTCTCGTTTTCAGAATAATTGAGTGCGGTGATGTGAATGTACGAATGTATATTCATTTTCTCATCATTCAAATGAATATTTCAAATTATTATGTTTTGGTTTTGCGCTGCCGTCGAAACACAAAAGATTTGATATGTTTCATTTGTGTTTTTCAATTTTCGTACCAAGAATGCCGTCATTTGAGTAAAAATTGAATAATATTTTTTTTTCGAAAAAAAATATGTGCAGGTGTTTAAAGTTGTCAAAGCGTCATAACTGACAAAACTTCTGCGTGGGTCGATGTGTTTTTCGTTGATTTGAATTCCAACGACCTACTCGAATTTCTGAAATTCCTAGTTGCCATCGAAAAATAAAATTTTCCCACACACTCATTTATAATAAACTGAAAACAGGATTTCAGTATCAGCAATTTTTGATGTTCTCGAATATTAAATTTCCGCCTATTAACCTTGTTGATTCATTAATTGATGATCATTCTGAATTCTGTGAACCCAATTCAAGTGAAATTTTCGACCAATTTTCCAACATTTGCCCTTATAATTATCATATCCGCCGAAAATCATTTGTTAATACCGGAGAAATTCACGTGTGGTTTCACGTTCAGTCGACAATTGCCGGTTGAGAGCCGTGGCAGCTGAAAATAAGATTTGGTGTGGTGGGTCGGCTCTCGCCCACAACACACACAAGCAGTTCAATTAATTTTGAATTAAGTGCGCGGTGTGGTGTTTCTTGTGTTTTGTTTTGTTTTTTTTTCGGTCGAGCCGAGTGTTACACACTCATATGCTACACGCTTCACCAATCCAGTCATTTGATTTTTTTCTACCCCGTTGTTCTGCTTCTTCTTCTTCCTCTTCTTCGTTGTCGCCTTCTTCGGCTACTTGGTGTCGCACGTCATTCCTTATAGAGTGCTCCGCCCATTTGTTGGCCGCTCGACACCCCGTATATGGAATGCGGGGTGCCATGGATGGGACGGAATCGATGTCGACGAACGAAAATTGGCTGCAATCGGCTGGTGCTGAGCGAGCATCGAAATCGCGCTGCCTCGCTAGTTTCGTGTTGTCTCTGACTCGAGTTCGCCTCAATTCAGATCGATTCAAACGCGATAAACCGTCGTGTCGTAGCGTTTTGGCTCGTTTGTTGAAATATGAGACGTGTCTCGTTTGTGGTCTATTTGAGTTTTCACCCAACACCCACCAAAACCCCCCGCTAGTTGTTGTCTAGCTATTTTATTATTAGATTCAACATTGCATGATCCTCATTTATTCAAATTTTGCTATTTTTATTTTCTTTTTAATTGAGCATGTCGCCCATAGCTGGCCTCGTTGCTCTTTTTCATAAAGCTCGCATTTTTCAAAGCCTGATAATTCGATTTCCATTTAAACGAGGAGTTGGAAGAATTCGATGAATGATGCTAATTATGCCAATTGGTGTAGTTTGTGAGTTTGCTATTTGCCATCCTTCATCTAGAAATCATTCTGAGGAAAAATGAAAATTGGTATAAGCCGGCTGGAGAAGACGAATCTCATTCGCTCATTTTTATGTGCTTGTTGAGGTTTCTTCAATATTGTCTCGTTTTCGTGCTTCTCCTCCGACCACGATAAGAAGTATCTTGATTTAAGATGTCACATTTGCTTCCTCGGCTCCGCTCGGCCTCATTTCCCTGTTCATTCGTTCATTTTTTTTTTATTTTCCAATCCTCCAAATTGCATTTATTTATGTGCAATATTTGAGTTTGTTATGCACAAAAGGTTGGCTCACCTTTATATTTTAAATAGACGCAATTTGCGTCGGTTTTGTGCCCCAATTGCACATATGATTTTCGCTTCTTTTTTTCCCACGTGTTTATATGAATTTCGATACATATTTGTCTGTGTGTGTGTATTTTTCTTCTTCCTCTTTTTTTCTTCTTCTAATACCGCGGTCATCGTTCGTTGTTGGATGGCAGTGAAGTCAAAAGACAAATAAAAATGACACATCGTGTGGAAATGCTCGACTGTTCAGTTTCCGTATTCTTTCATTTTTGTCCAAATTGCTTCTCCTTCGTCTTCGCCTTCTTCTTCTTCTTCTTCTTCCACCAGTCGTTTTACCTTTCTGTTCATTTTTATTCAGTGGTCCCGATGCTGACATATTCAAAATCTTGGCGATCGATTCGCTCGCGCACTGGTAGTCTGTACGCGAGGGCTCGAAATCGGTTGACGAGCTCATTTCGTGGTGGAACGATGCCGGAAAAGGCGACCGGAAAGGAGGAGGTGCACACGCGGCATGATTATGACGCGGTAGATGAATTCGGGCGAAGCGCGATTAAATTTAGCTGGTTCACGGTTTTCGCAGACAGATGGAAAACAATGAACAGGGATTTCGGTTTTTAAAAATCCGCTAAACGACAATTTTTCCATTTTCCGGAGAAATTTAACATAAAAATAGTGGCAACTTGTTATACAATGAAATTTGATACATTTTTTGCCATAGTAGAACAAATAGAGCGAGAGGAACACGATTGTTTTTGATTGACACGAACATTTATCCAAAATTCCCAATGGGTGTTTGGGCGCGTGCATTCTGTAACTGATCACTCATATTCCTCGCTTTTTTTTGCAGCAATCGTCAGAAGTTTGGGTGGTTGCTTCCGATTTTGATGGAACGGCGAATGGACACTTGAAAGTGAGCAAAGGAGACCGAGTCGAGGTTTGTGACGAACAATGAATTTGGCAATCAATTGCCAGCGCATTTTATTTAACATTGAAAGAAAATGGCGAAAAAAAGTGTCCGTTTTGTTGAAATCGAATTGAAAAGTTGTCAAAAACACGCATTCCTCTTCACAAAAGGAATTTGGTGTTGGGTGTTTGAACTTGATTCGAAAAATGTTTTCTATTTTTGGGACGGTTTTTGACGAAATTGTAAATTTGCCATGATGGTTATCAATTCGCAATAACCTATTCACCATTCAACCGATTTTTTTTATTCGCTAAAAATATGTATATGGAAAAACAGGGATTCTTGAATTTTTCTAGTGAAAAAAATATGGTTGCGGAATTTGAAAAATTTGAATTGCTCAGACTTCTTTTTTAGTGACTCGATCAAACCAAATGGACCATTTGAACGTTTTTTAACAGTCTGATTAAAAAAATGTAATTTTATATAATTATGGTTAGAAAACTCAACTTCTAACCAGTGTCTTTCTATACGTCCTCATCCCCCCCCTAAAAAAAGACCCTTAAAAACAGCTCTCTGAGTTTCGTCCAGGACAACGGTATATTTTCTATCACAATTTTCTTTAATTCAATCATAGTGTAATAAACTGTAATTAATTTGGTGTTTATGTAAAATCCGGGGATTTTTTTTGGATTTTGAGGCATATATCGTAACAATCGAGAAACGAATTTCAGATAGTCGAAGATCAAGCAACCGACTGTGCCGATTACGTGCAAGTTGTTCTATGCGACAATCCGTCGAAACACGGACTCGTGCCGGCTTCGATCATCATTCCACGTTAGTTGATTTTCTCAAATGCATGCAAAAAGCGAACAATTCATGTGAAATATTTGTCATAAATTGTAACCCTCAATTTAACGAAAAAAAACGAGAGAAGCAGATAATTGAAGACGTTTAATGGATGCCGGCTCGATTCGACTGCATTCGGATATTTAGCAGCTTATTTCGAATCATTTGTGCAAACATTAGACACATGCACACACACACACATATGCACAAATCGACGTCTTCATTTTGGCTCTTGGACGTTTTCGTCGTGCTCTCCGTTTTCATTTTCCTTATTTGTCTTCCAAGTATTTGCCTTTCGTTTTTCATTCCATTCGCCTCCTTCCTCCCACATTTTTTTTTTGGTTAGTAATTTGGCCAATTGGCATTTTGATAGAATCGCCTCTCATTTATTTTTGGAGGCTGCACGAAATATGGCCCACTCAATTCGTCTTCATTCCGGTTCGCCAAAATAATAGAAATTGTTCTCCGTAAAAATTTTCTGCATTAACGCCTTACTAGGATTTTTTTGAATTGATGGAAATCATATTTTTGAAATTATAGTCTCTTTCTGAAAAAATAAATGTCAGAGAGTCGATCGCCACAAAATCCAACTCATTTTTTGATAATTTAATCGTTTTTTTTTTCTTTTTTCTTTAATTTTGTTATAATATTGGGTTTTTAAAAATTTTCGTCGAATCTTCTTGATTTTCAAACATTCAGAGTTGGTAGCTTCGAAGACTTTTCCATACCGTAATTGAAGATGCGTGTAATTTTTTGAGCTGGGTCTCATTTCGATTCGTTAGTTCTCCGAATAAGACGTTCTATGCAATTGTTCGTTACGATGTTTGCTAGCTTTTCTTATTCTGCATTTTGACGTCCCAAATTTGAATATTGACGAGCTGAATGCAAATTCTTCATCTACTACTCTCTTAAATCGAGATATTTGTGCTGGAATTTTAAGAAACGCATTCTTCATACTAATTTTGGTTCAACAAATGATGGTAACTGTAGAAAAGTGCAAAACGCCGAATGCCCTTGTTCTCGTTCGTCTCTTTATTTAATTTTGTCCATGAGCTTCATTTTGGCGGCCCACCCATTCGTCCTTCCCACATCCACCCTTCATTACTAATTCCGTTTTAAATGTACACTTTTTTGTGAATGGAGTGCTACTTTCCGCATGCTGTTGCTGCTCATGCTGCTCGTTGAGTCGAAAGTTCTTACTCCATCCGCCAACTACTTCTTCCCCTTTTTTCTTTTTTGCCGATGAAGTCGATTATAATGGGCGTGCACATCTGGTTGGCGGTTGTGTTTAATGTGTGTGTGTGTGTGTGTGTGAGTTTGTGCACCATATTGCACAACGTGCTCTTCGTTGCTTGTAGTCGTTTCGATGGAAATGATGAGACAATTTCTATTGGTGTTTTCTTAATTCTTCAGCGGCTCGCCATCGCTTCGATTCTTAATTGCCTCTTAAGGCTGTCCGCCTTCATTTCGTATTTTTTTTTGTCCTAGACGTGACGTATCCAATTTTTAAAAAATAATGATGAGGGTCATTTCGAGTGAACATCACTCTTCATGAGACTATTTGGTCAAGCGGAAAATATTTGAGTGTGCATCGCCATCATATATTATCTCTTTTTTTTTTTCAAATTTCTGGAAACGCTTCTTTATTTGTAGGAAATTAATAATAAGGAGCAACTTTTTAACGATTTATCGATATTTTCCAAAAAAAATATATCAGGCCGCGATTTTTCGATATTTTTAACATGCTGTCGTATGCCAAATAAGAAATTGGCGATAATTTTATTTTCTGGCCGAAGAATGCCATCAAATTAATGAAAATTGTATGGTGCGAGAGCTTCATCGGGTCTCCCAAACTCATAAATCTTCCCGCGCCATCACACATCTTGTTCATTTCTTGTTGCCGACTATCCATTTCTTAACCAAATATGGAGAACTTGTTTTTTTTTTCTGAACATTATTCTAGCTCGAAATTTTCTATTCACAATTTTTTTGCTGAAATTTACAACAATATATTTATTTTTCTTTTCGTTGCAACAAAGAGACGAATTCCCGCGGAACGTTTGATTCTGGGAAATTTCACCGATTATCTCGGTCTCATTTCTCTCTCTCTCTTTCTCGATATCCCTTATGATTGAAACTCTGCTCAAACACTTTTTTCATGGGTCTTCAAAAAAAATTAAAAGTGAAGTTATTGTCCCTTTAACATCTCGTGATGTTTTCAATTATTGATCTAATTCGTAAAAGTCGAACCTTTTTTATTTTTTAGATTGGAACTTGACCTGGTAAATGTCCGCAGATGGATTTTGAATAAAGCGTAAACAAATCCTCTTCTCAATATTGTATTGCATTATGCTTTTGGTTGATCCGCGAGACTTCTGAGCAATTTTGCTAAAATTTATCATAATAGATTATAAATATTGATAATTTTTCCGAAATCAGCTATCAGACATGACTCAATTAATTGAATTTGTCGGTCTATTGCTATTCGCTGACATTTATTCCAAAAATTGTTAAGTAAATTGAGAGAAAGTCATATTTAAAAACTATTCTATCGTTAAAAAAACTAGAAATTCGAAATTTGTCATTTTAAGAACATCTCGTGACTTTTGAGAGCTGTCGGAGCATTATTATAAATTATTAAAGAATCGAGTCATGAGCTTTGAAGGATCAAAATCCTCTCTTGAACGAGTGATGACAACGCCGAAGTTGTCAATATTTTTGTTTTTGGTTCTGTCTTCGCCCAAGTGCGGAATAATGATGAATGACGGCGAATCGTTTCACTATTCTCCTTCTACTCCTCCCTTTTTTGAAGTAATTCAATTTTTTCAAGACATTTCCTTTTTGCCGCATGCTGCGTTTCTTTTTTTTATGTTTCATAAGAAACTTTGATCGGAGTTTCTCCATAATTGGTGTTGAACGGAATTCAGCGCACTAGTCAGCCGTTTTTTTTTTCGCACTAGCCAGCCGTTTTTTTTTCTCTCAATTTATTATTATTTCCACACTGATTGAGCCTTGCTTCTACTCGATATTGGTAAACAATCTTCCACCAAATAATTTGCTTGATTAGATTTTTTTGTTCGTGTATTCATACGATGTATTATTTCGCAATGCGCTCGTAGACGTGAGTTCTACGCAGATTTATGCCATCCAATGAAACCCTTCGAATTTTAGGTTACTTATAATTTATACCTGAATTTGAATTTAAATAACGAAAAAAAAATAATTGAAATTCCAATTAAAAAAATAAATAGTATATATACGGGAAACTTAATTTCTAAAATTTTGCTTTTACCATTTTTTTTAAAGGCACAATACGAAAATTGGAAAATTTCCAATCAGTTTAGTTTTTTGTGGGTCTCATTGGTTACGTTAAAATTTTCCCAAAAGTAAAATTTTTATATTTACCAGAAAACGGAAATTCAAAAATTGTTACTGTAATTGGCGTTGTTTTGGTGTGAGACCCCGACCTTCAAAGGAATCATTGATTTGTGTGTCGAGATTCTAGGATTTAAACGTTTTTCTAGTTTGCTCAAATCAATTTCTATTCACCTCATTCTACAACACATTTTTTTGTTGCTAAAGTCCATCGATTGATTTATCTCATAATTGTTGACTATAAAGCCGTCGTTTCTCTCGTGCCGTCGTCGCTCGCCTCGAATTGTTTGTAGAGAATCGCTCGAGACCTGTGATAACTCGCAAGTCTCAATTTGTGTTGTGTTGATGCCTGACGATTCTCGATGGCGATGATGCCTTCCTACCTATCTGAACTGATTGGTAATGGCGAAATCGGTGCGCCGCCGGGGGAAAATGGCGCTCGCGCGCGCTAGAGCAAATACCAGGCGCTCAGAGCAAAAGATTCACGTGCTTCTCTCGAACACATACACACATTTATATATATATATATATTTATATATATATATATATATATAGAGACACACGCGCGCACGCGAGCACATATTGAAACGGCAGAGCACCAGCACATAGAATCCACTCGGTTGTCTCGTTCTCGTATGGTATTTTTTTTATTCGCTCCCTTCCCGTTCTGAGCGCCGCGCAACAAAAAATGAGAGAGAAGAGTATCACCACGGGATCGGTGTGCGATTTTCGCCTCTTCATACGTTTTTTTTGAGCTATCTGGTAGATGCTGCTCCCGTCTGCTCCAGCTCCCTATCATCGAGCATCGGCTGCATGATGATCATCATTTGTGTTTGCCTATTGATCCGACGATATCCACGTGCCCATTTTTCGGCATTTCGAATTTTTTTTTCGAGAGACCGCCCGTCCCGATCACACGTCATTTTTATTGTGCTAATCGATAATGTCATGCGCCTTTAATTCGGACCATTTTGGCTACTGCATTTTTATTGGTGCCGATTCCCACATTAGATCGTTACGAGACCGACACGAGGTGCGCGATCTCCAACAAATACCTCTTGACTACCGTAATCCGAAATGAATAATCAAACCGGAAAGATTTGACGGCCTACATGCATACACATGTTTAACTAATCGCGTCGAGATTTTGCCCTTTAAATTTTTTCTAAGAAATCAGAAAAATTTAAAATGAATAACTCGGCAATTTCCGGAGGAAAAGAGCATGGCGACATTTGAAGTTTCGTCTTATTCTTCTCTCCATCAGCGGAATTATGCAAATTGTGAGAAAAAAAAAACGAAAGAAAATGGTGGGGTTGTGCTGGGCTGGTTGGTAGCGAAAAATTCCAATTATCTTAATAACCTTTTTTCTTATTTTTCTGCCCACTAGCTCTTCGTATTTGCATGCGGTATTCTTTTTGCGCTTTCAATTTTTAGAGTTTTTTTTTAATTAGGCGAATTTTATTTACTCTATGCCACCCATTTCATTCAATTCGTCTCGTTTTGTACTGAAATTCAATTTTCCCATTTCTTTAATTCATTCGACGCACGAATGGAGTGGATTACTATGACATTTTAATGATGCGGACGTTTTACGGGTTTCGCCTTGAATGGATATTCTCATCGGATACTGTAATTGTAAGGAAATTCGAGCGTCGTGACCTCACACGCGCTACAAGACCAATTATTTTTTTCGATAATAAATGAGCCTTTCGGATTACTGTAGTCCCCTATTCATTCGATGCTCTATTCATCTCTTCTTCGTTTAACTCCTTTCTATCATTGACCGCCTATCATTGTTTAGTCGAGCTCATCTTCGCGACTCATCACATACATATCAAGAAGCTCGGAAACTCGACGAAACTTCAACAAACTCGAAAATGCGTCGATCGCAGACCGTTGAGAGTGGCGAACGCAATGATGATGATTCGACGTCGAAAAAGTGCAGCTCGCCGAGCACTAAAAAAGAGCGATGGTCGTTCGCGATCAAGCGGCGATGGTTCTCGTCGTCGACGTCGCGACAGAGTCATGATCATCATGATGTCGCGATTGTGGTACCGCAGAAGACGACTTTGGGTGGATCGACGAGCGGAGGAGCAGGTTTTTGAATTGAGGGTTCCATTATGACAAATAGTTTCTAATTTTTATTAAAAAAAAAAAAGAACAACAGAAACGGAAAAAACATGATCTCTTTGTGTCGTTAAAAAAAAGATTCAAATCGATCCATTACTGTAATTTCTAGCAAAAGTTTTTATGTTTCAGCTGAATCCGGCTCCGTTCCCGACAGACCAGATGAATCGAGTGGATCAGCGGTCTCAAAACGAAAATCGTTACGGTACGTGATTTTTTAGCAACACCTTGATTTTTATCATTTCGTTTCGTTCAATGCATTTTATAAAATAACTTGTCTTTCGATTGTCGTGTGTTGACCGACGCTGTCGCAAAAATAACGCGCATATGTCAACTTGGCATTCTTTATTTTTTCCCGTTCTCTATTAGTTTTTTTTTTTTTCAAATTTTCATCTTATTATTGATCCCTACAACCTTTTTCTACGGGCATCCGCTGTTCTTTGTGTTTTCGAAAAAGTGTTCTTGAATATTTCGAAACGCAACCGGTTGGTCAAGTACTTTCCGTATTTGGATCGTTTACAGTCCGAATGGTTCAAGAGATTCGCATTATTCGCTAAAGTTCTCTTTTTTCGTTTTCAACGAACTGTTGCATTAAACAAACATTGAGGAAATAATCGGTTTGTTGCAACTTTTTCCATTCCATAGAAGTTGAGAATTCGTTGAGATTGAGCTTCACCATAGAAATCGTCGTGAAAACCGGTGGATATGATACCAGTTTGATCGTCGTTTTTACACTAGGAATGAGTCATGCATTTCGCATGAGACATTTTATTATATCTTTTATTATTATGATTCGGTATTCTGTATTCTCGTTTTTTGGCCCGTCGTCGGCTTCTGTGTGTGGCTCTCTCCGAATGTTTATTGTATTAGTTGAGGTGCGACGGAACGAAATGGAATTTATTCTGTTTGTGTGTGTGTGTGTTTTGTTTTGTTTTTTTTTTCCATTTCGCTGTTTTTGGTGCTCTGGCGGTTGGCAACATTTGCCCATATTCGGAAGGACACCGTCGCCCAACGAATAAGACGAACAAGAAGAAGGCGACTGACACTTGAAACGAGTTTTTTTTGGCTGCAACATTGTTTCGAATCGTCTACTTCTCATCGCCCTCTTGCGCACTATTCGCACACCCGTCACGATTTTCGCCTTTTCGTCGTCTTCTGATTGGGTTCGATTCGACCCAACTGTTTACTTTTTTTGCTATTATTGTTATTCCTGGTTGGTTAGTCCGCATTATTTCGGTCGAGGAAGCTGATGGAATGCCGTGCACAAATCTGATGCCCAACTTGAAGGCGAAAGTCAGGTAAAAATTATGCTCATTTTGATCCTTATTTGGATTAGACCTTGTTTTCATCCGATTCCTCACGGATTATTCTAGAATCTGACGTGCGAATTGTGTCACTGGTTTTTTTGTGTTGTTGCTCTAACTACCGTACCTTGGAATAATTTTTAAAGCGAATTTCGAAATATCCGGAATAGTCGGAAAATCGAATTCTCGTGTTCACACCCAGGTCTCATAGCGAATATGGTTCTTCTGCGATTTTCTTATTTCTAAAGTCGATTTTTTTATTATTATTTGAAATTTGAGACTTGATTGGAATCGTCTTTCGTTTTTGATGTTGCCGCAAAGAAATTGCTGGAATTGATTTTTTTCTAATGAAGTTCTTCTTCTCCATCATTCCTTCTTCTTCTTTTTCGTCTTCTTCGACTTCTTCTTTAATCAAATAAATGGGATTTTCGAAAAGACGAAATATATCAACCGTGGCTCTTTCAACGAATTCGCAAATTTTTTGGAACACTCCATTTCCGGAAAATGAGAAATTTTATTGGCTCCGCCCGCTTCTCGACGAAACTTTCACATCAGCTATTTTAAAAGATGAATCATTCCGAATTATTCAAATGCGGCGAATTTCCGTCTTAAGTGTATTCGCGCATTTTTTTTTCCACCCGTTATTCATCGGAGTGTTTCTCGAAATTTTTCCAGCAGCCACATGACGAATTATGTTATTGGTGGGTGGAGGGGGCAATTTGATTATTTACCAGGCCCGGAGGCCTCCCGATTCGAATCATCATCATCATTTGTTTCATTTTTGCGCATCGTCGTTGTTTCCATTTTATTTTATTTGTTCAATCCATTCTCTCGCCGCCTTCCTCGTTTTCGTCTTCATTTCAATTTAGTTCAATTAAAACTTTTTATTGATTTTTTTTCGAGTCATTTTAGAATTGCCAAATTTCGTTCGTTTTTTCTTGCTCAAAATTCCTCACCGGTTTTTCGATCGTCTTTTAAGTCAAAATATATGGTGTCAATGATTTTTTGGAAACATAATTCAAGTATCTTATAATATGAAAATCGAATTTGCTTGGAATTCATGAATGCCATCTTGACCCGACTGATTCGTGTTTTCCACTTTTGGTAACTAAATGAGATGGAGCACGCCGAATGCAGCCAAGTGGAAACGTTGGTCTTCTCACCTCGATTTCCGCTTGATGCTTTGAAAAATAGAAGAAGCAGAAGCAGCGTATAGGAATGTATACATGGTTGCTCTCATTCATTTGCATCCTTTCGTCATTTTCTCTTCTTTTCTTCGTTTTTTTTTCAAAACCAACCAATTTTGGCTCGAGGAGCTCCCTTAATGAAGTGCTGCTGCTGTCGGTGGTAGTGATGGTGCTTCTTTTGTTTTTTTTTCTCTTCGAAACCTCTCTCACAAACGAATTCGAAACTTTTGGGGCTCTACTGGAACGAATTTGTCTTCATTTTGTGGTGCCCACACCCACCGACCGATATGTCTTTCCGAAGGCGTTCATTAGTGACGTGATTGTTTCGCAGAAGCCTCAAGCTCATCATCAGAGACGAGCTAGACGAGCGTTTTGTGCATTCTTCTCACTCGCTGATTCTAAAAGGTTTTTAATCGAGTTTTCTTCGTCGCCGCGCGTTATTTTTTTTTTTTGTGCTATCGTCACTTTCTTCGTTTAATTGGTGCTGTTTGCGTCCTGCTTAGACCCCCCCCCGTCGAACAAAAAAAAAACAGCGCGAGCCGTTCCGAAACTTTGCATAAACACACGCGCATTTTTATATGTCGAGAAATGTTGTAAATCACCCGCGTGCCGCTCATCCTCTCTTCGGGGTTTTTCGGTTTTTATGTCTCCATTTTTGTGTCTCCTGGGGACCGGCCGTTCTCTTCGCCTGTTTTTAGGTCGTCCGTACTTTTCTTTTTTTTTTTCCTACGAAGCTCCCTTGAACATCACACTGATTACATGATTTACAGTAATCTAAATAGTCGATTTCCTTTAAAGTTAGTAAATGTGTGTAATTTTGCGTGCGTGCAGTTGCGGACAATCGTTGTTTCGTTGGTCCGCGCTTGTATCAAATTACAATAATAGTGTATCGTCGAGGAACAAACAACTTCCGGGATATGAAAATTTCAAATGATTTTCGAAGCGACTAATAGAAATTGAAAATTACCGTGTTTGAACTAATTAACGATCACCTAATTTTTGGGAAATGTTCAATTATGTTGATTTGTGTAGCGAAATTTAAATTTAAAGGACCATTTCGAAGAACTGCACATTTTTTGCGTTGTGTTTTATTTGTGGGACCCATAAAAAAAGATGCATCGCGAAACCTGTCAAATACATCATATAAATATATTTTTGTGTGTGTGTGCCGCCTATTTCATTTTCGCTTCTCCATCCATTCATCCATCCATCCATCCATCCATGCAGTCAACCAGCAAGCTCGCCGAGCTGCTGGTGTGCATGTGTGTGTTTCTGCAGTGGTTTTTTTCTCGTTTCTTTTCTTTTTGATTTATGGCAATCGGTTTGAGCCTTCGGAATCGGCTCCGTATCGCCCGGTAGCCAGCCCACTCCACACCCCCCCCCTCCTCCCGATTGGTTTCGGAATTTTTCTAATTAGCTGGCTGGCTTATCGAGACTCCGAATCAAGTCGTTTTCTTCTTCTTCATTCTTTTCGTTTTCGATTCGATGCTTTTGCTCCTTTTCTTCTTCTACTACTACTTCTTTTTTTTATTCGTTTGGTTGGTTGGTTGGTTGGCTGGTTCAATTCGATTTCATTTTCTCTTTCTTCGTTCGTTGCAGCTTCTTCTGCCAAGTGGAGCAAGTTTCGATGCTTCTTCTTCTTCTTCTTCGCCGACGTCTTCATCGCATTCTCATCCTCCCCTCCTACATCTTATTCGCGTTTTTTTTTCAGTGCACTTATGAATATTTTACGCCCTCAAGCGTTTCGAGACTCTCCTTCGCTCAACTAGTGGGCTCGTCCGGCTGTCTTCCAGTGTTTTTTAGTGTATTTTAATTGGATTAAATTTGTTTGGCCGAAGGAGAGACTCTTCTCTGCTACTTCTTCTTCGTCTTCTACTCCTTCTTCGTCATCTCCTCCATTCGCCCGCCTCTCTCCGGTTTTTGCAAGTTTTATGAGGTCATCAAATATGGTAGTTTTCGATGGATGCTCGAAGAGCAACGGCCATTTCGCGCGAGCCTCTTCAGAATTTATGAGCAATATTTCATTATTTGCATTTAAACTAATGCGTTTTTTTTTTGAAGTTGTTTCCTTTTTTGAAATCCTCAATTTTCGTCGAATTTTACGCGCATAAAAACGCCGTTGTTTTTATGATGATTTTTACGAGACATTATTTTCATTGAAACCACCGTAATCCGGACCCAGGGGATGCGCGATTTGCTTGTTTTGTCCGTCCCGCTGCTGCGGCGATTATCTTCGAAAAAAAAAGGAGGAGAAAAGGAAAGTGCTTTTTTGGTTTGAGTCAGATAATCCCTGCCCGCCCCTGCCATATATATATATTTATTTTTTGAGCACAAAATCGGTTTCCTTTTCGGATATTTTTTGTCAACTCTACTCTGACATCTCGTTGACGCACAAAATTGATTCGAATTATATGAATAATAATTTATATGCACGTCGGCGCTGCTGCTGCTGCTTCTGCTGCGCGCCGCCGAGCCCAATCAATCGCGCTTAATGTTGTGGACTTTTATCGGCATTCGATGAAGGTGTCGAATTCGTTATTTATTTCTTGCCGCGTCCTCGCCGATTCGAATAATTCATCACCTCCTCCCTCCTTATTTTTTTTTCTATTGCTTCTGGTTCTTCCCTTTTGTGATTTTGCAATGGAATTCGTCCATGTGTGCTCGAATTCCGTTTTTTGTTTTGTTCGAGGCGATTTTTTCTTCTCTTCTGTCTGCCTCTTGTGTGTGTCTGTTTTTTTTTTCATCGTCAAATGATGAATTCCTTCTTTTCTTGAATCTTTGTGATGTCCACACATCGAAATTCGTCATTTTTTTTTGCTTGTCTCAATGAAACATGGTTTGGCTTTGCGGAACTTCGTCTCCTTTAATTGGCCTTTTTTTGTGCGCTGGTCACCCACACAAAAGTTTCGATGCCCCCAAATTTTTTGCAGGCAATCTGCGTTGTGCGCCACACTCCACGACCTATTGCACAACGTTTTCATTTTTTTTGCTCTTTCTTTTCACTTGATTTTTCGAGCTCAAAAATAATATTCATGCTAGTTTCTGCAGCGTTGCGCAGCCGACATCCAAATTAAATTTGAATGAGAAAAACGAATGAAAAATTCGATTAGCTAGAGATATCGGTACATGGTAGTTAGCTAGTTATATTTTTAGATATTGGAATTTATATTTATCGCGTCTTCTTTCCTCGAGGGCTTAATTTTCTTGTCTCATCATCATCATCATCATCATTCGTTTCCTTTTTTGCTATTCGTTCGAAGCTTGGTTTTCAATTTCGAAACGAGGCTGCTCTCGTGCTGCGCTTCTGCTCATGGCTTCGACGACGGGACCTCGAAAATACCTAGACGGTTCGAATGTCTGCGTGTCGTTGAAGCGACGAGCCCAGCGGCAGTCATCCCGTCCCGTCCCCGTAGTTGTCGGACCCAACCGCACACACATACACACACACACACACACTTCTCATCTTATTCGCCTCCTCTTTGTCGTCGCTCGAAGCGGTCGGTCCCGTTTATTTTTCCTCGTCTTTTTCGTGTTTTTTTTTTTTGCGCTCCCCGTTTGCCTCAGTGGAGCTCGTCGCTTTTTGGCTCATACACATACATACATACACATACACATACACATATACACAGATAAACGGCAGCATAGGCACAATGGAAGCATAATGGAACGGCTGTGGATATCATAGGAATCTTATATGCAAGTTATATGGAAGCATAATGGAAGCATTTTTTTGCGGAACCGCGTGTTTCGTATATGGAATGAGCCGTATGCCTTCCATATGGGCAAATAAGAAAACAATTTGATTGCTGTATTCAAAATTTATTTCATATTAACACATTTATTTAATTTAAAATAAAAAAAAACAACAATGAAATGAATTTCAATTAAGATATAATCAAACCATTAGTTACTGGCAACTGCCGAACTATTCGAATCATTGTCAGTACTGACATCGAGCGGGACGCTGTAATAAGTAGAATTCATATCGTTCACACTTGGTTAAAAAGCCGTGTTATGATATTTTTAAAAACAACAACTATTGCTAAGAAATTAGGCAAAAGTCCTAATGCACATTTAACCTATCCTTTTTTCGCAAATATACGCTTGTAGAAAGAAACCGTTATCGAATTTTTACCTTTTCTCCACTTTTCCTAGTCGCTACACTTCGATTATAATGGGCCTATTAATTTGAAAAACTTGTAAACCATTGTTACGTAAACTAAATTTTTCGAGAAAATACAATCAGTTTTTTTTTACATCAATAATTTTCTTAAAAATAAAAATAATTTATTTTTATTGCATTTTTGGAAACCCTTTAGTGCACAAAATAAAAAGTGAATTGGCGGAAGAAAGAACAACTCCAAAATTTGAAGCAAAAAGGCATTTTGGTTAAAATTTCAAAGACATATGAATACTCACATCTGAGGGTTGCTGGTAGAATCAAGCAGCTTCCTTAATTGCGCCGCGAGCGCTTCCGGCGCTACACCAAATTTCCTTTAAAGTCGTTGGCGCATTCTATCGCTTAATCAAATAAATAAATTAATAGTCATAGCTCAAAATCTTACAGAAGATTATCCATGACTTCTCGAACCATGCGTAATGCTTTCGCTTTGAAGTCATTTGTCGGTTGTTGCCCAAAGCCATGGATAAGAACATCTGTAATATAGATATTTGCAATAAAGTATAGGATCTTTATATAGTCGGCGTCTGGCGACTTCTGTACTAGAGCCCCACTTAAAAAGATAAATGCCACTGAATGATATTGGTACGAAGGCTGTACGGCAATCGGAAATTTCGGCGATTCGGCTAATGGCAAATTACCGATCGAAATTTTCTTCGGCAATTTGAAAAACCGGCAATTTCGGCAATCGGCAATTCCATTGCCGCACAGCCCTGATTGGAACCAAATAATCAACAAGCTTTAAACTTAGGAAGTACTTTATAAAGACTTCATTGCGCATATTTTTCTAATTGAAACCATTTCTGGAGTCGAACAGGCCAATTTTTGATGATAACAACTTACAAATTGCGCGTACGAAGGTTTAGGAATTAGCGTTGATTTTGTTGTTTGTGAGGACTGTGGAGAAAAATTTTTTTGCTGAGTTGGCGAGTAAATTGGACTATCTGGATCTGAAGTGTCGAGCGAATTTGGTTCCATGTTAGGGACTTCTGGTTCTTTGTTATTGACTTCTAGAGCAGTTTCAGTTATATCTGACAACACTCTCGATCTTGTCTTCATCTGTAAAAAATTTCAAAACATTATGTTTTATTAAAAGAAAAAAGCGAGCGATAATAAAAAATATGTTAAAGTAAATAAAAATAAAACGGATTCGATGAGAAATTAAACACAATTCGATTGAGAAAATATTTAAATTCGATTTTAAAAGTGTCGGAAACGATTTGAAAACATCGTATCGATTTTAAAATTTTCGAATGATGATAAACATGAAAATGATAAACATGAAAATTTTTCCTTTATTTTTTAAAAACATTTTTCCTTTAATTTTGAAAAAAATTCTTTAATTTTTGACAAAAAAAAAAAACACAAAAAATCTTGAAAATTCATTGAGAAAAAGCAAAAGGACAAAAATTTTGAAAACGAATTTCGAAAATGTGAGGCGTGGCCGCATTGTGCAAAGCGGCGCACGGTTTTGCAATGCTGCGGCACGCCTCTTCTACGCGCGTCTGCTACCAGTTTGGAGCAAATTGTGAGTAGTTTGCGATGCCAATTTCGGAAAAACCGGCAAAAATATATTAATACGACTAAATTGTAGTTGGCAATCTTTAAACAAAGTAAGGAACAGTTGACTGAATTAACATAAATCTGAGTAGCATAAGTCATTAAATGGTAGAAGCTAAATTTCGCAAACACCGGAAGCATATTCATCCCGTTTTCATTCCATCCATATTCGTCCCATATTTCTTCCACAGCCACTAAGAATTACATTATGCTTCCTATATGGAAGCATTATGCTTCCGTTCCACAGATTTCCCACAATACTTCCATTATGCTTGCGTCGCGCTTAATCAGTGTACGCGTATTCACGTATATGGGGCGCGATATATAGAGAAGTGAGGCGGCGAGCTCGTCCAGCTCCCGGTCGGCCGGGGCGGCCGAATGCCGCAGCAGCCGCGGCAGCACACTTGGTTTGCCGCGACAAAGCGGTGTGTGGGGCCGACGGGCGGACGGGCAGGCCGGCGGGCGGTGCGAGAAGCAGAAGCACAAAGTTTTTTCCTGGGGGGTTCTTTTTTTTTTCGAATTTTTTTTGCCTCACCGTCTCGACGCCGTTTTCCTGCTTGTTGTTGTTGTTGTTGTTTTTGTTGGTTATTGTTGGTGGCGACGAGTCGACCGAGGGACACTAGAGAAGCAGAAGGGAAGCCCTGCAATTTGTTCAGTTTGAAATTTTCCTATTAGACGAAAAAAGATTGATTCGATCGTGGTCCCTTGGTCGGAAGCACAATTCCAAGTTCATTGCGGCTGCTTTCTTTTCACCCGTTTGTCTCGTAATCAAATTGAGCTCCTCCTCCTCCTCCTCCTCTTCCTCCTACTCTTCCTTTCCTCTTCTCTTCTCTTCTAGTTTTTTTTTTCTAACCCATTTTTTTTTGCTTCCTCCCGGATTTTTTGGTAGTGGGTTCCGATGTTGTCATATTTTTCCATTCAAAAATTGCAATTTTTGATTTTCAGACGAATTTTTGCCAATTCGAGCAAAGAGCGCTCATCACAGTCCAACGCAGCTTCATCGTCTTCGTCGTCAGCAGTGACGAATCGACAGTCGACGTCTGCATTGCCACCGAACGGACATGTGAGTTTTCTGTTCTTTTTTCTCTTTTTCATATTTCACAACAAGGAGATAATTTAACAAAAATGCCAATAGTAGTCGATGAGGATTGACTGATGTTTAACCATTTTTTCACTGATCTCTATTGAATATTTCCAGAAGACCGGTAGCGCTTTGCATAATATTAGCTGATGACCGACTAGTTCAATAGAACACTTCTATTATGTTTTTCGTGTTTTTTTTTTCTGTTCAAACCAGTCGACGCACCGATTTTTCCAGAAATTTCGAAAGATTTGATTTTTCCAAAATTGAAATTCTTTATTTACAGACGTCTTCCACCGCTGAATCTTCGTCTTCTGCTCAACAGTACCCGATCGGTGTGCTGTCATCCGGTGAGCAGCCGTCGACAGCTGCCAACAACTCAACGACGCCGTCGGTCGCCGCATCAGCAGCCGCTGTCACAACACCGCGACACTCGCTACAGTCCGCCAGCACGGTTGCAGGTATTTGCATTCGATCTTCTTCTTCTTCTTCTTCTTCTTCGCCTCGTTTTCTGATTTCCGGTCATTTTAGCTGTCGGAAGCTCGCAGGAAGAGGAGAAGCCGGAGGACAACCTCCCGCCTCCAATGCAAAACATCACGCTGAATAACACAAATATGGTAATGAGATTCATCTTTCTTGGAAACATTTGAGATTCCAGGAAGAGTCGACGAATGATGTTCCAGCTCCAGCCGCCGATGCCACCGGTGCGGCCGAGGAAGCGGCACCAGCTGTCGCCGAGAAGACACCCGAAGAGATGGCGAGATTCAAGAGACAGTAGCAACATTTTGAATTTGTCCCAATCAAATCCATACGCGTTTAGGTATGTCCTTATGGAGCTCGTCGAGACTGAGCAGGACTACGTGAGAGATCTGACATCGGTGGTTGAAGGCTACATTGGGAACTTGGAAAAAATGGATCTGCCCGCGGATCTCGTTGGAAAGGATAAAATCATTTTTGCAAATATTGCACAGATTTTGGACTTTCACAAGACGTAAGGATTCCATGTTGAGCTTTTCAAATTCGATAGTGTCGTTTCAGATGTTTCCTGAAAGAAATTGAGAAATCGACGGAAAACTATGAAGCAGCGGGTGCGGCATTCGTAAAATACGTAAGTGTGATTTATTTGGGGTTGTTCCCCTTCTTCGTTTTTTTTTTTCTTCGACTAGACACGCAGAGATGTTGTTGTTGTTGTTTAGGAACGCCGCCTGCACACTCTGTACGTGAAATACTGCCAGAACAAGCCGAAATCGGATTATCTCGTCTCGCAGGACGACTTCGAGGCGTTTTTCGCCGAGACGAAAGCCAAATTGGGGCACAAGGTGGCGTTGTGCGATTTGCTCATCAAACCGGTGCAGCGAATCATGAAATATCAGCTGCTGCTCAAGGATATCCTCAAGTTTACGGATCGCGCCAAGGATCGAAATGAGATTCTTCTCAAGGCGCTTCATGTGAGTCTTTTTCTTTGGATTATCGTTTCGTCCGTTCGAAGCCGGACTAAAGCATTTTGCTCTTATAAAGTCGAGTAAGTCGAAATTATCGAATTTAATCGAATATTAAATGATAGAAACTATTTAATAACTTTGTTTCAAGAAAATTATTTTATCAATGAAATGTTTTCAGCCCAATCCGGCTTAAATCTGATTTTTTTTTAGCAAATCACTCGTTTTAAGTGAAAAATCACTAAAATGACCAAAAACGATTTTTATATATAACAAATTACCTATTTTAGTATCTAAAATGGAACCTTTTCTTTTCGAAAACTTTTTTTTTAAATTAAGCTTTTCTATTCACATAAGAAAAATATTCTAAAACATTCAAGAAATTCTCCATTTTTTTGTAGGTTATGCACGTGGTGCCGAAGGCTTGCGATGATATGATGCAGGTTGGACGACTTCAGAACTTTGACGGAAATCTCGGCGCACAAGGCAAACTCATTCATCAGGGAACACTGCAGATCAGCGAATCGGCCGCTGGAACCACGCAGAAGCCGAAAGATCGCCGAATTTTCCTATTCGAACAGTCGGCGATTTTCGCCGATCACATTCCGCCGAAGAAAGAATTCGGTAATCCGACATATATTTTCAAAAATCAAATTATGGTGAGGTTGTTTGTCTTTCCAGCCTATTTTCTGCAATTTTAGGTGAACAAAATGGTATTTGATCCAGTGGTACCAGAGGATCCTCTGAGGTTCGTCATTCGAAGCTCGGACCCGTCGCAAGGAACGATGTTCATTGCCAATGCTCAGACACTCGAAGAGAAGGTTAGAAATAATGGCCTCTGGTGGTCCATATAAAATGAGAGTTTCAGGAGGAATGGGTTTCCAAGATCAGTGAGCAACTCGATCAGCAGAAGCGACTTCTCGCGGCGCTCGTTGATCCGAAACGATATATGGGAGGAGGAGACGATCTTTCGAGTGCAATGGGAAGTATATCAATGTATGTTCGAATTATTTAATTTTTTTTAATTTAATAATAAAAAATTCCCTCGAATGTTTTCTTTTAACTGAAATTGGAGTGCGACGAGGGAAAAAAAATCATTCTTAATTATTTAATGTTTTTTTTCCTTTAAAGTATATACTCAATGTTGAAATTCCTTGATTATAATTGTCACCAGAAGTGGGCAGAATTCCGTTTTCCGCGTTTTAGAAATTATTCTTTCCGTCCAACTCTGATTTTCGCCGTGACAGAAAAAAAACATTGAAAAATATTGTTTGGTTTTTTAGGGGACCACCCGGCGGTGGCGGAAACGACAAGAAGAACGCTCCAACATCAGCGCCTGCGAAGGCGGGCTCGTCGAAGAAGAACAGCGATGCGTCGCCGAAGAAAGAAAGCAAATCGAAATCATTGTTCTCGTTCGGCAAGAAACCCGCCAAGTCGCCGACGTCACCCCCGCCGGTTGGCAATTCGAAATGAGTTGTTTTGGTTTTTGGTTTTGCTCTGCCCTAATACCGTAATCCCTCGATTGGTGTGTTTTTCTCTTTCTCTCTCTCCCTCTCTCTCCGTTTGATCGTCGTTCATCATCTGTGTATCATCATGAGACAATCGCTGTGCTGCTAGTCATTCAATTAGGATATTCATCGGAATCGATGCGCTTCATTTTCGTCGTCGTCGTTGCCGTCGTCTCTATTTTCTCATGCGGGTGCCGAATCTTCAACGTTTCCGTACTACGTTTTTTTTACTTCATCCCAATTTTTAGGTCAACCAATTTTTGTGAGCACACACAATTGAGTTTTTCCCCCACATTTTGTTTTACATGTTCGCTTTTGGTATTCCAGATTGGAATTAGGTCCCACCACCCAAAAAGATACAGTGTCCCCCAGTATTTTTCTCTCTTACATTCATTTTTTTTAATATTTGACTACTATATACTGTTTCCAATTGGTTCCCAGTGATTTGAGCATTTTTTTTTTCAATGATTATCATATTTTTTCTGTCTTATTCAACTCAACATTCTTTTATTTTATTGATTGATTTGAAATAAATGGTTCGCTTTTGAAGTGCATTGCGGTGCGGTGCACTAATTATTGGTACAAATTGATATCGAAAAAAAAGTCTCAAGAATTGTGTTTAAGCTCACTGCCAACGCTTCTTGCGATTATCGCAAAATTCGAGAAGATGAGATCGACCTGAAAGCGGATGAGAAAGTGGATTTGTCGGTTTTTTGTTGAGCTCTTATTTCGATTTTAGGTGACAATTCGAGACGTGAAAAATGGATTTGCGCGTGTCGAGAAGTCGAATGGGACCATTGGAAAAGTGCCGAATTATTATCTACAAATCGATGAGATTCCTGGCGAGAATTTTGCCGAGCAAATCGAATATCGACGGAATTGGTATCGACGGGTTGATGAGATTCCGTGCACGACGACGACGACGACAGATGTCATCGCGGATTTTGATGTGATTCTGGAGATGTCGAAATGTCAGAGACCGGTGATTACCAAGGATTTAGAAGATGTTGAAGCCGTCGAAGGGGACATCGTCGAATTGGCACCGGTGATTGTTTCGCGTGAGTCTCGACGATTAATAGAACACATTTAAATCACACTAGCATACGAAATTATCGATAATTGGTTGATAATCAAATCGGAAAAAAGGTATTGAAACGATTTTAGGGTCAATGCGCCTTTAAATTACTCATCATATCTTTTTTCTCAATCAATTATTAAACCATTTCAATTCAAGACAAATTTAGTGGAATCTGTGAAGAGTGAAATCGCGATTTTCCGTCTTTTCTTGTCATATTGCCCAAATCGTTGACAGACTTGTTCGTCAAGACCACTGCAACTAGGAATCAGACAAAAATTGTTTAAAAAAAATGGATAGTCTTAGCCATTTTTATCCGATTTTAATTCATTTTTGTCGATTTTCCCAGTTGCAGTGGACGACAGACGAATTCGGGAAAATTTTCGAAACTTCTCGTTCGTCTAGATTCAATTCTTATCAATTTTGTTCTGCGATGATCCGGTTTATTATTCTCATCGAACATTCTAGAATACCTCATTTTCCAGACACCGATTTCACAATTGTTTGGCACGGGCCGGCCGTCGAGTCGAAGCGGGCTCGAATTCAAACGAACGGCTCCGAGAGCCGGCTGATTATCGAACGCGTCAATCGAACTGATATTGGCGCATATTCAGCGATCGCTAGGAATTCATTCGGCGTCACATCGACAGTGGCGTTCTTGAATGTGATTCTAATACCTGGTATATTTGCATCGTTGAAAATCGATCGGCATAACGATAATGTTCAGGAGCACCGGAAGAGTTTGTCGGCAAAATCAGCGGGGATCACGTGATTCGGTTGAAGTGGAAACAAGAAATCGGCTGGAAATATTGTATTGAATTCAAATCAAAAGGTTCATATTGATTATTCTTGTTTTTAAAGTTGACTATTAGAATCGGAAAACGAGTACGAAAAATTTACGGTGAGTTTGATTCGCAGGTTATCAGTAGTACGGTACCCGAATTCCCATTGTTCAAATCGAAATTTGAATTACCGCCTGAAAATGTGCGATGGTCCAAAATTTTGCACGCAGTTCCGTGAATTCTCAATTTTCTCGGGATGGTTGAAATGTTGCGATGGCACGAATGTAGTCCGTTTCTCAAAAAAAAAGTGCCTTTTGTAAATATTCAATGTCGGCAGACGCGTTGCGGTTTGCGTGCGCTCCCGTTTAATTAAATGTCACTTTTTTTTCGAAATTCGTCATATAAACGTGGGCCGGAACGCGCATGAGCTACAAGGTCCTACAGCGAAAAATGCTGATAGTCACTTTTTTTCCGGGAAACACCCTATATTTGGAATATGATTTGCATAAATAGTAAATTGATTACAGACGCTGACTCGTTTTCGGTGGCTTCTACGAACATCACCAAAGCCCACGTGTCCCTCCGAAATTTCGTTGGCGATTTCTACACGTTCCGCGTGTTCGCTTACAATCATCGGGTCCGTAGCGATCCATCCGCTTGTGTCACTGTCGATTTCCACAAAAATATTGTCAATTGATCTCGATGCATTGTGTCTATAAATTTTTTAACAAACTTTATTTCTATTTCGAAAATTTGTTGCGGGCTTATTGTGGAAAAATGAGGAATGTGAAAAACTGCAGCAATATCCTATGCATTGTGTGCGTACACCGAGTGTCGCATCTCCATCTCAGCTACAGTAATCTCAACTGAAAATTATTTATAGTCGGCGTCCGGCGGCTGCTCCATGCGGGTAGATTTACGGGAATGCGTCTTTCGAAATGTTCTCGCATCGACTAACAGGTTATTTCAAATTTTATAGACCGCTTCGATAATTTTTAATTGAATGACGTTGGAAATTTAAGAAAATGCGAAACTCATCAAGAAAAATGAAGCAGTTCGCGAAAACAGCAAATATAAGCATTCACGCGTGGCGAGACCTTTTGAAGGCGCATGCGCGTAAATCTACCCGCGTACAGTAGTCGCCGGACGTCGACTATAAACAAATAATTTTTTAAATTTTCTTTCTGTGTTTTCTTGCTGAATTTATGGTTTTATGTATAGTTGTGTTGAAAAAGTGTAATAGTAATTATTATTGTATAATATTCAAAATTAATTGCTTTAAATATGTAAAAAGGAAGAATCAATAATTAATTAAATAATTTTCAGTTGAGATTACTGTAGGTAAGATAGAGATGTGCGACTCGGTGTACGCCCACAATGCATAGCATATTGCCGCAGTTTTTCACATTCGTCATTTTTCCACAATAAGTCCGTACGTCGTTGATGCTTCATTTATAGTAAAGTACAACAAAATGTAATATAAATATATTTTATCGAAAAAATATTGCATTCTGACAATTTATTTGCACTTGGCTCGAATTATTAGATGGTTTTTATTGCAAAACGACAGAATTGTTAGGAGGGATGAAGGGAAAACTCGCATTATTAGTAGAGTGGTCTGTCATAACCAAAATCAAGGAGCAAACACATATTTAAAGAAATAATTTAACGAGTAAATTGTCTCGGTGGAAACCCTGATTCTGAACACAAAATTTAAAAAAAAGGAAGGAAGGCTTGCGAACAAAAAGTAGAAGGAGATGAAGGTTGGATTAAAAAACAAAATGAGATGCACCACAGATGCTAAGGAATAAATTCACAAATGTTGGTCTGGCTGCGAATTGGAACCAAGTCTCGAAGTGAAAATTGTGTGCTCAGAACGGGGAATTTGCGCGACTTGATTCCGATTCGATCGAATTATTATTATTATTAGAGAAGGCATTCACACTTATTAGAAGACGAATTGGGACGATCGTCGTCGCTTAGTTGATCGTTCGAAGGCCGCCGCGAGCGCAGTACATGATGACGTTCCAGTTGGAAAGGCAGACGAGATCCTCCTTTTCAAGCGAGCTGACGCGATCACCGGACGGTGCGGTGTTGCACATGCGAAGGCAGCGATCACCGACGCCGAGCTCGGGATTCGACATGCCGAGATGCGAGCAGCAGGCGCGGTTATCGCGATTCTGATTAGCGCAGTATAGGATGGCCGACAGGTGCTGAAATGAATCGTGATTGAAAAAATTGTCGGCAAACACGAGGACGGCGTTTGGCACGAACCTTCATGTCGCAATGCTCTTGCTGAACCGCCTGGATGAGGGTCTCGGCGGCGACGTGCTCGCGATGCTCGTACGTGCACAACGAGTGGCATTCGGCGGGAACCTGTTGACGACAACACGAGACGAACACGTCGTCGGCGGATTTGCGCGACAGGCACGGCGAGAACGGCGGCTGCGATCGCTCGGTGCCGCATTCCGACGACAAATCGGCGTCGGTGATCTCGGTGATCGGGTACTCCGAATTGAGGAGTTTCGCGTCGCCGCTCATCGGCGCCCGACGAATGTCCTTGGCGTCGATGAAACGCTCTTTGAGCTCGCGTTCGACTTGTCCGATGACGCGCGTCGTTGTCGATGAGGATTGCGATCGTGGGCGTGCCTGAAATCGCTAGTTTCCGAAACGCCCATTGAGCAGTTCGAATCGAAATACCGTAGTCTCTGTAGGGGACGCAATCGTCTCATATTTCTCCAGTTTGTGTGGACACTTCTCCGTAACATAATCGATACAGCCAGACATACATTTATCTGAAATATGTCCGATATTGGTTATGGTAGGAATCGGTCACATCGGATCTCGAGAATATTCGATCGTCTAATTGTTTCGGCCTTGAGCCTCTATTATACTTGGAAACACCGAATGTGCATATTCAATGGTGGTGCATCTCTCTCTCTCTCTCGCACACTCAATGGATTACTGTAACCGCCCGACGGACCATACACGTCATTTGACCTCGGTATTTTTTTTCGTGTTTGCCAACTCACCTAAGACACGTTGAGTACAGCACAATACTTTTGGGATTTGCTCGCAATCGGGCAACTTGTGCTCGGTATATACACAGGGAATAATTGAGATGGCGATGAGAATAATAAGCATATTGAATGGTGATACTGCAAAAATGAGAGTTGATGCAAATCGAATTGAATCGAATCGAACAATCGCTTACTATGATTATTTGTAGGCGAATAATATGGGTACGATTGGTTGATTCGTGAACGATTCGCGATAGGAATGACGAGGCTTATTTGCTGGAAAAAAGACCGCCACCGCCGCCGGAGGAACTCGAGTTGCCGGAGAAGACGCTCGACGACGAATTGCTGTTGCCGAAGCCGTATCGGTCCTACAAATGCTTTTATTAAGGTGGATCAACGATGGGCGGAGCTGATGGTGAGGTTTTGTGATAAAAACTTGATATTTTCACTTTCGATTCCCGGATTTCATTGTTCTTCTCGAACCACAAAAAGACGAGAATCGGCGAGGAGAAGGAGATGATTACGGGGCCCCCGGTGAGATGAAGCTTCATGGGAGGAGGAGGGGTGAGGTGAGAAGCGCCACACGCCGCCGCCGCCGCCGCCGAAAAGTTGAGATACCGTCTGCGGACAATTGCCGGATTCAATTGTCCGCAGCACGTTTTGTGTTTGCGGCATTTTGTCGCAAAATGATTGATGTGACGAAGACAGCTAGCGTGTTCGGAATTTCATTCCGACTCATCCCATCCGTCGCGTTCCCCTCCGCTCCCCTCGCACTTGGCACCGATCAAATCGAATCGCAATCAACTCACGTTATTGTTTCTGTTATTGTTGCCGAACATGCCGCCGCCGCTGCTGGACTTCTCCATATAATCGCCGCTGACGCCGCCAACGCCGCGCGTAGACCTGAAACCAAAACGAATGGGATGAATGACGATGATGATGGCGATCCGAAGAACGAGTCTCGCGTTCGCTTACCAATTGCCGGAACCGGTGCCAACCGAGAACGTCGACGCGCCAGTCTGTGGCTGAAGATCGGATAGAGCAAGAGCAGCGCGTGGTGATGGACTGTCGGGAAGCATTGTTGAGCTGAGAGTGGTTGTGTGGTGTTGAGTTGATTTGTGAGTTGTCTGGAAAAAAACAATACGTTAGACGGGGGTTGGAACAGCGGATTGAAACGAGAGTCATCATCGACAATTGACAAGAATACCAAAAACGGCGATGACCTAGAAAAATGGAAGAAAGGGGCGAGGCACGGCGCGTGATAGTGGCGGTCTTACAACGAAGTAAACCGATGGTGGATCTCGAGGCGAACGAGAAACTCAAGAATGACTCTCTCAAAAAAAAAACAAACAAAAACCGAATTCGCTTTTTGAATGGAAGAGAGAAGGAAGGAGGGATGACCGAATGGAATGGAATGGAATAGGCAATCGAGTCGAGAATGGCTTCGGCAGCCATTCGTCGTCCCTCCCCAAAAACGTGGTCCCGTCCACATTTTTTGGAGGGAGAGGGGGTGGCGATCGGAACCAACTATATGATATCATGACCGCCACCATGTTGATGATGGCAACAAACGCCCGTTGTGGTGCGCCCGCCCATTCCGATCGTGCAAGTTTTTGCGGGGGGGGGGTCCTGTCGTCCCGCCCCGCCCATCCGCTCGCACGCACACACACACACAATATCTCGAAAACTATTACGACATATCAAGCATAATAAGAACACGAATAACAATAAGGATCATCATCATCATCATCATCGCATCGCATCGCATCGCATCGGCATCGTCGGCATCATAATAAAAAAGAAAAGAAGAAATTCTGGTTCCAGGAGGCCGCTGGAATGTTGGGCGGATGGCAACAGCCGCCGTCGAAGCTGCAGCGGCTGGTGCTTGAATTCGAGATGAGCTCCGCCGCGCGTGATACCCAGAAGGTCTCGCGGCGACGTGTCGCCGATCAAGAGCGCCTCAATCGGTTTTGATTAGGTAGATAGGCACGTTAGCCAGCTGGGATGGTCGCGACTGGTACGGCTGTGCCAGGAAGCGGCGATTGCGCAATTTTCACTAGTTTGTCAAAGCCGTATCTCTATCATCATCAACATCATCAGGCGCCGTCATCTTCATCATCAAGCGCCCACCCACCTCAACAAAATTGGTTTATTTTTGTTTTCATTTCTAGGTCATGGCTACTCGAAGACACTGATGATGATGATGATGGTGGTGAGGAGAAAAATGCTTTCTGCTATTCGATTCGTTCAGTCGAGAATCGAATACGCACGCACGCGCCTCGAAGGTCGCCGCGAGCATCACACAGAAATGGCACTCCGACGCTAAACCTCTTCCTCTCCACCGTATCTCGCGCTTACTGTAATAGTACAAGTCGAGTGTATGGGCGAGTGCGTTCGCCACCTTGACCTGTGGCGGAATGCCGAGAGATAGGTTTTTGGAGAGATTCCCCCCCCCCGTGGGCCGTGCATTCCATTCCATTCGCTCATCACACAAAAATTTGAATGGTGATTGGCGCAAGGCACCAAAACCGAACGCCACAAACGAATAAAAACTATTGGGCTCTCAGACAGAGATGAGAAGATGAAGCAATTTGATTGTGGCAGTCGCGCGACCGATCATCTTGTTCGAGTCGAGAGAACTGGCTTCTCCGTAACGTCGGGTTTTTCGGGAGACGAGCAAAGATTATCTAATGCCAACATCGTCTTTTTGGCGCGCCAGGAATCCCGGAGAATCTCGATGAAAAAAAACCCCCCACTCGGCGATCATTTTGAATGTAGTCTTTTCATTTTTCTTTCAGATTCGACTCGTTCCGAATTCCAGACGAGCTCTGAACAACAAGAGCGGAGCGTTACCTGAACGTGAACGATTCGCTGCGTCACTTACCCACTCTAGACGTCTGCCTCAGCCTCGTCAGTTTCAGCGCCCAACATTTCAGTGATGATTTTTTGCGTTTTTCAAGAAAAAAAAACTTGAGAATGATGAATTCAGGTTCAGTCGATTTTTGACGTGCGAGATCTCGAAATTTGAGGGAGTCGACTAACACAGAGTATTCCGCCGAATGTCCAATATTCTTTTGTTCGCTTCCCAAATGCTTCGGATTTCGAAAAAGAAGGTTCATAGAGTTTGCCAATGGCATAGAAAATTCCGAACATTTTACGCAACTTAATCATTGCCATCTTATAAGCTGCTTCTTATCGCTCTTGGATTAGATGTCGAACCATTGATCTCTTTCTCTCTCTCTCTTTCTCTCTCTCTTACCTTCTATCGATAAGACCTGAGGACATTTGACCCTGTGAGAAGATCAAAACACGTTTTTGAAAAGCTTCAGGTAAAAACGATCGAATGAAATCTGAGATATGAGAAGGCTCTCCACGAAGATTCAGATCTCCCAAAAAATCTGTAGTCGGCGTAGCGCCGAAAAATTCCCGATGGATGCCATTCCTCATTCCATCCATCGTTTTGTTTTCGACAATTGCCATCCGAACGCATCATAGTTCCGGAATTCGGTGTCATCTTGAACAAAAAGGAAGGCAGATGCAAATCGGATCGTGTTTTGAGAGAAGGCGGCTGTCCGAATGTCGACGAAGACCATGGAGAAGCCGAAGATGAAGCCGAAGATTGATAGAGAGAGAGAGAGAGAGAGACGATGAAGCGAGTTCCGTGTTGGCAATCTGCCAACAAACAATCCCATTGTCTTCTTGTTCATCGCGCTCCTTGTTCTTCATCGGCCATCCGAAACCAGCCGGTCATAGAGAGAGAGAGAGAGAGAGAGAGGATTGCTGCAGCGATCCGTGCCTCTTCTGCTGCATCCACAAATCCAATCATTCATTGGCAGGCAAAAAGTAGGCCCCAACCATCGGTGTTGTGCAAGATCCTGATCCATGAGGATGAGAACATCGTTTTGTGTCGGGAGGAGAAAATTTGATAGCGCGCTTCGATTTGGCACGTCGGGCTTTCTTTGCCGACGGACGACATCCCTCCGAGAATATCAATTTGATCCATATCGCCGGGCGGGCGGCATGCTGCTGGTGTGATTCATGTGATGTCGGCGATTGTTTTTCGGAGCCCCCCCCATACATCCTCTCGCGTTTTCTATCCATTCCTTTCATCCCTACCGTATCTTTTGTATATCGCCGATGGCCTTGGCACCACGAAGAAAAGGGGGGGGGGCGCCCGCAAATACCTCCCGACGGTATGAGATTATTCCGGAAAAACGTGACTAGTCATCAGTATCACAAAAATGACGTCGAGATGAATAGAATGGTGATGATGATGATATACATATGTGTACAGTGGTTTGACCATAAGAGATATTCAAAGTAGGCGATTCGACGCTGAATGGAAGGGACCGAAGGAAGTGAGTCGAATTCGAAACCCAGATGACCTTACAAGTGCACCATTCAATCGCGATTTTATCTCGGTTACAAGTTGCGTTGAAAACTATTCGAATGACATTGCAACTTCTTGTGGCAAGTGAAAGTCGGCTAGCCGCGATGATCGTCGTGGTGCACAATCAAGGTTTCGTGCGTGGTACGACGATTTCGACGATTCGCGCGATTCCGATCAACACGGTTTGACACGGAACATTTTTTGGTTGATTAGTAGAAAATGAAGGGAAAGAAGAGAAGGTGGCGCGAGCGAAAGGAATGGGGGGGGTGGATTGCCAAGCGGAATTCCAAGACAAACCTGAATTTCCAGGAATCGTTTGATGATCAACGGAAACTCTGAAGACTTCTGAGATTTTTGCTAATATTCCCCAATTTTACTCGAGATTTCTCGAGCTGTCTTGTATGATCTCGACATCTTAAAGAATATTGAAAATCCTGAGAATTGAATTTTTTTTCAGAAACTATAAGCTCCTCGAATTCCTCGAATCTTGCAGACATTTCCGAAATTGCCACCTGCTCTATTGAATCCAGATAAAGGCCTCTTCGATTCTTGATTCCATTGGTTCCAATCCTCTCATATCTCGATCCTTCGAGAATTACCTCCAAACTGCGATAGCACTAATCAACCTGTGAGATCTGAATTAGTGGTAATCTTCAATTTGGAACCTCAATCGGAGGAAAATTGTTTTGGACAAAAAAAAACCCGAGAATGGTTGACCTTATTTCTTTATTTTGGCCAAGAATTCTAAAATTGGAACGGCAAAACGAAAACATGTTTTCGTTGAATCCAACCAGGCACACATTCGGAGCCGATGACGTTCTATTTGGAAGGCATCGAATGTGATTCAATCATTGAAGTTTGATCTACTCGAATGCTGATTGCGAAACGAAACATATGTGACAAAACGATATCCGCTGAAGTATTCGTGATAAATCCATGCTGAGAAAAACAAACACAAACGGATACGTCTGCGATCAAATTTCGTATGATTGCGCAAATCGAAGGATTCTGTCGATCGTTGTGGGACCAATCGAGTGGAGATTTCACGTGAAACAAACATGGACCATTGCATGCATGTCGACTGATTAATATCAATGCAGATCTAGGAATTTGCAACAATTCGCGTTGGCTAAGTAATAAATGCGCGTACGATAAAATGCAGAGTACGTAGACACGCGCACGTCTCGTTGTCTCGACACACCGTACCCAATACATATTTTTTTATTTTGTTGAATCATTTGAAAAAAAAAATGAAACCGACGATATGTATTTAGTTTGCCCGTAAACATTGTCATGCGACAAACTTGCCGAAGCGTTCTTCTTTCAATTAGTGGCATCAAAAGCCGATCTCAAATAAATAACGAAGACCTCCCATGTTTCAAATAGCTGCCAAATACAACATTTTCCTTCTTCTTCTTCTTCTTCATCTTCTTCATCTTATCCTTTTCCGAAGCAGATTTGAATTACTCGTCGCTATTGAGTAATGGATACCAGTAAAGGCGGATTGATGGCTATTGTTCCCTAGAAAGGTCATCATTCGTTCAGGAAATCAATTATCCTAAATTCAATCACCATACTAGAGGCTACAATGAATGTTGAACATTGTTCAGAGCTGTCCTTCTCGCGATCCACTAGGATCCACTCCGTTCCCGGATTGTATCAATTCTCGGATTTGCCAGTCAACGAATCGCAAAGTGCGTATGCTTATGGCGTTCGCTTTTTCTGTCTTGTTGTTGCACGTCCGATCCGTATTCATGCCCGAATCGAATAAGCCTTCGACGCGCGCGCGGCTTTTCACTTTTTTTTTTGTCATCCAACCATCCGATGGCCATTCGATTCATCGCCTTCATCTCATTCGTCTCCATCCTCGCCTTCTCATTCGATATCTGAGTTCTCGACATCATGCAATATGCATCACTGGAACAAGGACATTTTGGCAGGATGGCGACGACCAACAGGAAAAAGTTCGTGCGTCCGATGCGTCCGAATGCCGATAAAACTAGCTAACATTTTCGGTGATATGACATAATTCGGGCTGTTTTCTTGTTGTCCGACGATTTGGGTGTGTGTGTTTTTTCGTTTTCGCAATCGCTCCGTCGCTTCTCGTCCGAGAGAAACACTCACACTCACACACGCAATACCTCGTTCATAATTCGGTTTGATTTTGTCGCCTAGCGAGTTCTTTCCGCAATCACGTGTGCTGTACACATCGCTAATTTCTATACAAATGTATATACGTGTTTTTTTTTCGACAAGACGGAAAATTTGATCGAAATTTGGTAGTTCCGCCATGAGTCACACCAAGTCAAAATCCAACAGATGATCAAAATTTGGTCGATAAAATGAGGTCGTCGTAAACATGGAGTGTCGTTGGGAATTGAGATGCGAGTTTCCTTATAGTGATGGTTTCTGATAGAGTTCGAGAACCGGTTTTAAAAAATTTTTTTAATTTGTATAGCAAAAACAGAATTTTTATTTGGGGGTTTGATTTTTTTTTAATGATACAAAAACGTTTGCAGGGATAATTTATTGAAATCGAATTTCAAAAAAAATATCATTTTGATGATTTGACAGTTGAAATCCGAGGGGAATCATGGCATTCATGGGATTCGGACACCTCATTTGCTTATTGATTTTTTCAAAAAATGAGAATATAAAACATACGCAAATAAAACAATACATTGAATTAATTTGGAACGATTTTTGGTTTGCGAAGAAAAAAGAAAATGAGCAACTGATTTGGTTTGAAGCCATTGGATATCTTGAATTTTTTTTAAGATTTCCGTCTAGAATTTGTCTATTCATTCCATCATGAAAAGTCGAAAAATTGGAATTTGCAAACAATTTTCGTGTTCTTGACAAATATCGAATTTCTATGCGGTTTGCATGCATAATGAATGATAATTTAATAGGCATATTCTGCAAATTGGAAACCATCGATTTTCTGAAATTTTTCGAAATTTTCAACGCCGTTGAATGCAGAAAAAAACGTTTCAAATTTTGTTCACAATTCGAGTAAATTCACGAATTTCTGAAATAATTATGGGATCGACGAACACGTGCTCATAAATTCGAATCACATTTTTTTCTTCATATTCGATCAAAAAAAATGATAATACAAATACCATATTTATTGTAAATATTTTATTCGGACTCAAAATATTCATAATTTCGTAAATAATTATAAAAGTTTTCAGAGCTGCGAACATTTGACATTTCGTTGAATGTCCGCAGATGCAAATTCATTTTAAATTTGCAATTTCTGTTGGAGATATTCGGACCAGTTTGGTGCTGAGTTCCTTCGTGGTCATCGGGACCATGCGATTCTGGCATTCAGGGTACGAAATCAGCAAGGCACTTCTCACGACCTGCCGTTCATTGTCCCGAAGCTTTTCGACGATGTCGTTCGAATTTTAAGCTCAGCGAGACTTGGATAAATGAGATTTTAAGCCCAGCGAGACTTGCATAAAATTCTTCTAAAAAAACAATTCAAATAATAATTGTCTCAAATAGAATAATTCTATTTTAGGAAATTGATTTTTTCTCTTCCATTTCTCGAATTTCTCGTGTCAAAATTTTTGTGGCCATAATTTGTCCGCAGATAAAATCTTCATAGAAGGAAGGTCGAAAATTGGTTGGCCTTGGAAACGAACGAGAATCAATATACGCGAATAACTGAGTGGAATTCGCAAGAACCAATACGGAGTAGAAGAAGAAGAAGAAGAAAAAAACGACTCGTCGCCACACCGAATTGCGCGGGTGACCGGCACCGACGCGCAACCACAACAGACCAAAAAAATTGAATTCATCGAAATTGTGCTTTTCTCGAGAATTCATTCAGCAGCCCAAAAAAAAGAATCGACAAGGTCGAGAGCGGTGTTTGGGAGAGGCCTTGAACTAAAAACGAGATGATGAGAGAGAGAGAGAGAAAAAAAACCGAAAATCATCGAATATTAGCCGAAAATTGGAGGCAATGGATTCACGTAGAATGGGTTCGACGTCGGGAAATTCTGTCCGATTCCTTGTTGGCCGCCAACCACTGCAATAATGTTTGAAATCGAACAGTCTTGTTGATTTGAAGCCTAGGCAGACTAGAAAATGCACGGATCAAAAAAATGAATGTTATTGAATAGTTTTAATAAATTAGATTAGTCATTTCGGCTTACTCGACCGAATATGAATGGTCCGGCATCGAGGGACCGAACCAGAAGAAATCAAAAAATGGAGTACCTCTGTTTTGGCTCGGAAATGAGCCACCCGTTTGGTCCTGACGATTTCCAAAAACGGAGCCGCCGCCAGAAAATATTCCACCTTCTGAAATGAATTGAATTGTGCTCAAAAAAAAAATTTTGTGCGAATTTTGTCAAATATTATTCAATTCTTACGCCCTTGGTTTCCAAAGAATGACCCAGTTGGTTGTGGTTGCGGAAATCCGGTGACTGAAAATGAATTCGTATCAGTTTGCGCTACTACTAGATTATTTTTTGGAAAAATTTCGCCTAATTAGGGTCGCTGAGTTGGCCGAAGTTTCTCGAAGCGAAAAGTCGAACGATTAGAGATCAAAAGTTTGTTTTGTTGAATCACGCGCGACAAATTAGGTCACGAAATGACTACTTTTTTTCTTGCAAACAATACCTTGACTACCGAAGAATGAACCTGCAGGAACAGGGGTTGACGGTTCTGCAAATTTTCATTTCAGATTCTAATCATGTTGAACTCGATTAAAATTGAAATTATACACATTGGGCGTTTTTTTTTTCACAAAATCGTGTCTAATATATATAGTCGTCGTCCGGCGACTGCTTCACGCCGGTAGATTTACGTGCATGCGCCTTTCGAAATGGTCTCGCACCGACTAACTCCTTATCTTGCATTTTTGAAGTAATTCAGAAAATTTTTAATTTCATTGATATTAAATATTCAGCGAAAAAAAACAGTTCAGGTGAAAATTAAAAAATAAGCATTCTCATGTGGCGAGACCATTTCGAATGACGAATCCCCGTAAATCTACCCGCATATAGCATCTATAAACTTTATAACTTTCCCATTAAAAAAGCTGTTCCGAAAAAGTGGTCCTAAAGCAAAAAGGTCAAATTTTGAAATGCGTCAACGTCTTTTTATTAACTACAATTTACATATAGTCAGCGACTGATGTATGGGGGTAGATTTACGGTCGCTGACTAGTTATTTCGAATTAATTGGCTGATCATTTGTTTTTGTTTTACACCTATTGTACAATGATAAATGGATAAAATTTGAAATTTGAAAATTAAAAACTAAAAAATCCGCACTAAATTCGCTCTAAAGTCTTTCGTTTAAGGACCATAATGATATGCGCCGCGCAAGAAAAAATTTCTCCTCGTTTTCGCGCACTCCGTATCTCGTTTGTTTTTTAGATTTCCAAGATCTTTTTGCTGTCGTTGTTGGTGGTTTTTTTTTGTTGTTGCGAAAACTGATTTTAATCTAAATATAAATTCTTACGCAATTGATTGCCACCGAAAACCGGTCCGGTTGGTTGCGGGCTTCCAGTTTGAAGCTCTGCAAATGAACCGTTTTTCATTTTCAGACTTCTTCGAGAACGCTACCTCGATTTCCGAAGAATGAGCCGGTTGGTGGCGGAAAAGAAGGTTCTGGAAAAAAACGAATTTAAGAGCGAATCGCGAAAAAATAAAGTTTGAATTTTTTTAAATTTGAAATTCAAAGAAATTGAACGAACCATTTCGATTATCTAATCCGCCAATATTATTTTGATTTGCTGGAACCCTGGTGGGTGGTGGTGGCAATGTTTTTGGTGTAGATTTCGGGGGAATCGTCGACGAACTTGGTAGCATTGGTAGCGGAACAATTCTTGTCGTCGATCTCGAGGAAGCCAACAAAAAACACGAAAACAATGCGATGAATTTCAGCAAAAGCATCGTTTCTCAACTGAAATTGGCGCAATTCGCATTGCCCATATATTGGCAATCGAATGGGATTTTTTGCAGTGTGTTTGATCAGCTTGTCTGACTCATTCGGTGTTTGTCGAAATGTCTACGAAGCGGGGGTCAGCAGGCATCTTTTTGGATGTATTGTTTGACTGATTATCTACAACAGAAATTCTAGAAATCTTGGAGAACTGAACTACAAGGATGTGAATCAAAATTCAAACACGACGTTTTAGCTTCGGGTTGAAAGATGTGAGCCGCACTTCACGAACTTGCACGTGGTCTAGGAGACGTTGTTCGAGACGGTAATAGAAAACCTAATTCAATTTTAATTACTGAACACAAACAAAAATAATAAATAAGTTTTTTTAATAAGCATTTAATGCATACTTTCGTGGTGAAAATGATTGATACGCAGCCAATTCAAAAATAATTGCGAGACCAATTCGCCTTTTATGTTTTGCCCTTCGGAAATTATCTGCCACTCAGATTAGAATAGCACGTATCTTGATTATTTGAAAACGGAAAACCGAAGGCGGAATTCCGCGCTCTCGAAGGCTTTTGTCGCTTTTCGAATATGCATTGTGCAATAACACCCCTTCAACTTTGCGGACTTGCATTTTAATTTACGTCTTTTGAGTCGTCCGATTTAGAGAGATTTAATTTCCACTTTTTTTTTGTTTTTTTTTAATTTCATATATGCAATTATTGCTTGCATATTCGATCATTCTTGTATACAATTGCTTTTTTCGGCGGACATTTAAAATAAAGCCCAATATACTCTGAATAGTCTCATTTGAAGACTAATTTTAGTTTTTAAAAACACGAAAGTCGTGCCTTTTGGAACACGATTTTCAAGAATTTCAAGAATCGTGTGCAATGTAAATAAAATCTGAGTTCAAAATAGAATCTTCATTGTCGATCACAGTTCGGTCGGTTAAACCCATTTTTCTAAACTTCGAATATGCGCATAAATACCTATAATTATACCCGCAAATTTGGTGAAATACATCGATAATTGGCACAATTAACAAAATAGCAAAGAGAAACAATGAACAACAGTAAATATTCTTAGAGTTTTTGCAAATCAAAAACATCGTCTTCGTCTTCATCATCTGATTTGTAAAGTGGAATGCGTTCGAATCCCTTTTTCGATCCAATTCCTATAATTATTTCAATGTTTCGTGTCTAAAATCTTGAATAAACCAACCATTGAAAAATCCCCGTCGATTAAGAACTGTGGTAACTCGTTGACGACACATGAATATCTGCAAAATTTTTGAATATCAAGAAATAATAATAATAATAATAATCTTACAAAGGCTAGAATTAACAAAAGCGAGCACATAGCAACGACCAAAATGTTTGAAGACGAGCCGGAAATTCTTTTTTCAACAGTAGGATATAAATCAGAAATCTAAAAAATTCGCATTATTGGGGATTTTGTTATTTTTCATTTTTTTCAACCTCAACATCGAATTTCGTGAAAACTTGTCCATCTGGGGTACGAATCGAAACTTGATGAACCCCATTCGTAAGAGGAATGAATCTTTAAAAAAATGAGTTTTCCTCGATCAAGCCGATTACATTCGTGTTTACCGTTCGCCATTGATCAACGATAATCGTTTGTGCTGATGATCAATTGAAACCGACATTCCAAGGCGGCCGCCAACTATTCGAACACCTCGAATTCTATACATCATCTGTTGGAAATCATTAAATCGCTTTAGGAGTTACCTCTCGTTCAGTGCGTTTTTAATAGAATGCTTATTTTCGCTGTACAAATGTCCGCTGGCCATATTCTCGTAGCAGCAACCGATTTGAACAAGCAATGCGTCAATATTATCGCTCAAATCTGAATAAAAAAAATTCTAGCAATAAAAAATGACAAACTGAAAAATGTCGTCAGTTACAAATGCGCGAAAATTTGCTTATTCGAAGAGATTGTTAATTATCTCACCGAAAAATCATTCAAAAATTACTCACAGCTTGTCTTTGTTGCCATTCTCGAAGCGGCATCATTCCACGAGAATGCCTTGATCGCAGCTTCTTCATTCGGCATACTTCTTGGACAGGCATTCGTCGTCGCCGACTTCATCAAATCGTGTCGAGACCTATATGCTTCAGCAATCGTTTGTGCCACTCCAAGTGTGTCATTGATGTATCGGACTTTCATTCCGCCAGTGCCGACGAGAATCGCAAAATCGATCTGCGGGATGACTTCGAGCACCATGTCAATTAGATCCTTGTATGGGCTGATTGTATCATAGTCATGGCAGAATAGAGGGGCTTTCGGAATTTCGGGAAGGAACACAATCGTCGATTCGGCGAGAATCGTTTGCACGTGTTCCTTGCTCGAATCGCACCACATCGACATCATTTCATAGATCATAGCTTCCGTTCTCTGAAAAATTCCATTCATTTCTCAAAATTTTCGATATTTTTCATTCATACTTTTTCGCTAGACATAATGAACGTATATGGCGCTTTTCCCGATCCCATTTCATAAATTCTGAGACCATTCGTGTCGACTTCCTTGATGCAGTTATGATTTTCAAGCTCGGCAATTGTCGCACTGGTGACAAGAACCGTTTGATCAGGAGTGTAATGCTCTCCGGGTGATCCCGATGGAAGAACCGAGAATTCTGACACACTATCCTTTGTCAATTCATTCTTGATCATCTGAAATTTTCAAATATATTTTTTGGACTAGTTTTCATTGAAAAATAAACGTTTGCAATCGTTCCAATCGTCGCCGCTTTTTTACTCAAATCGTCAATATCGCATCCCACTCCGATTCCGAGCTCGAAAGCCTTCTTTCGCTGAAGATCGTCGACACGAAGAGCCAATTGAGATTCCAAAAGTTTTCTAAACCAGTTTTCCAAATTTGCGACAATAATTCACTGTTAAAATTACCTTGGACATTCCGCAGAAGCATTGATCGCTTTCAACAAGCTCGCATCCATTTTCTCCTTGTCAAACAAACTCGGCTCATTGTCGGAAACACTGAATGTGACTGTTTCGACGAAGCCTTCAGCAACGACGAGAATTGCTTCGGGATTGAAATCCGACAATCTCTGAAGAATTCAAAGTCAAATTCGTTTGAAAATCACTTTTCTTACCGTCTTCAGATCGCTTTTCATGAATGGAATTAGCATGAGTGTGAGATCTTTGTCGATTTCAAAATCTCCTGAGCATGTGAGTATAGAAAGCTCATTTATAACTTCCTTTCCACTGAAATCACAATTCGCTTTTTTTTAAATAAAATTATTCGAAACTAACAGATTATCAAAGGAAATAACTGCGATTTGTGTCTTGCCACGACCACGAATATAAAGTTCCGATCTCTAAAATGAGTCTAGAACTCTTTCCAATGGGATGAACACCAAATACCGTCTCATTGTCGCCACAGGTCAGCAATTGAATATCATGTCTAACAGACCTGGCTCCAGGTTGAACTGTTACCGTAAACGTGTCTGATTCCAGACCCTTCGCAGAGACAGTAATCTACAAAATAGAGATTTCAATAAATTTGAAAAAAAAACTACCCACCATATGATCTCCTGGTGGCAGCAGCCGCCAATATTCTCCAAGTTCCGTTGAAATTATGTCTTTGCCTAAAAATTTAGTTGTTTCTGCCCTCAAACATTACGAGTTGAAATATAGAAAGAAGCAATTTATAACCTATATCCACGGAAATTGTCGCATTCGCTACAGTTTGGTTATTGCGATCTTTGACAAGCCCGTGAACCCCGGTGAGACCCATTTCAAGGAATGAAAGCATCGAGAATTGATGTTCTTCCCATAGTCTGTAATAAAACTTTGACCATTCGCGAAACGTGGCATCACTCACTTTGGCAGCATATCATCGGTTGGGAATTTGAAGCAGCCCATCTCAATTGTGATTTCCAAGCTGTTTGTATGCTCATATTGCCAATCTTGCATTCCTCCAGCCAAATGATACCTAATCAATGCATTGTTTCGCCGTTTTCATACAATCTTCACTTACCATCCGGCTCCATTTGTGATTCCATTCACGAAATTATCGCCTTCGGCCGACAAACCGCATCTGTAAATGAATTGTGTGAAAAATTATTGATTGGCTACAGTCTCCGGACCTTCTTCCAGTCTTCCACATTTTTGTGTGAGCACGAGCATAGCGATAAGAGAGTTCGACAAACAACTTGTCATCGGCACTCTAAAATGTTCTTGTCATTGAGAAATTTCTTTTTTGATTCCTTTTTTTATTAAAATAATGTTTTGAAGCAAAAAAAAGAGAAATTCTTACCGGAGTATAAATTCCATCCGCACCAGTAACCGAATCATCATAGGGGTAATTAGCAACCAATGAACCTTTAACATCGCACTCGTAAAAATTGTTGAATTTGAAAAAAAAAAAACCAAACCTCCATGCAAATTTGCGCTTAAAACGAATGGATATGATTTGAGCCATTTCATAACGGCGACATTCTCTTTTTCCGGTTCGCCTCCTCCTGATTGTTCGCGATGCTTTGGAAACATGGCCGGAAAATTTCGATTCAAATCAACATCATTGGCATTGGCGCGACCCTTTTTAAATTGAGAAATAATAAAACATATTTTATGGATTCTATTTTACCATATATCCAATTCGATCACCAATACTTCCTTTTTCATATCCGTCTGGATTCATCGACGGCATAAAATGGAATCTGGCACTATTAACAAGCTGAAAGAAAGAATCTTCAAAAATTTTAAAACAATTCTGCTTACATCCGTTAGATATTTGTTTTTTCCATAATTCTGACAAAACACATCAATAAGATAAAGCAAAGCTTCTCGGCCAACAACCTGAAAATTTTTACTAGAATTAACCTAATCCGATTGGAAATTCTACGTAAGAGATTGTAAAATTGTCGTATCCGATTGGTAATTCTACGGATAACATTGGTTTTTTGTCGAATCCGATTCGAATTGAAATATTAAAACAAAACGGATTCGAATAATTACCAATCGGATTCGAAAAAAAATCTAATCGGATACGTCAAATTACCAATCGGATACGAAAATACCCAAAAAAACCAATAGGATACGACAATTTTACAATCTTATCCGTAGAATTTCCAATCGGATAAGGTTAATTCTAGAGCCGAATTTTGTCGATTACGATTGGTTTTGATTTACCAGAGTGAAAAGAAAGTTTACTGAAAAAATTAACCTCATTTCCGTGCATATTGGCGACTATTTTGATTTCCGGCTCAAGAAGTTCATGCTCTTTTGGATTGTCGGAAACGATGAGTACCCATAATTCTCTGCCTTCTACGCTTTTCCCAACAGAATACAAATGGGTTATGTTTGGAAAATTGAGGCGAGTTGCCTATAGGAATATCATTTTGAGAAGAAAAATTGAAATTCTCACTTTCAGCCAAGCCGTCATTTGATTGTAATCATGATTCTTAATCTTGCTTGCATTCACATTAATGAAGTCGCCAACTCTAAACATCATAGTTTCACATGTTATAATCAAAATCAAAAGTGTCGCACTTTTCCTTCATCGTCTCCCATGTTGGAAATATTGTGTGGTCGTTTTTCTGCTCGCCAAAATAACGTGAGAGAGCATCGTGCTTAAAATGTTTATAATATTCATTGATTGATTGTTTGTGCACAAAAAATGAAGTTATTAAAAAAAAGAAAAATCTGCAAACACCGATTCTACAGTACTCATTTGCATCATAATTGACAGGATTTATACAATTTTTATTTCAAAAATTCACCTTTTCCAGCTCTTTCTCATATTCCGTCGCCACAATGTCGGCTTTCCATGAAAGGTCCTGAAATCTTTGCGCGACCACACACCCAAAGAATATGAAGGCAAAGACCCGATGAGGCATTGTGGTGCCTGCAGGAATTTCAAAAATTGTAAACTGATAATGAATGAATGAATGAATCAAAAGCAATTTGATAGAGGCGAAAACTGCGGCGAAGAGGAGTGCAGCGAAAATGGAAAGGCAAACAAACTGTCACCAGAAAGGTTTCATTATTTCGGGAACGAAGGAAAAGCATAAACGACCAAACGAGCATAAGCATTGAACGCAATCGAATGACAAATATTCAAATTATACAAAATTTTTCGTTTTTATAATAAATATTCAAAAACATGAGAAAATTTCAATATTATTATCAAAAAATGTTCAAGGTGAGAATTGTAAAATTTTTTTTTGAGTGGTACTGTAGTTCGAAAAAAGTGTAAACACCGCCAATCAAAATATTTCAATTGAATTTTTCATTTCTGAAGTCATCGTATTGACAATATTTCGAATAAAGGCTGATTCGTGTTAATGGCGCCACATTTCCCATAAATGGGCAATAACAACAATGAAATGGGAATCAAATGTGAATGAAGTAGTCGATTGAAATAAATTCCGGAAAAGTTTGAGAGTAGGAATGAAAATCGAATCGATAATTTGCGCCATCTCATCGATCCCTGTTGCGCTCGTTTGCACAGGTCACACACGGACACACACATACCGAAAATCAGAGAAATAGCGCTGCCAAGTAAGAGACAGTCCGTGTCGGATGATTCCTCCAACTACCAAATATTTCAAAACATTCTTAATCGGGTAACAAACTTCATTAACAACTTTCTGGCTAGGCGAGATAACAAAACAATTATCAAGAAACAAATATAACAAGATGCCGATCACATATTAAACGGGACGCGCTTTGATTTGTCCGATTCGACCCTTCGCTAGCTGCAAATGACCATATTAGCAGAATGTTGTAATTATAAACAAGCTGGCTTAAAATTGAAAAAAAAAAGAGATTTTCGGAATATGACGAAACTATCAAGAACCGGAAACGAGGCGTTTGGTGTCACAAAAAAATTGCTAATTTTCTTTTCTACGAAATGTTCCTCTAATTAATTTTAAGGGTTTTCATTGGGAAGTATCCTTTTCACTATACTTTGTCATTTTAAATTTAACATTTCTCGAAATATACTATAACAGTAATAGTCTAACATTTACACACCCTTATTGGATTCTCAAACACATACCTTTCTGCTCTCTACCGCAAACGCTGTCTTATTAGCCTTCTTCTCCTCTCGTCGTGCCCTTCTCGCTTCCTTCACAGCTGCTTTTCGAAGCCTTCTCTGTTCCGGAGTTTCACCTTTCGGCCTAGAATTTTTTTAATGCTTTTAATAAACGATCTCCTCATAGAAAATGTACCGAATTGTTGAAACCGTGGTGAAATCACTAGCATCATCTTCCATTTCGCAGTCCTCATCCTCTTCTTCTTCTTCTTCAGCAATATCCATCTGTTCAATCTGTTTGTCAAACTTTCGAAGAGCGTTCTTTGAAAGACTTGCTTTATTGTCTGAACGAGAATTTATAAATAAAGTTCGCAATTGCAAAAGTTTTACCGCGAATAAGCGTTGGGTGATTGTAGATATTAGTGTATTGCGTGGCAAACGATTCACAATCCCATTTCATTCGCTTTCTCGAATCATCAACTTCCACAATCTCCATTTCTTCTTTTTCCTTCAGTTTTCCTTCTTCAATTAGGCGCATTCGTTCCAAAGTGTATCGCTTAGCGATCTAAAAAATTTTTGAAAATCCCCAGGAAGAAAAGATCGGATACCTCCTTGTCCTCATCTTCCGTATTTCTAAAACTGGCGGCATCATTGACCAATTGGTGAAGTCGACCACCACTAGGTTCCAAACACCCTCCCACATCGTAATCGTCACCATCAAGTTCTCCAATCTTTAAAAATGTAAATACTATCACAGAAAATGATTAGTGACGCATACCTGATCTTCGTTATATTCAGCATCCATGACTTGCTCGAAAATTTCGTCCATTTCGCGCATTTCTTCTCTTGTCAGCCGTTTCTAAAATAAAACCTAAATAATTTTCAGTGCTTGGAGCATTCTTACTTCATGTTCAGGGTAGACCTCGTCATCTTCGAATGTATAACCTTTTTCATTATCTCCGATCTCCTCATCATCGTCGTCATCATCATCAGTATGATCGTCTTCAAAAAACGAGCGGTCTCGAAACGCCGTCATTCGATCGTCAATAACACCGCCAGCAAGCTCGATGAAATTGTCTTCAAGAACGCCATCCGCAACACCTTCACCCTCCAAAGCCTTTTCAACTTCTTCGTCATGAAATTCTGCGGATTTTGAGTTTCCAACCAAGCCGAAGACAGGTGGAGCTGGTGGAAATGTTGGTTTCTGAGCTTTTATTGTAACTCGCTCAACTTCCTCATTGACATCTTGTAACTTCATCGGCTAAATTTCAACAATACAAAAATATACAAGGCAAAAAATAAAAAAAACCTCATTAATGGCTCGCAAGTGTTGCAAATAATCGTAATCATCGTCGTAAAAAACTCCATACTTCTGCTGCTCTTCGAGATGTTCCGGAGTTGGCTTAAATCTGAAATAATTCCGATTTTTATTGATTCTTTCGTGTCTAATCTACCTTTCACTTCGCTCACGCGTGTCTGGGACAAGTCGGAAATGTTGCGCATTCTTCCTATCAATGAAAACCTTCTTCTTACCCTAAAAATATCACACAATTTTCAAAACGATTAATCGAAAACTAACCATTCTGCTCGTAGAGAACCTTTTCCCAGATACCTTAAAATCAATCGCATAAATAAGACGGAAAATGGCTTCAAAAGTAAATGATTTGGAGTAGAACCAAAATGTAGAAAAACTCGTTCAAATAACATAAAAACTGATAGATTTATTAGAAAAAAAAAACAAGAAAAAACCCACGGGAATAAATAAAATAAACAATAATCCATCAGGGTGTAGAAGAAAATTTACGGGGCGGGGGACCATCAAAAGTTTTAGTACTAAACGCAAAACAATAACAACGAGTTCGGGCGCCTGCACAAATCATATTCGCACAGGCGCCCATAAATATATCGAAATCGGGCGAGTTTCAACAAAAATTGCTCGAAACCATCTAGAAAGCGCGAGCCTTTTGAGTATGCCGACGTTGCTGATTGCCAGCGCCACCCCAAGCTCCTCCCTTTCGGTCAGCTCCGGCTCCTCCTCGTCGGTCTCCTTGGTAGCTTCCAGATCCTTTCTGTTTGTCTCCTTGGCGCTCGTTCCTTCCTGGAAACCACGAACCAGGTCCAGAATAGCCACCACGTCCAGTTCTCGGCTCAAGAATTTGCTCATTGTTCTCAGCCAGCGATTGGAGTTTATCGGACAAGTTGAGAGCGAGCATTTGAAGTCTCGACGGTTCAACACGGTGCATAATCAGGCATTCAGTAGGCTCATCAAGAGTTGCAGAAAGTTCTTCCTGGATAATCATCTTGCTGAAGTACAAAAATATCAAAACCGGCTCATATGAATAGAATACTAACCTGATGATACTATGAACATCCTTCTTGGTAAGCTCGAATAAAGCGGAAAGCTTATTTAGAGAAACCGTTGAGTAGACAGTAGAATAAGTAAGAAGATACGTTCTAAAAACAATTAAGATTAATTTCCAAATGCATTCTTCAAATTCCTACCTCAACGACTCCTCTTGAATTCTTCTAACAACCATCTCCTTTACTGGTTCCGGATGATAGAACAAGTTCCAAACCTTTTGGTTCATTTTATCATTCACAATGTAGTCACGGCACTTCTTCCAATCTCCTCCAAGCATGGCCTTCGAAGCAGCAACCACGTGTTCACGAGTGTTCTCGGGGGGTCCAGTGAGCGAAGCCTTTTCGCTCTGCTTCAATTGATAGTGGAAGCTTCTGCTCAACATTCTTCGGCGCATTTCAAACTCGCAGCTGGCCATGTGCGGAATTTCAAGAAGCATCGAGCAAATCAAATACACGCATTCCATAAGTTCAACATTGATATGCATGTGATATGGAATTTGACGAGATCGCTCCAAACGTTCCTGCTCCGGAGTCTTCTCATATTGGCGCATTCCAACAGCTTGAGCAAGAAGTTCTTTGGCGCGTTGGGTATTCTGAATTTCAGAAAGACCTTGATGTGCTTCTCTAATGAATCCTTGACGGAAAGCGCAAAGACCAAGTTGGCAAATAGTTCGATTGTAAAGAATCTGAGTATCAGCATCAGAATGATCAACAATGGCTTGCATATGACTCATGAGGAGTAAATCTCTAGCACGATGCCATTCGTCATGGAGAGCAAGCCAATACACATGGCAGAGCATAGCACGTTGTCTAAAAAAATGATATTAGAAAATAACTTGAAAATCACTTTACCTGAGGCGTTTTTCGTCATCAGTTGCGTAGATTTTTTTGCACAAATAATCCATCTTTTGTCCAACGTCTCCATCGTAGTCGCATTGATCTTTGTATTTGTAGTAAAGATGCTCGATTCTCATCATGTAGAGCTTAGCAACCTCCTGCTTATCGAAGAGATTCTCAGAGTTGCGCAAATCGACGAACTTCTCAGCCTTCTCGATCAAAAGACACATATCCTTTTCAGCGCGAAGTTTCTCGATATAATCATTAGAGTGACAATCGGCGTTTTGAAGAATCTTTGCGAGTTCAGTGTCCAATCTTTGAATGGCAACAAGCACGCTGCCTTGAATCTTGTAATCTTTGGTTTCATCTTTAAGATTCTCATCCTCTTCCGCATAGTTGACCGATAGCTTGATGTTATCCTTGGCAATAAGGACATCGAGAAGTCCATTAATAGTCGACAACGTCTTCATGAAAACTTCATATTGCATATAGTCGTTTATCTTTGTGTTAAGTTCGAAAAGAGCAGAAATGATGCAAAAAGTGATCTTCACCCAAATTCCATCACCGAGTTGTTTCTAAAAAAATTAATGGAATGAATTGATGAAAAAATTTAACGCTACCTCAACGGCGACTTCAAGAATCTTTTCAAGGTTCGACACGTAGTTGTTTCTATCAGTGTTGATACGACCACGCACAGCAAGGATTTCGTTCAATTTCTTGATCATCACATCATGAGTGACCTCCTCCTTTGGATCGAAGAGAACAACAGTCTTTTCACGAGTAACTGGCGTCCAATCATCGTCATCATCATCCTCGGCAACCTGCTTCGGACCCTTACGCGGAGCTCGTCCTTTCTTCTCCTTCTTTTCACTCTTTCCATCTTCCTTATTTCTAAATTCTTTCTTGAGGAAATAACGGCGAAGTTGCTCCATCTTTGTGACGTCATCCTCATCAGAGTCGCTTCCGGAAGTATCAGGTTCAGACGACCAGCTAGAGTCGCTCATGCCATCAGTATCCGAATCATCGCTCTAAAAATATTAACAAATTTGACATGTATCCCAAATTCTAACCTTAATGACGGCTGCTTTCTTTTCCGCTACTGGCGTCTTTTCAGTAGTATCGTCATCGCTTTGATCGTCTTGCTAAAAAAAAAAGATAAAATCGAAGATAACATTTTGAATTATACCTCTTCCTCGGGAGTTTCATAACCATCCTCATCAGGATTGGAACGGTAATCGGCTACCACATTGGCAAGTTCTTTGACGTACTTCTTCACTCTTTGACGAAGGGCTGGAAGTGCCTTAGCGTTGTTTTTGGAGAGAGCCTGTAATAAGAAAATTATTACAATCACCAATATTGAGCAATTACAGCTCTTGCTTCCTTGTCTTCCCACAATGCATTCACATAATCTTCTATCTCGACTATAGATCTAAATAATTCCAATTTAATATATGAATGAACAATTTCACGTTTACCTGATATAAAATCGAGGAGTTCCAACGTTTTGACGTTGAAAAACAGCCTTTGATTTGTCAAAAGATTTTATGAGAGAATCAAAACCTAAAAATATTTTAAAGTATGAGTGCAATAAAAATCTTTTCTCTAACCAGTAAGAAGTTTATTAAGATCTTTATTTCCACGAGCATCTCTGTTTTGCTTGATAATTGTTTTCAATTCATCAAACTTTTTGTCTTTCTGGGCACGAACAACTCTTTTTTGGTCGTCCTCTCCTTCAGCCATGAAATCGAGGTCATCGCTGAAGAGTGTAAAAGAATTACCAAAGATATAATTTAAAATTACCGGAAGTCGGTTTTAGTTTTTGTTTTAAGCTCCTGCACCTCGTCATCGCTAGATTCGGACTCGGAATCCGAACTTCCACGTTGGAAAAACTTTGACATGGTTTCTGAAAAATACAATGAAATGAAAGAATTGAAAACTAGAAAAAAACAGTTTAACAATCGAAAACTTTAAAAGAATTTGAGTCTTTGCTTATCACAAAAAATAAAGCCCAAAATATCGAATAATTCGAAAACACTTCGATAAAATTGTTGAATTTTGCACTGTTGAGAATATTTTACTGACTGCTAGACAATAATTTAATGAAAATCACTATTCAGTGGTAAAATAGGAAATTAAAAACACAAAACAGGGAAATATATAAAATACACAAATTCGTGACGAGACACTTTCTCAGCAGAGCACGCTTGTCAATCTTCGAAAAAGACGCCAATCTCCATCAGTCTTGGCGTCTTTCGCTTTCTTGTTTTTATTTCGCGATATTTTCAGAAAGAATTGAAAAGCATATTGTGAGTCTTTACTTTTCGAAATCGAATTATAAATTATTTATTTATATTCGGTCTAAATTTTTTACAATAAAAATAATTCTGACAAGGTTTCATTGCAATAATTAAGTTAACATCATAATTTATTTCAAAAGTAAAAGGCAAGTAATAAGAAGTGTCCAAAAAATAGAAAATTTTTTCAATTGTTTCAAGTGCACCAAGAAACAAACAAAATTCTATAAAACTGCTCTAATATGGTCACGACCGGTGTACTGTTGCGAGCTTCTTAACTCGATTTTTATATACATGGTGGATCAGAATAAGTAATTCATATATTAATTATGCAAAAAAAAAACAATTAATCGGGTGACAGAACTAGACAAATTATGCAGGCGAAACGAAACAACAACAACTATTTAATTGGAATTAATAAAATTCGGAATTTGCGAAGAGATCAGCTAATGGTTCAGATGAGGATACCGGCATTCGCGAAAGGATAGCAGTTGCGGATTTGGCTGGAATAGCAATTTCAAATTAAAATTAAAAAAGAAAAATAATTCTTACCAATTGATGCGTTGCGATTATTCGCAAAACTCTCGACAAGCGATCTATCAATCACCCAAACCGTCATTATATCGCTAGCATTGTCAGCAATCCTCTCGCAAAACTCCAAAACCGTTCGGATAAAAGACTCGTTGTGCGTATCGCGGATTATATCGAGCGGGCATGCGACATACCTGAAATTTCAGATGAAATACTAGAAAACAAAACACAAAAGGTGCTACCTGCACTGATTTGCAATGGAATATGCAGCATTGCAGTGTTCCATTAATGAGCCTAGCAGGATCATGGATCTCTCAACCAACTTCTCCCTTTGATCCTTGTCTTGTTTATTACAACCCTTCAAAAATTCTCATCAATTTCAAATTCGAAATAACGAAAATACCGTATAAATGTTAATTGACCACGTGAGAACCAGAATGGTATGTGAAATAAGATTTTCCTTCCGAACGTCGTCGGTGATTTGCAAAAGTCCCTCTTTATTAATAAATGGCATTTTGATGATAATGTTGAGGAACTGAAAAATGAATTAATTATTTTAATTGTTGCAAAATCACAATACGTACCCTCAGAACATAGCTCCGCAGCTCAACCATGCTTTCAACTTCTTTGGGACTCATTTCGCACGACAAGTAGTTCATGAATTTCCGAAGAATATTCTAAACGAATTATTGAAATCGATTATGATGAATGTGTGCAAATACCGGGCCGATAAATGAGTGAACAGAAGTGATAATTTGATTTTGCTTGGCTTCATCTTGAATAATCAAATGCGCATTATTCACCCAATATGGAAGAAGGTTAATTAATGTTCGAAGGCAATTTGACATCACTTCGCACACTAATAATCTCTTCTTCTCCTCAACAACATCGTCCAGCCTAAAACATCCATAATTCTTTATCTATGTAAAATGGAAAAGATAAATAAGCTTTACTCATGCCTCACAGACATCACATTCTTTCGATATTTTACCTTGGACATTTGGAAATGATCATCTCTAGAAGTTGAATCGCATTATTCTGTATGGCATCTTTTTTAAATCTCGGCTTATTAGCTACAATATTGCTCAAAAATCCAGTTCCCAATTTGTAAACTTCCTCATCGGCAAAATAGTTGAGAACATTGAGAATCTAAACAATTTCGATTGTATCTCAATGAAATAGATTTCTTACGAAAGACAATGGTATTTCAATTTCCTGAAACGCCGGCGAATCAGAGACGTGAAGGAATAGATTAAACGCGTCTTTTACTATTCGCACATCATTAAACCTTTGCAACAATGTGCAAACCACCTGAAATACGGAATGCAATCAATAATTCAATCAATAAATTACATTTATTCCTTGAGCTCTCACAAAATCATTGATCGATTTCGAATCATGCAATAATGTTCGCAACAAGTGGCATGTGTGGGAAACGATTGGGCTAAAAATCGCGAATCATCAATTAGAATTTGAAAAAAATCAAACTTACGGAGCTCTTTGTGGTGTATTTGCACATCGTGGCAAAACGCATTCCAAAAGGGTCCGGATAAGACTAAAATTCGGTAATGGCTCGTCTTTTGGCCTATTATACCGTATAAGATACTCCTATAATAATAATAAATTATATGGAAACTAATTAAAGAAAAAAAACTCACTTTTATATTAGGATCTCGACTTATTATATTTCTCATTATAATTAGTACATTCAGATTGCAAATTGGAGCATCATAGAGGTGTTTGATTAACATATTCACCATCTAAATATTTTTTTATTATGTGAAGAAAAAAAGAAAATACAAACCTTTTCAAATTTCAAAGCTTTCAGAAACGCGATTTTTATTGAATCCGAGTTTTTTAATAATAGGACAGTAGCGATAAATTCTACTACAATATACGAACATCTCTCCAATTGCGGACTTCTGCAAAACGAAAAATTAGAAAAAGGTCGGTTTTATTGAGAAATAATTTTTCGAAAATCTTTCAATGAATAATTAAGTAGAAAAAAATAACATACCCGCAAAGTGGAATAAATGGGCATAGAAGCATTTTCAAGCTCCTCTCGCCATCGGTTGATGCGAATATTGTAGCAATTATCGGAATCGACGGCTTGTGTTGCACCAATTTGTGGAAAATCTCAAGAAGTCGAGCGGCAAGAGCCATCTAAAGCACAAAATCGATGAATTGCAGTAGAAATCAAAATGCTCACATATTCCTGTGGTGGAGGAACGTCAGGAGGAGTCCAAAGCACTAAGCCATCAGTCACAATTGCCACAATTTGTTGAATATACCGCTGAAAAATGAGAAAAAATGAAAGAGACATGCAAATATTAAAACTTACAGTTGCAGCATTCTCATCGAGATGAACTAGGCCCTTATTTTTGAGCCAAATATGCAATTTATAGGTTAAATCAAACCTTTTCATGGGATCACGAATGGAGAACCAATTCTGAAGAAAATTCCTCAGGTTTATTAGTTGAAGATACTCAAACTCACATGCATCACATATTCGGCTTCCCGTTGTATTTGAGCAAACGCCATATCTGGATTGATATTCTCACAAGTTGACCCGTTTGATGAGAAACACCGTTGAGCATCGGGATCCTGCCCGTGAGCGGTCATCGTCGTATTCACACTAAGCATCGACATCCGATCATCAGCGTACTGCGATTGGGAAATCACTGATGGAGCGATCGATGGCACCGGCGACTGATTATAAGCCCAACCATTCATATAATGTTGATTCATCCAATGTGCAGTTTGAGCATCGGGAGGTAGTGCTCGAGAAGGGCTTCGCGGGTATGGAGGCCTTGAGAGAAAACGATTTTGAAATTTGGACGGCTCAAAGGAAAATGTACCTATTTTGCATTTGATGTGGCTGCTGAGAATGATGTTGCGGAATCTGCTGTGGATGTTGAGGAGGCGGTTGCGGAGGTTGTGGCTGTTGTTGTGGGTAAGGATGCTGCGGATGACCGGGATGACCGTAGTTCCATTGAGGATGAGACGTGGTAGGATTCTGAAGTTTATACATAGTATTACAATTATTATACATATAGCAATGGTTTCAACAGTCTACATTGAAAATACATATGACTTCACAAAAAAACGAGCACAATGTGTAGATTTATGGTGACTCAGTTTAACGGATTCGAATTTCCATCATTCGAATGAAATCTTGAATTTTCGATGGCAATAATTAAAAGGAGAAAGTATTCGAGTCTTCGTTGAAAAACTGATTTTGCGAGCAAATAAATACAAAATTTTCGCATCGAATTAAAACAATAATGTCGAAAAAATTTTTGTAGGAAAACGAGAATAGAAAATTGCGTAATTCTTAATTATGGATTAGAGGATTACGATACTGAAAAGTGATAAATGTCGGCAATTTCTTAATACTCTTTGATGTGCTCCACGACTAATAACAAGGTGCGAAATTACCTGCTCGGCAGCATATTGCTGCTGGTATGCCATCGGATGAGCGGGAGTTCCGCACATCTGAGGTTCGGTGGTACTCATAAAACGTGTTTCGATTGTGATAACCGCCTATTTTGATCAGCTAATCTGTAAATCGACGAAATTTTGAACGAAACAAAGCAATAATAGGCGAGAAAAACAAAAATTGCGCAAGTTTAACACGGCATTTCCGGTAGAAACCGTGACCAACGACAATGTCCAACGAAATACATATTTGAATTCTAGCGTTACCCACCAAATTGCGCACCACATCGTCTCTACGCACGGCGTACTCTCTTCGCGTGACTCTGCGTGTCTCGCTTTCGCGCGGGCTGCGACCCCCTTAGACAGGACCCATACACACATACGCACACACTTACTAGCTAGCTAACCCGCGTACGGTCACTCTCAACATGCTGATGACGATCAGAAACGGAGTAGAGAAGGGACACCCTCGTCCACCACCGCCATCACCACGAAATTTGTACACGGGGTGAACGAGGAGACAAGTGCATGGTCCAGATGCTGCTTACTATTGCATCAATGAGGTGATTGTTGGTGGTGTTGCGTATGTCAACCATTTCCGTCAACATAATATTCGACACACTGTTCATTAACTTGAGGAATGTTCCCTCGTATCGGTGAGCCGGGGCACGCATTCTGAGAACATGTTGTAATAGAATATCGGAGCTAGGTCATATTTCCAACAATATACAGATAAAAGTGTTAGTATAATAAAAGGAGAAATTATTTTTTTTTAAATTTCGAGCATCGCCGAATTGAAAGTTTACATTGTTTTTTTTATTAAAATGAATTCAAGGTACACTTTCAGAACGTTATATCAAAAGTCTGATATCAAAATTGAGAATTTATCGAAGAAAATATAATTTGTTTCTTATCAATATTTGGAAAAAAAAATTCAATTATTTGTGTAATAAACATTAATTGTCACATTAAAAACAGTTTTTGACACATTTGCTGAAATTTCGATAACGATCAGTGCCGATAATAACCTTTAATTAACAGGGTGCTAATACTTACTGTAGGCTAGATTTGGCGATAATTTTGGTTTGCACGTGACCTAATTGGTGTAATTAGGTGATCTGCGCTTACTCAATAGTTTAAATGGTTCAACGCAGACAATTGACACCAAATAAATACTAGATTGCTTTTAAATTACGGTATTTTAACATTTGTTATATTTAACTGAAAGAAATTGATATTCAAGTTGAGCCCTCAAAAAAATGAGCAGGATTGATGCAATAAGAAAAAATGATAGATCGAAACGGCTATCATACACTGCTTATCAAAGAAGAAAAATGGCTGCAGCTATCTGTTGGGATTATTACAACAAAATGGCTTTTCGCTGTTCGTTGAAAACATGCAATTTCCTAAAACAATGTGAACCTTGACGAAAAAGATAATCGAAACGAGTTATTGTTACGCACACGCGGCTCTTTATTGCCTGGGAATATGGCGCGGGGTCGTCGTTAATGGGCCCCCAGCGGTAACTTTTGTGAAACTGTTATCGTTATCATTCACAATCATTTCATAAAACGAATGGGAAGTTTTCAAAACGAACTTTTAAACAGATTATTTTTTATGGTGTGCGCAAAATAGGAGAGAATTGCAAAAAAGGGTATCATTGAAATGACCTTCGCAAACGACGAGACGAGTAGCATTTCTTATGAGAAAATGTTGATAAAATTATTGAGTTTGACATACTTTTCGCCAAATAGACACTAGATCGTCTTTTGAAAAAATAAACCGAACACATGTTTTTAATTCAAATCTAAATAAGTGAGCAATTATATGCACGCATTCGTATGGATACGTAAAACAAAGCAGATGGACGTTGTCTATTATGCAAGAAGTGGGTGGCATTGTGTTGATAGGTTTATGAGCTCCTTCAACTGTATCAAGATTTATGATTGGCGAGAACAAAAGCTCACTATACGCTGTACGATCTAAAAATAGATTTCAAATTCATTTTGCAAAATGAATGTTTTGCGAGACTGTTCCAAGCACGCCTAGTATCGTGCAAATAAATCAGACTCGAATTGGCGAATTGCATGCATGATAAAGTCTAACCCAATGGCAAATTTATTGTTTCCGCTAATTATCTGTATAGAAGATTTGATCTTTTTATTTAAAGAAATGAACAAGACATCGGAAAATAATGGATAAAATTAATTTAAAAATCATGAAATAAAAAATAAAATACAGTATAGTTTTCGTGGTGAGAGTGAGAACATGAAATCTGATGCTGCTTTTGAGCATACTGTATGTATAAATAATTGATTTTTTTTCGAAATTCATAAATACACGAGGTTTTCGCTGTGAGACCATTTCAAAAGAAATTTCAAGTTCTCGTATTTCTCTGAATTTGTATTATTTTCCCTCAGATTAGCGAAAGTCACTTTTAAATAAACTTATCAATCAATTGAACGATTATTAATATTATATTTAGAAAAAGGCTGACCTACGTATTTGATCTGTACTTTAGTTGCCCTCAATTTCAGCGCGAATTTCAAGTTGCAAGCGGTTCAAACGACCAATTTCTCATTCCCTCTACTAATCCCCTCTACCTAACTCCATGCTGCTTGGTTCCATATTATTAATATTGCTCATAGAGGTAAATAAAATGATACAAATAATATTCTAAAATTTCAGTTTTTTTTTTCAGTTTAATGCAGCACGACCCACTAACACATGCAATATAACGACTGAATTCAATTGTGGAATAGGAAAACAACAATGTATACCCGTGGAATGGGTTTGCGATAATGTACCAGACTGCGAAAATGGGAATGTATAAATTTAAACATTATTTTTAAATTATTTCGTTGATTTAAAGGATGAATCGCACTGCGTCTATCCGCATCATTGTGCTCAAGGTTTCATGATGTGCAAGACTGGAATGTGTGTTTCCCAAGAATTTAAATGCGACAAAGAGGTGGATTGTACAGATGCTTCCGATGAACTTCACTGCGAATATCGGGACAGCAAGAAGGAAACTGACGAACTTTATCACTTTTCGCTTGCTCCCCTCCAAACTCAGGAATGTCACTTGCCACGATTCTCGTGCAATAGCGGTCAATGCATTTCCGGAGATCTGGTTTGTGACGGAACTAAGGTAAAAAAAAAATATTTTTTTTAATATTTGAATAAAATCATTGCTTAAAGGATTGTAATGGTGGCGACGATGAAGAAAACTGCAGAGGACCAGAAAGTAGAAACAATAAATGGTTGAAAAATAATAATACAATTGATGGAACTCCGGACAAACTCATTGTAAATTAAAGATATTTATCAATCCCTTAAATTATTGAAACTCTTTAGGCCGAACATTGCCGTCCTGGTTACACCATGTGCGCAACTGGCGGTGTTTGCATCCCAGATAGTTTTGTGTGCGACGGATCGGCTGACTGTGAAGACTCCAGCGATGAAATGGAATGCCAAATGATGATTCCTGATGAGGAGCAATTCATCAACGGGCATGCCGAGATTATTGCGAGATGCACGGCCGAAGGAAAATTCCATTGTAGTACTGGTTTGTTAAACCACTCGTGCAATAATATCGACTTCATATTTTCTAGAGTTTAATACTGCTCCTGTCTGCATCCCAGTCAATGCTACTTGCAACGGAATAAAGGATTGTCCGAATGGCGATGACGAAACAGCTTTATGTACAGAATGCTCCCGAAAGCGCTGCGATCACACTTGTTTGAATTCGCCATTTGGAGCTAAATGCATTTGCCAGGAAGGTTATCGTCTTGAAGGGGATGGACTTACTTGCACAGACGAAGATGAATGCCTCACACATGGAAACAAGTGCCAACATTTCTGTGAAGACAAAATTGGAACGTTAGTTTGTTGTACGCGTGGTCAATCCATTTTCTGGGGTTTAGGTACTCCTGCCAATGCGCTGTTGGATATCGACTTGACGAGGATGGACATTCGTGCAGACTTGATGATAAACACGCCGACGGTGTTCTTTTTATCTCTCTGGGAACCGAAATTCGCAAGATGTCTCTTCTTGGAACCACGTCCGAGGCGTACGCCTCAGTTCAACGCATTGGAGGGCATGGAACAAGTCGATCGATCGATTTTATGCATTCGAACAACAAGCTTTTCTTGAGTGCAGTTACACATCATAAGGGAAAAGCTCCAGAAGGCGAACTCGTATTTCTTTTTCAAATTGATTTAATTATTTTGCCAATGTTTAGGCGGTTTCCGATAACGGACTTCTGAGAGTCTTGCGCGAAAACGTTGTCGGAGTCGGTCACGTTGCAGTTGACTGGGTCGGCGGAAACATCTTCTTCACTCAACGAGGTTTATTACTCGCTTTGCTTGCTTATCATTCTCGCGCTTCGTTTAGCTCCTGCTTTGACTATCGGGATCAGTGTTTGCACTATGAATGGAATGTTCTGCCGCTGGTTGATTAAAGGACAAAGTAGCCCATCGGAAGACCCATTTGCTCCAAAAGCGCATCAAAACTATCACGGCTTGGTGGTGCATCCAGCACGTGGCCAAATAATTTGGGTCGACTCTTTCAAGGATATTCATAGAATTATGAGTTCGAGAATGGACGGAACCGAGGTATTTGCTTCTAAACCTATTATTTAATTTATCTTCTAATGATTTAGATTCGCATAATTGTTGATAAGAAGCTTTCTAGTCCGCATGGATTGGCAATTGACAGAATTCGTAATGATATTTACTTCGGAGACCATCAAATGCATCACATTGAAAGAATTAATTTGGACACAAAAGAGAGACACATTGTGGTCTCAAATGAAGTTAACAAGCCGTTTGGAATCGCTTACTTCAATGGATACATTTACTGGAGCGACTGGTTATTATTACTTCTAGAGTTTTATCGATACATTTGTATTGTAGGGGAACTGATTCGTTGAAGGTTCTTGAGCTTAACAACCACCAATCAACGCCGCATACTCTCCACGTGTTCAGTCGTTTCCCTTATGGAGTGACCATCAATCACACAATGTATCAGCCAATTCCTCTCGACAATCCATGCCTTGAAATGGAATGCCCATGGATTTGCGTTCCAATTCCTGCCGATCAAGGAAAAGTTGCTGGAAAATGCGTCTGTCCCGATGGATACAAATATTCGATTGTCGAGGATTCGTGCATTCCTCCAACTGAAGAAGAGAAGAAGGAGATTGAAGGATACACTCATATCGGCGCTGCTCTCATGAAGGAGTATTGTGACGCTGGAATGGCTTGTCTGAACGGCGGAAGCTGCAAGGATGTTCACAACGAGCATGGCAGGCCGCACCAAGTTAGCTGTGAATGCCAAGATCCATTCGAGGGCGAGTTCTGCGAGAGGCTAAACCCGGAGAAGATGCGAATGATGGAAGAAAAGATACCCGCATCGCTTATCGGGTTCCTCATCGTTTTGATCTTGGCATTTTTGGCAATTGGAGCGTTTGCATTCTGTCTTCTTAGGAAGCCGTAAGTGATAACCTTGTGATCTTATAGAATTTTTGGGTTTTCAGCGAAGTCGCGAATGAAGTTGTCACAAATGCTCGAATCAAGGTTGATAACATGACTCGCAAGGCGGAAGCGGTCAGCCAGCCCTACATTGATCGACTGAAGGCGCTCATCGGACAACCAAGTCCACAACGTGAAGGAATCCGATCAGCAGGAAACGTAAACTTTATGAACGAGGGAGAAGATGTTGATGAGCCAACGAACCGCTACGTAGAAGCAAGAAGAGCTGCACAGCTGGAATCGCCGGTTTGAATTCATTTCATGCATTAGAGTATGGGTAGAAGTTTGCAGAACTCCTACCGTAATCCATTGTTCGACGAGCCGCCTCAAACGTACCAACCAGTTGGACGTTCATCGCCAATTGCTGGAGTGCTGAATTTTCAAAACGACAGTCTTTTATAATTTGGATTTGTATCCCTAAAATTAAAAAATTAAAAAATTTTTTTTATATTCAATTTTCTAAAAATTGCCTTTATTGTTTCCCACACCTCCGCCCAACCCTTTTTCGAATGTTCGTGTACTATATTTTTATATAGGTATTTTTTTGTTATTCCCTGTAATTGAATAGTTTGCCATTTTGCGGCTTTTATGCTTGGAATGTGTATAATTTTAAAAATTAGTGAAATTTTATAAGAACCAAAACAATTTTTATTGCACGGCATTGTGTTTATTTTTTGCGAAATAAATTATTTTGCAATTCGTGACGGATTCGTTTATGAGAGTTCGAAGCTCTTATCTTTCGATATCTTTTCAGTGTTTTTTATTCCCAATTTAGTTCTTGACTTGTTTTTGATTCCGATATGGATCTGAATTACCAGAGCTGTTTCACATCGCGAGGATCGGATATTGGCGATCATGATAAAGGTTCAGTTAAAAAATAGCTTTCTAGTGACTTTTTCCAACAGTTTTTGACAAAACCAAAAAAGCTGTTGTTACGCGATGATATTTTCCAGTATAAAATTTTGCCGATGCGGTTGGATTAGACAAACTTGTTATTGTCGACGTCGCGCGACTGCGGGAAATTGGCTAAATGCCAAAAAAGCAATGGCCGTGGTCCTGGCGCAATTCAAAAAGTGTAGATTTACGAGTCTATGCATAAGAATAGGTTAAAGGCGCACACCGCTCACTGAGACCCTTTTTTATTTTTTGGAATTTGGCCAATTTTCCGTAGTCGTGCGACGTCTACAATCTCTGTTAAATTGTTAAATTGAGAAAGCGCATTACGTTATGAATACACTTCTGCATCACGAAATTCAAGGTTCAACGTTCTTCATTTGCAAGAAACCGGCAGTAAAAGCTCAATTCGATTATGAAATGAGTTAAATTCAAGCAAAAACATCACTGCCACGGACGGGATTCGAACCCGCGAAGGTTTAACCGTAAGTTCATAAGACTTATGCCTTTGACCGCTTGGCTACCGCAGCACACAGTCTGAAAAAGTGGGACCACCTAGATCAGGGAAACGGACCACCGGGAGGCGAAATGGTCCGTTCAGGCCCAAAAACAGGTGACACCTTATATTTCAGACTATGTGCTACGGTAGCCAAGTGGTAAAAGCATTTGTTTTATGAACTTAATCTTTACCGGATTCGAATCCCGTCCGTGACAGTGGTTTTTTGCTAGAAAAATTGAAACATTAGCGATTAAATTTATCGCAATGGTTATTTTTGCTTAAATTGGAATTAAAGGATAACTGAACCCTAAAATAAAAATAAAGAAAATATATCAAGAAAATAGGGAACATATAAATAATGAAATGAGAATAACTATTTTTAAAAATAAAATACAGTGCGTTGCAGAATTATAAGGCCACCCCCAAATTTGAGCGCCGCGCAATGATTTCGATATTTTGAGACCAACCAGTGTGAAAATCGTGTTCAGCATGAAAAATAACCTATATGTATCTATTTTTATGTTAGTATCTTCAAAAGTAACCGCGCAATGGTCCAAAACCGTTTTTTCGAGCGGTGCAGAATTATAAAGCCACCCCCATGAAATACGTTATAAACTCAAAAATAACGACAGTTTAATGTTTAGTGGCACCTCCATTTGAGGTAATAATGCCAGAAACACGGTCTGGCATAGATTTGAGAAGGTTTTAAACATATTGGGTCGATTTAGATTTGAATTTCTGCTCTAACGTCTTCCATTCGACTACGATTTCGGTTTTGAGCTCTCCAACCCCGAATTTCCTTCCTTGGCCATAGAGACGCCGTACTAACTCTCCCCAGACGTTCTACATGGGACTCCAAAAAGGAGAACATGATGGCCAATCGAGAACGTCCACACTGTGAGAGTGAAGCCAGTCCAAAGTAGACCGACTCACATGAATGACCGCATTGTCCTGTTGAAAAAGGACAATAATGACGTCGGAATGGAAGAATATGGCTCTCAAGAACATTCTGATAATCCGAAGAGTCCACCCTACTCGTCAGAAAAGCCAATTCCAGAAATCCGGCCTCCGAAAACGCTTCCCCCATAATATCACGCTTCCTTCTCTAAAATTGAGTTTTGAAAGCAGGAGGTGATTCTTTCATAACTCGGGCCAGCAACTGTTATAGCCGCCTGGGCCATCCAAATTATTTTTTTTCATCGGAAAAAATAACCTGTTGAAGTTTGAATGGTCATTATTCACAATATTCTCGAATATAAACACCTTGTTCCAATCCGTATTCATGTTTTTGAATGCGAACTCAAGGCGTCGAATTTTATGGTCCTCTGTGAGTCGCGGAGCCGGCTTCATTTTTTCTCTGGCGATGTTGGGGTTATTCTTGATGGTTCCCCAAACTGTCCACTTGCTTTTGTCGAAGTTTAGCTTCTTCTTGATGTCATTTGTAGACTTCATACTGCTCGAAGCTGCTCGAATGCTTGCTCGATTAGCGAGATAGTCCAGTTTTCCTCTGGCGCCTGCCTTTTGCGACATGTTGACACGAGTTAGATCCTTCACAAAGATGTCTACGAATGTTTTCGGACCATTTTAATTCTTCGCAACCCGACAGTTCGACCATCCTGCCGTTTTGAATGCGGTAATCTGAGATTGCTCAGAAACACTAACAAGGGAGGTGTTTTTACTTAGTGGTTTGGAATTTTTTCTAATTTTGCACACAAACAGATCAAGAAATTCCCTATCGAGTGTGCTATGTCGTTTTCTGCAAAAGTTCCAAAAAGTCCCAAAACTTTGGGTCCGAAGTTTCAAATTTTGATTCATTGTTTTTATACACTGTTTCATAATTTTTGCCATACTTCCTCACCACGCACAAATACCCCATTTCGATGGAACTGCGGCAAGCAGCGATGGTTCAGTGGAATGTGTATGGGTTACCAAGAAATGGGTTGCTGGTTCGTTGCCCCTTCTCGCGCTTTCTTTTGCAATTAATTTGTGATAAAATTTATACAAGTTTTATAATGGTTTGAAGGTTTAATTTTGTGAAATGAATAGTTGAATCGAACAGAAAATGAGACTGTAAAAATGGGAAGTTCGTTTGATTTCAAAAATCAATAGACAACACTGTGCGATTAAAAATTATAGGGAAATGCGAGTTTTATGAACAACTTTCTAGAATAATGGATTCCCGGCTGTGAATCTTGAACGTCGATTGTTACTACACCGAGGATGGTGGTTGCAATAAGGTTGGGCAGCAGAGTGGAAAAAATTTTGAAAAAAATTTTTGAAATCAAACGAACTTCCCATTTTTACAGTCTCATTTTCTGTTCGATTCAACTATTCATTTCACAAAATTAAACCTTCAAGCCATTATAAAACTTGTATAAATTTTATCACAAATTAATTGCAAAAGAAAACGCGAGAAGGGGCAACGAACCAGCAACCCATTTCTTGGTAACCCATACACATTCCACTGAACCATCGCTGCTTGCCGCAGTTCCATCGAAATGGGGTATTTGGGTTCTCAAAGCCACACAACAATTTTTATGCACACTGGTCCCGCCAAAGTTTCAAAAAAATGCGAAAAAGTCCGTTGTATGGGGGTGGCTTTATAATTCTGCACCGCTCGAAAAAACGGTTTTGGACCATTGCGCGGTTACTTTTGAAGATACTAACATAAAAATAGATACATATAGGTTATTTTTCATGCTGAACACGATTTTCACACTGGTTGGTCTCAAAATATCGAAATCATTGCGCGGCGCTCAAATTTGGGGGTGGCCTTATAATTCTGCAACGCACTGTATATGCATCAATGCGACGAACTAAAACAATATTTCTCCAAAAAGGTCATTTCATTGTGTTTACCTTCAAATGCGGTTGCACTGGTTGTGAAAGTGTTGTTATCGTGAAACAAAAACATAATACGAGGGAAACATTGATTAACTTGAGAAATCTTTTTTTTTAGAAAATGACGAAAAACTGGCATGGCAATCTTTCTATAATGTGGCTTCAACGGAATCGAATACGATAGTTCGCTCGAATAAACTGGTGATACCTGAGAATGAATCTGTACTTGATCGCAATGCGCTTGGGCAATTGGAAATATTGCAGGATATATCTGTTTCGATGCATTCGTCGCCGAGCACGCTTCCATTTTACAGCCCATTGTCGATAAAGGAGCCGTCGAGTAATTTGCAAATCAAACCGTTTACTCGGGTCTCGCATGGAACAGCTGGTCGTCCTATCAGTTTGTCGTCGAATCATTTCCGAATTATTGTTGGAAAACGCAAAATCTATGAGTACCGCATCAAAATCTCGCCGGATTTGTTTTCGAAAAAGCTTAATAGGTTCGTATTGTTCTCTGACTCTGAAGTTTTTTTGTTTCAGAAGAGTCGTGCGATTACTCGAAGGAAAATTGGCTTCGGTTGAACCGTGGCATTTAGTTTTTGATGGAATCGATACGATTTATGCGGCGCAGAGAATCTGTGAAGAAGTCGTGAATAATATTAAAATTGCGACGGTATGATTCGAAAGACGAATTATTGAAAATGAGTAATATTTCTAGGATGGTCTTATATCGACTAGAGATGCAATAACACACTTTGATTTAAAATTGCAATTTATTGATGAGTTTATGCTTGAAAGTAATTTGGATGCAATCAGGTAGTGGCGAGCAACTGTATCAACCAAATTCGGTTTTGGTTTTAGTGATCCCGAGCAGAAGGAACGTATGATTCATGCTCTTGATACAATCCTCCGACAATTCTCTTGTGACGAATTCAACGTTGTTCTGCAGTCGTTCTTCTCAACTTCTTGCCAAAGTTCCGCTTTAAGTCAGCGAAGTCACAGTCTTGGTTGGGCGGCTGTTAATTTGGGTTTGGGTCGTGAAGTGTGCTACGGATTCTATCAGAGTGTCGTTGAATCATTTGATATATTGTCGCTGAATCTTGACGGTTTGTTTCTTTTTTTGAGTTGAAAATTAAGAATATCAATATTTATCAGTGGCAACGACCACTTTCTATCGTCCTGTTCATGTTTTGGAATTCTTGGCGGATGCACTCGATGTTCCATTAGCTGTAATCGTTCATTCAGTATCATTTGCTCATATTTGTCTATTATTAGACTATTCAAGATGGACGTCCACTCAGTGAAATGCAGCGAAAAAAGTTCTCGAAAGAAATTGTCGGGCTCAAAATAGAAACTCATCACTGCTCCAGCTCGCGTCGTTATCGTGTGATACGATGCACATGGAAACCTGCTGCCAATATTTTGTATTTAATTTCTAATTATTTTTTGCGATTTTTTATTTAGGCTAAAATTGAATGGAGAGGAGAATAAACAAATTTCGGTTAAGGAATACTATAAATCTAGATATGGTATTCAGCTGCAGCATCTTCATTTGCCTTGTTTGGAGGTATAAATAATTTTTCGTTGGATTATTGCTGTTATTGTTTTCAGTTGGGCAAAACCAAAGAATGCATTATCCCGTTGGAACTGTGCTATATTGTACCTGGCCAGAGATGCATTAAGAAGCTCAATGAGCATCAGATTGCGAATTTGATCAAAGCGACGAGTCGAAATGCGCAGGAGAGAATGGATGCGGTGATGCGAATTCGAGAAGGAGTTGGCATATCGGATGATGTTTATTCAACGGTAACAATTTTAAGTTTGTTATTGTCGAAGTCGCGCGACTGCGGAAAATTGGTAAAATGCCAAAAAAATTAATCGAGAGATTCGATGGGCAGCATGCGTCTTTAACCTTTCCTTATGTATCTGTCCGTAAATCTACACTTTTAGAATTGCGCCAAGACCACTGCCATTTCTTTTTTGGCATTTAGCCATTATCGCAGTCACTCGACGTCGATAATAGCTTGCTTGAAATAAAAAAATTCAACATTTGTCATTTTTTTTTCGTTTCTTTCTTGGAATTCTCAAAATTTCATGAATTAATAGATATAACATCAATAATTCAAAGGGAAGATTCAGTGAACAAAAAAAAAAGAATTAAATTATTATTTTTCTTTTTTTACCGCATTGATTTTTTTTCAAATTCTTTGTATTTTTATCACATCGTTCGTTAATATATACTAAAGTAAGTAACATATTTCAGAATTATGGAATTCACGCCGAACGAAGCATGATGAAAATCGAAGGCCGTGTGTTACCGGCGCCAAAAATAGTATATTGCTCACCGAATGTTGATGGGCAGGAATGTGTGACAGTGCCCAATAATGGCACGTGGGATATGCGAGGAAAACACTTTTACAATGGAATCGAAATCGAGGTGAGGATTGCATTCAGAAGTGGTTCCTTTTCAACGGACCCGAATTTAAGATTTGGGCTGTAGTGTGTTTCGCTTCGTCGACTACAGTCACCCAACAGAATCTGCGTTCGTTTGTGCAGGGCCTAGGTAAAGTGGCCCGCGAAATAGGAATGCCATTTGTGAACAACGCGGTTTTCTGCAAGTACGCGACTGCAGATCAAGCAACGAAAATTTTGGATTTTCTTCAAAATGATTATCCCGACATGCAGCTTGTGATCTGTGTTCTCCCCGGAAAGACTAATATCTATGGTCGGTTTTTTTTTTAACATTTCGCTCAACATTATTTTTAATGATCAGGTGAAGTGAAGCGTCGTGCTGATATGATCGGACTAACAACTCAATGTGTTCGCTCGCATAATGTTCTTAAAATAAGCCCGCACACGCTTTCAAATTTGTGCATGAAAATTAACTCGAAATTGGGAGGAATCAATCTTGTTCTCGCTCCGCCAACCTTCTCGAGAAATGACGAACCTGGTAACATATTTGTTTGTAATGTTCACATTTGAAGTTGGTTTTCATTAGTTCTATATGTTGGTTGTCATATTTATCGCAATGCGACGTCTTCGGATAATCAAAACTGCTCGGAAAACTCGATAGTTTGTATGCTTGGTTCTTGCGACGGCCATCCTACTCGGTAATTTTATTATTGTTTTGGCAATGAAAATATTTTCAACAAATTTCAGATTCGTTCCAACTTTCCGAATGCAACCGAAGAACACTTCGATTGTACTTGAAATGGAGTCTATGATGAAAACGATTATTTTGAACTTTCACAAATCGACTGGATTCAAACCGCATCGAATTATTATTTATCGATCGGGTGTTTGCAAATTGAATATGAACGAAGTGAAACGCTTTTTTCTCTACTTTAGCATAACAATTTTTATTTATTTTTCCTCAGATTCTTCAATTTGAATTGCGTGCTATTCGAAACGCGTGTTTGTCGATCGAAGTTGGTTTTGAGCCTGGAATCACAATTATTGGATTGGATAATTCGCATCATACGAGACTTTTTGCCAACGATGAAATGGTAAGTTCTACACTATGAAATGGACACGCTTTTTGCGAGTGCTTAGAATGCATATTAACAACGAAATTTTTAAAACTATGTAATTTCCTACACATTTTTTTTTGCAGAACCGCATGGGTAACAGTATGAATGTTCCTGCTGGGACCATTGTTGAAAGTGGCATCACAGTCAATAACTTATTTGAATTTTTCTTGGTTTCGCACGCTGGAATACAAGGAACCTCGTGTCCGACGAGATATCAGATTTTGTGGGATGACAATAAAATGAGCGCCGATCAGATTCAAGAGATGACATATCAGGTATGCACGTCATTCAGTTATTTTCGCGTGTAGCTTCGCATTATTCAGTTATGTCACGCTCAGTCGAGGTGTACACGAAGTGTTTCGATCCCTTCGCCGGTTTATTATGCGCGGTCGGCGGCGCAAAGAGCGAAAATTTGGATGAGCGATGACAAGTTTGACTATACCGTTTATGAGGTACCAATTATGATTTTCGTTTGGATACGAAATCTAAAACGTTTCGAATGTGTAAAATCAAATCGCAAAAACATTATTGCCACGGGCGGGATTCGAACCCGCGAAGGTTTAACCGTAAGTTCATAAGACTTATGCCTTTGACCGCTTGGCTACCGCAGCACACAGTCTGGAAAAGTGGGACCACCTAGATCAGGTGAACGGACCGTCGAGATGCGAAATGGTCCGTTCATGCCCAAAAACAGGTGACACCCTTATATTCAGACTATGTGCTACGGTAGCCAAGTGGTCAAAGCGTTGGTTTTATGAACTTAATCGTTCCCGGGTTCGAATCCCGCCCGTGGCAGTGATTTTTTGCCGGAGGTTAGAACAAAATTATTTCATTCTTTCAATTCACGTCATGCAAAATAGTATTTTTTTTTTACAAATTTTTCCTTAATACATTGCTTATAAATGACAATAGATTCATGAATATATTTCAATCGCAAAAAAAAACGAAAGCCCTGTTTTTTTTATATGTATTTGAACAGAGTTTTGCTTCGGCTAAATGAAAACTGAAAGTCTGTTTCTTTTTACAGAAAATCGCCGAACAGTGCAATGGAATGCTGTTCACTTGACTCGCAAAAGTTAGAAGTGTCGATTTCACTGTGAATGTTTGTACGTGTCTTCCTTTTCTATTATTTTCTCCATTCTGAATGGAATCCTTTTTTTTTTTCATTTTCCCGTTTCTTCCCAGAAATATTTTGCTTCCATTTCTATCTTTAGGGTATCACCAAAAATAGGGTAATTTCATTGTTTTTTTTCGTTTTCTGTACAATTTTGCGTTGGTTTTTTTTTCATTCTGAACATCGTTTTTTCGCATTTCTTTTGTATTTGTTAAGCAGTTTTTGTTTATTATTATATATGAAAATAAAATAATCAAAAAAAAAATGAGAGAAACATTATAAAATTAAAAAGAAGGAGAAGATGAGTAGGACAAGAAACAAAAGGGGCGTTTTTTGGGTGGGGCGGGAAAGGGTTCACCAACGAAATTATGCTGCTCACAACTAGAGATTTTTGGGATTTGGGGGGATTCGAATCGTAAATGTCGAAATAAAAAAAAAGAAAGCTCGTCTTTGTGTCATTTTTTGTTTTGGTCGCCAACCAAACGAATGTTTTGGCCTTTTTAGGACTCGATTTTGCTCGCGTTTTCCTCTAATGCGAATAATACTCCTTGATAGGTGACTCCGTTGATTTCCATTGAAACAACCATCGAACTCGAACCGCCTTCTGCAAAAATTCTCGAATTTTCGTTTTTTTCTATTTACTCTTCAATTAACTACCTGAATTCTTTGTGCTGATTTTTACACTGTTCGATATTGGTTTGTCGTTTTCCAGACGAGACCGCTTGGCTGAAATTTGAAAATGTTGCAAACGTGCTTTAATTACTATCGCAAAACTGAGAATCTTGTGTATTTGTGGACTGTCGTATTTTTTTTTCGGGCGGTAATTCAAATTTCAATTTAAACAATGGAATCTGACTATCACAGGGTGCTCGTTTTTTGTGTTTGAAATAATATATGAACATTTTCAGACAATTTTGAAGAAAAGTCAAAAGAGGTTCTAAGCTTATATGGTAATTAATAGCTTTGAATATCTAACCTGGAAGCTCTGAATCAATGCTTGATGTTGATTCGCGCCCGGACACCTGCGCGCCGTTTGTGCATGAGCTTAAGCCGAGACTTTGCCTCGCCACGACCTCGGCGGCTCTTTGAGCCCGCTCGAATTGCCTTTGATGCGCCTCAAGAAGCGCCATTTGATCAGCACCATATGAGGCGGAGAACAAATTTCCAGATTGCAAGCTGGCTAATGCGTTCTCGTCGTCTAAAAGATCTGGAAATGTCAGTTAGCGATTTGAGGCCTCCGGCGAATTGCTCGATTACCATTTCGAAGGCCGAGCTGCTTGCCGAGCATACTTGCCGCCGAATTGGTGTGCGGTAGTGGGAACGGCAATTGGAACGAGGGCGCCGTTCGTCGGCCGGGCGCTTCTCGCCGATTGCCGTCGATCGCCTGCTGAAGGTCGGCGGGATTCGAGAGCCGCTCCTTCTCGCATTCGTAATCGTATAAATATTTTTGGTATTGTGTGCGCAGAGTGAACGCCGCCGATGTGATGCTGGACGGCAGATTGAGGCCCTTGGTGATTTCTCGCCACAATTTCTTGTTGATGATCTCGACGAGGCCGCCGTGCTGGACAACGAGTCGGTACAACTCGTATAGATCGAGAACCTGCTTCGCCATGATCGGAATGCGGGTTACGGGTTTGCCTGAAACATTCGATCTGATGTCCTGCGGTGACGATCATAACATACCTATTCGGTGCATAAAGTTGAGCCAATCGTCGAGCCATTCTTTGCGCTTCACATCGTCCGACAATTCGTAGAGCTGCAATCAACAACATCATTTTTTGATCGATGAGTTTTTAAACGGGCGGTATTTGCCGGCCGGTTTCACATAATTAAATATTCGACGCAGTCAATTAGTTTGAAACGGAAGAGAAAAAAGCGAAGCGAATAATGATGAGCACTTCCCCTCAGCGGATTACGGTAGTCGAATGGAGCTCGACGAGCTGCTCGTAAATCAACTCGAATTGAATTGGGCACCACGCATTGTTGTAAAACGCAATTATTGCCAACCAAACTAATTATAATCGCGTATTATTTTTATTATAACCACTAGAAAGCACGAGTTGTAATACCATCGCCTTAATTAGTATCAACAGATGGGAAACGTGATGAGATAGATTGCAATTATTGTCGTTGTCGAAAATGATGTCCGCAGCAGAAATTCAATAAAGAATTGTCGATATTTTTATAAATACAGTGCGCGTCATAATGATACGCCACCCCCCAAATTTCGCAGTTTTGTGAAAACCATATAAATTGGTGACGAGGCAATTTCATTTTCGAATTCAGGGCCATTAAAAACCTATACACGCGTATTTTCATGAGGGTCCGATGGTCCGTATCCGCACAGCCCGAAAAAGTTGGATTTTCAAGCGCGTCATAATGATACGCCACCCCCTATTTTTTGTCTTTTCTTTCGGCATTTTTGCATGTTTCTCGCTGATTTTTCTGTATTTTTTTACAAATTTTCACCAATCTTATTATTTTATCCATAGAGCGATCGTCCGTTTTAGTTTTGGCTTGAAATCGGGCCGAATTCGGGCCTTTGAACAACTTCGTTTTGTTTAAGGACTAAAACGCAAGAAAAAGGTCTAAATAACCATAAGACAACAAGTTTGAATGCGAGAACACAACAAATTTAATAATTAGTTGCCTCTCCATAGTTTTTGACCACTTCACATGTTCGGTTTCGCATTCTGTCGGCGATTTCCTTGAGGTATGCAAGTGACCGACTGTTCCATTCCCGTCAAATTACGGCCTTCAGCTCATAAAAGGTTGGCATTCTGCTTGGTTTGTGAGCGAACGGAACGTTCAAGAAGCCTTCAGACGTTTTCGACGGGATTGAAGTTGGGGAGCTGGCTGATCCATCCAAAAGTTTGATTTTCTTTCCTTGAAACCCAATTGAAGATGCGGTCGCTCTTGTGAAGGACTGGATTGTCTTAATGGAATTAGTGAAACAAATTTTAAAGCAATTTCGTAGTTCCGTATACAGTTCGATTTTCGAGAACGTCCGATACCATCCTTAATCGGCTTGACACTCTGATTGAGTTATACCATAATGCCAATTTGAGCTTTCTCCTGTGAGCTAATGTAAGAGATTTTCCGCGGCCGATGATTATGAGAAGGATAAATGAAAATAGTTTATAAGTGAAAAATTATCGGTCAGGCTGTCCGCACACAGAATGCCAACCTTTTATGAGCTGAAGGCCGTAATTTGACGGGAACGGAACAGTCGGTCACTTGCATACCTCAAGGAAATCGCCGACAGAATGCGAAACCGAACATGTGAAGTGATCAAAAACTATGAAGAGACTACTAATTATAGAATTTGCCGTGTTCTCGCATTCAAGCTTGTTGTCTTATGGTTATTTAGACCTTTTTCTTGCGTTTTAGTCCTTAAACAAAACGAAGTTGTTCAAAGGCCCGAATTCGGCCCGATTTCAAGCCAAAACTAAAACGGACGATCGCTCTATGGATAAAATAATAAGATTGGTGAAAATTTGTAAAAAAATACAGAAAAATCAGCGAGAAACATGCAAAAATGCCGAAAGAAAAGACAAAAAATAGGGGGTGGCGTATCATTATGACGCGCTTGAAAATCCAACTTTTTCGGGCTGTGCGGATACGGACCATCGGACCCTCATGAAAATACGCGTGTATAGGTTTTTAATGGCCCTGAATTCGAAAATGAAATTGCCTCGTCACCAATTTATATGGTTTTCTCAAAACTTCGAAATTTGGGGGGTGGCGTATCATTATGACGCGCACTGTATTAAAAAAATAAATTTGTGGCTTAAAATGACTGATCGAAATTTTAAAAAAAAGTGTCAATGAGAATTACGTAAGACTTAATAATCAAATTTACACATCGTCAATTTCACACAATTGAATGTCCCACCATCAATCAGTCATTTAAAACAGACGATAAAAATGTTTCATGTTCATATATGGTCGGAATGGGGCTTTGCCGGAAGTCGCGCTGATCCCCCTATTCCCTGCGGTTGGGGTATTATCATCACTCATCTCATCAGCATTATCATCGTTCGATTGTCGAGCTTGTTGGGTAGATTGTGCGCGCGGTTATGTGTTGTCAATGTCAATGTATTTGTGTGTTTCTTTAACATTATTAATCCTCATAAGATGAGCCAGTGCCTCTTCTCGGCAAACAAATGCGAGGCAGTCGGGTGAGAGGAGTAACATACGCCTCTCCATACCCTCACCTATTTCGCGCAATCAATTCGACCAGTTTTAATCGAGATTACGGTAGACGGACTCCCCCTCCCGGTTCCCCCCACCGTCCTCCTCTTCCTCCCTCAATTTATTTCGGCACCGGAGGAGCTACAATATGATGGGTGTATGAATGTGTACGTGCTTCTTCTTCTTCTTGTGAAGTCTCAATGAATAATTTGTGAAAATTTCGAGCCGAGCACAATGAATGAGCTCACCCCCCCCCCTCCGGTCCCTTTTCCTCCTAAAAATTGGTGGTAGGTGTTGGGAAGGCAGCTAGTGTGAAAACGCGCACTTCATTAGAAATTCGGCATACGAAGAGTACGGTAGAGAGTATGCATTCCGCCCATTTTTTTTTAGTTGCATTCATCCGATGCAGGTAGCTATGACGATTTTGTTCTCCGCATTTTTTTTGCGACGAAACTCGGAATCGGAAATGAGCAAACTCGTCCCACCTGTTTGAATTGCTCCTCGTATGACCAGCCGGGACCTGTGGAATTGGCACTCGGCTCGGAAGCGTCTTCAGATTTCGACGTCGACATCTCTTTACGGTAGCCTCTGAAAAAAATAAGAAACATTTCTAAAATGTTGAGTTCCGTAATAAAATCGAATTCTCAAAAAATTGATGTGCTCGTCGTCAAGGGGAAAATTGAACATGATAGGTTGACAAAAATGAGATTATAGAAAAAATCTGAAGAATCAGAAAAAAAAAATCGCATCCATTCCAAAATTTTCGCGTTCTATCTTGCACTTTTTATTGGATTCGATAACGACTTATCTGATCTTAAAAAAATAAAACATAGAGATTTTCGAGTCGTCATTATCCTCTTCAATTTTTCATTTTCCTTCTTCTTTGCATTTTCATTTTTTTTTCGATCATTTTTGTGTGAAAGATTGAAAATCAACAGAACAGTGAAAAATGTAGCAATTCATGTGACGAAAGCAGTGCGCAAACTTTCCGTCGCAACGGTTCAAAAAAAAGTCCGATCAAATAATCAATAGCTTTTGTAGACAGCCAACAACACGGATGAGGCTATATTTGGTGCGTATTGTTCAAAATGGAAGGGGAAAAGTCCACAACCAAATCGTGTTAATTATAGTTCCATTTTTAAATTATTTTCAATTATACTACGTCTATTAGGTTACCTATATAATGTATAATCAATGTTGAATAGAAGCACGAGCTAATGGTAATGAAGCTCACCCTAATGTCAAGTCTTCGGGCTCAACTCCGTTCGCATTGTCATCGTCGTATTCGTCAATTCCCGGTGAAATTGTGGCTGATAATCCCGAAGCCAATCCAAGAATCTGCTGCTGAAGCTCAGGTTCCATTTTCATTTTTGACTTGCTCTCTCGTACCTGTAGGTTGAAGTTGCTCTGTTGAAGTGCCGCCTGAAAAATCGGCGGCAAATTGAGCGTCGGCGTTCGAATATTGGATAAGCCTGAACTTTTCGAGCGATTTCGATGAGCATTTAAAGGCGCATAATACCAAGAGAGGATGTTAGACGCTGAAGGGCTTTCTGCTGCATTTCCAGATCGAATACATTGATATTGGGCACATCTGGAGAGTGTGGCGTCGAGCATCTTTGCTGAAACCGTAACCGATTGGATAGTGTTGATCGTCACGAAAAACCTCGTCATTGTGCGTTTCAGCAGTTTCATCGCATCCAGCTGCTGTTCCAGCTCCTTCCTCCTCCTCGTGCTCATCCTTGTTGATTGATTGCGCGGTCATGAAGATTTGCGGTTCGTCGACTCGCACTGACATTTCTCGCCGAACGGCTCGTTCCAAATCGCCACGCCCACTCTGAATGCTGAAGAAGAACATCGATGATGATGATAAAACATCGATACATCGAGGCGCGACAAAATGAAGCAAAGAAAAAAAAACAGACACACGCGAAAAAAAACGACTGTGGCTAATGGGCAACACATGTTGTTTCGCGGCGGGACCCATTATAGTTTCATATCGCATCAATTAGCGCGATGCCGAACCACACCAAAAAATTCGCCGAAGAGATCGCGAGAACAAGAGATGAAATAAATGAATGGTAAAGCGTGCGGGGACCGCGATAGTGATGATTTTTTTTGGTTCGTGGTGGCGAACGGAACGGGGCGCATTCAATCGGCAAAAATTAAAACCGACCAACTGTTTAGTTGACAGATGTGTTTTAAAGACATTGAAGTGATGATGATGATGATGATCGGTTGTTATTATTATTTCGGCGAAGAGTTTGATGATTCCACAAAATTCTGGGGGTGGATTGAACTTGAGAAAGCATTTCGAGAATAATTCGATGTTGACGCTTAATCAAAAAAAAAGAGTGAGAGAGAGACGTCGATGGTGGGAGGAGGACATGGGAAGAGAGCAAACATGATATTTTGCGACCACTTTACACGATACGGTAATCGGTCGACAAATACTTTCAACATTTTTTTTCCTGATTGTTTTAGTTTGTCGCGAACGAGGCGCCTGCGCAATGATGTATCATCAAATGAAGGCCGGTGAGACTCAAATAAACGAATATCATAAAAAAAACGAAATTCAGGATGGTCGCGAGGCGAAAAGAAAAACGATAAATCATCAACGAAAATGCCACAAAAAGGAGTAAGTGATGCATGTGATTGATCAAATGGAATCCCTCGAGAGATTAGTCGTCAAAAAAAAACCTTTTTTTTTGAGCGGACGTCGAGCATTTATCGGCGACCACATTAAAACTACAGTAGGACATCATTTCCATAAATAGGCGGTTGAGACGACGACAAGCGCAATTGGATGGCGCGATGCGTCGTCGGTCGACTCTCTGTCTCTTGTCTCCCACCAAGGCTCACACCACGTTTCTTCATTAACCGCCACGCCCACATTTTGTTCATTTTTGAGGCGAGACGAGACGATGGGGAAAGTGAGCGTGCGCGATGAAGAGACGTCGCGCGCGCGCACGATTACGATAGTATGAGTTTTTAGGGGGCGGGCGGTCGGGCGGGTGGAAGAAGGCTGGCGAGGATGCAATGAAATTGAAATGGGCGGGGCAGCGGCGACGAGGAGGCGAACGAGCTCGATTCCAAAAAAAAATAAAAGAAAAGAGAGATGCGTTTTTTTTTTTTGAGGGGCGGGAGACTGTGCGAGCAAACAATGAAGGGCAATTTGTAAGATATACGATAAGTGAACGAGCAAAGATTGTTTCGATGGTTTTCGCACGTCTTCCGATATGCGATTCGAACAAGCCCTCAATTTTGGCTCTCGTTTCCATCCAACACAAACTTTTGATGGCCGAGTGTAAAACAAAGCTGATGGGGTCCCGCGGATTATCAAAAGCGATAAATATCTTCTCATGTTCGCTTTTTTTTGTGCCCCCGGCATGCTTTTGCTCCATTGCTTGTGTGTGTGTGTGTGTTTCGTCGTGTTGTGCGCTTTATCATCCACCTATATTTTATCTTTTATATGTATAAATGAAATGCTCTTTTCTTTTTCTCGGCAACGCCCCACCTGACATATCAAATCGATTGATCAACTAGTTGAGGAGCGCCGACGACAACGACGATTTGTGCCCCCGGGGGTTGACGACACAAACGATGAGAAAAAAGAGCTGCTGGAGGAGCGGAAAAAAAAATAATGGGACGGGAGAAGAAAGGACACCGCCATAAATCACAAAGTAACACATCTTTGGCACCTCGACCGCTGGCTCAGCGAAGCCGATTAGTTAAACATGGACGGGTGGTCGACTGATAATTGATCACCACCATCTGCGGACAAAAACAAAACCCAACGAGTCGCCTGTTTTTCGGTCGGCTATAAAACAAGTTAAGAAACTTGAAGGTTTATTTTTAATGTATACTGATTTCTTGGTCTCATTACGATCACCCTTTGAGATAATGGTAGTTCCTATTTTTTATTGCCTCATTACTGAAAATAATAGTTTATAATGATGAATGTTGGTAAAAAAGATAGTTTAAGGCAAAAATATTGTCCGCAGATGGAAATTGTAAAATTCTTTGCAGAATAGACTTGCATCTCATTTAAAACAGAAAAAAATGTAATAAAACTAAAAGGCGAGGCTTTAAGTGTGATGAGACCATAGCGAGAGTACCGAAGGTCGACTATGAATCTTGTCGATCTTCCCAATTGGAGTCTTCTTGGAAAATCATCGCTATATACCGTATTCTAAATATGGCGAAAAGTTGCTCATCAAAAATGCGCGGCAAATCGGATTTGCGATAATTGTCGCGCCCACCGTTGAAACCGATTGGAGGGCATTCGAGGGCAGGCACTCTCATGAATAAATGAAACTGAAAACAAAATATTTGGCGAGACAAAAGGCGACGGTCGATGGTGGTGCAGCTCCTCCTCCTCCTTCTTCTCATGCTCCGTGCTTTACCAATTGAACTCAAGAGTATAATTAGGTGGTGCATGTGCGCGCGGGACGCGTTCATCCGACCAATTGTTGTCATAGAGAATATTCGAGTAGAAGTCAGCTGCACATATTGTTCCGGATTCACCACTCTATTATTATTGTTGTTTGTTATTTTATTGTTATGGCAAGCCGGTGGTGTCGGAGGATACTGTGCAAATGCGGGGAAAAGGTCTCGCACCGATTTCGATATCAAAGCGGTTGTTATAGAATAAGCAGATGATATAAAGGATTGTCGACGAACGCGCAAATATTCGAAATAGTGCCAAAAATTTAAGAAGAGGTCTCGGAGCGCGGTGTGCTCCTTTAACCTATCCTAAGACATTGGCCCGTAAATCTACACCATTAGTTTTGTCGTCAAGACCATTGTCGTATTTTTTTGGCAATTTCGACAATAATCCGATTTTTATATTTCATTGAATTTTTTTGTAACAAAACTTATAGACTGAAAGCTGAATATATGCAGTTAAAGAAAAATTAATCATGAATACCATCTGCGGACAATGTTGGAACCCTGGATGTTAGACGAAGGTAATTATTGGGAAACAAAACGTTTAGCTGTTTTCCAATTACCGTATCCGAAAATAATCGAATGAGGACGGACGAAATAATAATTTTTGCGCGGCGTCACGAATTGGGCAACACGAAACTTGGTGTCGAGTTAAATTGCCCCCCCCCCCTCTTTCTACTGCTGCGCGTCTTCGACTAATTAACTCGACAAAATGAGACTACTCATTCGACGTCCGTTTTTCCATAAGTCGCAAAACGAACCTCGTTGGTCGGGCGCGGCAAGAAGAAAAAAACTCATCAATTCAATCGTTTTGACATAACAATCGCAATTATAGCGATGGGTTAAACATACAACTTACTACTACTACTACTACGACTACTACCAGTCAAAGTCAACCAGGTAAAACCTATTAAAACGTCATACGGTAGAAATGAGAAAAGAAAAACGGAGAAGGCAGCGGCGGCGGCCAGACCGCAACACGGCGCAATCATCAATTATGAACAAATATGGAAACGAAAGACGATATTTTAGGGAATGGCTCAAGAGGTGCGCGAACAGCAACCAAATATACATCATTTACAATATATATCGAATCTTGAGAGCTAACTAAACTTATTTATGAATGTGCATCGACCAATGTTATACTATCAATTGCTCGTTTCCACTTGAGAAATGGGCGCGCAAAAAATTGGATTGTTAACTATATGTGTATGTGTACACAACTCATCGATATCTTGTTATTTTAAAGGCACATCGTTCATTTTTATTGAGCCGTGGTAGGAAGCAGCTCTGCTTGAAATCGCGTCAGTCAATCTGTGTTATTTTTATTTAAATCGTGGTGGGACCAAGACCCCATTAACACTTTAAGATTGTTTATTCGAAATGGGAGACGGTATATTGTGAAATTACACTTCTCAATTAATTGGTGTAACTATGAGGAAAGTAATGGCGGAAGTAAGACGAAGTATTCGTTGCGGGACCTAGCCCTTCGTAAATCTACAATTAGCTAGTAAGATTCTCTGGAAATCTCAGTTTGTTAGTGTTGCGATCCTTATCATCTCAATGAAACATTTTCAATTTCAAATTTCTTCGTCGAATATTCGTTTAAAAGGTTGTTTTATAAACATCAACAAAGCGGCGAAAGTTGCGGCAATAAATAATAATAATAAAAGAGGAAAAAGCTCATAAATGTTTATATAATTGAATATGGAAGTCAACGCGGGATTATTTTGATGGGCCGCAGGCCGCCCGCGACGGCCGCCGATTGGCGAGGGTCCGCAGCGGCAAAACTTTCAACGGCCAATGTTGTCAAAACATTCAATTTTTTCGAGACATCAGAATTCGTCTTCATTTCAATTGATTTTTTTTTCTTCTTGAAAAAACCGGGGTTCGCTCATTTCGGAATAATGGGGTTTTCGCGGAAGACACACCCAGGTATTTGATTCGAGATTTGCGACAATAAAAAATTTGACGACGAAAACAGAACAACGAAATAATCGTATTGAAAAAATTGGCATAAGAACCCGAAAATTGTGTGAGCTGAAGAAGAAGAAGAAGAAGCAAATTTCACTGAAATCACATAGTAAAAGGAATTTGAGAAATTGTCCATTTTTGGAATTTAATCGACAAGACGAGATGTTGAGTAAATGTCGATAAGATCTGTACGACTGTCAAGTTGTCAAACAATTTAAATTGACAATTCGAGAAACACAAAAATCACACTTGAATGTATAATTTTCATGCGGCCCTCAATTTTTTCGATTTGATGGCCGTTGAACAAAACTCGTTCTTTTTTTTCGCCGCCAAAAAAAGTTATCAAATTTGGGGTGCCTAATAAAATCGAAATGTTCTTCTGTTCGTCATCGTCATTCGGTTCGACGTCGTCTCCATTCGGCGTATTATGATTTTTCCGGGCAATTAGAAGGTTCAAAAACGGTTTATTACTCAACAATTGACTGCCTCTACCAAGAATTGTAATTAAATCTGATTATTACACCCTCCCAAACAGAAAAGATGGTCATTCATTTTATTGCCCTTTGATCAGAAAATGGTGTTCGAAATTCCTTAAAGTTCGCTCGAATTGGGGATCGCTGGCTGATGGGTTGAAATCGCAAATTATTCGAGAATTTGAGGCTCAATACAAATTTAGTTCGAAAAACCATAAATGGGCAGATTTAAAATATATCTCTTATTCACGCTTTGAATTCTATAGTTACTTATAGTTGAATATTTTTTTGATTTTTTTGTACAAACATCATGCTATTTTTGTTAAAATGTTTCTATTTCTTAACTAATTAAGATCAAAAATGACAGATAGAAATTCTGGAAGAGGCTTTTCATATTTCCAAACATTTCGATATGCTGAATTGCTATTGAAGCATCGTAAATTATAAAATACACTGTAGAAATGAAAGACTACACTACTTGGACCATTAGGCTCCGCCCATTTGCTTTTTATTATGGAATTATTTAAAATGAATGAATTTTTTTTTAGAAAATTCTATTGAATTTTTTTGAATTGCATTTCGTGAGTTATCCATTTTTATTGCAAATTTTGTTGATAAAATAATAATGAAACATTAAAAAAAAAAAAGCAAAAGTGTCTGTTCGTGGGTCGAGGGAAATATATAAGAGAAGAAGAAGAAGAAGAAGACAAAAGTTTTGAAACCGAGGAGCGCTTCGCCCGCGCGCACACAAATATGCGACTCTATAGATGTAATTTATCATATGAGGCTCAAATCTGCTGAATTTGCTTTTCTTCTAACCCATTCCTTCGAAAAACCAACGCCATTTTGGGAAGGAAACAATACGAGGCGAAAAATAAAAAAGACGAAAACGACGGAGACTAGATTTGATGGAATTTGTGTTTTGGCTCGTCGTTATAAAACCCGAAAAACGTTGTACATGAATGTCGACAAATAGAAAATGGTTGTTAAATAGTATAAAAATTAATTGAACCTTATTTCCCCCTCTTGAACATAGCGGATTTTTTCCACAATCATTCAACGTGCTCGTTTTTTGCAAAGATAACAATTTAAAAACAAAATGCATACTGTAGATTGTTATTTAGTGCAATCACAGCGACGCAAAGCTTCAGACCACTTTTCGGGTTGTTTCTGTTCAATTTTCTATTATTTTTTGATTTTCGAATATCAACAATCTTCATGAAAAGTGTGAGTAAAGTCAATTCGAATTGGGTCTTGAGGCGAATGATTCTGGTGGATGATTTTTTTTTGTCGAAAACAGACTAGCAATAATTTTTATCTTTGTTTATCTTACCGTATTTCAAAAAATGAGATGAAGAAGTAATGTGTTCTCGTGAGGAATGAATGAAAGTGATGTGATGCTAGGTATCGTGTAATTCGAAGCTGCGAGGTTGAGCAATGATATAAAAAAGAATCGGTTTTGAGGTGTGTGCGGGGACGGGGGGGCATTTCTCTTGAAATCTGATCTATCATATCTTTCATATTTATCAATCAATGATGTGCTGCGCCATCATCACCATCAACCTCATCATGATGATCATCCAAAATATTAGTTGAGAGCACGCAAGTGCTGTCCTCGGAGGCCGACGACAGCGATGAGAGAGCGGCAAGACGAGGGCCCAGGGGCAGGCAGTCGGCCGGTGACGACGGTTAACTGCATTCCATTGACTTTCGAACATTTTCGTGATACTCCCGAGACAGCAAAAAGGTCGGAAGGCACACTCGGAGGCGCACACGATTTTTGAGTGAGAAATGCGTCGCGGGACCATTTTGGCACACTTGAGAGCCCCCCATTTTTATAGATGACAAACAGCTTAAGATAAATCACGCCGTTTCGAGACCCATGCGATTTGATATGACACTTTGTTTCGACAAATTTTTGATCTCTTCTATCCAAATCCAAACGAAAATGAAATAAAAAGAAAATCTGAAAAAAAAAACAGGAAAAATATATATAGAAATTTTAGGCACGTTTTAGACACACATTCAATTTTGATCTACTTAACTGGCGTCAATTCAACTTCGTTTTTCGATGTTTGAAAACGAGCAAACTTGATTATGTTAAATTTGTTCTTATTATCTATATTCTTTTTTTTATTTAAAATCTTCAACATTTATTATAAATTTTTTTTATCTCCTATATAAATGTAGGGAATTTTTGTGCATGGAAAGGAACATTGAAGATATTTAAATTTTGTCATGAAACCCAAAATTAATTTGTTTTATTGTTGATGTCGCGCGACTGCGAAAAAATTGGCTAAATGCCAAAATTACCAGAGCAGTGTTCTTGGCGAAAACTAATAGTGTAGATTTACGGGCCAATGCATTAGGATAGGTTAAAGACGCACACCGCGCAACGAGACCTCTTCCCATTTATTTAGAATTCCGACAGAGGCTTGCAAACGAATGTGTGATGTCACAAATTTTTTGTAGTTTTTCAGAATTTGTTTAATTAATTTTGATTTTCAATTCTTTATTGTTTTATTTTATCAAAAGTCATTTTCACACATCAATTACAAGCGTTTACAAAAAAATGAAGCATAAATTAATAAGAAAATGCATTTTGAAACGAAATTTGATGCCATCCGACCAAAAACCATTCATAATATTAAAAATCGCCGTCTTTTGTCTTCAGGTAGTTAATAATTCCAATTTCAATCGCATCCCTACGGCGTCTCCTTTTTCAATTCGAAAATGAATGAGGGACTTGAAAAACGATATATAATTTGAGAACAATGAATAAAATCCGCGAATTATTCATCAGCGTTGAGTCGATGTCGATGTCCTTGACAAAATTTTCCGAAATCGAAATATATACAAGAGCTGAAAACGAGAGGGAGCTGTTTTAAATCAGAGTCATTATTTAAATTGGCGCGTAATAATCGTGGCCGTGGACGTGCGCATCGTTTTCAAAATGACGGCCGCTTGTGCGCGCAAAATTTCAAATTTTTGCCTCTCGGCGTCTTGCGCTTCTTTTTTTCGTTTAATCTCCAATTCTTGGGATTAATTTGGAGGTGACATAATGAATTCATGGAAACGATTGCCATGCAGATTATTTTTCCACAAAACGTGCGAGCACAAGGCTTAAAATCGGCATATTTCGCAAGCGTAACATTTTCATTATATTTTACTGTGTTTCGACGTCGTGTGCTCATTATTCCATAATTTTTCACCAAGTGGAATTATACTATTTTTTAAAGAGAGAAATCATCTAAAAAAATGGCAGATGATATCGATTGGCAGGAGTTTAATGAGATTGCAATTATAAATACTCCGGTGACATATTACAACTACTTCATAAAGACGTTGCATTTTTGTGATGTGGGCACCAGATGGAGTAACGCTTTGACGGTTTGAATATTTTTAAAATTAACTATTCCAAGACTCAAATTTTCAGTTTTTTCAAACGGCTGTTGCGGAAGAACTAGCCAAGGGATTTGTGACTTATGATATTGCGAGGTTACCACATAATTTGATTCGAAACCGATATTTGGACGTCTTGCCATGTAAGTGTTTCAAATGATTACATTTCTAGTTGTAAATGATTCAGACGATGATACTCGGGTCGAAATAACCGTCACGGAAGACAACCCACAAGGTTATATCAATGCGAACTACGTTTACCTTCCCGAAGCTATGCGGAGGTATATTCTTTGTCAAGTGAGTTAAATTTTCCTTTTTTTCTAAAAAATAGTATCGTTTAAGGGACCATTGGATGTAACCAACGCCGATTTCTATGATATGGTGGTTGGGCAAAAGGTTAAAAGCATTATAATGCTCAATAAAGTGATCGAAGGCGGCAAGAATAAGTGCGCCAAATACTTTCCGACGTCAGAAGAACCCACACATCAATTCGGCCAGTTCAAGATTACACTTAAAAGCGAATTATATGTTAATGAATCAATATGCCATCGAGTACTTAAGATTGAGACAACTTCTAATAATGGTAATACGAATCAATCCGAGTTTTGAAAACTTTATTGTTTTTTTTTTTCTTCAGAGGTTCATGAAGTTAACCACCTGTTATACACCGAATGGCCAGATTTTGGAGTTCCGACTTCGCCCACCTGCTTTTTGCAGATGTTGCAATATGCAAGGCGTAAGATAAATTAAAAATAAATAATTTATTTTTATCGTTTTCAGAATCAGGTCTTCTCCCAAATAATGTCGATGAACCGCCAACTGTTGTGCATTGTTCTGCTGGAATTGGACGATCTGGAACGTTTGTTTTTGTTGATTCAATTATTCGAATGGTACTCTATCTCATGCGGTCTTGAAATAATCGTTTTTTTAGGCTGAACTTGGATTCGAGCTCAGCTATACCTTTGCACAGCATGTTTTAAATATGAGAAGGTTTTGCAATGCCGTTTTTTCCACTGACTAATGTTTTTTTATTAAGATACCGGTTTGGACTCATTCAGACTCCATTTCAACTTAAATTTGCTGTGATCGCTGTTCTAAGAGCTCTTATTGAAATCGTTCATGTCGATGTCGAACACGCAAAGGTGGTAATGCGTCGAACGCTCGAAGAAGAACGAAGACGAGACGAAGAAAATCGAAACCGCTTTTTGGCTCTTCTGCCGGAGCCTGATCCGCATATTCTGGATGACGAATACTATGAAGAAGACGAAGATGAACCAGGACCGGTCCCACGTTCACAAGATCCGAAACAAGAAGAAGAAGAAGAAGAAGAGTCGCAACAAGATCAAAGCCAAAAAGTCGAAGAAGCTAAACCGGAACCAGAAGGAAACAGTGCAATATTGCAAGAAGCACCTCAGCCCGGAACAAGCGAGTAAGCATAATAAAAGGCCAATGTGGAAACTAAAAAGACCCTTTTCGGAGGCATTGATAATTTACTAAAGTTTACTTGTTCAAACCATGAAAAGGTGTCGTTTATTAATCAGCTCCGATGGATTAGGTTTATTTATTGTCGGAGTCGAGCCACTGCGGAAAATTGGCTAAATGCTAAAAATATTGGGAAGAGGTCTTGATGCTCAGAATGCGCCTTTAAACTGCCAATATATAAGGAGCTTATGTGATTATTGAATCTTTAATATACGATTTCTGAATTAGAAAAATCATTCTCGAGAAATGAAAATTTGTATATTGAGGAGTAGCTAAATAATGAATGATTAATTAACCCGATTGATTCGAGAACAACAGGCTTGCATGCGATGACCAACCAAAGGAGAAACTCGAAGGCGGGAAAGAGTTGGAGGAAGGGGCCGGCAAGAAGACTGTTAAGCGCAGGGCATCGTCACCTAGCGACGACGCTCAAGCGGACGAAAAGGAGGGCGAGTCGGACTCGGACTCACTCTCGAAAAGGTAAACGAGCCACATCCCCTCCGTGCATCATCCATTTAATTTTATTTAAGAGCGCGAACGTGAATCGGCAAGCAGCTGAGTTAACCCCTAAATATATATTTTTTAAATGCAACCCCTTCAAAATTTCTTCACCTTTTTATAATTCTACTACCTTTAACATTTACTATCTTACTGATTATTGTATACGTTTCATTATTAGCATTACTAAACTGCAGTGCAGAGTTCTAAAAATGATAGGAATACCGCAAAACTAATAGCGCAGCATATAAATAGAAGCAATTCCGCGAATAGTTTTGAATCATTGTAGTTTGTGTTATAGACGTGCGATGATCGCCGAAATGGTTCGAAAAAGTCGTGCTGCTGAGAATCGAGCCTCATATGGAACTGTGTGGAAAGTGACGGCGGCGGTTAGTGTCGTCGCCGTCGCGATCGTCTCCGCATACTTTGCACGATACGCGAAATCATAGTTATCTGTTTTCAGAGTGAATCTAACCCCCCAGTTTACATTTCTCCGGTATTCTATCATCATTTGATTGGTGCCTTTTCAAAATCCACCCATTCAGTGAATTCTATTTAAATATTTATATTGTTGGTCTCCTAATTATTTGATATTATCGATTATCGCGAAATAAATGCATTCTTGTGATAAGTGCTGGTTCATTTTTCAGACAATTCCGTTCATTATCGGTTCTCATATTTCTATTTCGACTTGGAAGATAATCCGGATGACAGCCAAATTTCAGACAGAATGTTTGGCTCGTCGGGATTTGGTAATAAGAGCACAATTTTTGGTCAATCATCAAATTCGACTGCGTTGAATAGTTCGAATAATGATGATTTCTTGGTTATTAGATAATTTTCTGCATCGTTTGATTCAATTATGCGTGTTCAGGTCGACGGTGCTCCTGATGATACCGTTCAAGTGATAAAGTTCAGTCCTCAGCCGCAGGATAAACCGATGTTAGCTTGTGGAAGTTGGGACGGAGTTAGTTTATGCTATATATTTTTTTTCAGGAGCAAAATAGTGTTTGTATCGATGAATTGCGTTGAATTATTCATTCTCATTCGATGTTTCATTTTTCTCGACAATTTTTGAATATTGCAGACAATCCGCGTATGGATGGTGAACGACAGTGGAACTATTGAAGGGAAAGCACAACAAAATATCGGGGCACCGGTGATGGATCTCGCGTGGCTCGATGTTCGTTTTTCTGATCAGCTTCTTTCATTCGACACATTAACTTGGTAGATTTTTAGGATGGAACCAAAATCTTCATCGCCGCTGCTGATAAAGACGTTCGCTTGTGGGATTTGGCGTCGAATCAGATGGCTGTGGTTGGAACACACGATGGACCTGTCAAAACTTGTCACTGGATCAACGGAAATAACTATCAATGTCTAATGACCGGCTCGTTCGATAAAACTTTGCGGTTTTGGGATATGCGTAATCTACCTACTCAAACGTCTCTTGCCAATATTCAGGTTTCTCGGATAATTATTTTTCTTGTTTTTTTTTTCATAATCTCACTTTTCAGCTACCTGAACGCGTTTATGCCGCTGATGTGAAATACCCGATGGCGGTTGTTGCATTGGCTAATAAAAATATTAAAGTGGGAAAGTTTAATGAGCATCAACGTAAAAATAATTTAAGGTGTATAATCTCGAAAATGGTCCGACAGAGGTTAAAGAAATTGAAAGTCAACTAAAGTATCAGGTTTGTTTGAATTTGAATATGCATATCAGGGCTGTGCGGCAATCGGAAATTTCGGCAATTCGGCAATTCGGCAAATTGCCGAAAATCAAAATTTCGGCAATCCGGCAATCCGGCAATTCGGCAAATTGCCGAAAATAAAAATTTCGGCAAACCGGCAATTCGGCAATTTGCCGAAAATAAAAATTTCGGCTATTAAATGTTTTCAACGATAATTCGAAATATAAATACCGAATTTTCACGGTATCCCAAATTATTAAATGGACATTGAATTTTTGTTTCGCCGATTTTTTTTTGATATCAAATTGCCGAAAATCAAAATTTCGGCAAATCGGCAATTCGGCAAATTGCCGAAAATCAAAATTTCGGCAATCCGGCAATTCGGCAATTTGCCGATCGAACGTTCGTTTCGGCAATTCGGCAATTTGAAAAATCGGCAATTTCGGCAATTTCGGCAATCGGCAATTCCATTGCCGCACAGCCCTGATGCATATCTGCTTAAATATATGTATATATGAGATTGCTTGTATATTGTGAGTTTCACGCGACTGTAGAAAATTGGTCAATTGCCAAAATCAATTATGACAGCCGTCTTAGAACAGAGGTGAAAGTGTAAATTTACGGACCTAAAAATAAGGATAGGTTAAAGGCGCACTCCGCGCGTCATTTTTCTTATTTTTCGAATTTTGAAAATTTTCCACAGACGATGACAATATTTTATTGAAAAAAGTTCAGATTCGGTGTATTGCGATCTTCAAGGATAAGAATAACCAGATGCCATGTGGTTTTGCTATTGGATCCATCGAGGGTAAAGAAGAATCGATTATTTTAAAATTTCGAAACAAATATGAAAATTTAGGCAGAGTTGCCGTTCAGTACGTTGAAAGTTCGAATCCAAAGGACAATTTCACTTTCAAATGCCATCGATCGCCGGACCTCGTTAATGGATATCAGGAGATTTATGCGGTTCAACTTTTCAATTGAACCATGTTTTTCTATTATCTGTTTTCAGGTGAATGCGATTTGCTTCCATCCACAGCACGGCACCATAGTGACACTAGGATCGGATGGGCGATACTCAATGTGGGACAAGGACGCACGCACGAAGCTCAAGACATCAGATGCACATCCAATGTCGCTCACTGCTGCTGATATCCACAGTTCGGGAAATATAATGGTTTATGCATTGGGATACGATTGGAGCAAGGTTTGTTTTATGCTTTTTTGGCCCCTAGGAAGTGTTTTAAAGGAAAATTATTGTTCGAGAAGAAAGTTAGTTCATGTTTTGGTTGTTCTGCTTATGCACCTTTGTTCATTTAAAGTAATTCTTGGTCATCAGCCTCCTGAAGCATAACAACTGGGCATTTCTTCATCTAATTTTTCGAAAGTGACGTATAGCAGATGCAAAAACAAATGATATTTCGACATTTCTTTTTTTGCGTCGGTCGGTCACATGCAAAACAGGAAATCCAATTGACTTGGAAAGAAAAAGAATCGAAAATCTTTGAGGAAGAAAAAAGTTGCGACATTTTTAAAATCATGAAAAAATAACGATTTTGATCTCAAAATTTGGTGTGAAAATTGGCGTTCTCGAGATTCTCAGAATGTATTTTTTCAGGGACACGATGGAAATACACAACCAGGGACAAAAATCGTGATCCACAAATGTTTCGAGGATCTGAAACCGCGTGCTTCGAAGAAATAATCGATTGTTCTCAAAATTTCACTTGTTACTTTTTTTCATCTAATTTTATTTTCTTTCCTTGTTTTCATTTTTCCAACTTGTCTTTTTCTATTTTTTTTCTTTAATTCCCGCTGCATTATTACTATTATTATTATTATTATTTACTATTTACTATTTATATGATTAATCTGTGAATGAGCAGTAACAGAAACAAACAAACAATGTCTTTTTGCATAATATTTTTGTTTTTTTTTCATTTTTATGGTTAATGATCCCCGATTTTCAATAGTTTTATCTCGAGAAATGTTTGAGCGCTTCATTCGAAAAAGTGGGACGAATTTCAGTTCAGAGTGCATATTGGATTAGGCGAAAAAGGAGAAGTCACTACTTGAACAAAAACGAGGTTTGATCATCATCACATTTATTATACGTGCATTCTGAGCCCCCTTTCCTTCCATCCCATCCGTTTTGTTCCCCGTGCGCGCGAGCTTTTATGAGTCTTCTTTGTTGCGAGCCGTAATCGAGTTTTCTCATGTATGCGTGAGTTTTCGACGGATGAGTTGTTGGCGCGCAATCAGTGTCCGAGAATTGCCCATAAATGGGAGAGAATGGATGAAATGGAAAAAAAGAAGCTGATTGCTTATTATGTCTTTTTTCGTCGATCAGACAATAAAGCACAACGCTGATGAGCTTATTTTTACTGTGGAGAAGCATTTCAACACCAGTCGCTTCATCAATTTGGATTGTCTAGTTAAAATTATTAATACAAATTATACGTTTACAACATTGCAAAAAAAATGAAAAATTCTATTGATGATTCTGTTCGCGATTATATATTACTGCTGTAGAAAAAACGAGCACCCTGCGCCGATTTACGATAAGTTAGCTTCGCAGGTTATCCAGAGTACGGTATCTGAATTTTCACAGTTTCAATTCAAAGGTAGCTTACTATTCTACGAGTCAAACTCACCGTATATCGGCTCAGGTTTTTCTTGTTATGGCGAGTGTATTAATAATTTCTTTAAGGAATGCCGAAAAAATATATAATTAAAAAGGGAGCGCACAAATCGCAACACGTCTGGCAACTTAGAATAACTAGCCTTGCCGCTTTTTTTTATACCGACTATTTTGTCGGCGTCAAACGACTGGACGAAATTTAAAAAAATGATTGGCTATGTGCCAATGCGTCTCGAAGCAGCGAGAAGTACGCGAGACTGCGTACATTGCATTATAACGTACGCGCATTTAATATTCAGTCAACGATAAATTTAAATCTACACAGATTCTGCGAAATTGAAGGACCCGCCTCCTTTCAGTCGTTTGACGCCGACAATATAATTCTTACAAGTGAAAATTGAATGTAATCTGTTTCTGTTTTCAAAAAAAATTGCCCATCGTAATTATTCTCTGTCACGAAAAAAAAACTAAAACCCTAAAACTAAACAAGTCCGAACTAAAATATGCCGAAAACATTTTACGGACCAAGACAATTTCTGCTGCGGACATTTCGCTGTCATTCGATTTATCAGTTCTTTCGCAATCTACTAAATACATGGTGTTAAAATGAGAAACGCGAGAATTTTATGATTTTAAAAACGTCCACTTTTTTTTCGGATATTAAAAACGAGCGCAGCGGCGAAAGATTGCGTAGGCCAACGAAACTCATTTATCATTTATCAGGAGGACGAGTACGTCGTGAACGAATGAGAGTGGGAAAACATCCAATGAATATCTAATTCTGTTCCATCTATATACACACTTATATGTAATTCGAAGGAGGCGAAATTGTTTTGTTTCGGCATGAATTTTCGAATAATTGGATGTAAAATGCGCCAATTGGACAGTAAATTGAAATTTGATGAAAGCTGAATTATTAACTATAAGAAATTTGGAAGTTTATACCGTCTGCTTTCAGCCATAGTTTTTGAATCTTTTCATTCAAACTTCCTGTTAATTCGAATTCCAAATGGATTTAAATAGGGAACCAAATTATGTTAGACGCTCGAAACTAAATTTTTGGGATAAATTATGGCATTATGTAACGAGAGACTTCTGGCCAATGTTCAATGACTCATACTTTTTGACTTGACTCATGATTTTTGACTCATAAAAATTGTATCATGATTTTTTATTCTTTGACTCATGGTTTTTGACTAGTGATTTTTGACTATTTTTTTTTTGACTAACAATTTTTGACTAATGATTTTCTGAGAATTTTTTAAATAATTTAAATAAATTAAAATTATTCTGGTCTGATGAGAATTGCAATATTATTTAAATTTTTGTACATTAACTCAAACCAAAAAGGATTTTTTTATTAACAAAAAACAAAATTATATAATGAAATGGTGGACATCAGAAAATGGGCGAATATTTCCGTAGTTTTTTTATTTTTCTTTTTTCTCCAGACATCGTTAAGCTCGATTCGAAGTTTGAGAGACTTCTAAAAGAATACTAATATTGGTACAACTTTTGGTTACTACGGTCAATTACCTTTTATTATCATTTGGAGTTGTCCAAATCTGTGTTGATGTTTCCAAAATATTGGAAACTGATCCAGAATCGGATTCAAAATCTCGATATCTAAAAATTCAAATATTGGTCCAACTTTTGGTTACTACGGTCAATTACCTTTTATTTTCATTTGGAGTTGTCCAAATCTGTGTTGATGTTTCCAAAATATTGGAAACTGATCCAGAATCAGATTCAAAATCTCGATATCTAAAAATTCAAATATTGGCCCAACTTTCGGTTACTACGGTCAATTACCTTTTATTTTCATTTGGAGTTGTCCAAATCTGTGTTGATGTTTCCAAAATATTGGAAACTGATCCAGAATCAGATTCAAAATCTCGATATCTAAAAATTCAAATATTGGTCCAACTTTTGGTTACTACGGTCAATTACCTTTTATTTTCATTTGGAGTTGTCCAAATCTGTGTTGATGTTTCCAAAATATTGGAAACTGATCCAGAATCAGATTCAAAATCTCGATATCTAAAAATTCAAATATTGGCCCAACTTTTGGTTACTACGGTCAATTACCTTTTATTTTCATTTGGAGTTGTCCAAATCTGTGTTGATGTTTCCAAAATATTGGAAACTGATCCAGAATCAGATTCAAAATCTCGATATCTAAAAATTCAAATATTGGTCCAACTTTTGGTTACTACGGTCAATTACCTTTTGTGTGCCAATGTTGGGGTGAAAGAAGACAAATTTACACTGGATTCATTGTTTTGAAGTACACTGTCTTCACTATCATTGTACATTGTCATGCTGAAAGAAAGTGTTCGTACTTCGAATATTTGAAAACAACTTACAGCGATAAATCTTGCAAAAGTCTTCGCCCATTATTTTTACTCTTGTTTGTTCTCTTCCGCATTGGAGCTTTTCTTCCACATAATACTGGCCTACTCAATGTTACCCTTTTTCTCAAACTAACTTTGCGTGCTTCATCGGCAATCTTTTCGATTTCTACCTCTTTTTCTTTTTCCGTTAAAGAACAAACCGCAGCCCATCTAAAATTTTTTGGAAGGTTAGAAAGATAATTTTTTTTTTTACAAATGCTGGCATATTTTTGGGAATCGTCTCTTGCAGTTCATATCGGAGCATCCTATGCGATTGTCCGAAGATTTCACATCGACAATACTGCTGAAATAAAGTTTCGGAAGTTCTCCAGCAAAATTTCCAGTAAAAACATACTCATTTGACTTCACTATAAAACCTTCCTCATACATTATTATTTTGAATTTCTGAACCTGCTGGTGTAACCATACAACATGCGAATCAGGATTGTCTGTGAAATTGAAAATAAGAATTTCCTCAGAGATTGGTGAGCACATACCTTGGGCTAAAATAAGAGGTAGTTTTAAGATTGGTCTTTCACGAAACCCTAATTTAATTAGAAATTGGGTTTTTTCGAATTCCCGGAGATTTGAAAACAATTCTTGATGCTCAAATCGTACGACTTCGTCGTAATCTATCACAGATCGATGATAGCGATCGCTTTCGTCTGAAAATATAATGAAATACTCACGACTACTGCAATTTACCCTTCAAGAACTCCATAATTTTCAAACAAGCATCATCAGCACGTAACGGCGATTTTATCAGCTCAGCCAAAATTGAGTTGAAACATTCAATTGAATTCGACGATAAAAAGGGTTGAATAACACCAGCAATCAATCGGCTCCGCAAGGAATTGCAATCGAAAAGGTTATCGAAATTTCGACGTACCCTGAAAAAAGGAGAAAACAAAGAAAATTTAAAAAATTCGTGTTTCTTTCATTTATTACGATTTATTTTTTTTTTTAGTTAATATGCTATTTTAATGTTTTTCCTCGAAACGCCAGCATTTCTTTAATCGTATTTCATCGTTGCCTAATATTTAAATTTAAAATATTGAAAATACCAAGCTTTTGCGCCATCATCATCACAAGTCTTCTCAAACAATTCGAGACGACGGTGATAGTCTTGTATGTTCAAAGCTCCAAGAAGTCCAGTCTTCAAGTAGTTCGGTCCCATCTGTAGGCTCGTAATTTTAATTGAAAAAGTGAATGTAAATGTTTAAACTTGTCCAAAAACCATTCGGACTATTCTGCGACTATAACTCGAATCCTTAGATTTCACACTATCTGCCAAATTTTTTGATCTGTGTAGTTCACAACGAAGAGTTTGTGCGTGGTCGAATGCGGAAATAGTCTATAGTTCTCTCTTGAAATAGATATATGAGTTAATTGAAGAACCTGGCGATATACGGAGAATGAAGATTCACCGTCACAAATAATTGCAGGAGTTTTTCTTAACTTTTTGGCTCAAGCTGAGACAAAATCGATTCTAAATGCTGCGCATGGAACGAATGACTTGCGGAATGTTTTCTAGAATGGAAAAGAACTCCCAAAACAAGAAATCGGGGTTTATCGGAACTTCGAGTTCTAAAGATAACTATTTTTTCAAATTCATTTTTGATTATACCGGAATTGTTTTGAGGCAGTCCCAATGATAGTTATAAAAAGATCCGATAGTGTGAATGTTGTATCAATGAATATAACTCCTTCAAACATGTATGCATCTTTTTCCTTCCTGTTCCAATCGTCTATCAAAATTCAAAATAATATCTAATTCTATACAACAATGGCTATCATACCCAAGTATTTTTGAATCGAACTAAGCGGTCCATCGTCACATAATTGTCCAATCTTTTCGCGATGTTGAACTAGTTCGTCTTCAGTTGGCAAGGAATTCAAATAAATGTTACAGTTTTCACGGATTATTATTGACAAACATTCCGATATATCTCCATCACCTTAAAATATTTTCAGAATTTAATGAAACCCAAAAGTAAGTAAGTGTAAGTGAATGAAACATACAATTTTCAATCGAAAACTTGCAATCTGGAATTTTATGAGAAATACTTGACAGTTGATATGGGGTTGCCACTCGTTTTGGGCCTCGTTTCCCGATTACTGCATCGCGCACATACCGAACTTGATTCCGAATCTAAAGTAAAATAGTTCTATTTTAAATATGTGCCATATTTACCTGTTTCTTATTAAATTTAAAACCTTGATCCAAAAGTTGTTTTTTTGTGCAGTCAACCGTACGCCCCTTCAGCGTTTCTCGAATTATCCGAGCTTCTTGATCTGAAAAAAAATTTATTTAATGTTGTAGGCAAAATTTTACTTGAAAGCCTCGAAGGCTCCTCAATAAGAATTATGTTCGGAGATTTTTTAATGTATTGGATTAAAAAAATTTCGCCGCCAATCTTATGAATTATCTAAAACTAATAATTTAAAAAATACACAAAATAACAAATACCATTTTTTTCAGATCGGGGTTTTCCACGTATTCGCATTTAATTACTTGGTATTTTTCGTATTCTTGGTTCCAATAAATATAAATGGGAGCAATTTTCTTTTTCCTAGAAGAATAAAATAAATAATTTAAATTGCAAAAATATTATGAACCTTTTTCCCTTCTTGACCATTTGAGGCCATCGTTCATCGCACTTAGGCCACACAAGGCGTCCTTCTTTATAATGAAATATTTTGAACCAATCCATGTTCCATCAATTTTCGATTTGATTTCGTTCATCGATATCGAATATCTATAAAATACAAATATTGTCGAAGAAGGACGAATTGTACAAATTTGAATGACCAAACGCGTTAGCTATTTTTGAATTTTTGCATGCGCCAATATCTATAAAATTCAATTTTTTCAACTTAATTACTCACCGAATCACGTTTTCGTCGTCGGACAAGAGCAAGCCTAAAGCTTCGTGCTTTTTCAAATAATCCGTTTTAGATTGAAGAGACATAACAAAACCAAATGTGAAGTTTTCCGAGAAGGCGACTGAAAGTGATTTATTAGTGTCATAAAGTTAAACGGAACAAATTTCATCTGACATGTAGTTTCAGCATGTAACTAAGAATTACGGCACGAAAAATAGTGAATGAACGGAGAATTTAGGATTGATAGCAATAAAAACATGAAAACGAAAACGATCTGTAAACACAACGGTATAAAATGCACACCGAGCTTACCGTACCAACCACGTGTATTTTTTCCACAACTACTTACATAATGAACTGCAACGTGTTTTATTTATAAAAACTTATAAATTCATTTTCAAAGACTGTAGTTAAAATATTCTACATAGATTAAAAAAAAGGAAAAACATAGAAAAGCGAAAAGATTAACTAATTTTTATCTAATTAAATTTTTAGATTGTGCACATTTGAGAAAATGTTACCGTAACGCTGCGTCTTTAACTGTCATTTTTTATTTCTTCTTTTTTTTTTTTAAATTTTTTTGCCACTTTTTGCAGTTAGTTGCTTCGAAATTAATTGAAATGTTTCTAGTTCAATTTTAAGTCTATTTATTATAAATTCACGGCAATTAAGGCTTGAAATTGCGTAAATTTCAATTATTTCTCATTAATTTTTAGGATTTTAATTTTTCCGCAAATTTCGATGTTTACTCCACTTCTCACAGTTTTTTAATAAATAATTTTTTAGGTTCCGTGCGTTGGCAGCACTATTTGATAGATTCAACATTCGATTCTCTACTTCTGTATCTTTTGGTATATTTTTTCCAGTTTTATTGTCTTTTCTCCACGCTAATTAATTAATTTCGGTTTTTTTTTTGAATAAATTTATTTTTTTTAAACGTATTTGATTACTTCAAATCATTTAAGTTCATTTGGTCGGTTTTAAGAATTTGAAAACAAGCAACACTGGACTCGCACAAAAATTATGTTCTTTCAAATACGTTTAGTTTACTATTCATTGATTGCTCGATTGGGTGAATCAAGGAAAAGAAATCAATACTGCCTGCTGCAAATTTCCAAATTTTCTCTATCAGCCGAACAACTAGTTTTATTGCAGTATATATATATATATATATATATATATATATATATATTGAAATCTGCAATAATTTACATATATTGTCGGCGACAAACGACTGAAGAAGGCGGGGCCTTCAACTTCACGAATTCAGTGTAGATTTAAATTTTTTGTTAACTGAATATTAAATGCGCGTACGCTATAATGCAATGTACGCAATCTCGCTGCCTCGAGACGCATTGGCACATAGCCGATATTTGCTTACATTTCGTCAAGCCGTTTGACTTCGATAATATGTATATTCTCAGAAAATCATTAGTCAAAAATTGTTAGTCAAAAAAAAAATAGTCAAAAATCACTAGTCAAAAACCATGAGTCAAAGAATAAAAAATCATGATACAATTTTTATGAGTCAAAAATCATGAGTCAAGTCAAAAAGTATGAGTCATTGAACATTGGCCGAGACTTCTTATTTTTCAAATTTCAGCCATTTTTTTAAGTTGGTTTTCTGATTTTGGCAATCATTTCAAATTAAAAATATGTATAGATATAATCTACTATATAATTAAAAATAAGATAAACATTAAAATTCACCCATTTACACAATTCGTAGCATGTTCGAAACATATTTGCTTTTGGATTATTTGACAATGACTATGATTAGATGTCATCAAGGCATCGAGATCCTAAGCTTCAAGAAAATTCTAGCACACTGTATTCGACATTTACTATCAAGAGTTCAAAAACTAGATCGTAATGATGAAACATTGCGCCTGTAACGATTGATTCGTATCAATTTTGATGGCGGCGGCGGCCATTCATTTGATCTGATAGATTGTGTCACGATGTTGAACTATAAACCCGTTAAAAATAGTTTCAATCAGTCGTGTTTTATGTGCACATTTGCGCCTTTGAACAATTCCGCAATGCGCCACGCACGAAGTTCGTAATTGCGACGTCATGAACTGATAGGCGACGTCGAGGTTGTCAACAATTCGCGTACTCTCTAATTCTATTGAATCTAATCAATGATAAAATGATTATTAAGTATAATAATATTAAAATGATTATATTATCGTCGTTTGGGAAATTTTTCTAGCATTTTTATTCGAACGACCAAGTAGAAAAAAAATTAACACAACTCTTTTGTTTTTCATTCAGTGAAGTCAAGATAGTATATATAATAATAATAATAATAGAATAGAATATATAAATATATATATATATAGTTACCACATAAAATTAATATTGAAAATAAAATGAATTGTTGGTGCGACGTTGTCATACCGAACATACAAAAAGAAATTGTGAAATTAAAAAAAGAGACAAAAATGGTGAGGTTTTGGAACATCAATCGATCATGCAGGGTGGTTGAAGCCTCGACGAGAAATTTGCATTTTGTTTTGAAAAACGTTGAACGAATTGGAAATCTATAGATTTGGGTACCTAGGTACTTTATAAGGAACGAAAATGATGTCTGAAAGGCAAAACAAACGATGCTGCAGTGCTGCTTCGAGAGAATAAGAGAGAGAGAGGGAGAGGGAGATGGATGGAGAAAAGGGGTGACAAACAGGAAAATGAAAAAAAAACTTGAGAAACACACAATAAAAAAAATATAACCAGCACCAATCAATTTTTGGAAGGAGGCCAACCGAATTGTTGAATTAGTAAACTGGGTTAAAATGGAATATATTGCTGTTTGAGTATGAATTTTCTTTTTTGTTGTTGTTCGGGGGAAGTGGCATGGTTATATGGCTAAGAAAAAGAGAGAGAGACAGAGAGACGGTTTCAATATTTGTGGAATGCAAGGATTGGGATAAATCACAGTGGATTGTGAGACAAGAGGAAGCGCGCGCACAAACATTATTGGTTCTACTTTTTGACTTCGTTCGTCAAAATCTGGAAGAGCTCCTTGTCGGCGAGACAGCCGTCGACGAACTCTTTGAGTGTCAGCTCCTTATCATTATTCACATCCATCTTCTCGAAAATCATCTTGGCGCGCTTCCTTGGAGAATCGTCAGCGGACTTTGTCACTTCGGGACCCAACATTTCATAGATCGCCTGAATCGATTATGATTAGAATCCAATATCCCAGATGCTATCAGTCTCACCTCAATAATCTTGATCATCTCCTTCTCGTCTATTGTACCGTTTCCATCAATATCGTACATTCGGAACGCCCATTCCAGTTTCTGTTCTGGTGTTCCGGAACTCGTCACATTGATAGCCAGCAGGAACTCCTTGAAATCGATAAACCCGGAGTTGTCTGTGTCGAATGTGCGGAAGACGTGCTCGCAGAAGCCCTCTGCTGAGCCCGACGGAAAGAAGTCTTTGTAGACTTTGATGAACTGCTCCTTGGTCAAATGACCTTTAGGGCAATCTTGCTGCAAACAATCAGACTCGTAATGAGTGTTTTGCAACACGAACGGGTCTCACCACGAATCCCTTATACCATTCTTTGATTTGCTCCTCGGTGAAATTGGTGTTCTTCTTCAAAAACTCCAAGTCCTCCTTGGACAGTTTCGGCTTGGAACCTTTGATTCCCATTTGATTCGGCTGTCAAGCGAGAGCAACACGCTGGACTGACGCAAAACAAGCAAGCGTTGCCTGCAAAAATAATCACTCATTATTATAACGATAATCATCATCAGCGAAAAATGGTAATGAAACGAGGATGAGTGTGAACGTGATAAGCTTACGGGAAAAAAGGGAAACAGAGGTTTGCGTGAGCCATACACATGTACTAAACGCGTTTTGTCACCAGTGCCCCCCCCCCTTCTCTTTTTGCCTCCCACCAACACATTCAAATCGATGGCATCGAGACGCAGAGAAGGCAAGAAGTGGCCAGTCCTCATACATAGACACCGCCTTTGGCTAAAATCGATGACGAATAGAAAACGGGGGAGGAGGAATAAGATGATGGATGCTTGCATTCAATTTGAGGCACTCAATTAAATTGAGTTGATTTCTTTCGGGTTCTATTTTCTTTGCCCTATTTTTTGTTGATGTTGTTTCGCGCTTTTTTTTTCGACGTTGCGTTACCGGTAAATGGGTGACATACCACACGCGTGCGTGGGGTTTTGCAGAAATTTTTTTTTGTTTTTGTTTCGTTCGAGTTGGTTTGGAGTGAATGGACGAAACTGAAGCGGGTTTATTTGCATTTGTGATAAATACATCACTCAAAAGACCGCCACATACAAAGTCGGCCAGTCAGTCAAATACACCGCAAACGATAAAAAAAAATTTCGGTGTTTTTGGCGGTAGAATTTTTGATGAAATTGTTTGTGGAAATTTTTTGCTGAAATGATAGCGTCGGTGCGATAAGAATGCTCGGAGCGGCGATGCGATGCGACAATGGTCTCACATAAAACGAAAACGTGGAATTAAATTTATGTGGCACGAAACGACATAATTGCACCCTATTTTTTTTTGTTCTAGAAGAGAGAAAGAGAAAGACGAGTTGATTGATTTTGTGTACCAAGATCAGCGGCCAAGAGTGTGAATCGCAAAACAAACAAATTGAATGAACATTTTGAACTATGCGTGTTTAAATAAACAAACAAGCAATGCGAGGATTGGCGAGTGCAGTAGGCCAGTGCAGTCATCCGCACCAAATTGGGCAGCTGTTATATAGCTTGTCATATGGAAAATGAGGAGCCGCTTCCTTGAATGGTCAGAAATCAGGGCGCACGTTCTAGTATCGTATCGTATAGCACATGCTTTCGTCGGTGTGACAAGGTCCACATATAGACGTGTGTAAAAATAAAGGCGATAACATACAATGAAGACGCGATAGGAAGCGGACAAAAAAAAAGAAGATGGCACGGGTTTCTGTACAAATACGATAGATTGAGCGCTATTTCCAGTATTATTTTTTGTCTCGTTTGATTTGCATATCATCGTAGGCGAAAAAAAATTGGCGAACGGTAACATCGACGAGGCACCGGCCGCTAATCCGCTCAATAGATTTGTGAGCCGCCGTCGAGCCGTAATAAACAAGACAATCTGTGGTTTTGTTGGACGGCTTTTTCGTTTCGTCTAAAGCGGGTATCGATTTTGGGTTGGTTGCAACCCCAAGGGACGAATTAGGTTTAAGGGATCGAATGCACAAAAATTGAGAGCGGCATGTTCCCACGAATTGTGCGAATTAAGTCAGTAGGCGGGCGACCCTTTGGCCGGAATTTGAGGCCACGTCAAATGAGCTGATAAGGAAGCGAATCGCCTGATTGCGAATGAACAAAAGGGGCGGAGACGAAGGTTGCAAATGAGTGATGAAATGAGAGGAAGATTTTGGTAATTGTCTGCAGATGAGGTTCTTCAATTGGTCTGACGTTGTCTGTGTCTCTTTAATGTAATACAATAATTCTAAAACTCATATCAAAAATAATATGTGCAATTAGGGAATAACCATCAATGGCGAATAACTTGATTAAGATATTTTCTCAGTTAAACAGTAAAATGAGCTATAAAAATGCTCTTCGCCAGACTTTTATCCGCGAGAAACTCGTTCAAAAAATGATTGAGTGGGTTCGACAAGCACGTTATTTTTTGCTAGACCGATTTCTTCATTTTCGACCATAAATCGTCGTGCCGTGAAGCGGAAAGCCCTTCAATTTTCGAAGTGAAAAATTCCAATATTTGTTGTCTGCAATTGGTTTCTTTTTTTTCGCGCTTCCGCTTCAGGGATGTGCGATGCGATTGTTAGCGGCGGTAGTAGTTTTTGTGCACATCTCGAGTGGACAACAAAGGTTTGTGATTTCGTGGTCCGCCGCCGTCGGATGGTGCTGTTTTTTGATGTAAACAGGAAATTCGAGAAGGGCCCGTACCACACATGAGCAGCCGACAAGCAAGTCAACTTATCATCGCGTATGATAACGAGCCAAACAGGACAATCGGGCAGCAAACTCGCAAAATGATGAGGAAAAACGCGTTTGTTTTTGTGTTTTAAAGAGAAAGAGAAAAAACTGCACTAAACTAAACGTTGTTGAAAAGTGTGCAACTAAATGCAAAACGATGTATGCTGTGTTGGAAAAGTGTGGGGGGAGGGTTAGAAGGGGGCCCCGGGAAGCAATGGAATGGAAAATTGGGGGGCGGCCGAGAGCTTTTTGCGGTGTGTCCGACGTCGGTCCGGCCGCTGCCGATCCGGTCGCACCACATACACACAAAATAGAGTTGTTATGGAGGAGAAAAAAGGGGTGGAGCTTCATCTTCTTCTTTCTTCTTCTTGCTTCGATGTCTATTCCTGAGTCGATTGAGTTGAGGTGAGGAAATGTGGCAACTGAGTGAGTGCTCTCTTCTTCACTTTCGGCCCGTCCCCCCTCTAACTATTGCATGTGTGCCTGCGTGCTCCCCCTTGAGGGGGGGGGGTTGCTTGTTGCCTGTCGCCGTCGTCGTCTTCGTCTGACGGAGACTAACTGGCCAGTGAGAGTAGTGACACTCACACACACATATACGCATACACATACATGCTCACTCACTCATTCGCTCACACTCACATACATAGAAGAAGAAGAAGAAGCCGCACACAGAAACTATGTATGAATGAATGGATGAGAGTGCGTGTGTATTCGGGCCTAAAAATGAGAATGGTGTAAAATGATATGGGGATGACATCGCAGCTGCACGGAAGGCTTAACGGTTTCCCGAATTCCCACCCCCTTATTTTTGTTTTTTTTTCCTCTCAAAAAAACGTCATCAATTTTGTATTCATTTCAGATGGATGATCAACGACAGCCGACCACTTCTGACAAAGGTTTGGACTTTTTCATAATTTCCAAACGGACTACTGTAACACTGTAGAGGCTTCAAAAATGCAAAAAAATTTCTATGTCGGGTAGACGTCAAACGAAAGAATAGCACTTAAACTTAAAATTATCTCATTAAAAAATCTTTAATTATTATTTTTTCGAAAAAAATTTTGAAAGTCGCCCATATTGAACCGGTTAGCTGCTCTTTTTTTCAAGGAGGGATTTCTTCAATTTGATTGCTCAATTCTCTTCTTTTGAGCATTTTGGCACCGAAAAGATTGGATAGCATTTAGCAGTGAGCAGTTGGGATTTAATGGATCCATGCGAAAATGGTTTGGGCTTATTTTGCAGAATTTGAGAGCCCAATGGAATTGAACGAACGCGTAATAAGAAGAAAATCGTCATTAAAGACAAAACAAATAAATTTAGAAAATACACACACACACATATGAAACAACGAATGTGAAACACAATGAAATGAACTAGAAGTGATGTGGTAGTGATTCTCCATAGATGGCGATTTTGCTGGCTGCCTGCTTTCGCACAGCGCGCTCTTGCTCGCGCAAGCAACTCACTGAGCGCACCCTTCTAATCTATGAACAAGGCGACAACACTCTCGACAATTGAGATGTTGCATGCGTGAGCTAATCAAGCCATCGGAAAGGAGAGAGAGAGAGAGAGACATAAAAAAGATGATCCCGTGCGACGTCGTCGTCGTCGACAGGCGTCATCTTCGAGACACAAAACCCGCCAGGGATTTTCGAAGATGACCATGATCGTTGAATATTCATATTTGTGCGTTCACCAAAGGATGGAAACTATTTAAAGATAGCTGCGCGCTCATTTTTTTTTTGGGATAATTGGTCTTCAAGGAGAATTCGAATTTTATTTCGTCATCACTGGAGTATTTTTGGAGTTCGTATACAATATTAATGAAGATCTAATGGAAGGTCGTTAATTTTTTCGTACTGTAATTATAGGATACACTTGACGTCTATGACGTGTTCTAGTGGTGTCGAAATTTCGTGAAGTCGTGTAGACTTTGAACTAACTCGCCGAAATCCGATATGTTATTCAGATGATGATATCTCGACCAGTAGGTCAATTCTTTTTCTTCAATAGGACATTATTGGATTGATCTGCTGGGGGAGGAGGGGTGTGGAATCTGATATCTTGAATGGATGTGCGTCGATGTGCTCGTTCAATTGCCTGTCGTTCATTTGCCCCCTGTTGTTAGAAGTTCGTTCGGACACCTGATTCGTTAACAAATTCTTTTGAACTGGGCAAAGAAGTCATATGGAGAATGCACCTGTTGGCACGATCTCCGAAATGATCAGACATATTCGATTTGGGCAGAAGAAAGTGATGCAAGAGGGAAAAGAACCAAACGAGAAGGGAACAAAACCGCCGTGTATGATTGGTTTGTTAAATAGGTCCCAAGGGAGTTGAGTTGGAAACAGGAGAGTGTCGGATGCATCTTTTCACATGGCCAAGGGACCACCACACAAAATTCGTCGGCTGTCGTGTGTGCTCCAAGCGTAAATGCGCATGTGCCCTCCTAATCGAATATGGTAGTTGTTGGGTAGAGCTCCCCCCCCCTTTGCGTTGGCAGCCGACTGAAGTGTAGGAGCAGGTCGAATCGAAAATGCAAAGAAATCCATGGGAGAGACGATGGATGGGCGTTGCGGGGTTGGTTCCAACCCATTGAGTGGATGCCGTTTTATTTACCAGTAGTTGATTGGTCAAAAAAAATGACAAGATGGAGAAAAAAAGTAGGCGCGGCACAGATTTGTCGGGATTTTCATTCTTGTCAAAAAAATGACTTGTTTTTAAGCAGGATTAGCGTTTTATATTGACATTTTGCTGGCATGGATAAGCAGCGAATTGAATATAGTTCGATTTTTAAAGGGCATTGAAGCTTAAATATTGAGTTGAGCAGAGATTGAAATAGGAAAAAAAACTCGAGTGTTTCATTTCACCGCATTTTGTTAGAGAATAGAATTTTTCCAACGCTTAAGGGAACTTCCTATGCGCCTTTAAAGTATTTGACTTTGAGTTCAACTGACATCAGGATTATGACGACATTCCTATTCATAGGGTCGTTATAGCAATGTGTTTTTTTTTTAGAAAAGGCCCTGAACGCTTATCCATCTCGTTCATACATTATGCATTAGGAACCACAAGCCACAATGCCGAAAATGGAAATAAATATTGTTGTCGCCATTGATCACAACCTAAACGGTTTCTATACAAACCATTAGGAGGACAAACAATTTATAGTGGAGAGAACGATAGTCAAATATAATCGTCCAAAATTGGAAATACGCAGGTTTTGCATTGATCGAGACAATAGATTATTTCGGTATACATCAAAGGCACATTCAAATATTTCTTAATTTAATGCAATGAATAAAATCAACTGGATTATAAAATTTTGCGACAGTTGTCTTTTTTTGACAATAACAATACTAATAAGAAATAACAAAATTGTTTAAAAAAAAACCCTATGTAGATTAACGGTGTGATTGATCCGTACTCGAATTTCCACTGTTTAAATAGAAATAATTTAAATTACGCCTCCGAAAAAAATACGATGGTCCGTAAATATCCAAGGTGCTCGTTTTTTTTTGGAAATGAGAATAAAATAATTGTGTCGAACAATCTGATGGATTTTAAAGGCGCACATGTCCTACTGTAAACTCATTAACGAAAAAAGAAGCGTGGGCGCGTGCAAGTACAAACTTCTTCGCCGTTTTTTTTTCTTCATTCGACTCGTCGCTGCCGTTTTTCTCCTTTTGTGCGGATTGAATTCAAGAGGAAAAGAATGGGCGAGCGAGCCGGGGGGAGAAAGAAGAGACAAAACTGATTTGAGCATGACAAGAGAAGGACTTGTGAAGTCGAACTAAATTGAATAATAGGAGGCGAAGAGGGGCGGAGGAGATGGGGTCTCGACGACAGCGGCCCACCAAAAAAAATGAGGGGCTCCGGAGAAGAGAATAGACTCGAAGCTCTCGCGACATGATTGGATTTTGAATCGCCGAAAGAGCTGTCACCGGTTTTTTTTTTTGCATTCGCCGCCTACTTTTCATTTTTGACCAATATCTCGGAATATAAGTCGAGAGAGACACCAAATATGGAAGATATTTAGATTATCGACCTTCATATTCAAATATTAGAGGTGAATAAAAACTCGACTCGTTTCACATCGCTGACAAAACGATGTCCAAATCTACTCAAATATTCAAATTCGCTGTGATGGGTGTGTGTATGTGTGTGTGCTCGAAATTGTTGCTTAGTAACCCGTCGATTTCGACAGATGGCCATTTAGAGTGGCGACGAAAATATGGCGCCATGTAGATACTATTCTAACGACTATTATTATGGATCTGTTTGAATAAGTCATATAAGGTTTTTTGGCTTTACGACTACATATATCTAGGTGAAATCGAGAAAATCGAACAGATTGGGGGGGGGGTCTCCTGGAATAATTGGAAGTGGTCTTTACGAAATGGAGAAATTTTACCGATTCACTTTAGTGGGTCCTAAAAATAGAGAAACTTGAATCGTATGAATAATATAAATTTTTAGGCTCCGATTCAATTCCCACCGGTGCAGTTATCGGCTCGGCGAGCAGCGGTATTGGTGGCGCACTTCTCGTGAATCGTCGACGTCAGGAAGGCAATCCGGTGCTCAAATACGTCCGAAATGTGCGATACGAATGGGGAGATATCGCGCCAGATTTCGAGTGCGGCTCGACATTCGCCGTCGTTTATCTGAGTTTTAAGGCAAGTGGGCGAATCAATGAAAAAAAAACTCGAATGATTCGGTTACGTTGCGGAAAAAAAGCGCATTTTTTTCGAATCGTTGACTAGAGAACAATGTATCGTTTTGGCAAATAAAACCCACCGAATATTTACATTTATGATTTTTGCGCGTTCTTTTCGACTTTTGTATTCGACGCGTCACACCGGCTGAATAAAACTCACATTTCATTTTATAGGAATCATTTCCGAAAACACATTTTGTGGGCTTGTGCGGAAGAATGAATAGAACAATAAAATTATTACGGTAGGGGGTCATGGCGAACGAGCGAAATTTGATAATAGGTTTATAAATATTTTGCCTTTTTGAAAAAAAAATGGTTTTGGGAATCAGTCCCCGTGAGACCCAGCTCATCATCGACTGAATGATCCTTCAATTTATAGTTCAATAATATTTAACTCTTGCCTAAAATTTTTTAAATTCGTGATTTTTTTAAAATTTTTAATTTAACCTGATTCCATTTTTACGATATTATAAATTTTTAGACACAGACTTTTAAAAAAATAAATTCAAATTTTGTGCATCTTGCGTTCAAGACTAATATTGGCACAAATATTGGGATAAAAATGTTGTTGCTGCTAAAAGTATTCGCAACCCAAAAAAAGGCGATCAACTAGTGCAAATAGCTCGTCAGAAGCGATTGGCACAAGAGTGAGCTGACACGGACCCATCAAATCCTGTCACATATGTTTTCTATCAACGATTCGAAAGAAGGGGAAACGAGAGCGAAAAAGTACATATGTATGTCAATTATAGTATCACAAAATGCATCCGAATTATGTGTACACCCGACTGAGCGCTCGCGGCGAGAACAATTACAAGCACAAGGTATGAATGTTGAATGAATGTATGTAGTATACATGTACATATTGGGAAGAAATGAAAAAATCGGGGCGTCTTATTGAATAGAAGCGAAAGGAATTCATTATGATGATGATGATGATGTGTTTGAGGTGCTTCTCGCGTATTGTAATGTCGAAGAACCGAGACATGTGCAACGCGAATTGAATATGATGTGCTACCGACAAGGATGGACACTCGTCATCTGCTATTCGGTTTGTTTTTTTTGTGATTTTCGATAGAGTGCAGTATATGAACAAATATGGAATGAACAAAAGTCACACGATTTTCTTTTGGAGGGAAAAATAAATCGCTGACGTTCGCAAATTAGTAGACTTGAGATAGATTTACGGAATGCGTCTGGAAATGATTCATTATGTTCTGTGGCACATTATTTTATGAAATATTTGTTACGTTTCGTTTACAAGTATCTTTTTTTTTCATCTGAGATCATTTTAAAGGCGCATACCTCTAAATCTCAAGACACCGTCGATGAGGGATGTGTTTCTAAGAAACCACGCCCTCGTGCAAATTCGGCGAGGCCAAACAGATTATTTGAATAGAAAACAAAATACTTCTTAAAATCGTAGAAATTGTTTTTGTGCGAGAAAAAAAACTAGCGTATGAATAGCATGTGAGAATCGCCGATTATATTTTGTTGTCCTTCCTTTTCGCCTTCATCTCCAATATTTTTTTGCTTTATGCGCGACCGCATATCCCTATCTGCTAGTTGCCATTTGGAGAGTATCGTTTTTCAATAGAATTTGAGATCGAAAAAAAATGTATATAAATAAATAAATATATAGATATGTGTGTGTGTTGAAAACGTGCACAACTTGAAGTTGAGGGTCCGACGCCATCGACCCATATAATCAAAGTGGTGCGGCTGCTGTTTTTCCTCCTGCTTCGTCGCCGTCTTCTTATTCATTCTTCTTTGTGCCATCGAGTGGTGGCAAAGAATCTAATTGGACGACGAATGACGTGCAACAAATTGTTGTTGAATGTTCTCGTTTAATTACCCCGACGAAAAAAAAAACGGCTGCCAGAAAGAGATGGCCTAATTGAAATGGCACCAATTTTCATGGTCCATAAAAACGTCGGAGACAACGCAACTATCATTGAACACGAGAACTACTCAGCGAGTCGATCGGGACAAGTTCTTTTATAGTTTGGGACGACCCGCGGAGAGTATTGGGTGAAACTGGGAAAAATTCGATTAGTCGGAGCAAGAGTTTAATCCGAATTGAGGGCGATGTCTAACTGGAGTGTCGTACGGGTAGTCTTAAACAATATAGTATCCCGGAAAGACTCTATTTGGTCTCGAAGCGATTAATGACGTAAGAGGATGTAGTTATGCGTGGCTAAACTGGCCCAAGTATTTTGCAATTTTTATTTGCACCGACAGAGTTGAAGCGCATAGAACATAGACAGTTTGTCGCTGATTCTGCTGACAATTCTAGAAATGATTAATTGTGAAAATTGATGTTTTGAGTACAAATTAATGTAGTATATGCGGTTTTGTAGTGAAAAAAATGATTATCTGCTCGTGATGACAATCAAAAAATATACAAATTACTTCCTTTTTAATAAAACGACAATAAAACACGTAAGCTTAATCTGTTCACTGAATTCCTTTTTGTAGGCGCATTTTTTAAAGTGATTTTATTGATGAAAACAATTTTGCGAAGCGAATTCACCTAAAAGCGGGAAGCACCAAAAAACTGAATAAGAATAAATCACAAGAAGTGTGAATGTGTGCGTTTTTGCAGGTCGAAGAAGCTGCCGAGTATATTGAGAATTTCAAGCTGTCACAGTCAAAAGATGTCACATTCAAGTGAGTTCTCTTTAGTTTTTTTTGTATGTATGTATGTAATGCTGCTGCCGCTGCTTTTCGACATTTTTTTCCATTTTCTTCTGCTTCTTCGTCGACGTCGACGTGTTTTTTGTGCGCCCAACTCAAACATGCTGCGTTGTTTTCGAGCGACCGAATCGGGGACAATAGACAAAAGCGTCGCTACTGGCACTCGGCGTCAAACTGCCATCACAGCTTGAGAATTCTTCCCTTTTTGCGAAGGAAGAAAGGGTGCGAACTTAGAAAACAACAACTGTTCATAAGTATTTCGAGAAAAAATCAAGAAGAGCATGGAATGGGAAAGGCGGAATTTGGGGGAAACGGAAATTCTTGGTTGAATTATTTAGAATAAATTGATTGAAAAGATCTAAACTTCAATAATTGTTATTTTTGTTTATTGAAAGAATAATTTTTACATTATATGCAGGCCACGCCCACTTGTGGTCGCGCGCGATAATGGAAACCTTAATCGCTGTGAGAACATCAATTTTCAATTAGGCAAACAATATTTGTTATGGAATTCTCTAAACAATGAATAATTTTGCATTTTTTTTTTCCTATTTTAAATGTATTCCGCAAAAAAGAAAGAAAGTTTTTCGTTTTATCGGCGCTCGAGTTGTTTTTTTAAATTTGAAATTAAAATTTCGCGATCGAAGATCGAATGTGTGCTCGTGCAAAAAAGAGAAAACTTGGAAATTTAAATGTATGCATTCATTTGTGCGCGAAAAAAACTCGGAATATGAATGTGTTCAATATGAGCGAAAAATTGTTTGAAGCCGGCCAATTCGATGGTGATAAATGTGAGAAAATCGCGACGAAAAATTCGAGATTTCCATCCTCTACTTCATTTTTTTTCTTCAAAAACGAACATCTGTTGAACGATGAAAATGATGTTAAACACTCGTTTCGAGAATAAGTTTATGTGTTACAGTTAGCAAATAATGAGCCAGCTGCCGCCTGAAATTCTCGCTTTAAGTTTTTGATCGTTGTAGAAAACCGGGAGCCGAAAATGATGGGAACGAGCGAGCCCAATTGCATGAGATTGCCGTTGGAATACTCACTGCTGCTCGTGGAATCACTAAAACGGACGCACAAAGGTTGGAAAGATGGAAAATATTTTTGAAAATCAAAAAAATGAAAATGTGTGCAAATTTATTCTGAGATGTTTACACATAATGCGCAACAGTTTACGTCATTATTGTTTAAAATCTTCTCGTCGAACTCATCGCCATATCGCCAGATGAGTTTGCATCAAGTTTATTTTTTTCGCATTTTTTCTCGAAGAAATCCAAGATGCGGTAATATTTCGCAATAGCTTTGTAAATGCAATGACCGAACTTTTTTCGGCCATCTCGTAGAAATTTTCAATAAATTCGGCAAAATCATCGGAAACTGATTTTTTTTTAACATTGGGAGAAACATTGAAAAGAAAAATAAAACAAATTTGTTGTTTTAATTGAAAAATTGCCCAAACCGAGAAAAAAATCCTGTTTCTTCCGATGTGTTTGCTTTTCGTTTCATAATTTTCACTTTTTTGCCAGATTATTGTTCAACTTTGGAACATTGGAGAATATCGGCAAAGCTGACGAAGCAAAACTTGCTCTTAGTCCGGGTCTTGGGCCGATCAAAGCCAAAAACCTCTACTCATTTCTTCACACACCCTTTGCCACTTGAATGGTCATCACTATCATTGATACAACGTGATTCTTATCAATCAACCCCACTAAACTTCATTGTTCTATGATTTCCAATGAATGTATTTTTTCTATCATTTATTATTTTTGAAAAGTTCGTGAAATTTACGCGATTTGCTTATGCAACAAAATTGAAATAATCATATTGTTTAAAGATAAAATGTCAGACGTTCCTACAAATGCCAATGAAGGATGTCCGGGAACGGGAAGTGCGGGAGCCGGAAAAGCTTCTGGATGTGCTGGATGTCCTAATCAGAGTTCGTGTGCCACTGGTCAAGGTCCAAAGCCTGATGCGGACATTCCATTCATTCAAGACAGATTCAGCAAAATTAAGCACAAGGTTTGAACTAATCTTTTTTAAATTTTAATAATGATCATTTTCGCAGATTTTGATTCTCAGTGGTAAAGGAGGTGTTGGAAAAAGTACATTGACTTCGAACTTGGCTAGAGCTCTAGCTCTTGATCAAACAAAACAAGTATTATATATTGAAATCTGCTCAATCGTGTTATTTAATGCATTTTCAGGTGGCTATCCTCGATGTTGATATTTGCGGACCATCTCAACCACGAATGATGGGTGTTGAAGATGAGGAGGTCCACAATAGTGCTGATGGTTGGACTCCGGTTGGAATTCAGCCAAACTTGACTTTAATGAGTATTGCGTTTTTACTTGGTATTCTATATTATGATGTCGTTCAAAAACTAAAAACATGTAATTTAGGTAATAAGAACGATGCTGTGATTTGGCGAGGCGCCAGGAAGAATGGAATGATCAAACAGTTCTTGAAGGATGTCGATTGGGGAGAAGTCGATTATTTGCTGATTGATACTCCACCAGGAACTTCTGATGAGCATATTTCGCTGGTTCAATACTTGTTACAAGCTGGCCCATTGGATGGAGCTTTGATTGTAAGCACACCACAAGAAGTATCGCTTCTTGACGTGAGAAAGGAGGTATTCAGCTCTCTGAATTTTGTTTAAAATTAAATATTTTCCGTATTTCAGGTGAGCTTCTGCTTCAAAACCAAGGTTCCGATCCTTGGTGTTGTCGAGAATATGGCTCGATTCGTTTGCCCAAACTGCGCGCATACTACTCTTCTGTTCCCGAATTCCACCGGTGGCGCGGAAAAAATGTGCGCTGATGCGAATCTCGAGCTTCTTGCTCAACTTCCTTTGGAACCCGCTCTTGCTAAGGCCGTCGACAATGGCGAGGACTTTTTTGAGACCAATCCAGATTCAGTATTGGCCAAATCTTTCAAGGAATTGGCTGAGAAGGTCAAAGAAAAACTTGCATGAATTTTGAATGGAATTGTGATAAATTGTTGCATTTTTTAGTTTTTCAAGAATGGATAAATGTTGAAATCAAGTGTTATATCTAGACACGCTTTGCAAAGTTAAAAAAAGCTTTTTGAAAAGATGCATCGAGTTGTGATCACCGGGATGGGATCATTAACTCCGTACGGAGTGACAGTTAATGCACTTCGGAATGGACTCAATCAAGGAGTTTCAGCGCTCAAATATGATGAAAATCTTAAATTTGTGGTCGGTGCGATTGGCGGCGAAAATTTTGAAGAACGCTGGTCGACGGGGGAAAGAAGGGAAATGAGCAGATCGAGTATGGCGGCGCTCGTTGTGGCGGAAGAAGTAACCGACATTACCTCATCGGAATTGTTGAATTGTGATCGCCTAGGCGTTGACCAACGCGAATGCTGTCGATATTGATCATACGGAGACAATGGTGAATATTGGAACTTGTATGTCGGATTTGATGCATATCGGAGAAACTGCGGCGAAAGTCAATCAGAATCAAGCAAGGCACGCTTTTAATATTATATTACTATAATTAATATTATATGAAGAAAATCTAATTAATTTAAAAAGGAAAATATAGTCGGCATCCAGGAGACTGGTGTACGCTCGTAGAAATCACTATGTGCGCCTTTCGAAATGGTCTCGCACGGACTAATTTGTTATCTTGCATTTTATAGGTCATTCCATTTATTTTTAAATTCAGTGATATTAAATATTCAACGAAATGATATATTCATCGAAAAATTAAACAGTTCATATGAAAATTAAAAAAATAGGCATTCACGTGTGACGAGACCATTTCGAATGACGCATGCGCGTAAATCTACCCGCGTTTAGCAGTCGCCGGACGACGACTATAAGATTTTAGAAAAATATCGCCGTATTTTGTTCCACGAATTCTTAACAATCTTCCCGCTGGATATGTTGCAATGAAGTACAAAATGAAGGGCGACGTTGAAGCGACCTCGACGGCTTGTGCAACCGGATTACATTGTATCGGTATCTGAAATTTTAAGCGAATTTCTTTTTTTTTTTGGCGTGAATTGTCAAAAGATACACGTGAATTATATTTTACAAATTTTTCGATTTTCTTGGTGTTTCGTTTCAGGCAATGCTTTCCGCGCAGTTCGCCACGGGTATTCCCGACGAGCCGTCGCTGGTGCTGTCGAGTGCGCGCTGAATCCGATCGCGTTAGCTGGATTTGACAGGTTCTTCGATTGGTTGGCTGCAAATTGTGTGATTGTTTTGCAGAATGCGGGCTTTGGCGAAAGGTGCAACACCCGAAATTAGTCGGCCGTTTGACAAGAAAAGAGGCGGATTCGTGCTCAGCGAGGGGGTTTCGAGGACGAATTGTTCGTCGCATCAACGATTCCAATTTTATAGGCAGGAGTGTTGTTCATTGAGCGATTCGACGATGCAAAGGCCAGAAATGCCTCGATTTTGGCGGAAATCATCGGCTATGGTGACTTGAGAACTCCTGTATATTCTATTCATCTGTCTAGGAACCTCGTCGGACTGCCATCATATCTCAACACCAGATCCTTCTGCGATCGGAGCAATTCTTTCAATGAGACGCGCAATCCAAGATGCTAGAATTGACGTCAATGATGTTGAGTATGACTGATTCGAATTTTTGTAATTATTTCAAATGTTAGATACGTGAATGCTCACGCGACCTCAACCCCAACTGGGGATACTGTCGAAGCAAAAGCCGTTCGAAATGTCTTTGAAGGCCAGAGTATTGCGGTTAGCAGTATCAAAGGTCATCAGAGCCGTTCTTCAATGAATTCCATTTTTCTTTTTTCAGGTCATATAGGGCATCTTCTCGGCGCTGCCGGATCTGTTGAAACCATTGCCACCGTTCTCGCGGCTGTTGATGGTGTTTTACCGCAAAATTTGAATCTTGAAGAATCTGAGGTGAGATTTCAATTCTTCCTAATTCCGCTTTTAATTCAGGACGGCGATGGCATAGATCTTTTGAAGACCACGAAACCCTGGACCAGTTCCAATCGAATCGCAATTTGCAATTCATTTGGCTTTGGCGCCACAAATGCTAGTCTCCTTATAAAACGGGTGTAATTTATACATTTATTAACATAATTTCCATTTTGTACTCGATTACACCAATTAACAAGAAAAAACTTGGAGCGTATCACAGATAAATTAAACATGACTACAAAAGACATACACATTTTCAAATTTGGTCAAAACGGCGTACTGTATTCGGCGATGTGCTCGAAAAATTTGCGGCGTTCTGAAACTGGAACGGCCAGCGAGCGACGGACATCTTCTATTAAATGCTGTGGAACATCTATTGGATTACTATGGAAGCGAACATCTGAAAATTCAAAATTCGAATTCGAAAAAAAAATCTCTGGCAGCAGATTTTTTCATAGAAAAAATAACTACATTTATTTTCAAATGTGGGAATATTTAGGTTGAACCCGGAAGTTTTCCAAATTTCTCAATAAATAATTGATTCACTCACCATGCCGTCGGTTTCTTTTCTTCTGCTTTTCTCGTCGCGAGCGGTGTGTTGAAGACTCCGCTTCGAGGACTGCAAAAATTCACATTTGAAAATTAATTAACTAGACGGCATAAAAGGGCAACTCCACAACTTCAATAATTCCGCAAGCAATAAATCAATTAGGTTCGATCATTATTATAATTACTAACTATATTTATATCGTTATTTTGATTAGTGATAAACCCTCGTGCAAAAGTTTTCAGCCAGCGGATAGAACGAAATTTTAAAAAAACGTACAAATAGGGGAACAAAATATTTACGTATATGTATAGTAACTAACTATTGGGAAAAGAGTTAAACTAGATTTTTAGAAAAATAAAATAAAAGCGAATCCCGATTACGACAGCAAACGAACAACGAAGATCAAAAGAAATCAATATCTAAATACATGCGGTTCATTCATCGATGACTCACCGTGGCATTGAAATGCTACTACATGATCCTGAACCCGAAACATATATTCGCTGTTTTTTTAGTGGAAATAAAAGAAGCGGCAGCACGTTAGCTAATTATCAGTCAAATCTCCATCCGAAATTACCTGATTGGCCAAGTTTTTCAATATTGCTGATTTTTCGATTCAACATCTCGATCTCTTTCGTCTTCTTCTCGATTTCCGTTCGAAGTTTCTCATTTTCGATCGACACTTCTCTGAAGCGGAATTGCGATTAGCTTGGGAATTAAGCATTGATTTCTATTGTTTTCATTTTTATTTTGATTAATAATAAAACACTCGGATTAGGGATTTTAATCGTTTTGATTATAATACTTACACCGTCGCCTCCTTCTCGTTGATTAGATTTGAGAGCTGCTCGTCGAGCTGCGCGTTTTCAACACATTTTGCCGAGTACAGAGCACAAATGTTGACGAGCTCTTCGCGCATTTCGTCGAACATCTCGCTGAAATTGTTTGCATTATTTCTTTCCAAACTTTTCCAGAACAAATTAAGAAATTTAATGAAAAGCTACCCGACCTTTGCCTTCCAATTTCCCTTTCGCCTTTGCTCTTTTCCATCAAATTTTTGAGCTCTTCTTCATGTGCTCTTCTCACAGCCTCAAGTGCGAGTCTGAAATTGGCTCATAAAATCGCGAAATCATGTGTGCGGACTCCTCCGCAAACCTTGTCGCATGTTTTTCTTCCATCAGCTTCTCCTCGTGCTCCTTGCGCACATTCTCAATCTCTTCTTCGTATGTTTTACGTTGCTCGTTCAGCATCTGTGAGAACGACGATTTCACGGAACTAATCGATTCGTCGCTTCGCGTCTAGAATAAGAGAAGCGTGATAATTTGAGAGAAATCAACATTTGACTACCGTCGCCATCACAAGCTGCTCTTGCAACTTTTTGCGGCGTCCTTCTTCGCGCTCAGCACGTTCCTTCAAAATTGCGACGCGCTGATCACATTGCGATCGCATTGTTTCCAGTTCAGCTTTGTGGGATTTCTAAAAGCAATCAATTCATTTCAATTTGGTGTGTTGTTTACCTTAAGCTCTAAAATTACTCCCTCCAAACTCTCAGGATCAACAACGGCTTCCGTCAGAGGCTCCGTCATCGTCCACGTATCGGATAAATATGGCAAATTGATCGAATTGGCGACGTTCTCAAACAATTCCGACGTTTTTCTAAGGACATCTTCCGTTTGTTCAATATTGAGATCAATAGAGATTGTGTCGACAATCAAATCGAGTTGATCGAACAATTCCGACGTTCCAACGAACGCATTCGACCGAAGAAGCGATGAAAGGGCGGAGAGTTGAGTTCGGAGAGTGGAAAGAATTGCACGTTGAAGAGTGACATTTTGCGTATTCTGACTAATTTGTCGACGTAATAGATCGACTTCCTTGCGGTATCTTTGCAATTCATCTTCCGAAGATTTTAAGGTAGCGCGCAACTCTTTGATCTCCTGTGCTTCCTTCTTCCGACGCGAAGACTCGCTTCTGGCGTTGTCGAGTTGTGTTCGGAGGTTGTCGACCTACAATTGACATCATAAATTGCACAATGCCTCAGTATAAGTAATATGAAATATTTATGGAATTTGAAACGTTCTCAGGTTCCTAAACAAAAAAGAAACACGCTTACCTGTTGTTCTAACGATCGCAATCTCGTCTCTTCTCGACTATGCCTTGACGGTGTTCGATTCTGACGCTGCTGCTGCTGCTGCAAAGGCTCACAAATCAATCGAAGGTCAGCAAGGCACTGTTCCAATGCCTCTTCGGCACTGATATTCTTATACATTTGAACGACGGAGGGGCGAGTTTTTCGAAAAATCGGCAGCCGGGAGGGTGGGAATGAATGCGAAACACGTGTGAGCACATCTGTGCTCGCAACTTGAATAAAAAAAACTCAAAGGCGGAGCATTTGGGGGGAAATTAAATTGAAATTGAACAACACCAAAAAAAAACAATTGAAGCTAATTGCAAACCTCGATAACCTCATCCGGCATCGGTTTATCGTGAGAAGCCGCCGATGAAGTTGAAGCGTGTCTAAAAATTTACTATTTAAAGAAATAATACGTATCTAAAAGTGAAATTTATGCTTGAAATTTTTTATCAACGTCCAAATTGCGCACAAACATTTTATTGATTTCAAATTTATTTTTGAAAAAAAAAAACAATAATTAATTAAAATTTTAAAATAACGTAAAGTGTTCCGGATTCCGGATTGCATAAAAATCACTTCCCCCTCGTTTCAAATGTTTTTGAAAAAAACTTAAAAGAAATGCATTTTGAAAGGGGATTTATTAATATAAAGAGGGGATTTATAAGTAATGAAATGTGTGCAAATTTGCGTCTTTGTGTATACAGAGATAAACACGGAATCCTCCCGTTTAAAATGTTTATTTTTTCAAATTTTTTGACGAACTAAATTTTACTGTGGAAACTCAAAACCAATCGGATTCGACAAATTACCAGTTTTGAATTTTGCCGGATTGGTTTTGGGTTATCAGAGTACTGGGGGTATTCATATAAAAGATTTCCATAGACATTAGTGTCTAAATCCGCTTAGAACGTTTACCTTCAAAATGATAAGTTAATTATTTATTTCATAATTATACTTTTAATTTTGCTATAACCTCTCACCTCTGTCTAATATCTTTTCTCTCTTTGACTCTCGCCACTGGACTCCTTCTGACCGACGGCGAAAGCGATTCGCCTCGAGTCCTCCGTCCACTATCCTTATTATCATACGAAACCCTTCTATAATACCCATTATTAAAAGTAAATTGGCAAAATAATGGGCTCACCCGGCTCCGCGTCGACTCCTTCGTCGACGGCTTGTTGTTGTCTCCTCTTCTTCGAGTTCCGTCGAACTATGCTCGTCCATCATCGAGTTCGAATGATGCGATTCTGGAGCAACATAGGCGATGTGCTTCTTCTTCTGAAAATGAACAGAATTGTTAGAAAGTGTTGTGAAACGAATGCCAATACCAATGGCATTCCAAGAAGGTCCGAACTATCGGCCAAACTGTTTGCATCATTCGAGAATGTCTCGGTATAAGTCGGCGATGGATGATGGCGATTCTGTTGAAGAGCAGACACCCAAGAGTCTCGGATTCCTGGAGTCATGGCCGAGAGAACGTAGCGAGTGCGTCGACACTGAAATCGATGCTTGATTCGATGTGCATGGCAAATGCCATCATCCACCTTAATCTCAATTCCATAATTTCTTGCACTAGCCGATGGATACACGTTTTCACACTGCGAGAGATCAATGGATAGCAATGGTTCTGTTGAATCTTCGGCCCAAACATCTCTGGACGAATGAGAATATTAATGAAGAGCGATATTATTATAATTGTATGTGATACTTGTACAAATTGAGCTGCAATCCGGCGAGCACCACCCAGTGCTTGCACCAATCATTGTCCGACTTCCCCCGGAGCATCAACCATCCCTTCCTCAGTGTGTGCACATTCGCCGTATCGATGTTCAATTTGTGTGTGAGCGACTCGGCCGCCGGCTTCGGCGATTCTTCGCAATTCTTCGCCGTTTCGGTGCTCGACGCTCTCGATGAGACAGCGCTTTCCGGCTCCGCCTCCTTCTTCGCGTCCTCTCTGAAGTGTATTTTGTTTCAAAAATTTCCAATTTCTAATCATTCGTGTTACCGTAGGCTCTTCTGTTTGACACTTCGAACTGAACCGCGTAATTCTTTTCCCTCAATCATTCGATCCACTTCTAATCGTTCAATCGAAGGACATCGCGAGGATGCGCAAGACGGAATATCGTCGCCATGAAGGATTTCATCGCTCTGCAAAATTGAAAATCGAAAATGATTGCGAAAAAATGGAATCGAATTTCTCACCGGTGGCAACTCATCGATTCCCCTTCTCGGCGGTCGAATTTGGATGTTCTGGGTGGCATATTTGCTAAGCACATTCTGCCACCATCGGATCTCCTCGGTTGTATCGGCTTTGATGTAGATGATCGATGGCTGATCGGCGCTTGTCTTATTGAATGCCAATAGGATTGAGTGCGCGTTTCCGGTGATGGCGTGCGCCTCGCACACCCGATGACACAGCGACATGTCGATGGTGACCTGCGGCAGTGTGTCCACCTTCAATTGCATTCATTGCCTCTCGGCGACATCAAACACACCACTTACACTGTTATCAATCGCATATGTGAGATCGCCCGAATCGAACAGTGTGAACCAACGGCGTTGCCATCGCTGAAAACAAAAAAAACTACCATGTGGGGAATATATGGAGGATGCATGGATTTTCGCGAAAATCTTGTTCGCCGACAAACATCAAAATAAGCGATCAAACCGCAAAATGTCGGCCGAATGTTTTATGAAAACGATTGAAAAACTCGAAATTCCAATTTTCGAACAGCTTCAATTCAACAAATTTTCCTACCATTTTTATAAAATTTTGAAAATTTTTTTGGACGTGAATTTTATGGAATACGAACAAAAATATAAAATTGATATTTCAAATTTTCTTGATTAAAAAAAAGAGAAAATTATTGATTAATAAACCTTTTAAACAATTTTGCTTTAAGTGTCAATGCAGAGAAAATTAAAAAAGAAAAAAATTGAAAAAATTTTCAATTTCAACGCAAAAAAATAATGCAAATAAATTTTTTCCTTTTTTTCTGCTTTGAAATTGTTTCCATTTTAGATTTTTTTTTAATTTTTTTCCTCTAAATTTCCCCCATTAGTAAAATTCATTTTCGAAGTTATTTTTAATCAAAACCTTAGGTACAATCTAATTTTTGAAAAAAAAAACAATTAAAGATACCTTAGCTGAATGGCATTGTAGAGAAAAGTCCAAATTTGGAGGTGCGACGTATAAAAAACCGCAAGCGGTGACCTTGCGATTCATCTGAAAAAAAACAACGAAATTAATGAGACAATTTGATGCAATTAATTCATTTTGTGATCAAAAATTATCATAAATCGGATATTGGTGGTCGAGAATGGGGAAAAGCAGGCATCGCGCGCGCGGCGAACAAGTTTCGCGGCCACCTCGCCGAATATCATTCAGCTTCTGATGCATATATGCAATTATCCATGAAGAAGAAGAAGAAGACGCCGACGACGACGACCAAAAAAAAACAACAACAACAAAACGAGGAACAGGCGAGTTTCCGGGCCGGTTTCATTCAAAACGATATACATATAATGTTTGTTTTTTTTTGTTCAATTCAGTGGTATTTCCAAGACGGACGATTCGAGCGCAAATAAACCCGAAAAGAGCGCTGTTTTGTGGCCGTCGTCATTCATTGAAACTGAGAATAAATATTCGAAAAACCCTCTCTAACATCCTTTTTCATTTCCGCTCATCGACTTTCATTTTATAAGCATTTATTTTGATATTTCGCCCTAGCCTATTATTGAGTTTATTTTTATTTTTAATAAAAACGAGTTTGATGCGCAGGTTATCCGTAGTATGGTAGACGAATTCCCACTGATTAAATCAAATTTTGAATTACCGCCTCGATAAAGTGCGATGGTCGACAATCTTACAAAGGGGTCAATTATAAAATGATAATAATGATATTAACAATACCTACTATAGTGATTAATTGAAGTTAGTAGATCAATAAAACTCTTTTATCAATAGAGCGCACTTGTACTACAAAATTATATAGATATATATTCATATAATAAAAAATGTTTATTTTTTAATTACTAGTTTTTTTTCCAATACAGAATTGTAGAACATTTTATGTAATTTTAATTTTTTTTTGTATTTTATGATCAATAAATAAATCAAATCAGCGCAAAATGAATGATTTTCGCAAGAGATTCAAAAAGCAAAAAAAAATTGACTGAAACATTGTGGTTTTCTTGAAAATATTATTGGCCAAAAAAAAGAATGAACGACAATCTGAAACTTTCGGAAATCGGGCAGGTTTTCGAATACCGGAAGCGAAAATCGATGGAAGATTCTAGAATAATTATGATGAATGAACGTATATGCGGACCAATTAATTCAATTCGATAAATGTCCGCAGATGCGATTCTACGTTTTCCGAAAACGGCAAGTCATTTGAAATCAGATTTTCAGTACTATTAGCCATCGGAAAACAACGAGCAATGAGCGATTCGATTAAAACATTGGAAATTTCGGATTGTCAATCAAACTCGCCGTAAATCTACACAGAGAGTTGAAATATTTGACGTTTTCGTGACGAGAATCAAATGTTTGATATTTGTGAAAACTAAGATTTCTCATGAAAAAGAAAAATCAAGAAATGGAAGAAATGAATATAATTTGGAATCGTTGATGAACAACTGGAAAATAAAATAAAATGGCGAAAGAAGGAAAATGCGAATGCGAAGGAGAATAAGAAGGAGATGTTGGATGCGTGTGTGAGGGGGGCCAGATTCGAATGAATGAGGCGAACGAACGAACACACTCGCATATATACATTATCCTTTTTCAACGTGCCGAGAAACAAGCGAACACCGGCGGACGAATTGAGAGAAAAAAAAGAACATGACCAAAAATAGGCCGAAATTCGCACTCGCAAAACACACTTTTTTCGACATCCGAACAGATATTGATCGACATCGAAGTGAGACACCGGAAAAGCGAAAGTATTCAACACACACACACACCAATTAATCGAATGATTTTGTTGAATTAAGAGGGACGAACTTACTTGAAAAATGCACAAAATCGAAGGGGAACACATTTTTTAATTGGGCGCTAAGCTATGCTAATTATAATAATTGGATCGAAACCATTTGAGAAATTTCGATTCAATTCGAATAACTGTGTTCAACTAATTCAGTTCTTATTGAAATTTCAAAAAAAAAAGGAAATATCACAAATGGGCGTGGCCAGAAAATGGGCGGAGCCAAATGATATTTAAGGTAGTTTTTTTGCATAGAAAAGGTGATAAAATGATAATATGTGAATATGTCTTTGTACTATGCTAATTATTCAATTTTTTTTGAAAACTTGAAATTGAGAATTATATTATATATAAATATTGTTGGGGTCTGAATGGAGGGACCTTCAATCTCGCGAAATTAGTGTAAATTTAAATATTTCGTTGACTAATTAATAAATGCGCGTACAATAAAATGCAATGTACGCAGTCTTGCGTACTTCTCGCTGCTTCGAGACGCATTGGCACATAGCCAATCATTTTTTTTATTTATTTGCCTCCGACAATATATGAAAATGATTTTTTAATTCGATTTAGTTATTCAAAAAAAATTCCGCGGCGAAAAATTGAATTTGAAAAACCAGTTCTTTTTTTTAATGCTGCGAATTTGCATAAAACAAGAGAGTATCATCAACATGAAAAATTTCGGTTGGAAATTTGCGAAATACACAGGCATAATGCATCGGCACACAAAAATCTATTGAGTGCATGTACATATATGGCGATAGACGAGACGTGCTGAATAAACAAAAACGAGCCAAGCAAAAAGTGGACAAGACGCAGATGGATGGGAACTCGCGAAATGGGAGAAGCTCAGTGGTTGGTGGTGTGGTCACAAAAACGAAATGGACATAAAAGGGAATGGGCCAAACCTTGGCATTCACGATCGACTCGCTCGAATGATTCTGTTTCGATTTGTAGCAATTCTTGCATTTGCCGTTGTTGAATATATTCGCCTCGAACCTTTTGCAATCATTCATTTTTTTTCCTGCAAAACTCAAATTATTTTCTTTCTTTTAATTAAGAATATTAAAATAATTAAATATGGCGAGGGCGATTGACTAAATAAAATGCATCTGCGGACATTGTTCGGGGCTGCATTAGTGCATCTCACACCTATGGTACGTTTTTTTTTTCTTGAAGAATTCGCTACAACGTGAAAACGGTGTAATAAAATGTTGGAATAATTCGGAAGAAAAGAAAAAACCGCACACACATTTGTCATTACACTCTTGTTTCGTACACGTGAGGAGAATTATAATGAATTTCTCAACATTTTCGAAATGTCCCGTCAAATATACGTTTCACGTGAACATTATAAATAAGAGCTGCAAAAAAAGCTCCAAAACCAAAAAAAATTCCGAGTTTTTAAAATTTGATTTCCGCTGATCTAACTGGTTCCTGAGATACGATTCGTTGAGTAACATCATCGTGGGAAAATATCAGTTCAAGAAAAAAAAGAAGTAGAATGATTGCGAGTTTCAAGGCAAGAATTGTCACGGAAATCAAGATTTTGAAAGGCAATCGCGAGATTTCCATTTTTGGGCTCAAATTACTACCGGAAAGTGTCCGCAGATGAGGCAGCACAAAGAATCGCTGTGAAGGTCAGCATGATCGTTGGCGAGATCAACAAATCAGTACTAATTCGGTACAATCGAAAAACGGTCGCGAGTGCGAAATAAGGAGATTGTCGACAAATACAAAAAAATGAAAACTCGAATGAAGAGATTGAATTGAAGGGGCGAGAATGAAAAAAAAAAGAAACCCGCCGGCTTCTTATCAATTTTTGGACCATAATTGGAATTTTTGCGAGACAAAATCGCCCAACTAGGCGGCCGCCACCAAACAAGGAAATCAACAATTTTTTTGCTGATAAAATTGGTAATCGAGAGAGAGAAAATTGGAAATAAAAGGAGAAAACCGCCGACGATGGCCTACCAAAAAAAAGGGCTACAATCGCAACAAAAAAAAACAATAAAAGAAGGTCGGGGGAGCGCGAAAGGGGTGGAGACAAACAATTAAAACAACACACACAAAAAGAAGAAGAAGAAGGAGAAGAAGACAACCCGAACGGGGGAGTTCGATTGGTGATAGCCGAACACTGGGCAGCGACGAGAACGAGATGAACTCAACAGGTGACATCGAACACAAGACCGACAACCACCAAGGCCTCGTCACCTTCTTTTTTAAACCACCAAATTTTGAAGGAATGCCACACTGATTTTGAGTTCAAAATTTCAACGAATTCTCTTTATTTGTTTCTAACCACCAGAAATTTTTACAAAAAATTTGTTTCGAATTTCATTTTTGTCGAAGTGCCGATGACGGAGTGTTGGAGCCGTGACCTCGACACGTCACGTGACACACCACGTGGCACACGTTTCATAGGAGCGATATAAAAACCCCTTTTTACGCTCAATAATCAGTTATTCATATTGTGTCTAATAAATAATATTCTCTACGTTGGCTCGTTCACAAGGACACAACAACTGGCGATCAGGACACAACACGGAGCTTATAAATTTGAGGCGAGGCGATTTCACTGCGTATCAAACACACTACAGTGTTCCTTAAAGGCGCATGCAAACATTTGTACATTTCGCGCCAAGAATTAAAATTGTATTTAGGCAGAATTTTTTTTGGATTTCTCTTCAACTATAAATAAAATAAGGGGAATTTTTTAAAAAAGTGAGATTTTATGAGACGCCAATGCGTCGACGAAGATAGTCGAAAAAATTAAGTGACGTTCGATGGCGACTCGCAAAAAACGAAGCCAGTTCTCAAAAAAAAAAACTGAAAATTTTCTCATAACTATCGAATAAAGTCAAAATTTTGACGAGTAATTAAAAATTTGACACAAAATTCTATGAGGGATAAATTTGACAAATTCGAAGCCGATTTTGGATGTTAGCGCGAAATCGACAAATTTTCGCATGCGCCTTTAATATCTACTATAGTTTTCAATGCTTCAAATTGAAAATTACAGGAGATTCAATTCATCTCATACTAGATCAAATGGAAAATGATTATAAGAAGGCCATGACGCCAAAATTTGAATTAGAAACAACGCTTCCAAAAATGTCATTTATTAGCGATATAAAAAATGAAGATGGAGCTCGAAAATGAAGATGGAGCCCAAAAAAACCAATGAGATTTGAGTAACCGTCTTCAGGATATCCATGCGTGGAAACGGTATCGCGATAATTCAGAGTGGAAAATAATAATTTCGTGGATTAGTTTGAAATCGGATTACTGACGACTACAATGTTGAAGCGAATCACTTTCTCTCTTCCCGAATGTGATAATTATTATTATAATACATAGTGGACATGAAGAGAAAAACGGATGAAAACTGGTGTCGGTGTGAATTGGACCCCCCCCCACCTCTTCGACCACACATTTATGATGTTCGCGGGGTGGTGCTGCGCGTGTGTTCGAAACAATATTACGCGCGGATATCTGGATATTCGCTCGAGGTGTTTTATTGTGCAAACACCGACAACACACACAGCAACACATTTCGCTTTACGAAGGCTTTGTCGGGCTGCAAATGCATATTGTGGAGCATTCTGGCCTCGAACGTTGTCCGCACATGCAAACACCAAACACGCGGGCAACAATTCGGCAAATGTCAAAAATCCGGTCATATCTACACAGCATTTTTTTTTGCTTGACTTAAAAAAGATCGATTTTGAAGGCTGATAGGGAATCTAGAAATTTCTCAAAACTTAAAAAATAGCTTTGAAAATTAAGGTTGTTTTTTTTGGCAAGCTGATTGATTTTTTTAGTAGTACTGAAATTATTAGGCAAAGCTGAAAATTAACAAGAAAAAAATATTAAAAAATAAAAGAATATAAATTGTGGAATTTGTCCAAAATCTGTTGAAAAATGCAATGATTCCTCGATTTTTTTGGCAATAAATTTGAATTTCCGAAATAGATATAAAATGATTTCGAAATAATCATTTTCAGGTGTCAATCTTGTAGATTCACAACTTCGAATTTATCGAATATGCATCAACTCCTCGGAATTTTTCAATTGGTCTCGTATGAAGGACCATTATAAATTTCAGACCAAAAATTACTTCAAACTACCCATTTTGCTGGAAAATTTTAGAATTTTAAGCAAAATGGCAGCGAAATTCGCAAATCAAATAAAATATTTTGAGAATCAAATATTCAATAATAAACTCTAAAATATTTTGAGAAATTCTAAAGTTTATTGATGCTTTCTAAAACTTCTTGAGAATCGCTAAACTTTAAAATATTTCTTAAAATCTTATAATATTTTCTAAAATTTATTGAGCAAATTCTAAATTATCTCAATAAATTCTAAAATCTTAAAACAATTTCTAAAGTTGTTTGAGAAAAATCTAAAATATTATAGAGACACGTTAGTTTCTTAATAAATCTCAAAATATTTTATTTGATTTGCCTGAGAAATTCACAATAAAATATAGGGAATTTCAAAATCAAATTATGAAAAAGAAAAAAAAAATGAAATTGGAGTTTGAGTATTTTCTTGAAACTTTCATTAAATCACCAAATTAATAGTTGGGAACAATTTTTTTTCAATTTCTGAAGTTTGTAGTTTCGCGAGATTTTCCCAAAAAGGGATTGCGAAAATCAGATGAAAAAAATTGTTAGACAATGGAAAAAAAATGTTTTGATGAACACCAGCTGAATGAAGCGGTTGGTAGGAAGTTGTACTACATAGCTCGACGAGGGATTTTCAGGAAAAAATTTGAAGTGTAAAATAAATATGCAATTATTTGGGCGGATTTCGAAGCAAACACTCGCAACATGAAGGCCTTGTTGAAATGTGAAGCGAAAAAAAAACGGAGAAAAGTTGTACAAAGAAATCATATAGTAATTCGTGTCAAGGGGCGAAAACGAAAGGAGGGGGGGGTCCGATAAGAATCAGAAAAGAAGAGAGTGGCAACGGAATCGAGGCGACGCATAAAACTGCATAGTAAAATCGCGATTAACCGGAAAATCGCGACCCGACGAACGAAAAAACACACAAACATAATGCGCAATATTTCTTCGTCGATGTTCACGAAAATACCACCATAAATGAGTTCTATTCAGCCGAATAAAAAAAAATTTGAATTATAGAATGCTTGAAACGTATTTTCGGCTGGTTTGCCACATTCGTTTGGCAAGAGAAAATTCGGCATAATTTTGCCCCATATGGCGGTGTATATTATTCAAGCTAGACGCTCTGATAAAATCAAATTTGGAGTTTTTAAAATGCAAAAAAAAAAACACATCAATTTTCCATGGAACGCCGAAAATCGCCAAAAAAACTTTTTTTTTAAGTGAAAACCGGAAAAATTCGTCAAATTTTGTCCAAAAATGGATTCGAGATTCTCTATATTTTCAGGTGTTCAATTTTGAAAAAATTAATTACAAACATTTCAAAAAAATTTTTTTATTTCATATGATTTTTTTTGAAATTTGTTAGCGCTTTTTCGTTTTGCCTAAAATAAATGAATATGATGAGAAAATTCTCGTTGAATACAAAATGAGAGGGGCGGGTGGGGGGCACCAATAATATAGTATATCGAAATATGTTAATCCGTATAGTATAAATTTCAAAACCGTATTGGCGATAAGTGTGATGAGCGGTTGTTGGGGGAGATCGTCAGTTGGTGTGTGAGTGTGTGTGATGGATTTGCGGGAAAACATATCGGGAGGCCACCGAATATCATGCGCCAAATGTGTATTGACAAACAACCAATCACACTCGATCTTCATCGCAATCAACTCAATTTCGTTGTGTTTGTATTTAATGATTATACGTCTTATTATTATGATTATATGATCATCGGGAACGCGATTCCGACGAACAAGAACGAAAAACAATTCGATAACCTTGAACCGCCAATGAATATACACCGTTGCTTATGTTCAAGTGCACACTCGAACATGCATTTTACAATGATCTCGCCAACCCCTATTCAATCGGATTCAGGCAATGGATACCGTCTGCGGACATTTGTGCGGTTTCCCAGTCTGGCTGGAATAAATCAAAATTGCGCGAAATTGGTTATTTTGCCATTATAATTAAAAAATTGTCATTTTTTTTGAGGTTCTTAAGCTCGACAATTCTAGGCTTGTCAGAAATAAAATCGTTGGCTTCTCATATTCCAATATTTTGTCGTAAAATTTTATTATTCAGAGTGTCGAAAATAGGAAAACCAAAAAAAAAACGAGGGAAGTCAATTTTATACATTTATTTAGTCTGCAAATATTTTCTCATACTATTTTGTTGCAAAAAAAACGAGCAAATTGACAAATTGTGATCCATCGTATTTTTTCGCGGCGGCAATTCAAATTTTGATTTAAACAGTAGGAATTCGACTACCGTAGTGCGGAAAACCTGCGAATCAAACTCATAATAGGGTGCTCGTTTTTGTGCTACTATAAAAAGTTACAATTAAAGATTTTAAAATAAGCCATTGCATTTATGGTGCTGTCAAAAGACACTGTCAGCTCGACGGCTTCTGATGCATAAACTAACAAAGTATTCTATGAAAATAGTTTAAGAAAAGGCATATCGAAATCACTGGAAAAAACAAGGCATCTAAAATAGATATGAATGGAGAAATCCGATTTTAAAACCGGTACACCTGGATGAATATCAGTGGAAAACGGCGGAAATCGAGAAAAGTTTTGGTTGTAATGCGATGCGCGGTTGCGCATGACAGCCGACAAAGGCCGGTCGGCAGGCGCGCGGATTATGCACGAATCGGTGCATCTCGAAATATTTCAGCGGTTTCGAACCGTCGTCCACGAACAATAATAAGCGGGTGACACACGGCCGCCAACGGGCACACACTAATGACGAACAAGCTGTCATTGTTGCCGGCAAACACAAAACTTCCTGTCTTTTGTCGACGTTTTCTTAATTAGTGTTTGAGGTGCCGCCGGTTGAGCAGCTTGTCTTTTGTTTGAGCACGTCATGAGCACGGGATTACGCCTGCTCGAAACAACAATAATTTATTTTTTCATTACTTAAAATCAAACAAAAAAAAATAAAATCGCATTTCTCGCTCGAATGGAAGTTTTCCGGTTAAAACATTTGTGAGTTTATTTAAACATTTTCGTTGAAAAAAAAATATTCCAGACCTCACTATTCTGCTTTTTTGATTCGAATTTTCTTCATTTTCGCCATAAAATATAATATTCTGGTTTTTAAGATATTACTGGTGACAGTTATCCGCGTCCTCCATTGGCTATAATTATAATAATTTTATAAGCTTATTTATTGGCGAAGTAGAGGGGGTCTAAGAAAAGATTAAAAGAACCAACCGCTCTCCCTAAAAATTTTTGGCATTTAGCCAGTCGCGCGACGTCGAAAATACCAAATTAACAGAATTCGCTTTTAAATTTGATCACGGAAATTGAAGACAAAAGGAGAGTGTTTGCACACAATACACATCACTTGACGAGTGTTTACACGGATGACTCGAAATTTTCTTGTACAGTAGTTGCAATCAAACAATTAAAATTTTAAACAAATTAAAAAAAAAAAAGAAAACGTGTTCATTGCCGACCTCGTGTGGGCACTTGACATTGAAAATTCGAAAACAACTAAACAAGTGGTAAAGATTCTGGAGGATTCTAACTTCTTGCCGGTGATCAAAAGTCAATACAGAAAATATAAATGAACCAAAATGGAATTTATGAAGAAGCATCGAGCATCAAAAATATTGAAGAGTGCATTGAAAAGTCGATTCTGTTAAGATCTGATGGAAAACACATGTGATTCATTCGAACATAAATAAAAATCGAATAAAAACGAGACGGACGAGAATGTAATAATAATAATAATGAGAGACTAGCCATCAATCGGGACCCGTCACTCAACCAATGGGTCCCACAACCAAAAAACAACCAAAACGCGTAACGGAAATAGTGTTCGAATCGAGTAGGGCAAATTCGGCGGCGAACCCACCGATTTGCATCGGGCTGTGTTAGCTGACCGACCCGACTCACTTGGCTAGTGTGTATATTTGAACTCGGGGCAAATCGAACGTCGCTCCGCATATCAAAACACTCATTCATTTTGGCTATCGGCATATAAACAAACATTTTTGGGCGGTTGGAATGCTCGGCCGGCTCGGCCGGCCCGGCTCGCATATGGCTCGCGAATTGCCAACGAAATTTGAGATGAGCCATCCAACCAACGGACCACCATTCAATTGTCGGATATTTGAGAACGTTTTTCACACTTTTCATGTGACATCAACATCGTTGCCTTATTTATCCAGTTAATGGAGGAGGAAAATTAAATACGAGAAGTGGGTGCTGTCAGCAGACGATTTCTCCCCAATGCTATCCTTCGGGGGGATTCCCTCGAAACTGCCGGGCAGCACCGAGATTAACTAGACGTTTATGGGGAATTTTCTCGACAAATAATTCTCTTTGGAATCGATTAATTTATCGACTGGACACAATTTAAAACTCGGCTATTTTCGATTCCAAATTTGAATGCAAAAAAATTTAAGAAGAAATCAACAATTAGAAGAGACGACCCTTATAAACATATAAACATTCGGAAGCAATGAACAATTTTTTATTTACTTCGTATAAGAAAAAAAAATGAGAATTTAAACATTTATTAATTATATGCAGATTTTGAAAAAAAAATCATTAAATCAGCGTTGAAAGTGGTTTTTCTGAAAATTTTTTGAGTTTGTTTTCCCCTAATTTTTTTTCGTGATTGTTGAGAGTCGCCTCGGAAATTATTCGACAATTTCCTACCAATTAATTACACATCTGATTGTTTGGACAACTTGAACAATATTGATGATGCCGGTCCTATTCAAGATTCGGTCGTTCTGATTTTCTTCAGAAGCCGAATTCTTGTCAATAAAAAATGTCAACATCTTCTCAGCCCAAGCTCCTTTTTTGTGGCAAAATAAATAATTTTAACCCATCAATTTTTCGAGTTCTCATTAAAAACCGATGTCAATAATGCATTTATAGCATGCAAAAGTCGTTTTTTTTTTTAATTTTTATAATTAATTTTCAAAGGTATTGCAGTTTTTTTCTAGAAAATTCAATTGTTATGGTATATAGAAAATGGAATGAATGGCTCGCGAAAAAAATTTCATATAATTTCAAAAAAAAAATTCAAAGATATTCTCATTTCCGATTGGACTTAAGCCGGCGAACCAGAAAATTTTAAACCCAAAAAAATCTTTTTTTTTTCTTCTGTGTAAAAAATTATTTTTTTAGTGACTTCCTGCTCATGACATATTGTTTTAATTCGAGATTATTATTATTGTTTTAATTTGAGTCTTAAATTTTTCAAAATTATAATGTTAGCGAAAGGCAGCAAAATTCGGTCATACGAGTGCACTCCTGCCTGATGTTTTGGCGAAATTTTAAAGAACGCGAATATATGACGAAATGATGTCGCATGTGTATGTATATATGCACATATAAGATATGATGAGGGTGCTGCTCAGTGTGCTCCGCAATCGGCTTTGCCACAAGGCTTCATCTTCTTATCGCACGAGCTCCCCCACACCCCACATAATATTCGAAAATATTCAAATCGATCGCTTATTTCAGTTTCAGATGGATAGCGACAAAGAGCGTCTCGTGAACGGTTCGCCGACGACGTCGCCGCAAACGCCGCCCATTTTTGCGGAGAAGCTCACGAATCTGACGAGTTTCGCGAGAGAAATGCGAAAACGCCAATTTCAGATAGTCGATTGTCAGGTAAATGCGAAACCGAATGCAAATCATATATAATTATGAATGGCTCGAAATGCCGCTATTCACCCCCCATTGATATCATAATCTCTATAGAAAAGCATTTTCTACTGCTCTGCGTTGTGTGTATTCAATTCAACGAAAACCCGCCTCAATAATTAGGTGAAGAGAAGCGCGAGATAACCCGAGTCAGCCGCCCCCCCCCCAAAAAAAAATACTAGTGTGGTTCGATCGATTGTCGCAACTGATGGCTGACAACACGAGCAATAATCGACGAAAAATCACCTTCACCGCCAAACACCATTGGCGTCGATTGTCGCAGGTTATCGATCCGGTTTGTCGGTTCTCTTTTCTCATGGGAAATCTCCACCATTAATTGCTCCCCCTTAATTATGTTGCTCTAATTATTTGATTATAATTAAATTAATTATCGTTCACATTTAGTCGTCCGCAAAAATCGCATTTTATATTCTCGAAATTGCTGAAGAATGCCTGATGAGGTATGAAATGATCATCTAGTTTCTCGATTTTTTTCGAATTGAATTCATGTCTTAAAAATTCTGGAATTCTTGCTTTTAATATTTTGGAAAAAAAATCATTTTTCTCGGTGAATTTATTCGAAATAATTTTGATTTAAAAAATGAGAATAATTTTTTTGTTTTTTGAAATTTTTCCTCTTTTTTTGCAGCAAATTCGATCGTTTTTATTTTGTCGAAATTAAAACTTGAAATATTTCAAAATTTATTTGGAAAATCTTATAATTCTCATTGAGATTTTCAAAAGAATGATCATTTATCTGGAAAAAAAAATGGTGAAATTATTTTCTAGAAGCTCACATAGAAGAAGAAAAGCTCATCACAAGAAGCTCACCGGCAACAGCTAATTTTTTGTAAAATTCATTCGCAAAATATGAAATGATCAATTTGATTTTCAATTCGTTTCGATGATTCTCATTTTGCATTCGGAAATTATCTCTCAAAATTCTCAAATTTCCGGTATCGCGAAAAACCGGAAAACGTCGAATCCAAACTTTTTTTGCCTTCCCCCCCCCCTCATCTGCCATCCATTGGCGGTTGTCATGACTACGAAAATATAGATAAATTCGAATTCAATGAATCACAAAAATGCCCATCATTTGCCAAGGAGAAGCAGTTGGATTTGTGACGAAATAGGCGCCGTCGAATGATAGTTTTTGTGCGAATTTCAGAAGTCCAGTAAACCACAACAATTGGACGAATCTGAGTTCAGAACGCCGCGCTCCGAAGACAGTTTCGATCTGTACGCGTTCGAGGCATTCTTGCACAAACGCCCAACTGACTATTTGTTTTTCAGTGGAACGGCTCGCGATGAGGCGACGTCTTCGCAACCTCCTCCCAGTGGAATCCTTCCAGTGCCCACCGTTCAAATTACGTCGCCGCATGATCGCTCGCGCGAGGTGGTTATTCAAATCGACGCGCTTGAAGGCATCGAGAGTCTCGACACGAAAACGCATGGCGATGAGGATCCGCATTCGCTGAGCGCTTTGGGAAGCTCGAATGCGGCGACAAGGAGTAGTAGTGTGATCGAGGACGATGTCAAATCGCAACTCTCATTTATCATGAAAGAGAGATTGCATTCATTGGCAAGAGAGGTGACTCGAATCATTTTCAGAAAACTTATTGAATGCTTAAAGGTACATCGGCGAACATCGGAAGTTCGGGATGATTTGATAAAAGAGACACCCGAGGACTCGGTATCGCTTACTTCGAGCATTCAACGACTCGATGAGCATCGACCAAGCTTGATGTCTCTTATTGGTTTACAGGTAGCTTCATTTCGATGACTCATTACAATTATAGAGTTTTGTTCAGAAAAGATCCGAGTCGCCATCAAATGCCGACAATTACAAGAAGATTTTCGGATTCAAGCTTAAAGATACCATAAATCCATACGGTGAGTCGACTGGCAGGCTTCGAATCAAATATTGATTGATCAGGTCGTCTATATATTGCGTGGCTCTCGATCGTTACGATTTGTTTCATTTACAACGCCTTCTGTATTCCATTAAGGTGGTCCCCCGCCAACTGTCCGCAGATCAAAATTGATTTTCAGAAGCAGCTATCCATATCAAACGCCAAACAATGCGAAATATTGGTTCGCCGCTGATTACTCGTGCGATCTAATATACCTTCTTGATATGCTTTTCATCAAACCAAAACTTCGTTTCACACGTGGCGGAATTCAAGTGGTATATTTCAAGACAATATTGCTATTGGAAATAAATGATTGAAAATTTCTAGAGGAATTCAAAAGAAACTGTCCGACATTACCTAATGACACGCACTTTTAAACTCGATATATTGAGTATTCTACCCACAGATATTTTCTATTTCATAGTTTCTAGTTCACCAATCTTCCGATTAAATCGTCTTCTTAAAATCAACTCATTTTGGCTGCTGTTCGATATGCTCGACAACTCCGTTTCGAATCCCTACGCAATCCGGTAAATTCATTTTTTTGTTGCTATTTTCAGCCAATATTTAATTTTCAGAATTGCTCGCACACTATCCTACATGATCTACATTATCCACTGCAACAGTTGTGTGTATTACACGTTGTCGGCAGCGCAGGCGTTTGGTCAAATAGCGTACCACGAGAATGGCAAATGGTACCTGAATAAATGGGTGTATAATAATCAAGGTTGATTCGAATTAATGTTGATGCTCAAATCGGAATTGAAGGAAATGCCTACATTCGATGCTTTTATTTCACCGCCGCTGTCGCCACATCAACTGGAAACAATCCAGCGCCGACGAATGTGATCGAGTGAGTCGGAAAATGTCCGCAGATTCATATTGGCTAAATGCCAAAAGAAGCAAAAGTCAGGCAATATCTTGGCGCAAAACTAAATGTGTAGATTTACGAGCTGAAGTTGTACACCGCGCCGCGAGACCTTTATTTAATTTCTAGTCGAACCACAGCATTCCAAGATCTTTGGATTGAGTGGACCATGGTGTGATCAGCTATTCTTTTGGTGATCTCCTTCCGTGGGAGGCCTTCCTCTTGGCCGCCACTCCGTTAGAAGAAGCCGACAATATAACAATCAATTTCAGATATATTTATATGACGTGCTCGTGGATGATGGGCGTGTTCGTGTTTGCGTTGCTTCTCGGTCAGGTATATTCAACATTTTCGCGCGTTCTCCAATTTTTCAATCGATATCGCAAAGATTCGAGACATCGTGTCGAACGCGAATCGAAATCGCGAGGAGTTCCAGCGAAAAATGGACATGGCGTTGAGCGAATGCCACAAATTGGGACTCACCAAAGATCTGACGGATCGCGTGCGAGACTGGTTCATTTACACATGGCAGCAGCAGAAAACATTGGGTCGGTTTGAGTCCGGCTTCGAAATGACGCATCGATTTTCAGACGAGAAAAAACTTATTGAAAAATTGCCGCTGAAATTGCAAACCGATTTGGCTTTGTCGGTCCATTACAACACGTTGAGCAAAGTCCAATTATTTCAAGTAAATGCGACCATTTCGTTTTATTGATTCATCAAAAATTGAAGGATTGCGATCGCGCTCTTCTCCGAGACCTTGTCCTCAAACTCCGACCCGTTATATTCCTTCCAGGTGATATGATTTGCAAAAAGGTAGTCGAATACAAAAGTGTTGATCATTTGTGAGAGAATTATTTATTAAAGGGAGATGTTGGAAAAGAAATGTATATTGTTAACCATGGGGTCCTTCAAGTTGTTGGCGGCGAACGGAATGAAACCGTTTTCGCCGAGCTTGGTCAAGGAGCCGTTTTCGGAGAAATCAGGTATCATTTTTTCCAACGAGCGCCTTTCATAACTGTGGACCATTGCACTTTATTCGAGGCGGTAATTCAAATTTATTACAGATAACCTGCGAATCAAACTCATCGTAAATCGACGCGTTTTTTTCTCGAATATAATATTGTCGAAATCGCGCGTCTGCGACATTTTTTTTTATTTATATAAACCAGAAATGGTCTCGCAAAGACGAGACATGCGTTGTGTACTCCACTCGTAAAAATCCCCCGCGCGACACAATTGTGTTGCGAGACCCGACTCTACAATAGCCCGCGAAATCCGCAGTCGCGCGATTTCCACAATATTATTACCTTTGCAAAAATAGAATACCTTGCGTTGATTTACGGTGAGTTTGATTCCCAGGTTAGCCATAATATGGTCCCCGAAGTCCCATTTTCAAATTATAATAATTACCTCCTGGAAAAAACGATCCACAATTAGGCAAGCCGGTCGTATTTTTTGCGACGATATTATACATGTTTTCTAATGTCTCTTTCTGAAAAAAAAATGTCGCTACAAGGCCCAGCTCATTGTACATATTATGAGCCTTTAATCAATTAACTTGAACTATTTGAATTTTTGGTGCTGAATTATTGTGTGAGTCTCGCAGCCATCAAATCAGAAACGGACAACAAAAAAAAAACGCGAGCATCGGCGGCTCGCCGCGGCCTAGAAAAATTTGTCGAGGCTTTCAAAAAGCAAGAATGCAAGTGCGACACACAAAATCTGGTAAAAACTGCAAGTACGGCACATTACCACAGACAAATTTTAAAAATTATGTGCTCAGCCGCGATTTTCTTTTATTTCCAAGAAGTTGTGACTTTTATTTTTGATATAATCGTAAATACACAACACTTACGTATTTATTTCGTTCTACTTAATTAGGTTAATTAATCCATCAAGTGTGGCCGTGGCCGAACCTTATTTTTGTGGACAATTTTTTCTAGGCCGCAAATGAGTTGCGGCGAGCCGTACGATGCGTCGAATTGTGTTGTTTGAATTGAAATTGACAAATTATGTTGAAGTCTGCTGGCAATTGGAGGCAACAATCGCCGAACAGCTTCGATCCGATCCAAAGGATATTCGACGCTCTTCGTTCTCGCCAAAGAAGACCTCAACGATGTCATTCGATATTATCCACAAGCTCAAGCTCTTCTCAAGAGAAAAGCAGCGTAAGATTCTTCCAAAAACGGCATTTCCAATTGATTGATTGGCGAGTTTGCAGCCAAATGCTGAAAAACGACAAGAAATCCGATACGGGCAAAGAGAAGGAGAAACAACAGGAAATGGAGGATCGATGCAGGATCAATCCGATGGGAACTCCGAAAATGCTCAAGGTATGATTTTGTCGAAGCAATCTTCCGAATCAACTTCTTTTATTGAAGATCGTTGCCGATATTCTTCCAAAAGACAACAAAACCACTCTGGAACTCAAGAAAGCCATCGAAATTTCCGAGTCAAGACGATCCACAATCCATTACCCATGGACAACACTCCAAATTGGAGACGAAGAAGATGACGACGAATGGGCTGATGAGGATATCAGCGATGTATTCGAAGATTCTGAACCATCCGATTCGGAAGGACATCAAGGAGATTCTGAAGACGATCCACTTGAAGACATGGAAATCGTTGAGGAGAAAGAAGTTCTACTCTCTGATCCAGAAGGAGAGACTAAAATCAAGGAGGAATAGTTGAATAAAACGTTTACTTTTACAAGAAGGCGGAAATAAATTAATGTGTGCATTTGTAAAACCGGACGGAAACGAAAAAAAAAAGAAGAATAATTACGGGTGCCCGCATGCCTTATATACGGTTTCGATATTTATTTCTTGCTCGACTTCTCCTCCTTTTTGTCTTTCTTTTCAGTTTTCTTTTTCTCTTCATCCTTTTTTTCTTTCTCCTTCTCCGCTTCTCCATTTTCAGCCTCCTTTTCAGCTTTTTGAAGCGATATCTTGAAAAAAAAATCTGTGTGATTCTAAAAATCTCATCCAATTTGAACCTTATTATCGATAAGATTGTGGAGCGCAACCACTGATCGAACCAGCGATCCCATGTAGACGCACATCAATTGATCGTTTGTTTGGATATTTTGCGAGACGACATAATCCGGATGAGTGACGTCAGGCAGCAAGTTGAGAACCTCCTTTAACAAAACAATTCCCAATATATTCACAGAGAAATAGGATTACCTGAACATAATAAATGACATGATGATTAACCGGAAGGGTTCCTTTGACGATTTCTTGTAAATAACTGTAATTTCAAAATCTAATTTGAGAAAATAAATCAATAGAGGTACTTCTCAATGGATTCGAGCTGCGACTCAAGCCCTCTTAATCCCATCAATTGATCGGTAATTCTTTGCGAAAGAGTTCCAGCAGTCTGATCCTTGATGTCTCTGAAATATTCCATTTCATTTTATTTCATTAACTTGCTTCAAACCTCAATAGATGCTCAACACCAACTTCTTCAGCCTCTTCGGCTCCAATATCCGAAGGCACATGCTCAAAAGTCTTGATTGGTGGAGTTCCGTCATCGTGAACTTCTTGAACTTCAATGTAAGCCTCAGTTGGAAGACCAATAGTCTTTGGCTCAGCATCAATAATCACCAACACTGGATTTGGTGTGAATCTCTTCAATTGCTCGTTAATAGCAATGTCATTCTGAAATACTGTTCATAAATTGCGTTGTCATTCTGAACAAAATAAAAAGAAAGTGCGGTTTGAGAGGTAAATTATTGCAAAATGGATATCAGAACGGATATTATCGATTCATGATTATTCAGAGCCCAGTGTTCCGTGTATGGTCTTCATTTATCCAAAGCAGCTCGAGGGGAAGACTCGAACTCAACACCTCTCGCGTTCAACTACACGCGCACTACCGCATGAGCGCTTCTACTCTCTATCGTTGCGCTCTCTCGTTGTGTTGGCTAACCTTGTGAAGTTTCGGCCCAGTGTGATACCAACCGACGATTTTTTCCTTCGCGGCCACCTGCAAATTCAAATTTTTATCCAGGATGATTACTGAGAATTAAAATGAACATTAATTTTTAAAGACAAAGTTTGCGTTTTCATATTTTTGATTCAAAAATTTAAAAAAAAAACGTTGAAACAAATAATGAAATTTAAAAAAAAACACATTTTAAACATATTTGGTCACTCATTATTAGAAAAACCCACCTTGTAGAACATTCCATACATACTCTCGAGGTAGTCCATGTCAAGGAACCAAGTATTTTTGTCTTTCTCATCCTCGTCGAATGGAACTGAAATAATTGAACTTATTTTCACAGATGAGATTAATTCGTTTACCAGCGAAACTGTTTCCAATATCCAAAGTTTTATCTTTTTTCATCGAACCAAGTAGAACACCAACAACTCTTTTGACGTTTTGAGTTTTACTTACACGATTGAAATGATCGACAACACTCAAAAGCACAAGTGGATGGACAGTTACCTGAATAGAAATATTTATAAGCTTTAATTTTTGTGCGTCTTCTCACTTTTGACACTGGCAAATTTGTGTGCACATTTCCAGCACAATGATGCCCGCCAACCTTTTGCTTCAAAGCATCTTCGGTCGACTTCGTGGCTGTTGCAACTGGACCATTATTCTTTGGGGCCATTTCTAAAAGGAAAAAATAAACACCACACAGAAAAATAATTGTTTTCAATAAATGCTTGCGAACTTAATCATATTTTAATAGTAGTGATAAAACTCGAATTTTCACTCGCTTATTATTTTATTTAATGATATAATAATATAATGAAACTATTCCAGAAATAATAAACCATTAGTAGCGTAAAAGAAAAGATTCGAAAATAACTTTTAAACATCTGAAAACGAGCGAAAATATTTGAAATTCTCACTCGAAAAATAAAATCATCATTTAAAGGAGCGTGCATCAACTGCGTAAATCGACACCGGCGCGACGAGACCCAAAGCCACACACATTTTCATTCTCGATTTTTTTCAATTTTTGAATGCAAAAGCGGAGAAAACAGTAATAAAAGGTTTGAAAGTTTGAGGCATAATTATATTTATCATATAATAAAACAGAAAAATTTATTAATTATTATATCATCGAAAAATATTTAATTTTAGGGAATTTTGCTATTTTATTTTTTTTTACATTATTGGTTTGAAGTAGCAAAACTATAATAGTTATTTTGTTTCAGTATTATGCGACGTTATTTTATGCGTATTTGAAAAATAAATTGCATCATTTTTTAAAGGAATAATTTTCAGGGTCTGAACTTCTGTAATTACCAAAATGCCATTTTTTGAAGTTTCAGTAATTACAAGATCCTTGTCCAAGGTGAATTGAAAATTTTGAAAATATATCATGTCAAAATTCAGGCAGATCTCGTCAAGGCACTTGTTCGCGCAGGAAACACGCTAATGGATCATGGTGCAGTCATTGAAAAAGTTGAGTCTTTGGGACACCGCGATTTGCCATATAAACGAATTGCAAAGCAGACGAAAGAGCCAGTATATGCTTCAAAGTGTGCTCATTTCTCGCGATGTTATAGACAAAATTGTTTTCAGCTTCTTTCTTTTCAAAGCTCATATGTCACGTGAGGCAAAACAACAAACAAGGTCGATTCTCACTCATGATCTCGATACAGTTATCAATATTTTCCGAAATTTCTGTTCAATATGTATTCTCAGGTACACGTTGATTTAGTACAAATTGATACAGCCCCACAGAAACCAATCGAATGCAATTTGGAAGAAATCTTGAAGGCACCTGCAGAACGAAAGGTGACCATTTGTTCAATTAATTCATCCTTCAATTTTAATGTCTAGGCCGTGAAAGAACTTCGAGAAAATCAGAAGATGGGCCATTTCACTCGGCAAATGATCTACAAGCGTACAGAAAAGGAATGGAAGAGCATTCCGAAGAGTTACCCGATTGCTCCACCAAGGCCCTAGACGCTGTCGTTTACTGTATTTATTGTTCTTTGAGGTTTTCGATGAAAAATCCAGTTTTTTTCGATGATATCAATTAGGTGTTATCAAAGTTTCTGACACCTATCATGCACTTTTCGCCACCCCATCGCCTATCACGTTTTCTACATGATTGTACAGTTTTTAGGCTAGATTTAGATATTTGTTGAATTTTCTTCGTTTCTCATTATAAACTTTTTCCCTTTTTTCCTGCTTCCTTTGATCAATTTAATGTTGTTGCATTATTTATATCTAAATTTTAACTATTCTGTGCATCGTCTGGCGTTTAAACATATTTTTAACAGGAAAATGGCTTCAACAATCACAAATGGAAACGGTGTCAATGGAGTAAACAAAACATCCAATGAGGAAACTCTATTTGAAAATCTCTATGGGATGGAGGTTTTCCGCACTGGAGAATTCTTCCTCAAATCTGGACAAATGACACCAATTTACATAGACTTGCGTAGAATTATGAGTGCACCAAGGATTTTGGTAATTTTTAATGGAGTATTATTTGGATTTTAAATAAACATATTTTATAGAGAATGGCTGCTCAATGCATGTGCGATACGATTCGATCGCAAAATCTCAAATTCGATTACGTTGTCGGAGTGCCATACGCAGCGCTTCCATTAGCTACAGTATTTTCACCAGCTTCTGATTTATTATTTATTTTTCTTATGCAGCTCGTCGCAGACATTCTTGACATTCCAATGCTCATGAAAAGAAAGGAAGCAAAATCATACGGAACGAAGCAGCTTATTGAGGTTCTTTTTAAAACATCATCTAAAAAGACTCACGATTATACAATTACAGGGAGTATATCAAGCTGGAGGCACTGTTCTTCTCGTAGAAGACGTTGTTACTTCCGGAGAATCCATAAGAGAAACTGCTGAGGCCATAAGAAAGGAGGGTCTCAATGTATGTTCGAGAATGTTGCATTTTAACACGAATTTTTGCATTTTTAGGTCAATGATGCAATTGCTGTTCTTGACAGACAGCAAGGAGCGACAAACAACTTGGCTGCGGACAAGATCAATTTCTTGAGGTAAATTTATCACTTTGAAACGAATTCTGCAACACTAAAAGTACCTAAAACATTATTTTTACGTTCGTGGGCGGACAAACTCGAAAAATTTAAGGGCTGGCAATTAACTGGTGCCGTAAAATATATTTTTTAATTTTTCTTTTATTTATTTATAATTAAATAAATGAAAAATTTTTCAAAAGGCCAAGCTACAATTACAGTGGTCTTGGCGCAAATCGCGCACCAAGACCTTGTTTTTTTTTTTAAATTTTTTTTTGGCATTTTTCGCCACAGTCGCACGATGTCGTCAATACAAGACGAATTAATATAGATATGTGTCCGAACTTAGTGACAAAGATATTTTAGCTTCCTCACAATGGAGAACATACTCGACGGTCTCATCCGCAAGGGCGACATCACCGAGCAGCGAAAGCACGAGATCATCGAGCATCTCGCAAAGCCATTCTAAATATTTCCGACCATCACAGCATATCTCTTCATTTGCTTTATTGCTTCATTTTGCTTGCAGTTTTTTGATTTAGTGCCTTTTTCATGAATTACCAATCATCTTGTTTTTCTTTTGTTAAAATTTGCCCGTGTGATATCTGTTCACGACATTGTTCCGTTGATAACTGTTGAATTCTACCTTAGGAATACCATCAATCCCGTTGAATGTGTTATTTTTTCCATAAATCCCACATAATAATTGTTTATAATCCCAAATTATATATACATACATTAATAATACTTTAAGTGTCGCGCGTTAGACGAAATTCCGTCTCTGTTGCTCAATGACAATCTGGTTTGCTCCGCCAGTGGCCTTCTGAAATCAAATGCACTAGGTATTCAGTGCTTCTTCCTCAATTGTTTACCTCATTGTTTTTCCAAGCCAGAAATTTCAAATAGCAATCAAATCCGTAGGCGCACATTGCTCCAAACGCGAAGAACTGAAGAATCAGAATTAGAATCGCAACAATTTTTCGATTTTGACAAACCGCTGCAATCGCCCACGCAAAAGTGTCTCGAAATTGAGCAGCAGCGACGGCGAGCACACAAGCGGCAATGAAGAAGAAAACGGTCCAAGCGAAACAAAACACCATTTCCTGTAGGAAGCAGAATCATAAAAATGTTTTGATCTACCGGCGATACCCCGACAATCCAATTGATCTGTGGAAGGGAATCAACTACTCGGAATAGGTATAAGGTGAGCAATGATGTTGTCACGAAGATGCCGATTGATGAGACAAAAGTAGCCCATCCAACACCTGAAAAGCGGATTCTCAAATGGCTTCTGTTAATTCAAAACCAATCGGATCCGGTTGGAAATTTAACGGATGTAAAGTCGTCGGATACGATTGGATTTGATTTATATCGGCCAAGAGGAAGACCTCCCATGAGATGGTCTGACTCGCTTCGGAAGGAGATCACTACAAGAACAGCTGAAGGAGCCGTTATCACCCCCTGGTCCACCCAAGCCAAGGACCGAAAATCTTGGAAAGCTGTGGTTCGCGCCTCAACAGACGAAGGACGAACCGACTAAGTGACTAAGTAAGTAAGCGAGTGGAAACCTTACCGGTGTAATATGCGGGACCCATCATGACGAAAAGGAATGTGAGAAGGCACAAGACGATACAAACACATTTCATAATTCCGCCAAGAGTCCGAATGTATTCGCAATCTAATCGTGGGAGATCGACCTAATAATTGTGTGCACAAGTTTCCAAAGTGTTTCAAATTTACCCGAACCGTGGGACCATCATTCTGCATGTATTCGGTAGTTTCGACGACTGTCGTCGTTGTGTGATACCGCGGCGAATCGTACATTTTCTCGTCGTTGTTTTCGATGTTTTTCGAATCCTGTAAATGTTTTTTTTATTGTTTTGTAGAATAGAAAATCGCAATGATTCAGACGCGCGCGCGCTCCAATATTTATAGACAAAGGAAAAACGATGGGTAGTTGTTCAGAGTACATTGGAAAAGGACCCCCCTCCTTCCCCCCAACATCCTCCCTCCGATTCCTCAATTCTCTATGCTCCCTTCCCATCACTCCGCCTTCGCATTTTACACCGCGGCCTAAGAGATAGATAGATAGTAGCTAGAAATAGAGGCGATCGCCGAGCGGATCGAAGACGACGAAAAATCGCCGCCTGCAAAAACGAATGTTGAAAAATTGCTGCCCACTTTTTGTTTTTCATCTCATTTGCCTTTAAAATTATGTAAAATTGAAAAGAAAAATTCTGAATTTCAATCAATTCCCAAAAAAAACTGTAGGAATATTCAAAATCATTACTGCAATTTAATTAAAATTGCCCAATATGAGTATAATTTGAGAAAACTTATTAGTTTAAAACTAAAATTATCGAAAAATTTGAATTTCTGTGCCTTCGAAGAAAAATATTAATAATGAAATTCTAAACGTGAATATATGAACCATAAATGACAATAAATATCGATTTTCTCTGGAAAAGAATCGAAATAAGGTAAACATTCGTATAGTTTTCGTTTTCCGGAAAAAAGCATGTCGAAAACCGTTTGTTTTTGTTCTTTTGCAGAAATTTGTCACTAAACGGAACCTTAAATGGAAGAGTGGGATCGATTTGGAGAACAGCATTCTTCACCAATGGCGGCGGCAAAGGCGGTGGACTTGGTGCTGGCGTATTTGGCACCGAAGTCATTGGGCTCATGGAGACTTGAATTGCTGGCGGATCACCTCTCGGATCGAGTGTCACAATCGACACATTATCCTCTGAATCAATCGTCTTTATTTGCCGTATAATTAGCATAGTTACCTTCAGTTGATGTACCCATTGGTCTTCCGCGCGAAAACTGGCCCGTCGGTTTCTCGTCGTCGTCTTCTCCTGTTTGCTTAGCGATTATTTATTTTTTAGTTGCTCCTGCTCCTGCTATCTGGCTGAAATGTGACGGCGAAAAGCGTGTTTTGCGAATGCGTCTTCTCACTGCAAATTGTCGAATTAATAATTGCGATTCGTTTCGAAATTTGGAAACGCCGCCGAATGGCCACTCTCATTGCTCACAATGCGTTTCGAGCTTCTCATTGTAAGAAAATCGCGCCGAGACCGGTTTAGTTCTATTGAACATATGTTCCATTTATGGTTCGATATTGAAGAAAGCCAATAATGGGCAATTGTTAGAAATGGATTTGAAGCGGAGATTCAATTAAAAAAAAAACAAAAAAAATTAAAAAAAGGTCTCAAAATTTTTATAATGTTTTTTATATGGAAAATCTGAATAATATTCATTCTAGTGAGTGTTTAATGTTTTTTTTAATGAGAAATCCTTAAGTAAGCGAATATTGGACAAGTAATTCGTGAAATATTTCAACAATTCAAAAACCGAACCATTTTTTTTCGATCAATGCATATTTGCAAATGCTTCAAAAATGCACTCTCACACGAATGAACACTGATTTTTGAAAGTTGCTCGATAAATTGAATACAGTGAATTCCGATATATTATTGGCTAATTTATAATGGTGTTGGTGCTCAATTCAAATCAGCTTAATTCGTTAAAATATATTTTACCTTAAATTTTCAAGAAAATTTACAAAAATAAACAACGTCTCTCAGAAATCATCAAGAATAACCATTGATTCGCATAAAACAAACTAGAATGAATCGAGAATAAATTAGTAAAATTTGGACGGCAAATTGATATTTGCACTAAGGATGCCATCGATTTCACAAACATTTGTTGATTGTTGAGTCCAAATATTTCGCAAATTTGAGAACTCACCGATGATTTGAGAAGAGTGGTGTTCGTCGTTGTCGAATGTTTCGATGAATGTCCCATCAGTTCGCGTTCGTCGAGTTTTTCATTCGTCGAAATACGATATATATTGTTAGGCGCGCAAGAACGTTGCTCGGCGAGCATTTACACAGGCAGAAGCCTCGCCAAATCGAGGCACAATAGGATTACGACACATTTCTTGCACTTGCGTTGTTCTACCCATTGTTTCAAACAAAAACAATACTCAAATTGGCACCGCATGCATGCAAACAGACGGCATTCATTTTGGCACAATACTAAATTAAACAAATGGGAAAATTGAAGATTTTCGACATTTCTGCATTCTGGGATTTTTTTCAAATTAAGAGTGAAAACCGCTATTTGAAACCAACATGAGACCACTCATCACATTCATATTCGCTGTGAGAATCCGAGAACAGTAGCAATATTTTGAGACTAATTTTGTGTTTTTTGTCTCAAATCGGTTTTTTAATTTTATGTTTTTTTTTGACAACGTAGTTTCCGTACTACAAAACCCTTCTGAAATTTAATTCATGGTTTGTGCTTATCAGATCTCAAGGCGAAAATGAAATCATAGTGAAATCAAGCCTGCAATCAATAAATCTTCATCACTGCCATTATATAGTCGGGGCGTCCGGCGACGGCTGTACGCGGGTAGATTTACGCGCATGCGCCTTGAAAAGGTCTCGCCACGCGTGAATGCTTATTTTGCTGTTTTCACATGAACTGCTTTATTTTTCTTGATGAGTTTCGCATTCCCTTGAATTTTCAACGTCATTCAATTAAAAATTATCGAAGCGGTCCATAAAATTTGAAATAACCTGTTGGTCCTTGCGAGACCATTTCGAAAGACGCATTCTCGTAAATCTACCCGCGTACAGCAGTCGCCGACTACATTCAAATTTTCTTGCAAATTAAAGGTAAAATATATTTTAACGAATTAAGCTGATTTGAATTGAGCACCAATAATTATAAATTAGCCAATAATATATCGGAATTCAATGTGCTCAATTTGTCGGCCAATTTTCAAAAATCAGTGTTCATTCGTGTGAGAGTGCATTTTTGAAGCATTTGCAAATATGCATTGATCGAAAAAAAATGGTTCGGTTTTTGAATTGTTGAAATATTTCACGAATTACTTGTCCAATATTCGCTGCAATCATTTTTACTTAAGGATTTCTCATTAAAAAACATTAAAGATTTATGAGAATTCAGTTGAGTCTTCCCAATTTCCTAGAGACCTTGCTTTTTGTTTTCTTCAAGATCAAACCATAGACCGGTCCCGGCGCGATTTTCCAGCTATATACCAGAATCGGTCAGTTTTATGACACCTTAAAAAATTTGTTGTGAGCATGTTGGAAGAAAGAAGATTGTTGTCATTGTCAAGCATCTGCCGCATATTTAAACACTTTAGACCTGATATTTATTAAATGACAATAAATCAAATGCATTCGAAGAATTTTGATCTACACTGGCAGATTAACAGAACGTTCAAGATGAGCAATATATGTTCGAAGTTGAGCAATTTCACGGTCCTTTGCCGCCAGTTTATCGGAGAGAACGAGAACGGCTCCGGTTGGCTTCTCATTCCGCGACATGCTCGCCGTTCGCAATTTGATTCGCTCGTATTTTTCAGTCATTCTCACCAAATCCGCTTCCGACTCGGCCAATTTCTCTGTGCATTCAGCGAGTCGTACTTCAGCCTGAACAATATTGACCTCAAGTGTCGTAGCATTGAAAACTGACAAGACGAAGTGCTTTTTTGAGTTCATGGTTATCAGTGGAGGTTGTTTCTTTTTCAATAATCCTTGTCGTCTCATAGTATTCTGTCACTCGTGGGGTTGATTCCGTCTGAATCGCCAAATTTTGAGTTTTAACAGGAACGGTATTTTGCAGTTTCTAAATACAAATAAAGAATATTCGGAAATCGATATTGATAAATACCGAAGATTTTTCAATTTTCACATTTTTTCTAGCTAATTCTTCTTTCAAAAATCCAATTTCTTTATCCATCTTGGCTCTATACTGGTCATAGGTCTTTCGAGTTTCTGTCGCGATCCTCGACAATCTCTCTCGCTCTTCATCTTTCTTGGTTAGCATCGCCTCAAGTTCGGTGATTCGAGATTTAAAAGAATTCGAAATTTGTTTCCTCAATGCCGATGGATCGTTCTGAAATTTTTGCTTAATAGAGAAGTTGCGAAAATCAAAAATCACGTCAGCAAAAGCTTTTTTCATTTTCTCGATTTCCGCTTGTCTCGCAGCTTGATCTTTCCTCAAAGTCTCCAAAATCTTCTCCCTCTTCTCTAGTTTCTCAATCAGATCCTTTTCGTTGGATTCTTTTTCTAAATTATTATAGTTTATAAGCGACAGTCGAAATATTCAAACTTTTCAATCTTTCACGCAGACTCTTTATTAGTCCTTCTTGGCGTTTCTTTCGTTCCCATTCTTCAATATCATTCTGAAATGGTAATCGATATTCAGCGGATACCAACGAGAATATCATACATTTTGTTTTGAAGCTGCCGATGTGCTCGTCAGCTTCATTTTTCCGATTTCCAATTTAAGCTCCTCATTGCTCACACGAAGTTTCCGATTTACCGATTTCAAACGTTCCACTTCAACTCTAAAATATCGAGGCGATGAAAATCAATGATTCGTCGTAAAATCGAAATCCTAGCAGTTTTCTCACACAAAAATACTATATTTGGAGTTTATAAACATCGATTTCAACTTGAGAAAATACCTCAATTCATTTATTCGCGCCTCATCGATATTCTCATTATTCTTTCTGAATGTAGATAATTCAGCCATCGCATCTTCTTTGATCTGCTCACATGTCGCCAGGAGCTCTTTGTTTGTTTTTGCAAGTGTCGCAACTCGTTTCCGTAATGCTCGCACTTCAGCCTTTTGCCGCATCAACTCACCATCTTTATCATCGCGATTCGCCATAATTTCTCTCATCAATGTCATTTCCTCCTCCTAAACTCCATAGTTATTCCCATGATTCCGAATTCAATTCCCCCCAACCAATCGTCGAACTTTCTCCGATTTCGCTGAGGCAATTTTCGGTGTTTCAACAACTTCATTGTTCTCCGAGTGATTTTCCTCGTTTCCATCTCGTTCCTCCAACTCATTATCAGTTTGAACACCAATATCAATCATTTCATCTTCGTCTAATGGATGCTTTCTTGACACTTCCACTTTTTTCAGTTTTCTAACTTCACTCTGTAGAAAAATATATATCAGAGAAGTGTTTTCGACAAAAATAAAACTTGGAGTTCATGAATCCTCGCTTCCGATGCCTTCAATTTCTCCAATGTAGCTCTATCCGGAACGATGACTTCTTGTTCAACAACCTCAACCTTCTCAATGATCTGATCATAACTTTATATTCTGAAATTAACAACCTAATTACCTGCACGCCTTCTTCAATTTTCTCACTTAGCATTTGTTTGTACCTTTCAATGGCCAAGTCTTTTTGAGCCAGTTGATCCTAAATATTAGCATTAATTCGACGAATAAAAACGTTATACGGATTACAATACCTTATAACCCTGTAACGCAGTTTGAGCGGCACTTTTGATTTCTTTTACTCGATTTTCGTAAACTGCTGTATGATCTTGCACAATTGTCTTGACAACAATTCTGTCAGAAAGCGCACTTCCAGAAGATTCTGAACAAAATACTTGAAAAACGGAGGTTATGGGTAAAATCGCACCAGAACTCTCACTACGGATATCCATTTCATAATCGCTCTCGGCGGTTATGACCGCCTCTTGCCTTTCATCTTTCGTTCGCACTTCCGGCGACGTCTTCTCAACTTCAGAAGTGGATTTCCGCAAATCTTTCAGCTGCTCCATTGCTGTCAGGATTTCCAAATTCCATGATTTCTGATCTCTCAACTCTTCTTCAAGAGCGGCAAGTTTTCTTTCCTTGAAGTGAATCTGAGAGAAAATAAGGTGATTTGAAGGATTAGAAATAGGAAACTTACAGTTTTTTCTAAATTCTTCACTTTCGCGCTTTGTTGAGAACTATTGAAGTAGGCAATTTGTAATTGATGCTGCACTCGTTCAGGATGCTCATTATTCGAGTTTAGAACCTCGCTGAACAGTCGGAAAATCCATATGCAAAATCGGTGATATGCGACAATACCTGGCTGTTTTTTCGGCTCTCGCTTTCAGCAATTCGAGTTCAGCTTCTTCTTTCAACTGTTCAATATCGTTCTTGAGATGCTCCACTGTCGCTTCTTTTTCTCGAGCTTCTCCAATCTTCTGTCGTAATACTTCAAGCTGTTGCAGACTTACAGAACCCATTGATTGTGTTCGTAGCATCTAAAACGAAATGCACATTTGAACACCAAACTCTATTATAATTATATAATTAAGAAAAGTTGTGTTCAGATTGGTAAAATGTGATATTTTGGGAATTTTAAGAGAATAATTATAACAAATTTCTAAAAACTTCAACGATTTACCGAATTCTCTCTTTGAAGAACATTTATCACATTCATCAGCGCCATTCGTTCTCTCCGCAATTTTTCGGAATCCCTCGAATTCTCGCTGCGCACTGCTCGCTGTTTCTTCTTCTCTCTCAAGTGTTCGCGCTCATTATTGCGAAGTTCACGAATAGTGTCCAACAGTCGCGTCTCAACAGCTCCTACAATGGAAATTTGAGAAACTTGGCTAGAAAAATTTCTTTAAAAATTACCTAGAACACTCTTTAAATCGCTCTCATTCTCAATATCTTCCACAAATTTTTTGAGCTCTTCATTTTCAGCTTGCAAAATTGCCGCCTCTCGACTCCAAAAATCGCATTGATCCGAAACAACGTCAATCATCTTCTTGAGCATATTCTCTTTAGCTTCTTGTTCAGCATCACTACTCTTCTGATGCATCACATTCAGCTCACTTCGTGGCGGCTCCTAACAATCTGTGTTACATACAGAATTGACAATAAAGTAAACCTCGTTGTTGGTTTCAATTCCGATAGATTCCTTGAGCAACGATTTATATTTCCTCGTAATCTTGTCATATTCTTCAACAGGCACACTACGTAATATTCGGTTTTGAAGTTTTCCGACTTCGATTGTGAGTAGATCAATTTCGAATTTGTATTTAATCTCGTTTCTCGCAGATTGTGTCTCCTTCTCTTTCGCCGTATCCCGAATCCTACGCGAAGCCCATTCCAACCGCTCGACTTTTGTTTTTAGAATGGCGCATTGTCGAGAATATCTAAACAATCTGAATCTATGCAATGAATTCGATTAATCAATTACCTAATTCGCTCAACGCGTTCCATTATCAATTTTCTCGTCGCTTCACCCATTTTTCGTTCGAGTTCATTTCCACCAACATTTATCGATTCCACAAGCCTCTGAATTATCGGCCGATTCATAAAATCGTAGGAAAATATTTCAAAATACCTGCAACTCAAGAGATTCATTCTCTTTTGTTTCATTAATTACTCGTTCTTCAATCAATAGTTGTTCTTCCTTCAGTTTTGCAATTTCATCATAAGCAAGCTGTTACAATAATCACAATTTTAACAATATTCAAAATCTGAAAAAAAAAAAACCTTCAATTGGGCTTTCATTTCACCATGAGCTTTTTTCGTGAGTTTCCACGATCTTTCCATTTCTCGAAGAGTCTCATCCTTCATATCAAGCTCCTAAACTTTTTTTTTTAATTTTAGTTGTTACAAAATGTTTAATGCAACCTCAAGCAACTGCATCATCTCATAATAGAGATTCGCAATAAGAAGTGATTGTTGCGCTATATCAGTCTGATCTAAATCTTGCACGTTGACCATCCTCTTTGGCGGTTTCGGACGAGATCGAGGAGAGGAAGTTGCTTCGACATTCTTGGCTGGTTCTTGCGGAAGATCTTCAACAATTTTCACCTTCTTCGTTGACTTTTCCGATTTGAGAATTGGTGTTTCCTCAGAAGCCGGTTCATCTTCTTTAACCTGCACCAGTTTTCCTCGCGCCGGGCTCTCATAACTATCATCCGCGTATCTACCGAGTTCGACTTGTAGCAACGTGCAGTGCTGTCTCAATTTGGCCAACTGATCGTCTCGAATCCGAAGTTGCTTCTCAAGTCTGGCAATTTCTTCCCATGAGCTACCATACGCTTCTTCTCTCAATCGGTTAAGTTCCGCTAACACTTCGGAATTCGCAATATCCTTCTGTTCAATTGTGAATTGGAATTCTTGCAGGATTTTTTCTCGCTCTTCCAGTTGCTCATTCAGTTGTTTCACATTATTTTCAAGTTGGAATATGCGCATTTGAAGACTAACTGATGGATCCTGACCCGGGGTTTCTGACATCGCTTCTCCGAATAGATTTCGTGCAAGCCTACAAAAAATCATTGAGATGTTTCTTAAATATTTTATTACGTTGTCGCTGCCATTAACTCCTTCTTGAGCTGCTCCAGCTCCTGCTCCTTCTCGCCGGTACGATCTTCCCGAATAAGCATTTGCAACCGATTGGCTTCCTCAACAACATTCGCCAGCTCCTCTTGCAAACTCTTCACTTTCTCTTGAGATCTGTCGAGCTGCTCCTGGAGCTCAACCATTTTTGTGTAACCGGTTTCATCCTCAAGTGCTTTCTGATCCTCTTCTTTGAGAAAATGAGGCAAAACTAATTCAGAGAGCTGAAAATGTTCAGATTAACTAAAGTACTCTATTCAATTTTATTACGCGATAAAGAAAATTGATTTTATCTTTGGGCAGTCCAGATACAAGTTTTTCTGCAGCTGCCATACACTTTGGAAGGTTTTCAATGAGCTTAAAAACTGTGTTTATTTTTGTTTCAGTAGTCTAAAGTACCTTATCGGGCAACCCTTCGGTGATAATTCTATTCTGCTCTACGAGCTCACCAACTCGTTGATTGCTTGCTTCCAGTTGCGAAGCAATATCTGAATACCTCACCGCACTCTGATCGATTATCCTTGTCGCTTCTTCAAGGGCATCAGAGACCCTGTCAATTTCCTCTCGCAATTCCTCATTCTGAGTGATAACCGCCTAAAACGAACGACGAATTCATTTCGAAATATTGAAATGGAAACTAAGACGACTTGTTATATACCTGCATTTGTCTACTCATCGTGAGCACTTGCTCATTTCTCATTCGAAGCTTCTTACTCTCCCAATCGCCTCCAGTGTCTTCTGTTTTTGAAGAAAGTCGACGATTTAACTCTCGAATGGTGTCTTCTAGGTGGATTTTCTAAATTAAACCATTTTTATTTGAAATTAATGCTGGGATCTTGTACGTGTTCTTGCAAGGCATCTCTTTCTCTGGTAACAGTTTCGACACGCGCTGCGAGATTCTCAAATCTGAAATTTTTGAGTAAAAATTTTTAAAAAAAACCAAATATTTGCTGGAAACGTACCTATCCCGCTGGTCAGCCATTTCTCGGTCTCGATCGCGATTCGTTTGCTGCAGCTGTCGGTTCTCCTGCTTCAAACTATCAATTTGGGCGCGAAACGTTTCCGTCGAGTCGCCGATTTCCGCCTTCGACGTGATTCGTTCTCGAAGGCTTTCGAGTTCTTCCTACAAAATTATTAAATGTGTGCTCAAAATGGAGGCAGTTCAAACCTTCAACTGATTTCGCTCTTCTTCCCATTGTTCTTCTTTATCTGCTACTTGCACTGCTTCTTGTTCGGCGACATCTCGAAGCTCTTCAGCTGCGGTGAACGCGAAACTCATAATATATCGGGCTCCATTATAGAGTAGCTCGATTTCCTGTGGAGTCTCGTTTCCTTCGATTTCATACTGCAATGGCCAAATTGCGAACAAAAAAAATCCAACTATACAAGAATTATTTATTTTTCTATTTTATAACATACCAGTAGTATTAAGAATTCTGAAAAATCACATACCTCGGAGAGTTTCTCGTACCATTCTCGAATCTCTTCTTCACTTGACCCTTCTCGACTTAAAAATTCTTCAAGATGCGTAAAATTAATAGCATTTAGTTGAGACATTCGAGGATTTGAAGTGAACTACGTATTGCCGCCGGGAAATATGCTTTTGACGAAGTCGCGTCGTCAAGGAAACCGCATTGGTGTGTGCGAGGCTTAAGGGTGTAACGAGGGTGTAGACCACCCTAATGATTAATATAAACGAGCATTCAGGTCTTTGTGAAAATATTTGCGATTTAAACATGGGAATTTATCAGTGATTCCTATTGAATATATCTTTAAATATTTCCCGCATAAAAAGTTTAATATTTTTAATATTTTCATTGAAATGCTAAAATAGAATATGATAAACAAATATGATATATTTCCGTTAAAAAATATTTGAATTTTTTCCACATTTATTTTATGAGGCAAAATAGTGAAAAACAGAATTATTCGAGCCGATTCTTTATTGGAATACGGTATTTTAAAGGCACACATATTTATTTTATAATGGTCTTGAAACGAGACAAAAAATCCATTTTTTCAAGTTCCTCTCGTATGGATTATGGGGACGTTAAACGTCTTTCGTTTTCATAGGGAGAAAATTAATTGAATTAAAAAATAGTAATCCAATATTCATTAAATAAAATCAAGGTTTGACGCGTATGGACGTACTTAAATTTAAATTGCGCGGGCTGGTTTTTAAATCTCAACAGTATACTTTAAATTATATGCTTGACACTCCATATACGTTTCTCTACTGCTGTATGTAGTTAATAACAAATGGAAACAATTTCAAAAATTATATATATATTTGGTTTCTATTTCCACAATTTTCGGAAACGGCGCGAAATATTTTCACATAAAAACTGTACAATTCGAAAACAAACATTTCATATGAATTTCGTATAAGAATTGTGAATAAATTCCAATTTTCTGCTATTTCGTAAAAATTGATTTTTCCAAACTTCAATTTTCAATCTAGATTTCGATTCATCTTGGTTTCTAGTCCACAAATCCAGTTTTCACTGTCTCGTGTCGTTTCATTTCTTATCGCAACATCGTTTTTTCCGTTCGCCGTCTTTTCCTCTATATCTAGCTTGAGAAGCTTTGATGCTTTTCGTTTATCCCGTGAACCCACCAGGAAGTTCCAGTAAAAATGACCGATTTTGGATATTCGGCGAGCGAACGCGCGTGGAAGAGACGCAGATGAGCAAACGGTTGGCAAACACACAATTTTTATTATCGTGCAATTCATTCGCAAATTTATTGTTTTTTTTTTCATACCCGCCGACATTCTTGATTTACTCGTTCTCTAGTTTTTCTTAAATTTTAATTTTTTTGCAGCGGTTGGCCTATGGATTGGTAGGTGAAATATATTAATGGTGCCAAACAGCGAACGAGCAGGTAAATTATTAATAAACTATCCAATTAAATATAATTACCTAACCGATTGCTCAGAGTTTATTAAATTGGACACAAGAGCACCTGCACGAAAAATTGTGGCAGAGATTAGCGATAGCGAAGAAGAAGACGACGAGGATTTGGATTTCAGACAAGTTTCCGATTTCCGGCCGACGCTCACTCAAAGGTGCACTTTTGTTTAGAAAAAACTGAATTTGATGTCTAGTTGTGGTAGGTCATAGAATGTTTCGATAACATCTATGTTTCCCGTAAAACCATTCGATTTGTTTTCAATTGTTTTCCAACCTTTTGTTTTATGAACAAAGAATAAGAAATATTGATATTATTTGATTGATAGATAGTTTTTGATTGACAATTATCAAAAAAAAAAATATTGTGTCCAAATTATCAGTTGAACTATTAAAGCAAAATGAGATAATGTCTAAATTAACAGAAATTTTTCAAACGGTAAACTTTCAAAATAAAAAATAAGATCTTAAGTTGAAAATTTCTATCATCTTTTCGTAAAATGTCAAGTTTTTACATAAAACTATGTTGCAAATCAAATTGTATTGATTATTCTATGAAAAAAAAAATGTTTTTTTTTTTTTGTGTCAATTTTAGCCAAAACGAAATTCGAGTAAAGTTTTCAACCGCTTCCTGAAAAAAAAACAAGTTCGTAATCAATTCACTGATAAAATTATTTAGCGTAGCATCGTATCAAAATTTTGACTAAATTTAATATTTTCGAGGTTTTTGCACCCTCAATGAAAAAGCTTATTTCAAAAGAAACTCACATTTTTTTAGAGCTTATAATTCCAAGTATCCATGGAAACCAGCACTATTAACTGTTTTAAGATTGGTGTTTCTCTAGAAAAGTGTGCAAAAATAATCGGGTTTTTTTCAAAATAAATAGTTGTGGACAGTTGAGCCAACAAATCATCAAGCCCTCTTCGCCAAAAATGTCATTATTTCAGGCAAATGGTTTTTCGAATAATTCTCATCGCCCTCTTGTACTATCCACTATCCATTGGCCTCACATTTTATCAAAAATGGTTTATTAAAGTAAGACTATCTAAATTAGCCTTATAATTTGTTTCATATTTCAGACATACAAATTGCCATTGCTTGTTGTTAGTGGTCACTATGTTATCAAATATCTTCTCGCGATTGTCATTCGATTTGTATATGAATGTATTTGGAGTACTAGAATGAGAGTTTCGTTCAGTGATCAACTTAGGTATTTTAGTATTTTCATTCCAGTTTCAATATAAACATTTTCAGATGGTTAGCTCCAATTGGAATCACTGCTTCAATGGATATTGGATTGTCAAACTGGGCTCTTGAATACGTAACCGTTAGCCTTTACACTATGGCCAAATCGTCTTCAATTCTCTTTATTGTCGCCTTTTCTTTGCTGTTAAGGCTCGAAAGGTAGAACATCTTCCGAAAACGCGAATAAATCGAAAATGCTCAATTTCAGATGGCGCGCTTCTTTAGGCCTCGAAGCGGGTCTCATCGCTTGTGGTTTGTTTCTGTTCACATGGAGATCGTCTCAACTTGACGTCAATGGTTTATTCTTGGTCGAACTCGCTGCGGCATGCACCGGAATTCGGTATGAATCACGAATCGTTGATGATTTTCCCATTTAGCGAGATTTCAGGTGGACAGTCTCTCAATTGGTGATGCAAAAGGAGGATTCGGCGGTTCGACATCCACTCGACATGGTTGCTCATGTTCAGCCATGGATGATGATTCCGATTCTTCCGATGGTCTGGGCATTTGAAGGTACGAACTATCACTTCATTTATCAGACTCATTCAATTTTTGATTTTTTTTTCAAGGTGCTGAGATCAATTGGAAATCAGTATTCTCCTACAACGGTCAATATGATCCATGGCTTGTTGTCAGTCTGATTTTTGGCGGAGGATTTCTCGCATTTTGCATGGAACTCAGCGGTAAGCCTAGGCCTAGTTTTACTTTTTTTTCATATTTATTCATAATTTACAGAGTACCTTCTTCTTGTAAATACTTCTGGAATTACCCTAAACATTTTTGGAATTGTCAAGGAAGTTGCAACCCTCCTTCTAGCTCATATTTTAAATAATGACACATTATCAGAGGTAGGCAGTAGATTATTTATTAATAGGCCTATTCGGTGTGATGTAAAATAGCCGAATTGGCATTTTTAGTGTCAAATTTCTCGCGAAAAATAATAGGATTGACAAATTTTGTGAACACTGAATAGATCTATAAAACATTTCTATGCTCTTTTTTTGAATTTTCAGATCAATATTGTTGGTTTGATCCTTTGCCTAATTGGGATGCTAATCCACGGCATGAATAAGCGAAGATATAGGTGAGGAATTGATGTTCCGGGATGTTTGTTTGCATGTTTCTTTTGGTTCTGCAGACCGCTTAACCGAAAGCCCGTCGCTACCGACGACGAATTTGCATTGCTAACCAAATCTGCTTAAGTGTGCATGCATGGGTAGGCGTTTTTTTGGCGTTTTTAGTTTCCCATTTCCTATTTATACATATGTATTGTGGAAATTCCCCTTTATTCTTAGGCCCGTAAATCTACACTTTTAGTTTTGCTTTTTTTGCCATTTAGCCAATTTTACGTATTCGCGCGACGCCAACAACATGTGTTAATTAAAAACTGAATTTGGGTTATTGTTGGTCGGGTTGTTTTGGGTTGAATTATGCGGGGTTTTTAATTCTCGTGATTTTTTTTTATTTTTTCGCATTTCGTAAAATATTCGAATTAGCCAAATTGGAAAAAATTCCATATGAGACCAATCGAAAGGCGCAGGCGTACTGGAGTTTTCAATTTTTGAATTAGATGCGAAATTACCCTGAAACGAAGAAGACGCGAGTAATGGAATGATGGATTGTTGACAATTTTACGAAACGTCACTTTTCGATAAAAAGAGCAACCAAAAAAATTTATTTCCTTTTAAATCTCAAGTCTTGCGCTAAATTTATTCATAAAAATGGAAATTTACCCATTTTTTCATTATAATATAATAGATTTCGGTTTAACATGAAAAAAAGTACAGTATGATTTTTGTACGATGGATATCTGTGGATTCACGTTATCGTGCAATCTATATTGATACAGAAATTTCTTTCGACACCCAAAAAATGTCTCACAATATAGTCGGCGTCCGACGACTGCTGTACGCGGGTAGATTTACGTGAATGCGTTTCTCAAATTGGTCTCGCAAGGACTAACAAGCTATTTCAAATTTTATGGACCAGTTAAATAATTTCTTAATCGAATGACGTTGGAAATTCAAGGAAATGCGAAACTCATCAAGAAAAATGAGGCAGTTCACATAAAAACAGCAAAATAAGCGTTCACGCGTGGCGAGATCTTTTCAAGGCGCATGCGCGTAAATCTACCCGCGTACAGCAGTCGCCGGACGCCGACTATATTTCATTATCATATGCGAACTAAATCATAATTTCAGAAGTCGTTCATCACTGCCATCCTCTTCCAACCGCGAAGACTCACGAAAACTTCTCAACGACGCCGATTCCTAGTCTCAAAACAATAACAAATCAAAATTGTGATAATAATCATTCGCTTCTTGTAGTATTTCCGGGTTATCGCATTTTAAAATAATCAACAAAAAACTGAAACAGTTGAAATAATGATAATAAAACATTTCATTTATCACATTATTACCAATGGGTGTTGATACAAAAGTCTCGAACTTTTCTTTCCGAAAAAAAACAAATGCGTCCGATTGCAAAAAATATGAAGAACATGGTGTGTCGAAACGAAAATAATTATAATAATTGGTAGTGAAGGCACATACAAGTACATACGTCTAAAATCTATCAATGATCATCGGCAAGCTAAAATCCCATTAAAAGCGATGAAACAAGAAGAAAAACGAGGAGTTTCAAAGAATAATTATTTAAAAAATAATATTGAGTCAAATAATTAAAGAAAAGTACGAAAAAAAAACAGAAATGAAAAAGACCCCGCCTGCGTATGTATGTACAACAAAAAAAATCCCCCAAAGCGAAAAAAAATGATGAAAAGCTAATGTATCACAATAGAAGCGCGTGTTTCGTATGGAAATTGAGAAGAGGAATACTTTTCGTGTTTTTTGTTTGGGCATTACAACAATTTCAAATTGGGATTCTTGCAAGTGTCACTTGTTTATGAACAATTGTTGATTGAGTGTCTACCGGTTTCGACTTAACTGTTTCAGAGCGAATTTATCTGAAAATTAATCACAATTTTAGAAAAGCATTCAAAAATGCCATTTTGGTCTCGCATGGATTGACTTTTCAGCATTGCTAAAATTTTAAAAATAAACCAAATTTCGAATGATGCCACGTCGCAAAACATGCGCCTTTAAACGAGTTATAGAAGCATTTGTGTTTTTCTTTTATTTGCAATTTCACCCAGTTGCAATGTACAAATTTTAAAAGTGTAGGCCATATTTGAAGGCGAAATCGCATCAAATTGAATCAATTGGCACAAAAAAACTGTCTTACTTGCTGAACGCCTCGAAAACCGCCCACATCACATCATTGCCCTTCTTCTCTGCTTGCGCATCATAGTCGAGCTCCAATAATGAGCGAACGCGTTTCATGGCAACCTGAACAAAAAAAAATGTATGATGTACAAAAAACAAATAAAACAAACAAAACCTCATAATCTTGATCGTTTAAAGGCGCAAACGCATTCTCCAAGACGTCACTGGCATGCGCCAAAATGATGAGTGACAGCATTCGTTTGTCCAATCGGTGCACGTCATTCGTCCATTTGCCAAGGACTGCTTCTTGAACAGTCTGTAACAATATCAAGGGTTTCTATTGATTTCCTCACTTATTCTCACCTTTATCAATCTAGTTTTCTGATTGCCATCACTAAGCGGATGGGTGGTAATCTCAAAGAGCAAGAAGTTCTGCTTATCAGTCGTCAACACGCCCTTCTCCACCAAATTTTTCGCCAGACGCTCTCTTACGTTTCGCAGCTGATAGCGCAATTTGAGAGGATTCCATGTTTCGCCGGACAGATACTCGATCCAGCTGGTCACCGTTTCCGGCGGATTCGTCTCTTTCATATGTTTTAGTGCTTCGTCAAGAATCACATCGCCAGTGGGCTCACTGCTCTTCACAGTAATCTAAACAAAAAAAAACCGTCGACGGTCAGACAATGGCAAAAAAAATTGCGACCTTTCTATTGAGCAAATTCTTGCGTCGCATTCCGCCGCCTTCCAATTGGATTCGTCCACGAAGAGCAAGTTCGACAAGCACACACCCACGAAGTCCCGATGAAATACAGTCGTTCCAGAAAGACGTGTAACCCTAAAAATTGCTACTTTCAAAAACATAATAATTATAGCGTTTAAAAAACAGGCAATACTGGTTACATACTAAATTAATAGTTATGGAAGATTAAATAAATATATATATATGCATAATTACAGAAAATAAACCGGTTTCTTAATTTTTTTAAACGAAAATTAAAACTAATCGGTTTTCAACGTTTAAAAAAACCAACGTGCACAAAATGAAACGACACATCAGATCTATGTTTCCGTTCGGATATTTTTCAATATTTTAATGATTTGATATAGAAATTTTTTTAAAACCATTCCTCACCTCTCTATCTTTAAGCCCTAAAAGAAGAATCTGTTCCATAAGTGTCAAACGAGTTCCCTTGTCATTTTCCTCCTGAAATACCCAAATTTCAATGTAAAATCCCGTCTCATTTTTGTTTCCGAAAAACCTGATCGGATGAATTCGCTGAATCGCCACTTCCATCATCATTCTTTTCAGCGGGCGTCTATAATGTATTTCCATTAAAAAATATATAATAAACTGCGAATATCGGCATGTGTGCATGCCAACCAACCAACCAACCTCATCGACTTTTCTGCGTCTTTGCACAAGACCTTCGGACATTATACGATTGTTCGGGTGGTCTCGACGCGCTTTGTTCTCGATTCTGTGTGTTGAGCGTTCAGAATCCTTCCAAAAACAACTGATAGAACGTCTGAAAATGCTACAAAGTTTCGATGGAAGCCAACAAAAGAAACGCGGGAAAGAAGAAAACGACACGACGCTAAAATATTCGCATAAATAAACACTTTTCCCATTGTTTATAGGACGGTTCTTCTTTATTTTCAAAAAATTTAAAGACGAATATTCGCAGAGGCTTCACTATGAGACCCAACATTGCCCTTTCCTAATTACCGGTAGCTTAATGATGAATCAGCTTCATCCACTCGAAAAAATCTCCACAGAGATGTTTATCTGAACTGGAAAACGGATGGAACGTCTATAAGGCTGAAGCTGTGCGATTCGGATCGCATAAGATCAGACGGATCGATAACGAAAATATTTCGAATCGCCGTCACTCATTCATTTTGTTAGTTCAATTGACCGTAGAAGGGGATCGACAAAAACAAAACGAAAAAAAACGTAACTTTTTTTTTGATCGATTCGCTGAAAATCCCAACTAATCCGATGCGATTTTTGCCAACAACTCCCAACGTTGTAAAACATTTCGTATTTGTACAGCTTGCGGTTCGAAATTTTGCGGAAAACGGCAAAAAAATTGAAAACGAGCGAGACGTTATTACTAAGCGTCAGTGTTTGAGTAAATTATTACTATTATTATGAGAAGGAAGACAGCGGCAGCGAAACGCTCGATTTTATGACGTATCGCCAGACGTTTATACTGGTACGGTGGGTATGTGTGGCGATCGCACATATCATTTTATGGATGGTAAACACAAAATGGTATATTAAAGTCAAAGAAAGAAAAAAACGAAAACGGAAAAACGATTTAAAAATATGTGATAAGTAAGGATTCGGACTTCGAATAGGTTCTGAAGTTGGGTTGGCGATCAATTTCGCCCATAATTTATAATTTTTATTAAGAAAGACGCAATTAAAAATGGAAATTTTCTTTTCCATCTCCAATTTTCGACGGTAAAGACCAAAATCAAAAAGTTTAACTTTTTTTGTTGAAAAAAAACGCATTAATTTTGAAGCAATTATTTTTTTACATATCAATTTCCATTTAATTTAAAAATATTATTCTAACCTAATTTCCATTTATAAACATATTCAATTTCAAATAATTCGAATCTGCTCAGATTTTTAAAATGATTTCGTAATATACTTTGATTATACAAACTGTGTGATTTTAATTGGAAATATACGCTTTCATCGGCGAATTTGAACAAATAATAGCAAATTAAATATATAAATTTGATTATAATCACGCGATATTTCAAAGAAACCTACTTTGCGAAATATATTAAACGAATGTGTTATGGAATGTATTGAAATCTAATCGATGCTAATCGTTCATTTCGAGATCGGAGTTAATGAAAAGCAGGTGCGAATCGGAAAAGGCAAAAGACATTGCGGAGAATCGGCGCCTCATGTTCGCACAGTCCTGCGCCTGCAAGATGTCCACAAATCGAGAGGATGTCGACGACGAAACGTTTCGGAGCGAAATAGCGAGACGGCGATACGAGAAGCGAATCGGCGAGACGGACGAGCCGGAGGCGGTCGAACACACACACACACACACATTGAACAATTGACACGCATTTTCCACGGGGACCGCGACGCGGCTGCACGCGTATGTCGGAATGCGAGAGAAATAATACATATATTATTATATATGATTTGGTTTTGATTTGAATGAGCTTATATTCAACAAGCAAACAAATATGATATTTAAATTTTAAAAAATGTTGAAAAATATCGATATAAAACTCACAAATGCTACCAAAAAATTGCGAAGAGAATTTTAAGAAAAACTACTTTTCGAAAATTCATTTCAAAAAGAAAATGTTAGTTTTGACATTGGATTCCCCACAAAAACGGATTGAAATGCGTTTTTGTATAGTTTTAAACTAAAAATAGGATTCCTCTATAAACCAATGGTAAATCAAAAAACTAATTTTAAAAATAGTTTAGATTCAAAACAACTAAACTTTTATTTTGAATAGCAAGATCTTCCTTTCTTCAAGGTATGAAATATTTAATTCCTACTCAAGAGCAAGTTAAGCTAAAGGACAATTGTCGCAGAGATTATTTGGATTATCAAAAATATTGAATATTTTAAATAGGCTTAAAACAACAACAAGGATTCAATGAAAAAGTTTCAACCGACGAAAAAAAATCCGAAGTCGGTCAGGAAAAAATAGACTATGCGGTCACGATAGGAAAAACTGTGCGGTAGGTGCGCATTTTAGGTCACGCCCATCTTAAGACTAGCAAGCGCGCTCCATCGAAATATTTGTTTGAAAATATTTTTTAAAGAATTTCAGCGTCATAACGATAAAGCATGCAAGAAAATGAAAATAGTGAATGTAATGAATGTATTTAGATGAAAGCTCGCGAGATATTGGATCGCAAACGAAAAAAACTCACGTACTTTAGCTCTTGTAACTACAACAATTGTCAATGTCAAGGTTTTCGACCGTTTCCAAGCAAAAGAGCCGCTTCAAAGCTGGTGGTAATTTAAAAATGATCGTCACGTCCTGTACAAATTAATGGCATTTTAGGATAAAAAGGGAAATAATGACGCGGAAGAGTCATCATTGGAATATAATCTCGAATGCATTGTGTACGCAGATTCAAATGAATGCAAAGCGTGTGGACATGCGATCAATAATCATGCGGAGAAGATTCAGATGCTCACTGATGACGAAGTCATGTCATTCATCAAAAGGGTTCGAGATTTGTGCAAATGCTGCTCGAAAGTTGATGAAATCTCGTCAGAGGATGAAGAAAGCCTTCAAGTGAGACTTCTGTCGCCGAAAACCATCGATTTTAAGATTTATTTTAGATTCTTTACATTACGATACAATTGCTATTAAAATCGTTAAGAAATCTCACACCAATGGATCCACCATCTTTCGGAAAGCCGCATTTTGAAGCAGAAACGATGAACCCTCATCAAATTGTACAAAATTTCATAAATAGCAAGTATCGCGATTATAATGTAGAGAAACATAAGGCCTATGATATTGCGAATATGTTTCTGTCTGAAATGAATTATTGGGTTCTTCCGCCGTTCAACGAAATGTCCAAATATGGTATGCTTAAAAATCGATGAGATTCTAAAAATAATTTTTTTTTTTCAGTCGAAGAACGTCTCGAATTCGGCCGGTACCGAATATTGCATGCTCGTATTGAATACTACGTAATTATGCCAGAAACATATAAATCACTTCGTCAGTATCAACTGGTTGAGATTTTTGGAGAATCGACGATGCTGCTTTTTCTGAGCTATTTTATAAACGCGACTTCGAAGAATGTCTATAAGCCGAATTGTCTTAGCTCGAAGAAATTCGAAGAAAACAAAGCGACGTTGTTGAAATTCGCTCGAGAGCTCTCGAGTTTTTTGCACAACGGCGAGAACAGCGAGGATTTGTTGAATATCAGCGGAACGTCTTCGAACTATTCACGACGGGACTCGTTTGAACGCGATAAAGACAGTGTTCTCAAGTACCAAAAACGACCGAGAAAAGAGATTTCGGAGGATGATGATGACGACGACGAGCAGGGAAGCAGCTCTAGAAAATCGTCGATTGATGAACCCGAAGAGGTGCATTTGCCGAGGAGGAAGAAGCGCGAAACGACGCAACGAACACCAGAACAAGACAATGAAGCTGAATTGGCGGTGAATCAAGTGAAGGCTATCATCAAACTTGCCAAAATGGTATGTATTGTCGTGGACGGACGAATTTGAAAAATTGAATTGCACAGACTGCCATCTAATTGGTCCCGAAAAACAAAAACGATCCAGCACTTTTGCTAATAACCAAAGTACTTAAAATTCATTTTTAAAAAATTCTCTTTAAAAGTTTTTCTATACGAGACCCAAGGCGAAAATTCAAACAATAATGCAATTGCACTCTAAATTCGTCCGTCGTCGACTATATTAATTGTTTGCCTATTATGGACACACAAATTTCAGGAAAGGGATGAGAAGAAAAAAATGGATTTGGATGGCAGGATTCCGACGAAGAATGACACAGATTTGGTGAACATTGAGGTGAATCGAGGTCTCGCCGCGATGCAAGAAGAAAAGGACGGAATGATTGAATTCCGGGTGATCGGCAACAATCTCGATCCGTTTCAAGATCGCGAGAAGCTTGCTCAGCTCGTCCAGCTCCAAACATTGTTCAGTGTGCAGCTGCCGAAAATGCCCAAGGAATATATTACGAGATTGGTTTTTGATGATCGCCACAAAAATATGGTTATTATTAAGAGAGGTAATTTCTGGATGTAAAATTGATTAGTACACTGAAATTCAATTATTTTTTCAGGAAAAGGAGTTATCGGCGGAATTTGCTTCCGACAATTCCCATCGCGCGGATTTGTCGAGATTGTGTTCTGTGCGATTACGGCGAACGAGCAGGTATTTCGTTTTTTTTTACCCTGAGAAGTTTGAAAATCACCGATTTGCAGGTGAAAGGGTACGGTACACATCTGATGAACCATTGCAAAGACTACCAGATCAAGAGCAAAATTTTGCATGTTCTCACATTTGCTGATGAATTTGCTATTGGGTATTTCAAGAAGCAGGGATTCTCGACGAGAATTGAAATTTCGAAGAAGCATTATCAAGGATTCATCAAAGAATACGAAGGAGCAGCTTTAATGGGCTGCCAACTTCATCCGCAGTATGATTTTATACAAGATATTTCGATTCGAAATAATTTCGAATTGGATTAATTTCAGAATTAGTTATACAAATTTTGCGTCGTATTCGATGAATGTTCGCAATATTCACAAAGCATATTATGAGACGACTGGTGATTCGAATAATGGACGCAAATTTGGAGGGCTTGAACACTCGTTTAAGAATCGTAAGCATCATTTATGACATCATTTTGGTGAATATTATTTTCAGATGGCACACCATTACCTTTAAAATATATTCCGGGTTGTGAGAAGCTTCATGGCAAACGACAATACGATTTAGAAGAAGCCGATGAGGTTCTCGAAGTGAAAATCGAAAAAATTCTCAAGAAGCTCAAAGATGACAAAGAGAATTCACATATGTTCTTAGAGCCGGTGGTTGCCAGCGAAGTGCCCCAGTATTATGATTATATCGAGCATCCGATTGATTTGAGAACAATGAGTGAGAGGCTTAAAAAGAAATATTACACACATGTGAGTTTCATCCTAATGGAAATCCTTTCTTAACCAATTTCTATTTCAGCAGCATTTGTTCATTGCTGATGTTATGAGGCTTTTTCGAAATTGTTACTCCTTCAATGGCTCTGAGACACCGTACTACAAATGGGGGTAACCATTCTGATATTCATCAACCACAAATTTCGATTTTATTCCAGATATCAACTCAACGAATTGGCTTTGAAATTGTTGAAGTCCAACTTCCCTGACAGCCCAATGTTCCCTGAACTTCCTGCACAAAAACCGACTTGTACATCATTTTGATCTCACACTTTCATAATTTGTATTTATATATGTATAATAAAAAACATAATTGGGAGACCGGTATGTACACGAAACAAAAACAGTTCATGGAACCTAGTGATCACATCTAAACAGCTATCATATGGCACAGATTGCAGGTTTTGGCGCAATCGCGGACCATTGTAGCAACGGAATCTCTGAAATGAAACGAACAGGATCTTGAATCGAGTGGTGTCAATATACTTGCAAAGAGCAGGATTAGATTGAATCCAGAACGAGCATCCTGAGAGTTTATCCACGCATCGCTCCTGTCGGATGCGGTTGAGCTCGGTTTCTTGATCTGCAAATTAGGGGGAGTTACTCAAAAAGAAATCAGATGTGAGAATGAGAGGAAAGATTTGTTGGAGAGATTCTTTTAAAAAAACGAGTTGGGTGTTCATTATTTTTTGAAATTAAAAACGAATTCCACAAAATCGTGGAGGTCGTCTAGACTTTCAGCAGAAACGTTATAGAAATTGCTGCAAGTCTTCACAAACTCCGCACAAATTGTCAAAAACCTTATTTTTTGAAATCTAAAAATAGTAATTTCAGTTTTTATTAATAATGGAATTGAAAAAAGAAAGCAAATTCGTTTCTTTTTTCATTGAGAATTTGAAACAATCCATAATTTTCTCAGTCTGTTTTTTTTTTCAATATTAGTATGAAATGTTTTGGGCTCAACCATGTTAGTGAGCAACATTGAGAACGCACGGTTTGTTTCTGAATCTTCTCGGCGTTATTCTAATCGAATGCCTCCCCATTTTGTTGGTCCTGGCGCGTTCTACACCCAAATCTATTCCGTTAGAAACCGAATTTTGTTTAAAAAAAAATTATAGCATAATTGTTTTTTTTTCTAATGATCTTTCTTACTTTTGGCATTTCTCCATTGATTCATGACCTCGTCAAGAACAACAGAAACTCCGGCCCACGTTTCTTTGGCGGTTGGAATGAGTTGATTTTTGTCAAGAACGAAGCCATTCCAATCTAGTTGATTCAAAATTAAATAATTTTTATAATTAGTGCTGATTACCTTCATAATTTGGGCGCAACTCGATTGTGTATGAGTATTTGACCTTAAGCGTCTCCTTTGCCCAATCAGTAGAACCACCGGAGAACGCATCTGAATGTTACGAATTGCAAGTGAATCGTCAAATTTCGGAATTACATATGATTTCTGGACCTGTTCCATGACGGTATTTCGTTCCGTACATTCGGCCGAGTTCAGCGACAGCCTTGGCAGCGACGCGTCTCTGAAACCAATTTGATCAATTTTAATTGATCATTCCTTTTCGCAGAATTCCAAACGATCATTACGGAACTTTTTCGAATGTTTTCGATTCTTTGAATCTCCGTTGAATCGGTTTGTGTAAAAACTAGGCATCGATTAAACTGATACTATTTGAAAGGCGATGAAAATTTCGAGGTGAAACTGAATTTCTTTTTGATTTCAAATTGCCAACAAAAATTTGTGAAACATTTTTCTAGAAATCAAAACACATTTTTGGTTTTCAAACTACTTTTCCTTTCACTTGAAAGTTCTTTTAGGATCGATGCTATCAAATAAAAGTTGTACGACGTATTTCTAATAAAGAAATCAGTACAGAGAATTCTGAAACATCAGAGAACACTTTACAATTGTGGTGAAAGTCAATGATGAATAAGCATCTGCGGACAAAACCCACCGTTTCATCAATATCAGGGGCATACGTGAACCTTCTGTGCGAATAACTGTAGATCCATAACTGGGAGTATGAGTGAAGGGTGATGTAGGCTTCGAGTCTTCCCTTCAACGATGTTAGAAAAATCGAGTAGGCTCTAAATCATTCACGATTCCCTTTTTCTGGATTGATTCAAGTTTTACTTGGTCTCCGGCTCGCTGAACGCCGAACTGCCATGATAGATCTCGGAGCACGGATAACGCGAGGAGCCGATCTCGGCAAACCGGAAGTCGAAGTTGCGATTCAGATCGACGCCCATGCAGCACGAATTGCGTGAGCCGTCGAACGCGCATTGTCTCGGCGATCGCGATTTTCGCCACATTCTAGCGCGCGGATTCGTACGCTCCGTTCGCGTATACTCGTATCCATCCGGATTCAGAACCGGGAAAATGTAGATCACAAGGCTGTCGAGATAGGCGCGCACTTGCGGATCTGTGTCTCGCGTGTTGACCAGGAGATTGATGAAGTAGGAAGCGGTGTGAATCGCCGCCCACTCACGCGCGTGGATGCCAGCGTCGATGACGACGATCTTCTTGTCAGGCGTGTCGCGTCCGAATTTCAGACCCTGGATTTTGCGGCCCTCGATGGTTGTTCCGATGGTGACGAGCTCGGTGTCAGGCATGTTCTCCGAAATTCGTTCAAGCCAAGTCTGGATAACTGAATACGAGTAATATTCGCCCATTCTGAAATATGTTTGTTTGTCGCTGGCTTCTAAAGGTCATCTGAATGCAACGTGATAGTGCTGATGGACTACATTCAACAATTGCACTTAGCACATCAAAAGAACCGGAAGTACCTGAGCCTCGAATGAAATCCGCCGCCAACATCATCATTAAGCCTTCTCATCATGAATGATCCATCATCTCCCTCGTGTGCCTCAATACTTCCCTCCTTCTCAATCAGAAGCTTCCGAAGATCTTCAATAGCAATCTCATAAGTGAATGCGTGTTTCTCCAAGAACTCAGCAAATTGTTTAGTGTATCGCGGCGAGACCATTATATCTACCGTACCATTCAACGCGCTAGGAGCATGCCAGAAATCGGCCATCTGAACAGGACTCAATGTGGAGATTAGATTAAAATTAAAGTAAACTTCAGTGTCAGCCGTCTCAAACAGTCGAATGAGCTGGAGGAGCTGAGAGTTGGTCGAAGGCAGAACCCGGAAAACTTGATAGGCTCCGTCATCATCATTGGATTCTACTAGGGAAACGGCTAGAATGGCTAATGTAAAAACCCGTAAAATCATCTGTATATTGATTGGGCTTTTCAATTAGTTGTTGGTGAGACGAATCGAATAAAAAATGGCTTCGAGATTGATTACATCAAAAAGCCAGTGGCAAAAAGTTTTTGTTATACACACACACACACACCCGATTTCACCTTGAAAATCGAAGCGGTCGTCGTGTGTTGAGGCGAGTACGAACAAGAAAACGAATTGGGGCAGGAAGGAAGCGGTGGTAGTGATGATGGAGAGAAACGATGGCATGACGACAAGTTTTTTTTTGTACGATGAGATGATTCAAGCCGAAACAATCTTAAAAGGCTTCCGAAACGAACTTGACCTTTTCGGGTCGATCTGAAAAATAATTGATAGTGTGATGGTGTTCGCCGAATTTCGTGGTGGACCTTTTAAAAATTACCAAGAAATAAGGACTGCGCATATCCTGGAATGATTTTCTGAAAATAATTTAAGGCTAAAAATTGTGAGTTTCTTGAAATTGGAGCCAGGACATTTTTACTATTATTTATTCCAAGAGAAGTCACAAGTTATTTGGAATTTTGAATTATTTTAAGAATTCCAGCAAAATTATCCTGTTTGAGCGATAGTAAATTATATTTCTTTTTATATAGTTTTCCCCTTTTTTCTTCCATTCAACCCTTCTGAGTTCAATTGAGAAAGTGTTTAAATTCGATTTGAAAGCTCGGTTTTTTTTTCATTCAAAAATCTTCGAAATTGATTGATTTATTCCTCATTTTCAATTTTTAAATCGTATTCGAGATTTATATTTTGAAATACTTCGTAACATATTAATTTTTGTCAATTTCGATTGAAAGCGAAATTGCTTTCAAACCCGATTGATTTTCATTTACTACAGCGTTTTTTTTTCTTCAACATTACAGTACTAAATTCTGCAATTGTTCGTGCTGATGTTTGAACTATTTTTGGTTTCCTTTGCAGTTTTCTGTGTTTCTTCCGGTTTTGTTGTTTCATAGTAACATTTTATCAGATTTTCCTTTGCAATCGATCTCGGCGTGAGCAATTTGTTACGGTTTTCGACACCAAGGTTGTTGCGAAACTGGTTCTGCGAAAATCGGCTAACGCGGAAGCAACTGTTCAATGATGTACAACTTGCCATTTCCGAACCCACAAAATCCATCACAAAATCGCCTAGACGTGCGATGGATGGCGGGTTGTAACCTTTTCTCCCATTTTGTAAAGTAATAGTGATAAAAGAAACCAGTTTTTTGGTGGGCTTTATGTGATTCAAGAAAAGTGTTCGTTCCATCTGAAACCAACGATCGTAGACATATTGTGAAACGAATAATGTCATTGTCTCGATAGCAATTAAATATCTCCCGTAGAAACTGTACAGCGAAGACAGGGGACTCGAAGAGACGAGAGAGGCCAAGTAATGTCTGAGTGGCGCAAATGTGCTCCACCGAAACGGCGTCTGCGTACATCAACGCCTGCATCATTTTCGGAAATTATTATTATTTTAATTCAAGATATTCTGAAAAATTTAGAAAATTGCCGTTTTCAGGGCCATGCGGGACGAGGAGAAACATGACCGAAAATCCATGGTCGGAGTACCACCCTCAGCAAGGAAGCCAAGTATAGACAGTCTTTGAATTTTCCTATGTTTCATTTCATTTTTAGGATCTTCTGGAGCAGCACAGGCGAGTGCAACTCCAACGCGAACCTCAACACGCGCCGTGAAACGAGTCAAACGCGACGAACCGCTCGATGAGGAAGATGGAAGTGACGTCGAAAAACCCGAAAGCGATTCTCCCGACGATGATTCGGATGTCGAAGAGCCGCAGTCTAGTAGAAAGACGTCGCGCAAGCGAAAGCGTGTGCCTCTTACTGATTATCATCTGAAGAAAAAGAAGATTTTGGCGAGGAAAGCGCAGCGAGAAGCTGAGAAGGCTCGGAAAGCGGAAGAAGCCGAAGAGAAGACCCCAGAGCCGGAAATTCCTCCACCGCCAGTTCGAAAGCCGCCGGCATTGTCGAGCTATACGCCACTTCAACTTCTTTTGGATCACATGCTTCGAAGAATTGTTGCCAAAGACCCCGAAGAGTATTTTGCGTATCCAGTAACTGCCGAGGTGGCGCCTGATTATTATACGATCATCAAAGATCCAATGGACTTCCAAACAATGCGGTAATTTCTTGGAAGTAATTAATATCAATAAGTATTTAATTCAGGGAGAAAATTGAGGATAACAAGTATAATTCTGTACCAGAGTTACGTGCCGATTTTGAACTCATCGTTTCCAATGCATGTCTTTATAATCAATCGAACACGGTAAGAATTTTATTCAACATTTTTCTTTAAAGGGCGATTTAAAAAAAATATCATTTTTAATGTGAAAATTTGCCTATTTTTCCTTTTTTTTTCCCATTGGCGCAAAAATAAATAAAATTTTATGAAATTGGTTCCACGTGCATTCCTGTATTTAAGAAAATTTTAAAGAAAAGAAAATCAATTTCAATGCTACGATAATATTTTCTTCAAGGAATAGTATTGTTTTTCTTTTTTGGAAAAACTCACTTTTTGTTTTCTATAAAGTGCTGCTATTTTCGCTACTTTCAAAATAACTAAAATATTAAAAAAAAACTGCTTTTAAACATAACATGTGTAGTTTTTTTAAAAACAAAAACTGATATAATTGTGGAAAAAAATGAATGAATGTGTAAAAATTGGCGGCTGTTGCTATAGCTTTCTATGAATATCTCGCAACACAATATTTAAAAAAAAATCGAAGTGCTAGATAGACGGCAAACATTTTACACATTGCAACTAGCTGTCGCGTTTAGATCGTCCATCAATTTTTCTCTTCGAGAACGCTGCAAAGGAACTGTTTGTTTTAGGTTTTCCATCTCGCCGCTCTTCGATTATCATCTCTCATCAACTACTACTTTAGCGAACAATACCTGCGCTACGTATTTCATTCATTGCCATTTACTAATCAAGTATGTTTAATGTGAATTGATATTCGAAAACAATACAATATGTATATTCTAGATTCCGTTGGATAAAGTTGGACTAACCCCATTGCATCCGGTAACGAATCGGCCAGAAAACCGGCGACGCGCTGCCCTTGTCGACGATATGACTGCTGACGATTGCATGGAGAACGCCGGCGAATCGATTCGCGATCGATTGACGAATCGCAAGACGAAGGCGAAACTCGCGTTTCTTGATGAGAAGGATGGCACGATGGTGCTGAAAGTGCTCGGCGATCCGAATGCGACGAATCTTGAGAAGCGCGTAACGATTGGCGATATTGTCGGACCACTCGAGGAAGGAAATCCGGGGCTGATACAGCTTGGCGAGCATCGCCTTCACTCGCAGACGCCGGTCACTTATCTCAACTATGGGCCGTTCTCGTCGTTTGCTCCACAATATGATTCGACATGGGCGACGATGACTAAAGAAGACACGGATCTTTTGTTGAGAACTTATGGAGATCGCTCAAATGCTGCCAATGTGCTGTCGATCCGTAGATTTGTTGAAAACGCCGGAGATGATATGATTAATGTAAGGCATTCAATGTTTGTTCTTTTTTGAGCTTAATCGCTTTCAGGTTGTCGATAATCTTCTCGATACTTTAACTGATGGCGAACATCGTAGAGCTTTGAAGACGTTCAGTGAAGGCATCAAGTCGGAGGAATTGCAGAAAATTCAAGAATATGTACAAAAAGAGAAAGCTGGGGTAATTTGTGGAAGAAACCCGAATCATGTTAAATTTTTGTTTGCAGGACCCATCGATGGATCAACTTCTCGACGATGTTGCGACTCTTGCAAATCTCGGAATCGACGTTGGATTCATCAACGAGTTCCGACATGAGCCGACATCGCCGTACAAAGAAGCTCCGATGCAACATCTCAACATTCAACAGCAACTCAACCATACAGGACAGGCGATTCAGGACTTGGCGCACTTGCAACACCAACGACTCCAACAACAACCACCGGCGTCTCTTATCACCGTTGCGGAGCCGGGACCAATCGAGCAGAAGCTCGCCGAGCAAGTTCAGCAACAATTGGTTCATCAAGTCGTTCAGCACAATGTGGCGCCGACCACTTTTGTTTCGTCGAGCGTTCTTCAAGATGCCATGGGCATCGATATGGATGATGGCGACTTGTTCAGCGAGTTCTTCGTCACGCAATAATATTGCTTTAATGATTACATTCTTTTTTCAAATATGTTTAAAATTACTCATATTTCCTTCTATATTGGTCTCATTTAAATAATTTGTATTATGGTCCCTTTAAAGAATAACTTATTTATTTCTTGATTAATATAATAAATTGCCTAATTATTTTTCTTATCTGCAACTACGCTAGTCGAAGGGTCATCTGAAAGAATAATTTATAGTGAAAAGAAATGAAAATGAAATCTAGCGTCTATTTCGACTAGAATTGAAGCCATGCACGTACCTACGGGCACCTCATCTATACTAAGGGTCTCGTCGCGATTTCGTAATAGCCAACGTCGCTGAAGTGGACGGAGCAATAATGGGACCAATACAACGATGGCTCCGCAGATTGCATTGTAGATCAATCGGCCAAAAGCATCGCCGGTGTACTTTTGGAACGTCTCAGTCCAGGTTCGAGGACGATCTAATGTTCTCATATAAGCTTCGTGTTTTTCCCTGAATAAAAAAATGGTTTTTACAGAAAACGAAATATATTCGCAGTTTACAATAGCTTCTCGTGGTCCTTTTTCGTCGCGAGTAGCTCTTTTTCGATATCTGCTATTCGAGACTTGTAATCAATTTCATTCTGAATCATTTACGACTATCTGATTCATAGATCGTTTACCTCATCCTGCTTCTTCGTGTTTTCTTGTTTCATTGCTTCCGCGGCTTTCAGTAGAAGCTCTTCTTGTTTTTTGAGATCAATCAAATTGCTCATAAACTTCTCTTCAAGCTCTTTCCTTAAACCATCGAATATTATAAAGTCGTAAAAAGACAAGATGCGTACCTTCTATGATGATCTTTTTCAAATTTTACATCTGGTTTACAGCACTCCGACAGCACCCCAAATATACTGAAAACGAGACATGCTCAGAGAGAGTTTTACTATTTGGAATACCTTAAAATTACGAAAAGCTGAAACGGCGGGTGCATCGAATTGGGCGGCAAGTGAAAAGACGGCGAATTTCGCGAAGAAAATCAGTAAACGAAGAGACGCGCGACACGGCAGACATTCCTGTTTTTGTACGATCTCGCATATCTCGACATGACATCGCGTCAAAACATTTATACTTATATACTACAACCCAAAAAAAAAAGGTTAACATGCTTATTGTGGACGAAATCGAAAACAAATAGAAAATGAACAAAGAGAATTAGTGAAAATCGCAATTATGACGCGTAATATTCGAATATCATGGAAATCTATTAAAAACTGTCAACATGAATCACAATCATTTGTGGTCATTTAAGTTCCATCTGCAGCTAGAAAATATGTTCCAAATCTCAAAACTTTGCGTTTGTTTTATTAAACACCTACTAATTCAATAAATGAGTTATACACGAATAATGTAGAAAATAAGATAATAAAATAATCAGTGTGTGCTTCCGTATAGGAAATTACTGGGAGCAGATTATCGGCATCGCGCGATTGCGCAAAATTGGCTAAACGCCAAAAAATAATTACAGTGGTCTTGGCACAAAACTTAAAGTGTAGATTTACGGGCCTATGTATAAGGATAGGTTAAAGAAGCACACCGTGCATCGAGACCTCTTTTTAAATAGACAATACACTGATTACAATCGCAAGAAAACGAGCACCCATTGTAGAATTACGGTGAGTTCGATTCCCAGGTTATCCGTAGTACGGTACCCGGATACTCACTGTTTAAATTCAAGTTTGAATTACCGCCTGGAAAATAGACTTTTCTGCGATGGTAATTGTATACAACATAATACTATGACAGCCAAATGATACCATCAAATTTGTAATTATTAATTTGAAAAACATTAAAAACGAAAGAAACTCAGTCAATATAGGTAATTAGTCCTTCCTTTCGCAACGTTCGTAATACATCAGTTCCCATATGCGAATCGATGAAGAACTTGACCATGAGCAGATTTTCCTCGTCATGCCCTCTAATCTAAAATTGCAGAAATTACGATTTTCGGTTGAAATCTCAAGATGAAAACCCAATCTAATGGCTTGAAAGTGAACTTCTTTCCCGGTGCTTGAAGAGTTTTCACATAATTATCATGGAACTGTTCAAACTCCTGCAAAAAAAAAACACAAAAAAAATATTTTTTTTGAGTAGTTTTACATCGTCGATAACTTCAAACAGCTCCAATCTGAGTTTGACAGCCAAACAGGGAATGCTCGTGAATTTCTCCGGAATCGGAATAATCTTATCCGGATCATACCCTCGAAGTTCGCCAAAATCAATGAGTCTGACAACAACGAGTGTGTCGCAATTGTCAATTTTCACGACAACCGCACGACGATACGATGGGAAACTTTCATCGCCGATGGTCACTGGAACCAGACACGCGTGCCCAATTTTCCAAACACTGAATGGGAAACGCTCAACCCGAGTTCGGCAGAAATTAGAGCAGTAGGATCTAAAAAAAAATCAAATTTTTGGGTTTTCGCGAAGCTTTCCAATACATACTTAATTGCCGAATGCATTTCGGAAAATGTGTCTAGATCTGACTTAAGGCGAACATAGAATGGAAGCGCCAATTCCGTGATTTTGGTTACCCTGCTTACCTAAACAAACAACTCATAATTTGAAAATGATAAATTTGAAAAATACCTCAAAAGCTGTATCAGGAAGACCAAAGTTTTTCCTAGTCAACCGATGGCAAGTTGGCTCAGAATACATCAAAGGACGGTCAGGAACCTCGATGCTAGCCGGATTAACTACAATTCCATGATAATCGCCTTTTTTTCGGAAAATTATTGCATTCTCCACTAAAATAGCACAATTTAATTGAATTAATCCTTCAAAGCAAAAATCTCACAGTTTTTTAGACTTGACAATTCAAATTTTCTGCTATCACAAACTACTGTAGCTACAATCTCGATTAAGTGAGGTGTAGGCGGCACTCGAATAATTCGCAATAAATCTTGCATTGCAATACGATCTGCGATATGCACATCGAGCTCCTTTTTCACCACTTGGTAAATTTCATCATTCTGGAAATCGTGATCAGCGGATCGCGACGTTTCCGGTGGCGGCGATACGGAACGCTTTCTGACCAGCGAAATCATTTCCTTCAGAATATGATACAATGAAGACGGGTGACATGATAACTACTCAAATATACCTTGTTGTAATCAACATCGAAACTTGGGCATTTTTCCTCGATTCGTTTGAAGAACATCAAAATATCTTTTTGATGTTTAGGCATCTTCGAAAACGTTTTCGACAATAATTTGATGATTTCATCAAAGTACATGGGACCTCCGCTGTGGCCCGAGAGGATCGCATTCACCTCACGTGCCAGATTTCCCGCCGTTGTTCGCTGTTTCGGCGGCTCCGCTGGCATCGCGCCAAATCGTTTAGATAACTAAAGTCAATTGAATAAAACCACAAGTTCATATTCTCAATGATTACGGAATCAGCAGAATCATCTGTCATCGTGGTATTGCATGACGATACTGTAAGCGGCTCGTCGTCATATTGTACAACGTTTTCACGTTTTACATGTGCCTAAAAATTACAAATAAAAATATGTTGTGCCTTGCTGAGATCAGTTTGTGAGACAGATGCTTTAAGAATGTATAATCGTTAACGAACAATTTTTTTCGGTGCCATTTATTTATCATTTGGAGGACATCTGGTAATCTTGAAAATAATAAATTCTTATCAAATAAAAATATATTTGGCACTGAGAAACGTTGCGAATAACGGGATGTGATTTTATTCCTTTTCGGGGACCAACTAAAATGACAAACCACAAATTTCAAATTTTTCAAATTCGTTCGTCCACAACAATACAAAAAAGCATTATTAGGTCACGCTTATTGGTTCGTACATTTACAACAACTTTTTAAACTCACAGTTTCACGATATGAACCACGATATGACGAATTTTCCGGTGAAACGTCACGGTAAGATGAGCTTCTTGGTCTCACGTCATTCCATTGCACATATTCGCTTCGTCGCTCCTCTTCCCGTCTTCGATCTTCTTCCCTTAGACGCTCCTCTTCCCTTCTACGATCATCCTCATAACGCGAGGAGCTTTCATATTCATCATAATCTCGTCTAGTCCGATGAAATCGGTATCGATCATCATCCCGTTCATACATTCTTGGTGAATTTCTTGGGTCATTATTATCGAAAGAATCATTCGATTCATTAAGACGTCTTCTTATTTCCGACTCATCGTCACGTCGGATATCTCGCGAATAAGAAGACTCGTCGTCGTTCCGAGAACTATTGTCCTTATTAGAACTTTTCCAAAACGGCCGATTTACCACATCAAATGGGAATCCCGAAGGATTAGGTTTTACCGATGAAAAGGCGGATCCAAACTTACCGCCCCCTGCAAAAATAAAATATATGTAGTTGAAGTGTGCACCGAAGAAAAATAAATCACTAACTTCCTCTGATGTACTGCGATCGAAAATTCGCTGGATTCTCCCCATATCCATTTGAAAATGAGGATCTATTATAACCCTGCTGTTGATTAACACGAGGAATAGACTGCAAGACTCGTCCGCGAGAAATTCCTTAAATTTTCCAAATTTGAAAATCGTAAAACTAAATATTTTAGCATACTGGCGTGGGGCCGACGCTGACGTTTTTTCGATTGTTGCATATCTCTCAGCTGCTCATCCATAACCTCGTCCCGTTTCACAGCCCAAAAACCGCCCTAACACCCAAAAATCATAGCAAGCCTTTATTATTATTATTTTACCTTTCGGACAAATTTATTTGGAAAACATTCTAGAAAGCTCTCGACTGAGCTTTTTCCGAATTCACTTACAGCACTTTCCAGATTTTTACCGGTTAGTTCTCTGCAAAATCACAAATACATTCGCATTTCGCAATGAAGCTCACGTAAATTCCTTTTTAAGAGAATTCATTGACATTCCCTGTAGTTGGGAATTGGCGAAAATAACGCCATAAATATTGCTAACGAGTTTGTCTCGTGGATCCGCAGACATCTTTGAGGTCTAAAGATAGCCAAAATTTAAACCGAGTGTTCAAAAAAAAAACATATGACTAATATAAGAAATAAATAAAGGATAATAATCAACCTCCCACGTTAAAAAAATGACGAATAAATTAAGTATTTTTTATGAATAGAGATCAAAGGATGCAACGTATAAAGAAAAGTGAAACTACACGTAATTATGCAATTAATTAAATTAAACGGTTAGATATTCGTTCCACAACCATTTTGAAATCAGTGTTCGACTCAAGCCAGTTGGTCGTCGATAGAAGCTCGAGCACCTCTTCGTCGATCTCCTCAGCGCAGCATAAATGCTCATAGAGCTTCTCGGCAGCAGCTTTACGTAAAACCGGAACTGAACTGGACAAATGATCAAAAATCTGGAAAAAAACATAATCGAAAATGGGCAAGGAAATCAAGAGATTTCTTACACATTGTCTCGCTTCTCGGTAGATTTTGCTGTGTTTTCCGCAGTTTAGCAATTCCGCAAAAGCCTCAATCGACAGTCTTTTGCGTGTGATTTGCGTGGACTTGGCGCTGATCTTTTTAAGAACTTCGACAAGCTGCACCACGTGCTCCGAGTTGTCCGGATTATCTTCATACACTCCCAAGTGACCAAGGATCTGAGGTAAGACGTGAAGGAAGCTGGTGGCGATACGTATCGACGTCTGTCCATGAGTAAATCCAACAGCACACGCATTTAGTAATCGATCAAGTCGATCTTTATCTGAATTCACCATAATCTGGTGATCCAATAGGACTTGTTTTGCGGTTTTCTGCGTTCCTTCACCAATCGCTCCAGCCGATAACACCAATCCAAATATAATTCCATTATAGTAATCATATCCAGCTTCAAGAAGACGCTTCAACGACATCACAGTTTTATCCTTAAAATACCGATTAAAATAAAAAAAAGAACATTGAAGTCCTACCAAAATGAAATCCTGTGGATTTTCGTAGATTTCACGAAGAATAGAGGTATGGGCAAGCCTCTTGCTCGTCTTCTCATTTTCAATCAACCTCAATATACATCTCGCAGCGCATTCTCGAGTTCTTGCTATTCGTTCCGCGCTCTGGATAATCATCAAATTCGCACAATCCAACACCCTTTCGTCCAATATCTTCTCGTCGAGCTTATCCGAAACAAGAATATCGGTCATCGCGATCATGCTAGCTTCACGAACCTCAAAACATTAAAATCGAATGAAAGCCTAATTGCAAAAATTTAATTACATATCGTCCAATATCGCCATTCGCACTAATCGTATAGTCACTCATCGCTTCTTTAAGAGTGTTAAAATAATTTGGTGCAACTTCGTTCAACTCTTCTGGCGACATTCCCGCTGTGATACGATTAAGAGCAACAACGGAATGTTGCCTAGCAACTGCCCACTTTGTGAAATTCGTCTTCCAACTGATAAAAGAACAAAAATGAGAAAATTGAGATGTCATTCAACTTACTCTTGAATAATTCGAGACAAGTCTTCATAAAGCTGTTCTCCGACAATGTCACTCGGAATCACTTCCGACATCATGCAGCTTCCGATGCGCTCGTTTTCGTCAGCTGGTTGAGACATCTGAATGTGATATTATTCGAAGGGAGGTGCGAAGTGTGCGTCTTCTTATGCTGATAAGAAATATATAATGAGTGCAGCAGAGAAGAAGGGGCTCCTTTTTTTGTTTTTTATTTTTCATTTTCAAAATGCAATGCGGCGGCACAATTTTGCCGCACACATACTATTGTGCAAAAATCGTTAAAATAATTTAAATCTTCATGTTTTTTTTTCAATATTTTGTCGCTAGTATAATTTGAAAATGCTGAATTTGTAAGTGAAAAATGGAAATTTCCACTGTGCCAGATATTTCCCATGAGCGGTTTATAGGTTGTGTCCAGCGACTGCTCTACGGGTAGATTTACGCGCATGCGCCTTGAAAAGGTATCGCCACCTGCGAACGTTTATTTTGCTGCTTTCGCGTAAACGGTTAATTTTTTCTTGGTGAAAATGCGAAATAGCCCGTTAGCCCGTGCAAGACAAAGAAAAAAGTGCATCCTCGTAAATCTACCGGTGTACAGCTCTCGCCGGACGTCGAATATACCAAAATGGCCTATCTTTTAAATTTTAGCACGGCCACCCCACAGAAAACAGCGTTACGTGCTTACCCCCTTTTTGCATGAATCTTTGAGTCTTTCAATGATTGCATCCTCATTCATCAAATGTGCTCGAATAAACGAATAGGCAGCACTCTTCGCAAGATTTCTAGTGATCTAAGAAATCCGAAATACAACATTTAAAAAAAGGATTTTGTAAAACCTCATTAGTATCTTTTAAAAATGTAAAGAACCGCTCAACCCAAGCTTCTTTCAATTGAGGTTCGACAAAGTGAACACCGCGGGCATTCGAGAACAATCCCATCATCTGACAAACGGCTTTTCTCATTAAGGCACCAGAATGCGATAGACGATCACAAATTGGTTTCAGATTTATCGGAATACCACATATCCGTTGGACAATCTGTAAACAAATATTTCCATTTTTTGATTTCTTTATGGCCAGCACTGTATACTACATTTTTCAGTTCCCAATTTTAACATTGAATTATTTTGTTTTGTTGCTTAAAACGCTACCTTTTCTGGAATTTCAACATTTCTAGCCGTCAATCCTTTAACCAAATGTCCAATTGTAAGAAGGTGACTATGATTAGAAAGCTGCAATCCGCTAGTTGTAAAATAATCGAAGCGCAAGAAATTCTCACCGCATTTTGGTCCGTTTCGTTGACTTTTCCTGTACTTTTATCAATAATGTCGATATAGTACGAATCATACGTTCCTTCAATATTTATACTGCTGATTTTCTCAAGAGCCACACCAGCTTGCTCGCGAATTTTTTCATCCCAATGGTTTATCTAAAAATACAAAATAATAAACATTAAACAAGCGTAAAAAAATTGCGAGCGACAATTTCACCATCTCTGGATAATATTATTTTTGGTTTTTTTGTCAATTTTGCAGCAGGCCCCCAATAAACTAGACATTTTACCTTTTTCTCAACCAAATGCTCCAAAATACTTCGAGTATAGGCCGGAAACCGAGCGACAATTACACTAATTTCCTCATAACAACGCTGACGATTGCTAACCGCAAAATAGTCAACTGGAATACTAATTATTTTCTCTAGAGAGAAGCATCGAATTACCAGTTGTCAGCAGATCAATAGCATTCATAACGTTTTTCTGCCTTCCAGCAGTTTCCTGAAACGCAGCCGAAGCGGCACGACGAAGATTAACTTCTCGATCGAATATGGCGCAGCAAATCTTAAAAATTATAAATATTACATTTGAATGGATAAAAGGGGATCTTACCAAAGCATTTGATAACCTTTGCAAGAATGGAGCCATTACTGAAGGTTCATATGTTCTCGCGAACGCCCAAATTGTATAACACGCCGCATCCCGAACCTTTAAACAAGCAATTTCTCAACGCTCTAAGAAGAGAGTAGTACCTGATTTCCATTCTGATGAATTCCCATCGGATCTTCAAAGTTCAACGCTTTCTCCATTACTGGTATAACCGTGTCGAGAAGATTCGGCAGCAAAACACCGCGTCTTGCGAGTTCGGCAAGTGCCAAGCAACCACCATGGCTATGCGATGACGAATATACACCAACTTCACCAAAATGATTTCCGATAATCGATTCAACAACTAGAACAAAATTTATTTGAAAAAAGCGTTCTCTCGCAATTAAAAAGTACCTTGTGATGCAAATTCAGCACTCGGTAGCCTTGATGTAATTCGACCAACTCCTTTAGCCGCAGACCATCGTGTGGCAGTATCATAATTGCATAATGCACTTAAAACATGTGACAAAGCCCATTCCACCTGAAATTCTATAAACCGTACATAATAGAAACACCATAATTTAACATAGAAAGGAAGTTTTGAAAAATCGTAATTTGGGATAGAAATGTCTTGAGAACAAAAAAGAGATGCATTTATTAGCGTTTCTCCTAGCTCATGCTTTGAAACAATTTCTAATACATATTTTGATTAGCTAAAAATCATCAACACGGAAGTTGTAATTACCTCAAACATGGGTAATTAAACCAATCGATTCAAACTGAAGAGCTCACAATTTCTGAGTTATCCAAATCTCCTTCGTTTCCCCAATCGTCGTTTTCATTCATATCAACTTCCATCTTCTCTTCATTTTCCTTGAACAATCCGTCGAGAAGGCGTTTTCCTCTTCTGAAAATCTATTATTGGCTATATTGTTGGGTCAAAATATTGAAACCTATAGCTCCACGTGCATTTTCTCGGCTTCATCGCAATTAATCCCAATCTTTGAGCGACTTTCACGAGACATTTACATATTAAACCTCGTCGAGATTCATCAATCGGATAGAGAAACTCAATCTTTTCATGTATCCTTTGCAATTGCCCAACTAAAGCAGAACGATCGACCTTCAAATTAAAAATTAACCAGATTAATCTATTAAATGCAACTTACATGTTTCAAAATAGCTAAAAGAAGTAATAAATCAGCGAGGAGAAGTTTTTGGTTAGTTTCATGCTCTTTGATATCACAGAGAAGCTTATCTAAGATTTCTGGAATTTTTGGAATTCCGTCGGCTCGTGATAAACATTGGGCAATAACAAGGGATGCGGAGTACTAAAAATATATCAAATTAAAAATAAATAACAAAATTATTTAAAAAAAACCTGGCTAGTATTCCAATCCCAGGACATATAATTCATCGCAATTCCCATTATTCGCGAAATTACATTATTCGGATCACCAGAGGGATCAAACCTATATTGAAATCGATAATCTTTTCAAATATTTGTCAAATAAAAGACCTTCGTAAATCGAATGGATTCCTCACAACAATCCAGAGCCAAAGCAGAAGAATATTGCGTTGAGCGTGATCCGAGTGTTTATCCATTGGATAAGCTTCCAATGTTTTCAAAATCTTCTCCAGAAGGGAAACATGGTGCGGTAAAAGTCTCACAATGGTTTTTCGACCGCGAACTATGCACAATTCGGCAATATATTTTAATGCTTCTCGAGACAGATCATCGAGGAATTCAACATCTGAATAATTTTAAATAAAATATTGTCGAAGTCGCGCGACTACGAAAAATTAGCTAAACGTCAAAAAAAAAAAAACACTATGGCGAGCATAACTAATTATGTAGATTTACGGGACAAGCGCTCAAGTACCACACTCAACATTTTTTGACATTTAGCCAATTCTCGGCAATATAACTGTTTTAAATTTGAAAATATTACCATTATTTAATAATTTTACGTATCCGATTAGTTGATCGATTAACTTTGGTATTAATCCATCGAGAAGGTTCGGTTGCTCTTGATATAAATGAAGAAGGCGGCAATATTTCAAAAACGATATTTCTACCGCATTTTGATTCACTGGAGGAATTTCAAATATTCGTGGCAAACAGTTTACAATATTTTGAAGCTCTTGAACGTGTATAGGATCCGCTACATTTGGTAAACATCCAATTATACCATCGGTTTCCTCTATTTCGAACGGCATTACTGAAAAATATTTCTATTTCAAAACTATTGTTAGAAATAGCAAGTAAGGAGAAATTCGCGAGCTGTGAAAAAGACCCGGCGAATTGCGTGAGGGCATGTGAAAAGTTGAAACAGTGGATTAACGAAGACGCTAAAATGCGGGCAACGGGTGTTATTAGGAGTGTCGTTTGAAGAAATTTCAAATTCTCGGAAATCGCGCCGTAGAAACGGCGGTGGTTCGGTGAAATTCTGGCGAAAAAAGTGTTCGAGAGGATTTGTAAATTTGAAAGACCGAGAAATGTATTTTTCTGGCGTTTTGCCAAAACTTTCTTTTCCCTGCGGTTTCTACGAGACAATTTTCTGGGATTTTAGGAACATTTTCAAAATTGCTCAAAAAATTAATATTTTTATTACTATCGTAAATAAAAAGTACACGGATACGGAGAAAAGATTGAAATTTCATCGCTGTTTTATACGTCTCTCAGTGGCGTTTTCAACGACACGATTCGCTGGGACATGAGCAACGATGGTTCCTTTTTGCGTCAATTATGGTGCAAGTCCGCAGAGTTCCTTGTGAAGAAAAATAATTCAAAATTTTCATTTTTTTTTCGTATAAAATCTTTAAAATGGATGAAAATGCAAAAAGTATGCTTGGAATATATTTGAGAGAATGCACAGAGGTATGTTAGATGCAAAAAATGTTCCTGGATGATATACAATTTTTAAGAAGCGGAAACAACTGCAAGAATCGGTGGACGAGCAAAACAATAAAATCAAAGAATATGAACAAGTAATGAAAAAGCTTGATGAAATCATCAAGAAACTTGAAATACCTGTTAACAGTCCTGTGTGCGAAGTCGCATTTTTCTGTGACGGCCGAATTAAGCATACGAATGAGGTATTCTGAAAAAAAGTTTCTGGGGGCTCAAATGTCGGAATTCAGGTTATGATTGATCTTGGGTGCGATTATTTTGCGGAATGTAGTTCATATACAGCGAAAAAGGTTATAAGACGTAGAATTTCGGGTAAGATTATTAAATTAACATAATATATGATAAAATTGATTTTAAGCATATCAAAAGAGTATCCAAGACGGCCTAGAATCGATCAAAATGATAGATGACAAATTAACATATGCGAATAGTTTATTTGACAAGGTAAAATTGAAAAAAAAAACATGTTAACACACATTCCAGAACGACAAAGAAGTGGTTGAGATCACAGAGCCATTCGATGAAGAAGCTGAAAAAGAATTCTACGAAAAGCGAAAAAATCGAAAGTCGAAGGAAAAGTCGAAACAAGAAACTGAAGACGAAGAATATGTTAAGAAATAAAAACTCTTTTTATAAATTAAAAAAAATTTAGAAAAAAGCAATGGCACGGCTGGCTGATTTAGAAGCTCAAGAAGCTGAGAATAAAGAGATTGAAGAAGAACCAAAGGAAGTCGTGAATTTGACCAAAATCGAATCTGATGCCGAATCTGACGATTATGATTATGAAAAAACGGATATAGATCGACTGCTACAGTTGCCGGGAGTGAATGAAAAGGATATGAAGCGGCTTTTGGAAGTACTGGATGCGTGCGATGTTGATTCCAGCGAAGAGGATGAAGAGTACGTCAGTCTTTGATTATTTTACAGTAGAATTGTTATTTCAGTGATGATGGAGACGACGACGATTTAGATTCCGATGACTATGACGATAAAGAAGTCGAATTGAAAATTAAAGAAGTCAAAAAAGACGAAGTTGAACATAAAGAACCACCGATGGTAGAGCCGAAGGTACTTTTATTTCGATCATGATTTTCAGTTTTAGTTTTATTTTTAGGTTCAAGAAGTACTACCTCCGGCTACGAATAAGGCAAAAACAAGTAAGCCAAAAAAAGGTGGCGTCAAATTTTCAAAAGATTTGGAAAAAGTAAAAATATTCGAAAAATCTGATACGGTATTGTTTTTGACTCTTTTTGAATCTATGAAGAATTTTAGATAAATGTGAGCGAGTCTCAAGAAAATCTATCGACTAAATCGATTTTGAAGACTAAACAGCCAACGCCTGTAGATCGGAGTCGTTTAGAACCAGGTTCGATTGATTTTCGAGTTTTTTTTTTCATGATATATATATTTAGAACAGAAAAAGGTTGTATCCATTGGCTCAAGCACTTTTCCTGGAATGGTTATTGAGAAAAATGAGACTAATTTGGAGAAAAACGAACAATCAAATGAGCCGCCGAAAGAGAAGAAGAAAGTCTCGCTGTTCAAACAATCTAAATCTAAAAAGTGATTGTTTTTTGGTAAGAAAATGGTCATTGTAAAATGCAATGAAGATACTTTATTGCAGAAAAACCGGTCGAAATTTTTGCATTGCTCAATTTGTTATTTTGTTGTTATTATCGTTGCTCCTCTTCCAATTATTATATATATATATATATATATATATATATATATATATATATATAAATGTGCCGAGACTACACGACGATTCCGAAATTTTGTTGCGACACAACCACCACCACCAACACATATCATCAATTGGTGTACGCTGACAACCACAACATTTGCTATTTTCACTCCCCGCTTCTTTCGTTTCCTGCGGACCTCCACGGTGTCACGAGCCGATTGTCGCAATTCCCGAAGACTGATTTGATGGGCTTTAATAGTTTGATCGATTGTTGCAGGCGTCGACATCGAATTGCGGATTAAACCACGAAATATCTCGACGCGAATGTTGTCGAAGAACCGGAAGTATTTATTCTCAACGAACTCAACATTACTAGACATAATTCGAATTGATAAATTGGTTAGATTTCGTGCCGGGAAAAATCACTTCTGAAAATAGTCGTCACGAGACCTAATACTTAATGGGTCTGTGATAAGAAAACATTTTCAATGTTTTAAAGAATCCATACGGTAATTTTAAATCAGTACTCATAGTGATTTTCGTCCGATTGAAAGACTGAAAAAATAATTGGACCTTCTATTTCGAAACGAATAACAAAAAACGTTCAACGGGGCTTATTTTTGATGATGTATTTTGCAGTTAGTGCAGAGAAATATTCTCTTTCTTTCCAGTAGCTGTTTTTGTTTTTTAAAAACGAATTCGACAAAAAATTGTTAGGTCATACACATTTTGTTAAATATTTTCTGAAAAAAAAAAACAAACATTGAAAACTATTTTCAAGTTTCCAAGGCGGACTAATTTAAATAATCATTTTTGGTCTCAACGCGAAATAAACATAATTGTGCATGTGTCTATCACATCGACTGTAATCTTCAATCATCTTTATATTAAATGAATCAATCACAACAATTTTCAATTATTTATTTTAAGTGTTCGAGTTCTCAAATATTTATTCTAGAAATTGAAGATACTCTTTTCCCTGATCTCCATTCAATATCCGTCAGCATCGCAATGAATTTCAACTCCGCCAGCCTCATTCGCTACCGTATACCGATTTAAGTTACCGCATTGATAGCGGTTGAATGGATTGATTGAGTGAATGTCAGAGTCGAACAACTGCCGCCTACCAGGTGCCCGGGCAGGTTTGTGGCCGCAATTTTTATGACTCGTCGTCCCCGTGCCGCCGCCGCCGCCGCCGCCGCCGCTATTGTCGTTGTCATCGTCGTCAGCTCGCCGCGTTTCCGACTCCGCCCACTCGCTAGTATTTCGGATTTCGATGCTTCCCCACCAACCTATTCGTTATTTATTTATTTACACATTGTTCGCGTATAGGTGTTCGGATCTATTCCACAATCCTAATCTGACCACCATCTACGATGATGATGATGATGATGATGATGATGATGCGCGCAGCGAATCCCTGAATAAGTCGCATATTACATAAGATGCATATCGTGCCGATTATATGCGTGTTTTGTCACACCAAAAAATTGCCATCCACGATTTTCGCACCTTTTGTTGGATTTATATTCAACCCGCCATAATTGCCCTTTTCATTTCTCTTGAACAACTTCATCTATTTTATGGTGTATTTCAATTTTTTAGCAGAAAGCTAAAAAAAAAACTAGTTTTCGCGCAAACTGCATAGGATTTTTAGAGTCAAAAATAGTTTATTTGAGTTTTTTTCTGCAAAATATTTCAATTTGAAAAGTTTCACTAGAATAATAATGCACTTTTTTTGAAACAATACATATTTTGTATGGATTTATATAAATTTCAGTGAGTTTTGTAAATTAGGCGAGAAAATTTTAAAGACAAAAGCGCATTTATTAATGTCGATAATATAATCTAAACAACTTGAGTGCCTGGGTGCCATTTTCACGTTTTTGATTCGGCAATCCAAATTTCGATTCGGGAATTCGTTCAATCGCCAGCACATCAAACTCGCAGCCATGCATAAACCGAAGATGTTTCATTTTTTCGCAATTTTAATAATTACATCAATTTTTCAATTAGCAGCAGACAGTTTTCTTCATTGCCCGCGACAAATTTTTATTTTTATTCCGAGCTCGAAAAAAAATTGTTGGGAAAGTGCACATCGCGACTCCGCCCACATTCCTACCAGTTGTCATACTGTAGACAAACAATATGACGGGTGTCAGACACAGTTGTCCGTTTAGTCGTTCGTCGCGAGGACCCGCATCATTTCGCATTGTAGATTTTGCGTGTAGATACAAGCGCTCTTCTCATCGTCTGCTGCGGTGCCGTCGCACCACACATACCGCAGAAGTCGTCGTCGTCGTCGCCGCCGTCGACGACGACGACGACGACGCTCTTATCGCGCATCTGTTGTACACGGCGCCACTCAAAACAACCAACCGCACACACACATACCGAATATCGACACTAGCCCCTCAGTCCGTTGCGATCGGTTTCGATGATTCCGCGCGTATCGCCATCCGTCGTCGGATCCCCTTCACCGCCTATTCCTTCATTTTTTTTCGCTTGTCGGGTGAAAACCTAAATATCCGATTGACCCAAAATTGCGGTCAACCGTTTTTTTGTTCTAATTTTTCATGATGGAGGGATCTGTGAAAAGTCATCAGATTCTGATCGATCTCATTTTATAAAATTGTCTGTAGTAGGAATTTTCTTTCGTTTTACAGTATATATATAAAATTAATAGATTTATTTAAAATTATTTCATGAAAGAAAAAAACATTGCTCAATACTATCATCCTATTATTTCTTTTGCTATTTAAAATCGTTCAAATTGAATTTCCAGATTGTTCGCACAACTTTCATTTTTGTTTGAAATCATGAGACCCCTTGAAGTTTGTCATGTGAGCGAGTGAAAACCCCCGATCTGAAAATAGAACATTGATGAACGAAATCCGTTCGAGACCCGATTCTTTGTTGTTGCCATTTTTTTAAACGATCAAATTTGATACGGTAATGGTGGATGGGGGGGGGCCGCCTTCTCGCCGCACTTCACACCCGCGATTTTTGAATTCGATTGCCCTTGGCCGAAATTGGCGCCAAAAAAATTGAATGCGATTCACAGACACACGCACGCACAGAAACCGGTCATGGCACATTTTCATAAACACAAGTCGACAAAACATAAGGTGTTTGAAAGATTGAAAACCGAGATAATTCGATTTTGGTGGCCGCAAAAAAATGTGTGGCGCGCGCACGCGCTTCGACCGCCAATTTCGCCGTGCTCGTCCTACAATGCCGAGTTTCACTTTCACGCGCGAGAAACGCGCTCTGCCATTCGCATTTCGGCTAGGCGAGAGTTTAGCAGTTTGGATTTTGATTGCAATGACAAATGATTCTTTCATTCAGCATAATGTCCGCAGCATATAGATTTTGGCTTCCAAAAATCGTGACTCACATAATTGGCAAATTGATAATCTGGGATAGTTAATCTTGCCCCTTCGGAGGATCGTTGGGTCTGCAGCGAAGGAGTCCGAAATTCCCCAAAACTCGCTGAGCAACAAATAAGCAATATGACATTATACGATATTATTTTGTTACATAATTGATAAGCATTTTGTTTTTTGAAACTCCCAGCTTTTCAGTCCTTTGCTAGACTTTAAATATTAAACACTGTGCGACATGAAACTGTCGAAATGTCTATCAGACATGAAAGTCGTTTCCAGCATTTCATCATAAATTAGTTCTCTATTTTTCAATTTTTTAAAATTTACTTTTATTATATAAAAATCTCCAATTTTTCGACTTTTTTTGCTTGATAGTCAGGCTTTTTGCGAAGATTAATCACACAGAACACTTCGTTTACAGAATTGTTATAAAAGGAAATTAAATTTTGAAAAGTCTGAAATTTTATTTTTATCGGTTTTACATTTGCTATTCGCTTAAGCCTCGAATTTAGCGAATCCATTCAAGAACAATTTAAAGGTGAATTGCCGAAAAGTTTTTTGAGCTTATGTTTGATTTGAAAAAAAAATCTGCGGACAAATTTGCAATTTTTGGCACACGTTTCCAGTCAAAATTTCAGTTTTTTTTTAATTTGTTATTCTCAGAAAAATTACCAAAGAGTTTTATGTAGTATATTCAAACATCCACGCGCCGTTACCGTATCTTCGCAAAAAATTTTTTTTTGATAAGTGTTCTGAAATCGGATCTTTTTATCAGACGCACCTCATTTCTACTTCCTCTCTTATCTGCGGTTTGCCACAAATAACCCCGAAACTCGGCGATGATTATGAAACCGCGGCACATGATTTCAATATATTGCATATTGTTTGCAGTCGAGCCCCGTCGACGCAGATGAGCGGCGTGCTCAATCACGTTCGCGCATTCCTCGACCAGCAGCCGGTGATCGCCGGCAAACTCGAGAAGTCGAGCAGTCCCAACATCCTCTACTCGCAATTGCCCAAACATTGGAGATCGAACAAATCGTTTCCCGATCAGTTCGTCGTGCTCATTCTGACACCCGTACCCGACAACACAGAAGGTAGGAGTTATGCGAGAGCGTCGCGAATGAAACGCGTACGGTAATTACAGTAACGATATGGGCGGGCAACGATGAGGCGCCATGTGGCGAGATTCGCAACGAGAAGGCGCGCGTTCATCGCCAGGTGGCCAAATTCAACGACTTGAGGTTCGTCGGCAGATCGGGTCGAGGTAAGGAGCTCAACTGGCCATTTCATTTCGTCGCCGCCGGTGCTGCTTCTCTTCAATTGATCATCAAAAACGCATAAAACAAAACGTCGAAAACACCTGTCGACATGGCGGAGCCGAATGTTTATGAGGCGCCGACGTCGCATTAAATGAATGCATATCCCGCCATGCTGTTGTTTTTTTTTTCTTGCAGGCCGCAAGTTTCACATCACGATCGTTGTACACTCGACGCCGATGATGGTGGCGACGGTGAAGAACGTCATTAAAGTAAGTTGTGGGTCAATGTCTTTACTACAGTAACCAATGAGTTGGTGGCGGATTCCGTCTACCGTTTCAACGATAAAATGATTTTCAGGTTACAGTCGATGGTCCAAGAGAAGCTCGACAACCGAAACCAGCAACCAGCGGATCTCGAAGATCGGCTGACAACTCGTATAGTCTTGATATCACTCCACCTACGGTAAGCGATTAAAATGACTTCTCGAAATTCAATAATCTTGCAGATAATCCCTCCGATCATCACTCCACCCCATATGTGGTGGGCGGCATTTGGTGCACCACAAGTGTTGCCACCCATCTTCCATCCGCCTGTCTCCACCATATTTCCCACCATTCCGCCAATGATGAGCAATCCGCTGAAGCGACACGCCACCACTCCGCTCAAATCGGAATCTTCCGAGAACTCGAGTTTGAATGATTCGGAATCGCTCAACGTCTCCGCCTCGCCGCAAACATCGTTCATCGTTCTGAAAAAAGATGATGATGATGAGGAGGAGGATCGCGCGGAAGATGATGAAGACAAGAAGAAAGACGAACCTAAAAGTCAGATCGTCTCACCATCAGGACCAATATCGTTGGTCCAGTCGACTCCAGATTCGTTGCAAGCAAAACGACGACGTCGACAATCAGCGACATCCTCAAACGGCTCCTCACCAACCATTTGGCGTCCATTTTGACCAAATTCTAATCAATCCTATGCCTTTCCAACATTAGTCACTCATTCCTAGAGAATTGTCGGGTCAATTTCATACGTGTCCATCCTAAACAATTTATCCAATAAACGATATTAACGGAAGAAAACACACACACAGGGGGCAGAACACGAGAATGTACAGCAAAACGATTATTAAGAGAGAAAGAGAGACAGAAAAAAAACAGAGGACGAAGCAAAATGGTGGAAACAAAACAAGACAACACAAATACAACTAAATCGTTCTGGACGGGAAGGAAGTGCAGGGAAGGGAACTCAAGAGGCGGATTTTGAACTATATAAAAAATCACCAAAATGATAATATTAAAAAAAAAGAGGAATAGAGATACGGGGAAGGACCGGGATGATAAAACGTTACCTATGAATACATATACGACGATAAAACGTGCTGGATTGAATGTATATGAGGAGCCGGCTTAAATATCGCTAAACCCCCTAACAAAAAACACACACATCGGGATTGATAAGTAAAACAAAAACTGGGTGGGAGGGGGAAGGATGTGACCATAATACGTAAAACTTCCGATATATATATATAAATGATTAAAAACAAGATTTACAATATTACAGAATACATATTATTTTCATACAGCGTCCGCGTTTAGATGAAGTTTTGCGAATTTGTTGGGCACACGTACGCGGGAGCCGGCACACCAGCGGCCGCTCCCATTTCGTATAATAGTGGTGTTGTGTTTTGCTGCGAGAAATACCCATAGCAAAGACTTCCGCCTAAAATAAATAATCAGGAATACAAATTTTCGATAGAACTACCATAAACCGTCGAAGGGCTTGTTGGTTGAGCGCTGCCCGGGGGTGTGAAAAATGTTGGGCTCATAAAAGGAGCAGAAGCTGCAAGATTGGAGCTATAGTAGCCGGTTGGAGAAGCAATCATATGATCCATCGAAGTGTTCATCATGCCTACAGAATAATTTTTCTGGTGAAATTTCATGTGCAGAAAACCCACTTTTCGCTGGACTCATCATCGTATTCATATACATTGGCGAATAATCGAATGTACTCTTTGCTCCATTATACTGAACATTTAAAGTTTCGATAAATTTGGACCACTACCAACCAAATAATTTCTATTCGCTCTCATTGTCGCCTCATATCCCGTTTCACTCTGCGATCCAACAGCATTTCTTTGATAATAGCCGTAAACATTCGAGAGAGTTTGCTGCGGACTCAATGAGTTCGGAATTAGAACCGGAATATGCGGCGGATTATGACATTGAAAGTGAGATGGAGCAGAAATTGAAGCTGTCGCCGTAGACAAGTGCTTCATAGGCGAGTTTTGAAGAGAAACACGTTTGTGGGCATCTATAAGTTTTTTTTCATCAATTTCTTACATGAATTAATAAATTTTGCCCTCACTAGACTTCACTTACTTGGATTGACTGCCTTAACCGCTGATGACGGCACGATAACAGGAATATGTAAATGAGCATCAGTACCTTCTCCATGATCTTCCTAAAACGTGCAATTGGCTTTTCTATACCTTCCAACGATACCGTATAGCATGAATTACAATAGTACTTGAAACAATTCCTATTTCGACAGAAACAATGTGCCGGATTCACATCACAGGCCATACAATTGGTCGACTCCAAAAATGGATCAATTTGAACACGCTTCTCTGAAAATTAATCAAATACAGCGAACACGAAGCGAATCATACTGAATTTGCTGGTATGAACAACTAAATATCCAGTCTCAATGGCTTTAAAGTATGCGCCATGTTCACGGAATGTAACTCGACCACTTCCTAAAAAACATATTGAGAATGGTTCGCTTATCCTAATACCGAATACCTATAGGATATTTGAACTTGTCGGTATCCAATTGAACACATTCGACTTCCCCAAAACAATCTTCCATAATCGAATGCAATACTTGTGCGGTCATCATTCCATGAAGTGCACCAACGAATACTGTTCTCTTTGGCTCAACTCCAGTCTCCAGAAGTAGCTCATTTTTGCAGTAAAGAGAATCCGATGTAACCCATGGAATTATTTGAACCTGAATTTTAATCTTGAAATCCTGCTTATCTTTTTTAGCTACTTGTCGTATTTCAGTTGACTTGGTGCGCTGTGCGCGTATTTTAAAGTACCACTCGCCAGCACCGCCAATTTCTTGCGAGCAATCCAACAGCAACGAAGCAACTGCGCTTTCATCTTCAAAAATCATGTAAACGTAACCGTTGGCAGATTGGCTGTTATTCATCTAAAACCCGTTTCATCTGTTTAAAGGAATACAGAGCAACCTTCGACATTGCTCTTGAAACACCATGCGGCACGCCACCATTATTGCGATATCTTGGCTCTTGACCTGGCCATTCGACAACACAATTTCCGAATTCTCCAAATGATTCCTTCAATGCGCCTTCAGTTATATCCCAAGGAACTGAAATTAAACATTAATATCAACTATGCGTAGTATTGTGAACCTCCTCCAACAAAAATCTTTCTTGAGAATACTGGACTGGTATAGTCGCGCGGCGGTAGCTCGCCATTCCATGATGCACTATTGTCATATCCATGATGCATGAAATTGCGCTTGTGGTGTCCTCCACGGCTTTTCGGAATCACCACGTCCTCATCACTAGATATTTGACGGTTTCGTGAAGGAGTTCTACTATTTGACGACGAAAATATAGATTTTGATGGAGAAGACATATCGGAGTCTGGCGAAACAAAAATAGAACAAAAAAATTCTAAAAGAATTAGTCGATACTCTTTGATGGGGTATCCAATGGAGTTTCAAGAGATCCTCTCGGCATTTGTCTGAATGGTTTGTTGCTTGAACTCGACGACGAATCTCCGCCTTTTTTGCCTGATAATATCTTTTCGTATTCTTTTGTCATTTCCTCCACAATTTTTGCCTTATCGCCACGCTCTAAAAATAAACTCTCGGTGTGCTTTAAATCAATTTTAAACTTGCCGCTGAAATGCAATTTTCTTGCTGCGTTTGAACGTTTTGGACCTTTCCCGAACAAATCGAATTGACGATTGTTGTTGTTTTCGTCTTCAAAAGGAGTTCGATTTAATGATCGAGATGGAGCAATTCGTTTGAATAAACGATTTCGCTTCTCTGTATTCTCCTCAGATTCTCTTCGTTTTGAGCCGCCTTTGTCCGAGATTGACAGCATCTGAAATACATACTACTTAAATTTGCACCTTGCAACACAATACTTTTAATTTTTTGAGGAACCCATTTTTTTCAACCGAAGACATTTTATCAAACTCAACGTTAACTTCCTTATTTGCGTCAGCGTGTTCTCGTTCAGTAAGCTCATGTTCTTTTTTCCGTTTCTCCTCGACAGACTTTTTTCGGTTGTAACGTTTAAACAGCTCAAGAACGCTTCGTGGCTTTGGAGACTTCTGAAATTGTCTTCCATTTAAAATAGCGGTTTTGACAGAAACAACTTCGCCATGATCGTCAGTGGGAACAATTGTTATGTTCTCCGGCACTTTTTTCCGCGGCTTCTCCTCAACATCCTGCTTTGGGCTTTCGTCCACTATAGCATTGGTTTTTTCGCCCGGAGAGGACATTTTCGTGAGTTTTAATACTATATATATTTATGCACAAATCTGGAAAAGATCATAACCGACTCAATTCAAAACAAACTTCGTGATTTAAGTATACAATTACACATTTGATCTCTATTCTTCAAAATTGCTTAAGATTTTCGATCTTCAAATATTTTTTTCTCAAAAATTGAAAATTTCTCAGTTTTAAATAACGTTTTGAAAATAGGAAAACACAAACGCCACGAAACTGCGAATACAACTTTCAAATCCCAATTTCCCAATCTGAACACTTGACGCAATTTTGCACATATTCCACTCTACCGTACTACCATCTGAAAATAAACAAATCCAACATTTCGATTTAAAACAAAAACAAGGAAAGCAGTTCATTAATTAATAGTTAATTAGTAAATCATGTCAAGAAAAAGCCCGAATTAACAAAATGCACTAGAAAAGAAGGAAATGATACAAATAATGAGGAAATCGGTAATATGAATTTGAAAAAGGCAAATAAAAAAACAGCTAAGATTTATGAGAACCCTTGAGCCATTGAAGAACCGGAATCGCCATTCGTTCCGATTCGTTGATTGATTTGAATAAGATCTTTCCTCGGGCTGCGCAAAACATCATAAGACAGTCCATGTTTAGAAATACTTTCAATCAACACTTCTTCACGGCTCAATCCATTCGTAGTTCGTTTGAAACCTTGAATGGCCACCTGAAAATCATTAAATTTAGCAGTTTTTTCTTCCTTCACACTAATTAAAATTGTATATTACAATCTCAAAAACGAGCACCCTGCGTCGATTTACGGCGATTTAGCTTTGCAGGTTATCCGTAATACGACACCCAAATTCCCACTATTTAAATTCAAATTTTAATTGCGGCCGCGAACAAACGCGATGGTTCAAAATAATGCAGGACGCTCGTTTTTTTGCGATGGTAATACAAATATAATCATCAGAATAGAAAATTACCTTATCCGCAATAAAAACTCTAACTGGGGCCAGCCCGTAACATGAAGGTGTCGGCATCTCGGTGAGTTCGGCATTACTAGCTTGTTCAATATCATGAATGACAACTTTAACTCTGAAAACATGAAACTTTTACTAAATTTTGTCAATACTATCAAATTTTGGGGACATTTAAAACAATTTGCCTTTTACATAAAAAAAACCAAAAGATTAATTAAGGTCGCATATTTGTAAATCCTCCAAGTCGAAAAAAAAAATAATTTTTGAAATAACTTACTTGTCTCGGAAAACTAAATTATAATATTTGATAATATCTACTTTTTTCATTTCTAGACCATCGCTTTTATCGTCAGTCTCATCTTTCGGCACCAAAACCTAAAAACAAGATATTTAAAGATTTAAAGAATTGTTTTAAATGCAAACCTCTCTGTATACTCGGCTCTGCGCCTGCGGTTGTCGTTTATAATAGCTCATTATTTCCATAAAAGTGGTTCCAGTTTGGTTAATTTTAGCTACAACATATCTGAAATGAATTTCAAATAAAACAAACAATTAGATGCAATGAATATCATACATGCAACACATAATAATCTGATCCAAATGGCGATCGCGAAATTGCGAAGTTTCTCTTCGAAGCACATAATCGAATAATGTCCAAATTTGAGCTTTTGGCCGATCCTCAAGCCTCAAACGATCAGAGAGTTCCTGGAATCGAAGAGCAGCAGTGAAGTACACCTGAAATTGCGAATATCGAAATAAATGTCTGACGAGGTGATACTAAGTGATTGAATTCGCCGATAGGTCTCGAATGGAAAACCGCATAAGAAGTGTAATTATAGAACATACCCTTTTAAGGAACAATGACAAAGATTTGGATCTTGGATGAATTGTATTCCCAAGCTCATCTGAAAATAAGACCATAATTCAAAATTCCATTTTTTTTCGAAATAAATACCTCTTTTCTTAACCGGCGTGAACTTCATCGGCGATTGTCCTTTATCAAACCAATCCTCTCCAAAATCGGCCAACGAACCTAACGGAGTTCTCGTGATCAAATTCCAGAACGGACTCTTACTATTGAATCCATATTCTTCGATTATTCGCTCCTCAATCTAAAACTTATTAACGTTTGATATTCTCACACGAGCCATTAATGCAATTTACTTTATTAAAGTGTTGAACCATCGCCCGACTGAGGCTCTTCTCGTGGTTTATCATCAAATCAATAATTTTGTGGAACAAAAACGGATGAATCTCGATGACTTCAACACTCCATGGGAATTTTCGCCCACTGGTATAGCAATAAACGAGAAGTTCGAGGCAGAAGCCGAAAGTCGCATCAAGAAATTCCTCGCGACGAAGTACATTCTAGAAAAAAAAACTGAATATGATTGAAAACGAAATGCTGATGACATTTACCAATAAATCCTCTTCGCGGCACTTTTTGTTCTCAAATTCAGCTTTGACAATTTTCTCAATGAATATCTAAAATAAAGTGAAAATGAAAACTCTGGAAAAAAATTGAATTCAAACCAAAAAAAGCTTTTCCAAAATCTCTTTGTTGTCATCTTTGGCCTTCGAAAAAGTTTCATCAAAATCAGGATTGTTTTCGACTTCTTCGCTCATTTTTTCAGCAAATTTTTGCGAAAGAACATCTCGCTTCAACAAAATTGTAACAATCGGATTATCGGACATCGAATCAAAGAATCTAAATCATGTCTATAGGATTGAAGATAGCAATTTCTACCGACTTTTTGAGATCAGACGATTCAAAGTTCCACCCGTTCACCATTTCCTTGAGACGAGGAACCAAATCTTTAACGTCATCTTCCGTCATTGGATCCAAGGGATTATCAACAGTTGGATGTCTACAAACAGAAAATAAAACAATTTGAAAATCTTCGTCTTTTCCTTACAAGGCTCTCTTCATTGTCGCAACATTGTGAAGCTGTTTAACGGCGCGCTCGGTGCCAACAATCGCATTTTCGATCGCCTTGCTCGTCGCTATTTTATACAGAAGATTTGCGTCGACGAACAGCTCATGTTTGCTATTTCGCTTCAAAACCTCGGTCGCCTCTTCCATATCAAACGTTTTATTAAATATCTTGACAAGCCCTTCTTCCGATGGAACCAGCATTCTCTCGTCAACTTGTCCATGCTTTAAAAGCCATCTTTCATATTCTTCGTTTAATCTGAAGAAAACAACTAATTTGAAAAATCCAAAATTTAAAAATGAATGCTAACATTTCTGATGATTTTGGATCACAAATATGCCCAATTTTAGGCATTTCTTGATCAATTTTCTGGTAAATGTGCTCTCTGAAGTGGGTTACATCGACTACGATACCATTGAACGCTGAGCAAAGTGAGCGTATTATAGTTGCGTCGTGTTGAAGAAGACTATTCACTAAAAATCCACATATTTGAGATAAAACTAAAGATTATATTATACCAAAAGAAGTATTCAGGTGCAATTCCAAACCATCAGCTTCATTGATCGCTTCTGTGAATGCCTTCTCAATAACGCAGAAAAGAAGATGATAGCAATTTACAAGATCCTCGGGAACGAGCTTATCTGAAATTAATCATTTGATTTTTGTTGCTGACAAAAAAAGACTTACGTTTGAGGAGTAGAAATGTAACCCAAACGTGGGAGAACAAATATTGAGAAGACGGAATATTCTCAACACTCTCCTGATGCTTCGGCGGTGACGTGAACACCAACGCGTACATTTGAATGAACTTCTTGAAGCAGACGGCTGAGAGGGCAAGGGTTTCCCGCAGCTTCTTCACATAATCAATGAATTTTTTGCGGCGTCTCGAGTTCATCGTCTCAATAATTCGCTCGATTTTGTCGAAGAATTCGATTGCACTAAAAATTTTCAAGTGTTCAGCACCATTTCCCAATTCGAGCGTAATTACCTGACAGAAAACGCATCCAAAAGAATATTCAGACGAATCGGCACAACATTTTGAATCTCGATTTCATTTCGATATCGTCGCTTAATCGATTTCAACAAAAAATGGTAATAAATCGAAACAAGTTGCCAAGAGTTCTGGTCGCCCTAAAATGAAAACGAAATGTGAGTTTTGCAGAAATTTATGAGACCAACCTCTAAAACAACTCTTTGTTTAGCATGCGAATAAATTTCCCACGCGGCTTCGATAACTTCTGGAGATAAATTCGATGTTTCGCATTTTGTCTTAAAATCCTCATCGATTGGTTCCAACTAAAATTCCAGAATTTTCTTAGTTTTTTTTTTAATTCTATGAAATTTTACATCAATTTTGTCAAGCACACTCTCGACATCATCAAATTCATCTTCTTCGTCAATTTGCGGAATCGACGATCTCGAAGCTTCTTCAAAATCCTCGATTCGTTGACTATGCATGTTCGAGTTTGAATTGCTTGAACTACGCAATGTGTCCTGCAAAATTATTTTCGGTTTATACGAGAAAATAAATTATAGGGTACGACGCGAACCTCTTCTAAAATATCGTCCATTTCGCCAAAATTCTCGCCTGGCGGCGTCGTCTCTTCACTCTGCTCACCCTCGATCGTCTCTTCTGAAAATCGAAAAGTTATTATCATTTCGTGCACTTTTGTAGATCAACTGTGAAGAATAGAGTTCAAAATCAATGATAAAAGTATAAACACATAAAACTTGAGTTTCTATCACGCGTAGAAAAGACTAACAGATTAAGAATTGAGTTCAAATTTTCACCGTGCAATGTCCGACCATCTAGTCACGTTCAATAAATTTTGAACAGAAAAAAGTTTACCATCAAAAGTAAATTCGAAATTTAAAAATTCATAGAGCTTAAAATATATGGGTTACTGTAGAGCAGCACATCTTGCTAAAAAAAAATATTCCTGCATTTTTGAAAACTTCCGAAGAACCTTTTTTTCCAGAAAACGTTCGTTTTCAGATTACGCTATCAATGCGACACCTCGTCACAACTTCCAAAAAGAGACCATTGAATCGTAGATTATTTTACCCATAAAAAACCCCTTTTTTCTCGCTAGCCCATTATCACAAATAGAATGTGTCTTCCAATCAATCACCCGGCGGGTTCAATCATCGAATACTTATCGTGAAACCATTTTTTTCTGCTGTCGTTGCTGCTACTTCTCTATTTTGCCCAAAAATTTTGTATAGTCGGACAAATAGCCGGAGCACAAAATATTTCGTCGACATGCATATCGCATTTCATGCACAGAGAGGCTCGAGTCGACCGAAAAAAAAAAAACAGCGCCGCCCTCTCCAGCATATTACACGATGATTAACGCCATATATGATGAATACATAGAGTTTCATCAATATTTGCTGCTGCCGCCTCTCCCGCCGCCATCCGATTCCCCGCCGCCGCTTTCAACTACTAGTTAGGCCGTCCGTGCGTGTGCGCACGCGCAAGCACAGGCGCGTCCCAAATTTTCCAAAATTGTTATATTTGCTCAATCAAACATGTGTCGCGTATTATCAGTGAATATTCCTTATAGGGCCCGCGTCGGCCGAAACCAGCCGTTATCGATCAAATTCGCCTTCTCTCATTCTCTTCCTCAGCTGCACCAACAGCCAACGCCATATCGGTTTTCAACTACTATTTTTCTTCTGCTACTTCTAGCCGTTCCTTGACTATGTTCTTCTAAGTGCGGGTCCGTTCGAATGGAACAGCCAAATCCGACGATGACGAATCAACCGAATCGCACAATGCCGCAGCAGGGAACCGAACCAGAGCCAAGAGTAGTTTGCGGTCTCCCAGTTGGGGTAAGTCATTCAAAATCGCATGAAATAATCAAAGGAAAAAAAAATGCAACATAAATGCTAGTTTGAAATAAATTAAATTCCACAAAATTCTTAGCAATCGAATTGTTATGCACATTCTCTTATCAATTTTCACACAAAATGTATTTGCTTGAAATCGTGACTTACGAAATCTAATGAATGAGAAAAAAACTGCGAAAAGCTAACAGAAAAATCATCAGAATAGAATGTCTTAATTGCAAAAATCTCAAATTTCAGGGCGCTGTTGGGATTCTCGGCTCAGTTCTAATGATCTGCCAGATCTTCGGCCTATTCTACCTATCTCCATTCATGCTTTATTTTTTCGAAATCGCCATCGGATTCGCAATGATGTTCATTCTCTCAGCAGGCGCAAAACGCCGAAAAATCGCCTACATCACTGCTTATATGTTGTATATTGTAAGGAAAAATAAAGAAAAAAATAGAGATATGTTATAATTGTTAATTGCAGTCAATGTACACCTTCTGGGTATTTTTCCTAATCCTTGGAGCCGTGATGGCAACCGTATGGTTCGTGGATAACAACGGTAATCAGTGCAAAAGTATGGCAATTAACATATTTCAATAATTCTCAAACATTACTTCTCTCAGATGTGACAGACCCGGATACGTGTCACGAAAAGAAACTAACAACAGGAGGTTATATTTCGCATTTCGAATTGTTCAAAAATGTTCTAATACAATTCAATTTTTCAGCCATCGAAATGATCGTCATCTCTTGTTTTTTCCTATCGATTAGCATTCTCGTTGCTCTCGTCCAAATGCGATATCTCGTTATTCTTTACAATTTCCTTCGAAGGAATACTTATAGAAAGTTAGTTTAACAACAATTAATTGATACAAAAAATATATACATATGAGAAATCTAGTGCTCGTGCTCATCACGGAAGCTTCAATGTGCAATATATAGTCCCTACACCAATCAGTCCAAATGGAATGCCACCACCACCAAGATATTCGTCAAGAAATCCTTCGATGGTGGATCCGACGCCTTCTCCGATTATTAAAACCCCTATAGATGTTGAGCAAGGGTCTTCGAATAGAAATAACACTACAATTCCAGCAGTTACCGTAACAGACATAGTAAGACTATTTTATATGATATCACTTAATTATTCGCAAATTTTCAGTCTACTCCCCCTTATAGTGTCGAAAACGAAGCATTCAATTTGGAGGACGAGCGTTCTCGAGCTCCATCTCGACCTCCGGCCTACAGCGAAATCGTCGAGAATTCGACCAACCCTCAAACACCGTCAAACTAGGCAAATATTGCGCTAGGAACCACAAATAAGTTCAACAATGTATAATATTATGTGTCAACTCTCTTGCCAAAGAAGAAAAATCGAATCAAATAAACGTTTCGATTGAAATCGTTACTCACCCGGATCGATTGCCTGTCGTTTAGCTGCATTTTCTGTGAAACAACCTGCATCATCAGCAACTGAAAGAAATCAATTTTTACTGAAACTTTCTTCAAAAGACTAACCTTCTTGACCATCCGATGTACTAGATTGGGCTCGTTTGGGCATTCTCCTTAAAATAAAAAAAATTGATTGGGGAATGAAATACCTAAACGATATGTGCGAGAAAACAATTAATGAATGAACGAATGAATGACGGCATTTCGCACTCCCGCCGAAATATGGCTTGCGGAAATTGAAAAGGGCGCGAATGTCGGTGGAGCACGCTTGCGCGACAAGGAGGTGAACCGGTAATACAACACGATCGAGTGAGTGACCAAATCAGTATATTGAATATATCTGACACAAAATAAAAAACATAATGTTATTTTTTCCGTTAAAATATAAGGAGAATAAGGTTGGTTTCAACAAATAATTTAATATGAAATTCCGCCGAATTGTTTCGATTTCTGTTGAAAATTTGAACTAAACTCATTTTCAAATCGATCTGCCGTGTTCCAATTCCCATTTAAATAATATGAAGAAGTTTGCATTAAATCAATCATTTCTGCTAATTATTCGCTAATCGTTTTCATGAAGAAAATGGAATCAAGAGGATTGTGTAAAACGCTTATCATTATTATTATTGTGTTTATTACTGGAGCTGGTGGATTGCATAGTAATGAATTTCTTCTGGGTTTTTTGAGGTGAAAATTAATTAAATTTTAGCTGATTGCATTGGTGAGGATGTGAGATCACTGGCTAAGAAATGCACTCGGATTATGGACCAACCTTTGATATTCACGAATTTGGATCAAACAGGTCTTGATTTTTTTTAACATAATTTTATAATTTTCTTTCAAATTTAGCGTTAAATGATTTGAATGCGAAACTCCGCTCTATACTTGAAATTAATAGTGGTATTCGTGTTATCAATAACACCTTCGAGAAATTTAAAACTTTGGAAAATGTAGAAATCATTTCTGGCAAAGATGGTTGTTTTAAAACATTTTGAATATATTTTAAAATGAATTTAGAACCTGTCATTTATTTTGAGAGGAATTTAAAACTTCAAAGAATTAAATTTCCTCGACTTAAGGAACTGAGGTCAATAACCGATGTTTGATAATAGCTGCATTCCTGAAAATTTTGCCTTTTGTTTAGGCTTATCTTATATCATTTGTAGACGACGGATTTCCTATGCATATGCACAAAACATCTGATGCGTAGGAAATTTGAGAATTAATTTTTTAAATCGCTAATTTCAGTTTTCGAGACATGTTGAATTTGTTAGATACAACAAGCAGGGATAGAAAAGGTTGTAATGAAAAACTTTTTTCTGTTTTCCGAAATTCTATAATCCGTAAGAATCTTTTTTTTTTTTGAAAAATGCAAATAATTGAATCAATTTTTGAGTTGATAATTCATCTCAATCTTCGGCGATTTTCTACATGCTTCTTGCACTTTTGGCACTTTTCATTGGAGTTGACTTGGTTTTAGGACTCAATATTCTAATTACTTACCTAAAACGAAAACGAAAAATGGCAGGTTGGATTTATATGGAACATGAAATAAAAAATCAATTAATACAGTGATGAACAAGAAACTTGGGAAACGTGATGCTGAATTTAGTTCTACAACAGGCACAACAACACCATCTTCAGATGAAAAAATTAAAAAAATTAAGAAAACGCTAGGAAAAACTTGAATAAACCTCGAAAATAATAAATATTTGAAAAAATGAAATTTGTGCGTTAGTACACCGACGTGTTTGCAGAAACGGTGTTTGCAGACCTCGAGGAAAATTCTCACAAATCGTGTGCTATTTTCGGTTTCGGAAAATGATTTTTCTGGCAAATAGTGATAAAATTTGGAAAAGCTAAAACTTTTGAACATTTTCGGTTCGAAATTTTTATTTAAATGTCTAAAAACACGTTAATATAATTTATATTGACACTTTTATCGGAAAAGTTGAAACTTTTTAAGAAAACGTTTATTTTCTTTTTTAATCCATAAATTAATTATTTTATATTCTTCAGATGTCTGGGAATAAACCAAATGGATTCGATTTAACGAAACCGGATTTCGACGTGAATGCCTATGTTTCTAGGTTTTATACCACTTTTGATGTTAATTTTATATGTGTTTTTTTAGTTTATTAAAAGTTAAAAAGCTCGATGAGCTTGTCAAAGAAGAAGAAGAAATGGTCTCGTCTGTTCGACGATTGGATTCGGATGTTCATCAAATCGTTTATGAAAACTATAACAAGTTTTTAACGGCGACGAGCACTGTTCGGAAGATTCAAGACGAGTTCAATCAATTGGACACTGTAATCGAACTCAGTTTATATTCGAATTTAATATAATTTTGAAGGAAATGAAATCTCTTAGTGCGAATATGAAAACAATTTCGAGTCTAATAGGAGATCTCGATGGTGTTCTCGGCGAAAAACGGGATGATATTCTTCAACTGGGAAGCTCGTACAAAGTCGTCAACAGTTTGAAGCACATTTTCGATCTTCCGCACGTTTTACAGGTAGTTTGTGACTCGTTTATTTTTGTAAACTTTTTTATGCAGAATAAATTTGACGATCGCGATTTCGGTGAAGTTATTCGACTATATAAGCTAGCTGACGAGTCGCTTCGCCGTTATTCCGATATCCCAACTGTCGAAAGAGTAATTCAAAAAAGCGAAAGAATCTTCAAATATACTGAAGATCAATTAATGCGTCAATTGCGGAATCCCGCTTCTGGCGCTGATGTCGTAGCTCAGGCAGTTGGTCTTTTGTTGCAAATCGGGCGAGATCGCGATGAAGTTCAAAAGGTGCTCTTGAATTGCTCTGAGCAGTCGCTGAGATGTGATCGGAAAGAGTTGGAATCGAATCATTCGGATGTTCTCGATCTAGTTGATAAGTAATTAGAAATCTGTAATGCTTTATCGCAATTATTATTATTTTAGGGCTTCAGAAACATTTATTCCAAATCTTACCCTAATTGCAACTACGCATGACAAGTTGTTTGAAGACAAGAGAGAAGAGCTTCTGCAAATTCTGAAGGTAATTTTATGTTATCTGAAATTATTCGAACATTAGTTTAGAATGAAATGAATTTGCTTCACGAACTGGTTACTAAAGTATTCCTTTCGTCAAATGATGCTAAAGATTGCTCAATTGTTGTTCGAGCTCTTGACCGCTATTTCCGAAAGATTTCCACTTGTCGAAATGTTATTCCAGGTTTCTCATTATCAATTTTGGCTATGTTTACGATTCTCGATTTTTAGGTCTTGACTTCTTACCATCTACAATTGAATTGATTAACCATGTGTCCAAGCATGAAATGGAGCTATCACTTATTAGAATAAGGGAGGAACTTCGAATGACACTCAGCGATGTACGGAAGGCACTTTTAAACGAATCTCGCGACCTTGGAGAACTTGCTGCAAAAATCGAGCAGACGTTTGTGCATCAAGTGAAGACGGCGCTAGCCAATCTCCTTTTATTCACCGCTAGTGATGTCACGTTCGCAAGTTTGTCAGCCGATGAGTTCCGCAACGAATTTGCAAGAAACGCGCATGAATTCTTACTAGTCCAGGCTTTTGAGCGGCTTTTGAATCTTGCCGACGAATATGGTAATTCATTAATCGTGAGCAAAAGAAACAATTATGATTATTTTCAGAAGCTGGCATAGGCGATGTTCGATTCGTTGATGCGCGAGTTTTACTAGTTTTCGCTGTTTCGCTCCAACATCTTTCGAATAAATCGGCCGTTTATCTGCTGAATCTCTGTCGGGAGCAATTTTCGCTTTCTTCGAAATCTGAAGATCTAACAAGTAGATTTTTTTGTTTGCTGATCGAGATTAACATTCGATTTCTCTTCAGGTTCGACTGATGTAACTGCCAATGTCAAATCCCGAGCTCAAAAGCTTGTTCGATGCTACGCCGAAAGAACGGCGCTAGAATTGGGAGAGAATCTGGCGAAAGGCTGTGCAATTCTTGCTCAACCTTCGGCTACACCGAATTCAGTGAGAGCAGCTGTTCGTCGATTAGTAGAAGAAGCCAATTTATGCGAGAATGAGCTTACTGTTCTACTTGGCGGTGAAACGAAACAGAAAGAATCAAGACCTAGGTTCATTGATTTAAAAACCAAGGCGTTTTAATTCATTTCTTTTGCAGTCGTAGACCGTTTGCGACTGCTTTGGATGCCGCGAGAGATTCTTTGTGGTGTGAAAGAATTGATTTTCATTCGCAGATTCATGTAAGATTCATCGAAATTTCATTGATGTTAAATTTTTGTAGTTCAATCGTGCTTCTATTATGACTGCCATAATCAAAACGGTGCTCAAGATATTCATTGAAACAATTCGAGTCCAAACATATAGTAAATACGGAGTTGAGCAAGTTCAGGTATATAGTAAAAATCATTGACATGCTTTACATAATACGTTGTTATGGTCGACGTTGCGCGACGAGACCTCTTCTTAAAATTTTTGGCATTTAAAGAATTTTCCGTCGGAACTACCTGTTTTCGCAATTTTATTTTCAATTTCAGGTTGACTGCTATTACCTCCAACGCGGACTTGCTTCCATGGTTCTTGATGAGGTAATCCAACCTCGAATCCCAATCAGATTGATTTCTTTTTTTCGACAGGTCGTCGTAAACTCGATGGTAGATCAAGCCTTGTCCTCTGCTCTCAAACGCTGTTATGATCCAGTCCTTGTGCATCCGTCAAAACTCGCCCAGCTATGCGAGCAGCCGCATAGGGCCGGATCACACTCATCCAGTCAAGGCTACTAATTAATTTTAATTAATTTATTATATGTAAATATATATATATATACGGGTATGCATGCGAATCAATGAATTTCAAATGTGGTCGTGTTGTCCTGTGGTGTCGAAGGGTTGCATTACCCATAATACTTGCTTTTTGTGTTTTTTGGTCTTTTGGGGTTCTCGTTCTGATTAACACTTTTATTATTATTTATAATTATCATAATAAATGGGAGGATTAGTTTTCCAACGGTTGAGTTCGAATGGGTTCATCAGTATTACATGTATAGACAATATTCCGTTTAATGTACGATAAGAACCCTCGTCGATGTGACAGAATGTAGGAGAGTTGTATGACAAACGGCATTGAAAATGTATCAGCAATCAGCGCACCGTAGTATAGCTGAATATTATTTGAGATTAGTTTGAACAGAATTAGCTGATTACCAATATTTTCTTGATCCCGAAGGTGTACCAAAAAACAATGCCGATCGGTAGAAATAACTTCAAATTTTCAATAATTACATTTTTTTTTTTAGAATTCTCTTATATACCAATCTTGTGAATAACATGAGAAGTGTATGTAAGAATAAACATTTTTCTGAGTTATCCCATTGACTATTATTAATCCACTTGACAACTAGGAATAATTGAAGCGACAGAAAGGGTAGCACAGTGTATGGGATGTAGAGGCTCTAAATGTTTTCTATATATTAAGAAAGTTTTACTACACATATTAACCGCGGAAAAAGAATCAGACGTTGATTCGCAATCATTCACTCGTGTCGGCACTGCGAAGCAACAAACTAATCGGAGAACTGAAAACGAAAAACGTTTTTCATAAGAAATTTGTCGTTTTCGATGCACCTTTTTCTAAAATACTCGTCAAAGATACTATAAAATAAATAATTGTCAATGTTGTTTTGATTGATGCCCTGAAATTCGTGAAATTTCTCCAAATTACAGATGAGATCAATGTTGATAAGTTCTGATATTTTGATATTTTCAAACGATTCGTTTTCTCCCTCTGATATTTTCAAACGATTCGTTTTCTCCCTATTTTTTGCGTTACCTTTTTGTCAGTTATTAATTAAGGCTACCTTTCTTCGTAGATGAAAAACTTGAGCGCAGGAAATAACTTGAGGAATTTCTGAGTAGCGGCGAAAAATACGAACACATTCTGCGCTGTTGTCATTAATGTCACAGCAAATGCTGAAATAATGTTGGCCATAAAGCTAATTGAGAATATTTCCTCGTATCTTGAACATGTCTAATATTTGTATGGATTTTCGCAATGTTACCCTAATGTAGAAATGCAATCTAATGCAATCTGAACGCCGAGCATCATGTACAGCATGACGAGCATTTTGAAGAAATGCGAGGTAATTCGTGAACATAATGGATCCTCATATTTCCTGCGATCCTTCATGCGAACGATAATGTAGAATGGTAAAAAGATTAATGGCAGAAACATCAAGCATAGAAATATGAGTAGGAATGCTATTAGAATAACCAAATAATAGCTGAACTTCGCGTCATCGCTAAATTCATTGAAAAAGGTATTATTCCCTCCTTCCCAAAGAATATTCCTAATATTAATCATGAACAAGAATGACAGTTGTAGGAATGAATGCATAAGGTAACGGCGAACCGGTGAAATCATGAGGCAGGTGATATTCTACAGTAAGCTTATGACGTTCTTGCATTTTTTTTTTTGATTTATTCAACATGTATTGCAATGTGACAGACCAGATGTTATGGAAGTTCATATTAACAGCGACTTGGTTCGATTCAGAGATTCGTCCGGGGTTCTCAAGTTCACTGGCATCCTCTTCGTAGGGATAACTGATATCATCTTCTGTTACTGAGCCTCTTCGTGGCGAAGAAGATAAACTGCTCATTCTCCTCTACATAACTGGGGATTTCGTCAACCTAGTGGAACATGCTCAGGCTAATCAGTACACTGTCCCACGCAGGCCAAGGGTAGAGTCGAATACTCCTTATCCGAGCGGCTTCGATTCGGCCTAGCAAGCCGGAAGAAATAAACAGGGATCTAGTCCGCTAAAAATAGTAAAAGCTTGGAAAGCTGTGGTTCGCGCCTCAACAGGCGAAGGACGAACCGAGTAAGTGACTAAGTAATTAAGCTTATGACGTTTTTGCATTTTTTTTTGATTTATTCAACATGTATTGCAATGTGACAGATCAGATGTTATGGAAGTTCATATTAACAGCGACTTGGTTTGATTCAGAGATTCGTCCGGGGTTCTCAAGTTCACTGGCATCCTCTTCGTAGGGATAATTGATATTGCTGATCGATGGAACTTCGATATTCTCCGGTTGAGCTTGACGACGGAAACAGATTAGTTGCATGATACGGTTTTCGAGATGAATGAGTTGTTTCTTGTTGGAATCGTTTGAGGCGAAATAGGAGAGTTGGTTGATGATCGGGAATAGGGCGTATTCGACAACAAGGATACTGTAGAATATCTTAGAAGTGATATCATCGAAAAACCAAATTGATTCGGCCACAGGTAACACGAGCTGCAATTTGGGGAATTGTTCAATGAGGAAAAATGAATATGTTTCTACAATTTTTGTGAATGCTGAAATCATCGTATGGTAGAGAATGCACTTTTCCGTCGACGATTCCCAAACCTTGCAGTCTTTGCCCTCTTTTCTGAGAATTGTGGCATAGAAAACGGCGCTGATTAAAACTGTCATGCTTGAAAAGATGTAGCTGCTCTAAATAGCAAATCTAGTTATGTTTTTAAAGGAATATATTTTTAAATACCATGAAGACAGTGTCGACTAAATCATAAGTAATCGTGAAGAATCCGTACGCAACAATACGCACAAGCTTGTATACTGTAAGACCCCTATTTTAGTTGTTTTTTTTTTGTTATTTGAAGACCTCGGAAAATGAAATGGACGAATATGATGACTCGAGTCGAATGTTTCAGAAATACAGACCAATCATCACTTCAAACAGAATTTTACGTCGTTTTAATTATTGCATTCGAAAGAAAAATAGCGTTATGCGCCGATTTATGGCGAGTTTGATTCGCAAATAATATATCCATAGGATAGCCGGATCGTAAGGTACCCGAATCCACACTATTTAAATCAAAATTTGAATTACTGCCCAAAAAATCACGATAGTCCACGTTTGATCAAGGTGATAGTTTTTTGTTATAGTAATATTTGAACAATTTTTACCCTTTCGGTGTTACAGAATCCAATAAGCTCGGCTTGAAGTAGATTACGATCTTTTGAATGGCGAGGAACGTGAGGGTTATGTTGACACTCGTTGCAATAATAATAGCGGTGTAATATTGGAAAAACAGTCCCATTGCGCATATTACTTTCACAGTGGTTTGAATGAGACCGCTGAAATTGATTGTTGCTCGTTTTGTTTTCTCTACGGCTCATTCGTTTCCTATTTTCCGAAATCTCTTACTACTCTATTTTTGGCTTTCGGATATCGTAATATCAACTTTTGCTCTTTTACCATTATTGATTATGGTGCTCTTTCGAGAATTAAAGAGTTGCTAAGCAACCGGATCTTTTTTTCTCTTTTACCTTGGAATGCAGTGTAGCACGAATAGAATCGGCAAAATGTAGATGGGATAGTGCATAACAGCCAAACAGCTATTGAAATGGTCGATTACCGCGTATTTGGGAAGGTCTTGCTCCTCTTGACGATTGCGGCGAAAGATGTAGTTGTAGATGGGGAATGTCACCACCGAGCAAGCGATGAACGCGATGCTCAGAAACGCATAGATCTCGATTTTCATGATATTGATGACCTCATTGTTGGAAAGCCGCGGACGAAGCACGTCGATCTCCTTTTCCTCGGCTTCGAACGTGTAGTTGAGGAAATTCATCGCCGAAGCGAAATGATGGCGATCGAATTGAACAGAGCGGCGTCGTGTCGAACGCAGGTGAATTTGAAAAGAGAATGCGTTGAGAATGCGCAGGTTGCGAGATCTAATTATAATGTTCAAACAGCCATTTTTCTGCTTAATAAGCTTCGTCTAGTTGAGCAAATGTTTATTGATCAGAGAATTGATATGATTAAAAAAAACAAATATGCGTGTTTGTGTATGAAGTGGGAAATTACTAAACAGATAAACCAGGAGAAACTAAATAATATGAGAATGCTAAAATATTTTTGAGAAGATTTTTAATTTAAAGGAATCCCTCTTTTTATGATTCCCATGGCATATTTTGTAAAGTATGTACGCCAATATAGGAGATTATAGTATACAATTGAAACTTTCATTTCGGGGTGTTGTTGTTCCCAAATTAAATACACGTCACATTGTGGATACGACGATTTCTGAGGAGAAAGAGAAAGATTAGTGATATCATACTGCATATCTGGGTTAGCTTAATGTCTCTTTTTCATACGCACGATTGAAAATGCAAATTAATTTTTTTAAATTTCTTCAATTTAATTAATAACAGTCCATATAAATATTTTTCCTATTTAATTCATCATCGCAAGAAAGAGTGATAAGGCTCATAGCACCATAATACTATCTTTGTATAAATTGTTTCTAGTTTGGTTTTGTTTATTTTCGTAATAACCGTCCCTGAAATAGTCGGAAAATTTTAGGTTAATAATAATTCATTATTTATTACCAATATTTGCTTCAAAGAAAATGAACTCAACACGAACTCGTTTTTACTCTTTTGAATTTGCGTTTGCAACTTATCAAAATCGTTCCGTCTCGTTTTAATTTCGGACCTTATCGGACTGTTATCAACGTTTCCATTCTTTTGACACTTTTCAATGTTTCTTTGATGAATTTTTAACTTCGAATATCCTAAATTTTTTCAGATAATGAGCCAGAGACCCAGTCAGCGCATGAAGCGCTGTAAAAGTATGACAGATATTCTCGAAGAGACCAACAGAAAGGGTTCGTCGAAATCGAGAGTCCTAAAAACGAGCAACTCGAAGAAACTGTATATGGGACGAAGGAGTCTCGGAGTGGCTGCAGCAGGAAGTTCAGGGAAAAGTGAACAATTTAAGATGGCTTCGATAAATAAATTCAATATTTACAGTCAAAAGAAAGAAAAGCAAAACCGAACGGGATATCGATATGGATCGGTATGAATATGACTACGGGCTCGATGATGAAGGATATGCTCCATCTTCGTCGGAAAGTTCGTTTCGATGTATTCAATCACTTGATAAAAGCGCCAATTCCTCTTATAATCACTTGAGAGAAGCAGAACATAAGTACAATTTGGTTTGTAGTTTGCAAATTATATAATTACGTTTTTCAGAGAGCCTTGTACATATGCCAGTGCTTCATTGAGTGCCAATTTCGATGCTTTAACCCTTAATGATAGGTAATTTTAATGTAAACCTCTGCTAACTATATGTACTTTTTTCGATTTATTCAGATGTGCCTTAAACCGTGAGCTTACAAATTTCCTCAAAAAAGAGGCACGTGAGCGCACACAACAGCTTGAAATGACACAACGGGTTATGGATTGCGCCTTATTTGGAACCACTTTGGTGATTTTACATTATTAACATGTTGAATTAAACTATGAAGACTTTAGAGGTTCATTGTTGGAGATGAGAATGAGAAAAAATATAGCTTCGAGAGCATTCTTTGGCTAGTGCTCAAAGCGTATGAATCCGGAAGAGATGTGCTCATTGGAAAAGACCAATGGATGGCTGAAGATCAAAAAGTGAGTCAGTCTTTTTCAGCAGAAAATTGTCAACCGAGTTTCAGATAGCCGATGAGCGCAAAAAATGTATGATGGTATTGGATAATATCGCGGAATTTCGGCATGAGCCCAGCGAGAAAGAGCAAACTGACTCGTTGTGCAAAGGAATCGAATTTACGCCAGATTATTTTGCTGAACTCAGAAATGTGTGGAATCGCGGTAAACAAAATCTCACGTTGGCGGTTTGAATAATAAATAGAAAAAGTTCAGTGAGCACAATTCTCGAACGATTTGATCGTCTCGTTACGCTGTTCCCTCATCAAAATGCTCTCTGGGCCGTCGTTGAACATGATAGAGGCGCCGTGCAACGAAAAATGATTGAAGAACGGCTGACGGCGATGCGGGTTTGGCTGAACACTGTTAACGATATTTGCGACAAATTTGAAAGGGTAATTCGGTTTATTTTTGAATTCATTTCAAAAATGGAAAATATATTTTAGCTCGGTAATCTTTTCGATGTCAATGCGATGCCGGGTGGCGTAAAGAGCTGGTTCCGGCCATTGCATGAGGATAACGCAGTGTCGTCGATTGAGGAGATTCAGCCAGTATTCGGAATTTATGTGAAGAAAAGTTTAAATTTGAAGGTATCATTTGGTTCGACGTATCTAACTAACGTATGATTTATATGATTTAGGGAATGAAACGTGTGCTTTCTCGCGTCGAATCACTCATTGGAACTACTGTGGCGAAGACAGTGATTCTCATGCAAAAACCACCGGAATCGTATGCAGCAGCGGCGATGGCAAGCACAAAGTGTCAATTGCCAATATCGGATGCGTTTGTTAGTTGATTTTTCTCCATTTTCGAAAAAAAAATGTTTGGTGTCCGATTTCTAGAAGGAACGTTACGCGGATATGGAAAACTGGCGCTTCTGCACACCAACATACAGAGCGTTAGGCCTTCCGAAACCAGCCAAACTTTTCTTCTTCCTTTTGGCAATTCCCATGCAGCTCGTCATTAAATGGCTGAATGTTCGATCGGAGGCTCAGCCGCCAAGCGAACAAGCATTGGATGAGCTTACGATCGATGCGATGATCACCGATTCGAGGGATTGTGTCGAAGTGGCGTTGAGAATAAAGAAGAATTACATGACGATTCTACAAGCGTTATGCTCGAAATGTGCGGTTCCTGCTTATTTGTATCCGAACGATTTTGATTCAAATGTTCGAGCAGTTTTTCAGGTAAAAAATTTCGAAAATTAAGCGTAGGTTATACGTCTGGGGAGTTTTTTCCAGAAGTACATTCATTATATCTATTGCTGGACAAATTGTGTTGTTGATCAATCGGATATAAGCAATTTATTCGAGATGCTTGAGAAAGAATGGTCGATTGCTTTGAATTGTGCGAGATCGATTACGTCGGGCGGCGAGTTACTGTGCACATCCTTGTGGTATATATTGGTTAATTCGATCCTAACAAAATGTTTTTTTTTTTTAAATTTATAGCAACATTATTCGATTGATTCTCCGAGGAATGATTGAGGATTTCGAGGAAGACGAAGTTGACAAGTTCAAAGACCAATTCGTTCAGGACGATGACGACCCGTTCGAAGAGATATACATTGGCGATCGGCCTAGGATCACTCCGATTCAAAACTTTTTGAGATCTATAAATGAACTAATCAAAGAGGTCAAGAATCGAGAGCTTCGAACATTTGCTTTGATCCGAACAGCTCTAAATGATTTGCAAGATGCAGTTGGATATCAATTGAAGGATGATGTCAAAATATCGCGTCTTTTGCTCACAATGGCTGAAGACTTCTGTCTGGTTCGTAAATTTAATATTAGAAGTTGTATTCGAAGCCAATTTTCAGATCAAGCTGAATCACGCCGGTGATGATGGTGAAGAATGTTTCGAAGAAAATTTGAACGTCGCAATATTTATAGATAAGCAAACTGTGGATAAGGTTAGAGTTCAATAACGCCTTGATAGTAAAACATTGTCTAGGGTCTCGTTGAGAATTGCTTATTAGCGCTGTCCGAAGGTCGCAAATCTGACGATTCTTGCATTATGATTTTACCCGACACTCAACACAATATTGGCTCTATTTGGAGCGGAAGAAGCACAAAAGTGCCGATTGGAGAGGAGACCCGTATCAGCTTTAGTAATATTCGGTCTGATGAGATTCTCTCGATTTGTAATGCTGAGAGGCTCAAAATATTGGAGGGCAAATACGTCAATTTATTAAAAGTTTGTAATTCTCAAAGAAAAAAATTAATAGACACAAAATATTTTAGATTACATCACCCAGCTGCTCTTTCAATGAAATAATATTTAGCAATATTAACGATCTCACTGTACGTTTTTAATTTTTCTCCAAACTGTTTCTTGTCGGCGTCGTGCGACTACGGAATATTGGCTAAATGCCAAAAGCTACATGTGTGGTCTTCTCGCAAATCAAAAGTGTAGATTTACGGGCATTAGGATAGGTTAAAGGCGCACTCGTACTTTTTATTGGCATTTAGCCAATTTTTCGTAGTCACGCGACGTCGACAATATCTATAATTTTTAAATAAAATTTTTGGGTTTAGGAAGAATCTCTTTTGAAACACCTCATTCGACAACATGAGAGAATTCAAATGCTCATTGACAAAATTGTTGAAAACTACGATCCGGACGATAAGCCGAAAAGAAGCTTGAAAACGACATTGCAGAAACATTTCTTGATCACTTTCCAGGTTTGTCTTCAATTTTTTCAAATGCATTTTCTTGGATCTAAATTTATGGCTCGAACTTATGGCTATCGTAAAAGTCGGATTTCTCCGGACTGGAAAAGTTCAGAAATCCAACTTTTGCGATATTCCTACCCTTTCGAAACGTAAATTCAAATCTAGAAATAGCAAATTCTGCATTGAGAATAAGAAGTTCTTATAATAATAGGAAAAAAAAACTGTTGGATTTAGATTCATCGTGATGTTGCGCGTGTGATTAGCGACTCGTTTATGGAGAAGTTTGGAAAAGAAATGATTGATATTGCTCTTACCATCTTTGAAAAATGGATGATATTTGTTACAAGGTTAATTCGCCAATTATTATTCGTCTATAATTCAAAAATTGACAGATTCTGCTCGCCAGCTAGTCAATTGCCAATGTGGGCAATTCCCGCATTGAATTTTCTTCACAGCTTCAGCGAACCCAAATGGACGTGCTCGAGTGTGATGACAGACGCGCAATATTCGAAATTGTGCGAACTCGTGGCTCGACATAAGTCTGCTGTTATAATTGAGAAGGACTCGGTGCTTGCTGAGCGTCTTGCTCGGCCATCGCATATAATGAGCCGTTCGACAAGCTCGAAATCAACTACATCCAGTTCGTTGGAAAAAGAGAAAAAACAAATTTCGAAATTGATGGATATTGAAATACTTCGTGATAATCAGGTTCGAAGGAAAATCAAGTAAAGGATTTGCATTTTTGATGATTATGATTCAGCTCCGTAAAAATCGGGACATTGGTCGTGTGTTGAATGGCGATGAAGAAGTTTCGGTGCTTCCTCGAGACGATTCGACGGTTCGAAACATCCCAGCACCTTTTGAATACGTGATAATCAATGAGATCGCCACAGGCGGTTTCGGAATTGTCTACCGAGCGATGGTGACTAGTCAGGAGCCCAGAGTTATTGCCGCCAAAGTCATCAGCATTAACAAAGTGCTGACAAATGAGATCAATGTATTCCGGCAGCTCAGTCATAACAATTTGGTCAAATTCTATGGATTCGAGATGAATACAAAATCGGTGACAATATTCATGGAGTATTGCTCAGAAGGAACTCTTGAGGATATTTGTACGAATGGAATGGATTTGACGATGGCACGAAAGTTCACCAACAGCCTTCTGTGTGCAGTACAGTACCTTCATGATCATAAAATAATCCATCGTGATATCAAACCGAAGAATATATTTCTTGACAAGAAATGTGTACTGAAGCTCGGCGATTTTGGGTGTGCTGCTCGATTACGAACGAATGTTACCATATTTGGAGAAGTGCGCGATGTCATTGGAACAGTGAGCTACATGGCTCCAGAGATTTTGTCTCGCGGCGAAATGACAAATGAAGAAGGTGTCTATAAAGGATATGGAAGAAGTGTCGATATTTGGGCGATCGGATGTACGGTAATTCATATGCTGAGTGGAGTTGCGCCATGGAAAGGAATGGACATGTATCAATTGACTTATAAGGTATCTCAAATGGACTGTCAATCCCCAAACGTAGGAGTTGTTTTAGATTTGCCTTCTCCAGCAGAAGCCACCATATCCTCATGGAAATCGAGAAGATGTCAGAGAGTTTTTGGATATGTGCTTTGAGTATCTTCCGGATGACCGCGCGAGTGCTTCAGAGCTTCTGAATACAACATTTGCTAATGTTAAACCGGCGGTACGAGCTTAAACGCATAATTTTGTAAATACATCGATTGAATTACAGGACGAACGCCCGATTTATGAGAACCAATCGTCAAAAGAAGACTCATTCCAGTTGATTTAAACAAAATATTTTCTTGTGAATATTTTCTTAATTGTACATAATTTATCTACCTACCCCGTGTGTCACTATAATTGCAGTAAAAAGTTGAACCTCAGCAGGAGACGCGGCTCATATTTCCCAAGCAATTAAATAGAATGAAAAGAATGTCAGACAACACTTTACACCCTCCGCCACTCGACGTATTGTGCTAATCATGCGCACAAGTGCCACCTCTACCATATGCTAGCGCCAGTTTTGATTTTATTCATTTGTCGTCGTCGTGTTGCTCATTCATCAATTTTTCCAGTTTCTAGAGATGTCTGAATTAATTCGCGTTATTCGTATTCGAAATGCGAATGGTGAAGAGAAAATGCTTACTGTACCGGCGAAATTGGATTTGGAGAGACCGAAGCGTCCAAGAACCGTGTTCACGGATCAACAATTGCAGGTTTCTCATTTAGACAATTACGCGGCAAATTTTTCAAGCGCAATTTACTGTAGAAGTTTAAAGGCACATAATGCATTTCCATTACTGTAGAAGTTTAAAGGCACATAGTTTAAACGCACACTTGTAAATCAATAACAATTGGACCCGATTGGAAATTCAAAGAAATTATAGAATAATCGTAACTGATTAGGTCTTTTTTTGAATAATTTCGGATCCGATTTTGTATTTATTTTTCATCTTAATTGTAGCAAAAATTGAAGAGAAACTCTTAAACCTTTAAAATTGTTAAAAACAAATGAGAAGATATTCTTCGAAATTTGTGGAGGATCACTTTCCACACATTCCTAATGGGTACCTAAAAGTTGATTAAAAACCTTGTCTCCTCTAACAAATACAAATATTTATTGTTCCAATTTGCAGACAATAGCGATAAGTTTATTTGATATTTGTTACCACAACTTTCAACATTTTTGCAGATTCTCGAGCAATCCTTCAATGATTCCGGATATCTTTGCGGTGCTGAACGTGCTCAACTTGCCGCCAAACTTGGTTTGAGTGATAATCAGGTATTTCAAATACGTACTTAATACTGAGTTATATACCGCAAAACAATTATCTCAATTAATTCCAGGTCAAAGTATGGTTCCAAAATCGACGCACCAAGCAAAAGCGAGAAAGTTCAAAGTTCGTCTAGCTTCTTCATCGAATAATTAAATAATTTATTTTTCAAAATTTCAGGGAGGTTTCCCAACCAATTCAGGTAAACAATCAATTCTCATTTCCGTGTGGATATTGGATAAATTCGAGCAATTCACAACTCAAAACGACAATGGGCTAAAAATTCCAATTATTTTTTTAATGTTTGTAAATAACGCAATAAATACCTTTTTACCATCGAGTAACAAGTTAATGATGATCTATGACGATGTTTCGTTTTGAGGGGAACAGATAAATGAGAAATTTCACCATATAAAAAAAACGTAAAAGCTTACACCTGAATGCAAAAAATTAAATTAAATTTAAAAAATATTGATTTCTATTTCATGTTCATAATATTTTTCACATTTCTCAGCGTTTTTTTCAGATTAACTTGCGAAATCCACAACAGAAAGAAAGTAACACAACGTCACTACTAGTTTTACGCATATCGCCCTCGATTTAACGTAAACACTTTTTGGCGCTCGTTGAAATTGTTTGTCATTTTTATCGGTTTTCCGCGTTTTCCGGTATTTCTCCACCATTAATTGTTTATTTATTTTTTGTTAGTACTTAATATTAAAAGTAATAATTTAAAATTTTATAAGCTTAAATATTCTTTTTGAAACAATTTTTTATTCCCTCGATATTAATTGCGGCGTCATTGCAGAATGTCTGACAACAAGCGGACAATGCAACGTAAGAACTAATGAAATTAATTAATTGTTTTAAAATTTCTTCTATTTTAGAACTACTAGAAATTACCCGCTATTTGAACGTCGATCTTAATTCTCAACAAATTCAAAGCGTCGACAAGGTTTTCGAAAATTTAATGGGCTTATTCATGCAATAACAAAAAAGTAAAAAATTACACATTTTTTCAATGCAGGGAATTAAAAAAGAATACACATTAAATGTAATTTTATCATTTTTTGTTATTCATGAATATTTCCATTTTGAATTTGGCGTGAATATTCATTTTTAGCTTATCGAATTAGGCGTGAGCCCGGTAAAATTGGTGCGTTTATTACAAGAAATCACGAGTTCAACGCCAACAAAAACAACACAGAATTCTCCAAGTGATCGGGAAAATCAATACAAACATTAATTATACGGGCTGATGTATTGAATAAATGTATAACTGTGCTTCTTATTAATATTTCTTGTTTTATTAATTAGGTTGCTGTACCTTTGCATACCAATTAACCCTTCTTTTTATTTAAATATTAAAAAATTTTGTTTTTGTTTAGATGAAGAACCAAACAATAGAAAAGGGTATGCTTCATACCCTCGATATCGAGAACTTCAAATCATACAAAGGAAAACATGTGATTGGACCGTTTTCCCGTTTCACTGCCATCATTGGACCCAATGGATCCGGAAAATCGAATTTGATGGATGCCATTTCATTTGTTCTTGGAGAACGCGCATCCAGTCTTCGGGTTAAGAAACTATCGGTTTGTAATTTTTCAAAATGTTACTTTTAAAATCGAAAATTGTAGGATTTGATTCATGGTGCCCCGATTAATAAGCCAGTCTCCAAAAGTTGTTACGTTACGATGAATTACAAATACGTCGATGGTCATATGAAGGCATTCACGAGAGGTGTACATAATGGAACATCAGAATTTCGAATAGACGGAAAGGTTTTTGATATTCGTTTTTCATCGCATGATCATACTTTTATAATTGCAGAATGTTACTGTCCAGCAGTACAATCAAGAAATGGAGTCCATCAACATTTTCATCAAAGCCAAAAATTTTCTTGTGTACCAGGGTGCGATTGAATCAATTGCAATGAAAAATCCAAAAGAGCGAACGCAATTGTTCGAGGAATTGTCGAGATCTCAAGAGTTTCAACACGAATATGAGCGATTGAAGCTGGAAATGACGAAAGCTGAAGATGATACGCAGACGAATATGAATAAACGGCGAGGAATTGCGCAAGAGAAGCGAGAAGCTAAAATGGAGAAAGACGAAGCTGAGAAATATCAGAAAATGAAAGATAGTGTGGTAAGAATCATTTTGAAACTATGTATTTTCAATACCTAAACATTTCATTTTAGGCTGAAAAACAGAAACTTCTGTATTTGCATCAGCTATTTCACGTTGAAAGAATTATCTCGACCGCCAAAAAGGAGTTGGACGAGAGAAAAACTGAAATTGGCGGATTGGAAATTCGAAAGAATTCAGAAGACATGAAACTCTCAAAAGCGCAGAGTGATTTGAAAAAAGCGCAAAAAGAATATCACAAGATTGACAAGAAAATTGCCGATAAGGAGAAAGAAATTACGCATCAGAGGCCGCTGGCGGTTCAAGCGAAAGTCGAGGTTCAGCATCACGCGAAAAAACTTGAAACTGCCAAAAAAATGCTGGAAACCGCGCAAGCGATGGCGGAGAATAGCAAAAAGACGCTTGACGATCTTGTTCAACGAAAAACGTAACTTTAAACACTGATATTCAACTAGAAAATGTCTTGAAATTTCAGGGTTGTTGAAAACGAGAAAAAAGTTTATGAATTGGAAATTGCTGAGATGTCTCAACAACAAGACCTGAATCTCTCAAATGAACAGGTGAATGAATACAATGATCTCAAGAGACAAGCAATCATGGAATCGGGACGAATCGACTTCGAACTAATTTCGGCAAGACAAGTTCTCGAAACTGAGCGCAGCAATTTGAATCATGAGGAGAGACGAAGGATTGAGCATGAGCAAAGGGTAAACACCAAGTCTAGTGAAGTTGATAGGGTTGAGAAGCAGGTGAGAATTGTCATTTTCGTGCAATTCAAACGTACTCGTTGTAGATCAAAAGTCTTCATGCAAAAATTGCTGAAACTGAGGTTTCTTTGAGAGATAAACGCGACGGACTTGTTCATATTGAGAAACAAGTAACTTCTTCAAAAACGCGTTCTTCAGAGGTTGACGATTCGCTTTTTATAAAGTCTATTAATATTGTTTTTAGCTTAATAAAGAATTGATCGATATTCAACGGAAGCTATCGGAAGCTTCCGGTGATTCTGCTGAAGGAGAGCGAAATTTGAAGCGGAATGAAGCGATTGACAACTTGAGGCGAGTATTTCCTGACAGGGTACGCGTTTTCAAAGACATCTCCTTACCGTAATCTTATATTTTTTTATTTCAGATTTTTGGACGTCTCGTTGATCTTTGCCAACCATCACACAAACGATTCCAATTGGCGATCACCAAAATTCTTCAGAAACACATGATGAGTATTGTATGTGATACTGAAGAAACTGCCAAAGATGCGATCGCTTATTTAAAGGTTTTCAATTCATTTCAGAATTAATGAAGTATTGTGTATTCTAGGAACAACGCTATCAGCCTGAGACGTTCCTTCCGGCCGATACCCTTGATGTTCAACCGATTAGCGAGAAATTGCGAGATTTGAAAAAGCCTGCTGGTGTCAAGCTTGTATTTGATGTTATTAATGTAAGATTCAAAGCAAATAATATTTTTAATGATACTATAATATGACATATAATTTGTTATAGGTTAGCAATCAAGCTGCTAGAAAGGCTCTTCAATTTGCGTGTGGAAATGCATTACTCTGCGAACATCAGGAAGACGCGAAACAGCTAGCTTATGGAGGAAGTATCCTTCCAGATCGGCATGCGATTTTCTCTTTTCGATATTTTATTAATGTGTTTTCAGGTATAAGGCTGTCGCGATGGATGGAACCTTATTTCAACAATCCGGAGTAATGTCTGGAGGATCGGCTGATCTTCGACAGAAGGCGAAGAAGTGGGACGACAAGGTTGTTAGGTAAGCATTTGTTTTGTCTTACCTGGATTATGTTTTTTTTTTTCAATTTAAAGAGGACTCCGTGAGACGAAGAACAAACTCATTGAAGAGATAACCAATTTGAGCAAAAACCGCCGAAAAGAGCTCGATGTCGAAGTTGAGAGGAACAAAATTGCGGAAATTGAGCACCGCCTTGTTCATATGCAAAATGAAGTTAGACGATTGGAGAATGATGTTCTTGCTCGTCTCAACAATGAGCTCGAAGGATATAAAGCGGAGCTTGATATGTTGCCGCCGAGGATTGCTGATCTTCAGGAGCGTGTTAAGAAAGCCGAAGACGTTGTCAAAGATTTGGAGCAGAAGAACAATGCTGTCGCTGATAAGATTTTTGCGCAATTTTGTGCCAAAATTGGAATCCGCAACATTCGTGAATATGAAGATCGAGAGTTGCGAATCCGTCAGGAAACTGAGGATAAACTGCGCGAGTTTGAGGATGAGATCCAAAAGCTGAAATATGAAATCGATTATGTGCAATCGGAAGATGGCGGGAAGAAAGTGAAAGCTGAAAAGGAGAAAGTCTCGCGGCTAGAGAAGGAATTCAAAGAGTTGAAAAAGAGGGAGAAGACTGAAGAAACGACGTTGGCGAATTTAGAAAGCTCATTTGAAGACGAAAAGGTTCATCAATACAATATCAATAATATTTTCCAATTTTTTGTTTTAGGAAAAACTTGCCGAAAAGAAGGAAATTGTACAAAAACTTGAAATCGAGGTCAACGAGCTCAAAAAAGCGGCGCTAGCTGTTGCCCGTGATGTGTCGGCAGCTGAGAAAGCACTGATTGGTCTTGAGGGAATTGTGACACGAAAGCAGTACGAGCGGCATTCGCTTCTTCATTCCGCTAAAATTAATCAGATCCCACTGCCACTTCTTGTTGGAAGTATGGCCGATATTGATTACGACGATGACGACGATGGTGGGCGAATTTTTTGGAATTGTCGAATTAGTTTCGCGTTTTTCAGATTATGATGATGATGAGCCGAGTCAGTCTTCTTCTCAAGATGGTCCGTCAGTTTCTCAGGAGCAGATTCAGAGAGAATCCCATATTAAAGTTAACTATGCGATATTGCCGGACGATTTTCAATCGGTGAGTAGTATTCAGCTGTTTTTGTTCAAAGAATTTTTTAAAATTAGAAATGAGTTAGGTATTTTCGGGATTTACGTGTTCTCTAAATTAACAATATTGTCTGATTTTCAAGATCGAAGATGAAGACAATGTGAAAAAGGCGACGGATCGATTGAATAAGGAAATTTCCGAGCAGCAAGCGATGATTTCGCGATTGAATGCACCGAATCTAAAGGCGAATCAAAGGTATCTCGATGAATAAAAATATCATTGATATTTATGCGATTTTTTTAGAATGGAAGAAGTCAAAGAACGAGAAGCTGAATCGACGGAAGAACTCGAAAATGCACGGCGAAAAGCGAAGAAGATTCGGCAACAATTTGAAAGGGTTTGTTGTGTTTTTCTTTTCCGCCTACAACTACTGATAATAGAGAGGCGTGTTGTCAGTAGGGCGGCCGGCGACGAGAAGATGAAAATTCTCGTGGTTTCATGATTTTTTGCTGATTGATTACCCCGAGTTGTTTTTCAGATAAAAACCGAACGCTATCGACGATTCCAGGAGTTTTTCGATCCTGTTAGCAATGCAATTGACGATATCTATAAGGTTTTCTGTTTTTTTTTCAATTTGTTTAATATTTTGTTCGATGTTTTGCAGCAACTTTCCCGTAATTCTAGTGCTCAAGCCTTCTTAGGAGCTGATAATATGGAGGAGCCATATTTAGACGGAATTCAGGTGACTTTCTTTTTTGATTTTATTCTATCGTGAATTTTTCGCACAACGGATGCAGTATTTTTAGACTTTTGCCTGTTCACTGATTGTATTGAGGTGAATTAGTGTATTTTTTTCAGTACAATTGTGTTGCGCCGGGAAAACGATTCCGACCAATGGACAATCTCTCCGGTGGTGAGAAGACGATTGCGGCTCTTGCTCTTCTGTTCGCCGTGCACGGCAGAAATCCGGCGCCGTTCTTCGTTTTGGATGAGATTGACGCTGCTCTCGATAACACGAACATTGGCAAAGTTGCTTCTTATATTTGCGAGACGGCGCGCGAGGAGATGCAGATTATTGTCATTTCACTTAAAGAAGAATTTTATAACAAGGTGAGTGGTTTGGTTTTCAGACGGAACAAACTATTTTCTCTTTTTTGAGTTTATTTTTCTTTCTGAATGAAAAAAAAACACTAGGAATTCAAAAAAAAAAACTATTTTTCCCCGCGACAGATGTACGCAGGTTTTTTTTAATGGTTTTTCCACACCTGACGACTTATTTCATTGTTTCCACGAATATACAAATGAGTTTTGTACATTCTTGAATTTCTAATCATCATTCAAATTAGCATTTCTCGAATTGCGCGCTAATATACAAAATTACCAGTTTGTCCGCGTGAGACCCTAACGATAAAAAAAACGCGGACAGTTAAAACTAAGAGAGCTCGAAGAGCTTTGATCTTTACCTAATCACATTTGCATTTGTTTGAGATATCAGCCGTTTTTATGTTTCGGCAACTCATCAAACGAAAAAAAAAAACCGAAATTTATGTAATTTGCGACGATAAGAATGCGATATTTAGGCGGACGCACTTGTCGGAATTTATCAGCAGCCGGCGGCTTGTACCACATCTGGCGTGCTCACGTTTGATCTGACGAAATTCAAGCAAAGCGGAATCAACGAGATGACTGAAAATGTGCCGCCGCCGCCACAAGCATGAGAGGAAATGTACTCAAAATCACCTAATTCAAAATTACCTGTACCATATTCAAAAAATCTACTTCCATACGAAATTGGTCTCAATTAACTTTCATTTATTGCCTAATTTGTACCATTAATGATCTTGGCATTTTTCAAATATTTATTTTATATTCTATTCAAAAATCATAAAGTTTCCGATCCAGAACCCAAGGTTTCTTTTTTTGCTCATTTTAAGGTTTTTGGCCTATGCGTTTTTACATTTTATCTAGTTTTCTGATAACTAATTTTATTGGAAATTCTAGGCTGTTAAATGAATAACGAATATGCAGAAGCAGGAGGGACTGGATTTGATGATGTGAGGTAATTCGATCATTTCGATTATTGAAAAACCAGATTTTCAATTTTTGTAGAGACAAATATGGAAAACTGCGCGATTTCGTTCGACAGAAGACGCGACGTCGAATCGACAGGTATTATGATCTCGTGCCGAGACCCGGCACCCAGTACTGTATCCACGTATCGATTCGCAGTATACAGGTAAATTGGCCGGAAAATATGGTTATAGATTGATGTAGGAGATGCTCAGACGTCGGCGTTGGTCGGTTCGATTCTCGGACCCATCTCGTCGGTCCTTCTACATCGACATGACAAAAAGGAGCTCGTCGAGTCGTTCGTGTTGGGCGGACTGAATGGAGCACTCGTCGGAGCCGCATTAGGACCAATTATTGCGTTGGCGACGTGCAAAAATATGAATCGAGTCACGAAAATGAAAAATTATGTTAACAGCAAGTGAGATATTTGAGATTCATTTTACTTGTCATGCGCCTTTAAATATGTATGAAAAAAACAAGGCTGATCAATTTTCTTTGCAACATTTAGACAGACACCCTGAGAAATTGCCGTATTTTATGAATAATTTTGAAGTTTTTTCTTGAAAATTTAGCCAATCCCCAACTTACATGACATCCGCGAAATCCGTTCCCCCCAGCTTTTCCGAATGTCGAAAGTGCAACATTTTTCTCTTTGACGTAAAATTTCCGTCGTGTGCAAAACAAATACGAGTGAAATCAGCGGAATGTTGTTAAGTGCTGATCAAAGTTTTTTTTTTCTTTTTGAGAAAAAAATGCCGAAAATTGGATAAAATTGATACGAATAATAATGATTTGCGTGCAGATTTGATCAATCAATGTTGTGGCAAGATCATATTGCAATCGCATCAGCAGCTGTCGGATTCCTCTCACATGGCCAAATCGGCCTCGTCGTTGGCCTGGATTTGTCGCTTTTATTCGCGCTTGTCTCTAGAAAATGGTAGAATTCTCCGATTTTAGTTTTTTCCTGTACGATTAGACTGATTTTTTTCTTTACCACGTTTTTTTTTGTTTTCTACATTTTACCGCTTTTCGCCAATTTTACGGGCTTCTTTTTTCGTACCCGGTTCATTGCTCCAGTCATTTTTTAAAATATTTTATTAGCTCAAATAAAAAGATTATGTGTCGAATGAAAATGGACGATTTCAGACGAAATTTTCAGCGGTTTTGTGCCGCCTATTTTTCAATATCTCAAACATCGTTAAACCTTGATTTTTTAATCATCGATGATTGACAGATGAGCTCGTATTGGTTCAAGAATTTTGTTGGAATCAAGCAGAATGATTTTGAACTTCTCCAGGTGACCTTATATGTAGTACTACATAAATTTCGAGTTAAAAACAGCTCAGAAACCCTCTAAAAATCTTTCAAAGACTTAGTTTGCCCAGTTCCTTGGGTATTTTTTTCTAAAAGCTTCATACCATATATTTTTGAAAAGAAAGCTTTGAAATATTTACTTTTGAAGGATTCTTTTCAAAAAAAAATTTTTTTCAAGTAGTGTTTGAATTATTAATTTAAGTCGCGTTTTCATTGAAACAGTAATGCTCGAAAAATTATTTGTTAAAAAAAAAGAAAAAAACAATGGTGGTGGGTATACTATATTTATTATTATTATTGTATTATCATAATTTCATAAACTGCAAACATAGATAAAAAAATTTAAGAATGCTGAAAATCTTATATTTTAGCGTTTTTTTTTTTCTTGAAAATCTCTCATTCTATTCGGATTTCGCTAAAAATACAGTCTGAGCAAAATATTAGTTTTATCGAGTTTTTTTTTTCTTTCAACTAACTGCAATTTTCAGGTTCCGAATGCTGGAGCAGAATTCTGTATCCATGTGACCCTGAGAAGTATGCAGGTATAATTACGGAATTTGTTCTTTATTAAAAAAAAAATGTTAATTATTTTCGACCGGAGCGATTCTTGGATCAATTCTTGGACCATTATCGGCATTAATTTTCAAAGATCAACAGATAAAATCAAAAACATTGGTGTATGTTTTGATTTCAAAGTACACATTTTAAATATTGATTTTAGGGACTCTTTCGTCTCTGGAGGTGTGAATGGAGCTCTGATTGGGACCGCAATGGGACCAGTTTTGACCTATTTGAGTCTTCGTAACATGAATAGCATCAAACTTTATGATAAGTGCTACAGATTGAGGTATTATTTATAATGGCTTATGATCTAAACCCGATTATTCTAGATTCGATCAACATGCCTTGTGGCAAGATCGAACTGCTCTCATCTCTGCCGCCGTTGGATATTTGAGCAGTGGATCCATGGGTCTCGTCGTCGGACTCGACTTGTCGCTTCTCATGAGCAACGTTATGGGAAGAGCATGGTAAATACACAACCAAAACTATTGTATCTAGATTTTTGCGATTAATAAATTGATTAGATTTTACATTTTTCTCAATTGACACATTCTCTAGTAAATATACCTCATTACGTACTATTATATCTCCCTTCGATGTATATCATGAAAAGAAATTGGAAACGTTGTTCATAAATAGTTGATGTATTCAGAAACTGATTATTCACTCTTTTTATGCAACGGGCATACTCGACATAATTTATTTGATTAGTTTTTTTTTTTTGAGTGATTGAAAATTGGTCACAATGGGAATCCACAGTAGTTCAAAATAAAACTTCTGGATCAATTCATCTGCGGGCAAGTTTCATTGCGAAGAGATAGATGAGAATCGAATTGCAAATTTCATTTCATTCTTGCCAGAATGCATTGTTGATTGCAAAAATTCATCAGGATTATGGATTCGCGAATGAAATATTGATGAGTTGATATATGAATGTATGTATGTCCAATCGGCTGCGGCCTCGTTCGACCCGCCACATTCGTTCGATTATTTTTGTATACAATCCGAGAGAAAAGCGGCGCCCGCCTTATTCTCTCTCTCTCTCTTGACGAAACATTTGTTCGGCCGACCGGCCGACACCAATTTCGCGCACACATCTACCGTGGGAGGAGGAGACGAACAGAAAAAGAACTGCCGGTTCGTCGGCTGCGGCTGGTCTGTGCTGCTGTGGGGGGGAGGAGGTAGGTAGTAGTTGACGAGAAAAATACATTCGTATCGATTGATCGGTCATCGCGCACTCGCACCAACCGAGTGTGCGCACCGCCGTCGCCGCCCTCACCTGTAATAAACACAGAGCGACCCCCCCCCATCGATGAGAGAGCACGAGAGATGGAGAGACGCCGAGCGACACAGAGACATGCCTGCCTCTTACGGGCGGTTCCGATGTGTGCGCGCCCCGCGATCGACGATTTTCGCGTTTTACTTATTTATTAACCACCCCGCCTCCCACCACATCTTGTTTCTCGCGATTTCCCCCCAAAAATCGATCATCGATTAGATGAGATGTGCTGCGGACAGTCATCGTGGTTCCGCCAACTGCTAGGACTGTCAACAGTCAGCTTCATGATTTTTTTATTATTCATATCTCTTATAAAACATTGAAGGAATTTTCACGAACTAATGTTGTTCTTCGTCCGCCGATTCGTCGTAAATCATCATCCTACAAATATTGAATGACGTCGAACCAACTTGCATTTGATTTGTTGTCGCAAATTGTAATTTCAAACAAATCAGTCGCCGATATTGATCTTTTCTCTCATTATTTAATTGGAAAATTGTTTTCTAATAGGAAATTACGCTCAACGACAAAAAAAATAAAGGAAATTCATAGTAGTCTGGATTTTTCGTATTGACAGCTTGTCAGAAAACTAAAAAAGATCGTTTTTGTTTATTAAAAAAAATGCTGGTTGGTTCAAAAATGTGTTAAATAGCCACAGAAAACACTAGAATTGACGACAATTTCGGTGTTCTTCTCATAAATATTCGATAGTGACATTAACATAGGCGTTTATTGGCACATTGTGAGAGTTCAAGTGCCTCTTCATAATGTGTTATTAATAAAATGATGATGCTGCGGTCTTTCTCCATCTTACTCATCATATTATTACGATGTGTCCTACCACGATTGCGATTATTATTATTATTATTATTATTCGTGCAAGTTGCGAGGATTAGTAGCTCATTGATCGCCATCATTCTCGGTTCGCTGAGTTTCAATGGCGGAATCGCGTTTAATTGAAATCGCCGCGGGTTTCGGCGAGAGAAATTGAAAAAGAAGACCGCGCGAGCCATCGGCTCCGAATTTTTATTGGCACTAGCAGCACACACACACACACAAAAACGAAATGAGGTTGAAAAGAATAATTAACAAGATTGGACTCTTTGAGTGTCGGAAGGCACTAGTTTTTCAATGAAAATTTGCTGAAAGTCACGCATTGCTTGGTTTCTTTTCTTTTTTTTCTATTTGATTACCGGCTTTAATCATTCTATTGAGTCTTTGCTCGCGAACTCTGATATTTTTGAATCGGTAGAATCGCAATCATAAATCATTTTTGATTGGAAGCGAGCTCAAATCTTGCCAACTGGTTCCATATCGATTCGATTCATTCGAGATGTGCCACCACCCGTCGCCAATTATCATTGACCTTTTTCGACAGCCCTCGCCGTCGGACCCCAAGCAAAACTTTTGCGCGTTTATTTCAACCTCATTTCTCCTATATTCGGCGACATTATTTGAAGATTTCGAAATAATTCTCCAAAAACTGATGCGAAAACGTCATTTTCTGTTGTTCGTCAGCAATTTCAAATATTTTAATTGATTTGATTTTGGATTTTCTTGATCATTTTCCTGATAATTTACCATTTTTCGGTATTTTTGAATTGACGTTTAATCAAAGATCTTGGTTTTTGATAACATACGCTCAAAATTGCTCACACTTTTCGATCTTCCAACACGTTTCAATGTCGTTTGCTCCAATTTGATAACATTTTCTTGATTGCAAATTGAGTGGACTTTATTATTTATATAATTGTATAATCTAGGAGAAGCTCAGAAGCCGTTCAAAGAATTTGCCAATGTGATTCTTTTATTGAAAAAAAGAAACAAAAATGCTCCTTTAATTCTCGATTATCAAAATTTTGCTAATTTTGTATTTTTTTTTGTAAAAAAAACCATTCATTCAGTTTTTAATCTCCGAGAAAATTTGTGCACAAAAATTGGATATTCTTGGCTACAATGTTCGCTCAATTTCAGCGGAATTGTAGTATCCAATCGGTTTTTAAAGGAGTTCTCGTTTTCCATAAAAGTAATACTGCATATATCATTCGATTTTATTCACTTCAGTGAGCTTTATTTCATAGAAATGTTGATGAAAATCCGAATCTTCTAGTAGGAAATGCTACTTTTCTTCCACATATATATTTCTTGTTTTTTTTCTTTTCGATTCAGGACCCATTTGTGTTTGTTGTGTACCGAATTCGAATTTCGAAAATCCTCCTTTCCTCAATGCCCATAAAAAATCGAATTTGTTCGCCAAGTGGAACCGAAGAAACAAAGCAAATTAATTCATCGGTTGTTTGGGACGACGGACGAAAAAAAAAGAAGAAGATGAAGAACCACACAAATAGCCACCCAGCAGCCAAGAAGCGAATCGAAGAGGCCGGCAAAACGTTGCGTCGTTAAAAATCGTAGGCATAAAGAACAAAATATATAGTTAGATAGATGTATGTGCGCATATATATATATCTATCTATCTGCTAGTGGCCCTTCGACATATATGCCGAGGCGATTTTGTTTGTTTGTATTGGCCACTGGACGAGCCAAGCCGGTCTCGGTCGTTGGTTGCAGAAGCCGGGGCACCATCGGGTCCCCTCTCCCCCGTCACCATAAAAAAAAGAACGCATAGGTGCTGGCTCAAAGTATATGTTGCATAGTTAAGTGACACCTGTGCTCTTGAATCGCCCCGAGCCGCACCCAAAATTTTCCCACTACACCAAACACACGACATCCTCTTGAAAATGTGGAAGTAGTAGGAGAGGCCGAGAGCTCTTGTTCGTCTAGCAGACGTTTTTTTTTTTTTTTTTTTTTGAGTCGCCCGCCGATTCCCCGGCCATATTTGACAACCAGCGAAACACTACTGATTTCTTTTTTTTTTTTCGCGCGCCCGTTCGTTTCATTCGATGTGACAAAATTTTGGTCTCTCGAGGCGAAACATCGTCTTCGATGACGTACGCTAATTGCTGCCACCAAAAAAATTTCCTTCATTTGCCCTCCCATTGTTTTTTCTTATCTCTCGCATATGCGCAACAACTGGAAAATTGTCCGCAGATGAAAATTGTGATTAATTCGAAACATTTTCCAACGAGTTTGTTAAGTCCGTGATGTTTTCGGTGTCTCATGTCAGCTTCAACCAATATCGAATAGCATATTATTTTTTTGATTGTAATAGGTCCTGACGCGAATCCAAGTACCTCACATCGTTCGCAAAAGAAACTAGTTCCTTTTTCGAGGTTCTTCGAAGGATCTCATTTTTTTGGTGGTATATATTCATAAATACGCCCTTCTGAATTGTTGCATCTACACATCGTAGGAGGTAGATCATAAAATTCTCGATTGGAAATGCCATCAATTCAGAATTTGGAAAAAAATTGAAGTAAACAAATAAAAGCCAAACAATTTAATATTTAGTGCACAATTCTTGGCGAGACCCTTTTTTTATTGTTTCCGCCGTTGCTTGCTTCCTGACTCCAACAAAGACAACAATTCATAGTAGTTGTTTCACACGTGAATCGTACACATATGGGTTTCGTCATGCTATATTGTGCACGTTTTCCTTTTTCGCCGCGAAATAATCAAACATGGAGCCGGCGGTTGCGAGTCGATGATAACTATATTGGCAATTCGCCGGTTTCGGTGTCGATTATCACTGACACATTCGAGGCACCGCGTTGACGTCTTCGTGTGCCGCGCGGCTCTTTAGGCTTTTAAGCAAAGAAACAGATAAAAGCAGTGGCGAAGCAGCAGCAGCAGCAAACCTGTCCTCCCATCTCCCCGTTTTTCTTCTTTAATTAAATTGAACTTTTTTTTCTGGAGGCGGGTTTCGCTGTGTGTCGATGCCCTCCCGGCCCATTGATGTGTCGTGTGTGCTTTATTCTAATGAGAAGAGGAAGAAGAAGAAGCCGTTGGCGATTTTTTCGACTTCTGATTATATTCCTTCTTTTTCGGCCTTTAGTTGCAACTTACTCATTGTGTATTTACTTTTCGTGATTCATAGATTGCGACCCCGGACGGCGGGTTTGGTTAGTTGAGACTCTGTTGAAACGTGGCACCCATTTTTTTTCAATCACAAGCTCGGTTATAAACAATCGAGTTCGCTGTGAGACCATTGGCGGCGAAACCCGAAGTGTTATGGTTGTTTATTTCTTTTTGAAATTGTTATAAACAAAATTGATTTTAACAATAGGCGATTTCATTCCATTCGAGACCCACTACAGTCAACCAACGCCCAAACATTCAATTTTTATCACTATTGTTTCTTCACAATACCTGACGACGCCTTCATCTTTTTCTTCTCAAATTTTCAAATAACGAATCAATTTGACACTGTATTGGTTGTAAGAAACAAAAAATCGCGACAATTAGTGAAAAGAAGCGCAACGTTGTTCATTTTCGGCGACGGCGATGCCCAGTTTTTTGCTCTTAGTGTGCTATCCAATCTATTCAGTGCGTAAAATGCAATTTTCTCGAGAAAATTGTCCATCATGTTTAGCATTTGCTGTGTTATTCTATTTTTTTTTCGCCCATGTTCTTGGTTTTTTTTTCGGAGAAACATGGAATATAAATCAACTGTGTGGCGGAAGAATGGAATGCGGCTATCAACCGACGCCAATATCATGTCTTTGTGTTGCTTAATCGCCTATTTTCTGATTATCGGATAGTTTAAGTTCTCGTCGCCTCCAATTGTGGGGTCGGCCGGTCGGTCGCCTATCAACACGACGATCATTACCACGAGATTCTAATTTGCTGAGAGTGCGCAGACGGTCATATACAAACCCGCCCATTGATTAATTGTGTCGAAGATCGGTTCCGCTGCAAAGCAAATTTTGTATTTCAAGAAAAACCCATCAACTTTTATGAGCCTATTAATGTAACAAACACAAAAATTTTTTAAACTACTGTATTGAAAAAAAGTGTAGTGCATGAGCTGGTCCATTAGCTTTTTTTAAAGTTTTACATGTGATCCTGACCATTTACCACCTGTCGTTCTCCGAACGTACTCGACGAAATATCAGAAAAGATAAATATAATTAATTATTCGTGACAGCTGCAATATTAATCGCATTGGCATTTTCATGGGAGCTTTTTTCTGAAATTTTATTGGGCACACCAAAAAACCGAACGAATAAGGACAGAAAAGAAAAATGTTGAAAAACAAGTTCATTTTAGAGTTCATCTGTAAACACCGTGTCATATTTTGAAGACATTGGTTACCGTATCACTTTCATAATTTTGAATATCTCGGCAATCCGTGCCTAATGTAAGAAACTCCCCCGGTTGTCCCTCACGGATTATTGATCTCTATTTTTTTTCCTGAAATGCTGCTTTTCAATTGTTAATTGTTTTTACTTTCATAATATAGAAATATATTAGTTTTTCTAAATCTTAAAAAATTCCCATTGAATTTTTCTGATCTTCTAAAAATCGTCTTTTCAGTATTGCCATATTCCTTTTGTTATAGCGTAAATGTTTTCAAAATATTACAGCATCGTTTCATTTTTTATCGTTTAAAAAAAATGTTCGAAATAATCTACAGTATAGTGCGTTTTCCACAAAGAGATATTCACGCGAACCGCATCGCGTCTAGCGACATATAGATTAATTACGGTAACCGCTTTTTGTAGGAAACAGACTATAAAATAGCTCGATGTTTGCGGACTTCCAAATTTTTCAAAAAAAAAAAAAGAAAATTCAATTTTACTCATCAAAATTCAACGCCGTGTCTTTATTATAATGTCAGAACAAATGACAAATGGGTTCCAAATTTTTTTCAACAGCACAATACGAAACGCAGATGGCTAGACGGCCAGCGAATTCGTGAGAAAAAAAAAAAAACGACTCGTGCTGCAACTTTTCATCTATCTCATTTTCGATAAAATTGCCTTTTCTCTCACTGCTCCTCAATTAATTGAAGATCAAACATGAGCATCTTCAGCTTTTTTCTTGCTTTCGCGTGTTTTCGAATAATAATAATTATTATTATTTACCTAATATGACTCATTTTTTGCATTGATTTGTTTCAGTCGTCATCGCCGTTTTTGTTGCGTCGCACCGATGAATCTCAATATTGCGCCTGGTCTGAATAATTCATCATAGACAACACACATTCACAACCACAGACACACATACACTCATACACAAATAGATTTCGAAACTTATAGAAAACTGATATTCGTGTATCGTAAGTCTCAAATCTCAAAAACCAGTGTTATTGTCATTTTTTTTTCATTTAGACGGCAATCATCATGGATCACTCGGAGCTTATCGCCGAGCTTCCCGAGATTGAAAAGATGACGCCTCAGGAGCGGATAGCACTCGCCAAGTGAGATTTTTTTTTCGTCTCGCAACAAAACAAATCGACTCGTGTTTCTGCTCCGCCACACAATAAAAATAATTGTTCAGAGACCGAAGGCGATTGCAATTGCGGCGGAATGAAGAGCGCGAGCGTTCGCTGCCGCCGCCGCGACCGCATCGGCCGAGATTGAAATTCTCGTCGGAAGTCGAACTTCTCGAGGCAACCTGTCGCGCTGATTATTCAGAAGGTATGTTGAATTTCTTTAAAAATTCACTTTCTTTTTCGTCATTTTATGTTGCTAATGAGCATACGAAAATTCGTATTTCTGCGGTTTTTCGAGTTGCGGACCAATTCGAATGTTGTAAAATGGCGATTCACTATTTTTATATACTTCCGGTAGTCTGGACATTGGCCAAACTTTATGAGCACATAAAATGAGCGGAATTGAAACGAGAAACTTCATTGTCTAGAGATAATTAAATCGAAAATTTTGAATTTACCATTGTCGAAGACGGACGAATTTAAGGGGGGTGGGGGAGTTGATTTTTATTCAATTTTTGGCGCCATGGTCTCATAATCATTTTCGATTTGATATAGTATTCAATGCATTCAAAATTTCAGTAGATATCAAAGGCGCATGCGAAAATTTGCTGATTTCGCGCTAAGATCAAAAATGGCTTTTATCATTCAAATTTGTTCTATTCATCCGTCTTCGACAATATTTCAGCAACATCTTTTTTGGGTGTTATGTACTGATTGTAATTTTCAAATTGAAAATAGTCAAAATTCTTGAAACATTTGAAATTTCAATTTTTTAGTGGAACGGTTACTCAACGAAGGGGCTAATCCGAATCTGCACAACGACGATGGTTTGACACCGCTTCACCAATGTGCCATCGACGACAATCAGCAGGTAATTCCGATTTTTTTCTGCAGAAAATCATAGGAATATCTTCTTTAGATAATGCTGCTGCTCCTGGAGCGCGGTGCGAATGTAAATGCTCAGGACACCGAACAATGGACGCCTCTTCATGCAGCTGCGTGTTGTGCTCACATCAATATCGTTCGGATATTGATTGCAGCGTAAATCGTCTAATTTTGTTGCATTTTTTGCCATAATTTCATTTTAGCGGAGCCAATTTGTTGGCGGTGAATGCCGAAGGAAACATGCCTTATGATATTTGCGATCATGAGGAGACGCTTGATGTGATCGAGAGCGAAATGGCCGCCAGAGGAATAACTCAGGTTATTTTTTGCATTTATTTTTGCCGAGGTGTAAAAAAATGTTGGTCGTTTTCAGCAATACATTGATGAAATGCGGGGTGCACCGGAAAAAGCGATGCTCGATGATATGAAGGCGCTTCATACACAGGGTAGGCAGTTGGACGCGAGAGGACCAGACGGATCGACATATGTGAGATTTTTAGTGGATTCTTGGCGCATTTTCTCCATCTTTTCATTTTCAGCTTCACGTAGCCGCTGCAAACGGGTACTACGATGTGGCAGCATTTCTACTTCGATGCGGAGTTTCGCCTCTAGCAAGGTTCCTTTAATTTAACATTTTTTGTAAAAATTTTAAATTTATTTGTCCATTTTCATCTGCGGACAAAATGAAAATGCCGTTTTGGTTAGTTTCCAATTAGAAATTTATCGAAATGATCTTTTATGTGAGTGCTTTTACGACCTCATTAGTAGCAATTGATAAAGTATTTCCGACTGCCGGTGGAATTTTTCTCTCGATTACCCAACTAATTTTTTCAGAGACAATGATTTATGGCAGCCGGTGCATGCGGCTGCGTGTTGGGCCCAACCGGATCTCATTGAGCTCATCTGCGAGTATGGTGGCGACATTCACGCAAAAACTAGCACTGGAGAATCACCTATGGGTATTACAATTTTAAAAACGCACTTTTTGGATATCTAATAGACGGATATTTTGTAGAACTTTGCGAAGATCCGACGACCCGACAAGTGATTCAGACAATTCTGCAAAGCGAGGCTCGAAGGCGCCGTTTGGCGTTCGGAGTTCGCGACAGTCGCCGACAAAGCAAGAAGTTTGTGGTTGTTGTCGTCTGGCCTCCCTTATTTGAACATCTTACAGGAGGAAGAAGTTCGAGTCGCCTCAACAAGGAGCCACTTCCGGCGACAACCCGTTTTCGGCTCGTGGTGCAATTCGACGCCAATCATTGCGAGACCGCAGCGGCATGACACCAGCGCGAATCGAGGCTCAAAAAGAGGGAGCCGATATATTACGGTATGAGCTGGCGAGGTGTCAACATCAATCAATGGATTTTCTGTAGGTCTTGGTCTAAAGAAGACGTTTCGACGGATGCGCACAGCACGGGATTGCAGCAACAGCAACAGCGGGAATCGCCAACGAAACGGGTCCTTAAGGTTAGTTTTGATCAGTGCGAATTCATTATCCGATGGATATTGTAGAGTTCACAACACAAACAAGCGAAACCAATGTCACCGGACGAATGGTTGCGGAAGCTCGATGCGAATGGTGCGAATGACGATGATTTGGATACGACGCCGAAGCGCGGTGGAAGCACGAGGAGAAGGCCGAAGAAGACTGGAGGGCACAGTGAGTGTTTTTGGAACATTGACCAGCTCATGCTCCTTTAAACGTGCTCTTCACACTAGTTATTTTTGTCATTAGTTTTCATTGAGGATATAAATTGGGAAAGACCACTTTTAAGGGCACTTGTATATCTACTCAAACTCACTTTTTTTTAATGAGCATAATTTTTTTGTCTCATAGTAAAATTGTTATGGGATTTCCGTAAGAAACGTTTCCAGTATTTGCAGACGACTCATCGGATTCGCGAAATGGCGAACTCAATCGCCACAAATCGACGTGCTGCTGCACAATTTGCTAAAAACCAAAGAATACATGTTTGCTCTATTCGACGACGACGACATCTACGCAATTATTATATTTGAATGGGTACAAAGTATCCCTATTTTTTAAAATGTTTTTTCTTTGAGACCACATTTAAAGTTGCCTTTTCCAACAATTTTCGTTTTATTTTTTAAATTTTCGTTGAAGAATCGGCGCCATTACGGTTATTCGTAAATCATTTTTTTTTTACATAAATCGCTTCACCAAATATATTTTTGTGCATTTTCTGTACTTCCGTTTTTCGTTTCATTTTCATTATTTTGTCTCATGTTCAAAATGTTCCATTTGTCCTGTACTAAACCTGAAACTGTGATTGAATTGAAAATAAAATTTATAATATAGTCAACTTTATTACCCTTATTTATATGTGTTATATATTACATATGCTTGGATAACTATATATATATAGATCATATTATTAATTTCTTTCAACGCGGTTGTGAATTTATATTCTCTCTCTCTCTCTCTTTTGTTTCTTTCTTGTCAATGAACTATTAAATATGTATTTTTAATAATTATTATTCAAATCAAATACTTTTTTAAAACAAAACAAAAAACGAAGAGCTTTGGCGAATTAGTTGATGTTGGAAAATTGAAGAACTGTCGTCGATGTGAGCTCGTTTACTGCTTCTTCACTTCGAGACGTTTGACGGCGGCGACGCGTTCGACAACCGGTGGATGGGTGTGATTGCACCATGAATACAGCGGATCATCGATTGGCATTGAGAGATTATCCTGAAATATTTAATTTGATGCGAAACGTCATATTTGGGCGGATTATTCTAATAATTCCCAAAAGGAAGAAAAATGCAAACAGTGCCAATTTCGAACATTTAATATAAATCAAGTTTGCCGTTTTGAAGGCGAGACGGGCCGAATAAAAATTTCGTCGATAAAAAATAATTTTCGGCCGGAAAAGACAGAAAAGATGTTTTGGTAAACGTTCGAGCCGTCGAAATGACAAATCTGGCAAACAGCAAATTTTCAAAATGCTTACAACTCCAAGTTTCGTAAGAGCTCCAATCAGATTCTGTCCATGGCCAAGTTTCACCGCAAACTCATCGGCTCCGAATTCGGCAGATCTCGAGTGAACAGTCACCGCAGTTTGGGCCAACTGAATATCGAATTAGAAACGAAACGAAAAAATTGAAAACCTGATTATAAATTGCCAAGACGTAAACGAAGACGAGAATGAGCCCAATCAAAATCGGAGTATCATGGAATCCGAAAGCCTCGAACAATACTGGCGATTTGTAGAAGTAAGCGAACACGGCGAACGAGAAGAAAAGATTGAGTTCAGCTGAAATTTTCAACAATTCTCCGATTTTTTCTTTCTCTTCCTCTAATACTCACTAATAACAAGATTGATAGCAGTATGCCAAAGTGCCCAATGTCCCAACTCGTGTCCCAAAACCGCGACGACCTCATCATTGTTCATTCCTCGCTTCTTATCAGCCTCGGTGAGATCGACTTTCTCCCCGGATTGTCTGTAGAGCTCGAGCACCTGTTCCTTAACATCTCCCGATAAGAGGGTATCGTACAACACGATTCGCTTGTTCTTCCAGAATCCATACATGTAGGCATTCGAGTGAGCAGAACGCTTGGATCCTAGAAAAAATGGAGATTTATGGCTTACAGTACCGCTCAAAAGGTTGGAAACTTTTGGTTTTTTGGGCATAACTTGATCGAAATCGTATGGATCGAGGTGAAACTTTCAGATATATTGATAAATATAATCAGAAGATTATTGGTACGGTTGTCTTATCATACGCAATTATGTGTGAAGTTTTTGTGGTCTTTTTCATTTTTTTCAAAAATCGCTTTTTTTCAATTTTTTTTTTTCAAAAGTTTTTTTTTTTTACTGTTTTTCTGTGCTTTTTTTTGCATGCCGTTATTATTTTTGTAATTTTAGACATCTCCACTATCGAAAAAAATCGGAACTTGGTTGTTGAACAATAACGGGCAATTTACGCAAGGCGTCAAACAGGAGCAACCCTGCAGATGTTGGCCGCCCAGTTGGATGTCACAAAAACTTGCATTTTCAAGTGTTTGAAAAAATGGGGAAACTCAATGAGGGGTCCCAAAGAAGTGCCATATTGGTCGTCCACGCGTGACAGATCGTGCGACTGATAGAAGCATTGTACGAGCCTCCAAATTCAACCCGCGAATGACGGCACCGAATCATTCAATCGGTCTGCCGTCCTGTAGGTTCTCGATACAATCCCAAGTATCAAACTCCTACCGAAAAGCACGGGGGAGGCAGTTGCATGATTGGGGGTGCCTTTTCCGGAAAAGGCTTCACCATGTGAAAACAATCATGGATTGCTTCGTCTATAAGGAGATCCTGAAGAAGCAGATGTTGCCGCATTTTAAGGCAATGGGTCGTGGTTGTGTTTACCAACAGGACAGCGACCCAAAGCACGCTTCCAAATCTGTGAAATTAAGAAAATTCGCTTTTTTTCTCAAATATTCATAAATCGAGGATTGGTTCGCAAGTCAGCACATCAAGGTTATGGACTGGCCAAGTCAATGCCCGGACTTGAATCCCATCGAGCACTTGTGGGAAGAGTTGGAGAGAAGAGTGGCAAGCAGAACCGCCACAAATTCGAACGAAAAGTTCCGACAATCGGAAGAAGAATGGAAAAAGATTCCACTCTCGGTCATCGACAACTTGATCGACTCCATGTCTAGCGGGTGCCAGGTGGTTATTGACTCCCGAGTATTCACAATCAAGTACTAACCTTATAATTTTAGTTTCCAATGATTTTGTCTTGATAAACTATCTTTCCGGTAAAAAAACCGACTTAAATTGCATATCCAAAAAAAAAATGTTTTTTTACGAATTTCTGGAAAAATGGCCTAAAATCCTTATTTGGTAAGCACGAATCATGTCTAATAGCTCATTATATCGGCAATTGCGTAAGAAACAATCGGAAAAAAAGTTCGTGGAAAAAAGTTTGATTTCAAAAAAGTTATGCCCAAAAAACCAAAAGTTTCCAACCTTTTGAGCGGTACTGTATATCGTTCGCCAATTGGACGACAGATGGGTTTATAGAAACGTTGAAACGTATCAATTGCGGGAAAACCCATACCATTCACAACGTAAAGTTTCGTCAACGGATATTGAAGCGACGAAGCAAGAGCCTCAATCTTGGTTCTCAATTCGCCTTCAGGAAGCGGGAAGTACTTATCGAAGAGCGGTGCAATGAATGCCGGATAAACAGTGAGCAAGATGAAGATGACAATCGAAAGGAATAGCCAGACATAGAGGAAGAAGTACGGCCCGCCGTTCTCAACGATCCATTCGATTCCGAAAACGATTGGGATCGTCAAAACGAGTCCGAGAACACTCTTCTTGACCTAAACTTATACTCAAATTAAAACAAATTCAACGAACAAACTCACCCGATCAATAAAATAAAATCCAATAGTCTGCTTATTGAATCCATGCTTCTCCTCAATCACAAACGTCGAGTACAAATCCCAAGGGAGATCGATTAAAACGTCAAAAATCGAGTTGACAACGATGAAAAGAACCGATTGGAATTGATATCCGCTGAAGTAGTACCAAAGAATCGGATAATATCCGGTGATCAGTTGAACCTTGAAATTAATGAAATTAGACACAAATTTCGCCTAATAGAATCGAATATACCGTTGAGACCAATTGGCAGAAAATCGAATGCGCAAAATTGTATTGGTGATTGTCCAGTTTATAATCGCGCGCTTTTTTGTAGTCCTGAAAATGATATCAAAAAATATTTTTAAACCGGAAAGAGTCTAGACAAATTTTTGTTGGCCAATTCCATGAAACTGACTGAAACGCTCAAATCCATAAAAGGCATCATTTTAACATTAAAATTTATGACGTCGTGCAAAATATCGGCGTTTTATGGCAAATTTCGTGAACAATTTGCCTTTTTGACGCAAAAAAATATCAACGTTTCAAAATTTGTGCGATCAAATCCCGAGATTTCGTTAATCCCCCCAACCCCCCCATCTTTGTGCAGAAAAATCTGATTTCCGGCTTTTGCAAATCCAAACCTCTTCACTAATCAACTCCTGAACTTCCTTTGGTCGTTTCTCATTATCCCTATGAACCCTAAAATAAGTTTCAATATATATTTTTTTTGAACAAATTAATATTTTCCTACTTATACTGCCGATACGAAATGTACAATTCCCATAGAAAAAGTACCCAATTTGTAGCTAATAGCGCCTTGAAAAGGCACTTTGGATCCATCTAAAACATATTTTTAATGAATAAAACTGAATAGACAGTTTATAAAATAAACTCTTGAAATTCCAAAAATATTGTAAATCCGAGTTCAACGAATCACAGAATGCGAACACCAAAATAACATCAAATCCCAATTATATAATCATATTCATTATACAGTTTAATTATACATATTTGTACAGGATTATTGGCGCAATCGGATTAATCCATTAGTAAATTCTGCATTTCGGCTTCCCAAGCTTCCTCATCTTTTCCTCCAGTTTTCTCGACGACATCTTCATAATCATTGAGATCAGCAAGAATTTCTCGTTCCCATTCCTCGTCTGAAAAGAAAAAACAACTTTGAAATTATTCTAAATCGATCAAAATCTTTTCGAAAACATCAAAAAACAAAATTCATCGAAAGCAACGTTCGTTTATTTTCGAAACGAGACGACGCAAATGTGCTCGCTCGAATGGCGTCTGGGTGTGAAATTAATGCGTCAGAACCTCTCGCACTCAACACACATCTAAGTCTATTGGTGCACTCTCGTTGCTTTTTATGAGGGCGTCAAAATAATGATCATATGCAGAGAAATAATGGGGCTTCGACTTACCAACACTTGTCAATGTCGCTTCACCGCCGTCCGGCTGCTCGGTCGTCGTAGTTTCTTCAAGCTTCTCAGTTTCATCAATTTTTTCGGGCTCCGATGAGCTCGATGTTTCTTCAGCAACGACCTTCGCACAACTCTTCTCTTCAGCCTTCTCCTCAACTTTCGACTGTTGCTCTTCAGCCTCAACGACTTTCTTTGGTGCTTCCTGAGCCATCATCGATTGTCTAATCAATCCAATTCGGTAGAAGTAGTTTTGCCAGAATTTGTTCTCCTTAATTCTAAACGAACACAATTCAATGCCTCCGCGTCTTGACTAAATCCATACTGTTTGGGAACAAGTTGGAATCGGACATTAGCCAAATTCGGATCCGTCTCCAACAGAATCGTTGCCATCGCCTGTTGCTGATCATAAGAATATTCGCTGTTCGCCGGCGAATCTCTCAAAAAGTTTCTCGTATCCTTCAAAAATTGATATTCAACGCCAAAATTCTACTATGAGCAGCCTACGGTTGACAAGGAGAGCATTTGCTTTTTGGCGAGCTCCTCATCCGGCAACCCATGCCACGGCAACTCGACTCCCTGCGTCTTCTCTCTTTCCGTCTGAAGCTGCTTCTCGAATTCCGTCTGCTCCTTGTTCAAATCAGCAAGAAGCGACTGAAAATCGTTTCAACACAATTAGTTAATCGAGACTTTTCGTTTTTACATTTTCAATGACAGCATTCTTGACGTTTTCCAATTTCTTCGTCGCATCCTTCGCATATTCGAAGAGCTTCGTCGAGGCGACGCCGCCAGAAACTTTGAGACCTGAACAATCAACAAATAAACGAGGCGAGGTACCTATCTATGGCAATTGCTGATACTGCAACGATACGTACAAAATAACACAATTTTGATCAGTTTTGATGACAAATAAAACTATACAAAAGACCTCAAAAACCGTAACAAAAATATTAAAAAAAATAAAAGCATTGTGGGACTTCAATAAGTTTTTGTAATTGAATTGAATATGCAAGAATGTCAATCAAAATCTGAAAAAAATGAGAATTGTTGACTATTTTCTATTTATAATCTATTGATTATCAAAATGTTTGTTGATTCAATTATGTTCGAAACGCTTAGTTCGTGCCTGGCTTCTTTCTATACAATTGCAAATGTTTTTTAAATGCAACATTAAATAATGTGTATGTAGGGAAAAGCAATTCCGAAAAATTTAAAAACATCAAATCCAGCCGAAATCGAGGAATTATTTCAATGTCAACGTACGTCTTGCGGCCGTTTCGCTGACGAACGTTACCACGCTGACCTAAGCCCCATTTATCATTCTTTCACTGATAAAAATTAACGTTATCTTTTTAGAATTTTCGCCCAAACTTTTCAATACGAACAAAATAAAGCTCTAACCTCCAAAAAGGGACGACATTGATTGTTTCATTCCACCGGATTCGTCCGAAGTCACCGTTTCTTCGATCTTCTGTTCTTTCGGGTTTTCGACGACATCAGAATTCTCTTCAGTTGATGCCACCTGGAAAAATTTAAACAATAGGGCGTAACAAAACTGAACTATACCCCATAATTAGCCGCTTCTTTAAAACTTTGTTCAATCGTCGATTTCGCATCATTCATGCGTTTCTTAAAATCAGCAAGAAGCCAAGACATCTAAATCAGAAAAAGAAATATGGGAAATTGAAAGACACAAATATGAAACCGCGAAATAACGGTAAAAAATAATAAAGAAAATTGTTGATAAAAAAATAAAAATTCATTTAAATTCACCGAGAGGACCTAAAACAAATAATCACATGGCATTATATTCAAATTTCAAAGGCACATATAAGTTATGGTTAGTAAAATGAAAAAAAAAGAGAAGAAAATTAGATGAGTGGACCCGTGGGGGAAAAAAAAACAACAGACAAATTATCAATTTTTGAGCAGCTTAATATCGACGAGATCTCAAAAATTGTGCCGAATCATCAGGGGAATCGACAAAAAAAAAAAAAAAAAAAAAGAAAAGAGAAACAAAAAATCACATTAAAACTGCGTCTTTTCCATATTCGCACAACGTCTGAAGGGCAGTGACACGCGGATCGACAGCAGACTGAAGTTGGACAGATTGCGGTGGATAGCGGAACAATATTTGGGACCAAAGGTGGAGTTGCTCTGCAAAAAAAAACAGACAAATGCGATTTGGTATTTCGAAACTCGAAATGTTCACCAGGAATTTCTCAAATGTTAAAATTTTGTAGAGAAATTTCAATATATATATATATATATATATGTATATTTGAGAATCGAACCTCGGAAGGCAACACTCTGACTGATGAACTCTCGAAGCATCATGCAAACCACTTCGAGAACATTCTGATTTTCTCTCGGCAGCACAGTGGCAACGACTTTCCATAATCTACAACACATTAATTACGGAAATAAATTAAATAAAAAGAAACTCACGCTGTAGCATCTCTAGCTGATCGAATGAACTCATAATGAATTATTCCGTCCATTCCTGATGGAACTACTGGATCTGAACCAAAACATTGATTAGTTCATGTATTTTTAATATTTTAAAACCTTCAAGAGTATCTAATAATCGAATAAGAGCGCTGTAAAGTGTAAATGGAGATGCAAAACCGTCTGAAATATTTTAATAATTTTCTGTCTTCCTCGAAACGACCTACTCAAATCCTTTGGATGATTCGTTTCGAGAGCTATACGAACTCGATTAAAGTCCGCATTATCGGAATGCTCCGACAAATTGATTTTCGCGGCTCCAGTCGATCTCAAAGCATTCACTAATCGGTAAATCTGAAAACAATACAGATAAATGCGAAATTTAAGAAAAAAATCGAAAACCTCCTTTGGAAGGTGTGGAGGACAAGTTTCATCGAAATCTTCAATGACATCATCTCCCTAAAAATAAAAACAAATAATTCAGAAATATTAGTTGAGAAGGAAATTCTCACAAAATCAATAAGGTTCTCCTCCTTCTTCGGTTTATTGTTCAATAATTTTTCAAGAGATGATCCAAAAACCCTGAAAATGGAAAACATTTAAAAATTGTAATTCAGAGATCAACATTACTTGGCGTTATATTTGGCCAAAACTGGTATAAAGTAATCCCTTCCATGCTCTAAATGCAATACCAAAATGTCCTAAACGAATTCAGTTGAGAATAAGTATTTCAATGAAATTGGGATACCTGAAGAACAGGATTCTTGCCAACAAGCTCGCGTAGTGTTTTCGTGTTAATCGACACAGTAATCGAGATCTGAAAACAAAAATCAAAATCAAAATTTTGAAGCGAAAAATATTTGAACAGCCGACCTGTGTAGATTGTCCGGTTGGAATGGCGTAATGCGGAGGGGTGACCTGCAAAATGTTCGATTTGCCGTGGTGAAAACGCGATTCAAAAACAGAAAGACAAAAAAAAACGCGGCGGCGATGAAAACTGACAAAAGATTCTAATCTAAAGCTTACACTCGAGATTGTATCTCGTTAAATTATTGTCATTTTCAAACCAAAACTGTTTACCTGAAGCCAATTGGCGCAGATTCCTTTGCCAGCCGGTGTGATTTTAAAGTTGAATCGAACCTGAACAACACCATGCGAATTGTTGTCAGCTTTATTTAAAATGAGAAAAAAGAACAGTTCGAACCTGTGATTTTCCGACATTTGTGACCGTAATTAAACGTGTTGTAGGATCAAGATAATTGACTTCGCCGAAATCAACCTATAATTAATTAATTGCCTCATATATTTCTGAAAGACATTTATGAACAAATACTACAATTTTTGAACATCTTGTAATTCTATCATCTATCCTATTCTATTCGATGGTTCGCATCTCAACAGTATCAACAATGCCACTAAAGTAAATATCACTAATGAAATAAAATTCTTTCGTTGTGATCGTCGTCAATAATGCCATTATAAAATATTCGAATCTGAGTAAGTAATTGAGTTTTTTGTTTCGCAACATTTTAAAGGCTATTTTATTTTTTGACATCCTTATATTTCTCTATGATACGCATTCAAAATAAACTACGTGAATCCCGCATCAATGTTTTCGTCGTTTTTCGTCCATCGAAGTTCAGTTTTCGAAAATTACACAATGTGCGCTTATTCAATGACTTTACAACTAGACAATACACACCTGCCTATTGCAATTTCAAAGTATTACCTCGTTCAAGCTAAGCTTTATCTGCGGCAACAACTCGTTCGCTCGTCTATCAGCCTCTCGAATCGCTTCCTCATACAATGCCTTTTGTTTTTCCTGCAAACCAATCTCATTGAATTTCAGAAGTCTAAATTTCTTTGACCTCGTCGATCAATTTGACTTTCAGATTGAATATCGCACGAACAGGTTTGTGATCGGAAATTGATATCGACTCTACAGATTCCATCGGTCTTCTGGATTAAAAAAAAAATGAAATTAATTAACTCTAATGATTACTTACACAATATCCAACTTCACAAACGAATCCTGCTTCCATGTCAATATGCGATCTGTCCATGCCGGCACTCGTCCCTTCTCACTGGTATCCCACACACAAGTCCCAACATCATACTTATAAGTCGGACGAAATCCGAATACTTTTGGTTCCACGAATCCATTAAATACTTGACCGCGTGACATTTGTTCACGCAACTTCACAAAAATATCAAATTTTTAAAAATTACATATTTGGTGGTCGATCTACTTGACAATAATCGAGAAGTCTCCCAAAATTCTGACTACTCGCTACAAGTCGGACTTCTTCATTGGAAATTCCAGCGTACTCCGAATTCAGGCGGTAATTCAAATCGCCAAACCAAAAAATGACGTCGTGATCGAAAATTGTACGAGATGAGCCGGCAAATGTCATTTGTGAGATATCACTGAAATCGGGAAATGCTCAATTATGCATTGTTTCGAGAATGAGCGCATAAAAATTAAAAATATACCGAAAATCTTGATTCCTCCTTTCTAATTCATTGTTTCCCGCGGCAAAATGGGAATTCACAAAGCAGACCCATGAGTCATTCATTTTCATCGATATTGCAGTGCCGCCCTACAATTGTAATGCTCGATACTATTCATTAAAACATTGATCTACCTTATTTCCAAGTTTGTTCATAAGCACAGAAATACCCGTAGCAACATGATTTGTTTCCACATGAGACACTTGGATATGACTTTGAAGCGATTGAAAAACTATGACAAATATTCCAACAAGTCGCATTGAGGACACCTAGATGAGTCATGATCAATCGCAATCTGGGAACGGCGGCTAAGGAATGCTTACAACTCGATAATGACTTCTGCCAAGTGGTAAAGATGCTCGAATTGCTTCACACCATTCATCCATTTTCTTTGTATTATCAATTAAATAAGTCCCCACCGATAAATCCATTTCTTGTAGTCTGAAAATGAGACAATTTTGACGTTTTGTCGGTGTTCTTACAGGAATTCACTTACCCGATCGCATAAAACTCGCATAAATCTTTTTTATCGTGTGAAAACCAAGTGGGAAGAACCGACGGCGGGCTTCGTCCATTAACGTTAAACGTGCTCACACATATCCGCACATCATTGAAAGTGCAATATCTAATAAATATTGATTTTTCTACAACTGCGTACTTGAAATTAATCAAGAAACCTATCCTGCCATCCTCTCATTACCTCATCGACATTCATGTCTTTACCCGGTGTGTAGCTTCCACTATTCGAGTAGAAAGTCATTATTTAGGCCCTCCAGAGGGCGCTTAACCCTGAAAGTGCGCGAATGTCTTAAAATAAATGCACAAAATATATAGAAATTGTCCGCAAGTCATGCGAGTGTGCAAACACCGCTGCGTACCGTAGCCGTCGTGGAAATTAAAAAAAAACTGGCGGCGCTCGAGAGCGAGTGTTTTCCGATTTGTTTACATAAAGTCAACCAACGTGTAATCGATAAAAAAAACTTTTTTCGATTTAGTTTGTGAGGGCATAAATTGAGAGAAACGAACATAAAACCGCCATATTCACATGAGAAATCATTAAAAAAAAGAGAAGGGCAAACCTTTCAGTGCGTTTCGATTTTTCAGCCCAAACATTTCCACTCCATTCTGTTTATTAAAAAAAAATTTGCAAAGAAAAAAAAGTACAACGAATACGAATGAATAAAACAAGAATTAGCAATTTCGAATGGAGAACGTCCAGTGATGAACATCTTTGGTTGAAAAGTGGTCAGGAATTTTAAAAAAATGAAAAAAAATTTGAAAAACCCCTCAAGAAAAAGAATTACAAATTAAAAAAAAGGAAAGGAAAGCTCGAACTAAGCAGCATTACACAAAAAGTAGACGAAGAAGAAGCTGATGAAGAAAAATGCATTATTAGAAATGTTTAATAAATAATTAATTTGCAATTTTTTAAACTAACGAAAGTGATTAGGGCAGCATGCGGAGAAAATATCGTTGTGCCGCCACTGAATTCAATTGTTAATAAAAAAACGAGGCCGCCTATAGATTCGAGGGAAAAAATGATTCAAGCAAAAAAAATAATGTGGGAAATCACAGAAAATATTAAATAGTTCTCAATTATTATAATAAAATGTATATCAATGTTGTATATATGCATGATGAATATGGTAATGGAGTTTAGACATCTTAAAAGATGTATTCCTCGTCCGTCGACATCGTCATATCAATCGCCCAACGGAACTTCTCGCGATGCGTCTTCGTGAACACCTTCTCCAACGGTACGTCGTACTTCTTGCACCAAGCGACTGTAATCCGAGGATCCAAGTAGTTCAACTTCGAAGTGCTGAGAGCAATCTGTTTGTTCTCATCCTTAAAATTAAATGAATTATCCTAATTTGCGATTTCTTTCAATACCTTATCGGTACGAGCAATTTTCAGCTTCTTAAGCTGCTCCTTGATCCGATCCACCTTCTTCTGAGCCTTATCCTTGGCTGCCCCTCTCGCCTGCTCAAGTTCCTTCTTGGCAGCATCCAAGTCCTTCTTCTTGTCTTTTATCTAAATAAATGAAATGTTTCATGTGTTATTATTATTGTTATTACCTTAGCCTCGAGATTTTCCATAGATTTCTCAAAGTTCTTCGAAATTGCGCGCTGATGGTTACACAAAATCGCAACCTGACGATTCGCGCGATTGTAGGACAATAGCTTAGAAGGAAGATTGTCGTTCGCTGAAAAAAAAACAAATCATCTGTTCGTGCCAAAAAGAAAATTACGATCGGTGAGTTTTTGAAGTTGTTCTTGAAGGGTAATCGAGGCATTGTACGTACGGAACACCTTGACAGTGAGCCCCGGCATCAGACTACGCAAATGCTCATTAAGAGTCGCAGTCTGAAAGAAGGTTTTGTTTGTCGAAATTTCTCGCTGTCATCTTACATCCAAACGATCAAACAAATCGTCTCCTGGGCTCTTGTTCTCCATGAAGAGTTTCAAGTTCTTGAAAACTCTCTTCTCCACTGGTACGCGATTGAAGTAGCGAATCGAATCTTTACCGGGGAAATCAAATTCGACGACATAGCTGAAACATGGGAGTTCGTCAATTTACATTTAAAAGCTATTGTACTCTTTCTCGTGCTTATCGCTCTCATTCAATTTGGTCTTTTCGAACAACTTTATGTGCTCCACACGAAGCGAGCAACAACCGACGGTGTCGGCAACTTCGTCGACATCCTTCTCATTACCAGCACGAAGCGCCAGCTATAAGTAATTGATATTTTTTTCATTACTCAATATTAGGCACCTTATCAATGAAGTAAAGTGCAACGGCACGTTGACGAACTCGCATCTCCTTCGATTTAAAGTCTTCGGTATAAACAGCGCGAATGTTGTTAATATGAGACTTGAGGCGACGAGCGGTCTCGTACTTCTCATAATCCTTCTCTCCTTTTATTTTGCTGCTCGGATTGAACATAATGTACTTGTTCTGTCCAAGCACATTCTCAGTCCACGAGCAAAGCCAAGAGACACTGTTATCGTGGCGAACCTCCTTCCACTTGTGGCCTGGTGGTGGCTTCGGAATCACACTATCCCTAAAATGAGAATATTTTGAAGGAAAAACGTCGAAATAATTTCTACTTCGAGCAATTTATAATAATATCCTCTGGATTAACGCGCTTTTTAAGCATTCCCATTTTTGGATGGCCACCACGTCCACGGAACAAGCCTGGCGGCTCAATTCTGAAGTTGGCCACCTTCTGACGATGACCGTCAATTACAGCAACTCCATAGACTTTCATTTCAGCCTCACGCTCTTCCTAGAATATCATAGTTATTTAATCGTGTGGATTCTCCTAATAAGTTGCCTTAATTTTCTGCTTCTCCTCTTTAGTCATCGCCTTTCGAGCCTCGCGCAATTCTTTTAGATATGCGGCCATGTTGCGAAAATCGCACTTTTTGAAATCGGTAATGGTTTCGCGCTCTTTAGAAGTCATGTTCTGAAAAACGAAAAATGCTTTAGAACATTTCGATGTTTTCAAGAATCTCACATTTCTCCAGTCATTAAAGAAGTTGGTGTTGAACTGTTCTTTGCTCGTATAATCATGATCTAAGATAGCTGCATAGAACGTGGCTATTTCCTCCGTTTGAATTGACAGCTTCATTGGTTTTCCGTTGTACTTGAAGTTGACATTGTCCGGCAGTGGAACGTATGGAGGTGCAAATAATGGTCCCTTGTGCTCAAGCGAGTACCATTTCACACCATCCGGCTTTCTCGGCTCTTTCCACCACTCCCAAACATCTTCCAGATCGTCTTCAACCTTCTTCTTCTTTTTTGGGGAGCCATTATCGTCCGCCTTTTTCTCATTTTTCTTTTTTGAAGCGCTGGTACCGTTAGAAGTCGCCCCCTTCTTCTTCTGAAAGATTCGATTTCTACTTAATAATGCGTTAATGCGTTAACGGAGCGGTTGTGAAAAATAGTGCTAAAGCAGAAAACCAACAAATACAAAACATAGGAAGAGCGTGAAAATTAGTATTACCTCGTTTTTCTTTTTAGAGTTTTTGTCTTCCTCGCCGTCACCTGACTCCTCATCACTTTGATGTTTCTTTTTCTTCTTTTTCGATTTTTCCTCAGTGCCAACAACCTCCTAATAAGGAAAACCAAATAGGGTGCACCCAAAGCGAAACAAACCTTTTTAACCTCGTACTTAATCGCTAACGGCACATCGTCATCGGAATCATCGTCGGCGTCGTTTTCTTTTGTGTCGTCTCCTCCGTCAAACTCGGATGCACTCTAATAAATGCAAACACGTTCACAAAACAACAAAGGAAGTCAGAAGGGGTTAACAGAGATGGAAAACGCTTAAGTTTATTAAAACACACCTCTGGCTTGAAGTCCTCCTCGCTGTCACTTTCCTCTTTCTTCGGCTTCTTCTTCGACTTCGGTTTCTAAATCAACAAAATACTTCTCAAGCATTTATGGCGAATGTTTACCTCTGGTTTGTAATCATCTTCGCTATCACTATGGTGTTTCTTCTTCTTGTCTTTCTTTTTCTGAAAAAGGCCAATATGTTCTCTTGAAATTATCACAAGATTTCAACCTCAGGCTTATAATCATCGTCATCATCATCGCTTCCATTTTTCCTTCTCTTTTTTTTGTTCTTTTCGCCCGACGAATTTTTCTTTTCGCGTTCAATCAGTTTTCCCCATGGAACGTCGTCATCCGACACATATTCTTCCTTGACGTCCTTAAAAAATTTTAATTGTGAATTTCACGTTTGAATATCTTAATTACCGATGGCTCTTTCTTGATGTCGTCATTTCTGTTGGAGTCAAACGAGTTCCTAAAATCAAATGTATGTCAAATAATATTATTGACTCAAACTGGTTAGAACCAAATTTAAATGAGGCAAACCTCTCGAAAACTCAAGGCTGTCAAGATGTGATTTAACACACACCCGGCCGGCACCATCCGTCCTTGAGTTTTCAAGACGCCCATCATTTTTTTGTTGAGCAATTAAAAGGGCGTACCCGTTGGTCATCCCGTTCGTATGATTTTTGGTGCCAACGTCCATGATTGATGACGGCGTGAGGACTTTGAACCAAAGAACTAAATTCGAAATTGTTTAAGTAAAACAAGTGTTTTTTTTTAATTTAAATATTTGCGAAAATAATCAAATGATGAGAAAAGTGATGTCGTCAAATGTGATGTAAATTTGGAATGTGTGTGAACACCGAACTGATATTGTGAACTTTGATTTCTTTTGCGAAATTTCGATTCTTATGGGATAATTAAAAATTTCAATTTTCTTTGTTTTGTGGTCGTCTCTCATTTTTCATAATCGCGAATCATCCAATACTTATATTCATCATATTATTTTATTACATTCATCCTTCACCACTCAATTCCTAGTCCAATTGATACGAACGCATTTTCGCCGACGGAAAAACACGAGAGCGAACGCATTGCGAATTGGAGAGAGTGTAAAGAAACGAAACGCAGTTCACAACGAGTGCAAACACACTCGGACCGCATATTTGTGGACCGTCAGTGTCTATATATATATATATATATATATATATATATATATATATATATATATATATATATATATATATATCTGTTGAGTATCAAAGAGGCCGGACCTCATTTCAAAAAATTCGTATCATATCAGGATAAGAGTGGTAAAACTGGAATCCAGAATAAATAAGATGTTTCGGGTTGTTAGACAGAAGCTGGAAATGGTATATTAATGTCTGGTCCCTTAATCTCGTGAATAAATTGAGAGTGAACAGATGGTGAATTTTAGCACTTCCGAAAAGTCAATGATTTGATAATAAGTTAGGAACTCAAGGGAGATTTTTGGGTTTTCATCATATTTTCGAGAAGGTTACCAGAAGAAGGTTGCGGAAACCTTTTATTTCAAAGATATAAAAATGTTTTATAAGCCTACAATGTGCCTATAGCGGTTTGTGGTACACATTTTCAAGGTACAGTATGAAAATTGCGCTCAAACCCGAAAATTTGCGAACCCCCTAATTAATTATGAACGGCCTCTAAAATTGCAGAGATCGATAAATATGATTGCTGGCTTCTTGGGCAGTCCCTTAGTAGCGTCAATTCAATCGAATGATGGCAAAATCGGATGCTATAGCTTAACAAATCAACAAGCTAGCAAAAGGGGCGACGGCGAAAAATCGACAAAGTCGAGAAAATGGCGTCGCGTGGCGGTTAAGTCCGGGGGAAGAGGCGGACTTGTGTGAAAAACTGACGGGGACGACTGCGAGCGCGACGCGCGGCGTGTCGCGTCGCGGTCTCCCCGTTCCATAGAGCACTATTTTGCCGTAAAGGCAGCCGTCCTCGCTAGGCACATGTCTATCTGTGTGTCTCAACGTGCGATAGTCGTCGAACGTCTTCCTCTCTCCGAACCTAAATTTTCTCGGTGTAATTTTTTTTCGCCCAAAACGCATTCATACAGCCGGCGGGGTTTTGAAAAACCATTGATGAAGTTGGTTGAGACTATCTAAAAATAGAAATCCCAAAACAGCGATTTTTCGAATATCACGTTTTAAATTATCGATATATATTATATATTATATATGGGGGGGTTTAGGATATGAAACCCATCATAAGCTTAATCCGACTTCAATTGATTTTCTTTTGAACGATTACGCATTTTCAATTAGTTTTAGTCTTTAGAATAAAATATATTAAAATTTCATCAGGGATATGTTTTCATTCCAATCTTAGTAATTCAATAACATTTTCTTCAGACTTCCGTGCTTATTTCTATAAAATTGCATGATGCAAATGTCTACAAAGTCAATTGCGAATAATTTTAAATTTTGAAAAAATCGTTGAAAAATTTTGCAACCCATCGCATTTGCATTTTGAGGACGATATTTTCTTTTTCATTTTTAAAATTAACAACATTTTTGAATTTTTCTCCAAATCCGCTTTTATCTGCGATTTTTACTTTCATTAATTTGAAATTTAATTATTTTCTGTTTCATATTTTAATCCTGTAGAAGATTTCGTATTTCATTCATTTTTTATCGGAATGAATTATGTAGAGAATATTGGTATTACGGTAGCTGGGTGTAATTAATCCTTGGTCAGTGATTCGATGTTTCGACCGTTTAATCGATAATTCATTCAAAATCAGAGCTCAGGTTCTGCAGTTTGCAAAAAAAACCAAATATCTTTTTTTCAGCCTAAATATTATATTTTGGTGTTGAAAAAGTGCAATCACGTCGGCTTCCGACATCAAATCAATCTAGACCACGTATCCAATTTATACCCCAAAAATTTTCATTTCCTGTCCGCTGCGGTTGGCGAACGCATTATCTTCAGCGGGACGCTGGTTTCGCATATACTCATCGGCTTTATTAGAATAATGATGAAGAGAGAAAAACGCGCGCAGGCGGTTCGACGAGAATCGGATTGATCCATGTGTTCGCAACATTTCGATTGTGAGGAAGCGAATCGATGCGTTGGTCGAAAAATGATGAATTTTGATGTTCGGCGCCCGAAATTCCTTATGTCCCAGACCTAGTCGCTACTATTGTGATTCAAAAATCGACCGCCCATCCAATCAATGTTTATGTTTGATATTCCCTCAACATCTGGAATGTATTCATCCCGTTGATTTATTCTTTTCTCCTTTGGCAATGCACACAAACATTTCCAATATTTCAGTGTGCTTCTGCGGCTCGTCAATGAGCTTCTCACAACAGTATGATGTTATCACGCAACCGACATCGCCGACATCACCAACGTCGCCGACTGGCCGACGTCTGAACATGAATCACGGTTTCCTCAAATTCATCGTTCGCAATCAGTACAATCGCGACGAATTCCACAAAATAGAGGAGTTGCGCAAGACGAAAGTACAGGAGAAGCTAAGAAGCGGAAGCGTTAGCTCGTCGAGCAGTAGTTGCAGTAGCAGCAGTAGCGGCAGCCCGAGACCCATGAGTTTCGTGTATGAGAAAAGCTATTACGTCCCGCCGGCGCTACGAAAACAGAAATCGCTCAATGAATCAAGTAGTGGTGAGCAATTATTTGTTTTTGAAATGGATTTTCGAACTTCGCTAACTATTCCAGACGCATACATAAAGTCCGACGAAAACGCTGCGTCCGACATTAGCGCAACTGCCGTTCGTAATACCGACAGCGAAGCAACAGTAAGCTCGTGTGACCATTTCGCCGACGAAGATGAAAGAAGAGTTCGAGAAGGCGTCAGACGTCGACATCAGAAGAAAATGATGCCGATCGACGATATTTGCGTATCGCTGGCCAACTCGCATATATCCAATGAGGAAAAGTAGGCCGCAATTTCCATTCGAATTTGATTATTTAATCGATTTTTAGGAAGGCTGAGCAGGAAATTGCCGCCCAGAACTTGTTCACGTTGAAAATGAGGCTCAAAAATGACGTCAATGTGGAGATTGATATCCCGAGGGTTCGTTTCATTTACAACTTGCAAGAACAAAAATAACAGCATTCAGTATTCCTTGATTTACTCTTGTTATATACTTATTACCATCGCAAAAAATCGAACGCCTTGAATAAATGTAGACAATTGTACTTTTTCAAGGCGGTAATTCAAATTTTAATTGAAATATGTAGTGGGAATTTGGGTACCCTACTACTGATAACCTCCGATGCAAACTCAACGTAAACCGGCGCAAGGCACTGGGTTTTTTTTGCGAATGTAAAAATATATATATATGTTTTCAACATGTGACCATGTTGCGTCGTTCTCTAATTTTTTTTTCACTCTACCTATCTCTTCAAGGCAAAAATAAAGAAAGAAAGGAAGATGTCAGCTCGGCTGAAATGACTCATAATTTTTGGCGTATTTGTCTTTTCAAAACCGAATTTTTTCGTCGCTAAATGTCGGGCAACTGTGCAAATTGGAAACTCGTTGCGGGAGTATTCATCGTGTCGATGCCCGCCCCCACATTTCTGGTTCGTATGTAATCGTGTTTCTTTTTTTTCGTCGTGAGACTCAAACGCTTATTTACTTTTTTCATTCGCATGAGAATCCCATTGAAAAGTAGAAATTTTCGGAAAATCGAATATCGTCGGTTCCAAAAAAACTTGTGTTTTTTTTAAATAAAAACCTAATTGGGTAAAAATGGTCACCATTTGAATGTTCTTGGCGTATTAGCGAAAAATTGATCTACAATACTTTCATAAAATAAGTTTCGAAAATTGTTCTTTAATATTTCAAATTTTGTCGCATTTCGCCTAAAACTTTGCTCGATTAATTCACATTGATCTACTCACAATTTATTGATTTTTTTTTAATTTCAGGGCGCTCAAGCTGCACGAATCGCAAAAGAATTGACACGGGAGCACAACTTCAACGACAGTCAATGTCGTCGTCTCAGAGAGTTCATCGAGTTGCAGCTCAACAAACGCCTGAACTCGAGTTCGCCGCCGCCGATAATTGATGACTCCGAAGTGGTGCTGACAACGTCGTCGCCAATTTAACCAACAAAATTAAATTTTGTTTTACCCTCAAACACCCCTCCCCTGTATTTTTTGTATCTTGTCACCATCATCAAAAGCATGAATAGTCATCGAATTCGTCAATTACGAGCACATATCCGTTGCCTTTCAACCGAAAAATTCAGGAAACTTAGAAATCAGATTGTCATCCTCAAGAATAAACCCAAACTCCCAAGCCAATTCACTTAAAATATTCTTCCGAATCCAAATTTATTTTTTTCTTAGAATAGAAAACTTTTTCTTTGCTTGTCGGTGCTGTTGAGCTTTCAGAGAAATTAACCGATCTCTGTCTGCTTTTTTTTGTAATCCTTTTTTCCCTTCATTTGTTACGGTTTGATTTTCGCTGCCTTTACTTAACCCATAATCCCCCGCCTTCCCTGTATTTTGTTTTATTTAAAATTATTTTCGCGTTCTAAAATGCATAATTGTTTTTTTTTTATTTTTCTTTTGATTTGATTTTTTGCCGAAATTCGTTCTTATCGAATTGATTATCTATATTTTCATTTGGCGATTGTTTGGTGCTCAAAATTCAATGGTTTTTACAGGGTACCGACCGACCTCGTGTGCTTCTCGCATTATCAGCACTGTAGTGTGGTTCCGTGGTGATCGAACGGTTTTCTCATTTTTCTTTCGGTTTTTCTTCTGTGAATTGGGGGGGAAACGAGACGCTCCCTACGATAAATGTGAGTTTTTTTTGAGAATTTATTTCAGCATACAAAAAATCGAGATTTCGCAAAATTGCGAAATTTAAAGGCAAAAATTTTTTGGTAGATTTAGGAAAACGGAATTATTTCAGAGTGACAGGTCGTATACTTGATTCAAGCCAAAAACGGTTATGAGAATGGTGAAGACCCTCGTCGCTCTTGCCACCGAGAGAATGTTGCTCAAAACGAGCGGGCCGACATTTTTGCGTGGCATTGAGTTTATGTATGCTGCCGGTTTGGCCCCCGACAGACTCTCTGTGAGTTGAAATTTTGAAATAACATTTTTATTATTATTTTTTTCTTTTAGGTGATGATGACCTCATCTCATAAATTCGTCCTTCAATTTCACTCAAAATGTGATATTCGACCGTTTGCTGCGAATTATCCGAATTTCGCGCGAGTATTGCGTGGTATTGGTAAGCGAAAGCTAGAAATAATCGGAAACAATCGTTCTCTTTCAGTCCATGTCCGAGCATGGCGTATAAAATCAATTGAATTCGTGAATGTTGCATTCTATATGCGTGACGTCGACAATTTGGACCGAGCGATTGAAAAACTCGGAGTTGAACTTGTTCTTCTCAGAAACTGCACATATCCAGGTGAGCGCGTTGATTCGAGATGAAGATATTCAATTGATCGCTTAGGTGTTTCACGTGGTGAGGAAGCTGTCAAGTTCCTGTCGGCTTTGAACAGAAAGAAGCAGGCGGTTGTGTGCGAGTATGGCGATGACCGCCTCAAGCATCGCATCGCGCGACGAAGTGGCTCGAATCGCGTTCGTCGACCGAGCAGACTTCTTCAGGATGGAGCACTTGCAAGACTCAATGCTGATAATAATGACCGAGGTATGATGAAATGCGACGATCGGAATTCATCACAAAATTTGATAGGTGGTCAGGATGGTGCACCAGTTGCCGCACCAGACGGCGATCATATTGATGGCGACAGACGAGATTTCCCACAACCTCCGTCTCCAGATCCGGGACTCGTGCAGCCACCAGCAAATCCGCCTCCAATAAATCGAGCGGTAGAATATCAATTTGAGCCGCGCATGGTGCATGCTGCTATTCAGTTCCTTGGCGAACAGGTATTGGTTGTTGATTTAAACGGCTTATTTCTCAAATGGAAATTTTGCGAATAAATTGCATCAATCGCTATTATTCGGACAACATCGATTATTTCAGCGTCGACAGAGAAGGGAAGAGGAGGAAATTCCACAGATGCATCCACCTAATCCACCTAATAATAATGAGCATATCGCGGCGGCGGCAGCAGCGGCAGCCGCAGCAGCCGGAGGTGGTGTCGTAGGCGGTCGTCGACACTACAATCTACCAGCGGTTTTCGTTGCTCATGCACTGGGAAATGGCAATGTAGTTCAAAATATTGGTCAATACGATATTGTGTATGCGGTGCCAGTGCCAGCTGAAGGAATGAGGCCGAACAATGCCATTCAGCAGCAGCAGCAACAGCAGCAGCAAGCTCAAGTAGTCGCAGCAGCAGCCGCCGCTGTCGCTGCCGTTGCTGGTGGCGGTGGCGGTGGTCAGAATGAGCAGCGAGAAGAAGTGATCGTCATTGAGCATCTCGGGCCGCAGCAGCGTGTGTCGAATGAACAAATGGACATTCAAATTCATGGAATGGAACAGCAAAATAATGGTAATTTCAGAATAATTTTGATTATTTTCCTATTTAAACCATGCATCTTTGTAGGAGACGCTCAAGAAAATGATAATGATGAAAGCGATAGTGAAGAGGACGAGGAGGAAGAAGATGATGGTAGCGTTGAAATGGAGAATGCGGGTAAGCGCGATAATTTACTTGGATTTTGAAAAAAAATTATTTTTTTATAATTTAGACGATCGCCGCAACGAGCAAGATGTTCAAGAAGACGCTGATATGGAACCATTCGCTCTTTCACCGCCAAGAATCCAATAAGGATTTCAACTCTGCTGAAAAACCTTTGAGCAGAGCTCACAAAATTGATTTTAAACCGAGAAATACTAAACTGACGGGAATCATTCCTTTTTTATATTCATGTACTATTCAATTCTGTAACCAATTGTTCCCAATTTTTCCATTCATTCTCCCAATTAAACCCACTTACCATAATTCCATTATCCACATTCATTCCTTGGGTTACTGTAGAATAAGAAGACGAAGAGAAACAAGAAAAGAAGAAAATGAAAAATTTTTTTGAATCGGAACTTTTACAGAGCGGAAAATTGCAGTGATCAATTCCGGGTAGTTTTTAGGAGCGCATTGCGTTGAGGATTAAAATGTCTTGGTCCCGATCATCATTGTGGCCTTTTTTGTATCATTTTTATTCTATTGTCTCTATTCTCTCTTTATATATGTTTATTGCTTATAATAAGTCGCTCGGAGCAATAGACTCTGCCTTTTTCTCTTCTATTTTTCTGTTTTTTTTTTTTTCGTTTTTCCTTGTCGTCCTTATTTAAAACATTTCTTTTTCCACATTTATTTTCCTTCATTTATCGCTGTACCCTTGGTTTTTTTTTGCTGAACTTATCTGTTTAATTCTAACTTCGTTGCTTCTACACAATATTTGTATGCGTTGCGTTTTGATTTCATGTTTGTTTCATTTTCAATTGATTAAACAAAAACAAATCTTACACAGTTATGTATTTGAAAATATATAAAATTTTTACATGTCGTTTATCGAATGATTGGGGTTGTTTAGTTGCGAACTTTTAGAATATTTTCATCTTCTCGACTATCCATAAATCATCGCATCATTCTAGTCATGCTTAAACATATCCCGAGGCTAAATTTGTTTTCTGTTGCGAGCTCGAGCAGCACTGCTCCAGCTACTAGTTGGGCGGAGATCTCGAAACGGCCAATTCTCGAGCCAAAAAAGGCAAAATCTGAAACTGAAGCGACCTCGTTTGTCGATTATCGAAGGGTTCGATGCATCGCCGGAAATGGCGGAAATGGGATGGTGTCGTTCTTTAGAGGATACCGTAAACCATTTGGTGGGCCGGATGGTGGCGATGGTGGGCATGGTGGACATGTGATTTTTAGAGGTAATCATTTAAAGCATGGTTTTTTTTAATTATTATACTAATAGAAAAACTTTATAAATTAAAAACTCATTTGTTTTCAGCAAAGAAAAACGTAAAGGATTTGTCGGCGATTAACTCAATCTGTCGTGCTCAAAACGGCGAATTCGGACAGTTAGTATACATAAATTTGTGCTGTGAAATTATATAATTATGCATTCCGGATTTCAGCTCAAAATCGTGTCATGGAAAATCAGCCGAACACAAAGAGATTCTCGTGCCGATTGGAACTGTCTTCAAATGTGATGGAGACGTGGTTTACGAAGTGAATAAGGAGGATGATGTTCGTTAGATTTGCGTATATAATTTTTTTTGAACTTTTAAACATTTTTAGATATTCATTGCTGCTCGTGGTGGAATTGGTGGAAAAGGAAATCAATTTTATGTTTCGAATGAGGTCAGAAAACCAGTCAAAGCGGAATTTGGAGGACAAGGCGAAGAGGTTTCCATAGAGGGATTCTGGATAAAGAAATATCAACGAATTTCAGATGGTTTATGATGTTGAAATGCGCGTTATGGCGACAGCCGGACTTGTTGGATTCCCAAACGCTGGAAAATCGTATGGCATTCATTTTACTCTCAAATATCTATCGACAATTAAACATCAGATCATTACTTCGTGCGATTTCTCGAGCGAAACCCAAAGTTGCCGCGTATCCATTCACCACACTTCGCCCACACATCGGAGTTGTATTTTATGAAGATTTCGAACAGATTTCTGGTGTTTCTATTTTTGAATGTGACGGGTTTGAAATATGCTATTTGAAGTTGCTGATATTCCGGGACTCATCGAAGACGCGCATTTGAATCGCGGGCTCGGCGTCTCGTTTTTGAAACATATCGAAAGATGCAGGTATTCAGAGCAGAGCTGCACGGAATTCCGTCTTTCGTGACATTTTCCTTTTCCGCGTTCAGTTTGCGGGTTCCGTCCAGAAAAAATGTGTTCTATGTTTCGTATTCCTTTAAAAAAAATTTATTCCGTATTCCGTGTTCCGCTTGAAATACCTCTCACGTCTAGAAAATCTAATAAGGTTAAAAACCACAGCCGGATAAATTTTTTCAACAAAAAGAAGGTCCTTGTCGAATGAGCACTTGAAAAATCTCACATGCTGCACTGTTAATTTCGAAATATTCGAGTTAGATTGACTTTGTGTTCCGTGATCCGTTTTCTGTTTAAAAAATTTTGTTCCGTTTTCCGTGTTCCGTCAGAAAAAATCGTACCGTATTCCGTTAAAAAATGTTTTGTTCCGTCTTCCGTTTGTAGAAAATTTAAGTATCGTGCAGCTCTGATTCCGACTTCCGTATTCCGTGTTCCGCTTGAGATATCTCTCAACACCTAGCACGTCTAGCGAATCTAAGAGGGGTTCGGGTCAGAATAAGTGTATTTTCCGTGTTTCGTAAAAAAAAATCGTTTCGTGTTCCGTCAAAAATTTTTTGTTCCGCCTTCCGTTTTTAGAAAATTCAAGTTCCGCGCAGCTCTGAATTTCAGAGGTGTCAACGATTCACACGTTTGATTTGACTTTAATTCAGATTTTTGTGGTATGTTTTGGACTATTCCGAAGGAAATTTAAAAGAGCAATATGAGATGTTGAAATTTGAACTAGAAGGTATAGCCTACTGTGTGGTCGTGCTATCATTATTTCGATTCAGGATACAAGCCAGGACTCAGTGACCGTGCTTCTACAATTATTGTCAACAAAATTGACCTTGCCGAGCAGAAAAAGGTATTTACTTCTTCATACTGTCAAAGACAAGCAAACTATCCAAAATTTGCAAAAAAATTGTAAAATATTTCGAATTTTTCGCGTCACCTCAGGAAATCGTGTGTTTTGTACATTATTCGGCATTATTCAGGATGATTCGATTCAAAAGCTGTTTTCCGATTTGCCGGTTTTTACGATATCGGCTCAACAACGAATCGGCCTTGAACCTCTATTAATTCACCTCAGAGACCAATATGATAGTAATAATGACGAACAATAAAATATCGAATAGTTGGGAAATTTATTCAATTTACTTTTTATTCTGATTTGCTATCACTTCGTAGAATTCGCACGCGAGCTGCATGAACGCGCAAAATACCTAGAAAAAAAAAGCAACGAGTTGATTGATGAAAGCATCCTTGCCTGAATCATTGTGCTGAGATGGAAAAGTGTGTGGATGAGCCCATTGTTGAGGGTGACAAGACAGTAGGTCAAGCATCCAAGTACGAGCGGCGCGAAAAGCGCAACGGCGTATTGAATGCGCAGTGTGGCTTCGTTGTCGCGGAGCATCTGACGCATGTCGTATCGACCGTCGATGTTGTAATACCTGAAATTATGCGAAGTTTGGATAGTTTTCCAATTTGTTATTAATACCACATAGAAGTTTATAGTGTTCAAAATATTTAAACCAATGCACAAAAAAAAAGAAAATTCTATGTAAAAAAATATTTTTTTTCATTTTCTACATTTTAAATTTCTCTACCTCTTTCCTTTTTTGGAACAAAAATGTTTGTGGCCAAACTTGATTTTCAAATCTTACCATCGTCGCGCTAGATGAAGAACGTGCATTCCGATGAGAATCGAATAGAACAAAAATGTGAATAATGATAGGGAGCCGGACTCGGTGTAAACGAAAATCAACTAAAATCCAGTAATTCAATACGAGGTAATCAAACAATTCGAACCTGCATGACGGTGCACAGTAGTTGAACAATTCGGCTATTATTGACGAGCAGAGGGAAATCATATCTAGCGAATAATTTATCGGCCATCTGAAAATGACGAAAAATTCGATTCGTGCAAAATCTCAAACCAAAGACATTGTTCAACGCGAAAACTAGAAAATTATGATTAAGAAATGGCTCGGAAAGTGAGCAAAAAGTGTCACGGGAAGGTGAAACAACAAAGCAAGAAAAAAAAATAAGATGGAAATTTCAATGACGGAGATCTTAAAGTGAGCTCGCCTCCGGATTTCCGATGAATGAAAAGGGCATGTGCTAGTGAGAAACGCTGGATGTCAGGTGTCCCATTCTTCACACGGAGGCGGCTGATCGGCAAAATACTTGTTTTGCACCAATTATTTATTAATTATCAAGAAGCACTGAAAGGCGCGCGAATCCTCAGGTAAATGAAAATCCATCGGATTCGAAGAAAAATTCAATATATAATTAAAATAGTTCAAATTCGATTAAGAAAACGCTTAAATTCAATTTGAAATCTTGGTTTCGATTCAAAAATTTTCGAATTCGATTGATTTTCGTTTACCCGAGTCCACTGTCGAAATTGCAATAAGATAATTGAGCTACATATATCATGTTTTTGGTATCTTTAAAAATTATTGAGTTATGCGATATCAGGCTTGTCAAAAAACCGGGATGGGACCCTCGTAGGTAGCTTGTTTGAATTCCCGCCGAAAATTTACGCACCAACTAAGAGGGCATTTGTGACGTGTCCCTGAAAATGTCCGCAGATGTTTAAAATTTCGAAAATATTGTTTTGGATAACTGATGAAATATACGGTACGGAGCTGCACGGAATTCCGTCTTCCGTGTTCCGCCAAAAAAAAAATCGTGCCGTATTCCGTTTTTCGTTTTTAGAAAATTGAAGTTCCGTGCAGATCTGATCTGATGCGGTAATATCTTGGATACGGTAATCTCGATGAGTCTCGCAGCGGACGATTCTGGTTGCAATTTTTTATTTTGGAAACTGACTTTAGAAAAAGTGTTTTCCTGTTGTCGAAAGATTGCAACAAATTGGCCAAACGTCAGAAATGGTCTGTGTACTCCACACGGACAATGTATCGCTCAGCAATATGGCGTAAATATCCCCATCGACACTTTCAAAGGGACCCAAAGTCGCATTCAAAATAAAAACAAGCAAAGATTCGTGTTTCCTAAGATTCGTTCAACACGTTCTTGTTAGATGATTTCGTGATATTAAAAATCATTTTAATCTGCGGACATGTCGCTTTCAGCCGGGTAATCGATGGGCGGTGTAGATTTACGAGCATGTGTGTTTTGCTGTGGTCTCGCCACCTTCATATATAGAAAATTACCAGTAGAGCTTGGCAAAATCGGCGAAAATTTCAAATTTTCTACAAGACAATATAAATTTTGTTTTCGAAAACTCAAAAATTGATGCAATTCATTTTACATACTGACATTAGAGAGAGCGATAATTAAATTAAAATTTCATTTTTCTGAGATCGTCGGTGATGTGAGAATCAAACGGCAACGGCGTCGATGGTCCCAATTCGGAATCGACACTCTGAAAATGCAAACAAAACACATTATGACGATGACCTCGATTTGTTTGCGATTGTTGCATCAACATTACTGACAGCGTTATGCAATCGCGCATTATTATCTATTATTATTTGTGTGCACATAATATCATCTGTCTACCGTAATCGGCAACAACTACAGTAATCAATGATTAGAGAGAGATACCGGTTTATTTTTCGGCGGTTCCTCATCGTCTAACACGTGGCTTTTCACAGAAATGCCATCTTCTTCGACGAGTTTCGGCAAATGGCTTTGAGAATACGAGTTTTGGAACGCTGATTTAAATCCTGACATTCTCTTCTCATTTTTTCAATTCTGTTCACAATAAAAATACCATTCGAGAGCTCAAAAGCCCCGTATGGCCTCTGCGGACACAGCGACTGAGAGAACGGTGATTCCGGCTCAAGTTTCACCGGTGTCGCCGGTTGAACGGAATGTGAACGAGCTCTGACAATTAAATGTAATTATATAATTGTATTGTTAAAAAATGACAAATGTGTCCAAGTGTCGTGGGATCCTGCGTTTTGTACGCAATGTGGTGAGCCAGTTACCGTAATCCTCGCAGCGATTTACGAGGGTTTTTTTTATTTCGTTTTTTTATTTTTTTTATTTTTCGCTCAATTTTCGTATTTTCCTTCGAAATTGTGTTATTTAAATTTTGTAGAAACCGAGTTTAATTATTTATTTGACAGAATAAGCACTTTTAAACGATATTTTTTGGTAAAAACAGCAGAGATTTAAAAGAAAACATTTTTATCGTTAATAAAATTATTTATTTGTGTTGCTTTTTGTACGCGTTTCTATTATGTTGTTTTTGTATTCTTCATTTTCAAAATAATTTTTTGAGCGACAAAATCTTCACAATAATTTCCAACTCAACTTGACGAATGGAAAAATGCATATTCTGCTAAATAAATAATTAAACTCGGTTTCTACCAATTTTAAATAAAAAAATTCTGAAGAAAATACAGCAAAAATTTTTTTTATAAAATTAAAAAATGATCTCACGACACTTCGATACATGAGTAATTTTTCAACAATATGATTTTTTTTTTCATTTCAAAAATGAGAACCTCATTCCTCCGAATGCGCTACTCAACCGTCGGAACGTTGATGGTTTCCTTTCTGAAAATACCCACTTGTTCCCTTTTTCAGCCTATTTCTCGTCTTACCAATTCCTTTAACAAGATGCGAGTTCAAATCGACCTTCATCATGTCGATATTATCATTTGGTTCAGCCAATGTGACCGTTTGCGCGGATCCGACGAGCGCGTGATCGGTTCCGGTGTTGATCACTTTTTCCGGATAAAACGGCGAGAATTCCGGCTCGGCGAATTTGTCTTGTCGCATTTCCGGAAAATGATCGTACGTTTGGTCGACAATCGCCATTCCCGTCGCAATGTTTTTGTCAATCAGAAAATTGCATTCGAAATCGTCGTCGTCTTCACCAAGCGGATTCAGAAGGCCTTCGGCGACCTTCAGCCATCCCATAAAGAAGATGAATTGGAATACGGTAAGCAATGGAAAGTAGAGATCGATCTAGGTAGATCAAATTGGATTATTGGAAAAATTTGATTTGACCTACCGAGACGACTTGATGATCAAGATGTTGGCGCGAGAAGAGGCACATGAAGAAGTAGAATCGAACAGCGACAAAAATTACTTGCGGATAAGCGAGAGGAATCGGAACCCAGTCGAAATTGCAAAGAAGGGCCATATTTGAACGGAATGATTTGATCTCCTGCCATGCCGAATTGAATAGTGGAGCAGCTGTTATCTTCCCTTCCTAAATATTCCTCTCATTGATTTTTAAAGGCGCATAGTATAATATGAACATTCTCATGGCGAATTTTGATGAAAACATATATATTGGGTGAACTTGTCATTAATCATTTTGGATTGTCGATGAAAAATTTGACAAGGCGAACCGCGAAGGCGAAATTGCGGAAGTTGTTCGAAAAACCTTACCGCGAACATTTTGTGCAAAATCGCCGACGCCCAATTGATCGGCACCCAATACTTGTTGTACACACAGTTGACCTCGTCCAGCTCAATCGCCTCGTGCTCAAGCATGAATCCCGCTTTGATGATCGAATCCGTGTTCGGAAATCGTCGGCGAACTTTCAGCGAAATGTCGCGAAACACTAAAACCTGAACATTTTCATGTGAACTGAATTGAATCGGAATTCGGAATTCGCTTCTCACGAATTCCGTCGCATTTTCGAAAAGAATTTTTTTTTGGGAAAATCGCTCTGAAATTGACATTTTTGAGGAAAACTCCATTTTTTGTTAATTTCTTTTATTTTTCAGCCGAAAAATTGAATTAAACGTCCAAGCCATTCACGTTGATTTCCTTCATTGTGGAAAAAAGCTCGGAATATTTTTTAAAGCTTTTTTTGAAATCCAATTCAAATCAATCATCTAGATCTATCAATTTAGTGTGCTTCGGACATTTGGCGAGTTTTGAATGAAACCTGAGAAAGCACCAAATATCGAATGATTGTTCGTCGCGAGAGCACGATTTCGGGCGAATCGCCTCGAATTAGTGTCGCGATCGCTAGCGCCGTGCTGAAATTCGAAAATCAATCGCAATCTTCCGAAATCGGCCGGGCCGACTTCTCGATGAATCCAATATTCGCAAATATATTCTTCCAGCGATCGACGATCACTGTCACGAAGAACGCGAGCATGAAGGTGAGAGGAACGCATTGGTCAAGATGATCGCTGATTGGTTGGACCAACTCGCGAAATATTCTGGAAATCGCTGAAATTCGTCGATACAACTTCCAATAATGGACCTACTGTTGTCCCGCTGAGCTTAATGTATACCAATATGTGCAATAAACGATGTAGTAGAGCATTATCCAGAGGAGGAGTTCGGTCCACACTGATTTCCAGACTGAGCCGCGCCAGCGAAACAGGACCTGCAAAGAGTTGATGGATTATTGTAGATGGTTGCCACGTGTATGTTGGGGCTGCAATTCAGAAGCTCATATCATCAGGGCTCTCGAAAGGACCGCCCCATGTAGGACTTGTTTGAATTGCCGCCACAACCCAGCAACAAACAGGCGATTGCGGCGAATCCCGCAAAATGTCCGCAGATGTGTAGAATGGCATTTCTCTTACTAGGGTTTTAAAAAAGGGTTGCCTTTTTTTGCCAACCCTGCTGAGATCGAGCCCTCTGATCAGCAGTCATGGTGTTTTGTGGGAGTTTTGATTACCTTGAAAAAATTGAGAAACGACACCGACGAGACGTCCAAATTGTACGAGACTGTCATCTTGAAAACAGAAAAAAAATGAAATTCTTTGAGAATAATGAAACAATTTATGTTGAATGACAAATGAAAATAAAATGATGATGATGATTCTTGTCGATTCCTTGTGTTTCGATTTCCATTTCAGGAGAATATCATTTATTACACTATCTCGTTATCAGTCGAACGTTCATTGCAGAATACATGAATCGATTCGCTAATTGAATTACTAATGGGCCGTTTTCGGTGTTTTAAAACGAACTGGGTCTCACTAGGAAAAAAAGCGATAGAAAAAAATTGAGGGAACCGCTTCTAATAATATATGTGTATGAGAATGAATTTGATTTCGGCAAATAATTGTAAAACATCCCATAAAAGGTGATCTTTGTGAAAGAAAATTCGGGTTGACGTGTATTTTTTGAAAAACTACGGTATCGCCCACACGTCTGCTTTTCGCAAAAATATTTACAAACATGCATACAAAAAAAAAGTTGAACAATTAATAATGCCAACCAACACACCTAAAAATATCATTTTCTTTATTTGCTTTATAATGACAATGATCGGATGGAAAAAAACAGGAACATGGAGGCCGTTGATATAAAAAAATTGGTCGAATGAGACTGTCAATTAACTGCAGATTTCGACGGCAAGGTCGGGCCGTATCAAATGAGAAAACACCGTCGATTTGTACTTCGAAATTGCCTTGAATCACCTCGCTCTCACCCTGTAATCAGAAGTTTTTTTTTTGGGTCTTCTTTTCATTGCTTTTTACAGATGTTGATGAGTATTGGTTGTTTGGCCTATCGCTGCGATCGGTTTTGAGGACGGCGAGACGGCGAGGGGCAATACGCACGCATGTGTACGCCACTAACATGTAAGTTCTGCCGTGATCAGGTGGCCGAGTGGTTAAGGCGATGGACTGCTAATCCATTGGGATTTTCCCGCGTGAGTTCGAATCTCATCCTGATCGAATCCTTTTTTCGCGTTGTTAGGAGACCGAAATAAATGTGTTGAAGAAATTTGAGGCGCGAGTGTTTGTTCAAGATGAAATCGAAATCTCGTGTAATCGCTTCTTTTTTGCCCCTTTGATGGGAAGCATGTATATTGCAAGTGAAATGAAGCCTCTTGGCGTCTCTTTTCAGCATTTCAAAAGCAAACAACAAAAACCTAAAAACCACGTGTTTTCATTATTGTTGCTTTTTTTCGTTAAACCTGAAGCATAACGGCATACTGATAAATATCAATATATTATATTCGAAATTCTGTTTATAATTTTCAATTGAATCAAAACTTTGTAGGTTAATTGTCAAAAACTCTTACTCTACTTAAATTATGTGCAAAAGCGCTTCACAAGTCGGCATTATTCTCTTCTATTTATAGCCGTTTTATTTCTTCGTCTCGGTATCAATTTCCATATTTGGGAATAAATTTCCAACAAAATAGGAAACCTATAATCAATTTCGATTGAGCTTTGCGCCTTTCATGTGCTCAAGGGAAAACGCGAAATTGTGATATTTCATATATAATAAATTCTAAACCTATAATCATATGGCCTGATTTGAATGCATTCAGCAGTCATATAATGTATTCTACTTTAGATAAAAAATATATCAGACTCGCGCCGGACACGTGTTCATTCATTATTCCTCAATAACCATCAGGGACTAGAATTGATGGCCGAGAATTTTGCCGGCCAGAAATTTAAATAAAATCCTTTCCCACTTAACCTTCTTAGGCTCTGAATCTACACTTTTGATTTTTCGCGCCAAGACCACTTCCATAATGACCCAGGCAATTTTATTTTTTTATGCAATGCAAGAACGCCAAAAAATTCGATAGATCTCACTCGTTCATTTTGATAATGGGACCATATTCAGAAAAATATGATACTGTTGAGCAATACAAGGTCGTTGGTTCAAATTCGGGCAAAGTGGCACGCGCCATAAATATTGTTGAAGATAAGAAGGATCGGATTAGATCGGTGCGAGTAAGGAGTGCATTAATAATAATAATAATAATAATATTGCGGTTGTTTGTTTCCATTCAATTCGTCGTACTCAAATTAATTAGATACGCGCTCGAGCTCGAGCATGTTTTTTTTTTGCCGCTTCTTCTTCTTCTGAGCTGCAGCACATCCCACTCGGCATTTTTTTTCGCCGCCAATTGAATGTTGCCATTCCCTTCGATTGCCGTCGTTCTCATTCATTCATTCATTCATTCATTCCGAGTCGAACAATTGATTGTGTTTGTTATTCAATCGAGCGGTTTGTTTTGTTTTTCGAGGCCCCTCTCGTCTTTTTATGGAAATTATTCATTTTTGAGGGTCCGAATGCGTGAGCAGCGATCCCCGTCGAAAATCGTAGGCAATTGGCGAAGAGAAAGAGGAGAAGACAAAATCTCGACTAATTATAGGTTTCGAATATCGCTGCTTTATTTTTTGGTGCAACATGATGGCGGTGGCGACTCATCGCCCACTAAAAATTATTAGTATCTTTGCTCGTTGCGGCTTTTCCTGTTTTCCACCAAACAAATCCGCTTTTGTTCGACGCTTTATACGTCCCCATATAAAGCGGATTTGCGAGAAGACATTGCGAGCAAATTCTAATGGTCCCTTCAATTTTTCCTTCGCAACCTAAATTTATTGAAGGAGTATGATTCTACAACACATTCTATTTCAAAAATTCACCAATCTATGACCTCTATTGTATCGTTAGCACTTATTTGTATTTTTCTGCTGAAGCAAGTCGTGGCCTAACATTTAAAATCCGCGGACTAACTTTTGAGACTATGCGAGTATTTTCCCGCGTTTGAGCGTCGATCTGGAGCAGTGTTACATCTCAAATCATTCGTTTTGTGCCTGTATTGATCATTTCATTGAATATTTAAATCCAGCGCGTTAAAAAAAACTAACTACGACTGAATAAAATAAATTCAGTATCGTCACATTTAGAAGGAAACGAAACAAATAATTCGGCTTCAGTGATTCTTAAAGACTTCGCACAAACTCGATGTCGCTGCAACGCACGTACGACCTAGAAAAATTGATCAACATTTTCAAAAAGCAAAACTGCAAGTGCTACACACTACCACGGGCTAATTTTTAAAATTATGTGCTCAGTGGCGATTTTCTTTTTTTTTTCCAAGAAGTTGTTTCTTTTATTTTGATATTTGGTTTTAAATATCGTAAATGCACAAAACATATACATATTCATTTAGTTCTACTTAATTGAATTAATTAATTCATCAAGTGTGGCCGTGGCCGAACATACTTTTGAGGACAATTTTTCTAGGCCGCACGTGAGTTGCGGCGAGCATTGGTGTGACGTTGAAGGTGTTTTTACGACATTAATTATGAGCCCAATAGTAGTGTGGGACTTGATTTTTTTAATGCTCAATATGCTGCAAAAAAAATCAATGGCAAAAATATTCAAATGAGACCGGTATTTTTTTTGGTTTTTTTTCTGTGATATTTACGTCACGGTGTTTTCACGCATTTTCGCCTTCCACCGTTTAATTCAATTTTTAATTTTAAATCCCAAATGTGATGAAGGACCAAAAAATAGAAAAAATATTTGCCAGAAAATCCACAAGAATATGTTTTGTCCGCAAACACCGCTGGTTTGACGGAAATTCAAACGTTTTTCTCATTTCAACGAAATTAATCGCGTTTTGGTGGAATCTTTAAGTTTCGAAGTTTGTTTTAAAAAGTTTTATTTAAAAAAACCATTCGCAGCCAACATATCGCCCGATATTTGAATTAAAATATTTCAAAAAAATTCTTTTTTTTTTATTTAAAAATTTCTCAACGCTCACTGGCACAATTCCTTTAAAGGCAGTTGCTTTTCTCAGTCCGCATTTTTGCGTATACCTACAGTAGCTTTAGTTAGTTAAATTTGTCTTGTCGGATTAAAGAAACATTGGGATTCCTTTTGGAGCATGTGCCTCAATTTTTGGCTCGATTAGCATAAATTGAATACGGTAAAAATGGGGGCGTGGTTTACATACGTATTTAGTTGAATAAGAATTCGCGGTATCTGCGAGATAATAGGCGTACCTGTATTCCCAATACGGAATTGGTATCTCGCGCGCGCATACACACGCTCGTTGAACAATTTACGAGCAATCATAAATCGCAACAAACAATGAGTGTCGAATAAAGAAGAAACAGAGAGCGAAGAAGAGGATGACGGTAATTGTGATGATTGACCAAATATGGTTCACATGATTGCGGTCGTCGTCTGGACGGAGAGCAACAGAGCTGCTGTCATTACCGGTTTCCGAATCTCCCCCCTCCAACCGATCAAATATAATATATTAGAGAAGTGGTGGAGAAAAAAAAACAACATTCGAGGTGGCGAGAAGAAGAAAAAACGAAACGTCGACTAATCCCGTCGACGGGTCCCGCACCGGCTTAACACTTGGGAAAATTGAGCGAGATAGTGCGGCGAGGCGCGAGAGACGCAGACAATTTTCGGATTATGCTTGGTGGTGGTGAAAATTCATAACTGGCGCTCCCCCAACGGTCTGCCAGCCATCGCTCATTGCATAAACATTTGGCACCTTTCACATTTGGTCTCGATTAGATTACGGTGGCACTAGTTCTCGTTTTGATCTCTCTGATGCCCAAAACTCTTTCTTTTTGGGAAGCAGCTTAAGCTTCAGCCCCATGATTGCTTTGTACCCGAACGACAATTGCCCTCACCTACAATTCATTCTTTTTTCTTTCAGTTTTCTTTCTCACTCTTTTTTTTTTCTTTTTTTTTTGCCAATCCGAATATATCCAACTTTCTCAGAATATCCATTCTCCGGATATTTTTGCGCTTAAAAACGAAGACGCGAATTTCCGGTTTTTTTTTTCGATGCGTGCCCACCCCGACAAATGTCCGCAGATGAGACGCCATTTGAAGCGGCCGAAACTGTCATCGAATTTATCTTGAATTGCCGGTTTTATTCGACAAACCTCAAACTTTACATGTTGGCTAAAAATGACAAAAAAATCGGCAATTTAGTAATGAATTGATGCATTCGACGATTTCAATTATACGATTCCCATCTGCGGACATGTTTCATTTTTCAATAATCTGTCAGCAGATGGGATTTTCTTAAACAGCAATTTTCAGCGCTAAGGAATTCATCGAAAAATCACCATCATTTTTAGTTCATCTCTCTGCAAGTTTTCATCGTTTTTTTTTGTAAAGCACCGAAAAATAACCTTGAAACCGCGATAAAATAAATCTACAGTAACCCATTCGTCATCAAAAAACTCAATTTTTCGTTTAAAAATAACCATTAAGAAGAAGAAAAAAAATTAAAAGAAAATAACTACAAAAAATGTGCTTTCAGCTACAAAAAATCTGGATTTTTTTTCTGATCGCTTAAAAAATTAATTTCATTTTTTGCGGCTCCCTAGCTCATCAGCAAGGTCCATTTATTTATTTTGATACAATGAGAGATATTCATATTGAACAAAATAGTTTTTCTCATCAACTTCCGGCCAGTTCATTAAAAAGTGGGCGGAGCTTAGTGCGCGATCTGTGCGGTCGCTGGTGGAATGGATGGGGGGGAGGGGAGGGGGTGGGACCGCCTTGGTTCGCCTCCGCCCCGTCCCTCCTCTTCCTCCTCCATCCATCCATTGCAAATGTATAATTGTTAATACACAGAATGCGAGTGAGAGACACACACACTTTGACCCGAGACATTTCCGGCCTAGGTGCCTTCTTCTCGTGCTCCCAAAAACAGCTTCAAATATGCAAATTACCTTGCTCGCCTTCGTTTTTCCCCCTCCATTTCGCCCCCCTCGTACTCTTTTGCTCGTTGTTGCTCTTTCTTTTGTTTTTTCGAATGCCTTGATTATTTCAGTGGATTTCGACGATTTATGAGCTCATGAAGGGATTCGTCGCGATTTTCGTGATTTGGCTGGCGACACTCGCCGACGCCGATGAGCTTCTCGCCACACGCTGCCAGGCGCACTGCCTTCATTTAATGGAAACTCGATTACAGGTGGGTCATCATCTCGTCCCCTTATTTTCCGAAATTTGACCACATAATTGTGCTATGCTTGCTGCGGTCGTATTACGGGTTCAAATGTCCGCAGATGGTTTCGTTCGCTACAAGCAACACGCTTCAGGGCGCTTCTACCAGTTTGGATGGCGATTCGAATTCAATCGCCTCCGGCCGAAACCATAATAATTCGGAGAAGTGCGAGGGGGGCTCGTTTTTTTCCGCTAAAACAAACATGTCAATCACCTATTCGCAGTCAGACCCCAAATTGATGTCTATCCATCGAAAATTGATTCGTCAAAATGTACAACGTCCCGGTGTGCCTGCGCGATGGCGGCCATATACAGATAGCGATCACCCAGCCCTCGAAAACATAACAGAAACAAATTGAAGATGGTTATCTTGCCTACCGGAACGTTCATTAATTAACACGAACATTATCAATTCGTGCCCTTCTCGGTCGGACTAGGAAGACAGACTTCAGGGGACGGATTACGGTACCCATCGACTGGGTTGTTCTCCTTTGCGCAACCGATTCTCGGCTTAATACATGATATTCGACACAGTTTGTCGGCGCGGCCCCCCTTTGTGCTCGATAGCTATCAAAATATTGAGGATTACGCAACTTGAACGTTACGATCAAGGTTGTAAAAAAAGAAACTCTGTTTGCTTTTGTCGCTCGCATACTACTTTTTATAGCCAATCATTTTTTTTTCGACCATATACATATCCAAGAAACAATGTTTATTTTCATATGCATATGTATGTTCGAAGGCACTTATCAGAGAGGCCGACAGGACTATCGGGTTACACGAGACACCGGAAGAACACAACATCATCATCATCATGCATGCATTTGTTAAGTACTGTTCGACGGCACAGTTGGTGGTCCTTTTATATGACACAATAGCGAACAATAGTTGAATGAATGAGAAAATTGTGCAGTCAATTAAGGGGTTGCAACGAATTCTTTTAGTTGGTTTTGGTTTAACAAGGTCGGCTCGGATCGATCAGCAGTTCATCAATCATTCGGGCGGCCGGTGCACAAAGGGTTGAGCAGTTGACTTTGCGGGTGGTGCAAAACGACGACTATAATTCACCTAGCAGACGTCACATCACAGAAGACGCCTATCATTAAGCGAGTCGTGTTGATTCAATCGGTCTACAGTAACCTCAAGAGAAGCCAGGGCTCTCTTCAATTCTAGATATCACACATTTTTCACAACTCTGGTTAATTATTGAGAAATGAATACAAAGCATTTGCAAGATTTTTCCCAAAAATGCTTTTTCAACCTTGGCCCCCCCTCATTCATTTACCCATATTGTTTCGAGACCCATTGACCATACTTCATGATCCTTTAAAGCAACACCCCCCCCCCTTTTTTCTCTATGCGGTATACAAGTACGGGTTTTGTCGGCTCGACATCAAACCGCATGCCACTAATAGGGCCGAACAATAACAATACACGCATAGAGGCAGATCCTAATAAGGGTCGAGCAGAAATGAATGCAAAATTGCCGGGTATGCATATATGCTTCTGAATATAGTATGTTAATTAGAGTTGCGAAAAATTCCGCTAGTTTCGCGTTTTGGACCCTTGAAATCCACTTGAACACCTTAGTTTTGATGGTTATGTGACCCCCGAGGGGGCTATGAATGAATGAAGTGCGAAGAGAGCAATTATTCAACACCACCCCCTTTTCGTTTTCATTGATGGGTCGTAAAATTTGGCTCCTATCCTAACTAAACAACATTAATTTTCCAGACAGCTGCCTCCGCGCGAGCCGCGTTGTAAATCGTATTATTTGTGTTGTTGTTAAAATAACATTACAATGTATAACAATTTCGTTGGGAGCAGCAAACGCGCTCCAATGGACACCCAACTTTTTTACGCTGTGATTCTCTAAATATTGCGCGAGTCGCGCGCGACCTTTCTCGACAATTCAAGTACTTTCATTCAATTGTCACACGTTTCAATAGAATGAGTGGTCCCGTTGGTATTCAAGGACCACAAAAGGTGTGGTTGGTGGTGGGTGGGAATAAAGAGAAACACTCTTTTAAATGAACCCATAATTAAATATGCGATTCGTTCAAGGCAACGGATTTCCGCGTAATTTGAGCCCTAATTTGGCTGCCTGCTCTGTTTCTTTTGTTGTTGTTGTTGATTTTTCGGACTGCTGGGGAAAACCAACGAAGCGCTCGCATCAGATTCAAGCGGCTCGTCGCATTTAAGGCGAAGACAGACATGGTTGTCCAGGTGCCAACAAATCATTATTCATGTGCGAGATTTTCGTCGAAGCCCCCCCAGAGCCATTGTGCATTTCGTGCATTTTTTATGATGGAAACTGGTGCCAGATGATCGGAATTTATGATGATCTACCCACGATGCACTCGACGAGTGTGTGGGACGCGCTCCGTTTCATCCGATTTACGAGCGGCGCCAGGAATTCGGGCGCCGTGAAGACCGAAAAAGTTGGCTTCCGATGGTGGAGAGAGGGGAAAATTGGCAATTAAACTAATACACCAAACGAACCTCGTTTCGAAACAGTGTTCTCCCCGCGTCGCGACGAAGTCCGATTGGTTTCGTTGTTCGATCTGCGGACAATTCTCGTGGCGAAATCCATTCAAAAACGCATAAAACTGTTGCAAATCGAAATAAAAACAATTAGTTAAACACCTGTTCGGATTGTACAAGTTCAACGTTGTCCTCCGAACATGCGCCACCTGCCATCATCGTCCCGCCTGTCTCATTTTTCAATCGCGTCTCTATTGTAACCTTGTCACAGCGAACAAGAGAAAAAAACTCAACAGATCGCTATCGCCACCTATCACTCAATTTGAACTGATACGGTAGCTGCATTTTTAAACACACACACACACACACCCATATGAGAGTAGAAGAGGAAGATTTGAAAGCGCGATAATGGGCTGACTGGTGGATAATTTACGGCCCGAACCATTTTTGATGCGGGAAAACGATGACTCGCTGATTAATTGTCGAAATAAGCGTGTCGTCACGGTCGGCGCGGATCGTCGGCGGCAACCGGACGCCCGGTTTTCTTGTATTTTATTGCATTCCCCCCTAATTCATTTGACGGGTAAATATTGCGTAGCGTTTACTTGTTGAAGGGATCTCCATGTGGGGACATGCTTCTCATCTATCTTGAGCATCCATCAATGACGCGTAATTTACAAGCATTGGGCCGGCGAAACCAAAAAAAAAAGGTTCCAATTCATCAATTCGTTGGCGGCGAGACAAAGACACCCAAAAAATACTGGTGCCAGATGGATGGAATCTTTATGGTTGGTTTTTTTTTCGCCTGCTGGCTTTTGCCTTCCGAGGGACCATCTTTGGTGGTTGGTTGTCTGGTAGTAGTAATAGTATTGACATACTGGCTGAATCTTAATCCTTCGGTGGAGAACGGTGGAAGGAGGATTTCGCGCGCGCGATGCGTTCCGTTCGACTCGAGACAACACAATAAACAGTTTTGTTTCATGCATCACTGGACGACGGCAAGATTAGGGACACACACACACACACCAAAGTGAGTGGATTCATCGAGAAGGACCCAATACAATATAAGTTGTTGAATGGAATGGGAACGAAACGATGAGGGAAAGAGAGATTACATCATAAGTGCACATTTCGGAGGGGATTAGCACTTGGGAAACTGTCCATAAATGGTGATGAGGGGGATTTGCTCTTATCTGCCATTAATCATTCAACCATTTCCATCTGCGGGCAAATTTGTTTTTTTTTAGTATATACCCGGGATCCTCCACAAGAATAAATGCATATAAAACTTCCAACAACTTCTACTACACATCCTTCCATATAATTAGCATAGTAATGATGAATTGATTTCAGGAAGTGGCGGAGCATCGCAAAAACCTTAAACACCACATTATTCAAATGTGCAAGGATGACACGACGTGCTCGGCGGTAAGTAGTCGAATTGCATTACCGGAGGGGGGTGTTGTGAATGCGTTGATTGCCTAATTATACGCCTCTTGAATTGAGTCGAAAATGAAACAAACCGATGGGGTCACGAGAATTTCGTGTCGGCATTCCACCAAAAAGAACCCCCACCATCCCGCGACATTTTTATGATTACCGTAATTATCGATGAATGTAAGCAGCACATCTGGCTAACATGTCATAAAACATTCGTCGCCTCGTGTGTACCCGTACCCGCGTGCGCACTTGAGACGTTTTATGGTTTAAACGGGACGGGGCACTGTAAGATCGGCTTTCAGAGGAAAAATATCAGATTTCGAAACAAATAATATTGAATAATCATTCGTTGAAAAAAAAAAATGAAAAAACAGCAAAGTCCGCAATTTAGCGCAAAATTAGGTGTTTTCTGCATTAATTCTTTTTTCTGTTCAATTTCCTACCGCAAACTCTAATTTTATAAAAAATTGTTTATCCTTCATATTGTTCTCGTTTTAATCAAAAAATCAACAATATTAAACGTTATAAGTGTTCGCGGAACCGTAACCAATATGTGCAAATCATTAACATTTACAATTATTTGCGAATCGGATTAATTCATAATTCCCATGTTCGTCGGTTCGTGTTTGTTCTGTCCGGGGGAAAAATTGAGGCTCATTCGAGATGACGTGGCAGATGGCAAAACACGCAAAAACCGAAAAGCTCATCAATCAATTCGGCGCCACGGCGCCGCCACCGCGCAATTTTTTGACTGGCACTGATTGCTTTTAATGGGCATTAGGCCATACGCCATGTAACAGATTCTCAAGTGTTTGCCGAGTATGACACCATCCGGTACTTCATCAAGAATCATGGGGGTCAATGGGCATATGCAATGAATTATGGATAGCGTTACAAACTTTTTGTTCGAGAGGCCGCTAAGAGTTGCATTGCATTAGCACCTGCATATCTCACAGTGCAAAGGGTCACCTCACCCCGCGAACATCAAAGATAATTTATGACGACTAATAATATCTCATTTTCAGTGCTCTGCTCCGTGTCGCGAGCAATTCGACAATCTACAAATTTGCAAAAAATCATGTGTGTCGTCTGACGACTCGGCCGCGTGTGAGGCCTCTTGCGAATATCGCGAGACCATTTATGGCGAGAAGCCCGGAAGCTGTCCGATCCCGATGAACACCTCGACGTACGAGTGCTCGGCATTATGCCATCTTGACGGCGATTGCCCGGAAACGCAGAAATGCTGTTCGCATGGTTGCAGCCGGCAATGCATGAAGGCGAACGCGAAGGGCGCCCGTCTTTTGCCGATTCCGCGAAATATCACGATACAGGAAAGGAAGCGAAAACGATCGATTATCATTCGATGGGCGACGGGAAAATGGTCGAAATCACAGCTGAATGCGAACGCCAATCTGTTCTTGGTGCAATGGCGATGGGGACTGCACACTGATGAAACGGCAATGACCGAGTGGCAGACTGTCACTGTGGTGAGCGGTTTCGTCGCATATCCTATAGTAAATCATGGATATTTTCAGAGAAATAAACCATACGCTATTCTCAAGCATTTATTGAGCCCTGGTCGATATTACCAATTCCGAATCGCCTCGGTGTCAGATGCGGGAAGTCTTGGATTCAGCGGTCCATCCGAGCCTTTTAAGATCTCGAAAGAAGCGAAAGCGCCATCGGCACCGCGCGATTTGGCACTTGGCAATGCGAAATTGACTCCGATTGGTTTATGGAATCAAATGGTCATGTGGCACCCGCCGGCTAGCGATTTGCCCATCAAAAACTACCAAATCTCGTGGGCGGCCTCCACTGCAGCGGAAGCCAATGCATTTGAGGAGATGATGCGAAAGAAAGTGACTATGGAATTCGGACAACACGAGAAGCGAAGCCTTGAAGATGATGAAGAATGGGGAATCAGTGATCAGAGGGATCGGCACTCGGTCATCGTGCCTAGCCATTCATCACATACCGAGATCTCTGGATTGTTCCCAAACTCGGTGTACATTGTTGAGGTAGGCATTTAATAACCATTTCTCAAAATTAAAATTTGTGGGATTTTATTTCAATTTACACAATTATGCATTTTTTTTTCTGAATTTTCAGATTCATGCCACTGTTGATAGTAGTGATGGCGAGCTTCACGGCGAGAAAGGAATCATTTTCATTCGAACGGCTGATGCCAACGTCACACTGATCCCAACCGATCCTCCAGCTCGCATCTCAGATGAAAGCGAAGAATTGAAGATGGAGCCTGAGAACGAGCTACCGAAACTTCATTATCATACCGAATCGGTTCCGACGCTTCAAGTTCAAACGCCATTCTTTGCTGGCGGCGAATTGCAAACGAATCTAAATTGGCTCAATTATGCCGAGTGCGACTCATCGTCCGGCAAAGCGATCAACTATATTGTGCGTGTGCGAAAAACGCTTTGTCGCGAATACCAGCCGAATCATCATTCGGACACAAGATGGCACGATTTGAGAGTCGTCGAGTGTTCGGCGGTTCTTAAAGGCCTTTCCTTTGATTGCGACTATAAAGTGGAGATTTCCGATGGTGCAACCGATACTCGTATTGTCGACGGCGTATTTTCCACCGACACCTGTGAGCAGACACCGGCGCTTTCGCCGGTATCATGCGCGACGCTCACTAATCCCATCAAGTGCCAGGTTTGAATTCTTGCCGTTTTAAGAGTAGACCACAAGCAATCTTGGATTTCTTGAATTTTTTGTCGAAATTCAACTTGTAAGTCAATTTTGCAGGTGAATTCAATGCATTCTGCGCATTGTCATTGGTCTCGCCATCACGATTCTTTGCAAACCGTCATTGGATACCGTATCATTTTGTCTTCTCCGATGGGTCCTGACACGAACATCACAATCAATCAACCACAGCTCAGAGAAGTACGATATGAGGAATTGAAACCCGGAATGGTTTATAATGTCGAGGTTTGACTGCGATTTCTACAGAATTAAAAACCCAAATTTTCGAAATTTAGGTGCAAGGAATCACTAATAAAGGTCTCGGAAGGACAGTGAGCACTCAGTTTATCACCCATTCTGAAGTAGATCATAATCAGATCGAGAGATTCCCTGGAGGCGAGATCATCGAACTACCACTGGAATCGCACTCATCCTATATTGTCCCTTCATTCCTTCTTTTTATCTCATTCATTTTTGTATTGCTCAGGTTTTAGATGTTGAAACCGATGCTCACATAGTAGTTAGCCTTCAAAAATTGTGCCTAGGTATATATTATTATACCAAACCATTTTGTAAATACGGGATTCGGATTATTATTGTAAGATTTAATACGGGTTGTTAATTTCTTGTCGTTTTTTAATAAACATTTATATGGTCTCTCGATATGATTGCAAAAAATTAGATTAAATGTCGATTAAAATTGTGGTTTTCACATCGGTATCATTTCTGTGCAAATTTTGAAATCACGTAGTTATCTGTAGTAAAAGTGCAATCTGAATTTTATCATATCACATACGAACATGTTTCGCGATAAGAACAAGGTTTATTTATATTATTCTCGTCTATTGGGCAAAACTTGATTAACGACTCAATTTTTCGCATTAGCCGTCGCAAAAATTGGCCAGTTTTTCCACTCAAAGCTTCTTTACTCCACGTGGCCGCGACCGAGGTTTTTTTCGGCGGCCATTATGCTGAACATGTGCATGCGACTATTTCATTGATTTTTCCGGACAATATCTGCGTGTCTGTCAGTGCACAAACCGTTTTCCATATTTGACACGTCGCCGCCACCATTGGGCTTGTTTTCGACGCAATTAATATACAATTTTTGTAGGGAAAAGTGATAAACAATACAACGAATTGCATGTGATTTCAAATTATGTCTCATCAGGTCTCGAGTTTACAAGGTAAATTAATGATTCATTATCAAGTTTGAAAAAATGTGGAATTCGCAATTAAGACCTACTGATTAGCCTTTTGGACACCGCTTCCACTTATCATTCAAATGATACAATTCGAAATGAGGTCGCTGAATCACTTAAGACTATCAGTGCTCATCAGCCGAACGTACTGCTTACTGCATGCCACTTCTATCTGATCCAAAATCCGAAACTCGCCGCGAGCTGTCGAAGTTTCGTGCTGAAATGCATGGCAAGATGCGTTGAAAGTTCCGAATCCGTTGCCAAACTCGACGAGCAGCTAGCATTGCTAGTAATCAATCTTGCCACTCAAGAGATGAACATGACAAAGGATGCGGACACGGAATGGGCTGAAGCGGCGAAGGAGGTGCTCGTCACATTGGCGAAGTCACCAAGATTCGCCAACCATGTGATCGATGCGATTCTTCAGAAGTTTCCACCGGGACAACACACCAGTCCCCATCGATATATTGTGTTGACGATGGCGACGATTGCAGAACATAACCGTAAGGAAATCATTCACTATTTAACGAATTATTCAAATTTTGCAGCTTTTGGCCTTGTTCCATTCCTCACCGATATCCTCTCACGAACAGTTCCCCTCCTACAACATGTCAGAACGGATCCATTGAGGTAATCAAAAAAATCTTTACATTTTCGCAAACGCTATTTTCTGTTTCTTATTTTTTTTTAGCAAAAAAGAACAAATTTGCAATATTGGAAACGTTTTACGTTGAGTTTCAGGTGTGCGTGGGCTCGTGCAATTTGCTCATTTTGCGAAGCGGTTCGTGAATGCGAAACCGAACGCCCGTGTGAGGCTGATGAATCTGTTACAGGTTCGGGTTTCTGGTCGAATTTTCAGCTGACACTCATTTTCAGATCCTTCTCGACCAAGTTCGGCTGCGGATCTCTCGCAAGAAATGTCGAATCGCGCGACGTATGCGGATCAAACTGAAGCCGTCTATGACGTAGTGTTCAATTGGATTTATAGCAAAGATGCGAGGGTAAGTGCGACTCATAAACGTTTTAATAGCCAAAACCGGTAATAAAATGTATTTTTTATTGACGAGTTTATAATACGCAGTGTAACATCGAAAAAAGGGAATGACCGTTTTCAGACTCGTGGTGAAAGCGCAGAATGTATTGGAGAATTGTGCCTAATGATTCGACAAACGCGACTTGTCGAGGATGTCAAGAAAATCGTCACAAATATCCTTCCGTTGTACCGCAAATCGTACAACGAATCTCATATGATAACCCAAGGAATTTGTCGATTCCTTGAAGCAGCGTGCGTCGATGATACTTGTCCATTAGAGCCTTACCTCGAAGACATTCTGAATGCGCTTTTTCCGAATGCCTGTCTCGATCCAGATGATCCGAACATCACACTGAGCGTGCATTCCATTAAGAATCACTCAGAAGCTTTTCGATGCTTCCATGTCGCTGGTTCGTCCAAAATTTCAGTGTTTCACATTATTTCAATCATTTCTCAGCTACTCGCTTCGCTGATCGAATTGTCTACTATCTTCTACACAAAATGCAAAATGTGGCTGATTCTCAGAAGCTTGGAGCAATCAATGTTCTTCGACATCTAATGAACTCGTCAGGTTTCATAATTTCTCATTGTTTCTAAAAATTTATTGTGAATTTAAGGTCAATATATGGAAGATAAACGAAATTTGGTAATGATGGCACTTAAGAAGTTGTTGGCGGTTGAGAATACCACCTCGATTCGGGTATGACATTATTAATTTTTTATCGAATATCCAATTTCTTAAATATTTAGGTAAAACGAGCAATAGTGCAATTGTGTGTTGCTCTTGCCGATCATGCGTATGTTGATGCTGAAGGTGGCGACTATGTGATCGCGTTTTTGGTTCGAAACTTGGTTGGTCCCACCGAACAGGAACTTCAAGCTAGAAGGATGGAATTGGATGTTGCTGGAACGAATCAATTGAAAACGCAAAGTGCGCAAGCATTACGAACAATTGCCGGCACTTGTACATGTGCTAATAAGGTAATTATCAAGTCGGCCTGAAGCGTAACCATCATGTCGTTTAGCTTTTATGGCCATATCTTCTTGAATTCATTTGCGCCGAACGCTATACACCGGTTGTTGGAGATATCTGCGATTGTATTCGTATTTTGCTCAGTCGAGAAGTTGCTGAAGGTCGAGAAATTGATTTCCGAACGGGTTTTGATAATGGTAAATTCGACAATTTAACCTTTCACGAATTTTATTGATTTGTCAGTGAAAGTGGCTGGAAGGCATGCGGTGTTTGCTCGATTGTTCACTTGTCTTGCAAATGCGCCATCGAATGGATTCTTAGCGCGAAGAGCTCGCGAAGCTGGCGGATTAATTCGAATTCTCGCCGCGTGGTTCCATCCGACACTTGGCGGAGTTGCTGAGAAATGGAATGAGCGTCTTGAGCCGTTGCTCGACGAGCTTTCGCTCACGACGGTTTCGAGCCCCGAATCGCCGCCGGCCGAGTTGCGTGGTCGCAAAATTGCGCGTTGGCATGAAGCTTGTTTGGAATGGCTGGCGATGTGCATTTCGGCAGTGGTGCAGGGCGAATGGCGACAGGAGATCGCTGCGGCCATGGGAAAACAATTGGATATGTACAAAGAAATGAGCGATGAGAAGGCGTTCCTTTTTAGATGTCTTGGGACCACATTGGCCAAAATCACTGACAAGAAGTTCGTCACAGAGCATCTCATGCTCATGTTCAAGTAATATCAACTCGAACGTGCCAATTATTATTCTAACTTATTTTTCAGATCAACTTCACATGGTTCACCAGTGGAACGACAAGGATGCTCGCGTAGTGTGGGAGCTGTAGCTGGTGCTCACATGGACTTGGTGATCATTGAATTGGAGAATGTCAGTAAATGGGAACATGCCAAAAAGAGCACCGGATTGTTCGGATTCATCAAAGACACAATGCCAATGCGACAATATCCGGACGCCGATATGGTGAATCTTCGAGCAACCCTAATGCTTTGCTATGGATACGTTGTGATGGCTTGTAGTCTGGATACTGTAACTCAGAGATTGCAACAGACGATCATTGTATTCCTGAGGCACTATTTTGCAAATACGAAGCAGGAAACGGTGGTGCGAGAAGCGATGTTGGAGACGATGAGATTGATCGCAATGGCGGTTCATCCTTCGAGAATCGGAACCGATTGGAAGTTTGAGGCGAGAAATGAGCTTTTGGCTTATGTGAAGGTTTGAATTCGGGATAATTCGCTATAACAAATCGCGTTTGAGGATTACTTGTCTGGCGAGGCTCCCGAAACTTTGACCAGCTCGCTGCGACTTCTTGCGGCTAAAGCTACAGCCGCTCTGGTGCAACTCCAACCGCCATTGGCTGATTCGGATGTTTCGGATATTTGCCAAACCCTAACCAACCACATTCTCCCGATGTGTCGTGAGAAGAGTGGTCTCAAAACGGTAATTGATTTCGACTCTCGCCAAGTATTTTTTGCACATTTATTCCATCATTTCCCTTTAGTTCTTCTATGTCTCTTATTCTCTAAACCTACTTTTCGTCCGCAGCCCTTGTACGGTCTTTTGTTGATTTCCAGCTCGCCTATGACTTTTTCGATTACGCTTCCTCGTCAGTACTGTCAAGTATCTATAATGCGCCGACTACGGTAATGACACCTCCCTCATCGTCATCATCGACTACGGTAGCCGAAGGTCCGAACGGCACCCCGATTCATCATTATCGACATCGTGGAGTTGGAAAGGTGCTTTTTATTGGGGGTTTGATTCGTAACCTGTGCGTTTTCTTTTAATTTCTTTTTGTTTTTTTTGGAACTAATTGCAGTGGGGGAAGCTTAATGTTTCGTTAATTGAGCTAGCAATTTTAATGTTTTGTGTGCAATTTTTCGACTAATCATTTGCCACCAACAATCGATTTTCATTAATCTTCGAGAATTTGATCCTTTTAGATGGACGACGATGAATCTGCGACGATAATGGACGCCACTGTTCATCAGTACGGATTGGCATTGGAACAGGTTGTTCGAATGAAGCCGACAACGCAGAATGTCACGATTTTACTCAAGGCATCGATTTTATTAAAGAATATTCGAAAAAGAATGAACTCGTTCAGATGCTCCAATCCTATTATGGAAGTCAAGCCGATCATGAGCGGTCTAGAGCCGTGGATTCGACAGTTCTTGTTCTTAGGGTTTACTATGAATGCGCAGAGGATATCACTCTTGGAGTAAGAATTTTCATTTTTTTTAATTTCTAGACAAATTACTAATTGCAGCGTGCTGCGGACTTCGGACCACTCTCATCTCTTCTTGCTCGACTTTCCCCAAGACTTGTCGACTCACTGGCTCATGTGCGATTGCAATCGCTGTCGGCAATTCATTGGGCGTTGAGACTTGCTTATATGCACAAAGGGCATGGACGAGATACTGATCAAAGCCTATTCTCGTACACCGAATTCGTTGATAAGTATTTAACGACTGGTGAAGGAAAACTTGATGGGGGGACGGCGAAACGAGCCATCAAGGCGGTTGCGCAAATCATTGAATATCGATTGCCCCAATCACAGATGCAAACGTATCTCACGGCGATCTTCGAGATGCTCACTGATCGGCAAAGTCTTGTCAGCTCCGCCGCTGCTCAGCTTTTGACATACGCACTGACTGCTCGTGGATCGACGCTAGTGACCGAGGCGGAAATACTCGTCACATCGCTTGTTAACAAATTGGCTGATGATCAGGTCTGTGTTCAGACGCATACTGATGTGCTGGCAGCATTGGTAGCATTCGCTGCCCATCAGCAGCAAGCGGTTTGCGATGTTATGCTGAAACAACCGTTGCCATATTCTGTGTAAGTTTATGATTTTAATGATTTTAAATATTTCGATTCATTTTTAGAAATATTAACGATGCTTGGGAGTGCCTTTCAAGAGATAAACTTCTATTTTCGGGGGTTCTTGATTATCTCATTGAATTGCTTGGCACCAGTCTTGATAAGCCTTACGAGGTAATTGATTCTGGAGGTGGAGTGTCGGCGAAACTTGTCAATGTCGAACCGTGCCAGTATATTGCGGCCATTTCTGAGGTCATCAAGGTTCGTCATAATTATTCTTTTTTAACATGTTTCAAACGCAGCCATTTTTTACAGAATGGAGAACCAGAATCAGTGATAATGGAGCGATTGCCTCTGATTTTTGCATTATTCCTTCATTTCATCTGCTCGGTGTCCGACACACAATTCCCTGTTATGCAGAAAGATGGCGCCAAATCGCCGTTGATTATCACTCCTGAACTTCGACGCTCTGCTGAGAAGCCGGCCGGAATGGCGGTGGTGGCAATCAAGAATTTGTTGACACGAACTCGTTCGGATACAGTCATCAACGATATGAATCAGGAAAGAGCCTGGAGTGAATGCCTTGATAAGGAATCGTTTATTCATGCGGTTAGTCGAACGAATGCCATCTTTCTTCAATTTTCTGTTCTACAGTTGACCGTTCTTATCCGATCACTGGTTGATCAACGGCCGTCATGGGTTGGTCCTCTTGCTAGAACACTTGAGGAATACGCAGCGAACGAGAGTGAGCCGAGAAGACTAGTCGCCGTAATTTGTGCATCGGCACTTATACGCAGGTCCGATTTATTTTCTTTTTTGCTTTTTATTCTTTGAATGTGCCTTCAGAAGCCCTAACGACACCGGAGATTTCAATGAGCAACTTCTTGTGAAATGCATTCGACGGCTTGAGGATTCTCTGACTGATCCGAGTCTCCGAATTCGCAAACTCTGTGTAAAGGGTCTTGGTGATTTATCGGAATGTGCGTCGGCGCAAGTAGTTCAACGATTCGTGAGTATGGCTGTCGATGCCGCGATGGCAGGACTTGATGATCATGGGGATCACAAGGATACGGTAGCCATCGAATCGATTCTCGCGTTGAATAAACTTGTCGCGCGGACTACCAATGAGCAACTCGTGTCGATTCTACCACTGGTTCTTCTTAAAATTCGGCCGTGTTTTGAAAAGGATTCGGCGCCACTTCGAGCCGCTTCGTTCAGTCTTTTTGGAGAACTCGGCGAACGAGTCGGAGAGAATAGCAAAGAGTTTCAAGACCATCTTCACACAAATATTGTAACGATGCTTCTTCACCTCAACGACGATTCCGAAGAGGTTAGGAACGCATGTGCGTTGTCAATTCATCGCCTCCACTCACTACTGAATTCATCGAATGTCTCGATATGTGCGGATCGCGAATTAATCGACGGAAAGTGCCCGACGAGTTACAATGGATTTATAAGACAATTTGCGATGATATTGGTGAGAATTTCCAAAATGGTCCCATAATATTCTCGCTTATACGCATATAATTGCAGGCTAATTCATTTCCGGACCATGTCAATCAGTATGCGCTATCGACACACAATTATTTCAAAAGTCCGAGCGCGAGAATCCGGTGCAATGCGGCGCTGCTTACCGGATGTCTGCTCGACGGGCTCAGCCCGCAACTGCGAGCGACGATTAGCAAAGATTTGATATTCACAGGTAAACCGAAAATTGTCCGCAGATCGATTCACACAATTATAATTAACACAATTGGATCAATTTCGTTAAAGTGATTTTTCCTGAAGATGAAGATATTTTTCATAATACAATTATTTCATAAATTCTGGCGTTATTTTTGAAAATTTAATACGTTGAGAAAAAGCATTAACCAATTGTTTCGAAATTTGATCTTCCGCAATTCAAATTTTATTTCACATTTTTTATTAATGCAATTAGCTCGGAAACGACAAATACACATAATTTCGAATTTCAGGACTTGCTGCTCTTCTCAAAGATCCTGAAGACGCGGGAGTCCGAATAGCAGCGACACGAGCGATTGCGAACCTTCATGATTTCCACTGACATTCCCTTTCTAATTTTTTAGCTTCTTTTTTTGTGTACCCTCGAATGACCGAACCGGTTTCAAGATTCATATTTCGCTTGTACCCATAATATTGTGATAATAGTCGATTACCCATCCAAATGTTTCGTTTTTCTATCGCCATCTTCCATATTCTTCTAGTCTCTTTTTTTAGCGCATTTATTTGATATTCTGAATTAGGTATATTTTTCATGTTTCGGGAAAATTGCAATTTTGTTTTTTTTTTGTCCTTTGGTTCTTGTTTTATTGAATATAATGGTTCATCGTTATTATGCACATGCAAATAGAGAGAAATTATGAAGATGAAAAAAAAAGAAGAAGTAGCAGTAACAATGTATAGGTGAATTACCTAAATACTCTAGCGGTACCATACAGATACGAAAATTGGGGGAAGAAATAACGGGGGAGTTCTCAAAATTGATAAAATACACGCATGCGAAATGTTTTTTTTCTTCTTGTTGTTAATTTAATATGATGTTCGTCGTGGGTCTTGACACGATTCACTTCAATTTTTGACTAGAGTGATTGCGAGTCTCGCATAGATACATAAATTGATAAATTACGAGGAGTCGTTTATTCCGGTTCAGGCCTGTAAAATAAAAAAAACAATGAATTTCACCTTCAATTTGGAATTTTGTCAACTTATTCTAGCAAATACTTATAAAACTTACTTAACCGAGTGAACTTGTCTAACCGGGAGCGAATCAGATGACAATTGTTTCGGTAGAGGTTGTCCAGCACCAATAGTATCCTAGAATTGGAAACATTTGAATGGTCCAAGTAGAAGAAGCAGCTAACCTTTGTTGGTTTTGTGGATGTCGGCTTCTTGGTGGCGCCCATATTGAATACGAAATTTCGCCATCCTAACCTCCTCGAACCTTGTTGTTGTGCAGCGGAGAGCACACCCTTGAATGGCACAAGAATGATCTTAGAAACGTTTTCGCCAAACCACATACCGTATATATTTGGGATCTGACGAACCGAGGATACGAGTCCTTCGCCATCAATGTGAACACGTGCTCTTCCGAGTGGTAGAACGCGAATCGCATTTGCGACGCGTCTTTCGCCTTCGCGATGCACTCAAGCGTTTTGTCGAGCGTTCGCGAATCGACGTTGACCTGCGCCGGAGCGCCTTGCGCCAAAAATTCTTCGCGGATTCGTTCCGCTTTCGCGTAGATCTGATCATTCAGCGAGTACTTCAAGTCTTGAATCGCTATCCAGAAGCGAATGTTCTCCGAAGAGAACTCGGACTCGAGGAATGTCTCAAGAACTTGACGACCGATCGGATCCTTGACAAGCTCCTGAACGGAGAGACCCCAGCGGCGAACACGGCGTTCAGTGGGCACCTCGACACTAAAAACCAACCAGTTAAAGGTTTCTCGATATAATATTTCATAGTTGAATTCAAAATGCCAATTCGAATAAAAATATTTGATAAATGATGATCAACATTAAAAAATCATTTCATCGTACTTTCACAAATTCAAATTTAAAAAAATTGAAAAATGTAATTTCTTACGTGTCAGTATTCAATGTCCAAAATGAGGTATCGTCGGTGAGCCAAGGATTCGATGGTTGCGGGGCGGTGAGGAAAGGATCATAATCGGCACGCTGATCTACCCAAGTGACCATTCTGCAAAACAAAATCCTTTCAATTTCCCCCCAACAAACATCTCCGTCAAATTACGTGTCGGATGCTTTGAGCGCCTTGAGCCACGGCTTCGTCTTAATCGCAAATCTGAGCCGATCCATTAGGCATCGGTAGCCCTGCGCGTTCTGCCTCCGCAGCTTCTTCTCCAGTTTCATATAAGGATCCTCGAGGTAATTAGCCGCGCCGCGACTCGGTTTTCGGCTTTTCCAAAACGCGCGCTCCTCCGAATCGAACACCACTTTCTCGACCTTCTTCTTCTCCTTTTGCTGCTTGAGCTGCATCTCCGATTGCTGCACAATGAATGTCCACATATGGGCAAGAACATCTGCCAAACGGTTGAACGATTCGACCTCGTCTTCTTCTAATCCATGCTTCTGCTCGTTTCGGAGGAGTCTCTTATTCAAGTAAATCGCTTCAAATTACAAAATTGCCTTCATTTTATCGCCCCCGACCGCTTACCATATTCAACATCTGGCACAATATCGGCTTGGGAGGGCCAAAAATAAGGTCTTTGGAGGCGATAAAGGGTCCCGTCGTCTCTGACAATGCAAACGTGCTCTATTACAGGAAACAAGTAGCCGTGATGAAGGAGAAGCGACGCCAGATGGCCAGCTTCAGTTTCGTCTTCTGGAGCGCCCTGCAAAAAAAATAAATTGGATTTTCAAGGAATCTTCTGGTGACGAGGCTCTCATTTTCGGGCGCGCATGCAAATCCGTACGCAATTCCGAAAAATCGTGTCGGTAATGACTTGGCTTGAATCTCATTTTCCATGTTTAGACGACCCTCGAGAAAACGAGCAAATTATGAGAAACACTCGCAATTTGCAAAATTTGGCCAATTAGTTCAGCATAGTCCCAACAAACACTCTCGTTTTTCAAGCTTCAAATCGTTGTTATTAGAAATCCATTCGAAGAAAAACTCTCGACATAATTGCTTTCGTTTAACTTTGAGATAATTATATGTTATAGTTATTTGTAATCATACCGAGAATATTATTTTTTTGCGTCTAGTTGGAAAAAAAATTTTTTGAATGACGAATTTAATATTATCAATGCGAAAAAACGAGCAGCTTCATTAATTGTGGACCATTGTACAAATTTAGAGGCGGTAATTCAAAATTGAATTTAAACATTAGGAACTCAGGTGCGTACGAATAACCTATACTAATCAAACTAATATACACATGACGCTCGCTTTTTGCAATTTTTATATAAATTGAGGAGAAATTGGGAGAAAAATATCATTGCAAGGAGATTTGGGAATAGCAAATTGGATATTTTTTTCCAATTCCCTTTGATTGCAAATTGGTAGATTAAGAGATTCTCGAAATTCTCGAGCAGATTTTAATTAAAATGGCATTCAATTTTTTCAAAGAATAGCCGAAAAAAAAATTTTTGTGTTAATCTAGAAAATCGTAGAGTTCTGTTGATGAAGCTGGCTGTACGAATGAAATATGAAAAGAGATTGCTCGTACCCTTTCAGCGACGAGCTGGATGATCTGTTGTCCGGTCAACGCATGCGGCACGGCGATTCGGAAGTACTTGTGCGTTTTCAACTGCGCGCCCTCCATCACCCGCTTCGCGAGCACCTCGATCTACAAGCAGACATCCATAGTGATGACCGTCTGAAGGCTCTCACCTTGCTCAGCGGCGGCATCGTCGTGGTCCTGGTGGTCGTCGTTGTCGCGAACGTCGGCCGAAACGCAACTGTTTCAGCCACCGACCAAATTCAACAATTTCGAATGATTCGACGAAATAATAATGATGATGGATGGTCGGATCCTCGGAGGCGGCCGAAAAAAAAAACAACAACAACAACTAGAAGGAATTTGTCAGGACAGGCGGAAAATATGTCGAGGATGGATAGATATATTTGTGCCTGGGGTGGGGCGGCGAGCGTGTGCGACGGCGGCGAGAGCACCAGACGCGCAAAGTCCAAAGCGGCGAGACGAGAGACGCAGAGGAAGCGGCGAACGCGTCGACCGCAACAGACAACGCTCCAATGATTTCCAATAATCTTGTGCCGTCTGTTGTCTCCGACATCGCTCTAGCTCGGCTCTCGTCGACTCCGCGCCTCGCTCGTTGTCGTCGTTTTGGTCGCGCAGCGCCTCTGAAGCTGGTGCAAAATAAAAATGAAGAAAAAAAAAAACTCCAACAGCACACCACAATCAGCCAGCCGGACGGACGACCCCGACCAGAAGGCCTTCATCTCCGCCTTCGCCCATCGTTGTTTTTTTTTTTCGAAAAAAAAATGGATATCGAGAAGAAAAATGAGTGCGCGAAATGGAATGAATTATGAGCAAAATTGATCTTAATGCACAAATACACATTTCGGGAAGAGCGAATTTCTTGTAAAACCCGCTCATCATTAATGGCCATTGTGTTCGCGACTCATGGCGTCCGAGAAAAATATGAATTAAACGAGATGGGTGATGAGAATTAGTTTTGATAAATCTATATTTATTCATATTTCGAGGGAAATAACGTCAAAAACGAGGAGTTGGAAATATTTTTAAAAAATTGTCGAATCAAAAAAGCATCGAAATTTCGGAATTCCGTTCTTTCTATAGACCTCCTGTATCGATTGTACACATAATTTGTAGATCAAAATTCAAAAATTGTATTTTCAGCAAGATAAATTGTGGTTTTCAATGCACAATAATTGCTGACCGAAACGGTTATCTCTTAAAATCGAAAATTTTCAAATAATTTTAACCAATATTTATTCATTTCCACGCGCATCTTTTCATTTATTTGTGTGTTCGAGAATTCGTTGGTCTCGCGAATAACGCGCCGATTGTTGTGATGAGTCCCGTAACGAATGCGCAAGTCATCGCGAGAACCGCAAAAATTAATTGAGGCGGGGCGATGGCGCGACGAGACACGGTATTGGAAATGATCGCCGGCGACAAGCTGCCAATCGAAATTCGACGATCTGTTCTGATAATACCAAAATAAAATCGGCTCAAAATCGAAACAATTACCCAACTTCGTCGATTTTCAAGGATTGCTCGATTGTTTGAATATTTGTCGGAAGATTGGAAACATCTGAAAATGAACATTTGAAAGCACAATTTCTGAAATTCACAAATATACCAATCTCCAATAGATCTGAAGGAGGAGGGCCTTCTTCGAAATCTCTGTAAATAAAAGTTTAGTTCGAAATCAGCATTATATTTAAAAAAAAACGTGTACCTGTAGGATTCATCATCAGCGTTCAAGACAATCCGAGGAATTCGTAATTGGCATCTCGTGTTTAATGGAACTGCAATCGGTGTCTGAAAAAGAAACTAAACTTTTATTGAGGATTAAAACCTTCTTTGCTCAAAATCGGTCTATTTTCTATATATTTGATATTCACGTGCGGACTAGAAAAATTGGTCGACATTTTCAAAAATCAAAAATTCGATGCGGCACACTACATATTATGTAGGTGCGATTTTTTTTTATTTCTACAAAGTTGTGATTTTTATTTTGATATTTGGTTTTTAAAATCGTAAGCGCACAAAATATAGAGGTGTTCATTTAGTTCTATTACTTAATTAAATTAATTAATCCATCAAGTGTGGCCGTGGCCGAACCTATTTTTTGCGGACAATTTTTCTAGGCCGCGCGTGAACGCTGCAGAATTGTCGGAGTAAATAAAAAAATAAAACGAAACTGTGAATTTATTTGCTAAATATTATCTGCGCTTACATTGAGATGTAGAATGCGCAGATACACGCACGACTCTTTGCCTCGAGACACCTTGCAATTTCTTTTTATTTCGTTCAGTCCAGTCGTTTAACGCCAACAATAGATATCAAAAGCGAATGCAAAAAATTTCAATTAGTGCAAAAACGGGTGCGATCTTTTAAATAATTATTACAGTTCGTATTTTTTTGGCAAAAGTCAAAAAATTGACGAATTGTTCCAACAATAATTTGAGCAAGAAACAGGATTCCAATTTTTGAGCACTGGGGGATTCGTGTTGAAAAAACCGGCAGCAGTGTTTTTCGCGTTTGGAATCGGAGGATCATTGCAGTTTTTCCCAAAAAAAATGACGGAAAAAAAACTCAGCTATTCATATTTATTTGATTTTATCGGACCATTTACATAGTTTTTGAAACAATAGGAAAATATTTTCGAGAATTTTTCAGAAAAAAAGAAATAGATATTTTAAAGTTTCAATTTTAAAATAATTCGTATAAGCCTAGAATCAACAATGAATCACAACGCTTAAAGTTATACGCGAATAAATAATCGCATCTGCGGACAATTCATCGCCTACCTGATTCACACGAGTCGAACAACAGCAAAATTGGCTCGAAGTGCTCGCCGAGGGCATCGTTTCTAAATGGCGAAGAAAATAAGGACAAATGAGTAAAAATTCGGCGAAAAAAAAGGGCTCTCGAACAAAAACGGAATCAAATCAAGGGGCTCCTCGCCGTCGATAATCACATTTCGGGCGTCGTTCTTCTCGCCGGTTTTTTTTTTGCTTGTCCGCTTCCGAAAATTGGCCAATTATCGCCAAAATCAAAACAGAAAAACGAAGATTTTTTAGGTTTATCGCCAATTTTTCGCTTATCATACAAGGTTTGAGCACAAACCGTTCAAAATGTGTTTTGTTTTCAAAAAAAAAAAGGAAAATTCAAAACGCAAATTTATTCAAACGAAAGAAGCTTTTTACGCGCCATTAAACTTTATGTGAAATTTTTTTTCAAGCAACTTTAAGACGAAAAAAACGAAATGCTTCAATTTATTTATTTGGCAATGTTTGATCTACCACGGATAACATTCACCAGGGCACGATTGAAGAATTGTTTCGAATTTGCCGGTTTCGGTCGACATCAACACCGTGTACGTGGTGAGTTTGTTCAAGTTGGTACGCGATGAGAGCACATTGAAAAGCCCCTAGAAATATGGCGATTTAAAGGAGCATTCACGAGGTCTTACAGCGAAATCGACGTTCTTCTTTCCGAGCTTCTTCATGCAACGATGTCCCGGAGTATCGCGATCATCAAGGTAAAGCGGCTCTTGGCCGATGTCGTAATTCGTCTCGAGAAGATACCATCCGTCCGGACTGCTGCTGTCCATTTCGGTGAGAAGAGCAGTTCCATTGAGACTTCTGGCGATGACGCAGCCCTTAAATCATCGAGTTGGATTCAATCAAACACCTTTTTTGCATTATTAGATATTGACAAAAAGAATCCCCCGCGATTCTTCTTTTCGATTTGCACTTTGAAATTCATTTGTCACCCAACTCCAATTTTCGAATGCATTTTTTTTTCGCCCATAAATCGCGCACCTCATATGGCAAATGTCCGCCAAGAATATAGTAGACTGGCGAGAGCATCGGAGTATTCATGAGGTGCTCTTTGGCTTCCTGGTACGCTGCAATTTCTCATTGTCCATCTTTGGGGGTTGGAGGGACATGTATTACTTGTCTTCTGCTCGAGCGTCTCGCGAGCCAACCACGACATCCATTTGCCTTCCGGCTCCAAACCGAACACCCATTTGAGGATGCCGTAGTAGCCGCCGGCCAACTGGAATCGATCATCGGCGGTGATTGAGAATGCGTTCGGCTTGAGACCGTTGTAGATACCGACGTAGCCGGCGAAGTTGTTCGATTTGAACACTAGTTTACCGTCGCGAATCCAGTTCACGTTGATGATCATTTTGCGGAGTTTCGCCGAAATCGGCCAATCGTGAACATTGGCGTCCCAGCCCATGAACAATCCAAAGTCGAGATTTCTTCAAATAACCTTATTAGGCCGATTTGGCAGCACCGCGAACCGTGCGTGAATCAAATGTCCGCGCTCGTCCTGAGCGACGATTGAAGTGCAAACGGTGAAGATTTCATAGAAGATGTTGTACATGGTGATCTGTCCGATTGGGATTCCTGTGACCTCGGCAATCGACTTAACAATATATCACATGTTTGTTTCTTTCTTGAAGTTTCGAACCTTAATCTCGTCTCTGTATGGTTGCGGAAGCTTTTGAGCGAGTTCTCCAAAAACATCATCGGCGAATTTGACAGCATCCGGGAAGACTGGTGTGATCAAATCGATAAGAACCTGAATGACTCGATTCGCATTCAATGGGTTATCCTAGAGGAAACTCAAAACAAAACGCTAGCGGCTGTGGGTGTAATAAACCTGCAAATTGTCCGGACATTGGTTTTTATAACTCCGTCAATTCAAACTTCATTAGATTCAATTAACCAATTTTTGGTGTGAAATTATAAGTGTAGATTTACGGTCAAAGAATCAGTTAAGGGCGCATATCGCTTAGAATAATTTTTAAATTAATATTAAAATTAATTTGGAAACCGGAAAAAAGTGTTCTGCTCTTCTCACCCCAATCAAATCGGCAATTTCCTTTTTGTACGCCGCTCCGATTTGCTTCCATCGTTCTTGTGGAGGAGCATCGAGGTTCACCTCGAACCTGATAAGAAATCGTGTGATAAAACAAATAATTTATGGTGATTGAGAGAAGAAATTTCTCACAAAAATCTAAAAATCATCATTTTGCGAAGAAAACCAAAAAGAAACTCAAAATTATGAAATAACTCAAATCAGAAAAATGAAAACTGGATAGTCAAACTTCGATTTTTTTTCAATCAATCTTTTACCATGGAATTTCGAATGATTTCGCCGGATCGTAGAGATTCTTCTTGTCATCGAGAATGCAGTGATCCTTATATGGTGCGGGCAGCTCGACATGCTTCGCGTATACCGCAAAAATGCCGATGAAAGCGAAAACGAGGTATCGTGTGCTCATTTCGTCGAGCATACTGAACAATTTATCAGGAAAACCACGTGGTAGAAAGGCACAAATCAAGAATTATTTATTATCATTCGATAATCATCAATTTACTGTAGTCTTGTCTTGATCAACCAAAGTTTCAAAAACATTTTTAAGCCTCACCTGACATTTTTGGTCCCCAATATTCCTCTAAGAAATGAGCGAATCAATAAAATCGAATTGATTGAACTCGGGTAAATGAAAATCAATCGGATTCGAAATTAATTTCGTATTCAATCGAAATCGAATATAAATTAATCTGTTTCGAATTATTCCAGATTTTCAATTCGAAGGTTCTTGAATTGAAATCAAATTTTTAAATCCGTTTTTAATTATTTTTAAATCGACTCGGTTTAATTTATATTTCTTCGAATTCGATGGATTTTCATTTACCTGAGAATATCATTTCAGCAGGTCGTCGGTATTTCATTCATTCAAGATTTTTTGAACTGTTTATCACAACGCAATAGTGTTCACACCATTTAAATAGAATTTGGTTAATAATTATCGCATAATTCGAATATATATATATATATATATATATATATATATATATATATATATATATATATATATATATATATATATATATATATATATATATATATATATATATATATAGTCGGCGTCCGGCGAATGCTGTACGCGGGTAGATTTACGGGAATGCCTTTCCTAAATTGGTCTCGCAAGGACTAACAGGTTATTTCAAATTTTATGGAGCGGTTCGATAATTTTTTAATCGAATGACGTTGGAAATTCAAAGATATGCGAGACTCATCAAGAAAAATGAAGCAGTTCATGTGAAATCAGCAAAATAAGCATTCACGCGTGGCGAGACCTTTTCAAGGCGCATGCGCGTAAATCTACCCGCGTACAGCCGTCGCCGGACGCCGACTATAAATCAATTTCAAATAAACTTTGCAGAAGCCTAAGAAAAAGAAAACATAAAATTTTGATAATGTGAGAGAGGAATTAGGAAGAAGTTAGGGGGGGGGAAGATGAGAGGAAGCGAGAATTAAACCAGAAAACAATATTATACTTATTATAAAATTATATTATTACTCATTTATTAGTATTATTGAACCGGGGCAATTGGTGGCACCACAACGCCAGTCGCGGGCTTCGTCTCGACGCCCAACTTGTCGATATCCATTCGACAGACGGGACATTTTTTGTTGAGCGACAACCATTTGTCGATGCATTCCGGATGGAAAATGTGGCCGCAACGAAGGAGGCGGATGTTGTTTCCGCGAACAAAGTCGTCGAGGCACACCGTGCAACGCTCGGGTTCCTCGCCTTCCTCCGGCGTTTTGTCGAACGGCACACGAAGCGAATGCTTCTCGATGTCGCCCAAACTGATCCCAATCGGCATATCTTCGGATATATGAGTGAACAGGTGCTGGTGGCGATCCATGAAGGCACGTTCGCGCATCATGAACTGCTCGGTGGCATTCGACATGAAGCGGTTGAAGTTTTGAAGCAAGGCTGGATCGGTTGCAGTTTGCTGAAAGAAAAATCATGCCTTATTTTTGCTTCTTTCTTCTATTTGGTTTATTTTCTTCAACATCAGATTCGAAGGTTGGAAATTGGAAATAAAACCTACATTCAATTGGGCGGTCGGTAAAGAAACAAAACTTCTCGAAACATTTCCAGTGTATTGCTGAAATCGAACAAAACGGCTTGCGTGAATCAACGAAATGGAACAATACCTGAGAGTTCAGGATTCCCTCTGGAATCGATCCAAAATTATTATGAAGCATCACGCCGGTCGGAATGAATGTGGTATTTATGAAGCGGTTTTGAGGTGCGGCCGGCTGTGGTTGCGGATTCTGTTGCGGAGGAACTCGGGCGATCATCACTGGTTGCGCGGGAATTTCGTAGATTTGTGGGATGACACGAAACAGCTGAAAATGAGCATTTGGAGGCACACCATGATTCAATTAAGACTAGAGTAGACTTGGGACTCATTAGTCGTTATCATCATATGGTGGCGACTTACATTGAATGGATTAAAGGTCGGATGTTGATGAGCTGGGGGTGGTTGTGGAAGGCAGTGTTGACAATTGCGGTGCTCGTTCTGACGCACCATACCCGTAATTTGCTGGTTATTCGATGGGCAACGATTGTTGGCGGATGCCGATGGCGCTGATGAAGTTGCCGTCGCGGCCGTCGATGTCGTCGACGACTCGCTACTATCGTTCGATGACGACGTTGTTGGCGCCGCTTCGTCGGCTCTCTCGTGCTGCTCGTCGAGCTCGTGCTCGTGCTGCGGCCGCTGCTGCTGTCGTTGGTGTTGTTGGGCGCCGCCGCTGCCGCCGCCGCGTCGTCGCACTTTCGAAGCGCGCGTCGTCTCCGACTCGGAATCGCTCGACAACGAATCGATGCCGACGTCGCTCGAGTCGGCGGTGTCGGTGTCCGCCTGGTAGCCGTCGTCATCGAACACATGCTCGCGTTGTCGTTTTCGCTGCTGCACCCGCACCACGGTGTCCTTCAATTGATTGTAAGCCGTGTTCGTCGAGGAGTGCGTGCGACGCGAAACCTGTAATTTTCACGAAACATTAACGTCAGTTCGGTGTCCCTGAAAACGACCCAACCGATTGTTGCTGCGCCTGCGACTGCTGCTGCCTGATAGCGTTTTCGGCCCTCTCCATTGCAGCTGCCGCGGCGGCGTTCACATCGCGCGCCGCGTGCGCCGCGTGTATCAGATATTGCGGATTCAGAAGCGGCTCGCGAAGCGCTTGTCGAATATGATTCGATATGAACGTCTGAGTGTAGAGTTGCGGAAGCGACGGCGTGGTGATGGTGATCGGCAAACTGACCGGCGGGCTCGTGTAGACGTGCACATTGTTGAGCGGATCGACCGCCGGCAGAATTCGAGGCACACGATCACGCAGTTCGCCGCCGCGACTCACCTGCTGCGCCAACAGAAACGCCTCGACAACCCGCTGATCCATCGGCTGAAAACTCGCAATGCACACCAATGATCGATGCTTTTATTAGAGTGGCACACGACGAATTTATAATGAATGATGCACACATTTGTCAAGGTTAGGGAACGCAGAGCGAAAATTTGCGGGTGATGCCAGGGTTTCGGGGGGGGGAACACGATTTCAAAAAAAAACGAACAAAAATGACGAAGAAGAAGAGGAAGAGGAGGAGGAAGAGGTTGAACGGCCTCTAGATACGGTAGCGATTCGTTCTGTGTAACACGTTGATCCGCTAGATAAACCTATTAATTGAACATCTGTTACAGTACCAAGGTTATTGATAATTGGCTTAAATTTCAATGCTCGATTACGGTAGCCGCGAGGCGGAACCGATGGTATTAATTGAACATCTGTTACAGTACCAAGGTTATTGATAATTGGCTTAAATTTCAATGCTCGATTACGGTAGCCGCGAGGCGAAACCGATGGTGTTTGAATATTCTATTATTCAAATTCGCTTCAATCCATTGAAATTCCAACATGTGCATTTAATTTTCGGAATTGCCAAGTGCCGTCATTCCCGTCGCCGCCGCAATCTCGAGATTTATGTTTTGTGCTGTCGAGGAGGGAAGGATTGACGATCGCGAAAAAAGGCGAAGCGAGAAGCAGCCAAACAAAAAAATAATGCAAATATCGATTTTTTCGATGTGCGCTTTTGCAACGAAAATCCAGGCAAACGAATTGAATCGACAAAACCACCCACTCAGGGTCGATCGATATTTATTGAGTTTTCCAGTTTCTCGCCGTAACAACGCGAGGAGACGTCGGAAGACGCGACGAGAATGATGAGAACGTTGCGAATCAAAAACGGACACGAAAAACCGCGTTCGAAATGCGAACGAGAAGCTGGAAATCGAAAAGAAAGGCTAGAAAAATTCTAGGGTGGTAGGGTACCGCAGTGTGTGTTATGTGTGTGTGGCTGAATGGAGGCCGGCTGGTGGGAGAGCGGAAAAACGGCACCGTATGCTCGTCTTTCGTCTCACCCGCCGGCACACTGCCTCGACACGTCACTCTACTACGTCTCCAGTTATGGCCACACTATCTCGCCGTCTCTCGTTCGTCGTCTCCATCAGAAATCATTGCGCGTCGCCGACAAATCGATTCCATTTCGTTTCGGTCTGCGTCTCTCTATCGACGTTTTTTGACGTTTTTCGCTTCTCTTCTTCTTCTTCTTCATCTTCTGTGTATGTGTGGCGACGAGCGAGGGATTCAGCGAGAGCGCATGTCGTCGAAGCGAGTGTATGTGTGTGCGCGCGTGCGCTCGTTCTCACTCGCGCGCCCCGTGAAATCGCCATCGGGACCACGACGAGCCAACCGTCGTCGTCTCGCACTCGTTTTTCCCCCCTAGCAGCACTCCAAGCTTCCAAACGTTCGCGATTCGCCAAACGATTATGAGCAAACAGTTGTGAGAACTGAAAATTTAGGTGAGGATTTGTTGTTTGTTGATTGTTGTGCTTCCATTGGGGATGGTAGCTTCCCCCGCCCGCCGTCAACCCTGTTTTTTTTTCTTCGCCCAATGTTTAAGGTCGAGCTGCTGTTGCAGTTGCCTTGGCAATTTGTACAAATCACGACCAGAAACGTCCCATCGGAAACCCGTTGGGGGTCTGGACGTGTCTGCGATTCTTGTTTCGGTGTGTGAGTGTGGCCGCGCGCGCGCGCCTCTTCGGAACGCGAACGACCAAATTCTGTCGTGCGAGCGCACCGACGGGCGCCGAACTGGAAATTTAAGATATTTTTGGGGGTCGATTGTTGTGACGGAATGGAAACGTCCAAGTGGGAGCGTTGAAAACGGTTCAACTCATCTGGAGGGTCTTGTGCAATATTTGGAATATTAATAGTAGAAAAGTTTTGAATAATTGAATATATGGAAAAATCGGAAACACAATGACGACAGTCCTCTGCAATTTTTATAGCGGATTGAGTTTCAAACGTTTTGCTTGACTGCAGCTATTGTGTCTTAAGACATCCAGCTCGGGCACTCAATGACAGTCGTCATGAATCTCATTTTTCATTATGAAGTTACGTCACAGAGTGCAATTAAACCTAATTATTTCACGGCTGAACACTTTGCAGGGTCTTAAAACGAATAGCGTAACTGCTTTTATTAAAAAAAAAGGCAAAGTAGAGATATCTCGGCTTCGTTTTTAAGCGAAAAGTGAAAAATATATGGAAGGAAAACTTGGAAAAAGGTAGTAGCAAATGACCTCGAGCCGTTTTTCACCGAGAATTGATAACTCTCCAATTAGGTCAAAAGAAGCGATTTTTCGAGGCCGCCGCCGATTTCACAATTCGAAATAAAAGTATTGATTGCAGACTGTCAATATTTGAACTAGAGGAGGTTTTTTTTTATTAAATTAAAAAGAAGCAATGAATACGAACCGTTTTCCATCCACTGAGTGGCGCTCCAAGTGGCGTGTGGTAGTGTGGAAATCTGATATGTTCGTTCCACTTTTGACAACATTTAAACAAATATGTGCAAAATAGTTCGAATCATCGACTGAAATTTGATAAGTTTGATATTCCACACACGCTCCCTCCAACACTATTCATTTTTTTATCAATTTCCACTAAAAAAATTAGGCATTCAATTTGTGCGATGAAGCGCATTTGCAACACTGCGCAAATATTTGATTTTATGAATAATTTTTTCAGTGAAATGACCGCATTCAAATTCCCGTGGCAATACGACTTTCCGCCATTTTTTACGTAAGAACAGTTATTTAGTTTTTATGAATGCGAAAAGGAATTTTAAGAATTCAAAAGGCACTTCAAACCAGAGAAAAACAATTGGAAGCCTGGGCTCGCTTGGTAAATTCAATTTTTCAGAATAATCGTTTGAACAATTATTTTAGGTGATTGATTATGCGCAACATAACAAAATCTATACAATGGATATCGCAGAAGCCACGACAAGCGAGTTGTTTTCGAATCTGAAATTGAATAGTAAGAAAGCAAGAAAATATTGTAAATTTATGGGATTTTTCAGGGCGTTTGTCTTCTGAAGGAATTGCTACCGTCCTACAATACTTGGAGCAAAAAAGTATGTGAAAATGAAAATTTGAAACATAATTCGAAAGTTTCTAGAATTAATTGAGTTCACCGACTCGAGCCGAACACGATTCCACGTCTTCTGGCGTCGTCCGGACGTCTGGGCATCGACAATTTATCAATGGGCTGTTGAAAACGCCTTCTTGAATACTCCACTTACTTTATATGAGATTACTCAAGGAGATGATACTGTCAATGAGTGTAAGTTTGCTTTAAAATAGGAATTGCTCACCATTGACGTTTTTTTTTTCAGCTTTTCATAACTTGGAACGAGAAATTCTTATGAAAGCCTTGAATATCCTTGCCGATCAACGACGTGCTCAGTTATTGAATATCGGAAGCGAAAATGAGGGCGTCAAATTCCTATAATATCGATGCTTTCTTTTATTTATACTAACCATTTATTGCCATGTATGAATGATTCTAGATGAAAATCTTGTTTATTCTTGGCGAATTGTTTTGAGTCAAATGACGAATATCGAAATATTATTAAAGAAGACGAACATTATAAACAAACCAAATATTGCAGGTGCTGGAAATAGTGATGCCGCATCAACAGAAGTCGATAAGCATTGATGAAAAAGGTGAGTCGTGGCCAAAACAAGAAAAATTCGATTTGCGAAGCTAGCAAATAATATATATCTGCTTACAGCTTTATTTTTAAGATTAAGAGAAGAAAATTTTTTACAGTTAATTATCAATATCTTAATTATAAAAAATATTTTTAGTGAGAATTTCTATTTTATGCAACTTTCGGCTATTTTCGTTTATTGTAATAATTTTAGCAATAGGAAAAACGATTACTTTCAAATCGAAAGTCATTTTTTTTCCCATTTGAAATGTCAAATATTCCAGATGTGCCGTCATTTTTCCGCTATGAGGAACGCATTCAAGAGGGCGACACTGTCATCGTCTATGTGACATACGGACAAACTATAGCGATTGAAGTGAAGCGCGGTCAGACGCTTATGATGAAATACGGGGCACTTCGGCATGAGTTCATCATCGGAAAAAAATGGGGATCGAAGATCTCGTCGACGGCAGGATATGTGTACGTATTGAGGCCGTCATCTGAGCTCTGGACGAGATCATTGCCAAGAAGAACTCAAATTTTGTATACCGCCGATTGTTCTCTGATTTTGCAATTATTAGATGCCAAGCCGGGAGCTGTAGGAATTTTTCACAAGAACTCATTAAATATATTTCGAGCAAATTTCAGGTGATTTGTGAATCGGGAACCGGAAGCGGCTCATTGTCGCACGCCATCACCATGTGCATTGCCCCCAATGGCCATTTATACACCCATGACATTGATGAGAGTCGCACGAAGAAGATTGAGCAGGAATTCAAAACCCACGGACTGTCAGAAATCACGACGGCTGTTGTTCAAAATGTGTGCACTGACGGCTTCTTTGTGACGAATGCGTGTGATGGAGTGTTCCTTGATGTTCCGGCCCCCTGGGAAGCGATCAAGTTTGCGGCGAAGGCGATTTCGTGCACCAGAGGCGGTCGGCTCGTCTCGTTCAGTCCGTGCATTGAGCAGGTGCAGCGAGCATGTCAGGCAATGAAGAAGGAGGGATTTATTCAAATCGAGACAATTGAGATTGTGCCGCAAACACATAAGGTATATAAGTTAAACGTATTCTCGAATTTACTCCAGTTTTTGAAGTTCACTTAGAAATGCTAGAAATAGTCCATCGAAACATTTTCAAAATTCAAAAGTTTCGAATAACTTGTGTCTGTTTTTTTTTAAATATCTAATTTCACGATTTTCCGTGTGTATGTGCAGGTGTGATTGGCAAATGTTGGAAAACAAAAACATTTTGAAAAAATGTGTGAAGGAACAAATTTTTCTGTAAAAAAATAAAATTGATTTGAAATCACGCGGCAACTAATTCCGGTAAAGGGAAATCCTATATTTATTTTTTTTTTGCTGAATTGTCCCTTTAGTATTTTTTTAAATATAATACGTATGAAATCTAATGGACAATAGAATTTAACGTAAAATTTTTCTGTCTTCCGGTGATTTTTGAACATTGAGCACAATTGATTGGAAATTGTTTCAAGTGTTATTCCGGAATTTTTTCGTTTCAATCTCGATTTTGGTTTTTGCACTTTATAAAATATAATAAGGAAACTGTTGATACGTGACAATACAGTTTCAAAACATAAAACCCATCAAAACATTTAATATATTTAAAAGTGATCTAATTTTAGGTCGTTTCACAGCATCGCCAAACTCTTGCTGAATTCGAAGACTCCGGGGACGTTTATCCAAGAGGTGACGCATCATCGAGAAAACGGAAAGCAGATGGAGAACCACAAGAAAACTCAGAAGCGGTGAAACCACTGAGAAAAGCAACCGCCATCGTATTCCCTTATAATCAACCGACACATACTGGATATTTAACACATGCCACGCTGTTGCCTGTTGATGAAGTTATAGTAATTTAATTAAATTGTTTATCTCAATTGTTGATGTTTTCTATTTTGTTGAATGATTGTTTTTAAATTTATTATGAAAGAAAAAAAAGCTTCTTAACAATATTTTCAACAAAAATTGAGATGCATGCTTAAAAAGGGAAAGATTCTGATTTTGGTTCAAGCTTTGACGGCAGCAGCCGAGGCGGCCTTCTTCTGTGCCACAACAAAATTAACCAAATGAGCCATATTCACTTCAGTGGTGGTGATTTGGTCTTTTATGAAGGCTAACTCGTGAGTAAGGTCATTGATCATCTAGATATAATATTATACGAATTTGATAGAAACAATAACTACCGTTTGGACAGTGTTTTGATTTTTCTCCAATAAAGCTTGGGCCTTTTCGAGTTCAAATTCGACCATTACATTAGCTCCGAGCCAAACTGACACTTTCTCGGGCTTTGGTACTGTTGCCTTTGTGTAGACATCATCGGAAAGGAGGAAAGTTGTCTCAAAGGGTTCTTCTTTTTCCTAAAGGGAATGTGCTGTCACTCAGGAGCAGAACAATCAAGCAATTATTTATGCATACCTTCTTTTCGAGAAGTATCTTGATTATTTCCAAACTGTTCTTGAACTCTGGTAGTTTTTCGACGTATCTAAAGCCATTTTTAATAACTACAACTTGCTAAATGATACTTTGCTTTTTGCGCGTTCATACTGCTTTCGACGTATTTGTACTTGCTGTACTTCTCGCGTAGCACTACTTCAGCCTCCTCGGGCGACATTTTTTCTTTGGCCAACCAGGTGGAAACATCCTCGATCAATTCCATCGTTGGAACTCCTCGATGAGATTGCTTTTCGCTGGATTCGCCTTCTGCGGACATGTCTGAAAATAGTGAACTTAAATAAAAAATCTTCAAAACCCATTAGTTAAATGTGTCCCCCGATGAATTTGGTAGACGTCGTCAGTTCGATTTTCAAAAACAAATTAATTGAAAACTGAAAACCCCAAAAAAGTATTAAAAACCGTTGAGAAAACCCTGAAATCGAATATACTCGAAAAATTGAAAATTCATGCTGACGCATTTCTGGATGCACTCCAAACGCGCCAATGCTCAGTGGTTGACGCATTTCTCAAAGAAGTCACGCCCATTTTCGGCGCACTCTTATTTTTCCGGTTTCCGTCGCTGTATTCCGTTGCTTTTGTACAAATGCCTTTTCTTTTACATTTTCTAATTTTTCCAAGTGTTAATTTATTTTTAGAACATCGTTTTATCCGTTTACGTTTTTTATTTTTAAAACTGTATTTTTTTTATTAAAAAATCTTTTTTGTCATTAAAAAAGAATAATTTATGAAAAATATACTTTTTTATACTTTATACAACGAATTTGACATTTGAAAAAGCTTATCAGAAAAAAACAGCATGTTTTAAATTAAATATTCAATTTTTTGCAATTAAAATTTAGTGGGCGTGTCTTTCATACAAGTTGGTCTCCCTGGAGTATTTGACGGGTTATTTTCCAATTTTTGCGTCCGAATAGTCGTCAAAATGTTTTTTTTTTTCGTTTTCTACTTCATAACGTCTTTAATACGTGTCTTTCTAAATTTAAAGCAAAAAAGTAAAACGTGACAGATTGATAAGGAAAATTTCAAATCGTTGGCCACACCCATTCCAAATAATACAATCTTTAAGATATTGGTGCGTTTGAAATTCTTCAACAAATATTTGATATATATTGAAATATTTGAATCGTGAGAAATTTCCAGATCGCAATCACGATAAAACGGACGAAATCGACGAGAGTTCTCACGACTCGAACACCTAGACCGAAAATTTGGAATTCTTTTTGATTATGCCGCTGAAATATGCAATTTTCTCGAAATTTCATTATTTCTCATCCCGTTTTTTCTCAATTTTCCTGCCAATTCCAGTCCAGCCATCCACTAATTGGGGGGCTTCGGGTAATTGGACGAATGGGGGCGTGTCTCGGGTCCCTAAAAAGGGTTTGTTCGATCTTCGCCACCAATTGTGTGTGTGTGTGTGAGTGTTTGCGTGCGTGTCTCCTCCCGGTTTTCACGAAAAGGGCGCGGCGTAAAAATTGCAAAAACAGCGAACGAAGCGCGCGCTCATTCTCTGCGCGCCGCCGCACGAACACACACACACACAGACAACCACCATGCGCAAGAGGCAAACAACTCGAAAATAGTATGAGGATCGCCGGAGACCGTGGAGACCCCTCCCACCAGCAATTGGCTGCGTATCGACTCGTTTCTCTATGTTGTGCCTTCCCATCATCATACGATCGGTTGAGGAGGAGGGTGTGTGTAAGAACAGGCGGAGACACTCGTCCCGACTGGCTGGCTGCATGTGTGTGTGTCTCTCTCTGCGTATACAACAAAGCGACGGGTCGTGCGAGCTGGGAAAGCAGCGGCGTACACAGACACCCAACCCCCCCCCCCACCCATATTGCCTCCGCCCTTTCCCCCGCCCATCTCGAATTGCACCTCCTTTTTCTGCGCTCCACCTCCGCTGCCTTCCACGCCTTCCGACCCCAACAACAACAAAAACAACATAACACCCCATCAATACGTCCCACGCCAAGGTTTTGCCCATTAAAAGAAAAAAAGGTGATGAAGAGGACGACAAAATTGAATTGCTTGAAACAATCGACATTGCCTAAAATTGGAGACCAACGTGTTATGTGTGTGTATGTGTGTGTGTGTGTGTGTGTGTGTGAGGCACGCAAACACACGGCGTGCGCTCAACCAAATTATCGATTGATTTCGAATGAAAGAGAATTTTTGTGGACGGATTTATCAATGAAATTCGCGCATCGGATTGGTTGTGCTGACCGCCGAATTAGGTTAGCATTGAAAGCTGCGAAGTTATAATATCAAGCAGGTTCATTAAAAGCCGTTTGATTATTGCCGTTTTTCACCTGTCAATCCAATTTTGTCTCGTTTTTTTTTAACTCGAAAGAAAATTCTAATTGCCCTTAATAGTTTTCATATATTTTTAAATTAAATTCTATGGTCGAAATCGATAGCTCCGATAACGATCTTTCGAATTTTGATCAACGATGTCTCAAAACCCTTCTTTTACTCAAAAATTTAACATTGTTGATCAAATCAAATCGAAACGGATTAATAAAATCTGATTGATAAACCCGATAACGAGATTTTCGATAAATGGGCGTGGCATCCTTCTTTTTCCTAATTAAGCGTTTTCACACGTATTCTTTCGGGAATTTGCGTTAATTATTAATCAGAACAATAATGCGAGTGTATGGTTTAAAGGTGCAAACGACTATTTTCCCTTTTTTTGGTTACGCCCTCTTCTCATTCGAGGTGACGATTTTCTGCGAGTGACATCTAAATGTGCCATTTTTTGCGCGAGAAATTATTACGTTTTCGCTTGGTTTTGGTTACTACGGGCCTTATTCAACCCCAATTTTTGTTGTACAATTTCCGTTTTGCAAAAATTCATATAATCCTCAATTACTTTCAAAACTTGAAATGTTTTATCAAAGGTTGTCAAAACCTTTAAAGGTCTCATCAAGAATCAAATACGTGTTATTAAGTTATTTTTAGAATCCAGCAAAACTTTCTAAAATTCCTCTTACCTCTGTTTTTTGTTTCTTACGAGAAAATTGGATTATCCGCGTTTACAGCAAAAAAAACGGATTCGTCCGAGGTGTTCGAATGCCTCTTCTCGCCCGATTCCCCTAACCTCCGTTCTTCCCGTCTTCTTTCCGTTATCTCTCTACATCTACGACCTTTTTTGGGTGTGCGTGGGGGGCGAAACGTTTATTTTGACAGTCATCCTTATCGAATCTTTTGATAGGATCCGCCTCTCTAACAGCAATTTCTTGTTATCTTTGTAGTTGAGCGATTTTTTTTGCGGGGGGAGAAAAGGATAAGCTCACAGGATTTACATTATCCGCTTTTTTTTCTCGGACGAATTTGCGATGTTTTCGCTCAATTTTTATTGATTTTGTCATGATTGCAGGAAATGTCAAAACCGATTGCGTCACACCTGGGAGGCGGGAGCTGTGAGTTCTTTTATTTTTGGTTTCCATTATTGTTCGGAGCCGTTTTTGGTTTCAATTGAGGGGTGCCCGTGGCCTTCGACACTTTACACTCGAATTGGGGCGGTGCGGTGTAACCCCCGATGCGTTGTGTTTTGGGGCGTCGATTTTTTTTCCTCATCGCCTTTCAATCAAAGCGTTTTTTTTCTCGCTGTTTCGTCGGCGTCGCTTGTCGCCAGCGCCCACCTTCCCATTTTCGACACCGTTTTTGAAAAATGAAGTCGAGTACCGTCTCCGTTTCGGTGATATATGGACGAGTTCGCATTGATAAGAAAACATGTCGGAATTGAGATGTTCGCGCGAGTAGTTTCAAGATTTCGATCGAAAAAAAGCGACGAAGAAAAACGGTTTTGAAGTATTCGGGGAATGAGAGAAACAAGAAAGAAATAGGCGGATAGAAAAAGAGAATAGATCAATTTCTGGTTTCCCCCTGTTAAAGGCGCATAAAAACTATAATGATGGGGTTTCCTGAACAGAAGAGTTCAAAAGAGTGAATCATTTTTAGTTATCAGTATTAATCATGCTCAAATTGATGAACATTTTAATTTTGCGAAATTAATGCATTTTGAATTTCATAATATTTTTCTGTGATTTATTTTTTTCGTATTTATCATTGAATATCACTTGAAATAACAGAAGAGCCATTTTCGACAATTGTTGGCTTTTCGATGATAGCAGATGTTTGACTATGAGGGGGCCTCGTGGCGAAAAAAAATGTCCAGCGAGTGTTATAAAATAGATATAATATTGAATATTTTACGAAGAGGCCGTTTACGATAGGCGTGGCGCATGTCTAGTGATGATAAAAATTGTGCGGGGAAAAATGCTCGTTCGTATACATATGCACAATGGTTTAAATTTTAGATTTGATTGTCTTTTTTGCCCCCCCCCCCAGATAAAACAATTTCCACCCTTTTGCAATAAAAATCGGAAAAGAGGAAAAAAACCGGGTAGCACTTCAACGTGCCATATTAAAACCAGCCAATAATCGCCTCCATTCAACCCGATCGATTATTCAGCGAAGGTGATAGTACTACAGCCACAAACGCAGACGCAGACCTCCCAACAAGTGTATCTACTGCAACCGGCAACGACGACTACTTCGCATGGTCAGCCGCCGGTCACGTTCATTCCGGTACAACTTCCACCGCAGGACAATAATAAGAAGTCGATCAATATATTAAACACTGTTCCGAGTGCTTCGGGACAGATGGTCAGGGTATTGTAGACATTCACTTTTAGCTTTTTTCAAGCGTTTTTGTTTTAGAATTTTAAGACAATCGATTCGGGACGACGAGAAGCGCAATTACTCGCCCAACAGCAGCAACAGCAACAACAACAGCAGCAGCAGCAGAACGCGGTGAACGCTGTTGCGAATTCGAATAACGCTGGATCGTCGTCTGGAACGACGGGAGCCACATCTGGAATGGGAATAAGCGGGCAACAGCGAATTACGTTAGGTAAACGATTTGTTTTTATATTGAGTTGCGTCGCATTTTTTGGTCTCGAGGCGACTTTATTTTTTGTCTGAAATTGGTTTTTAATTTCAAGAAAATACGTTTTTTTTTAAATAAATTTTGGTTTTGTCTGGAACGTAGAAAAGTTAATTCAACAGACTATCATTTTGAAATTACAAATATACATTTTTCTGCTTGCTCATAAATGTTTTTGTCGGAAATTGACGAAAAAAATAACCAAATATACTACTATAACAAATATAATATTCAAGAAATTAACTTTTTTGGGATATTTTAGGTAATTTGCACTTCCAACAAGATCCAAACGATCCTCAAAAATGGATTATTACAAACGAGCCGAGCTCATCAATATCAACACAAAAGGTTGCTATTTTTTCCATCACTTTCCTGATTCAATCAGCGATTTTTCAGAACAATCAGCAGGGAATGATGAAAAACGAAATGATGAACAATTCAATTAATGATTCTGGCCTTATTTCAAATATTACTGGTGAATACGATATGGGTATGAACTCCGAGGTAAATTTTTATTTTGTCAATTTCTTTTATGTTTCCATTTTGTTTTAGTTGCCGAAACGATGTGCGTGTACGTGTCCGAATTGCGCAGGAAATAATCGAGTGTAAGTGTTCGGCGCTTGCCAGAAATTAGTCCAACGAAAACATTTTTTGAGAATTTTTAGAGGCGACGGAAAAACGCGTCTTCACATCTGTCATATTTGCAATAAAACGTACGGAAAAACGTCACATTTGAGGTAAATTTGAGTGGTTTTTCGGCATTGATGACGTACTCGAGCATTTTCAGGGCTCATTTGCGTGGACATGCGGGAAATAAGCCATTTGCATGCGATTGGCAACACTGCAATAAACGATTTACAAGGTAATCTTTTTTTTCTGACCAATTAGACGTAAATTTTGAACAAAAATTGATTGAATCAGTAAAAATTGCTCAATGTTATCCGGTTTTTGCGCCATTGTTTTTTTTTTTTGCGAGCAAACAATGTTTTTACATCAATTTGCTCGAAATCTGGATTGCTTTGAGCTCGAGTTTTTCGAGTATTAATACGTAATTCAATATTTCCCATAGATTAGACGGCTCAACGCAGATTATCCTATCAAAAACTGCGAAAGAACATTGGATTAATTTTAGGAAAGTAACATATAATTTTAAGCATGTTTCATTGTTTAGCGAAAGGGTAAAAGTGGGTGACGTTAATATGAAATCGAGTTAGATTACGTCAGTTTGAACTAAATTTAGATTTTTGATTGATTCGATTGATATTTTTCTTTGATTATTTCCTTTTCCAAATTTCTCATCGAAATTGATGAATTGTGGGGGTGTTATATTATATTGAATTATTCGTTGATGTAAGAGACTCTTCATTGTCTGAAAACAAGAAAATTATTTTCGGTCGTTGGTCTTTAAAAAAAATCTTAAAATGAATCATAAGCGAATTGTGCATTCGGGTTTAGAAATGAAGTATCGATTTGCAGCGGTTTGAGTTGGAACATTTCGCGAAAAATTGCTGAGCGATAATTTCAATTCTAGGATGTGTGTTTCTACAAAAATCTAAAATGCTAATGAATATATCACGGCTCAAAACACATTTTATTGGATTCGTCTGCGATATATTTTTGCTCTTTTCTCATTCAATTCTTCTATTAATTTAATTGATTCCAGAAGCGATGAACTTCAGCGGCATAGGCGGACACATACGGGAGAAAAACGATTCCAGTGCAGTCATTGCGGCAAGAAATTCATGCGAAGCGACCATCTGACGAAGCACGAACGGACGCATTCGACGAATCGAATCAATCCGATGGGTCAGACGGCCGCGACAATCCGCCTCAATTAGCGCGGATTCGGAAAATATCGTTTTTTTTTTTCAAAATTCATTTGCTTATATGTGAAACGTGTCGATTTTTTCAATCAAATGGAATATAGAATGGTCTGAGACTGATTTTATTTTTAAGTGAATAATTAAAATGTGTCTTGATAGCAAACAAAAAGTGGAAGCTGCTTATTTATGTACCTCGATTTTGTTTGAATATTCGTCTTCCTTTATAATTGCTCAATAGTACCCAATATGTTCATTTTCATTTGTCTCAAGAGTCTAATCATTTTTGAGAGTTCATTTTGAATCTTCAAATCTTCTGCCTTTACCCTTGCTTCTTTTATTGTTATTTTTGTCTTCTTTTACATGATTTTTGTCGAAATATATTGCTGTGATTGTATTAATATTTTTGAATAATGATACGGATTCGGATAAACTTTTCATGTTATTGAAAGTTTTCAACAAACAAACGACAAGTAGGCTTAGTTTTAACATTATTATTGCTAGAAGATGCAAAAAGAAAGATTTCCATACGAGACCCAAGACGGCAACGATCGCATCCGACAACAGGAAAATGTGAATTAGCGCTGGCTACGGTGCGCAATGTCTGCAAACACCGTGACGGCAGAGTGAACTTTCGCAATTTCGAATTTTCTTCACTCGAGTGCTCGGCAAACTCATCAGGCAGAGGCTTTATCTCTTTCACTGAAATCATGGCAAATTTTGGAAGAAACAGTGGCGTAAAAATATACCAAATTGGTTGTTTTTGTTGAAACCGCGAAACCGTTGTAACATGCGTGTTTCGCCAGAAAACCACTGTTTTGACCGATCAACTTGTCGAGACGTTTCTTTTTATTGCTGCAATTTTTTGCTGGAGAAAATTGTTTTTTTTTAGAGTTTTAAGGATATTCAAGTACTTTTCAGTGTAAACTTTCGGAATAACTGATTATTCATTGTTTAAATAATAGCGTACCTCAATAATTTCTGATATAAAATGAAAAATGTTCGGTAAAATTTTATTTTTGATTTTGTTCGATTGAATTTCAGATGGTAGTTTAAATATTGTTTATTTAGAAAATGACATGGAGAAAGAAGCACGAGAAGCTCGCGAATATCAAAATATTACTTGTTGGAGCCGGTGGAATCGGATGTGAGCTTTTAAAGAATCTTGCGTTGACTGGATTCAAGAAAATTGATGTGGTATGTCGGAATTTATTAAGGAATAATTAAAACATTTTAAAGATTGATCTGGACACTATTGATGTGAGCAATTTGAATCGTCAGTTTTTATTTAGAAGAGAACATGTCGGGCAGCCAAAGGCGAAGGTATTGATTCGAATAGTAATTATAATTTTATAATTTTGTTGTTTTTAGATTGCTGCTGAAGCTGTTAAATCGTTCTGTCCATCGGTAGAAATCAATTATTACCACGACAGTATTTTCAGCGAACAATTCAATCTTTCATACTTTTCTCAGTTTCAAATTGTCATCAATGCTCTGGATAATAAAGGTAATTAGAGGAACCAGATTTTCAAAACGTTGTTAATCTCGTTCAGCTGCGAGAACTCACGTAAATCGGATGTGTTTGGCTGCGAAGATTCCACTAATCGATTCCGGATCTTCCGGTTACGTTGGACAGGTATTATTTTAAAGTTCTCTTCAATGTGTTCTATGCTTCTCAAAAATATCGACTTCATTATAAATAATTAATTTTGTAGGTTACTGTCATCGTCCGTCAACAAACCGAATGCTATGAATGCGTTCCAAAAGACAATGCCCAAAAAACGTATCCCGGATGCACAATTCGCAACACTCCGAGTGAATTGATTCATTGCATCGTTTGGGCGAAGCATTTGTTCAAGTACACTCTGTTTCTATTCAGTTTTTCATTATTTGTTTGCCCATTTTTAGTCAATTGTTCGGAGAAATCGATATTGACGATGATGTCTCTCCGGATGTGACTGACACGAATGGCAAAGAAGATGATTCAAATGGCGAAGAACAAACTGACGCAAAAGAGAAAACGCCTCAACCAAGTACTCGGCAATGGGCTGAGAGTGTTGAATATGATAGTGTGAAGCTTTTCGATAAGGTAAAGCTTTAACCGCATTAAAATCTGAAAATTTTATTGTCGATTTTTTTGCGAATAAAAAAGCTAAACAATTATTGAAGGAATTGATGAATTATTAGTCAATATTATTTTATTGAGACATTAAAAATTAATTACCCGTTTTTCCAATGAAGAGTTGAAAAAAAATTGCAAATCAAATGTTTTGCAAAAAAATTTTATTTTATTTATTGGTCCATAAAAATTCAAATCGCATTAAATAACTTTTCGCTCTTTGTTAACCTCAGTATTGTAGCTCTTCTTCGCCGACATCAATTATTTGTGTTCAATGGACCATTTGTGGAAACAACGCAAACGTCCAGTTCCACTAACCTACTCTGCCGCTTCTCAACAAGAGAAAGGTGCCACTCGTCGTGTTAAAGATATTCTCGAGGATTATAATTCGGTGAGATTTTCAGAAATGTTGAACGAAAATAAATGAATTTTCAAAGACGAAATAACGCCGCAAAAGAGTTCAAATCAATTTCCGCGTTTTGCGCTTTCTAATTTCCTTTGCGTCCTGAACGCCAACATACGCAACGCTCTTTGGTAGTTGCGGTGATCAATAGGGAATATTAGAGAAAATTTTTAAAGCGAGGAAAATCAGAAATATTTTTTCCTATTATCTCGTTTTTGAGCAAATAAAAAAGCGTTGTGTAAAATTCAAATGTCTCGCAACAATCAATTTCTCAGGTAAATCGAATAAAATATTTCCAAATTCATTGAGAAACTAACGTGTCTCTATAATATTTTAGAATTTTCTCAATCAACTTTAGAAATTATTTTAAGATTTTAGAATTTATCGAGATAATTTAGAATTTGCTCAATAAATTTTAGAAAATATTATAAGATTTTAAGAAATATTTTAAAGTTTAGCGATTCTCAAGAAGTTTTAGAAAGTATCAATAAATTTTAGAATTTCTCAAAATATTTTAGAGTTTATTATTGAATATTTGATTCTCAAAATATTTTATTTGATTTGCCTGAGTATTGGATATTCAATTCGAGCGATATCACGCCGAAAATGAGCAAAATCGTATTCTCGCGCATTTTTTTTTCGGAAAACGATATCTCGGACTACTTGCAGGTATGGACCCTTCAGGAATGCGCCGCCGTCTTTTGCGACTGTGTTCAATTGCTCAGCGAACGCAAGAAGAAACTCGATGAAGGCGATATTCTCGTTTGGGACAAAGACGACGAGGATGCGATGGCGTTCGTTGCGAGCTGCGCCAACATCCGCGCCACTATTTTCAATATCATTAAGAAATCATTGTTTGAAATCAAATGTGAGTCATTTTTATGTTTTTAATAATTATTTTCAATATTTCAGCTATGGCGGGCAATATAATTCCGGCGATTGCCACCACCAACGCCATTGTCTCTGCGGTGACTGTTCGAGAGGCCATCACATTGGCTTATAAGGAATTCCATGAAGCCCGAAACAATTTTGTTCTTGAATACATCAATTGTCGTGGCCAAGTTGTTGGTAAAGATGTTCCGAATAAGCCAAACCCGAACTGCTATGTGTGCTCCGACAAACGCGAATGCATTGTGATGCTCAATCCTCAGCATATGACCGTCAAAGCTTTCAACGATAGAATATTGAAGAATAGTTTGAGCATGCTCGCGCCAGATGTCACCGATGTGATTAACAATCGTATTATCATCAGCAGTGAAGGAGATACTGATGGTGTGATGTCCTTTCCAATACTATGTTACATAATAATATTTCAGCTATTAATTGTAAAAAGCTCAGCGAACTATCCATTGGAGATGGAGCTATTTTATGCTGTGACGACTTCCAGCAAGATCTTGAGCTTAAATTGATCATAACTGGATGTGCCGATCTTAGAGGAGACGAATTTGAGGTATTCCTGTTGTTGTTGTTATATACTTTGTTTGATTGGTTTTTTTTTTTCAAGATTCTGCAAACTGGAAAAGAAGAACCTTCCGAAGAAACGAGAAAGAGGAAAGCCGATGAAGAAAATGGAAACGGAGCTATCGAATCCGAACAAAAGAGACCCCGTGTTGCTGTTTAATTTTATCAGTATATTTTCTAATTGATACTCATTCATTTCATGCACTGTTCTGTATCTTATCTAATCTTAAATTATTTTGATTTGCATTAACTTCTTCGAACAACAAATAGTTTTATGAAACAAAAACAACAGCAACACTTTACTTCTTGCCGGTCTTCTTGGGTTCCGATTCGGAAGTGTGCGAAGCAGAAGATCTTCTGCGGGCAACCTTGGCATCGTGAACTTCCTATAATAAGAGAAATTATAAATTTACAACATTAGAAAGAATACCTTTGAGTATTTGGCCAAAAGCTTGTGGTATGCAGCAGCCTCCTCGCGGACCTTTTGTCTCTGTTGAGCCTTTTGGCGGAGGAGATACTTCTTTCTGGCGATACGGCTCGGGGTGATGAGACGTTGAATCTTTGGAGCAATGGTCTTGACGGTTCCTAAAATATATCAATTTCATTAAGAATTTATGAATAAGCTATACCATCTGAGAAGGTCTTGTCGTGGGTGATGACGTATTTGGTAACATCGTCATGCTTGGTGAGGTTGAAAAGCTTGCGGATCTTGGAAGCACGCTTTGGTCCGAGTCTGCGTGGAAGGACATTGTCGGTCAATCCCTCGATGTCGGCATCTCCTAAAGATGAATGTATTCAGAATTTCGATTAATAGACTTACCCTTCTTGACGATGACCAAACTCAAAGCAGACATGTTAGCATCGACGATGCATCCACGGACAGACTTTCTTTTGCGCTCTCCACGCTTTCTCTCGCGGTAGCAGGACTGTCCCTTCTTGAGAAGAAGACGGCAACGTCCATTGGTGAGGACTCCCTGCTTCATTGGGAAACCTTGCTTATCGTTTCCTCCTCCAATTCTGACGACGTATCCCTGAAACACGTGTCATTAGATAATTAATTCAGTTTTTAATCATTGTTGCAATGTCATGCATCCGAAACATCCAGAAAAAACGTACGGAGATTTTTCAAAGCAATCTTATATGCCAACAATAAAGAATGGTTGCTACTTAAGTAGCACCCATTGTATCCATGGCAAATCGATATCAAAATTAAAACCAAAAATTACCTTCCACTCGTCTCCGAGAGCATCAATAGCAACTTCTTGAGCCATACGCTTCTCGTAGAAGATACGGAGCTTCTTTTCATCATCGAATTCAAAGGACTTCTGGAGCCCCGTGTGTGGGTAAGCGAAGTTAAGTCTCATCGCTTAGTGTTTTACCTTAAAAAAATAAATTTATGAAAGGAGTGATCGAAGATGGTGGAAATATTTTAAACAGAAAATTCACAAAAAATCATTTCTGTGGGAGAACATTAGAATCCATAGTAGCACATGATAATCGTGTTACTAGCGTAATTTAACAAATATTTTATGCGGAAAATCCCGATGAAAAATCGCCAAAATACGTTAAAAAACCTAAAAGAAAAGCGAAAAATTTTGGGCCTCCACTGCGAAACGACCGATTAAAGGCGCATACAGCGCGTCGCTGCGAGACCTCTATCGTGTGTAGAATTACGAGGGTGCCCTCTCAATCTCGCACACTGTCTCGCATTGAATTTATTTCGATTTTCCAAACTTTTTTTATTGGTTTTAAACGCATCCGATTTTTTTGAAAACTTGTTGTTCTATGAAAAATATTTTTTAAACTCTTGCAATTACATGAAAATCTGAAATTGCTGTTCCTATATTTTGTTTTTAGCATATATGACCTGCTCGCATATCACACAGGAAAAATGCATAAAGGAAGTAGGTCAGCTTATGATCAGCAAAAAAGAAGAATTAGAGGAATTGAACTTTTTAGATCGGAATACCAATAGAAATAGGTGACTTTGAAGAAAATTTCAAAATGTTAAATTGTTAATTCAGGATGCCTGAGTTTTTTAAAACATTTTGTTGTAAATGTGATTCGGGGTGCGATAGATCCATGATATGTCTACATTGTGGAGATATAAACTGTGGCCGTGACGACAGCGAACATGCCATTAAGCATTCGAAAATATATAAGCATCCAGTGGCCATGGATTGCATTACATTCGACATTTACTGGTTTGTTTAGTTCCAAATTTTTTAATTTTTAATTTTTACTTGCAGTTATGAACATGATGATTCCGTACAATTAGACTTTGAAACCCCTTTGAAGTCTCTTATTAAATCTCTAAAGATTTTATTTGAGCGAGTAGATTTTATAGATGAAAGCGATGAAGATGAGGAGAACGCCGCTCCGCCGAACTCTGTGAAAGAAACTGATTCAGCTGAAGCAGTGTATGGTTTTCTCTCTCTCTCTCTCTCCCTCTTTTTTATTTTAATTGAAAATTTTTTCAGAATTGTTCCTCAACTTGCGAAAGAGTTCAAAGAAATTAGTGTTGGAAAAACGAAACAAAAACCAAAACGTCTATCGAACGCCGAGAAAAAAGCATTGAAGAAAAAAGAGCGAGAGGAAATGAGTAAAGGAAGCAAGAAATCGTCTCCAATTGAGAATAATGACACCTCAAATCCTAGAGGATTGAAAAATTTGGGGAATACCTGCTTTATGAATGCCGCTCTTCAATCGCTCTTGTAAGAATTAAGTCAAATTTCAGACAATTTATACAATAATTTCAGTTCAATTCCCGAATTTCAAGAGGCCATGTGCAATCTTAAAGATGAATTTGAAGATGGTGGCAAAAAAATGTAATTTCTGTTTTTAATATCAAATTTATTTCGCAATATTTTAGACCTTTAACCGATTTCCCCTTGCTATCTGAAACCAAGAAATTGGCGATTGAATTAGTGAAAAAATCGATTCGAGACTGTCATAATCCAACCAATTTCCGGAAGTGCTTCATTACTCATTGCCCAAGATTCAGGTAAGACATTTTTTGGCGTTCACCTTGTTTCGATAAACGAATATTCCCAGAGGATTCCAGCAGCACGACGCCCATGAGTTTTTGCGTTATTTCATCGACGAATTGCACACGGAGCTCAAAAAAGCCGAAAAAGACGCCGAATCGACGGCGATAACCGAGATTTTCGAAGGCAAATTGAATAGCCGAGTGATTTGTCTGAGTTGCAAGAATCGCAGCAACAAAATTGACGCGTTCATGGGTATTTGTCTATTTGTGACCACATGCAATTTTTAATTTTATTTTTAGATTTATCGCTCGATGTACCAAAGTCGAACAATGTGAGACTAACTGATTGCTTGAAAGACTTCTTCGAATTGGAAATTTTGGATAAATTCGAAAAATATGAGTGCTCGAAGTGTAGAACAAAACAAGCCTCAAGCAAACAAATGTTTATCAAAAAATTACCAGAGGTTGGGTTTTTTTCCAATTTTTTAAATTGTTGTGTAAATTGAAGAATTAAGGTTCTTTGCCTGCAATTGAAACGATTCCAAAGTAACGGCGGCAAGAATTCGTCGCTAATCGAGTATCCTATGGAGAAATTGTCGTTAGACTTTTACCTAGCTGAGGTTGACGCCATTTGAATTATTATGTAGATTCCTAATTGGTTAATTAAGGACGCTGAAGAAGTTGGAATCGAATATGATCTAACTTCAATTGTTGTTCATATTGGACATGGGTAAGGTTTTAATTTTGGCTCGAATACAATTAAGGATCCTTTCAGAACTGGTTCCGGCCACTATATCGCGTTCGGCAAACGCGGTTCGCGTTGGTATCAATTCGACGACGCGCAAACGCGCATTTGCGCCCCATACGAGCTGCTGAAACAAAAAGCCTACGTGTTATTCTACACCAAACGGGTGTCATCTACTTAAGCCTTTTTCTAAAATGTTTTCCCACGTGCCCTCTCACTGAAATTGCATCCGGTTAACTCACAAAACAGTGCCTTTGCTCTTAATTGCCTTGTGATTTGATTGCTTTATTCAACTGGTTTCTAGACATAAATTTTATGATTTTATGCAGCATTGCGACCGAGAAAATTTACGAGAAAGGCAACTGTTTTAAAGCATGTGCAGCGATGGTCTGTACTGTTTCAGATCCATGCGAAGAGATCGCCGAGTTTCGGGATTCTCAACAGTGATCCAATGGTATCGAGGGCTTCTGATGACTGCCTTCGTTGTTTGTTTGTGCTGACAGTAGAGTCGAACCGAGAGACCGTGCGCGAGGCTCTCCATCGGCTTCGGATGACATTTGAGACGGACGACGTGCGACGGACTAAACACCACGTTCGCACCTTCCTCCAATAAGTGCTGCAATTCGATAGTCACTACTCAGCCTATTTGCCCAGTAATCCACCTTGTAGCACTTGGAGACAACCATTGCGAAGAAGTACTCGAAGCCGAATTCGACGGTTGGAAATGGTTGCTCATCGTCGATCAAATACGTCTCATCTTTGATGGTCTTGTGCACGAGCACTTCAGTTCGCGTCCCTTCTCGATTGTGCTTGACGATCATGAATTCCATGAACAGACCAGGCATGTTCACATTGATCGGCATTATTCGCGGGCCAGATGAGGTTGTGGCACGATAAGTGACAGCTTCATCGACGAGCCGAATGAAATCGCGACCTCTGCAATACAAAAACGGTTATGTCAATTTTACATTAAACGATTTCCAATAATTGAGATAAATTTTCGAATTACTATTTTGCCAATTTTTTTTCGCTATGGGCCTATTCATGAAATGTATTATTTTAAACAACATTTTTTTAATTGTACGTTTTTTTCCAATGGAAAAAAATTACATATCATATATAGGTTCATTAACGCTTGATTTTGTTTCTGTTTTAAATAGAACAATTCAAAGGGCGAACCTCAAGGGTATTTTGTGTGCTTTCAGCTCTTTTATTGAATACCATTGGGCTGCTAATGACTGTTGATCGGGTTTTGTCTTCAATTCGCCACCTTTAAATCAACTTATTCATTTCAAAAATCAATTTAGAATGTTGTTTTGAAAACGAACCAGTAATCTCGCAATAGAATGCGAACCGGAACCAGCCGGAGCCCTGAACCTGCATCGACAAGAGCTCAACGACGCTGGCAGAGTATCCAGTTTCTTCAAGGATTTCCCGTACGACGGCTTCCTGCAATTTCAGCGATTCAGCGATCGAAAATCGGTAAAAGGCTCACTTCGAGAGTTTCTCCAGCTTCGACTCGTCCGGCTGGCATGTACCACTTTCCGTGACAGCTTTTCTTGGCTTCTTGGATTAGAAGTACCTGCAAAAAATAAAATCACTCGAAATTATAAGCGTCCGTGAATTTTACCTCTGTAGAATCGCCTTCCCCACGTAATATTAGGCCAGCGGCTACATAATTCACATTATCGTGCAATCGAACGTAGCGGCATTCTGCAAAAAAAAAATATAGAAAAATTATGAAGCGAATATTTTAAATTATAATTAATCGAGAAGAAATTAAATAATAATTAGTAAAAATCGATACTTTTTAAGAATTATTTTAATATAATCAATATTGGGTAGGCAAAACTTTGCGCAAAAACGGATTTTGGATGGGTATGAATTAAAAATGAATTAATTTTTCTCACTTCTACGCAAATTCGATTTTTTATCTTTTCATTTATTTATGTTTTTAATTTTTTCTTGTTTTTTGCAAATAATTAAACAGACCCTTTGATAGGACTATCTAAAAAAAGGAAAAAATGTTATATTCTTTTTTTCTGGATTGTAATTTTCTCTGCAGTTGCCCTTGAATGTCGAACAACAAATATTTCGGCGCGAGACCACGTTTAAAGGCGCGTGACGTCAAAACCGTCGTTATCTTACAGTTTTTAAGCGAAAAAATCAACGCTAAAATTTTCTGTCTCATTCGTTTTCAACTATGGTATTTCTCGACGCAATTTTCATCATCCCTCCATAAATCAGAAACAAGCAGTTGTGCGCTTATCGCTTCTCTGGCGAAGCTAATATTTTTTGAGAAGCCGAAAAAAGGAATAAATAAATCATTGGGGAAACTCACTTCCAAGCTGCATGTCGGGAACTCTTGGCTCCGACGACGACTTTTTGCCATTCTCAATCGGATTGTCGACGGGCATCGGCGACGAAACACCATTATGCGTTTCCGGTGTGTGATCGCCGCTTTCGGCATCGGCGAGATCTAATTTACCGGTTTCCATCTGTAAAAAATTATTTGTTTCGGCAAAAACGAGTGATCGAAGCAAAAAAAGAAATTAACAAGTTTAAATGAAAATGGAAACGTGTGGTTTTGACGGGAATATTCATAATATTGACAAATCGAGTTGGCCGATAAATTGAGGTCAAAAACGAAAGCGGGTGCAGCGAAATCGAGAAAACGATCAAATGGCGGCGGTGGTGGCTGGCGGATTTCGATACGCAGCTGTCAAGACCAACCTCATCGTTCGGCTTATGCGTATGTGTGTGTGTGTCTAGTTTATTTCAATTCGGCGTTCTCTTCTCTCCTCCGTCGCCTCAACAATGTTGTTGCAAATTTGTGTGAAAAATTGACACTTGGTCCTTCATATGTCCGAGACCTCCCCGGAAATGCACAAAACAATGAGCACTCGCGTTTTGTTGAGTTTGCTTCGTGTTTTGTGGGCCCAGTAAAATTGCAGTTTGTTGCAAGAGTTGATGGAAATTGTGTAGTTTCGCGTAAAATGTGACGAGTTTCGAGGCGCGCGTTCGACGCATTCAGATTCTAGTCAACCCAATGCATCGCATTCAGATTCCAGTCAACTCAATTATAGCTCGACGCCAAAATAAAGGAAAAGCGACAGGAGCTTATGCAAATCGAAAACGAACAATTGTGAAATCTGATAGGCCAATTCTCAGCATTTGAGATGTGAACGTTTCCGTCTGCCATATCTAAATTGAGCTTTTTTTATAGAGCAAAAATCATACGCTCAAAAAAAAGCGCGGAGTTCAATTCTGCCGTGTTGAATTATCTTTTGTGGGGGAATGTTTGAGTTTTTTTTTGCGAACAGCGATGCCGATAACGCGACATTAAACAAGCCTCTCGAAATGTTCAACACACTATTTTTTTGTTCGATTTGCTGACGTGTTTCCGTGCCGGCGACCATTAAACCATGCCTGCTTCGAACATTGGAATTCGATCAGCTTAATGTCGCCCCAACTCAAACATGCGCGCTTACCTCGTCCCACAACAAATGAGATTTTCGCAACAACAACAAAAAAAAAATAAAAATACTTGAAGAAAAGAAATCTATCGAGTATTGCTGTATACATGTCTCGGACTGAGTGTATATATATATATATATATATATGTGGGTGTGTGCTGCGCGTTTTGTGTGTGTGTCTCTCACTGACCCAACGGCTCGCCTCATCAGCCGAGTTTCTCATCGATCCGCGCCGCCGCCGCGCACGCCACACTTTGCCCGGCTTTTTTTGATGATGGACGCTGGCGTCTTAGAACAATTGGTCCCGAAAACTCACAGCTATGGCGTTGTGGCGGCGGCTTTTCTTTGAGACGACACCAACATTCGAATAACCGGCATTCAACGAGCATGCGCAATTCTAGAAGAATGAGAATTCTGGACATAACAAATATTTACAACCTGTTTAAAACGGATTATCGTCATATCGTTCTTTTTAATTTTATTTCTAACGATTTCAAATGACGGGAATGAGACTAATAGTGGTTAAATATATTTAGCTATGTCGTATATAATAAAATCTGTTTAATATAATAGCACATTTAGGAATTAAAAGTACTCGGTTGAGTTTTTTGCCGTTTAATAGTAGAAAAAAGTCCGCCGTATCTAGAAAATCAAAATCAATCGGATCCGGCAAAATTCGGCTCCGGAATCAAGCTGATCCGACTGGTTTTTAGAAAAACCGATATCATCTCAACCTCGTGTACAGGCTGCGCGAACAAAAATTGAGAAGTAATTAAAAATTCGAAACGGAACCGAAAATTGAAAAAAAAAATCGAATACGAACTATTGAAAATTGGAAGAGAAAATATCCAAAAATGATCCAAATTACACACATTAAAAAAATGCGAGAAATTTTGCATCGGATCCGATTGGTTTTGAGTTGCCAGCGCTACTTATTTGCCATTTGAGAAACCGCTCTTCAGGTGTTGCAAATTTTGTGGAAAATCGGATGTCGTTGATTACAAGCGATGATAGCGATGGGCCAATTTTCCGCTGTCGCGAGACGTCGACAATATAATCCAAGCTTATTGCCGCAAAACTTCTCATATAATTTCAATTTCAGATTTTTCAACTCAAATACGTAGGCAATCCTGTAAAGTAATGATAAAAGGACCCCAACGTGAACGGCTTAATATGGTTTATATATGGTATATGGTTTAAAATACGTATATCTACCAACTTTCATTTTGATATCTGAAAAATTGGGCGAGTGGCATTGAAAACACTGAAAATTGGTCACTTGCAACCGTTTCACATTTATAAAGCCACCCCCGTGAAAGGTCTGAAAATGTGGAAACCTGAAAAAGAATGAGCAGTGTAGTTATAAATAGAGTACTGTAAGATATTTTTCTTTTTTTTCCGCGTATTTTAACCAACATTTGGACATGTCCCGGGGATTTTTGCTCACCGATGCCGAAAAGGCTACCATCGATTCCTTAAACTTCGCTGGATGGTCGAAACGAAAGATTTCTTCGCACCTGAAGCGGTCGAAAACTTGCATTATTAAATTTGTCAACAAGATCGACAAAAACCAGCTTTTTTTTCAGCCTGAATTCAATTTTGAAAACAGAATTTAAAATTTTTTACAATTGACAAAGTTACGCCCAAAAACAGGGGTGACTTTATAAATGTGAAACGCACTGTATATAAACATTTAAAAAAAATATATTTTCATGATATTTTTATGATTTTATAGATTATATTAATCCATTTATTCCACTCATAAAATGGAAAAATTTTTAATGTGGAAAATCATAGTAAACTTAAAAAGTTCTAGAATTCACAAGAATTGATACTGTAATTTAAAGGTGCAAAAAATTTTTTTATGAACGGTTTCGGTGTGAATCGCCAAAATTATCGTTTTTCCAAATTTTAGGAGTATTTTTGAAATTCCAGTTTCGTTATTTTTAAACGATTTCGCCAAGTCTAATTGTTACTACTTATTATAATTATAACGTAATATTAGATTCTATGTGATTATAAGTAAAATTATATTTATACCAAACTTTATATAGACCGTAACATAGAAAATCTGACCTAAAGGTGGATCCGATTGGTTTTGAGATAACAGGGTAATTTGCCACATTTTTTTTTCAGGAGAAAGTCCTCTCCTTTCACATTTGAAGTTTGCTTCTTAGGAAAATATTAATTTTTAGCTTCTCTCACTACTTGGGGAAAATTGCAGTTTAATCGTGCAATATTCAGTTCATTTCGATTTTCAAATGGAGAAAGCTGAATCGATCGTCGATTTGTCCAATACAATTTTTGCCAGTGACAATATTGAAGGCAAATACTCCTGCGATTATTTGGACGAGTTCAAGCCGAAAGGTATTATGACTATTGATATTGCGGATAAATCCGTTATTTCTAAAAATGGATCGAAGGAATCGGTAATTTACAACATCCCTTGGTAATTATTATATCCAATTGTGATAAAATCTATATGACAATGTTTTGAGGAAGTTTGGCGTATACTTTTCGGATTCTGCAAACACCAAAATAGGAGTTTCTGTCAAGTGCAACGAGAAAAGCCAAAGCAAATTGTGGACGTGTAAGGCGAATATCACCCTTAAATTAATGACGGGAGAGCTGGACAAGTCACCCTGTGAGCTGTGTCAGCATTCCGAAGTTTTCACGTTCGACATGTTCCGGAACACATTCACAATTTGTGAATTTACTAATGCTGATGAGCTTTATATTGAAACGCATATGATACATGGGTTTGATCGGTAAGATATGAAAAACTATAAAAATTCTGCTTCTAGTGTTCATTATTTTTCAATGCCAATTTGGTAATGAATCCGATAAATCTGAAAATAAATTTTATATTTAGCGGACCGAAAAAGACATATCCGTATATCAATGCTGAAATTGATGTGATTTCTGCGACAGGGATTCTCATTGCGCCAATTTACAATCCTTTCGAAGTTTCTCCTGAGTTTGGCGATGCGGTATTGATCATCGAAGGAAAACGGTTGATTGTGAATCGAACGGTATGATAATCTATAGACTTTCCTCAGTATTTTTTAAAAATATTTTTCAGTTCCTCGCGTTCCATTCCCGATATTTTCGGACCATGTTTTTTAGTGGGTTCCGCGAAAAAGAAATGAAAGAAATCGAATTGAAAGATGTCAGATTCGACGATTTCGTTGAGCTTCACAATTACATTTTGCCGTATAAAATCAAAATCACAAGTATATTGAACATTTATCCTCATCAATTGTTTATTTTTACAGAAGAAAATGTGAAAAATCTGTTGGATCTAGCAGACCGATTCGAAATGCCAGGGGTACTCATCGATTGTGAACAGTTTTTGCTGAAAGACGGTGGTTTCGATTGTATGGAAAAAATGAAGCTTTCTGAAAGATATATGCTTGTAAATCTTCAAGTATCATTTTTGTTTTAATCTGGCCCCAAGAAATACGTTTCAGGATCGATGTTTGGTTAAAATCAAGGAAACAAAGACGTCTGATGAAATTATTTCTTCTAAGGAATTTCTTGATTTAAATGATATGAGCAAACTTTCCATTCTTAATGTTCTTTGTCTTGCAAAAAAAATAAATTTTTGATTAAAAAAAATGATAAAATGCACGATCCCAGCGTGATTCATTATCTATCTTCTTCTATAATCTTGTCCGAATCAAACGATTGAGCGAAATTAAAAAAAATTATTGGCTATGTGCCAACGCGTCCCGAGGCAGCGAGAAGTAGTACGCGGGACTGTACATTGCATTATAGTGTATAGTCGGCGACTGCTATACGCGGGTAGATTTACGGGAGTGCGTCTTTCAAATTGGTCTCGCAAGGACTAGCAGGTTATTTCAAATTTTATGGACCGATTCGATAATTTTTTAATCGAATGATGTTGGAAATTCAAAGGAATGCGAAACTCATCAAGAAAAATGAAGCAGTTCACGTGAACAGCAAAATAAGCACTCACGCGTGGCGAGACCTTTTACAAAGCGCATGTGCGTAAATTTACTCGCGTGCAGTCGCCGGACGCCGACTATCCGCCCATTTAAAATTCCATCATCGGTAAATTTAAATCTACACTGATTTCCCGAATTTGAAGCGAATCCTCCTTTCAGTTGTTTGACACCGACAACAGACATTTTTAATCGAGAATGACTTCAACCAAGGGGAGCTACGCAATCCCTTACTTTACTATTTTTAAAAGAACATTTTTGGTTATTTTTCAGAGGAATAAAGTTTATTAAAATAATAAATTAAGGCGTTTTTGAATGAAACCCGCTCACGAAACCAGTATTTATTTAAATGCCTGTGTCGATGATGATCGATGTCCAAATTCGGGAACCGTTTTCAGGCAATAGCATTCGAGAAGTCGCATTGCTGTCGGTTTGAGTTGCTTCTTCATTTGTGGGCTGAACGTATTCTAATTGAGTTGGCTAATCTATTATAAGAATCAAACCTCCAGAATATGTACATATAGAAGAGAACCGCATGATGTAAGTAGTAAATCAAGTAAGTGACGAAAAGAATAAAATGAAAGAGATGCGATTTCGGATTGAAGATGTGCTGAAGAATTCGCATCGCATAACTAGGTACATTCAGAAGAACGAACGTGCTGAAATTCGTTTAATATCAATTGAATTAAATAATTATTTTTGAATAATTTAAGTTTTCTCAATAATTCACACATTTTCAGAAAATGTAGAACTCGAGAAAAAACATCTGAAAATAAATATTGCTGAAATCGGACGATTTTGACTAACTCAGGGACGGACAGCGGACACTTTTTGGTTTGGTTTGGGATAACCGGCGGAACATTATGGCACAAACAGGGAAAAAGCCGAAATAAAAGTCGCCCACTGGTTAGCCCGACACGCTAAATTGAGGGCGATGTATAATTGGAGTGTCGTACTCGTAATGTAAAAAAAGTTTTGGGACAAACCGCGGAAATTTTTGGGATTCCCCCGTGGAAACCCGATGTTTAACCAAAAACTTTTTTTTACATTGGTTTGTTCTTTTCGAATCGCTGAGAATATAAATGTTATAATTCGTTTTCACCATTTTTTTGTAATTAGGTGCGAAATGAACACATTTTTGTATGCGCCTTTAATTCATCGTTCTATTTTTAGAATAGATCAAATTGAAAATGGTTAACGCAAAAATGATTGATTACTTACCTAGTAACAATCAAAAGAGTTCTGCTGAGCTGCAAATCCGAGCTTCGAAGTTTTCCGCAATTTCGCGATTGCGTCGAACACGTCGGCAGATTCGAGTGCGGATTGTCAGTGCTCAACAAATACTTTTTGACAGTCGTTTCCTCCTGAAATTCCAAAAAATAAATCAATAGTGAGTTGGGGGAATCGAAATATACAAATTGAATGGTGTCATTGTTGAGTTGCAATTGCTGCTGTTGGGTCGTCGGCGCTCGAACGAATCGAACACGAAGGACTCCTGATGAGTAAATTTTCATGCATTGACGGTATCGGTAAGTCGAAAATGAATTGACGATGATGATGAGGATCGCTGGAAGAAGTGTGCAAATCGCAGTGTCCATTAGAGTGAAGAAAAAGTAGTGCTGATTGACTTTGTAGCTATAAATCGTTTGAATGATGATTAGAGCGAATTCGGCTGGTTCAGTGTACCCAAACACGTCGACATCATTGCTCAGCCCGCAGAAATACAATTGATCGTTTTCATTTCCATACGACTCGAGGCCGGCGAACACGAAGACCCAGCTGTAGAGGACGCACGAAGTGAGCACTGTGCCGATGGTCATGTTGCGTGCAAACGTTTTCGTGCAGACCCAACGTCGCAATCCTGCACAAATTAATAAAATAGAGAAATTGGCGAGAGATATTCGGTCACTTGGCCGGAAGAGGACGATCATTCGGTCGCACGAGATCAACGAGATCATCCAAACACACACAAAGTCCGAAAAATGCGCGATGAACGTGAACGTCTGAAATGAACACACAGCGTTGATTTGAAATTGTTTGGATCGTTCGTTTCGATGGAAAAATCGATTTATTTTTGTGCAATTGATTCCAATTTTTGCCACGATTTTCCCCGAAAGATGTCCGCAGAAGGTTTTGTTTGTCTCCAAGCTTTAAGATGCCCAGTTTGAGAGGCATTCCAATCGTGTCAAGACCCAAAAGATGGCCATTTCGAAATGTTTCCAAAAAATTGCGAAAATATGTTCAAATCTATTTTGTTTTTTGTTGAAATTTGATTTTCCCCCTCAAAAAAAAGCGAAAATGTTTTTCAAATATAGATTGAAATGAAATTGTCTGAAAATAATCGTCGTCGTCTTAATTCGCGCCCCGCTATTTTTTATTCAAATAAACGAAAATAAATAAGTAATAAACAAAATAGGCTGGTTTTTTCTCGAAAAGTAAAAAAAAAGAATTTCGCGTTGCCCATAATTGGCTCATTTTCGAAGCTCAAAACAATGTCCATTGCCGATTTTCCTCAATTATTTCGAGTTTCTTAGAAAATATTTATTTGCGACAACGAATTTTGAAGCAAATGATGGGTTTTGTCGCAAAACGACTTACTGTTCAAATTGAGCTTTCATCTCGATTCGGAGAGCCTTTTAAGGAAATTCACAAATGCCTTTCGAATCGCAAAAAAATCAAATATTTGTGGACCATCGCATTTTTGCATTTTTGGTGATAATTCAATTTGAATTGCCGCCTCGAAATGGCGCGATGGTCCACAATTATTCAATGCGCTCGCTTTTTTGTGCTAATGCGCCTTTAAAATGACTTTGAATTACGACTGCAATTATTTTTGAATATCTCGTTTCTTTTTATATCGTTCTGAATAGAAGCATATTAGAAATACGCTGGAAACTACGCTTAAAACCTCAACAGCCCTTTATCGTGTAGGGAGATCATAGCTTTAGACGAATTCTCGTAAATCTACCCGCATACATCAACTCAGGCAAATAAAAAAAAGTATTTTGAGAATCAAATATTCAATAATAAACCCTAAAATATCATGAGAAACTCGAAAGTTTATTGATACTTCCTAAAACTTATTGAAACTCGATTTTTTAAACTTAAAAATCCTTTTTAAAGTCTTAAAATATTTTCTAAAAATTATTAAGCACAATTCTAAATTATCTCAAATTCTAAAATCTTCTATCTCAAAATAATTAATTCATTTTTTTTTTAAATAATTTAATAAAGTTCGAGTCGCATTAAAATTGGGAGTGTGAGGTTGAAGTGGAATGTTTTCAAAAAGTCACCTTGCATCCAATCTCCGATTCTCCATATAGGGGTAATTTGAGATAAGTGTCCGCCCATGAAATGATTACGGTGACCAAGAAGACGCAGCTGGAAACCGACAACGTGCACAGATAGATGTTGGAAGTGAGGCGTCGAAGCCAGAAATTCGTTCTAGAACCCATGCAATTTCGATTCGGTCTCATCACGAAAATACCTGATCAAGATAAGCGCCATCGAATTTCCGAGAATTCCGACGAAACAAAAAATCGGCAGAAGATGTTTGCTGTTTTGGCGCAGCCACAGAAAATAGCTCGACGTTTCGATTGTGCTGATCACCGATGACAGCGACATGAATGTCTCATCGTCGCTTTCGATTGACGACTCGTTCATCTGCAATTTCGGCGGTGTTGACAACACACAAAACACTATAATTGACGAGCAAAAAATTGTTTCGAGGAAGGAAGTGAATCGGCTAATTGTTTCCGAGAAATTTGAATGAAAAGATGCATCGAATCAAGGAAAAAAAATTTGTGCAAAAAAATTTGGAAAGAAAGAAATGAGGAAGGGAAATGAAGGCAATCGGCCGGCCTGGCGGCTAGTTTTTTTTTTGGGGCGAGGGTTAGCTTTTAAGATAAATTCTATCATTTTTAGATACATTCTAACATTTTAAGCTACATTTTAAAATCTTATGAGATTTTTCTAAAGTTTATTGAGACAAATCTAAAATATAATGGAAACACATTCAAAGTAACTGAATTGGCTACCATTCCAGCAAAAATGAAGGTAGGAACTAGAAAATTTGGGAAAATGGTAATTAAAACATGCTGAAAAATAAAAAAATAAAACTGGTCCATGAAAAAGGCGCCAGAATCTACCAGAAGACCTCAAACTTGTGTTTCCATAATTATGGGCCAAACTATTTGGAATTGTCTCTAAATACATATTTTTTTCAATTTTCCTGAGTTCGCAGATACCGAAAAACGTTGAAAACGAAAACGGCTGGGAATTGCCATGTACGGAAGTCCCGAATGCATTTATGACGAATAGCTGCGTAGGAGAAAAAAAACACGAGAAATCGTGTGGGCTCGACGCGTTTTTTTCGCGTTTGGGCCGTCGAAAATTTCATGCGTTTCATTTGAAAATCTTGATTCGAAATCTTTACGCATTCTTTTCCATTCTTTGTTTTTTTTTTGCTTTCAATATCGAAAACGATTCGGCTCATTGGATTTTTTGCGGGTCTTCGAGACGTCAGAAGACCTATTTTTCGTGGGTTTTTTTTTTGCTCCTCAATGTAATCCAAAAATTCGTGTGCCTCTTTTATATCGTTTCGGCCGGCGAAGCGTGATGTTTCGTTTTTTTTTCTCATTTTTATGCTCGAAAGGTCACGGGATCGAACCCGCCCCACACGCTCATCATTTTTTTGAGCCCACGCTAGAAACAAAAAAAAGTGGATTGTTGAACATCATAACCGTGAGATGAAATCGAATTCTTGTTCCAGTAGGGGGCACTTGACGAAAAAGAAAAATTGCAGCGCCGACGGGAAATTAATTTAATTATGGCCTAAAAGGACGACTGACGTGAACGTGCAAGCAAGAGGAGCTCCGAGGAGCACACAATGACAAATTAGAACAGATTACGGTAAGATATGTAGCATGAAACAAGAGAGGGGGGGAGAGAGAAGACGAGATTTGCGATGACATCTGGTGAAGCTCTCATTCAACAATTTTGAGCGACCTGTGTGTGTGCAAACGCGAACACCTGATGGCCCAAACAGCTTGAAATTGTCGTCGCGGGACCTTAAACATAACGTGGAGGAGGGGGGGGGATTTGTTGAGGAGAATGAGGTGAAATGAAATGAGTGAAAAAGAAGTGCGATGAAAAAAAAACGAAATAGGCGGATAATCGCCGAAGCGACAATTAAGCGCGATTTGAATAATTTAATAGGAAACGAATGCGAAACAAAAGGAGGCAAAAATACACAAGAAAGTGGGTGACAAAAATAAAACACATACGCGAAGAGGCACGCAAGCGACGAAAAAAAAAACTCTAGTAAAATGACAAAAGCGGATGAAAAAAAAATAGGAGAAGAATGGGTGAGGGAGAAAAAAGAAAAACGGAGGGGAAAATTATAAAAAGAGATGGATTCGATGGTCCGTTGACGATGGAGAAGATAAAGGGGAAGAAGAAGATTTTGGGTGCAGTTGTTGTTGAGTTGATTGGGCCAGTGACAATTGGTGTCTTTCAAATTGCAAAAATTTTTTCTCAAACATTTTTTTCCAGCGTTTAATTAAAAATTAGCTTGGAAATTGGCGCATTCTAGACTTGAAATAGGCGATTGCAGAATGCGCATTATTTGACGACAATTTGCACAATTAATCCGGATAAAGCTAATCTACAAAGTTTTTTTCGTCGTAGAAAAAAACCTAGTCGTGAAAAACAAGCGAATCAATCAAAATAAAACGCCGGCGGCACATTTTTGTCTTTTTTTAGCCGAACGACTTGACGAGTTGGAAGAAGGCGGGGGAAAAATAGTGAAAGGGATTTATTGAGAACAAAAATGGCGGGGAAAGAAACAAGTAATTGACATGTTCTCGTCAGAAAATCGTCTGGGGAATGGGTCCCAAAAGTCCGAAATTTCTCGGTACCCATTTATTTGATGGTTGTTTAAACTTGCAACATTCGCCGACTTCCGCCTCTTCGCCATTCAAGGGAAAACGGCACCTGATCGGAATGAGCGCGTGATAGCGCGCCTCTCTCGTGGGTTCGAGTCCCCGCGATGGGTTTCAGACTGACGTCAGTCAATCAATTGCGTCCCGTCTTCTGCTTCTCCTTCAATTTGCATCGATGTTTGGTCGGGATCGCTTCTACAAAAAAGAAACGAGAAACGAGAAAATAAATAAATAAACAAAAAACCAAATCTTGGTCGCCGAGGCCAAATGAGAGGATTGATGAGTCCCGCGGTGTTCGAAAACACCAGAAAACCTCGAAAGTGCATCGCGCCGAGGAAATAACACTTTCAGTAATTTATTAGTACTTTTTTTAAACGTCAAGTCACTGATTAAGCGCGACGCAAGCATAATGGAAGCATTGTGGGAAATCTGTGGAACGGAAGCATAATGCTTCCATATAGGAAGCATAATGTAATTCTTAGTGGCTGTGGAAGAATTATGGGACGAATATGGATGGAATGAAAACGGGATGAATATGCTTCCGGTGTTTGCGAGCCGTGGAACAAATATGGATGGAATATGGATAAAATAATCATATGTCAATAAACATTATACAATTGGCGTCTGGACGGCAGACCAAGACAATTTCTAGAAAAATCAATACAAAAAACTTATGCTATCATATAAACAATGAAAATTTGAAAATTACATGATACACAACGGACGAAATTTAGCTTCTACCATTTAATGACTTATGTTACTCAGATTTATGTTAATTCAGTCAACTGTTCCTCACTTTGTTTAAAGATTGCCAACTACAATTTAGTCGTATTAATATATTTTTGCCGGTTTTTCCGAAATTGGCATCGCAAACTACTCACAATTTGCTCCAAACTGGTAGCAGACGCGTGTAGAAGAGGTGTGCCGCAGCATTGCAAAACCGTGCGCCGCTTTGCACAATGCGGCCACGCCTCACATTTTCGAAATTCGTTTTCAAAATTTTTGTCCTTTTGCTTTTTCTCAATGAATTTTCAAGATTTTTTGTTTTTTTTTTTGTCAAAAATTAAAGAATTTTTTTCAAAATTAAAGGAAAAATGTTTTTAAAAAATAAAGGAAAAATTTTCATATTTATCATCAAAATCGAAACCAAAAATAAATTGATAGCATTCGAAAATTTTAAAATCGATACGATGTTTTCAAATCGTTTCCGACACTTTTAAAATCGAATTTAAATATTTTCTCAATCGAATTGTGTTTAATTTCTCATCGAATCCGTTTTATTTTTATTTACTTTAACATATTTTTTATTATCGCTCGCTTTTTTCTTTTAATAAAACATAATGTTTTGAAATTTTTTACAGATGAAGACAAGATCGAGAGTGTTGTCAGATATAACTGAAACTGCTCTAGAAGTCAATAACAAAGAACCAGAAGTCCCTAACATGGAACCAAATTCGCTCGACACTTCAGATCCAGATAGTCCAATTTACTCGCCAACTCAGCAAAAAAATTTTTCTCCACAGTCCTCACAAACAACAAAATCAACGCCAATTCCTAAACCTTCGTACGCCCAATTTGTAAGTTGTTATCATCAAAAATTGGCCTGTTCGACTCCAGAAATGGTTTCAATTAGAAAAATATGCGCAATGAAGTCTTTATAAAGTACTTCCTAAGTTTAAAGCTTGTTGATTATTTGGTTCCAATCAGGGCTGTGCGGCAATGGAATTGCCGATTGCCGAAATTGCCGGTTTTTCAAATTGCCGAAGAAAATTTCGATCGGTAATTTGCCATTAGCCGAATCGCCGAAATTTCCGATTGCCGTACAGCCTTCGTACCAATATCATTCAGTGGCATTTATCTTTTTAAGTGGGGCTCTAGTACAGAAGTCGCCAGACGCCGACTATATAAAGATCCTATACTTTATTGCAAATATCTATATTACAGATGCTCTTATCCATGGCTTTGGGCAACAACCGACAAATGACTTCAAAGCGAAAGCATTACGCATGGTTCGAGAAGTCATGGATAATCTTCTGTAAGATTTTGAACTATGACTATTAATTTATTTATTTGATTAAGCGATAGAATGCGCCAACGACTTCAAAGGAAATTTGGTGTAGCGCCGGAAGCGCTCGCGGCGCAATTAAGGAAGCTGCTTGATTCTACCAGCAACCCTCAGATGTGAGTATTCATATGTCTTTGAAATTTTAACCAAAATGCCTTTTTGCTTCAAATTTTGGAGTTGTTCTTTCTTCCGCCAATTCACTTTTTATTTTGTGCACTAAAGGGTTTCCAAAAATGCAATAAAAATAAATTATTTTTATTTTTAAGAAAATTATTGATGTAAAAAAACTGATTGTATTTTCTCGAAAAATTTAGTTTACGTAACAATGGTTTACAAGTTTTTCAAATTAATAGGCCCATTATAATCTACTTATTACAGCGTCCCGCTCGATGTCAGTACTGACAATGATTCGAATAGTTCGGCAGTTGCCAGTAACTAATGGTTTGATTATATCTTAATTGAAATTCATTTCATTGTTGTTTTTTTTTATTTTAAATTAAATAAATGTGTTAATATGAAATAAATTTTGAATACAGCAATCAAATTGTTTTCTTATTTTCCCATATGGAAGGCATACGGCTCATTCCATATACGAAACACGCGGTTCCGCAAAAAAATGCTTCCATTATGCTTCCATATAACTTGCATATAAGATTCCTATGATATCCACAGCCGTTCCACTATGCTTCCATTGTGCCTATGCCGCCGTTTATCTGTGGTGACTCGTTAGACGATTGAGAAATAATATTTTTGCGTTCAAAAGTGCTTTAAAATGAATTCGAAGCTGATTCGGTAAAAATGAAGATAAATTGGTGCAATTTTGCGTCAAATATTGTGTTTTCTTCACGGCGCTTTCTTTTTCAAGTTTGTTTTTGACAACCAACTCTCTGCAACTCAACAAATCCAATTATTTTGCGACGATCAAACTTGAGAAAAAAAATCGACGACGAACACCCAAACGGCCCACGCATTTCGAATTCGGAATATTTGGCGAATCGAACAAGCATGTAAGAAAGGCAACATTTCTTTTTTTTTTCGACAGAAAAAAAGAAAAGATGCGCGCGGTGCGAAAAAATGAGGATTATTGAATCAGCCGGAATGTTTGTGTGCCGCGCGTGCGAATTTATGTGTTGAAAGGGACCATAAAGGGTCAAAATGAAGATAAACATGGCAGCAACGAGGAAATGAGTTTCAAAAAAAACGCGAGTCTTCCATTTCGCTTCTTTTTTTGTAGAAATTGGATTCGGTGAAGACCCAAAAATGGAATCCCAACATTTCCTTTTGATTTCCTTCAATCTATAAAAATCCGAATTTTATAAATAGAAAAAAGAATAAATTTTTCAAAATGTGATTTACACAAAAGTATTTTAAACTCCGAACTTCCCAGGATCTTTTTTTTTAGATTTCATCATTAAAGCGAATTTATGGGTCCAATTGACTTAGGTAGATTTACGGCCATGCGCCTTGAAATAATTTATCGATATCGGTAGAGAAATTGGTTTTCTCGATTCTTTTTCACTTTTTACAAAATTCTTTTCGTTTCGAGACGCCGATTAAAAGAAATGAAAAAAAATAATGAATCGCAAATTTTCAAATCTGGATTTCAAAAAAAAATGTTGTAAAAAACTAATGGTCATACAATTTATGAAATTTTCGCGCCAGGACCCAAAACAATGTCAATTAAAATAATCAGAGTTTTATTATATCTAGGACTTTGTTATTTATAAATAATACATTCTAATATCCATTTAAAGATATATAAGAAGATTTTCCGCTTAGGAATCTTCAGAAAACAAATCGAAGATGAAGCCACGCCCACTTTCGCTGCACAATATTGTTGTTGTTGTTTTTTTTCAATCTAGATTGCACTTTTTGTTGGATATATACATATAAATGAATTGTTGACTGAGTGGAATATCGAATTTTCAACCAAAAAATGCATTGTTTGAATGAACTTATCAAGAAAAAATATGAAAAAACGGATATGGGAGTGTTCGAAAAAAATTTAAAAAAAAACGTATAGTCGGCGTCCGGCGACTGCTGTACGCGGGTAGATTTACGCGCATGCGCTTTGAAAAGGTCTCGCCACGCGTGAATGCTTATTTTGCTGTTTTTATGTGAACTGCTTCACTTTTTTGATTTTTCCTTGAATTTTCAACGTCGTTCGATTTAAAAATTATCGAATCGGTCCATAAAATTTGAAATAACCTGTTAGTCGGTGCGAGACCATTTCGAAAGACGCAAGCGCGTAAATCTACCCGCATGCAGCAGTCGCCGGACGCCGACTATAAAAATGTTCCAAAAATGTCGCACACGTGAAATGTCCGTAAATCGGACACATGCGATCAAATTTCAAAACCAAGTTCGCCGACCGCGCGTTTACATCATTTCCATATTCGGAGAATCTCGTGTTCGGAATCGAAACAATAGCATAGCAACGAAGGGTTTCGCGGGCGAAATGTTGGAAGACAGAAAAAAAAAACGGAGAGACGATTATATCGGGTGTTTTTAACATTTTTTCGAAAAGGTATGTGATGTGAGACTAATAAGCAGGTTCGAAATATAACTACAAACAAGCACATTTGTTGTTGAGTGCTGAAGAAGGAAATATTTTTGAGGGGAATAATCGGTTGGATTCGATGATGCTAGAGGGGATAAGCTTCATCAAATACCTATATTGGCTAAATGTCAAAAAAAAAAAAAACACTGGCAGTGGTCTTGTCGTAAAAGTGAAAGTGTAAATTTACGAGCCTAGCGCACACCACGCACCGAGACCTTTTTGACATTTTGTCAATTGTCCAAATTCTTTATGGATGATTTACTAATTTTACTAAATTGTGCTGCTTCCCAAAAAAAGCGACTACCGTAATTTTTCCATGTCGCCAGACGCGTTGCGGTTCGCGTGCGCCTCCGTCTATTTTTGTTTCAAATTCTTTTGAGCTATTGTCGGAGGCAAAAAAAAATTTAAAAAATTATTGGCAATGTGCCAATGCGTCTCGAGGCAGCGAGAAGTACGCGAGACTGCGTACATTGCATTATAGCGTACGCGCATTTAATATTCAGTCAACGATTAATTTAAATCTACACTGATTTCCCGAATTTGAAGGACCCGCCTCCCTTTAGTTGTCTGACGTCGACAATATCTTGAAGCGAAAACATCTTGGAGTGGTTTATTTTTTGGAAAACCAAAATAAATTGTCACATAAAAATTCAGTTAACATCATGGTTCTATGCAGATTTTGGGAAGAAAACTCGAAAAACAAAAAAAAACCCAGTTTTTTGAGCAATCCATTTTAAGATTTTTTAAAAATAGCTTTTCAATCACGATTTTGGAGTTTTTCGAGAATATCTTCATTACATTTACATTGTCGAATGAAAGCAAGCGGGGCCTTCAAGGAAATCAGCGTCCATTTAAATTAATCGTTGACTGAATATTAAATGCGCGTACACTATAATGCAATGTACGCAATATAGCGTAGTTCTCGCTGCCTCGAGACGCATTGGCACCAGGGCTGTGCGGCAATGGAATTGCCGGATTGCCGAAATTTTGATTTTCGGCAATTTGATATCAAAAAAAATCGGCGAAACAAAAATCAAGGTCCATTGAATAATTTGGGATACCGTGAAAATTCGGTATTTATATTTCGAATTATCGTTGAAAACATTTAATAGCCGAAATTTTGATTTTCGGCAATTTGCCGAATTGCCGAAATTTCCGATTGTCGCACAGCCCTGATTGGCACACAGCCAATCATTTTTTTCAAATTTCGTCGAGTCGTTTGACCGTCAAAAATCCACAAATCTTCGTAAATCTACATTGATTTCGCGAAGTTATTTGAAATCGACTAAAAATTGCTTATTTTCAATTTTTGCGTATTCTTTTTACTTTTTTTTGTCATTACAATTTGTTTCTGCGCAAAACTTTAATACTTTATACGTTTTTTTTTCCTTGATTTTTGAGAAATGTCACATATTGAAAAGGCGCACAGAACACTCAAAATTCAAATAATCAGCAACAACTTCTAGTTTTCTACAATTTCAGAATTTTTTTCCCGCTACGACCATGTTTCGCAAAAAAAAGGCAGATGTATTGTATTTTTTAGAAAAAAAAAACTAATCGAAAAAGATGGGCGCGGAGTTTTTTGGAAACGAAAAAAAAGAAGTTGGGCGATGTCAAGCGAGAATGTTTTTTGTACCCTTTCGCCCACAACAAATTAAATACGTTGGTGGGGACCATTCGAACCGCAAATTGACAAATAAAAGTGGCCCCGAGACAAATATTCAATCAACAACAACAACAACAACAACGAATAAATTTGTTGGAATGCAATTGGCAGCCGATATTTTTCATTCATAAATGATTATTTATTGTTCTTTGAGACCATATGAGCCGAAAAACGAAAATGCGCAAATTCTCGCTGAAATTAATTGCTAATTTATGGTATTTTTATGCGATTTTCAGTCCTGCAAACAATTTTTTGCACGCATTTCTCATTTGAACCAAATTTCAATGAAATAAATATCATGTCATTTCGTTTAGCTTCTAATTCCGATTAATTTTAAATTTCAGATGCCGAATCAATTAATTCAGTGGTATGCGTCTTTAAGTTTAGTATCATATTGAATTTTACGGCTTAATTTCTTTTTTTAATCAACTGAGAACCCTCATTTCAAGATAAAGAATCATATTCAACGCGAGCATGACCAAGTTTAAAGGCGCATAAAAAATCAAACTATTTAAAAATATTGTGTTCGCATCACATTTTGTTTGCAAAACATTTATTTTAAATGATGATATTCCGAGGCGAAAACCGTAATCTCCTACACAAAACCTAATAGCCCTAAAAAAGAAATCGTATACAACAACAAACAACAATAGTAATTAAAGTAGTGGGTGTCAAAATAAACATGGGGATAAGAAAAATATGTATAAATATAAATATATAATAGAAGATAGAAATAATTTAGACAGCAGCTTCTGCGATTCTTTTTTTTTAGAAAGTTGGTGGGCCTTTGGTTGGTTCAGGGAAATCTTCGATCAAAATAGGAAAACTAATTTATTTTGTTAGAAAGGAAAAGGTGCAAAAGAAAATGATAAAACATTTTTGCGTCTAATTCCAAATTTTGTTTCAAAAACTACGAATTTTGGCCTCGAATAGCTCATTTTTATTCAATTTATACTACTCACATCGAAAAATTTGAAGGGCAATCGAAAATGAAGACATTTTTGTATGTGTGGGACGAAGAAAAAATGGAGGCGGGGTTTCAAGATTGGTGTGAACAAAAAGGAGATAAAGATGGCGGACAACAAAAATAATATGAGAAGAAAAACCAAAAACCGGATGAGTTGAATTTTCGAAAACCAGTTTTAGAAAACGGTAGAGAGAAATGGGGGGATAGAGGGGAGCATGGAAATACCGGAGTATCAACGAATAATTAATGAGGAAAAAGTGCAAAAAAAATTTAGAGAGACCACGAAAATCGTTGAATAATAACAAAAAAATAAAGAGAGCATGTTACTCGTAGGATTTCCAAAACTGTCGAAAGAAAAGTTTACAATTTCAACAATAAAAAATAATGATGTGAATTTTGAGTTTAAAGTTAACTGTTAAAGTTGAATCCTACGGATTTAATTTTATCGACGTGCTGAAACAATTTTCAATATAGCAATATTCAGAAGCGGAGTGGATATCATGCTTCTACATTCGTAAATTTCATCATTTATTATTACTCCAGATTACAGGAGTTTTTTTTTCAAAATTCTCGGGTTTAACGCAGAAGTTTCCAAATCGACAATGATTCAAGTTTCGAATGAAAAAGCGGGATATTGACTTTGAAATACAATTACCTTCTTCATTTCTTTTGATGCCCAAATTGCCATTGAACGACATTTCTGCAACTTCGACTTTCTAGCCTTGTTAAGCATGCTATGCACCTGCAACCATGATTTCAAATTGTGCTTCAAACAGTTACTACGTACCACATCCGTGTTGAAAATATGAACAACGTCAGATTCGTATAATCCAAGCAAGTCGCCAATAACTCCAGCAGTCGTGGCCATAAGTAAGTCCGATGGTGGCACTGGCTCCATACAGCAACTGGCCAACACGAGATCAATAAGCGGTTGCACAAATCGAGAAATCGAATTTCGAGATTCTTGCACCTGGAAAATAAAACATAATAAATTTTGATCGGAATTATCGACATTTACATCGTCAACTCGGAATCCTTGGAAGATTCCAGTGTATGAATTGAGGCATGCTTCTCGCAGACGATCGACATATTCGACATTATCAATATCGTTCTAAAAATGAAATGTCGGGTTGCTTTAATAAGATGGAAATAACTGACCACATCAGTAACAACGGCTGCGCTTTGAGCATCAGTCAAAATCTTAATCACCGGTTCCAAATACCTCTCGAAAGCTTTTCCAATTGCCATCGCAATATCAGAAAATGTTCCAATAATTACTACTTTCACGTTAGGGTCGAGTTTTGGTGCCTTTATAAAGATTCAATTCAAGATATAAGTCCAAAAAGTTATACCTGTAGACATTTTATGAGAATTTCGACTATTTCATCCAAATATGGAGCAATTTCGTTTTCAAGCGCTCTGCTCAAGTCTGTTACAGCTCCAACAGCCGCAGCGCAAACCTAGTTAACGATTTAACATTAAAATACTCGAGTACTATCATACCTGCGGTTCTTCAACATTGCTCAACCCTTGAATTAAATATGGTTTAAGAACTGGCATGTAACGTGAAAAGTTTTTTCCTAGATCTATAAATTTTTTGTATAAATTTACGTACAAAAAAATCAACTATTACATTCCGCCAAGCAAGCGGCAGATAATAAAGCTTCTTCCATAACAACGTTGCTCTTAGAAATAGCAGCTCGAGCCATAATTTGCAAAATTCCACCCATAATGTGCTCGCCAACTGCGATAATATCACATGGTTGTAACTTTCTCGTCACTGATTGAAGTGTCGCGCAAAGCATAGCTTGTAAATCACGAACTTGAGCACGATCAGCCTCACTAGTTGCTTGTTCCTCCATTTGTAACAACGACTCAAGTTTCTACAGAAATTATTGCTGATATCAGAAAAAAAAAATAAACTGAAACCTTGAGAATGATAACGGTCGTGTTTCTCACAGATGCATAGCAATCCTTGGGTGAATGTTTGATCAACTCCATAAGAGCCTCATAAGCAGTAATTCGAAGGTTTGATTGGTTTCCGTCAGCTCTATATTTCAATAAGATGAATATATATTAGTCAAAACCAACCTATCAGTGATTTTAAGTAATTCGCTGATCATATTTTCATAGACTGACGAGAGTGCAAAACAATCTGGTTGGCCACTTGAGTCTGTCCCATTCGCAACGGCACTATCATAGCAAGCCTTAACGAGTGAAACAAGTGCCCAGCAGACATTGTTAGCAACTCTTGGCTCCTGATGAAGACCATTAGAAAGTGCTGGCAACACGGTTTGAAGAAGGCCGGGATTATTCGCCAATTCGGAGCAAGTGTCGATTACTCGTCCCAACGCCCACGCTGCTGTATCACGAACATTCACCTTAAATTATTCAATATACACAAAACTTACGAACAAAAAACATACATTCTTGTCACTCATGGATGCAATGATTTCAGGAAGAGCTTGCTCGGCCATTGGCATTAACTTTCTAGGGTCCGGACCATCCAAAATTGAACCAAATGCCATGATAGCCGCTTCCTAATAAATAATTCGATTGAAATTCAATAATTCATTAACACTAATCACCTTGAACTTCCAGTCAGGGTTTTGGAAGTTTTTGAAGAACGGCACCACAATATTGACAATGTTGTCCCCGATGCATTGCGCGGTAAGCATAAGACATACTCCGGCAGCTTTAGATGGTGTCCAATCATCCTCATCATCGCCATCATCATGTCGGGCCATGGTTTCTAATAAAATTGGACAAATATGCGGAGCAGCTTGTTCGGTGAAACGAAGTGATTTGCAAGCTGCACCCGGAACTTCCCGTTCAACTTGCTGAAAATTTGAATATATTCAATTAACCTTAATTTTATTAATTACCTCGGTGTACTCAAGGTTCAATTCGAATTCTTCTTCTGCAATAGTTGACCAGAACTCCATTCCTTGCATCGCAACATCAGCCTCCTCTGATTTCATAGCACTCAACGAAATCTTAAGTTATAACTTTGTTATTAATGAAACTAATTGAATTTTCTGTACCTGGAATAGAGCTGATCCCATATACGTACCCATAAAATCGTAATACAGTTGCATAATTCGCACAAGGCATTGTAGCGAAGCTACGCGGACCCGTTGATCAGCACAAGTTGTCGATTCGCATATAACTTGCATTATTATGTTTCTCTCCGGCTCATTAGCAAAATTCTGATGGGTGAATTCCAGTGAGTTTAGCAGGGCGTTTGTGGCTGCAAGCCGAACATTCACTGAGGTCTCTTCTTTCCTCATTCCGTGAACAATCGCCGTCAGGATATCGTTCGATCGATTCTCGAGAACTTTTGGATCAATATCTTGGCAAATGTATCCAAGAGTCTCCAGTGAGGATTCCATCAACATTTCACTACTGGCTGCATTTGTGACATTGTCCATAAGCAAATTGATAACTTTCGGCCAAAGGTTAGAAGGAAGTTCAGCACATGCAATTGCAGCAACACATTGAGCAGCGATGGAAGGTCTTGAGGGCTCTGTACCGAGAGTTCCAGCAACATTCTCCTTGACTTTTTCTCGAACATCAACAGCAAGTTGGAGCCATCTAAAAATTAAAAAAATATTACGTTTTGAAAAAAAAACGAACCGTTGAAGATATATTTCACTTGTGTTGATATCCTTGGAGTATAAAACGTTTTTAAGCTGCAACCCCGCTGCTTGTCGCACATAGGATTGGCATTGTTGCGCTCGCAGAATAATACTAAGACACTGGACAAAAACTGGAAAATCCTGCTGACAGGCTGCGGTAATGTACTCCATAGCTTGTTTCTGGTCATTAGGATCTTAAAAAATATTTGTTTTTGAAATAGAAAAGAAAAACAAACTTTGCGAGACTGTCTTTTCTAAGACAGCAAGCATCTGCTGCGCTGCTTGTTCAGTTGATACTGACATGATTGCTGAAGACTAACACGTGGTAAGTAATCTTCAGAATCGATTTCCCGACTGAAAAAAAATAATTCGAAATCGATAAACAACTGAAAAAAAATATTAAATTACGAAAACGAATATTTTAATAATAGGACGGTTAAAAAAAAAACAAAGAAATTTCGTAACGACGAAACGCAGAAAATAAAACAAATTATCGATTTATCCATTTGACATAAGAAAACGTTTTAAAATTTTCAAATTTTAGCGCGCAATTCGAAAAAAAAGTTTAGAAAAATTTTGAAATTTGTAGGCGGGGCTTAGATTAAAGGCGCATAGATATCATCACGGGCATCGTGACAGGACACAGGAATTTGAATTATTGGCTATCAGCCATATGTCGCAATAGGGCGCATTTGTCCACAACAGGCAGAAATTTATTTCCTTTTTCTATAGAGTGGATGTTTGGTTACTTTTCTTCGAAGAAAATTTATAATAAAATATACGAATTACTATGAAATATTTCAGTGATGGCCACTGGACCACGGAAGGGGGCTTTGGTGGCCATAGGACTTGGGCAATTTGGCCTAAGCGTTCTGCAGGTAAATAAAATCATGAAACACGTACAATAAATATATTTGCCAAATTTAGACCATGTTCATGTTCTATTATGTAAAAGTGTTCCTCAACAAATTCCATGTTCAAACTTGGTGGTTTAACCTAGCTCAAACATTGTTCATGATCTGGAATGCGATCAACGACCCATTATTTGGCTATTTGCAGGTTTCGAGTTTTTAAAAATTCTAAAAATCGTTTTAAAATGTTAAGGAAGTTCCTGGAACTTGGCTAAACAATCGTCAGAAAGTAATTCGCTTATTTTCACCATTTATAGTGGGTTCTTTCATTTTTATGTGGTTTCCTTGGAATACATCTGGAAGCGATTCTGAAGGAATTCATCTAATACTTTCACTTTTTTTCTACGACGCATTTTTTAGGTAAAAAAATTCAATTAAGATTAGATTATACTAAAATTGATGTTTTTTTCAGTGCAATCGGTGTTGCTTGGGGAGCGCTTTTTGCTGATACGACAGCTGATCAGCCACAATTGCGAGTAAAAGCTATGAAATATTCGCAAATTGCGATATTATTATCTGTTAATTGTATTGCAATTACGGAAAAGACAAGTCACAGCTTACAGGTAGCATTTTTAATCCTCCAGTTATAAATTTTGAAAGTTTATTTAAGTTTTCAGAACTTTACTAATTTCCAAATTGTGATTTGCTTAATCTCGCTTATTTCTTTCTTTTGTCTGTGGACTGCAGGAGGAATTGAAGCAAGAAATCAATGGTATATAGCAGTAAAACAGTACTCATAATTTATTTTGTCGATATTTTTCAGTAATAAGGATGATTCAGAAGAAAACGATGATTTAAACGAGCTGATCGATGATAATCGAAAAAAACCACTGTAGTTCTTTTATTAAATTTCAATGTTTGATAAAGCAACATTTCAGAACGTTTTCACAAAATCTGAAATATGCCATTGAAACTACAAAACAAGTAGTATATGAAAAAAGCTTCTTAGCGATTATCCTAACAAATTTCCTTCAAACTTCAAGGTTTAAACTAATAATTCAATCAAAAACTATAATTTTCCTTTTAGAAGTATAGCGCATATGAATTTTGCTTCAATTGCCACAGAGCTCATAATCCCACAGGATATTCTGCCCAGTGGTTCGTTCCGTTTGAGTATCTTCTTCGCAGTTTTAACATTGGGACCTCAAGTAATAATTATATTCAAGCAAATGAGAATGAATGATTTCTAGCTAATTCTAATTTTCAACGAGAAGGCAATTAATAAGGCAGGATCATTCAAAGTTCTCCAATTTAGCTATATCATTTCATTCTTCTCCGGATTCCTATTAGTTTTCTCTTCAAGTCCTTACTTGAACATGATATTCATGATAATTGACAGGTAATTAGAAAACAAGAAACCCAATAATTGCTAAACTTATTCAGTATCACGGTCCACACAATTGCACCAATGTTTAATATAATAATTTCCGATTTCGTTGATGAAGATGCTCGGAAGAATAACAGAGGGTAGGATAAATAGTAATTTTCTTAATTAATTTTTCATTTTCAGATCCGGAATTCCTTCAATTATCTTCAGTTTGAACGCATTATTCATCAAACCGGCCCAATCTCTGGCGCCAGTTTTGATAGTTCATATTCTCAATGGTTCTGGCTATCAGGTAATTTATTGAATAAACAGTACCGCTATCGATGTTTGATCTCGATTGGCATTGCTGATAGAAACAATACAACTATGGTGGTATTTTAGGAGTACGTCAAATCGAAAATCGCGACTCCGGAGCTTCGCAACACCATGTTGTACATTCTGTACTTGACTCCATTGCTTCTTGGATCCACTCAGTATATAGTGATGAAGCAACTGTACAAAATTCGAGCTTACAAGCGTCTAGACGCCCAGAATGTTTAGCGATGTTCCCCTCGTGTAAATAATTGTAGTCATATCACCATTCTTTGCTCTATACGGGTTGACCTCCACGTGATTCGCACATATTTTTGTGCACTAATAAAATATTCCCTAATTGTTGTTTAAATCCTTGGTCAAATGTGTTGTCACTGGTAGTTTTCGCGTGTACCTCTAAATATTGTGCTCTGTACTCGTTTGACGAGAAAACGACCTTGAAGATGTTGATTGCGGCAATAATTTTGACGGATGCGATGAAGCCAATTGTGCCATGCGCACTTCTCTCGTGCTCAATGGTCCCATTTGCGACGTGCTCGATGGCGATCGGCGCTATTTCATGGGTGGTCCCTTCAAAAGTTTCCCAGGTGCAAATAGAAAAATGGCGTTTTGTAATGAAAAATTGTTGATACAATTCAGAAGAGATGCGCGAAAAATAAAGAAAAAATTTTTTTCCCGAACATTTTGAAAATGCGCATCGTTTTTTTATAAATCCTTTTTATAGTTGGCGATTTACGACACGGTCTTATTTTCTAAATCTCAAAACTACTACGGTAACTCATAGAGTTCTAACAACGAAACAGTCAAAAATAAGTGATTTTGCGTTTTTTTTCGATTTATCTCAAAATTTTGACTCGATACTTTCAAAAAAAAAATTGATTTTTTTCCATAAAAATGTACTTTGATGAAAATTGGAAGACGAAAAATACATAGCCAATGGTTTCCTAGTTTTATTAAAAAACAAGAATAGTATAAAGACAATAATAATCTGAAAATTGTTCTCCAATATAATTTTTTTTGCTAAAGTTTTGAATTGCGCGGGAGATTGCAATCATATTTGTAAAGGTATCTTCTAATTGGTATCTTTTCTTGGAAAAACTTTAATAGCAACCAATTTTTCAATTTAGAAGCTCGATAATGCTCTTTACCGCTCTTATATGCGACTCTGTTTATTCGTGTTTGAAAATTTGTCCGGAGTGCAGGTACTTTAGAAAAACCAAATGAAACATTTACTCTGAAAAATTCAAGATTTATCTGCATGGCCCGAAAATTGAGGAAATCGTCAACCGCGAAAAAGATTCTGAGAATACGATCGTCATCTCGAATCATCAATCAAATGGTGAACGACTCGATTAGAGCAAACGAAAATGTACAAAAATGGTTGCAGTTGATTGGATTGTTCCCGTGATGCTCGGAATCCGGCATGGAAAAGAGAGCAGCGAGCAAGCTTTTCGAGTAATGGTCAAATACTCCATCCATTTCGTTCCATTGTTCGGATGGTATATTTTTCAGGTGAAATGCGCATTTAGAAAAAAACAACCAATTGTTACTTTGTTTGCAGCATGGTTATATTTATGTGCGGAGATTTGGAAGCTTTATTGGTGAGCCGGTGCTGAGACAACTCAGATGGCTCGAGAATTCGATTCCACCCTATTGGCTTCTGATATTTCCTGAAGGTTTTCAGGCGTTGAATTTTAAAATTAGCATAATTATGTTTTAGGTACCAGATACTCAAGTAAAAAGGAGAAATTGATAAAAAGCAGCAACGAGTTCCTTCATAACGCGGTATTCTCACTGCCCGAGTGGTCCCTCATCTCGTGTGTTTTTTATTCCATCCGTTTTAGGGCCGTCGTCCGATGCGCAACACGCTTTGCCCGCGCAGTGGCGGATTACAGTTGGCACTTGACAATTTGCGAACACTTGACGCCGTTTACGATTTGACGATTGTATACGGGCAGACGGCGTACGCTAGAACATGTGTAGATCACGAATATTCAAATTTTTGCAATTTGAAGGCAACAAGGGCGGAGGGGATTGGCACCGGGCATGTTCGAGTTCTGCTGCGGCTCAGCGCAATTCAAACAGCTTCACATTCATTTGAATCGATTTGCGAAAGAGCAAGTGCCGATTGAGAAGATCGCTCTTCGCAATTGGCTAATTGACCGATTCGAGGAGAAGGAGAAGTAGTAGCGAATGAATTGAACGCGTTGAAATTTGATTCATCATCCTATTCAGAGTCTTGGAAGAATTCTATACGACCGACGGAGCTGCTGCATCTCCAGGGATACCAGTTGAGTGCGTCTCGATTCGCGACACCCTTCCGTCGACGCTGTTCTTCTGTTCCGCACTAATTGCGCCATTCTTCTCGACGACCGTCAAATCGGTGTACCTCTACACACTGGCGTCGTCGCCGTTGCTCATCGCATGGCTGCACATTCGCAAATGCGCCTGAATACTAATTGTCTATAGGCACTAATCATATATTAATCATTAGGGTTCAATTTATTAGCTGGCCAACAATTGTTGTTGTTATTTAGAAGGTCCGAACATCGAGTTGAGTTGTCGAGGATCTGTTTGCTCGGCGCATCCATTCCATCGCGTGTGTTCTCTTAGTTAGAGCAATCTTTTAATTACGTAACTCGGCAGACATCGAATAATTAGGCACGCGATAACTTGGCACGTTTAAATAGTTGTCAAATATTGGCATTTGCGCAAATTTCATTTTTTTTCGTTGAGAAAGAAGTTCTTTTTGCTTCTTAGAAGGAAATCATTGCATGATTTGAGTCATGCGAGTTTTTTCTTTTTTAAGAGTCCCAATTGGGTCCAATTTTCTAAAAATTTGAATTTGTCGCCATAACTTAATTTTAGAAAACTCATTCGCTCCTAAACTTTAATTTTCCATATGAGACCCAACTTGAAATATGGTTTCCAGTGATGCGAAATTTCAACATAACTCGAACGTTTCAAATATGTCGCTACCGACAACGACCAGGAACGCCATATGCTTCTTTTGGCACGACACTTGTCATGTGTCCTCATATGGCGTTTTTCGTCAATGTCGTTAGATTCAGGTTACCAATACTTCCCAGTCGCAAAGATTTTCCTCTTTCCTAATCAGCCGTCGACCTCGATTAAGTCGCATTGTTTGGACCCTCCCGACTAATAATAACAATTGCGTTTAGTTTGTCGGGATTAGTCAATATATTTGCCACTACTAGTGAAACCGAATACCGCCCGTTTTGGGTTATCCGGTCCGTTGGTTTTAAACCAAATAAATAGCGAAATTGTCGAGTCTTCGAGAATCGCCGGCTTAGTTTAAGTGTCTTTGTTCTCAAAAGAAATCGAAAAAAGAATTGTTGAATTATTATTACTATTTTTTGTTATTGTTATAAACAAATTCTGTGATCAATTTGGTGCATTTGCAAAAGAAAGAATATTTGGAAGTCGGCGGCGAAGGAATTGAATTGAATTGTGGGGGAATACACGTAACAACGCCTTCGGCGCCGTCGTCTTCTTTCCCATTTCTTGAATTGAGTCGACTTGGAATGCTATAGACATTGACAACACACTGCAAACCGAAGAGGAAGAGAAAGAGTGGTGCTGACCGAGAGAGCGCAGAGACGACCGGAGCGGTCGACGGACGCTCGTGCTCCTCCTGCCGACGCTGCTAGTGCTGACCACGATGACCCGTACCACAACAATTTGTTGGATGTTGAGTCGGCGGGTTTTTTTATTGTATCATTTGTCATTCGTTATTTGTCAGGCCTCACTTTTGCACTTTGAATAGCAGTTTTTACTTTTTAATGAGGTTTTTCGCGCTGCTAAAAACTAATAATAAACGCATACACTGTTTTCTTTAATGTTTACCAGTTTTTCTCCTTGAATTCTTCTTCGGTTTTTTAGCCAAAAGATACTACACAATTTTTTTTTTCATTTTCTTATTGCTCCAATATACTTGAAAATGCATTCCGTTGAGCCAATTTTTCATGAACGCCGCCATTCATTTTTTTTAGAAGACACGACACCTGTTTTCTCAACAATATTTCAAACTTCAAGGTTTTCGTGTCAAAAGAAGAAGAAGAATTGGTACAAAATCTCTGCTGTTCAAACTTTTTTTGTTGTTTATAACTGAAAAGGTCGAATTTCGGATCGCATTGCCTATGCACCTGTTTGCGGTTGTTAACGTTTCGGCATGTGTGAATGTGACTCATACACAGTGATGGTTCCCTCAGGTGGCGAATCGAAACCTCGCCCGCAAAAAGTTGTTCCGTATCAGTTTTCGTTGTTTTCGCTGCCACCTTCCTTCCCATTTTAGTTTTTCTCTTGATTAAAACTTCATGTCGGCGTCGTATTGATTGAACGCTGGAAATTACTGTATTTATTTATTTGTTTACTTGAAATAATTTGAACTCATAACCGGTTTTCCGTCTCACAAGACAGATGAAGAGATTAGATCGTTTTGACAAATTAATTAATAGAAACTGTGTACTTAGGAATTGGTTGATGTTAAATACTATATTCGAATGTTGTTTACTGTTTATTACCAATTCCATAGAATTAGGTTATGAACGACATAATTAACTCAAGTTTAATATATTAGGCCTTCCGCTTAGATGAAAACATTTGAAGGAAAATGAGAAAAATCCGAAAATAAATAAATTGTCTGCAAACACAACAACAGTATGATGCACACCATGCATTATATCAGACGCCTATTTATTTCGTTTCCCTTATTAATGCTCCAAGCACATTTCTCGTATTCTTTACTCGAATTTCGCAATTTCCCCATTCTTGCACCGAAAATAACACATTAATCTACTTTTTTTTCTGCGACTCATGTTGTAATAACAAGAAACCGTCGTAAATTATTGCCAGTTGATTTGATGGCCTGGGAAAAAAAAAAGAGAAGAAGAACTTTTTTTTTGGGACGAATCCACGCAAAGTGCCAATTAAACCCAAGTTTGCCGCTGCAGAAAAACCGAGATAAATCAATTCGGGCAAAGTTTTGAAACAAGAAGCCTAGTGTGGAGAGATGAAGCTTTCACATTCGTCATTTGTTCATTTTTTTTCTTCATCTTTCCACCAAAGGGTTCTTCGCCCTTCATGCTATGTATGTGTGTTCCTTCGGTTTGAATGCGCCTCTCCTCAACGACTTGCCTCGTTTTTTTTTTCTCCTGTACGTAATGATTTATTCGCATTCGAATGTCCTCTATCGATCAGTATAATAGCGAGAAGAGCAGTTTACCCGTTGGTGGAGGTGGCGTTTCCCTCGGCAGTCCGTCGCGTTTTTCTTTGCAACCAACACGAACCGCGTTGCCCGTGAGAACCTGCCGATGCAGATTTTTGCACAAACGTTTTTCAAGAATTTTGGTGTCGTTTTTTTTTCTTGAAAGCTCGAGAGTAAAGCGAGAGTTTTCTTATCGTTGACATTCATCAAGTTCTCCAATTTCGCGTTTTTCCCATTTTTTTGCGACTTGCCGGCTGTGCATCATCATCAACGCTGACAATGCGTTTCTTCTCACCACATTTTTGACATAAATGGAACGAGGGCCCGCATTTTCCAAGGTCGTGAAGTTGAGGTGCACGCCGTCACATACCGGTTACAATATAATATATTCTCCAATTTGATTATCCTTGACATTAGCTAGTGGTGAACCACAACTCTCATCATTTTGCCGAATCATTCGAATCGAAAATTTTTGCGAATAAAATTGGAGATACTTGAAAATTGAATGCGTTTGTAGATTATAGTTTTATTGCACACTGCACTTCGACTGGGGGGTTTCTTTGAGTGTTCGTGAGCAGCTGGGAAACATCGTTGTTTCACGCGAGCATTTCCTTTGAGTATTTGATTCCGCGTTGGTCTTCATTTTATATATATTTTTTCGATTTTGAGAAAAATGAAAAATTAGGCGTGAAGTGCGATTTTTATTTCAACTTTGTCTATTTTCCACACACATTCCAGAGTTTTTTTTGTCATTATTACACTCATTTAATTCTCTAATTGCTCAAGACAGGTGAAATTCGCTCGTTTTCAAATGCAATGCAAATAAATTCGTGTTTGAATTTTAGAATTTGAATTTCAAATACGATATCGTTTCTGTTAATCAAGTAATCATTTTTTAATACTAAATTAGAATTTTCCCTGTAATTTTCGTTTTTTTCCGGTTTCAATTATATTCAAACGTTTTTTAACGGTCTTTTTGTTGCATAATCGGTTTACGAAAATAAACACTCACATGTGGTGAGACCTATACATTAGTCGCCGCCCGCCAACTATGCCGTATTTAAAGGAGCATTGATATTTTACCTTGAATCTGCCTCACTTTGATGAAACGATTGACCACGCCCATTGATTTTCTCTCGCACCTGCGGCTGATCAAAAACCATTTTGACGAATTTTCTTTTTTGAAACAAATGTCTCGAAGCGTGAGAACGTGCGCGCAATTTGGCGGTATTAATTCGTCGAGCGACTTGCCAGTGTTGTTCCGATTGTTCCGATTACCTGCGTCAACCGCGGTATTGCCCGGAACACCTTTCACTTTGTATTTTTGTTTGTTTGCTTCTGTTTGGCGGCATGCCCCCCCCCCTCTCAACTATTTACTTTAATTGCGACGCCTCTTCGTTTTTTGCCCTCAACCAACCAGGTTTCATTTATTTTTTTTTTCGTTCGATCGCCGCCGCTCGTGCCAAAATTGTCGAAGTTGTTGAATGGACTGTGTGTGCGCGTCGTCTTTTGTCTTACACAACCAATCTCCTCGTCATGTATACAACAATGTGATGGTGTTTATTCAGCACCGGAAACCCCCCGCACTATTAAATTTTCCGCATGAAATCGTTTTTTCAACAGATTTTAGATTTTCAAATTTAGTCCACAAATCGGGGGGTGCTCCATCAGAATAACCTCATTTAGAAAGTGTAATTGGTTTTCGAGTATGCTAATGCGTCTTTAAATGTGGTCTCGACACGAGAGACATCTATAAAATATTGGCCAGAGAAAACGGCATCAAATTAGATTCATTTTCGATTTTTTTTTCTATGAAAACTAAGTCAAAAAGATAACTAAATTAATTTTCCACTCGAGACCCAACTTCTAATATATTCGGCAGCAATATCAATTTCGTGTGAATTCCCATGTGAGGCTCCATATTTGCCTTTTTTTTGTATTTTCTAGTACCATTTCCTTGGTGGCGAACCGAGGCCGCTGCCCTCCCAGTAAATATCTCCTGACTCCATTGTGTGCATTTTATTGTATCGCTGCAAGACTCCCATTTGGTGCGGCCTTTTTTGAAACAGCTTTTAAATCCACTTTTTCCGAACGCGACTCCTCCGGATGCCCTTTTCTTTCGTCTTTTTTTTTCTCGTCCATTTTGGCGGCAGAGCGCTGATTAAATTTTAATGGGCTCAAAAACGCAATCGTGCTCGATGCTTTTTTCCTCGTTTCTCATTCCATTTTTCTCGTTCTCGTTCGCCACATTCGATTGTTTGAATTCGTTCGCAACACCACCGCCAACATCGCACAATGGCCCATTTCTTTTCCATTATTTTTTGCTGCCCAATTTTGGCTCCTTTCATTTCCATTAATTCGCCAATTTCGTTTTTTTTTGCAGAGATGATCGATTTGGACACACTGCCCGACGAGGTTCGCGAGAAGCTCGCCGAGCTCGAGCTCGAACTCAGCGAAGGGGACATTACCAAAAAAGGGTACGACAAAAAACGGGATAAATTATTGGCGCCATTTCTAGCGAAAAATGAGCAACTCGAGCCAGGTGAGAATTTCGATTTTTTACCCAGAAAGAAAATCACCGGGTTCTGATTTCAGTTGCCTCTACAGAAGGCACGTCTGCAGCATCACCGAACACAAGGTCGAGTCGACGGCATCAAAGAAGGCTGACACGTGATGAAGGAAGATATCATTCAGGTAAAATTTGCTGCATTTTTGCGATCAAATCAACAAATTCTGTAAATTTCAATTCAACAATATTTATTTTTTCTGCGTGACAACCACTCAAAATGTCGCATTTCGTAGGCAAATTCTTTGAGAAATGGATGCCTGGTAGTAATGAAAAATTCTCAAGAATTTCGCAACCGCTCTTCTTTTGTGTTTTCGTTTCTTCAATAGGAACACCCAAAAGATGCACAATTTTTGTTGGCTGTTACTCATTATACATTCGAAATTTGGGTATCGATATTCTCTGAAAAAAGTGAAGCTTGAAGTGTATGTTTTATAGAAAATAAACTGCGAAATTTTCGGATTCTTAATTTTATTTTGGAAAAGTTTCATGTTTGGAAAAATTTTTTTGGGTTCGTGGATCGAGTTTGATTTTCTTAATTGCTCATCTTGAATTTATTTTAATCCCTGAATATTTTCTAAAACTTTGTTAAAATTTAAAAAGAATCTGTGTATGTTGTATGGGTTTACAGTAAACCATAGGCCTCTTGGGTCTTGGCGCTTATTGATAGTACACTTTTGATAGTTTTTTTAAAACCTGAGCTTCGATTCTTCGAGCTTGAAAAACTAGAAAACTAAAAAATCTTAATGATATTATTGGTAAAATCAGAAAAAAATTAACTCAAAATTAAAAAAAATCAAATGTCTTTTTACTTTTCCTATATATTTCAATTTGTTCAGAAATCCGCGTTGAAGCTGTCCATCAGGCTTTAGCCGAATACTCGGATGGTCGGAAGCAGGGTCCCCAACCGGTGAAGCCTCATCGACGGACGAATGCATCGGCGACAAGGTCCCGAAGCAAACGAAACGGCAATAGTGGGACATTACGCATTTTGTCAGGTGTGCTTTTGGATTTTTTTTGATTTCGAAATTTTTTTGTTTGTGAGTCACACATCAATGAGCAGAGGTCGAATCAATCTTTTTTTGCGAATTAGAATGAAACCCCGAAAACCAACAAAAATCGTGTTTGATTATTTGGGGGAAAATACAAGGAGAAAAAGAATGATGTCGGGCTCAACCTGAGGCATAAGAAACAATCGAATATCCTCTGGGGACCATCAGAGCGACACATTGTCGAGACCCCTTTTCTCTTTATTTGAATGTATATAGTTTTCTGAAATTTACAAACATTTTTTGGGGTTTTTTTAAGCTAATTAGCCAGCGTCATGGGGTTAAAAAATTTTTTAAACTTCACACGATTTTGATATCAATATATTTAAAATCATATATCTTCAAATAAATATATTAAAATTTCAAGAAATTGTCTTTTTTTTCCATTTTTCAATATTTCTTTTATTTTAATTTTGTGTCTACCGTAATCCATGTTTCAAGTCTTGACGCGATATACACGCGCCTTAAATCAAAATTTAAAATTTAAACTTCGGTCTGAAAGCGAAAATGGCCTGTAGTTGTCTATTAATTCGCTGATCATCGATGAAACTCATAAAATTGTCAAAATTCGCCGATGTTGCCCTCCTCGCAAACATTTCAAATTGAATCACATAAAAAATAATTGAATGTATGAATGCAAATATTCGATGATGATGATGATATCCGGTCGAGTGCAACACACACACACACACAGAGAGACACACTCGGCCGGGGCGTCGAAAAATGGCAGCGGCGGCAGCAGCGCATCATCATTCGATTTCGAATCGATTTTATGATCACGGCGATCGGCACATTATTATCCGGTCGATCGGCTGACCAGCCAGCCAGTTAGTTAGTTAGTTAGCCGGTTGCGCCCTCAGCGCGCTCGTCCAGCTCGCCGTGATCTCTCTCTCTCTCTCTCTCGCTTCATCTCCCGTACGGGCCGGTCCCGTTGTCTCCAATTCTCTTTATATCCTACTCGTTCTCATCTTCGTTAGTTCGCTGCTGCTGCTGCTTCTGTTGATGTAGTACACCTACTTCTACTATTACTCATCTACTCGAAACAACTAAATGTACTTTTTGCTCTCCTGCGGGTGCTGCTCGGCCGCCTCGCATCGGTCGCATTACGAGTCCCGCCGCCGCCGCCGCCGCCAGCCGATTTGCCTCGGTTTTGCAATGTCTTTTTTGTTTGACTGACATCTCTTTGACAAGTGTGATCTACTTGAGCACGTTCATTTTCATTTCAATTCGCCCCATACCGTACACGGCAATTGGTTACGGTTTAGGAATCAGAAAACTTGTTGAATTGGGTGTCCTCGAGTAATTGACCTTCTGTTCAATTCAACTAGCGCCATATGTTTAAATTATCTCATCGAATCGTCTCAAATTTGTGCACCTTTAAACTCACTTTTGATGAAAGTCAAAAATTGATTTTTCTTTTCGTTTTAATCAGCAAAATGCACGCAGATAATAAATATCAACACCGAAATTGAAGATTGTTTTAAATAAGAATTAAAGTAGCCGCATTAAACTGCGCTGAAGGGATTGAAAGGATTAGAAACTTCTGTGCATTACTGATTTTTCCTAATCCAATTTTCGTTCGATTTTTCCTTCATTTTTTTTCCATATTTTCTTTTATAGAATCGAGAAAAAAAGTTTTTATTAAATTACTTTATTTTTTGAAAGTTTTTAAATAGAAATTCATTATTAAAATGTTACATCGAATTAAAATTTTTGATTATTTTGTTATCTCGTGCTCTAGCTGCTTTAAACAAAATTAATTCAAGATATTTCGAGCCATTGCGAACCGAGTCTTTTTTGGCGACGCGTTGGCGTCGTCTTCTTGTCATAATTTTTACTTTTGATCTTTTATTGAAATATTTGGAGATTAATTTGTAATTTTGATGATGAGCCCTAACTAATTTTCCAACTAGGTCTCACCACGAATTTTTCTCTGACACAGATTACGCGATGCTAGAAAATTCGTTTGTCGCCGTATATGGTAAACGGAATTTAAACGAGGTTAATCTTTCGGTTTTTCGCGCGAAATTTCATTGGAATCCTTCAGTTTTCATTTGTATTGAAGTGCATTCTTCTAAACCATCTTGACGCCGCCGCCCAATTCCAATATATTTCAGTCAAAATGAAATTTTTTTTGCTATTTTCATGTTGGCCTGATCGACGACACATTCAGATACCATCAAACCGTTTTTGAAATGCGCCGCCGATTCGACGGCCGAATTATGGTTTTCTGTTGGTTCTCATCAAATTGACACAAAATATTGGATTTTGAATGCGTTTTTTTTTTCAAGAGAAAAAAAAAGACGGCATTCGTAACCAATTTGATGCGAAAATTTTTGTTTCGCGTTTTCGATTTCATCTATCAATCTTGTCGCAACATTTTGGCCCCCGATCGTCTTTTTGTCATTTGTCGTTTTCCGCCGGCAGGACCAGTAGCCGGGTTTTGTTCTCGGGTCACTCGTACACACGTTCTATTATTATTTTTTTTCTCCACTCTTCTTTTTCTTCTTCTTCTTCTTATTCGTTTTGATTAGTTCTGTTCTGCATTTTGCTCTGCAGTTATGAGTCATGATAATCGCGGTGACATCGATTCGTAATCCGGCGGTGGTGGCGAGCACGCCGAGCTCGAGTGTGCCGTCGACACCGACGGCGCCGCATCGTCGCAGCGGAATGCCGCCGGCGTCGCCGCGCATCACCGCCAATTTGCCGCCGTCGCCGCAATTGGGCCGACATACGCCGAAGACGGCGCGCAAGGTGATACCGTCGTCGCCGTCGTCGCCGGGAATCGCCAAGTTTCGCGTCAATGGAAGGGTTGTCAAGGTGACGGCGATTCGACAATCGGCCTACTGTAAGTTGGCGCTGGAATGCAATTCCGCGCGAATTCTGAAACAAACTTGAAAATGACAACCCATTAAATCGATGGATTACAATGGAGTTCATCGCAAAAAATTGTTATTCGACCACAAAAATGATATGAAATTTTTATATGCGTCAGATATGGAAAATTTGGGGAAATTTCTCATGTTCTATTGAAAAAATCCTTAAAATCAATGTATTTTTGCGCATTTTGTGAAAAGGGGCGTGGCTTCATTTTGAAGAGCTGTCTGAAAGTCGCTCAAACTCTGCACGACCTTGCCGGGTTTCCTAATTTGGAATTGTTGAAGAAAGGTCTTGTCGCGATTTGCAGTTTTAATGAGCTCTGCATTTTTCGAAATTCGCCTCAAGACCCATTCAAAAACTTGTCGGCCGTCATGAGAATCGAAACAACTAAACATTTAGAAAGAAGTTTTCCGATTTGCTTTAAAACGTGAAAATTTGTGAAGGCTTACTGAATATTCTGCGAAGCATTTTTTTTTCTCGTTTTCACCACCGAAATTTTTTGAGACGTTAATGACCCTTTCCGGTAGGACTGGTTTTTCTGAAACTGGCTGAAAAAAAGTAATGCGTTTCTTGTTTTCGAGAAAAGAACAATGTTCTATTAAAGGGAAAACATTACAATGACAAATTTGTCATTCATTCCTTTCGTTTAAACAAACCGATTGATCCAATAAGGAAATTTGCAGATTCGTCGTCGGACGATGAGGATAGTTTACAAGGAACGATAGGAAAGAATGTGACGAAACCCCCACAGACGACACCTAGAACGTCTTCTCTAGGTAATCTGTGGTTTTTTTTGGGATTGGTTTGAATTCGGTTATTGTTTAGCATCTAATAATCGAAGTACGGGGAGCAATGGGAATTTGGAGAAGAACAGCGTTGATCGGCGTAGCGGTCGAAGAGAGCTGAATGGGAATGGAGGAGCTGCGGTTGAGGTGATGCTCCGACGAGTTCAGGAGAATCGAGACCGACATGATGTAGGTGTTTCTTTTTTTTTTAAAGAAAAGTTTCCCGCGCAGGTTTTTTGACTTAATTGCGGTGTTGTGTTATCAAATCGATCACCTCATCATCGTCCGCCTAATTTTACACCCAATATGCGTGCGCATCGATGGGGAAGGGGGCCGCATTTCTCATTAATTTCTCGTTTTCGGCATCGCTCGGGATGTGTTGTGATGGCGAAAACGAAAGAAGGGGGCGGAGAATGTTGAGATGAGGTGAAACGAGGCGAAATTTTTTGTATGCGCGCGTTGAGAATTTGCATGCGTCTTCACCGTCGATGATTGTTCTCCGCCGACGCCCAGCGACGACGAATTTTCAGCAGCAGAAGCGCGATTACGGCGAATATGTGCAGGCGCGGATTCGCGATTCGGCGGCGACGTCGGCCGGTGGAGCCCGAGAAGTGATACGAGTCTCGAGACAGGACTACAGGAACAGCAAGATAATCGTCACCGAAAATGATGGAATTCGAATTTCGCCGCATCGAGAGGTTCGTTTTTTTTTAATTCTTAACAAAAATTTGTATTTTTCTCAAAAAAAAGAATTTTTAAAAAAGCGGCCATTCGAACCTGTGAAATAATAGGAAATAATAGATAAATCGATTCAAATTATTTTTATTTATTTATTATTGAGGCTAAATGAGTGATTATTAAGCGTTTTCCGTGAAATTTTTATAGCAAGATACCTAAAATATATTATTTTTATTGGGCTTAAGCCAATATAGCCGCTTTCCATACCATAGGGTTTGATTCGTACATTTTATGAATAAAAATGAATTACATATCAGCTCGTTTAACGATTTTCTCTTTCTAGTCTGTAGTTGAGATTAATTGAAACAGATTTAGCAACATTTGCGCACAAAAAAACTTCTAAATATTTTTTTTTCTTTTCAAACAAAAAAGTTTGAAAACAATACAATTTTTTGGTGCACTTGACACTGACAAATTTCTTTCTAACTGAAAAATATTGATGTTTTGCACAAAAAGTGCACTGAACTTTGAATTTAGTTGTTTCGTAAATAAATTGTGAGAAAAGTGAGTCATTTTTAAGTGATAAATTTTGAAGAATTGTAAAACTTAAAAAATTTGAGTTTTCCATAAGCCGTATTTGGGTCTTGACACGATCAAACCCGGAATCTCTTAATCTCATTCTAATATTCATTTTTCTAGGAAATCGAAACGGTAATTGACGCGAATACTGCTATCGATGAAGCTGTCTACGTGAATACCCATATTGGAGGCCGAGTTCCATCACCGAATGATTCATCGCAAGAATACCAAAACTCTATTCTTCGTAAGCGCGCTGATTTCAAGATTCTCAACGAAATGCTCATATTGCAGCACTAAAACCGGCAAAAGTATCGACGAAAATCCAGAATGTTGTCAACATTTTACAGGTGAGCACTAGTTGACAAGACCATCAATCATAGTGGGGCTAACAAGCGGTGTAGTAACGCTGAAAAAAAGATAAAGAAACGAATAGCCCGAACCGAGTTGTATCCATTCCATTCGATTTTCTCGTTCTCCTCCCTCGCATCATAGGCACCTTTAATTGCATTTTTAATGAGCGCTCGAGTTTCGGACCCGTCAAACAAAAACGGCTGTGAAATGACTTTACACACGAAATGTCTTGCGATGTTCTGTTATTCGAAGGCCGTCGATTAGTCGTACAGTTTTTAACACGAACAAAAGAAGAATCGCATTTAACTCCCACCACGATTGGCTATTGGGTTACCATACGATGATGCTGGTGGAATGCAACAACAGCTGACCGAATCGCGTCGACGTCGGACCCACGGACGGGGTGGGGCACCACAGCATCTCCGGAATCGTTTCCCGCCGGCAACGCCCGCCCGCCTCAGTTTTCGTCCCGTGTTTTTCTTTATTTCTTTCGGTCTGCTCCGCTACGCTTCAGACGCGTTTCGTTTCGTTTCGTTTCGTTTCGTTTCGCTGATTTCGCGTCGCTCGAGAGCCAGCCGACATTCGCTGCTGTATTCATGGCCACCGATACGTCGTCTCGGGTGTATTTCCCGAGTATGGCGCTTCGCAAGACGCGCTATTTGCGGCAGACGATCAGCTCGTCGGGACCATCCATATTTGGCACGTCGGCCGGATCGCACCGCAAACATTCGAGCGAGAATCACAAGGAATATCTCGCGCAATTGCACAATCGCAAAGCAATTTCGCTCAAAGAGCAGAAGAAGTGCGATCGATCGTCGTCGAACCCGAACCTACCATCACTTGTTCCATCGAGACCCCCACTACCAGCCTACCATGTATGTGAGCCATCGTATGGCGACGAAGGCGACTTTGACGATGCCGCCACTCTCACATCATCGTTGGAATATTTTCCGGGATCGCCGCAACGCGCCACACGCAACGACGAGCAGATTCGACGGCATCGCATGTTCGTTCAGAATCTTGGGCCGAGCACGTCGAGCGGCGATAGCATGTCGAGTTGTCGGTGGTCGTTTCGAAGCGAGGCGAAGGCGACGAAGCTCGATGATGAGGATGAGTTGGTGATTGGAAGGCGAAGAGCGGGAGGAGCGGAATTTAAGAAGTGGAAGCTGAATGAAACTATCAGAAGGCTCGAAACGGTAAATTCATCAAAAATGATCAGCGGATAAATTTTAATAATTTATCAAAATTCGAACAAAATTGATTGGTGTTTGCATTTGCCAATTTATAGAGCTTCAGAATTTTAATATTCGTGTGTCTGTGTAAGAAAAGACCTTTAAGATGTTGTTTTAATTAATCCAACGCCAATAATTGCGGTGTTTCAATTCAAATCTGAAATTCGTGAATTAATTGATACAGTTGATTTAAAAATTGGCTCCAAACTGAACTCAATTGATCTTACGATGTAGCCACTTCCTGATTTTTCTTCTTTTTGAAACATTAGCCCTTTGTCAACGCGTTTTTTTTTGTGTGTGCGCTTGTCATATAGCCGAGCGTGGCCGCTGCTGTTGCAGCAGCTCGTGTCGAGACGTCGAACTAGCAAGAGAAGATGAAAAAAAAAAACACACGAAGAATGTGGCGAATCGAATCGATAAATCACCTCCGAGAATATTGAACACAGATGTGTTTCACATGAATTGCGAATTGTCTTGAGATTCAATTATTTTGGGCGTTCTTTAGCCGATGAGAAATTGGATAAATAATAGAACGACAGACGGACTCATTTTTCAATGCCTCTGTCTCTTTGGTTTTTTTTTTCAATCACTCAAAAACTCGTTAAAATTTTTCACGAAGAAAAAAAAAACACATATTTTCAGCGACCCAAAAGCCGACCACTTCAAGAATTCTATAATGATGATGATGCCGAATTGGAAGCGATGGCGAAAATTCGCGATCCTGATGCACCGCGACCTGAAGGGACCATTATGAATCCGGTGAGAGGCGAGCCTGCCCACTCGAACACGGCCAACACGATGCCGAGGAGTTTGGATGCTGCCCTTCATCGATTCGGAACCGCTTCGGCTAAGAATGTCGCCGCGATGGTTCTTGATCAGTCGTCGAAACCTTCAACTTCTCTTACTTATGGTGAAACACTGATTTATTTTTCGTATTCATTCTTCCTTATTCAGGTAAATTGTATAGTCGAGCTAACAAAGTGGCTTATATGCTGCTTAACAAGATGGTTACTATTAGCCGCGATGGTACGAAAGCACCATTATGTCGGCCTGGTGATCGTGTCGCATTGGTCTACCCGAACACCCAACCACTTCATTTTCTCGTTGCGTTTTATGGATGCCTTCAAGCCGGTGTGATTCCGGTACCCGTCGAAATGCCGTCGTCGAAACGAGAAGCTGGAATTGCACAACTCGGATTTCTATTGGGAAATTGCGGTGTGAAAGTGGCCCTCACTTCAGAAACATGTTATAAGGGACTTCCGAAGACGATGAACACCTCATCGTCGTCAACGTCGTTCTCATCACCATCGGGATCTTCATCGCTGACAGGACATAGCACCGAGTTTGTTGACTTTCGAGGATGGCCTCGGCTGTATTGGATGGTGACCGAACACCTGGCCAAGCCTGCGCGCGATTGGACGACACCGCCAAGGCTAGCTGATGAGACGGTCGCTTATATCGAATACACGACGAGCAGTGACGGAAGTGTGAAAGGAGTGTGTGTATCGAGACAGGCCGTATTCGCGCATTGTCGAGCCCTTACTACTGCAATGGGGTATAAGGAAGACGAAACGATGGTGTGCGTTGTGGACTTCAAGAGAGAGTGCGGGCTTTGGCATTCGGTGCTCGCGGCGGTGTTCAATGGAATGCGTGTGATCTTTGTGCCGTACTCGTTGATGAAAATGAATCCGGCGAGTTGGATGCACATGGTCACCAAATATCAAGCGACGACCGCACTTGTCAAGTCGAGAGATCTTCATTGGGCGCTGCTCGCCACCAGAGACCACAAAGACATCAATCTGTCGTCGCTGCGAGCGCTGCTCGTTGCTGACGGCGCGAACCCTTGGTCGTTGTCGTCGTGCGACGCGTTCGTCTCGGCGTTCACGGGAGCTCCGTACAACTTGCGGCCAGACGCGATGTGCCCTTGCGCGGGAAGTTCGGAGACCGGCACGATATCGATTCGGAGGCGCGGAAACTCGACGTTGGGTAGTCAGAGTGGACGCGGTGTGCTCTCGATGTCGGCGTTGAGCCATTGTGTGGTTCGAGTCGATCAAGAGAACTCGTTGACGAGTCTAACACTTCAGGTAGGTAATCGATTTCGGAATCCCAAATGATTGATTCCTTTTTAGGATGCCGGACAAATAATTTCTGGAGCTGTCGTCGTCGTCACTGCGATTGACGGATCTCCAAGACTGTGTCAAGCTGATGAGATTGGAGAGATTTGTGTTTCCGCAAACTCGACAGCTCACGCTTACTGGGCCTTGGAAGGCCAGACATGTCACACATTCAAACTTGAACCCGTCGGCGAATACGGCAAACCGATCGGAGCGGTTCGATATGTTCGAAGTGGTCTGATTGGATTCATGGGACCCGACGGAATGGTTTTCGTGGTGGCTCGACGACAATCGCTTCTCGCCGTCTCGGGACGATATCATTCAGCGGATGACATCATCGGTAGGAGGATTCTTGGTGAATTGAATTCATGTAGGTATATTTCAGCTACTGTACTCGCTGTTGAACCAATGAAATTTGTCTATCGAGGAAGAATCTGCGTGTTCTCGACGAATGTTCTCCGCGATGAACGCGTTGTCATCGTCGCCGAGCAGAAGCCGAGCTGTTCTGAAGAGGAGGCATTTGATGTAAGAAATATTCGATTTTGCTCATGTCGATTATTTGATTTTAGTGGATCACTAGAGTGCTGAGAGCAATCGACACCATCCACCAGGTTGGCGTCTATTGTTGCGCTCTGGTGCCAGCGAATCATTTGCCAAAAACGCCGCTGGGTGGAGTGCACGTATCGGAAACCAAACAAAGATTCGAGAACGGCGAACTCCATCCGTCGACTCTTCTCATGTGCCCGCACAGCTGTGTTCTGAATCTGCCGAAGCCGAGAGAACGACAATCCGATGTTGGTCCCGCAGCGATGTTTGTTGGCAACATAGTACAAGGAGTTCGAATAGCGACCGCCAAAGGAAGGAACCTCGATGAGGAGCTCTCACTTCCCCTACTTGAATGCCTTCGAAGCCGCGCCTCAACTACTCCGGATCACAAAATTCTGAATTTGGTGACGGCGAAGAACGCTGAAGCTGATTCGGCGACATGCTCAAGTCTCTTGAAGCGGGCTGAGCGAATAGCTGGCCTACTCACTGATCGCGCTCGTCTCAATCGAGGAGATCATGTTGCTCTGATATTTCCGCCGTCGATCGATCTTGTTGCTGCATTCTTCGGTTGTCTTTCAGCGGGATTCGTTCCTGTGTGTGTACGACCTCCTGTGGCTTCCGATCTTAGCGCAACTCTCGGATCTGTCCGAATGATCGTTGACATGAGCAAGGCGGTCGCTGTATTGGCTCCGAGTCATGTCTCGAAGATGCTGAAGAGTAAAGAAGCCGCTCACAGTATTGATTCGAACGCATGGCCGATGATTCTCGATTTGGAAGATGCGCCATCATCATGGAAAAGGAAGAACAATTGCGATACGACGACGTCGGCGGGAAGCGGAGCTGCGACTCGCGATGAGATCTGCTATCTCGATTTTGGAATCAATTCGAACGGACAACTCTCAGGATCGACGATGTCCGAAGCAGCGGCGATAGCGATCTGCAAGAGCATCAAGGTCTCATCGGAATTGTATCCATCGCGACACGTCGTCGTGTGCGCTCCTCCATATTCGGGCATCTCGTTGGTTCTCTGGTGCCTCTCGTCGGTCTACTCGGGACACTTGACAACATTGATCCCGCCGGCTGAAGTCGAACAACAACCATCGTTGTTCCTCTCGACACTGTCGAATTTGAAAGTCAGAGATGCCTATACGACGTATTCGACGCTGAACGCGTGTGTCGCCCAACTCGCCACATCCGTCGAGAGTCTCAAAGAGCGCGGCTGCAATTTGTCGATGCTCAGAAGTTGCGTCGCGATTGCCGAAGAACGACCGAGAATCGCGTTGATGACGTCATTCTGCAGGTAGAGAGAATTTCGAAAGTTCCCACTGAGTCATCCATTTCGTTTTATTTTTTTTTGTTTGCAGATTGTTCGCTCCGTTGGCACTCAACAACCGGGCGGTGTCGACGGCATTCTCGTCGCGTGTGAACGCGGCGATTTGTATGCAAGGCGCTGCGGGACCCGAGCCGTCGACGGTGTATGTCGACGCGAGGGCCCTTCGCAACGATCGCATCTCGCTCGTCGGCAAAGGCGCACCGCACAGTGTGGCGCTAATCGAAAGCGGCAAATTGATGCCGGGCGTGAAAATCGCGATCGCGAATCCGGAGACTCGCGGACAATGCGCCGACTCGCATCTCGGCGAGATTTGGGTGGCGAGCGCGCACAATGCGTCGCCGTTGAATCGCACGGGTGCCACTGGCACCAACAATTTCGGCGAGGAGATGAGCTGCTCGGATATCTACAATGCGAGATTGACGACGGGCGACACGAAGACGAGGCGAGTTGATCGAAACACTTGGCGAGTTCTGATTAATCGATTCCAGATGGGCTCGAACAGGTTATTTGGGATTCTTGCGGCAGACGCAATCAATAACGGAGCACGGAGAGTTGCACGATGCGGTTTTCGTTGTGGGACCATTGAATGAGAGCTTGTTCCTTCGCGGAATGCGCTATCATCCGACCGATGTTGAGACGACCGTCAGCAAGGCGCACAAATTTGTCGGAGACTCGTATGCACCTTTAAAATTGAATGAATTGATTACGGTGGTTGTTGGATTTCAGAGCGGTGTTCACGTGGAATCATCTCGTCGTGATCGCTGCAGAATGCACTGGAGGTGAATCGGAAGCATTGGATCTTGTGCCGGCGATTACTTCAGCGGTCCTGGAAGAGCATCACCTGATCGTTGGTAAGATTTTCGATTTATACGATTGTTGAGGAAATGCTCGGAATTCAGGTGTTGTCGTTGTCGTTGATCCGGGATCGGTTCGACATGGACCGAGTGGCGAGAAGCTGCGAAGCACGATTCGCAATCTGTTCCTCGAGGACAAACTCAATCCGATTTATGTTGCTTATAATATGTAATTTCGCTTTAAAGGGTGTTTTTTCTTCATCTTCTCACATACTTGCCTTTTTCAAATGTAAATAATCAATTTGTTGCTATTCCCAATCAATCTACCTTCCAAATTCAAACATAAACTCATCAGCTATGCCAAATTTTCGTCCGGGTTTTATTTTCACAGTTTTTTTTTGCAATTTTTTATTGTTTCTTTTTTTTATCAAACACACGTCACCCCACCGGTTGCAAATCTAGTTTCTCTCTCAATTTACTAAACATTTTTATCCTAAATAATATATTAACACACTATTTATTTTCTTTGCGTTTTGTTTTTTTTTTTCACAAAAAAGCAGAGAAAAACGTTTCCATATCTTTCATGCAATAAATAATAAATTATCGGCCGTTATTTGGTTTTTGTTTGAACAAATCACAGAAAAGCGAAGATTAAGGCAACAGACAGACGGACAGGTTAATAGATGGCGGCGTTGGGGGGGGGGTTGAGAGAAGGAAGAGGAGCTCTAGAAACATGGAAAGGCTCTGGGAGCCGAACAAGTACTAAACAAAACTGGGGCGGGGAGTTTATTAGTTCATGCGTAGTTGGTAATCGCCGTTTTGGGTTACGTAGCGGACCCATGGAAGGGCTTGATAACCGCTTTTCTCTATGATTTTCAAGTAGCGGACCTGGAAAATTGGAAACTTCCTCATAAGGAATGACTAAAAACTGGAATACCTGAAGGCCGGAAGTAGTATAATAGGGAATTTCGAATTTCACATTGATTGGAGGCCTTCCTTCGACTTCCTCGCTGATAATTGATGGCAGGGAAAATGAGGATCGCATGATGTATTCGCGGCCACCTGAAAATGAAATTAGAACCAAATCGTCGAAAAAAGAACCCCCCATAAATTGTCGGCAGCGGTAAATTGACAAAAAAAAGATGATAAGATGAAAGTGACAAAATACCTGGGAAACTGCGAATCGTCCAAACAATTGCGTTGAGCTCTGGCACATATTTCGCGCTTCCAGCGCCGGTTTTGAATTTCGGATTGCTGACGTCCGATGGCACCGGAATGATCACCTCGACGTGATTCGCCACCGATTGGCGCTTGAATTGCGATTTTGCCTTTAAAAAAATATTAAAATATAAATTCAAAAAAAATTAACAACGCGATACCTTGACCATGTACTCAACTCTTGAATGAGCGTGACGCTCCACGGATGCTTCAACCCATATAAGGGGCTTCACTTGAGTTGTCAGTCGATAGCTCATTAGCTCAAACTCGCCATCGGGCGGAATGAACGAGATTGTGCGTTCGGAATCGAATCGGGAAAGTCTTACGCATTGATGGAATTTCACATCTTCCAATTCAACACCTTTACCGCCACCGCGACCTGAAAATATAATTATTTTTAAAAACTTTAAAAAAAAGAACATTCTAGAAAATCGAAGCAAAAAGGTAATTTTCAAAATTCTCGAAAACCTACGAGTATTTCCATATTGCTGGAAGATAACCTTGTCATTCAGGCCGAGTCGAAGCTCCGGCATTCCGGAGAGCACGACACGCATTCGAATCGAACCGACAATTTCCGATCGAAGCACTGTGCCTTGCGCGTTCGCGAGCATGTTCACACTTTCGATGACGTCAAGGAACACCTCGTTCTTACGGTACTTGATGCCTTCCGATCGCCACGAGACCGCATTAGTGACAGCCATTGGCGGGCGTGGAGCCGCTTCAAGGCGGTGTCCTTGTTGAGTGATAAACCTCCAAATAAATAGATCATAAAAAATGCGGAAACGACTAAATAAGCTTACTCCTGTAATATTTTGCTCTCGGTGGTCTGCGGGTATCCAAAATCGAGCATCTCGTCGAACAATTCATAGATAATAACAAAATTATCGCGAACAGATTCCTCTTCGAGACCTTTGAAGTATTCGCAAAAAACCTCGACAATTTTATACAGCGTTGATAGCACTAATATCACATTTGTGTTCTTCTTCGAAACGGTAACCACTCAAATTTTCATTTTCAAATTTCGCAATTTTCGTCAATAATTGAGACTTACAATAAACATTCATATATTTGATATAGGTGTAGCTGATGCCAGCATTCACTAAAACCGGGGAAGCAGTGCCTTCATCCTCTTTCTCGACTAATAAGGGCATAAATTTCTCGATGCAGGACATGTCGACGTCTCCTCGATAGTTTCTGGAGATAACCACCTGTAAAATGTTGCTTCATTTTCTGAAGATCCTGATTTCGAGCTTCTTACATTTCCTTTGAGGTCTAATATGAATAATGCGGAAATCGACATGATTTAAATCGGCCCAAACCCTGAAACAAGTTATTTGGAGGACCTGTACAAAAAAAATGCCGTAAGAGAGAATGGTATGAACGATAGCGGAGAGAACAAACATTGCGATGTGTGCGAGTGTCACCGTGTAGGTGTGTTATCGATCGATTTCTCCTCCCGGCGTAGCGCACCTATATTGCATGAATGAATGCCGATATGAATTATGTGAACGTTTTAATAGGAACCGTTTGAGCGGAAAACGTATTATTTTGCCGAGAGTTCAAAATTTTATAGAAAAACTTCGAAAAAGATACACGAATTCGATGTGTAGTACGTAATTTCGCGTAAATCAAAGTGCAACGTGTACAGTAACAATACGAAAAATGTATATATATTTGTAATCGGTTTTTGTATTAAAAACCACGCGAAAATTTGTCAATTCAATTTTATTTGTTCGAACAAATGAATGAAAATTTAGAGCATCAAACACAACTGTCCATGAAAATTATTTAATTTGAAATTAATTAATAGGAAATTAAAAGAATATGGACATGCAAGTAGATTTAAGCAATAAACAATTATGTATAAAAATGTATGATTAGTTTTTATTCTCAAAAAATAAACAAATTTCAGAATTCATAAAACGAAAAGATTACGGTAATTTAAAGGCACATATATCAAAAATAATGCAATACTCCCAATGCGATAAGAGTACTGTAATTTTTCTTGTTTACCAGGAATTATTTTTTGTAAATTATTTTTTATGTGGATTTTGCCACATTTTATATTGTCAAACTTTAAAAATAAATATATCTTGATAAAATTGGCGCTTTAATTATGAAGTATGCCAATTATTGAATTTTGGACTGCAAATTTGCAGGTTTGTTAATTATTAGTAATAAAATAGTGGAATATGGAACGCTTTTTTTTCATTTTTTGCCATTCTAATTAATAAACGATAGACATTTTATTCAAACAAAAAAGTGGCACGTGCGAACCATATGGAATGAAAGCTGCAAATAATTAAAAACATTTCGTATGATCATGGCACGAATCGCGAGAAAAATAAACAATGAAAATTTTATGACAACATTCGGACGTACGATCCATTTGAATAATAGATTGATTAAAAGTAACCTTCAATAAGTAATATAATTAGAGATTAGTAGATTAGAATGCAATAAAATCGCCAACTATTTACGTTCTCAATATGGCTATTTTTATCTTTACAAATTGAGTTTAGACATCGTTCTTTTTAATAAAATAATCGTGTTTCTTTTTAAATTGGTTTCTCGTCATTAAACAATTCAATGGGTTCTGCCAAGTTTTCAGTGGAATGTACACTTTTTTCGATAAATTATTTTGATTTGAATTTCAATTTTCCATCCAAAATCTTTATACAGCTAACGAATAGCAAACAATAACAAAATTAGTCTAATTAGCGATATTTCTATTAGGTGAATATGAAATGAATAATTAGAGACATGTGATTTTTATTCAGAGGACATTTATATTTTAACATCCGATTATTGCAAAAATCATGCAAAATTATGGGTTTTTCGGAGTTATGGCAAACATATTCAGCTAAACTGAGCATTCTTTATAATGTTGGCCGATTTCTAGTGCACGGATTATGCATTTTCCGCACTTTTCGACGCCGAGATAGCATTTCCCACATTTTCGTTTCTTTTTTCCGCATTCTCACGCACGCTTAATCACATTGTTTGAGATAACCACCCGCTGTATATTCTATTCAAATTTTTCAAATCTTAAGATTAAAAAAAATAGAGTTAACTCAAGGATATTCTAATGTTTTGAGGGAAACAGATGTGAAAAAAAAAACAGAAGCGTCGAGCTCTCAATTAATTGCAGACCAATCAATTTTTTTCTGCAAACTTGATGTCAATTTTTATGTTTTCCCTTTTTTTCAATATCTTTCCAAGAATATTGCCATTTATTCGCAATAAACTGAGCCCTTTTAACTGTCTCAACTCTCTTCGTGCGTGGCCGTGGCCGATAAATTCGGAATAATATGCGACGGCCATTTTGGATTCAAAGTAATTTTTCTCGACACTAAATTCGTATTTTTAGAAAAAAAATGGTCAAAAATGATTCATTTTCGTCATTATTTTCGTCTCCATCGTCGATGAAAAAAGCAAATGAAAGTGCAAATGAATCTTTCAATGTAGATGTAACCGAATTTTTCAATATTTGTGGTTTCATTAAAGTATTTCAGAATTATGTTGGAATCAATGGATATTATAAGAAAATGAAACGCGAAAATGATTTAATTATCACAGCTCTTGGACATTCGCCGCCATTCACAACGCAATATCAGAAATCAATTAATGAGTAAGTCAGATTTTGATAAAGTATTTATAGTCGGCCGAACGCGGGTAGATTTAAGAGGTGCGACATTCGAAATGTTTTCGCCACATATGAATGCTTATTTTCAAATTTCTACGTGAACTTTTTTCTTTTATGCGTATATCATTTCCTTGAATACTTAATATCAGCGAGATTAAAAATTAACCGAATAACCTCTAAAATGAAAATTAACCAGTTAGTCCATATAAGACCATAGCAAAGACGCGTGAATATACCCGCGTACAGCAGTCGCCGGACGCAGATTTTAAATAATTTATAAAAATTTAGATTGATCTCGCTTTATGATCAAGTTCGAGACCTTGAAAACGAAAATTTGGAGAAGCTCGTTCTTGCATTATATATTAAATTATGCGCCAATATTCTCTCAGTCTTAAAAAAGGTATTTATTTTGTTTTATTTTTTTACGCAATTTTTTTTTAAAGAAATCTGCTCCACAATTATACGGTTTGGCTTATGGAATTGCTGATAAAATCGATCTCAACTTATCAATGGATGATATTGATATGGAGAAATGGACAAAACGCATTCTTTTCGGTATTTTCGTTTGAAATTAACAGCTGAAATTTCGATTTTTGCAGAATGCGCTGTTCATATCGATGCGAAAAATTCGTTTGAAGTGGACACGACATTTGTAAGTTTTTAAATTAAATTCGAGTATATGGATGTCTATAAAACTTCATTGTGTCGAAAAGTCTCATATGTTAGGAACGTTTAAAAATACAAATTTTCGAAAAAAAAAACACTATCATTAGAAATATTACCATCGGAAAAAAAAATTAAAATCTTGAGTAATTGTGGGCTATTTTTTTCGTCGTGGTAATTCAAATTTGAATTTAAACAGTGGAAATTTGAGAACCGTACTACGGACAACTGGCGAATCACACTAATCGTAAATCTACACGCTTTATTGCAATAATTATATTTTTGTTTTAATCTGCAAACATTAAATTTTAGAGCACCGAAGCTGTTGTGGATAATTTGTGTTTGTCCCATGGTCGCTTGCAATTCGTTCGCGGCTCGATTTTCGACACCGCCAAAGGAATCGTTGACAGTCATCCGAAGACACTGAATATCGACATGTCGGATTGTGCGAGTGTCGAAGTGATTTCCGATGAAGTTTTCCTTCGATTGATTATTTGGGCTTGCAAGTGGAAAATGAATCACTTGAATGGTTTTAGGGTTTATTATTCAAAAATCAAATTGAAATTTACAGAAGTGATATTCGAAAAAGTGTTCGCTAGGCTTCCCGTCGTCCCAAAAGCCAATGATCTCATCAAGAGCGGCCTTTCTCTGTTAGACGTCAGAATTTTCATTTCCTCGCTCTCGGTGATTTCTTCAAAAACGACAGAAAGTGGACTTACTGTTCAAGAGGAGCCTCGAATCGCCTCGAATTTATCGTTGTCGAAAATTCAAATCGACTCTTGGAAAGCTCTCATCGATGTGGCTACGAAAACGTAAGAAAGTAATTGAAAAAATGATTAAGTTAGAATGAAAAAATATTTTTAATTTTTTACCTGATTTCCTCAAAAATGGCCCTTCGTCCGCACTGAACTCATCCAATGATCCTTGGAAAATTTTGAATTTCATCGAAGGACCATCAGATGAGTCCAGAGCCGAAGAAAGAAAAGAAAATACATAGTATGAATATTAGAAATGGCTGGCAGACCGTCGTATGAGTGTTTTTATCAAATGAGTCATAAACTTCGAAAACGCGAGTGTCGTCTTTTTTTTGTCTCATCGGGAATAAATACGGTAGCCAATGTTCAGATGTGCTGACGAGATGCCGATTTATAATTGAATCTTCTAGAATAAAAAAATAGTTCCCGTTTTTTTTAGAACCACTGTCCAACCTGCTAGTAGTCTGCGCTGCTCTCAGGTTATCGCGGCTGTTCGACTCACGAATGGTGGAAGTGAGGATGTTCGTGTCCTGTTCGAGGTCTGGAAGTCGTGCCTCCAGAATTCGGCGAAAAATGACGAAGACGTGTTCGAGGCGATAAATGCGCTTAATGATGTATATCGCACGAAAATGAATCAGCTTTTGGCGTATGGACCATCATATCCGAATGATTCGACGACTCACATTCGATTGTCGATGGATCGGAAACGAGACAATCGAGGATTGTTCCCACTTCAATTTGATTATGAGTTTGTCGATGTGACCGAGGCCGAGCACATTGGAGCTGTTATTAATAGCACGTAAGTGGCTTGATTAAGTTTGGCATGATTCTACTCGTTCAAAAAGGAACCCATTAAGGGAAGGATACGAGTTTGATGGCGAGCCGGAGCCATCAACTGATGATTATAGTTTTGAAACTGCAACTGAGAATTATTCGGATCAGAGCGTTTCGGTATTAAAATTCAATAGCGGATGATTTCTATAACATTCGTTCCAGGAATTCTTCTCGCCTATGAAGCATAATCGGAATTCGATGGTCCCTGAATCCATCAGCAAGCTAATTCATGAAAATTCGATGATCTCGACACAAAGTGTTATTTTGACTCCAATTAAGGAGGTCGAAAAGAAGAAGGAAGAAACCTCGCCTGGATTCGTTATGAACAGTGAGTTGATTTCGATAAATCGATGGGAAATGTGTGACTACGAAAATTTATATAACACATAACTTTCTATGAGTAGGCTGTGTTTGGAAAACAAACAAGAAAAATTAATCGGCAGTGATTTCTTTTTTAAATTAAAAGCAATATTGTTTATAGTAATGATATCGCAAAAATTTGTCTGATTTTCAGTTCCTCTTATTTTTCCGCCGAAGATCGAAACGGGAGATTCAAATATTCCGCCGCAGGTAAATGAGGAAAGTGTTGAGGAGAACGAAGAAGATGATGAAAATGAGGATGAAGAGGAGGATAATTTGGAAGCAGCGCTTCTCGAATGCGAAAAAAGGCATGAAGAGAGTGTTCGGAATTCGCCGAAAAAGACGATGCCGAAAGAGCAGCTTGCTGTATTCAAAACGCCAACGAAGGTAGTTGTAGATGTGCCACTTTAATCGATAAAAGCAAATTGATTGTTATAGAACGCTGAAACGGCGACCGACGATCTTGCTGAAATGCCGCCGACGCCGCCTTCATCGTTGGCCGAATTGAATTCGTGCAATGAATCGCCGGTTTTGAGCCGAGAAGAGGATGAAATGATGATGATGAAATTGCTCGAATCGAGCACGAAAATGCTCGCGAATTTGAGAATGAGCAAGCTTGGATTGAAATTTGAAGAGGTAATTAATTGTCTTTGATATTAACTTTAGTTTCGAATATGATTCATAATTGATCAAATTGAAAATGATTAACAAAAATCTGATTTCAACCATAAGACAAGGCGGTTAACGGTTTTATATTTCAGAAATATGAAGATGACGATATTGTTTTCAACAAAGCTCAGGAGAAACTGAAAATGTGAGATTTATTCTTGATTTTGATTTTCAATTTTTTCTGATTTTTAGGATTAAAAACGATATAATGGATATTGTTGGACGCTTCCACGATTCTTCGAAATGTTTGGGATGCCAGGTTCGAATTTGAACATTGTTTTCTTTATTTTTTCTTCGTTCAGACCGATGATGCACAAGACAGGGCTCTGAATGTGCTCAAAGATTTAGCTGTGAAATTTGACCAGGAAGGCCGATGCTAATTGTTATCATTTCTTGTTATGCTCAATTTTTTTTGTTTTTTTTTCAATCCCAGTACGAGTTTTTAAACCAATAACATTGTTCATGTATTCTTTGAATTTTTGATTCTGAACTTCAAATTGATCCTTAAAACAAGGGATTGATGTTATTCTTTAAACATGACAAATTGGAATTGCATGATGTTCAACTCGCCGATCCTTTTGATCACACGCTCAATCTTATCTCCCCACATTTGGATATCCATAATGCACTCATCATTCGGACCTCTATGATGCAACAATTCAGATCAATCGGAATGCGTCGCATGGCTCTCAAGGAAGTTCAATCTTATTACCTGAAGATCGTTTTCATACTCACTTCTCTTCTAATTCCCTTTTAGCATTCCCGGAATCTGATCTGAACACTTGGATAATGCCCTTTTTAGGATGATGTCGTGATGTGAAGAAGTCTGATCGTATTGACATCACTCACTTTAAAAAATCTGGAATTTTTTGAAGACAAAAATTCCTTCAATCGATGAGAAGCTATTAGGGTTTTTACAAAAATTGCTCATTTTCCTATTATTTTGGATATATTGTGCTCAATACGCTTCAATAATTCCTTAATTAAATGTCCGACAGGCCGGTGACCTTTTGCCGTTAAATAATAGACGCGACGGGGCGGGGGTCGCGCGGTGCGGACCATCTGGTCCCTCTTGAGGTCACCTTCTTACTCATTCGACACACGAGAATCCAATCACTCTCATTCTTGTGTGTTTCAATTTAATTCTGATCATTTTTCTGAAAAAAAGAAGAAATTTTCATTATCAAATTCGAATTTCAAAAAATGGAGAGAAATGAGCCATCGACTTCAGTGTTGCACAGAATGAGAAATGTAAGCTTCTCCGTTCGTTTTTTTTTTCAACAAAAACTCTCGTCATTTTCAGACGGTGGCTAGCAAGTGCTACAAAGCGACATTCAAGTTCAATTTGAGGAGAACATTGAGGAACCTCAAAAATTTGGATGAAGAATCGATGGAAAAACTCAATCGAATGTGCATCAAAGTCGGACCGGCGATGTTCTTTTCGACGTTTTGGAATCTCGTCATCGAATCGCCGTTCATTCGATTCGCCGCGTTGAACTTCGTGAAAACGAAATTCGAAATCGAACAGCCATTCGATGATCAGTTTCAGCAAAATGCCGATTTGATGGTTAGTCGTTTAATTGAACACATTTTTTTTTTGCCGGAAACAGTTTTCCGAGTACATGACGAAACATGGTTTTGAGTTTATTATTATCAAAATTTTTAAGTCTGTTATTATCAAAATCACCACAAATTGTCTAAATGCCTGAAATGGGACATACGCTGTGTAGTCCACACGGACTACTCGGGTAACTCAATCGGATGCGACAAAATTCGGCTCAATCCGATCCCATTGGTAATTCGAATTGAAAAATTAGAACAAAACGGATTTGAATAAAAAACAATCGGATCCGACAATTTGACAATCTTACCCGTAGAATTTTCAATCAGATCAGGATGATTCCGGAGGCGAATTTTGTCGCATCTGATTGGTTTTGAGATTCCAACAGCGTGACGTAAATCTCCCCGCGCGTAAATCGACACTTGCGAGACCCAATTCTACAGTAGACCAATAGCTCAAAATCAATCGTATTCGACAAAATTCGGCCTACGAATCAACGGACGCGAAAATTTGGCCGATTCGATTACATAATTATAGAGAGTCGTATTCAAAATTTGTGCAGTTCTCATCCGATTGGATTTGAGTTACGATATTGAACTACATCAACGCGATTGATGTTCGTGCTGAGTTTGCTCAGAATCCGCTGCTGCTGAAAATCTGCCCCAAATTTTACAGAAGGAAAAACCGCAGAGCACATTCTGCTCTACATATGTACTTGACGCAGCCGAAATTTTTCGAATGCACTTCTTGCTTCAAAATAATGCAAGTCGAGTGCCAATTTTACAGGTGTCGGCGTTGTGCGAAATTGTCGAGCAGTCCGTTTCAGTCGACATTCACAAGTGTTTGCTTCAGATGTTGTGCAACTGTTTTCCGCTGAAAACCGCCCATCTCAGCGACGCCCAATTTAGTAAAGTTCGTTTAAATTTCACATCAGAAGTCTACAAATCATCTCAATGTTTTTTTTTCAGCTAATCAGTCGATGTCTGTTCATCGTTTTCCACAACGACACACCATTCAATAGTCAGCTATTCCAATGGCTGATGAACTGTTGCCTAGGTTTCATTTTTTTCAATTTTTATTCAAATAATACCATATTTAGATGAGACGTTGGATATTTTGTTTTTCGAAACGCGTACCCTGCCGCTTTTGATTGGCGCGTTCAAGGAGCATCTGCAATTAGATCCACCGCTCACCAGCACCCTGCTCAACGGCACCAATATGCGATTCCCCGAAGTTCGCATTTGCCAACTTCTCATTTTTATGCAATACGACAAGAAGGTGCTTCAATTGTTGTTCGACGCCACATTTCCGATGCTGTTGCAAAAAATCGGCGACCTTCAAATTCTGGCCGACATTTCGAGGTGCAAGAAGTATCGAGCGCAATCGCGGCAAAGGTTTCGATCGGCGCTGTTCCTGTTGATGAACTCGATAAAGCCTGAAATAATTCTCAATTATTTGAATAAAATCGCCGACGAATTGATCGAGCATCCCGATTTGGAGAAAATCAATCATTTCGCCAAGGTTCTTCAATTATTCTTGCCTTCAACACCCAATGAATCGTTTAGATCGTTTGGATGATCATGCGGAGCTCGAACATCACTCACAGCACGAGCCTCGAACTGCCGCGATTCTTGAGCATTGTTCTGCGGATTCTGAGCACACGCAAATCGTTGGCCGAATGTCTTCAGCATGGATTGCTCTCGTTGTTTTCGGTTTGCCAACAAGTCACTCACAAAATATTCATGGTTCCGAGACGCATTTACATCAGTACATTGACTTTTTGCTGCCATTCTGATTCACGCGTTCGAGTATTGCAGACGGCGATCGATTCTATGGCTGCCGACAACAGTGCGCCGATTCATTGACATTCACGTGCGATCAGTGGGTGGCGGATGGCACAATTGCTAGCAAGGTGCTTCTAATGGATGCCATCAAACTGCTCGACAATACTCGCTCATTGACCATCAATCTTCCGGCAGTTGAATCGGAAAAAGTGACCGAATTCATGTCGCCGTTGGTCCGAAGTATTCTCAAGGTTCGTACCGATCCGTTTTCAAATCTGTTAGGCGAAAACGATTCTAATGAATTCATTTTTTTTGGATTATTAATGTAAAAATTATTGTCGAGGACGGACGAATTTAAAGGGGGTGCTTATTGGCGCCATGGCCTTATAATCATTTTCGATTTGATCTCGTATAAAATGTATTCAAAATAACTATATTTCTCGCGATAAGATCAAAAATGGCTTTAATTTGACCAATTCGACCCGTCGTCGAAAATATATTTATTTATATTGTTGAGAAATGACAAATGTATCCAGGTGTCGTAGGATCCTGCGTTTTGTACGCAATGCTAAGAGACAGTTACCGTAATCCTCGCAGCGATTTACGGGGACTTTTTTTTTTAATTTCGCATATTCATTTTTTTTATTTTTCGTTCAATTTTTTTAATTTTCTTTCGAAATTTTTTAATTTAAATTTTTAAATTTTGCAGAAACCGAGTTTAATAATGTATTTAGCAGAATAAGCACTATTAAACGATATTTTTTGGTAGAAACAGCAAAGATTAAAAAGAAATCATTTTTGTCGTTAATAAAATTATTTAATCGTGCTTTGCTTTTTGTATGCGTTTCTATTATGTTGTTTTTGTATTCTTCATTTTCAAAATAATTTTTAGAGCGTCAAAATCTTCACAATAATTCCCAACTCAACTGGACAAATGGAAAAGTTCATATTCTGAAAAATAAATAATTAAATTCGGTTTCTAAAGGTTTTAAATATAAGATTTCTAAAGAAAATAAGAAAATTCAGCAAAAACAATTGAAAGAAAATTAAAAAAAAAAAAACTCCGTAAATCGCTGCGAGGATTACGGTAACTGTCTCTTAGCATTGCGTACAAAACGCAGGATCCCACGACACTTGGACACATTTGTCATTTCTCAACAATAATATTAAATTTGCATTTTTTTCACATTCCCAATTAAAAAAAAACTGTGTAATTAAGAAAATATAGCTTGAATAGGTAAAAATTTCCTCTCTTTGAATATATCAAAAAAAATTAATTGGATAATCTGTCTTTGAAGAATTTCGATCGCGGTGAATGTACGTGGGGTAGATTTACGGGCATAATGGTCTCGCGCAGACTAACTGCCTATTTCGCATTCTAGGATACATTTTCATAATTTCTTATTTCAATAACGAATGCTAGGAAATGACAAACTCAAAAAGAAAAAAATCATAATTTCACGTTAAAATGAGAATTGACGCGTGGCGAGACCATGGCGAAAGGCGCACCCCGTAAATCAACCCCCGACTACAGATAATTAATTATTAAAACATTTGAAAAAGATTGTTGCAAATAAAAAATTGATTTTGATTCTAGGCGATCAATCCTCATCAATTTCTGATTGACGTGAAGGCGTGCAGTTGCGAAGACATCGGAATGCGAATCTCGCTCGTCGTGATTCTCAGCCTCATGTATCGGCAATCGATCAACGAGCATCGCGACAATCGATTTCGGCACGCGCGAGCCACTCGCAAATATCCGCTGCTCACACTGCACGATCTCGTCTATCTCGACCTATCGCGTCTATTCGAGAAGTGCGTTCAAATCGGATGGACGGGTCTCGAAGTCGGCTATGGGGTGATGTACGAGGAGAAGTTCGCGAGAATGTTGTTGTTCGTCCATTCGCGCAGAATGTTGGATCGGAACAGCGATTTGGAGATGTGGATTGTCGGGAAGCTGTGCACTGGCGAACGGGAACAAGTCGCTCAGGTCAAGACGATCATCACAAAGATCAAAGCGTTGACGAATCATGATGTCAAAGAACGTTGGAAACCATTGTACGGCATCAATTGTTTCCTTTTCGATTTCTCATTTTCCGATGAGGAAGAAGTGGAAGAAGAAGCTGGTGTAATTTTATAATGTTCTCCGGTGCCTAAATAGGTTATTAATAAACGGTTTTTATCTAAAATTATTTGTTATCCAAAATCGAATTTTCATGTAAACAATAACAAATACCCGATAACAAAATAACAATAAAACAACAAAAAAAAAATAACAAAAGAGAAACAAATAACAAAAAAGCAGATTAATGTACAGACTTTGTTTTCTTCTTCTTCAATCGTTTTCCCAATGGATCGGGAGTGTCAGGAATTTCGGCTTGATTTGCGGTTCTAGAAAAATTCCGAATAAAAATGTTTTTATTTTAAATTTACCTTTTACTCTTTACGCTGACAAGCTTCGATGCGTATTTCATTCCTCCTTGTTCAAACGCTTCTTCGAGTTCCTTCTGATCCGTCGTGATTTCATACTTTTTCAATTCTCCACTGAGTTCCGCAAGAAGAGCCTTCCGATCGCGTTCTTGTCGATTTTTGATCTCTCTGGCGGCATTCTCGAGTTCGTCATCCAACGAAATCGCCAATGGCTTGGCGTTGGTTAGCGAATTCTGAGCACTATTAGCATTTTCGGCCGTTTCCTTATTCATTTCATTTCTGTAAAATCGAAATGCTTAATAAGCACGATGGAAAATAATCTCACTTCAAAGCGTTTTCGCACAACTCGTCAAAATGATCGCTAATTCGACGAACAGCTTTGGTGAGAAGAGCAAATACCTAGAAAAAATCAATGAATAAGTCGAAAATTCCACGAAAATGATTACCTGATTAATCGGCAAATCAAGTTCTTTGACAATTTCGTCGAAATTCTTATGCTGAAGTCCGCGAGCAAGAATGATAGCTGATTGGGTCACGGCCAATTTCAGCTGAAATTCTCAATATTTTTCGAATATATCAATAAATTCAATTACTTCTGCAGGAAGACGCTGCTCAAAATACAAGCGAGCAATCGTCGGAAGCAGATCGGTGATGAAATGCGATTCAATCATATTTCTTCCATACAACGACAAGCGGCGAAGCTTTTTGTTTGTGAGCAATCGACTCAACTCTTGGCGATCAATAGCTAAAAATCAAAATATTCATGCACCAATTGCTTATTTTTAACTTACGATTTCTTTTCAATCCTTTCTCTACTTGTTTATTCTTCAACTGAAGCAATGAAAGAGCCAATTGAACAGAAAAATGTTTGAATTCAAAAGAAAGAAGTTCGATGAGCTTATCACGGAATTCCGTCCAATAGACAGGAAGCCATTTCGACTCTTCATCATCATCATCTCCATCGTCCAAAGCTTTGAGCATAATGCAAGTGTGCTCTCCGGTGATATCATTGGAAGTTTGACGAATGTAGACAGGAACGAATTCAGCTCGTTTCCAGAATTTCAAAAGTGGAACAGTAAGACCAAATGAGACACCTGAAAAAAAACACAAACGAGGTTCTCTAGGTAGAAGCGAGGCAAAAAATTACCCAAATAATCAAGCTTTTCCGGTTTTCTTTCCTCGAGTCTCATCAACAGCGGAGGAAGATCTGCACGGGGTTCGATGCGTTCTTCGAGCAATTCAACAGTATGCCCATCCTTGAAATTCAAAAAAAAATTATGATTTGCGAAAAATCTCACCTTGACTTGCTTGATTGCCGTTTTCTTCACTTCATTCTCACTAAGTGATGTCACATGTCCCATATAATACTCCTGGATCAATTCGACTGCACGGCTACCGTATCCCATACTCTAGAAAATTTCAATAACCCAATATATGTAAATGGAAATTCGAGATACCTGATAGTCTGGGTGAACCGCCACTCGAACAATTCGTCCTCCACACAAAGATCCGAATTCGTTATCCAAAAATTGTTGAGAAATTGTCCATGGCAACAAGTCTCCGGCGGCACGTTTTCCGCGCTCTAAACTATCTTCAACATTCGTGATTTTTCCTTCAAGGCACACTTGGACGACAGCCAAAACCTGATTGTATGATTGATTAAAACCACAAGAAAATTACGGAAAAAAAAACCTCCGGAATCGATTTTTTCGTTTTTTTCACTGGTGCCATAAGAACGAACAAATTATGAGCGGGCGCATCGCTGAGCATCTGAACAAAAAAAACGCGTTAAAAGCGATTTACTTGAAGAGAAGCGAACCTGTAAATCATTGGGCGTGTTTTTGTAGTGAGCAGACACAAAAATCGCCATAATTTGTTGTAGGAATGCCTCAGAAGCGTCATGAAATGAGAAGAGAGTATCTCGATTGACGATGTACCTTTAATAAGAAAAATATGAGAATATAATTGAATAATGCTACAATTCGCAATCGGCAGGTGGGGGAGTTCCACAATCCAACTTTGGTAAATTATTCATCGAATCAAGACACAACAATTTGTTGAGCCATTTTTCGATTTGATCACCCGGTTTATAGCGAATACTCTCCTCCATTTGAATTTCATGCAAAATTCTTCCTAAATAACGCATAATCGAGAATTTCAAAGATGTTAATTGATTACCTTTGCTAGCCGTCGTTTTTCCTTCTCCAGTCTCTCCAGCCGATTGTTTTCTCAACTGCTGCAACAATTTCAGCGACAAACTCCGCCCAGTTCCTTCATATCCATTAATTGTAGATGCAAGGAACACCATGTAAGGCCCCGAAATCAACTCCTTGACAATTGGCAGCGGAATGGCAGCGGCCTCGTCGATGACCACCAGCTCAGCTTGTCCGAGACTTGCAGCATCAGTTGGATTAATATACTAGATTTTGGAAAATCAAAATACAAAATTTCAGTAGAAAAATTGTTACCTGAATGGTTTGCCTATGATCTCGGAAGATGTTGATACGAACGAGGCATTTCCCAAAATCTGGATTCGAAGATTGTATCAGCTCATAGTCAGTATGTTCTTGATAATCGAGCACGTCAAATCCTTTTACGATGAACTCAAAAAGTGTCTTCAAATTTTCAGGAGTTGGAGATGTCACGAAGATGTTGGTATAACCGAAAGCAATTGCGCCAGCAATTGAAAGACCTATAAGAGTTATTGATAATACTACAAGTTTTCAGAAAACAGTTACCAATCGCGGCTGATTTACCGCGACCACGAGCAGCTGTTAGCGAACATGTCAAATTACTCTGTTTTTCAGTAATAGCATCGAGAAATCTGAAGTTTTCTTAAACTTGAAGTACCAAAATTTTATCAAATGAATACCTAAGAAGAGCTTTCGCCTGACAAGCGGTTTTGCATTTGCTTAATAGAGGCCCAATTGGTTTTGTGTCCTTCATAGCTTCTTTAAGACTCGCCAATTCTGCTTCATTTTCACTTTGCGCTTTCTAAAAAGATTTATATTTAAAAAAAACAAAATCATTATGAAAATGATACTTTTTGACTAGCGGTTAATGGCTCCATTTTTTCAATGTGAGAGGAAATTGGCAAAACGCGCAGTTGATCATCGAGAACCAGAATTGACGAGCAACTGGCCAGAGAAAGGATAAATCGTTCATTAAATCGTGCAATAATCTCGTTATGAGCTTCGGTTCGATATCGATTATGAACATCCTAAACAAAATTGCATGCCTTAGCTGCATTTTTACAATTCGTTGCAAACCATAGTGATTGTATAAATTTGCCTTAAGGACTTAACGCTTTGCATCAATAAAATGACCACACCACCTCCTTCAATTGTTTCAATGCTTCTCGCCAACAGATTTGGCGTCAATGCTTCGAAATCCTTTAAAAAATTTGATATACAATTCATTCGGAAAGGACGAAACCTGAAGAACGAGCATTCCATAAGTGTTTCCAAGAATTTTGTGCGACTCGTTATAGTAACAATAACGAATTTGTGTCGACGCGATAAATGTATCAAACGGGTCAGCATCGAGAACATTTCCAGAAATCGTCGAGCTCGTTTTCTTTATTTTCTTCACCCGTTTCTGGTGATGACTCGAGAAGCCCAACTCCTACAACCACGGGTAATTTGTGTGTTCATTTGAGTAATCAAACCTTTTTGTAACACCACAAAACATTTGGACGCGCGGCAACTACGGATTTTGACAAAATATGATATATAATTGGGACTTGGTATCTTGCTTTGTCTCCAATTAGTGCAAAACAACTTCGATGCCCAGTGGCAACATTGTTTTCAATCAAAGTCCGAATTCTTCCATCAAGTTTCGTACGCATCTCTAAAAATAAATAATACTCGCTGCAAACGCGGAAAAGGCCTAAAAATGCAGAAATTCCGGTGGCCGACTTGTCTCGTTGCGTCCAATGCACTGAAGGTCACGCGCAAATGCACATCGGTATTCAAAGTTTTTGGGCAGGTGTTGTTCGAGAAGATCAAGATTCAATTATTCCATGTAAAAAAATAAATTCATTTATTTCGAAAACAATAATAATAATAACAATAACAAAAATCTTAACTATTCCTAAAAATGGTACATTATAAAACCCGCTCTTTTTCCGGCGCGTCATCAATAATTCCACTGATCATTGGAATTTTGCGAAGATAATCGAGAATCTTCTGCTTCACCGACGTCGATTCGTGAGTCTCGCTAATCAACTTCTTCGCCAATTCAGCGTCATACTCAAGTGTGTTGAACATTCTGAAAGCAACCGAATATCAGAAAAAAGTGGGTCGTCAATAATAACCGTTCTCGTCCCCAAAGAAGGGCGTACATCGAGGCAAATGAGACAACCATTTGGATAGCAGCACATTGTGCGATAATCGGCCGAGCTCCTCGGCTTCCTGAATTATGCAAATTTCAAAAAACAATCCCCCCTCATTGAACCAAGAGGAACCTTCCCATCCTAGTGTCAAAAACTCTAGCAGATTTTTGACCGCCGGTTGCTTGCTGCTTGCCCCTTCTCGTTGTAGCAACTAAAACAACACAATTCATTTCTTATTTTTTGTTGTTTCACAAAAATGTTACCACATAATTCGTCAAATACGGTGTTGCCAGCATTGGAATCAAAATGCCAGTCACCAGACCAATAACTATGCTATTTATGACAACGCATGTTGGACAAGGCGACATTTCATTGTACACTTTTGGTGTGATGAACATCTTTAAAACAAATCTCATATAATAGTTAAATCAATGCCAAAAATATCTCACTTGATATAGCATATAATATGTTACGCCAGCTGAATAAATTCCGAACACGAACGGACTTTTTGGGCATTTTTGAACCGATTCCAGAAATTTTGTTTTCGGATCAAATAGGAAAACATCGGAATTGATTCGGGTTGCTATTTAAATAAAAAAAATAAATAAGTTTGAAGGCGAACATATTCTGAATTAATTACCAATCATAGAAGAAGTGAAACAATTCGCTATGAGACCTGCGTGCACCGGCCATGTTAATGCTCGTCTTTCCATTGCAAACGGCCAGTTCGTCGATAATCGGCTCATCATTTGGGTTTGATCCGAGGCGGATAATGCCGAGAAATTCGACCAAATGTTGGATCGCGCCTCTCCAATCGATAGATCTCTAAAATTTCCAATCGTTTCATGTGTCTCACAAAAATACATCAATTTGTCGCGGAAAATTGGCTACATGCCAAAAAATTCAAGACGTCTTGATGGGCACTGTGCGCCTTTAATCTATACTAATACGTAGGTCCGTAAATCTATAATTTTAATTTTGCACCAAGATCACTGCCACTCTGTTTTTTTTTTTGGAATTTAGCAAATTTTCCCGCAGTCGCGTGACGCCGACAATATTTTATTTGAAAGAAACAACGAATCACGAAATTCAAGCACACTTTCTTTTGCTGATAATGTTACGAAGGCAACTGAATTCTTAACTTTAAAATTTTTTTTCAGTTCTGTTTGGTATCGACACGGAGATGCTCGTGGAATTCATTTATCAGAATAGCCTCAAAAAACACACAAAGAAGCTTTGTTCACCATTAAAATCAAAAGTGAACACGCATCGTCGTTTATATATAAATTTGATGAAACCGATGTTGACAAATTTCTTAATAATTATGTCAAACATTTAAAACGTTTGTCATTCGGACCACAGGAAACTTATAGCAGAATATTGATTTCAATTCAATTTCAGAAAGCCAAATCAGTTCGATTATGCCGAATTTTCAAAAATTGTATTAAAGTTTCACGAGTCATTCTTTTTGGCCAAAATTGAACAAAAACAGAGAGATTTTTTTAAACCGATTAATCGTTGGTATTTTTCTTTTTTAAAACCATTCAAAATTATTTGACATTCCATAATTGGCAAAATTACAGTAATATGTTCTAAGCAGGGTCTCGAAACGAACCTTTTTCCAGTTTGCGCCGTCAATTGTTTCGAAATCTCATCCGAATTTCGCCACAACGCCAAGAATTTTTCATCGGGCCTATCAACGCTCATCTAAACCCAAAAATTCATTCAAAAACCGTTGAAATTGACAATATTCGAAAGTCGAAAAAACCTCGAACAAGGATAGCTCCAAAAAAAGACAAAAAAATAAGAAATGATTATATTCATTTTTATATAAGTATACAAGTACTTAAGAAATAGGAATTTTTTGGTAATAAAATAAAATAAATATTCGGACAACGATTCTCGCCAATCAAATTAAATACACAAACGGGGTCAGGAAGTGATACAAAAAAATGGACAAAGAAACAAATCCTAAAATCGTAAAAAAAAAGAAATGAAAAAAAAACTTAAAATTATCTGGGTGGAGAGACAAGTCAGGTAGTAATAAGCAGTAGTATTTTACAGAAATCAATGGGTCTAATTCATTTTGGCCGGCAAAATTCACAACTCGGTTGGGGCAGATAGAAACGGGACTGATCAATACATTATATATATTTATATTTATATATATGTATGTATATAAATAAAAGGAACGAAAAAAGAAACGACCAGAAACTTCTCTAGATTTCGGCAATTCGTAGATTTTTGAACGGAAAGCGAATGTGGAGGAACGTACGGCAACAAAAATGGATTTTGTTAGATCACTGAGTAAGACTAACTTTCGACACAATCTCGACAATCTGAAAAAAATTTTTTAATGAATAAGCCTAATTGAATTTTTTAAAATTTGAAATCATAAATTTTAATTAATGAATTTTTCAAAAATGAAAGAATAAAATATACTTGCCAGAAAATGTAAAATTTTGCGCAAACATCGCAGTTTTGGCGTGTCAATTTAAGCACCGATTTGTCATTTCTTGAAAATTTTCAAGTTTGAGTGGTAATTTTAGAGAAAAATAAAAACAAATATCAATTTTGGCGTTTTAGAAACATTAAAACAAACCTGGAAAAAATAACGACGTAGATTGGAAAATTCCTAGAATTCGGTATGAAGGTGGAAGCGAATGCTGAACAACAACAACAACAAAACGGAATGACATCATAACCTTGTCTGAAACCAACGAAATTGTCGATTTGTCGTTTTAGGATTTCAAGCGATTGAGGCAACATTCATGGTCTATCACAACAAACATTGAAAACAAATGGTTAGTGCATTCATCGGTTAGCAATTTTCAAGCAGCGATCGGACAATGCGAATCAAGCAAATACACGAAATGAATACACGAAGAAAGAAAAAAAAACGTACTGCCTCATTATTTCTTAGATAGATTTGAGGCTCTCAGCGCGATTTAGCCTGCAAAGAAAACCAAAAAATAAAAATATAAACAAATAAAAAGGAAAAATTGCAGAATTTGGGTGATTTTGTATGTGTGTGTGTGTGTGTGTGTATGTGCGGTTCGTTTGATCGAGCACCAAGGGGAAGAAATATAGTGAGAAGGGTAGGAGAAAAAAAAAACGAAAGAAGCCGGCCAATAGGGGGAGAGAAATTCCAGAAAAAAATCACTAGTAAAAACTCACAATTTCCTCTTCCTCTTCTTCTGGTTTCTCTTCAACCAGCGGCTGATTCTCGCCTGGTTTCGCTGGAGCCGGACTAGCAAACAGTCGCTCAACCTGTAGAGCTCATTTGTTGATACGAACGATTCTGATTCTCAATCTTGAATACCTTCTTCTCCTTCTTTTCCGTCGACATCTGTTGTCCGCCTTCGCGATATGATCGCCGTAATGGAACTCGACTCATATTCGAGCTCGGCATGATCGGATGAACATCGCGAGCAGAAATCACTGCAAAAAAATTTCTAGAAATTCGTGGGATAACATTTTAAATATATCTCGTTTTTTTTGCAGACTCAATTTAAAGGATCATATCTTGAGACAACACTTATCGGATATACGGTAGGATGTGTATATTGGAAAAATCTTGCCATCCAATGTGTGAAAGTCAATTTTCGAATTACAAAAAAAAATAACTGAGAGTTGTGTTGAATGTTAGAAGGAACCTGGTCATCAGTTAACACAATTCCACCATTTGGTGTTTGAATAATGTTAAATCTCTCTCTCTCTTTCCCTCCACCATATTTGGCGTGAACATGGTTAGTAAAAGCACCTTGATCCTCTTGCGTCTCCTTTCGCGCACTGTACAATCTCGTCGATTCGCGAGCGGTCTGCGAGCCAAAGTATCCGTCGTTCGACGCGTACTTTTGACCGACACTCGCGCTCGTGATCGTCTGATCCTCGTCGCCACTGGCTCCCATGTTCTTAAGCATCGTTCGCTTTCTCGATGGCGAACTTTTGAGCGCTGAAATGGAAGCAAAGATTAGACAAAAAAAAAGCCCGAAAAAAACGGTCCCGAAAATAACTTTAAAAAAAAACAGGTTCGTCGTTGTGTATGTGTACCACAATATGTGTATGGGTGAGATTACGATATTCCAAAAATGAAATTAAGGGATAAATCAAAAATTGACGACTAATTAATTCAAAGGCACACGGCGCCTTTAATGAATCAGCAGGCAAGGCATTGAGCTCAATTTCAAGCTTTATCACCTTGTCAGCTGCTCATGACTCATAAATCTACAAAAGCTGCAAAATAAAAAGAAAGGAAAGAAACCCAATCTAGCGTAATCAGGCGGACTCGATGGGGGTTAGGAGTAAAATGCGAACCGGGTTAGAATCATGCTCCAAATTTGGGAGCGAAACGCTTGAGAACGGTGTTTGAGCGCCATTCCGAAGCATTTCGACTGATCACCACCATCACCACCACAAACACGAATTGTTTTCCCATAGAAATCGGTAGAAGGAGTAAATAGTGAGCACAAGCACACCGACTATTCGCAACCAAATAAGAATTGAGAGAAAAAAAACCGAAACAGAAATTGAGACACGAAAAAAAAACCAGAAAGGAGAGTGGGTTGCATGTTGAAAAAATTCACCAAGGTAGCTGTGAACGAGCGTACGAAATTTGGCGCTTCGTTTTTCGTCGGCTGCAATTTCAGAAAAAAACTAACTAATAACTACACACCAGTGTTAGGAATAAATTGGGTTGGGGAATCGGGAGGATCGGGAGGAATTTGGATGGGGCATTGAAAGGAACACAGCGAAATGGGGGGGGGGGCGTTTAGTGGTACAATGTGAGTGGGAAATGGGCATTACATTTGTAGAAAAAAAAAATAGAATAGGGGGAAAAACCTCTGATGTAACCCGAATTGACGATATTGCTGTTTCGCTAAGGACCGAAATCCATATGGTGGAGTTAGATTTCAAAAAAGAAAACACAAAAATCGAAACGATGCGGGTTATATTAGAGGTTTTACAGTAATCATAGCTGGTTAATAAAGTGGTCTTGGCGGGAAATTTTCAGAAATCTATCCAATCCATACATTCATGAAAAATTATGGTATTATGAAGATTTTGGAAAAAAAAACTCAACTCAAAACCCATGTTAAAAACCGAGCGAAAATTAGTTTATTGTTGTGATAAGAGTTTTTTCAAACCGATTTTTCGAGTTTTCCGAAATCTACATTCCACCAATTATGTTTTGAGTTAATTAATCAAAACGGGGCTTTCGTGATGAGATACAGTGACGGGTTTGGAGGGGAAACTCGCAAATAGAGATAGATTTCATTCATTCGTCGATTCAAAAACGATTCGGGCACATTACTCGTCTCGAGGCAAAGAAAATATAAATAGAGTTCGTTCGAATATTAAAGAAAATGAAATAAAATATCAAGTGAGAGCACACAAAACGAAATATGCGTTGTCTCCGGAAGAAAAAATCAATTATTTTGATTCATTTTCTTTCTTTTTTTCACGGTTTCTCGGGGATCGGGCCAATAGGCAAAAAATAGGAAACACGATACAACACGAAGACGAAATTTTCGAAAAAATCAATACCTGGTCCCTTCTTGAACACATGACCCTGCATGAAGTTCAAAAATCGTTGAGCATAAAAATTCGGATTGTGCACCGATATCGAATCCTACAAAAATGTCGATGTTTAGAATCATTTTTGTTAAACTCTAGTAAGAAAAAAGACATGATAATAATTTCAAATTTCTCAGAAATTTGAATACGGAAGTCTTTTAATATTTGATATAAGCTTGAATATTGTGATTCAATGCACCGAATCTGAGTAAAATTTCTCGGTCCGGCTTATGCCGGCCGAAACGACAAGCCTGAGTAATACTGAAGACATGATTACTATTTCAAATTTTTGACCCAATCAGAATTTTCAGCATTTTAGTATATCAATTTTCTCGCATTTTTGCTCAAATAGCATTTCATTTGATATCTCATTAGAGCCGGCGTCCGGCGCGGGTAGATTTACGGAATGCGTCCTTTAAAATGGTCTCGCCACACGCAAAGGCTTACTTTTTTTTTTAATTTTCAGTGAACTGTTAAATTTTTCTTGATAATTATATCATTTATCGAATACTTAATATCACTGAAATTAAAAATTAACGGAATGACCTCTAAAATGAAAAATAACCAGTTAGTCCATGTGAGACCTCTATCCGCGTACGGAAGTCGTCGGATGCCAAAATCTGGGTTTATTTCAAACTCAGATTTTAAATTATTAAACTGTCGGAGTCAAACGACTTGACGAAATTTAGAAAATTATTCGCAATGTGTCTCGAGGCAGCGAGAAGTACGCGAGACTGCGTACATTGCATTTAAGGGTAAGCGCATTTAATATTCAGTCAACGATTAATTTAAATCTACACTGATTTCTCGAATTTGAAGGCCTCGCCTCCCTTTTGTTTGACGCCGACAATAAATAAATAAGTTGTGACAATTTTCTAAAAAAAATTTACTAAAGTTAATATTTATTCAAAATAGTCTAGTACTAAACGAATTACGATAAATGGGGAAATTTTCAAAATTTCTTACTACAACTCAACTAAATATTTTCGAAATCTGGCTAAACACCAAACAATTTTAGGTAAAGCGTTTACATAGACCTCCTTTGAAGAAATCAAACGGCTATTGCATATTTTTAAATGTGAATTTTCATTTCTAGCGCGATGCGATAGCGTTTTTTTCTATTTCAACATTCATGAAGTTTCTCTTTGCCGAAATTGAATAGCTCTACACATTCTTCTATATCTATGCATTTCAAATTATATCGAAAAAAAATCTTACTCCATCATGAAGAATCGCTTTCCACGTGTGCTCAAACTTTTTAAGTAGTCGATAATTTTGCAAAATGTCAATGATACCTGAAGAATTGGAAAAAATGGGTATTGAGATTTGAAAAACGAACAAAAAAGAAACAAGAAAACACGAGTATACCTAAATACAAAACTAGTCGGTCGCCGTTTGAATTGCGGGCCGGCACGCCGCACTGCGGTAGATCAACATCGCCGGTCTCCCACACCGAATACTTTTCTTGTAATGGCTAAAATAACAATGGGATAAGGGTTCAAACGCATATTTTTTTTTCGATTTTTTCCAATGAAAATGCAGGAAATTTGGCGAAAAGTATGTATTCGCGAGTGAATTTTTAAATTTCGACGCAACTTTTTGAAAAATATGCAAAATTGATATTTAAAAAAAGACCTTATGCCCATTATTTACGCCGTCTTTACTCGTCGTTGGACCACCATTCTCATGCTTCTCCTCCTTCTCCTTCTCAGCTTTTGTCCGCGCCGCAATTTCCAAATTATGAATGCCAACAAGAAGCGAATAATCCATAATTTTAAAGCTTTCAAGTACCTGAAATATTTAATAGCAGATATTTTTGAGGAAGCAACAAATAAACAGAAAACGAACCAAACAATCTCGGCTTATCGTCTTAATTAGAGCGTCAAGGGCCACCGGATCGATCAGAATGCCTTCTCGGTGGTTTTCGAGAAAATCGAGATCTTTTAGTGTCGGCTGAGGCTACAAAAATTGAAATTCTCAATTTAAAAAGAAAAAAAAAACACCAAAACCTTTGCCCTTTCCGCCTTTGAGGCGCATCGTTTGTACGTCGAGCCTTTCAAATCATATTTCTCATGCATTGTGATTGTTTGAGGCAGCAAATTATTCATGACAAGTAGGCGAATATTTTTTCCGAGGCTCTAAAATGCTCAAATCTTTCGGATCACTCAAATTGTCGTACCTGATAACAAAATAATCCAAAGAATTTCGGCAACAGCGTCCTTGGGTTCTGGTTGAGATTCTAGAAATCGCGAAAAAAAATGCAAAAATTGAAAAGTTGTCCAAAATTACCATATAATAACCGGGTAATAATTTCTGCAAAAATTCCGCTTCTTTGTGCTGGACCGTTTTTACAATAAATTGATCATCTGAAAAATGTTGACTTTAAAAAATTGATCAATTTTTCGAGAATTACCTTGAGATACATAAAAGATTGATCCAGAAGCTCCGGCATTTGCGAGCTCTTTCAAAGGTTCTGTACATATCGATCTCTATAATAAATTTTAAAGGAGCATTGCATATTTGTGTCATTACGCCATGTTTTTTTTGTTGATTTTCATTTTCTCGAAGCGAAATGTTTATTAATTCCATATTAGTCATGATTACGACGATGATTCATGCCAAAAATTCAACAAATGCTCATCGCCAAGAAAATTTTCTATTTTGATTCTGAGATTCGAAATATTGCTCATATGAATCGAACTCACCAGAAAATCGGCAGGTTTAATATGAAAAAGATTTCGAAAATAGCGAAACGCAATCGGCGCATAAGTGCGGAATCGAAAATCGCCGAATGAATGCGATGGCGTTGTTGCCGAGCCGCTTCTGCAAGCAATGCGAGCATTTCAGTGTTTTTTTTTGCAATAAAAGAAAATAAAGAAGCTTACGCTGGAAATGAGACAATATCGACTTTCTCAAAATCCTGCAGCAACACGTCTCGATTCGGTAGTGATGCCAAACTCCCTGAAATCAATAATTATCTCGATATAATTGAAACGAGAAAAAAACCAATTAAACATCCGGTACAGGCTCCCAATATAAATTACATCAATTTTCTAATTTCCGAAAAATCAAATAAATCAAAGAAGATATTTTTTAATCAAAACTATTAAAAAAAAGAGACACAGGTATATTTTCTGTGTCAGACAAAATTTCAAAATTTTGAAACTTCGCATTATAGTAAATTGAAATAAACTGGATTCGAATTTTCTGTTACGAAAAAACACTACGCGATAGTTACAAAAACGGGGTGAAATAAGAGTTTCTAAACAAAATTTTCAAGTGATTTCCCCAAAATTATATAACAAATCAATTTTCCCTTTTGCTCTTTTATATATATATACATAATCAAGTCAAACCTATCGAGTTGGCGATTCCAAGCTGAATGGCCATCATCAGCGCGTTCGTCGGCACCTTCTTGTAGCTCACTTCGCCTTGTTCGTCGATTCGCCGATGGCCGAGCTTCTCTTTCATCTGCGATTGCGGCTCGCGCGATGTTACGTTGCCGGTCGACGTCGCCGAGTTGATGATCGGCACCTGCGACGCATCTTTCTCGGGTCTTATCACGTTCGTCGCGGTGGGCGTGGCATCCTGAACAACACACAAAAAAACGGTTATGTTATCGTTTCTGATTCGATTGTTGCTTTCGTCTTTTTTTTTTTAAATTTCTTGCTGCCGAGACATCATTCGCTTTGCAAACATTTCAAAATAACACACCCATTTTCTGTATTGCGATGAGAGTTTCTAGTTTAATCTACCGCCTTTCACTAATGAAAGCCATAAAAATACACAATTCAAAGTTCACTAAAACACATAGAAAAGCGAGGAAGTTAGAGAGCTTAAAAATATTGGAAACGCATCAAACATCACCGAGAAGAAAACCTCAATTTCGACGGCTCGCAACAAATATGCGATTTTTCATTACTATTTTCGAAAAACGAAAGGGGTCCTTTGAGAAGTTTGCTTTGAAAAGTTCAAAAGATCAAATGCCGTTTTGAAAACTCACTTTCGAAATGTCTAGCCTAGTGATTGCCATTCTCGCTGATGGCGGTTCGCCTTCTTCATCCTCTTCTGTCTTGAATGTAATCGATGCCGATGCCATTCAGCTTGCCTGCAAAATACAATACTCGCAATATCATCATCATCAATGATAAACCATGTTCAAACAAGAGGCGTGTTAAATTATGCAAAAAAATGTAGTGGAATGAGAGAGAGAGAGAACTGCGAGAATTCTCTGCATGTGTATAGATGGGCGAAGAGAAGTGCGAATGGAAATTTTGTACAGCGAGGCGATGATGAATTCCAAGAAAAAAAATGTGAAAAGTGTTTCTGCCAAATGTATGACATCTGTTCAACTAAATATTCCAATTTCATTCTTTATTGACTTAATTACACCACGATTTTTTTTTAACACATATGGATTTTGATCTGTGGACAATTTCAAGCAAAATTTCGGAGGGGCATGACTAATTCATCATGGATCGCAAAAAAAAACACCTCGAAATAGTGTGTTGACATTTTTTCCGCAGTGCCGGTGTGTTGCGGCGTGTCGCCAAGCGGGAAAAATCGATAGAGGAACGCGGTTGAAGGAAGCAAAAAAAAAGAAGAACCGAAACCAACCCAGCGAAAAAAAAAACAACATCGAGAGGGAGAGAGAGAGAAAAACGATGTCATGTATTTGTGGTTGCTCCGAAAAAAAAACGACGAAGGTACTAATAAAAAAAACGGCGACGAGGAGGCGACAAACAAAACAAATTTCGAAATACGCGTTAGGCGCCGACCTCGGCCGCCGTCCGCTTCGAAATTCACGGCATTTATTGTTTTCTCTGCCGTCGCGCGTCTCTTCCACACTTTGCACTGTTTCGTCGAACCCGCCGAATAAAAAAACCCATTGCTCGATTCCCCCCCCTCATTTTGTGGTCACGGGTGGCTCAAAATTAATTTCGCCTCGGCTTTTCATTGTTATTGTTTTATTTTATCTCTTTTGCTGCCGAATTGCGTTTTCTTTTTTGGATGCGATTGGGGGAAAACGCGCAGCGATTTTCCACGAAACTGCCAAATGGGACCATTTCCTCTTGCGAACACAACCCCCCCAAACAACTTGACATCTAATTATAGGTCAAGCTCTTTCTTTCTCTCTCAAAATTCGATCTACTAGTGGACCTCCTAACTCAATAATTTTCAAAGACCATATAATAAAAATTATCTCACGCGTGAATCATTTGAAATCAAAGATGATGAAGCGCTTCGTCGTCTTGTTCGCCGCCTTTTGAAGGGAATGACGTGCTGAGAAAGAATCTGCGAGGCGAGTGAACATTGAAGGCAATAAACATATCATGAGCACCGTCGCCGTCGCCGCGCTTATCTTGTTTCTCGACATCGAGATAGAAGGAAGTGGATGAGTGATAAGAAACAATTTCGAGAAAATTGAAAATCACAAAAAAAATGTTGAAGCGATTATACATATTTTTGTATTTCCTTTTTTAATTCTTTCGGCCTTGAGATAACTTTTAATGAGAATTCCCATTTTGCGAAAACTATTCAGAATGCTCCTTTAAATATATTATCCAATTTGAAGTTTACACTCACGAGCTGCTTAAATAAAGCTCAAAGGTCTCTTTGATGATCTTTTCTAGCCTCTCGGTGAATACCTAAAAAAAATAAGAGAATCCTTTATGCCAAGGGTCAAAAATTGAATCAAGTGCAGATTTACTATCACGGTCTCACCACGAACCAGACAACGCCTCATCAAAGAATTCGATTCAATTAAAATCTTATCAAAAACTAGAATTCGCATCGTTAAAATTTTTCGACGACGAGTAACTGAACAAACCAAAGTTCTAATTTTTTTGAGAATAACGTTATTCCGATGAGTCTCGTCGTCGATTTCCGATTTACAAACATCAACGGTTTACTGTCTTATGTTAATTAAAAAAACACTCACGCTGATTTTAATGATAAACCGCTTTTTTGGCACTATCTCACTTTTCATCGTTTCCAATCGTTGTTGTGATTTCGCGGAACAGTGTAACCCAATCTGCCGTTTCCGAAGTTTATCAAAAACACACAAATACACGGCAGAACTGAATTTCTTGCCGAAAAGTGCGGAGATGAAAAAAAAACAAAAATGTGGAAACGAGACCTTCTCTAAGTTCCGATATCGTGTTCTGTGATTGTGCATAGGAATGTCGAAAAGAGAAATCTGAAAGAGAGAGAGAGGGGGGGGGGAAATAATAAAGAGCGGAATCACAGAATTCGTCAAAATTTACGAACAGTTTCAAAAACAATACGAGAAAAAAATCGAAAATGTCTCAATAAAAATTAAAAAATCGTGTGAATTCTCACGTGGGACAAATCCAAAAAACTGATTCACGACAATAGCCACATGGATTTAAAAACAACATGTTTGTTGAGAAATACTAGATAGCACGGATTGCTATATTCCTAGTGAATGAGCCTTTAAATGTGGTCTCAAGACAGTCATTCGTAACCGAAAAACTCAATTTCCAGCCATTTCTCTTGTTTTTCGCATAACTCTAGCAATCCATTCGTGACGGGGAATGGATCGAACATTTTAGAAATCAGAGATAATTCTTTGAAAGAACTTGACCTGCTGAAACTCATTCTGAGCCGCAATAAATCGAAATTTGGAACCTCAAGTTCAAGCGATTCTTTTCCTTCGATATATTATAGCCATCTCTCGCATTAAAAAAATTCATATATTTCTTTTACCTTTCATCTGATCGTTTCAGTCGTATCGAATTGCGTTTTCGATAATGTTATCAACGAGAAAAAGTTTAGAAATTAAAAAGCAGACATTCTAGAATGATAATTCGTTGAATGGGCCGATTGTGAAAACAATTATTCGATAATATTCAATAAAGTAAATGGATTGATATGAAATATTTACAAATAATAAATAAGAGGTTGAGAAGAATGAATTTTTGACTTGACCCTGTGTATAGCAACCCTAATAAGGTATTTAATGAATATTATTAAAACAATTCTTAAAAATAAATGCATATTTTAATTGGCAATCATATTTTTGCGTGAAGTGTGAACGGATTTTCATTTCCTCTTTCAAAATTGCTCCGCATTTTTAATTTGCTTAGTGCAAAGAACTGAAAATTTTCAAGAATAAATCAACAACGGAGGAAAGTTGGAAATAAAGCCGGGACGCAGCAAAATGCGTTTGGACGTTTTCACACATCAAAATGGGGCATGAATTGCGTCTTGAAACGGATAATAGTTGAGGGGTCCAAACGATTCGAATTTTTTTTTGCGTCGTGGTGGGGCTCACAACAAAGAAATTGAAAAACAAAAGTTGGCAAAGATTCAGAAACGCCGAAAAACCGACCCGAAGAAAAGAGCCAAATCGATAGGCTAAAGTAGGCAAAAAAATAGACGAACGAAAAAAAGGAAGAAGAAGAAGAAACCACGGAAAATAGAAGCGCTTTATGCATCACAACACATGCCTTATATTTGACATACTTTCCTCAGACACTTCAAATGATAATAAGAAAGAAAAGAGTTTCTCTTTATGGAAAAATGGGAATGAAAAATGGATGAAAAAAGCAGTTTTGGAAAAGAAAATTTGTGTCGTCGATTGTACTGTATACTGTGCATATAACTAATCACGTGTTTGCGTACTTCTCATAAATTTACTCAATTTCTCAATTTAATTTCGACATTTTCAAAAATTATTTTTGGCTAGTTTTTAGCGCATGCTGCAGGTTTCGGAGTGAAACTTCCAATAATTGTGAAGAATGCATCCTGAACTCCTGTGGGAAGATAAGAGAATGGGATAAACCTGAAATGTTGTTTTTTGCGCGTTTTTACCACAAAACATTCTTTTTACACAAAAACTGAATCCCATCCAACTTGGTATCTTGACTTTGGGTACTTTGACGTAATTGCATGAAAATATGCGTCGACGACGAGATTGATGTTATCACTTGCGAATTTGTCGATCAGCGAATGTGATGTTCCGGAAACTGTAAACAAAATGTGGAATTGTTCGTTGAATTTTGGTTATAACTTTCTTGGAAATACTTTTCACCATATTCCGCTTTAATATCGGCTGGACCGTTTTCAAACGCTTCTTCAAACTCTTTCTAAATAAAAAAATATCTCATAGCAATTGTTGCTTAGTTTACCTGTAGTTTTTCCCGCTGAACCAATGGTGTCTTGAAGAATCCTGGCTCCAAAATATGTACAGTAACTCCGAATGGCCGCATTTCGTGTCGTAAAACATCACAATAGCCAGAAACTGCGTATTTCGATACCGTATAGGGGCCAAGTCCGGGAATTCCTACCCTCGCGCAAATACTTGCCACCGTCACCACGCGACCTCTAAACTGCATTGGCTCTAATCCGGATCAGTCAAAAAAAAATTACTTGGCTCTTTTAACAAGTTTCAGAACATGCTTGGTCGAACGCATAACCCCAAACAAATTGATTTCGCAGCATTTATAATAATCATCAATCGAAAGGAAATCGTCGGCAATGTGCATTCCAGTGATTCCAGCATTATTGACAACAGCATGCAGTCCTAAAATTGTTTCGCGATTCAAATTAACATTGTTGAATGAATCACCTCCATATTTCTCGACCTTCTCTTCCAAATACTTTCCTGCTCGTGCCACACTTTCCTCGTTGCCAACATTGACTTGTAACGCGTCAAGGGTTCCCTTGAGGTTTCTAGCCTCCGCGCGAAGACTTTTTATCCCCTAATATAGTAATTTCTCTATATACCAAAAAATAATAGCTGTGGTCTTGGCGCAAAACTAAAACTGTGGATTTACGGGGCGTTAAAGGCCCCCAGCGCGCACCGGGACCTCTTTTAATTTTTTGGAATTCAACTAATTTTCCGCACTCGCGTGAAATCGACAATAATTTTGTTTGAACTTCCGCCAAAACAAATTCTATGCAGATTGCAGAAAGAAACATTTTAAAAAAACTGCGAAATGTCCGCAGATGTTTAAAATGAAATTTATAGCGTATCGTCACTGTTTTCATTTTTTGAAGCCGCCCTTGGTCGAATAAGAAACTTTATTCATAAGACAATTTTTTGAAAAAAAAAAAATGTTTTTAGAATGGTTTGAATACGGAAATAAATATTTGAAAACTTGATATTTTCGATTTTCTCGATTGAATATGAAAAAAACTGTTTTGGCCCGGCTTCGGCTGAAAGAAACGACACCTCTGTCAGAGGGAGGACACAATCAATTTTGAAAATTAAATTAATAAAATTTTTCAATCGAACCTTTAAAAGGGCAATGCTAAAAATATTGATGGGAAAAAAAGTTTTCTTTTTTTTTTTTAATTTTTTCAGGTTTTCCCTATAAATCCTACCTGTTCTGTCAAACATCCCGCGAATACTGGCATTCCATTTTCGAGGCACTTCAAAGCTAAAGCTCTTCCAAATCCTGAAATAACCCACTGTAAGCCATTTGTCCAATATTAATCACCTGTATCACATCCTGTTATGAAGACAGGTCTTCTCGACAAATTGTCAATCACAAAACTATCCAAATATTTTCTGAGAGCTTTATAAGCAATTGCGAATATTATCCAATATATGAGTAGTTCAAATATGGTCGTATTGAGGATAAACGAGAGAATCGAAGTGAAACCCATATGAGCTGAAAATGGAAATGTTTAGTGGTCAATTGAATACTCAAAAACCGTCAAACTGCTCGTTATCGTTATCATGAGCAAATGGGTCAGTTGTTCGATTCTGCAAAACGTAGTTGACGGCTAGAGTCTACCCATGCTCTAATAATTATTTGCATTAAATAAAAATCAGTTTGATTTTTAAATTATTATTTTTTAAATAATTTTTTAAAATATTTCAAACGATAATTTAAATCTGACATTTTAAATATCCAGTTTGAAAATCAAAAATAAAATTTAAAGCAACATACCATTTGGAAAGCGAAACTGAAGTGAAGGGATTATACTGTTTGAATTGGATTATGCAATTTCTCAATGCCGTTTCGTACCGTCATTCTTCGATATTCTGAGGAAATTTGAAGAATATTATTGAAGAAAATGTCGAGATTTTTTGACACTCCTTTTTTTAAATTGAAAGATATCGAGATTTCATCAATCATTTCTTGAGAAAATAGTGACAAGCAATCTGGACCCCAGTGAATCTTGATTTATTTTTGACGAACGTTTTCGGGTTAAAAGTGAGGAAGGGGTCTCACACACACCGGGCCCTGAAAATTACAGAAAATGGTTCATTTGAATATTTCTTGTTTTCGACATGTCCAGAAGAGGAGTCGATTCCCCCAAATTGTCATTAGAGTAATTATCCAATTGTGCAGAGTGCTCTAGAGAGTCAATTATGAAGTTCAATTTCTGAGGTGGTTTTAGTGATTGGAATCTCAAACTATGGTTGAGCAAAGAAGAGATGAAACAAGAAAGGTTAAATAAAAAATAAAAATAGAAGCGTGTCTGTATTTGTGTGTCGAACTTTTTATATGGGAAGCAGGGAAATGATCTTTTGCGAGTGCTCGATCAGCCTTCATAGCCTGAATTTTGCGAAATCAAACTAATTTTCAAAAATTTCGAACTTGATGGAAGAGGGCCCGATTAGTACACTTTTGACAGGTTTTGGTATCATTTTTTGAGATATCCTTAACAGAGAAGGTGCAATCAGAAGAAGTCGATTATGAATGAATTGTCAGTCTTTCCCACCATCATCAACTCCCCTCGCGGCCCTGTTGTGTCTATCCCTATTTTATCTTTTATTTCTCTATTTATTATATATTACTTTACATCTGTTATATGCTATTTTATCAAGAAACTCTTGTAATCAGCAATTCGTACGTTACTCGCTCTTACATTGTTAGCAGCGAGTGGTTGCGATGGATTGCATCACCACCGATGGGAAGGGGCACCAGGTAAGTCAGTTTTCTTTTCTTAAGGAGTTGAAAGCGTCACAGCGGTCACCTGAGTAGATTAATATGAGTGAGAAGGAGAAGAAGAAGGGAAGATTCCGTTTTAGGTTGGCCACCTTAAGTGTTATTTCTTTGTTTAGGTAAGCACCCTTAAGATAACCCAAGTATGCATCATACACAGATAGTGGACACATTTTAACGGATGAGATAAAGAGATACGTGAGTCGCGAAAATGGACGAGAGTTGCGCCAAAAATATTGAAAACGGGTAAATTGCGCCAAAAGATAGGAAAGTACGCCAAGAGGCGAGAATCGCGCCAAGGTGTTACGCCCTAAAAACGAGAAGAAAATGACGTGAACGGCGCCAAAAGAGCATGACCGCACCCGAAGTCTATGAGAAGCTAGCGTCACAGGGCATAAAAGATGCCGAGAGAAATCGGAGTCCATTTGGGACGACTTTGATCACAAATTCCCGTTGACAAATTTCAGTAGCGAAACTATAAGAGTCCAGTCTCAAAACGTACTCGGACACAAAGATATGAGCATTGCAGAATCTACAACCGGAGAAGACATGGAGTCACGGGAATGCGGAGTGAGGAGCCCGAAACAGCTCCTATCTCGCGTCGGCGGATCGTAAATTCCTTGAAGAGACGTGTTATCATACAGGCAACCGGGAGACGAGAGCGGTACGGTATCGTTGGCGTGGTGATAGGAACCCTGATAAGGAAGCGAAGCCTATGGCAACGAAGGGGCGGAGACAGTAGCTGGGGCTCGACGCGGTGATAAGGAGCAATCATTCTGCTGTTCTGAGCCGATCGAGGACGGTGTTCAGCCAAGCCGACCCAAACAGCCGGGTGGGCAACCGTACGAAAACGGCTTAGTGGTGGCATCCCCGTCCTTACGACCCGCTCCTCATCGTGCATTAACCAGACATTGTTACAGAAATGCTGCGCCTGACACGGACGCCGAAACAAACAGCCACCCGCCGCCTACCATCGAAACGACCCGTCGACACCGGTAAATATTTTTGTAACTTTCCAATTGTAGTGCAGTCGGTAGAGCGCTACCTGACCGTTCGTTCAACTGATCAACCCCGCCCCAGTATGTCAATCCACGGCAAAAACCCCAACGCCCATGCCGCGAACTCCACACAATAGCGCGAGAAGAAGATGCCCTTGAACAGCTAAAAATTAAGACTGATGACAATGTCAGCAAGTTCGAGAAGCGCGTAGGAACTTTAGAAAGAAAAGTGGCCGCCTTGGCTTACGGCCAATAGCCTGGAACAAAGCGACTTCTATATGAACCAATGGAACTATATGAACCAATGGAATACATCGCGAATCGCATGAACACAAAAGCCATACCACAGGAATAGAACGAAGACGACGGACCCAACACGTCACCATCCGCAACATAGTGCTAATTAGACAACCACCGATCACCCCCAAAGCCACCAAGAACATATCCCGAACTGGAAGACAGATTGATCGAGAGAGGCGACGTTGGAAGCACAAACCCCAGGGAAGGCAAACGGCGTCCACGCGTTCTTCCTACTCGACATTTGAGCAAACGTATCTATGGCCAACGCCCGTTGCTTAAGTCCATTAGGCATTCACATAATAAGGAGCGACATCCTGGGGTCACAAGAATCATAATCCGACACCGCTTCCAATTCGTCAACAATGTGGCGTCATCGCACACTTCAGACACTTTTGAGTTCATCTTAGGAAATGACCGAATAGCTCGCTTGCCACCGATAAGCTATGACTTCCGCGCAGGAGAAATTGATCTAACGCTAGGGTGCCCCATCCCCCAGACTGCTCACGGGGTGTATCGAGTAGTATGCGCGCAAACCGTCGAAATTGAACCGAACACCGTACGGCTGATAACAGCGACATTTCAAGAAACACCAAAACTACAAGATGTTCATTATTTTAGGCATGGACGAAAACGCTGACAGCCGGCCGTCGCCGCCGATCCCGCCGACCGTAGTCGCACAGACGAATGGTAAGTTTCGCATAATCATCTAAAATTTTTCAGATGGCCAACTATGACAAACAGTAATTTCACAAATTTCAGAGCCTGCAGAAACAACGACAGAAGCAGGATGTGCACCAATGGGTGCGCACCCTGTCACGATGTTGAAACAGGAGGAGGCGCCAATTGGCGAGGAAGAGGTTCCACAACCCTTCAAAGCAGTGAAAAGGACCACACTGGCCGACGTGGAGTCAACCGAACACACAACGAAGCCCACGATTTTCCGAACATACGACCAAGCTGTGGCGGCCCCTCTATCGGGCAACCCACACGTATACGGATACATATCATCCGTATACGGAGGAAAGGCGTTGATCCACGTGCACGAAAGCCCGGAGATCGTCATCGTCCGTGCCGAACAATTCACCCTGCTGGAGGGCACAATGGACGGCATCAACTTCGCCACGGTGCCACTATCGACCACCGTGCGGGTGTACGGCGTGCGAAGCGGATCGACCAACGGAACCAAGGGCACGAAGACCCCACGGCTGCACCAGACCAAATGGCGGGCGACGCGGATCCAACTGGTCCGCACCGATTTCTTCCGCACCCGCGCAGTAGCCATAACGGAACCGCGGCTGACGTCAGACACTCAAGTCGTCAAGCTGATAACAGGTCACACGCCGAACGGCTATAGGATGCGAGTCGACTTGATACCAGTTCATGACCAGAGACGAATGATCAGCGAAAACAATGCCGGACAATTCTACATGGTCGACGCAGTACGGATGCCGCCGTTCTTCCATCAAACAGACGACGCGGAAGGAGTCGCCGTGACCTTCAATGCAGACGAGAAGGAGGCGTTTGAACGACGCAATCAGAACGACGACAGGCAACCGCCCCGCGAATGGACCTTGGCGGATCCTAGACCGACGACGGAACACGAGATAGAGATGATCGCAAACAAATGCAAGGACGTGCCAATCACTCGGTTCGAGACACACCAAAGGTATGTCGGCTCGGCAGCCACCGCCGTCGCCGCCTACGTCGACCGAGCCCAGAGCCGACACATCACGGAGCAGACAGTGGAACGCACGATCCAGATCAAGACGCGACGGGAGCAGCTCACCACGACTATCTCGGTGCCCAGAAGTTTCGTGGAAGACGCCGATCCCCTAATCGATTCATGGATCACGGGAAAGACGGTGACGGCACGATTCCCAGTGGGCGAAAAACGATTCACCACCATGGCGACAGTCAAGGAGATCACCGTAAGCGGAACAGAAGCAATGGTCAGACTCCAGTTCTCACAATCAGCCACCCGCTTCATCAAGGCCTGGACGCGAGAGCACGGGAAAAGCAGCGTGACCATCGGACCCGACCCGGAGCAGAGTTTGGACGCCACGCAAGCCATCAAGAGGGAGTTCAAGACGACCACAGTACAATCGGAGATCTACCAACAATACATTGGCAGGAAGACAGCTCAGAAGAAGCAGCAGTTGGTGACAAAGGAGCAGCGTCAACTCGGGAGCATCACGTTGGACGAGGCCCAAACTGATGCGCTACGATCAAGCTTGGCTCAACAAGGAATCAGCGTCACCATCGCTCCCCCGGGCTCCGGAAAGACGGCGCTAGTCTCAGCTTTGACTAAACAGTGGCTAGAATCAAAGTAGGCTTCGACCATCGTCATCACCGGTCCAACGAATCAGGCGATTTCGTCCGCATTGGCACCACTGGAGGCCGTCATTCCAGCGGAGAAGAGGCGGATGTGTCGATATGCATCCAAGCACATCGCCGACGAGGACACCGACGATCAGCGATTCTTCATCGAAAACATGGCTCGCCAATTCGAGGAATTCATCACGGATCCCATCCAGCAGAAGTCACTGACAACGACGCGGAACGCTCTTGCTGTGGCGGAAACCGAACTGGACGAGGCAACGACCGCCCTCGAGATTCTTGAGAAGCAGGAGAAGACAAAGCAAGTCCGACAGGAGCTCGTGGCAGAGTTCGAAATGCTGTGGAACCCGAACATCATTGCCACGACAGCAACGCTCTTGTTGCGATACCGCGAAAGAAGGTCATGCCGGTATGCGACGCACATAATCATCGACGAAGCATCTCGCCTCCACCCACCGCATCTCTTGGCTATGATCGCGAGCTTCCAACATTTAAGGAAGATCACGCTGATCGGAGACTCGGAGCAGCTGGCCCCATTCTACCCAGCGCCGGATGCATCGGACATCAAGAAGTATGCGGGAGAAGCTGATCTGGTACGATTGAAGAACGCGTACCCGAAAGCAGTCGTCCACCTGGAGAAGATATACCGAGCGCACCCCCTCATCACTCGGAACGTCTTGGCCAATTGCTATCCGTACCGAGTGGAGCCAGGTGTCACTGAAGAGGAGCGGCCAATGGCAAGAAGAGCAGGACTCCCGATGGCAGCGGACGGTACACCGGTGATACTGTACCACACGAATGGAGTATCGGAAGGCGGAGTGAACGAGGAGGAGGCCGAGCTCATTTACTGGTTGGTGCAGCACCTGCGATCGAGAGGAGCCGACAGGGACGACATATTGGTGGTGACCTACCACACCAACCAGCGGGACCATCTGCGCAGGATCCTCCAGAACATCGCCGTCGAGACGATTGATGGCTCACAAGGAAGGCAGGCGCCAATCGTGATTTTGGCGACGACCAAGCGAGCAACGTCAACCGCATCCATCCAGCGGTCATTGCGATTCGTCGGAGACCCGAAGAGATCGATCGCAGCCGTCTCCAGGGCTATGCATGCGTTCTACGTCTTCGGTGACGTCGAGCAGTTGGGCCAGCTGGCATTCTTTAGCCGGATCGTCGAATGGGCAAGGAGCAATGGAGCAGTTCGGACGCCGACACCGAAGAATGGACAAAGAGCGACGCTGCCGAAGAGACAGCGGACCGGTGACGATCCAGAGCCGTCGGGAAGGTGCAATCAGAAGGTGTCGCGGCGCCGAGTATAAATCATCAGCCAATTGGTAATATTTCCCTCCACCATCAACTCCCCTCGCGGCCCTGTTGTGTCTATCCCTATTTTATCTTTTATTTCTCTATTTATTATATATTATTTTATATCTATTACATATTATATTATCAATAAATTCTTGTAATTAGCAACTCGTACATTAATCGCTCTTAAAAAGCTTTTAAAATTGAGTATCGATTAAAAAATTTAAAATGGTTTGGTTTTTTTTTCAGATTTCAAGGATAATTAAAATTAAATCCTCATTTGGAGTCCAATCAGCAATTCGATCGATCTTTTCCGCGATTGTGAGATCTAGATGTGATCCAATTGGACGCGGCAATTCAAATTAAATGCAACCCAATTCGTCTTTTAGATTTTTTCTCAATATCGTCCCACATGTAATGAAGAACATTTTTGAGTATTTGGTGTTTCTTCTGCTAAAAATGGAGACCATCGATCGTTCGATTCTAAATTTGGCCAAAAATCGAACCACGCGTATCCCAGAATAGACACTAATTCATTAATTTCAATTCTTGTTCCCAAATGTTACGAATTCAAACACATACTCGAAATTTTATTGTCACATGTTACCGATATTTTCCTTTTTTTCGTATCTTTTTTTGGCAGCCAAATGAAAAAAACAAAAAAAAAAAACAAATATCCATAATTCCTTGAAAACGGCGACGTGAGAGAGAGAGAGATAGAAGGATAAGAAAAGAATGTTGTGCAGTCTGTCTGTGTATTACATTTCAGCTCAAATGAAATGTTCTGAGAAAATCGAGCGCATTAAACAAGTCTAACAATTCCCGTCACTATACAGTATACCAATATATTGGAAAACAAATGGTGATTATAAAGCGTATGATGGAAGGAGGACGACAATTAAAAAAAACGAAGAAACAAACATTTTGAATTTTGGTGAAGATGGTGGTGTCTTTTCAATTTTGTATTGGTTTCGTGTGATTGGAGCTTCGAGGAAATCAAAATGCACCAGTAGATCAGATTAATATAATGGAGAATTTCTAGCAATCTGCTATTTCTTTAACAACCAAACAAATAAAATAATTATATTAGGAAGGTTGGGAGTTGAAAACGAATGGAACGATGGTGAATCTATTGAATTATTTACAAACATACAACGAACACCTATTAACAATTTCTGGTTCGACAGGAGAAGAAAAGAAAACGAAGAGGGAAATGAAAAAAAGAAAAGAATTAAAATACATCAAATCACAGGAATCCACGAGTTCGCATCTGCCGGCAGATAGAACAGCGTGGTGCGTGTCGACGGCGTCGAGAACGCCTGAGTACTGTAGGTCTGGAGCGAGACCTGCAACAAATCGAATTTCTTCAATTCGCACTCGCACAAATCCAAATTCTCACCTGGAACGCCAGTCTGTCGATCATGTTGAGTGTCATCTGACGCTCATGCTGCATGAGACACACCGTGCTCTCGTTGATCACACGATGCAGAAGCATGAGAAAATCATATTTGGCTTGTCCAGCAGCCAAGAATGATGAGGTCGTCGCCTGCGACGTCGATGCTTCCGAATCGGTATCCTCTCCCGATGAGGACCACTGAAAAATAGACGTTCAATGTTTTTTTTTTTGAGATTTGCGTCATAAATGCCGCTTCAAAGGCAAAACTGCGTAAATTATTCAAGAATTCTATTTAGGCAGGGGTTTAATGAATGCAGTGTGAAGAAAACAATAAAGCTAGCGACCAACCTGGTCGTTTCCATTGTTGAAGTGCGACTCCAAATAATTTCGCAGCTTCTGCTCCTGTGACATGACATCCGGGAAGTCAATGAAGAATCTCGAGCACATGTACCTAAAATACAGCAAGAAAAAACAATGATGAGCTATTCGGAATAATGGCAATTACCGTTCGAGTTTTCGGCAAATTCCTGGTCTCGCCGCCTTATATCCTCGTATAATCAAATGGCAATATTTGAGGAGTCCGCCACCTCGAATTTCCTCCGGTTTGATTGTGTCGATGAGTCTTTCATGCAAATGATTCATCGCCTGCACATAAAATAAATGAAATCGTTAATGATTCGAAACGAAATGATTACCTGATGAACATCGCCATACATCGACTCGATGGTCACTTTTTTCGGCTCGACGGCGTCGAAATCCTCGACGAGCGGATCGAGGCAGATTTGGAACGAATCCACCGAGAACTCGAATTGCCGTCGCATTTTATTTACAAATTTCAACTCGATGCATTTGCCGTAGTCGTTGTTAAGCGAGAACAGCGACCAAGTGTCGTGCTCGTTCGAGACCTAAAAAGCATTTTTGTTTTTGAATTATCAAGTCCGAATATGGTAAAATTTGACATGATTAACAGTTTTGAACTTTAAAAAATCAAGGTTTTCCCCGCGAAATGTGTATGTGTTCGTGTTTTGCAAATAAACTTTTGGCAATTCCCCTATCAGCATGTTTCATCTCAAAAATGTATCCGTTTTTGTTTCCTCAGTGTAACAAATCGCCGAAAAAAAAGAAGAAAAATCGGCGCCAACCTTGATCATTTTTCGCAAATACGCTTCTTTGAGTGTGTCGACGTCGAACTTGTCACGTCCGGCGTTGTCGGGCATCAGCTCGCGAATTGTGGCGAACACCGCCTCGCGAACACGATCGAAACAATCCGATGTGTGCTGAGCGGCCATGTCCATCGCAAATATCAAATCGACGTCGGCGTACGTGAAATCATCGGATGAAGCGACGAACGAGGCGGCGCCACCATTCAATTTCACATTTTTCGGCTCAACGCGTTCATCACTGAAAAAAAAGAGGCACAAAACAATTGAAAAAAAATAGAAAAACGGCACCTCAAATGATTTCGAAGACAAATAATCAAATCGATGAGTCTGCACGAAATAATCGGAAAATTTCCGCGTCCATGAATCTCAAATTTTTCATTGAGCACAGCTCGAAGACGTTTGATCTGAAAAAAAAAAACATCCAAATAATTCTTTGTATTCAGAAGACAAAAGCGCCTCTCCATCTCTAGCGCAACTCTCACCGTCTGACGTCCCCATTCCCATTTTCTTCTTCTTCTTCAAAAAGCGGACACCAAAAACACCCAAAAAAGGAGATAGGCATCAGAAAGAAGAATAAGTAAAGTATCCAAAAATATCCAATGCCACCATGTGACTTATCGGCCTCGGCCACCCCCCCCCTCTCCCCAGCCTTCTTTCCTTACTTCGGCAGGTCCGTTGATGACGTCGAATGGAATGCATATCCATTTTCGTATGCCGACAACGAATATCGCAAAGGGGGGGGGAACAGACCATATTCTAACCAGTTTTTTCGCCTCTCCTATGCCAAGAACTTTCGACCTTGTATTGATTAATGAGGTTTCATTTCCTCAATAACAACACACAACCACGAGCGCGCCGCGCGTGTACACCAATAGCTGCCAAATATGGGACTCGACATCGAACAATCAAGAGAGAAGCTATCCATTTCGAAATAAATTACCTGCGATTTGGTCAGAAACGTGGTTCGCGAGACGTAAGCCGGAGTCTCGTCGCGCATTCTTTGCGAGTGTCCGTGTGGTGCAAGCTGAAAATAAAAACGATAGAATGAATCGAGAAGGAATTTTCTTTTTTTTTTGCAAAAGAGTTCAGAAGTAAATGTGTTGGCGATCAAATAATTTTCTGTGAACTACTCTCTCTCTCTAGATAATACAAGGAAGTTTTACCAACCGGTCAACACTACATATTTATAAGAGAATCAGTATCGAAAAAAAAATCAGTTCCGAATTCCAATCGGGGCAACAAAAAAGGTTCCGAATATGGAGAGAAAAAATAATAAAGACATCTCAAAACTAAAGCGTTTCTCTTATGCAAAAAAACAATAATTTATGTATAATAGGTTAGCAGGCGATTATTCAATAATAACAATAATAATAATAATACAAATGTTCGATACTCTCTCGTTTTGGAATAAAAATTATGCGTGACGCCAAAATTTAGTTTCAATATTCCAGAATATTCTCGAATATTCAAGTGTCGCGAGTGAGGCGTGGCCTCGATAGAAATAACTTTGAAGAACAAAGAAATACTGATGATAAGAGTGTGTAAACGGTGCTTTGCTGTGCTTGCAAATTGAGCAGATGGGAAAGCAACAATTTTCAGAAACCGAGAGAACAAAAATAACGAACCGTTCTTGGCGCACTGTCACCATCAGTTCGACGATAAGCTCTCCGCCGCGAATACATTTCTTCAATTTTCGAAACTTTTTCTTGAATACGATTTATCACGAATAATGAGGAAGACGATGAAAAACTCTCGAATATTCGACTGGAATGTGTGTATTCAAACTAAACATAGCCTAGCGGGGCGGCGGGCAAAGCGCGCCGGCTAGTCGAGGCATTCTCTCGTTCTCTCACCCAACACAGGGAGACTCCGCCCCGCCCCCCTCTCGAAAACCCTCGCTTCTCTCGCCACGCACGTCACTTTTGTTGTCCATTTTTCACGTCGCACGTGTAAGCATGATTTCGAGTCGAAGTGAGCATGAGAAGAGAAGCGGCCACGGCCGAATTGGGCGGCTGGCGAGGCGAGACGCTTGGCGATAGCCAAGGCGTCGAACGGAGCCCCCCAATAATGATGATGTCATTTTTGGCACCCGCGCAACAAATGACGTAGCGGTGGTGTTGCTGCTCGAAGCGACGGGGGAGGAGAAGAAGGAGATGAAGGAAACGAGAAGCCGGCTAACGCAAATTATTATGTGTGTATGTGTTTTTCCATTTTTTTTTCTTCTTCTTCTTCTTCTCCCTTCGTGCATCGTTTATGCCAATTGGTGGGGGTGGCGTGAAATGACGTCACATATCCATATTTATCGAAGAGAAAGAAAAACGACATTTCGCATCGAGCACCCGAAAAAGAATACGGCGAACGTCGACGACGACGTCATCATCGAATTAATTATGGAGCTTTCAAGCAAACTCAAAAAGATGAAAGATTCTAAATATAGCAAATATCGTGTTGGTTGTGCAGAAGAAGCGAGCAACCAAAAATGGAAAAGTGACGAGGATTGTTTTTGTCTGCTCGGCGACAAACATTTTGAAGCTTGTCAAAAACTTGGGAATGACGAATCGGATTATGGGATCTCGTCAAAAAAAAAAATGTGTTTATGATTGAATTCTGATGGTTCTTTTTACAATATGGTTTAATTTTATTTTGGCCGAAACGACCAAATTTTCCGCGCGAGACCTTTTTTCCTTTTTTTTCGGGCATATTCGCAAATCTATTTATGCAGCCATCAAAAAATGCGAATATCGATGACGAAAAAACGGGAAATCTGACACTGCTCAGAACGCGACCAAAAAACCGCCGACTCTTCCAAAAAACTCGTTCCAGTGGTCTTGTCAATTTTCAAAAAATCCACCGTAAGACCAAAAAGATGAGTAGGCATTCAGAAATTTTTTTTTGAGAAAACTAGTTGCCAAAATGAATTTCGACGGGCTGGAAGACAAACAAACAAGACCCATCAATTATTATCGACTCATGGAATTGTCAGCTCTCAAGGGCTCGATTTATTATGAATTTAAGATAGCCGTTTTAGAAATTTTTAAATGAAAGATGATTCGAAAAAAAACAAGAAGCATACGCGAAAACTTGGCTGCAAATTTATGACGTATAAAATAAGGCGAGCAGCAGCAGCAGCAGAAGCATTTTCAGCGAATTCGACAACAACAACAAAGACGAAAAAAAAGAAAGAAAGAAATTGAAACGAATGAGATGAGGGGAAAAATGGTTAATCAAGAGGACACTAACGAATCGCCAAAAAATTGGAGTTGATTGAGGGCGAGGGAGGCAGGAATTGGCAGCTTTCACACCATACGAATCCGAATAAGGAAAAAGGGTGAAGTCTTGGAAAACTGGTTCTCCGCCATTCCATTCACCAATGAGAGATGTCAAACAATCTATTAAAGGAAAAGTGAGCGAGAAGCTTGAGATTCTAGAATATGAGTCAGACTACAGTAATTTCATGATCTTCTCACTCAAAACTCTTTTGTTTTTTGGCAAAACCCTTCTCGTTTCGCAAATGTTCCGCTCTGTGTTTTTTTTCGGCTTCCAAATTGGCCAAAATGATGATGAAGCGGGCGGAATGGAGCTGCAGAGACACCACCAGATGACGTCGGTTTCACCAATCAAGTTCATCGAAGCCCCCCTCCCTCGAAATTCGCCTCAAGGCTTATCCATTCCAACATGCAGCAGCAAAGAAGAAATTTTTCAAAGGGAGATGGCACACACGAAAATACATACAAAGATTGAAGAGTGAGAAAGATGCATAGTATATTTTTAGGTTTAAAAAAAAGTGATGTTGGTGTGGTGACGTCAACGGAAAAAATAGCCACAGGCGGAATAAATATAAATTATATGAAGAAGTTTTTCACGATAATCTAAACGCAAACATACAAACACTAATGTAGAAATGAAATTTGAATGAAAATGCGCGCACTTTCACTGTGGAGAAACCACGTGATCGTGCGAGAATCTTCGCATCGTCTCCAGAAGGTTCTTGCGACGAGAGAGCATTGGAGAGCAAGAGACACCGACGACAGCGGGCCGGCCGCTCGAGTACACAATGCCGGCACGAGCTGCCGAGTATTTCAAACCGTATAACAATGGCCAAACTGCTGATTTTCAGTGATGAATTTTTTGCAAAATAAAAGTTGCTCGGGTCTCGCCGAGAAAAGAAACCGCATCGAAATTTTGATAGGGCAGAGTAAACAAGAAAACCAATGAAAACTGGTTTGCACTGCGAGACCCTTAAACAGAACCAAGTGTGCGCCTTCAAAAATGAAAAAAATGTATTGGCGATGTTTTTTGAAAAAAAAAACGGTCGTTATCATGAACATGCAACATTGATTGATAGTAGTTGTTGCCTAATTTAAATAATCGCCTTTTTGTTGCTATTGCGTTGCTGTGAATCGATTAAACATGCCAGTCAGCGCTTTTTTCAAACAATCTAATGGGTCGAGAGTTTTGAAGGAAAGAAAAAAAGGAAGATAGAGAATGGTCGCACACGGAGGGACACTTGCATGAGTGGAAATAAAACAGTTTTAGTGCTCTCTTTTGTTTTCGGTGATCATTCGAACACCAATGAGATTTTTCGACATTTTGAGAAAAAAAAAACATCCATCAGATGAATCAACTTTAAGCTTCTTATCGGTTAGATGAAATTGGTAGAAAGCGTTTAAAGGCGCAGTGATACCAAAACGCTCTTAAAATTTAGTGGTTTGCGTAGCAAATAATAGTTGAAAATCACTACTCAAAGGAGCAGACGCGTCAGTACCCGCTTAAAGGAGCATACATAGATGATGTTGTTGTCAAAAATATATATTGTCGGAGTCAAACGACTTGACGAAATTTTAAAACAATATTGGCTATGTGTCAATGCGCGAAACTGCGTACATTGCATTTAAGCGTACGCGCATTTAATATTCAGTCAATGGAAAATTTAAATCTACACTGATTTCGCGAATTTGAAGGCTCCGCCTCCTTTAGTCGTTTGACGCCGACAATATAGCGGCAAGCGATTTAATATTTACCAATTGCTTGAAACAACACTCTAGTTTTCATCTACCATTCAGTAAGCCAACCAAATCGCCGCACGTTAAATTCGAATGAAAAGAAGCGCCAACAACATGACGCCATATTTTTTCGAGCCAAAAACGGAAATTCCAACAATTAGAGTAGTGGGCAGGTGGAAAACAATTTAAAGAAAAAAGGAACGAAACGAAACATCAACTTATTTGTGCAATTTTGCGTGTATTTGTGTGTTTGTGTGTGTGCGTCACGTCATGGGACCGACGGTTTATTCAGCCCGATCCGCCCATTGGCACCACACTTCATCGCGCTTTTTTTTGTTCATATGTGTCTACATGCGCCATGTTTGAACAGATTGTTTCGATCGAGAACTGTGCGCGCGTTAGGCGGGAGTTTCACACACATACGACGCCAACAACACCAAGCCAAGAAAGCGACGGCGGAAAAGAAGTTCGTCATTATGGATAGAGCAATTCGTCGCCGAGCAGTGATCGAATGTACGCGATTCATCATTTAAAACAACCAACGGAACAAAACCAGCCTCCCTTTCCACTTCCTCCCCTTCTCCCTTCAAAATATTGTAATTTCGGCGATAAACCGATTTACGTCAATCATTATTTGCGCATAAATTTGCGTTTCATTAATAAATGCAACATTATTTATGAAGTGTGCGCGAGTGTTCGGTCAATCACTTCAATTCTTTTTTTTCTCAAAAAAAAACAGCGAAATAGTGCAATTCATCAGAAAATGACAAAGAGTTTGTTTATACGAGGAGTCCCCCCCCCCCCAATTAGTTTGGTTTATTTAAAGAATATGCGATGGCGAAGCGCGTCGAGAGGAAGGATGTACAATTCTCTTCATGAATAGGCGTTTCCAGAAAAATCTCATAAAAATATTGTTGATGAGGGTTTGGGAAGATCGCAAGAGCAAATCGTGACTAGTAATGGGGATCTACAGATTTCAAATATCTTGAAACTTTTAGATTTGTTTAGTTCCGCTTAAAATCTCGCCCCGAGTAGTGCCATTAGTATTTTATGATTTAAAAAAGTGGATCAAAGAAGAATTTTGGCTGATTTCAAAATATTTAAACTAAATTCCCAAATATTCAAGAGTCTACTCTAAATATGAAAATAGAACCAAAAAGTGAACGAGATCCGGGTAGATCAACGTCCACTAATCGCAACCGGAACAACCATGTTCATTAAAATTTTCAATATTTTGATGGCGCGTGAAACTCATTGCATTTAAACAATCGATATCTTGCCGTTAGTCCTAATTCAAATTGTAAAGGATTTCCATGAGATTCTGATTCAACAAAATTGCTTATTTGATTACTAGTAAACTGAAGGGGCTTACTAAAATGTTGCAATACTAAAATGTTGCCTATTTGTCGTTTTTTTTCGAACTCGTCCTCCTTTCCAATTAATTATTTAATGTCGCTCAATAGTCAACTTTTTTCGGGGGTTCCAATCATCCCATAAATGGTGTTTGATCCACATCGTTCTTGTAAACATCAGAACGATCCGCTGTAAGAGATCGATGCCTATTTGAGATTCGATTTGCAACAAGCCACCGAACGATGAATGAAGAAATTCGTGGGAAAATCTGCGCCAAATCGTATCGAGATATCAGAAGAATTGTAAGTGGAAGAAGAATTCCGTGGACTTTTGGAAATTTTGAAGCACGAGCATTGCACGTGCACAACGATGACAAATCGAGAGTTTGAAAGTCATGGAAAAAAAAGAAAAAAGAGAGAAGAAGAGAAAGTGAAACATCGGACCACTTTTCTCAAGGTGACTCATCAGTAAAAAGCTTCATCAACTCCAGACGGGTGCTCAGCAAAAAGATGGGAGAAATTGACATCATTAAACCATTCATCAATTTAAATTTCGCGTCGAGACCCATTTATGGGTTGACGGTCACCAAATCAATTCGCTTTCCGAAAAAAAAATGAATCGATTCCTATAAATGCCGAAAAAAAAAAACAGAAAAAACCAAGATTGGCAAGGGTCAATAAATTTTTCGACGCGTTCGTCGTCCTATAAACCCCATATGCGGACACATCATGGGGTTCCGAAGCGTTTCGCGACGTCGACGCGCACAAAAATAATCCGCGTTTCGAAAATTGATAACAAAATTGCTTGCGAATGTTTATATGAAACTCTCAAAATGTTTACATGCAAATGTTTCGTCGCAAAACTCCGTTTTTTTCAGTTGATAATGATTGACACATGAATACCGTAACCAACGGAAAACACGATGATTGAAAATCAAGGTCCAACGGTGCACCGTAGAACGGAAAAAGCGCGCTGCATTACAAAACATGTGATCTGCTTAGATATGTGTCGACAATGAACACTGATTATACATCAGAAACATTCTCGCGTGCGATTCACCCGGTGATTACTTATATTATCAATTAATCAGGTGCTGCTCTTCACCTCTCCAAAAAAGCCTCAATAAAAGCGAATACAAAAAGTACAACGATTGCAGGGAGACGGTTTTATCGCGAGCCGAGGTTCCGGCTCGCTCCAATTTTATTGGTTTTCCGACGACTGATCGTCACAAACACACATCCGGTGCCGGGAAAAAAAATTGGGCAATCAAACAACGTACCTCCAGAATTCCCTCGACACGACGCCATACCACCTTCTTTTTCGCCATTTTTTGCTGTTAGTTGGTTAGGTTCGGGATCCCGTCGCGAAATTCGAAAATCTGCAAAAAAACCACTCGTTCGAGGTCAAAAAGTCAAATTGTGACAGCACAAGCGACGAGAGCCAAGACAAGCAAAAAAAAACGACAACATAAAATGAGATGTTGGCGTCTGAAATTGAAAAGAGAGGGTGGAGCTTTCATGAAAATCACAAAAAAAATGATTGAGGAAACGGGGGGGAGAAGAAGAAGAAGAAGGAGAAGAAGGTCTGGCGGTGGGAAAAGCGTCGTTGAAATGCTTAATTCGAATCAATTCCATATTGGCATGTGATCGATTGAACCATAACCGAAAAATAATATGGACAACAAGACGGACGGACGCGAATGAAAAGAAACAAAATGAAAAATTCGAAACTTTTTCAACATTAAATACGAAAGCGAATGGGTCGAAAACAACAAGAATTTATGACTTAATTGGTATAGAATTCGTCAAAAATTTTCATTATTCCCTATATGTTGACTTCTGCTCTTTGCAAACCATCGGCCACTAGTCATGAGCCTTTAATTGAGTCTTGAAGAGCACCCCAGTGAGGATAACTGGCCGGAGATATCTGATAAATACGGTTGAATGAGTCTATAGTGAAAATTGCGTTTTGGGTCTTCAAATGATGGTATGTGTACACGCACAAGAGACTTTTTGAAATCAGGCTTGTTGCTGTAAAGCTGAGCCTAACCGGGTCGGATCGTAGCGAGGCCTAGGCCGAACAAAAAATTCGTTGACAAAAGAATTTTCTGCCATTGAATAGTTTGGATATGAAAAGTATTTAATATGCGCTTGATATTTTCTGCTTTCTCTAGCGAATATCAGAAAAATGTCTTAGCCCGACTAAACGACCATTCCGGTTGAAATCCAATATTAAATCTACTCAGATATCGTCTATAAAACACGTATTAATAGAAATTCTGATTATGCTCAAATTTCAAATGTTATGAAAACAGAAAAATCAGAATAAATAAAAATGAATTTATAGGCTTCAATTCTGATTTTTAAATGCTGCTTTCGTCATATACCACATTCAAAAAAGGTCAAAAATGTGTTTGCGATTGTTCGAGACGCCATTTAACAGGCCAAACTTCAAAAACATCAATTGTGAGCACACGAAGGTTTTGATTGATGAAAAAATCAAGCGATTCTCAATCGTTGATTCAGTACCAGTCCATTTTCAAAATATTACCGCTACATTGTTGATCTTTGAAGAAAGAGAAAAAAAGAAACGCAAAAAATGCAAATAAACAACGAGAAAAAAAATCAAAGTTCGCCCGATATAGGGGTGGAATCGAATCGAAAAAAAAATGATGGCGGAAATCGGTTCAAACTTGAAACAAACGGATTAAACGAAAACTACACCGGTTGGGCCTCATATTGAGGTTTTTCGCGCCGATTATTTTAATTAGTCGAAATAGAACTCTTTTCTGATGTTGGAATCACAGGAACAATCAAAACGACAAAAAAATGCGCACAGATTCGTCATAGATAGGAAAACAACAGCTAAATGCGGCAAATTTGACATCATTTCCTCAAAAGGAAACCCCCTCCCCACTAATCTCAAATACTTCGAATCAAACAATAAATTCAAAATATTTCGTTTATTAATTTGGGCGCGAACGCAGTTTTCGTTTACTCATAGATCGAAACGAGATCGAAAATCACCAAAGACAAACAGAAAAAAAAAACGATGGATGGCAGCGAGGTGATTAAAAAGCACGCGATAAACCAACACTGCTCATTCATATTTCACAGCATTTTCACAGACATTTTCACCTAAACATACATTCTTGCCTACAATCTGACAGGTGGTAAACGCGCAAAAATAGATTCTAACATGTCAATCTCGGCATCATGATTTCTCGATTACTCAAGGGATCTCCATAGACGAAAATGTGAAATATTGTCAAAAGAGGTGCCATCGGTGAAACAAATTGAATAAACCACGCCATAAAAACGAGAAAATCGATAAAATTGCCTATCAACCATTTTATTCGCAATGTTTCTCTTTTCTTTTCGTGGAGTTGATAGATAAAAAAAAGAAGAAGAAGACATAACATATGGCAACAAAGAAGAACGGTTTGGAGCAATAAATGGAGTTTGATAGTGAGCAAAAATTCAAAAAAAAAAATCGTTATCGCAACGAGACGTAAAGATGGTAACATTTCCCAATTTTCTGAGCTTCACCCTTACCTAAATTGTATTCTATCAGGCAGGTAAAAATCTATCAATTTCCTCGGATTTTAGTGATTAAACCAAACTTGGCCATATCATTTTTTTAATCATTGCCCACCAACCTTGCACCGATCAATTTCCGGTGCGATGCAATTCCGAAACATTTTTGATCCGATCGGGAGCATTTCTGTAAAAATTGGATCAGCCATCGGCTTGTTCTCTCTCTCTCTCCCTTCTGCGCTTGCTTCTAAAAATAAAATGAACGAGAGCGACGTGGACGGCAGAGGGTGGCAACAAAAGTGATCAGTGCACGCAAGCCGACAAGCGAAACCAGCGAAAACGTTTGTGCGCCGTGTTCGCGCCTCGGTTACTCGGCCTGCACGGTGCGAGTGACGCCCGGCGGCGAGCCGAGCAGACGATGCCGTCGTCGACGACGGGACGAGACCGACACGACACAATGCGTTATTATCAACAAAAGTTGCGGCCGGCGACCGTCGCTTTCGTCGAAAATGGTTGCTCCATTAAATTTTAATAAACAATTGAGAGTATGACGGTGTATTTGTGTGTGTGCGTGCTTGCCTTGCTCATCAAACAAAATAATGTTGATAGCGGCCACAAAAAAAATGTAAAATGGAATATGAATAGTCGGCTGGTTGGCTGGCAATATAGAGTTGATTTGAAATTCGAAACCCTCGCGGCCCATCTATCACATGTGTTTTTGTTTAGCCAATTCGCATGCGGACAATACTAAATACTGTTTTTGTCTCAACAATTTACGCTTAAATTCTCAATTTTCTATATTTTCAATCGGGGGGACCTAGAAATGATTTGGCTTCAAAAACCCTACCACACACAATGGATTACTTCAGGCAGGTGCTCGGCTAAAAAGGAAGGGAACCTCGAATGATATTTTCAACTCTTTAAATATTTGCGATATGCAAATTTTCAAAAGCAATTCTCACAATGGAGAATACTGTATCTCATTATTTATGCCACATCTCATGTGTGTTTTTTTTTTCAATTTGGTTTCCGATTTAGGTCAATAAACATCAAACACGTCGTGTCCGAGGTACATATTTCTCATGTGCTCTTAAATTGATTGGATATTCGAAAATTGATAGCGGTTTGATTTTTCTTATCTTTACGAAATATTGGTCCGCTTTAAAAACCATTACGTCAACATTAGACAAGGTCCCTTGCTTATCAACACAAGGAAGTATAATAATCTCAAAACGACATCAATAATGATTTCTGGATGTTCGGCTCTTGAGCACGTTGAAATCAGATGAGAAACTTCAGTTTACAGTAATCCAAAAGCAGAAAGACATATTGACATATATGGGAGATACTGTAAGTTCTCCGCAATAAATGAAACGATTGATCATAAACATTTTGAAATGTGTTTTATTTTGATTTGTGACTTTTTTCTGCCGATCGCCCGAGAAAAGCGAAAAATATTATGTCAAACCGCATACAATACGTGACGCCCAACCAGAAATGTGCGCCAGACACTCGTCAGAGCATCTGCGGCTGATTGAGACCCGATGGAGAAGAAATGAAACAAAAAGTTTGTGTTTGGAACGAAATCGCGGCGACACCATGTGTTTTTTGCTTGAAAAAAAATGAGCCCGAAACGACAACGGCAGCTGCGCTCGACGACGAGTCCGCAAGGTCTTTGACGAGCCAAAACTTTTTATCAACACGTCCAATTAATCAAGGTCACCGAACTCTTTTTCTACTTTCTTACTTTTTTTTCTTAGGCTCGACCTCAAATAAATGTCGTAAAGTAAATAAATAGAGCCTCGAGGGCAGTGGCAGATCAAACATGCCGCGGAGATTTGCAGGTGACCTGCGAAAACAGTGCAAACCATAAACTCCCGAGTTTATCAACAGCTGTCTTGTCTCGATAGCCAATTTCGTCATAATATGCAATAATGAGCAATAGTCGAACTAAAAATTACAGTTGATTAACCCAATTATGGTAATTTGATACTGAAATATACAAACGCTTTGATTGCAACGCCGCATTTTTATCATTTCCAGGTAAACTGGAGCAATTAAAAAAACTCGAATTGCGCGAACTTCAATTTTGTAGATCCCGTAATTAAAAAAAAATTAATTTTAATTATTTGATTCCACAATTATTGTCGATTAAACTGCGTATCAAACATAGGCAAAATTACAGTATACGTCAAAGAGGCATGCAAAAATTGCGATTTTTGCGCCAATAAGCAACATTGTATTTCGCTTAAATTCTTTGAGTTTTCGACAGTCTTAGACCATTACTGAACATTTTTCAAAATTATGCTCACTTACGATAGCCGTAATCATTGTTCCTTACAGAGTTAGAGAGAGAGAGAGAGAGAGAGAGAGAGAGAGAGAGAGAGAGAGAGAGAGAGAGAGAGAGACCAAATGATTGAGCAATCGACTCTCAAATTCATTCGCCGACGACAATATTTTCGCTAAACAATTCTTAACAGCTCCAAAAAAAGAAACAATTGAAGTAACATCAGTCGATTATTCTAAAAGACAACTCCCGCAAAATTATCAATTTCTAATAATCAAAACTACTAGTAGATTCCCTATCGAACGACCTCAGAAACGCATCAGCTGTGGACATTGATGGGGAATAACACGTTTAATCACTGCGTTGGCATGAAAAAAAAACGAAAGTTAATTCTACCTATTGATCTCCCCAATCAGTTAACGATTTTCGAATGCAGCCAGTAAGAAAAAAGAGGGTGGTTCGTGAAACCTTGCTAATAAAAAATTTATTTCCTTCCCGGTTCGTATTTTTCATCTGCCAGCCGGCCAGCGTAGATGTACTCAAAGATCACGAGTGGGTTTTCTTTCTTGTCGAAAAAAATGCGTATGTTGTCTGCAGCGGTGGTAATCGTTTGAAGAGGAAATCGGAAATATATGACCCACAACAAACAGCGATTACAGCACTAGGTAGCCGAGTTGGTTCCTGTTTTGTCGGAAATTCAAAGCGAAACCGACGAGAACGGGCGCCGGAGCGAATGCAAATTCGCGAGTTCGTCGCAAAATTGTCATGCCCTTTCAATGCACCGAATTCGCAAAAAAAAACGCCCGCGAATGCCCAAATTGAATGAAATTATTAAGAAGTTTCCATTTTAAACGATCATCGCTTACAAATTGTTGGGCAAAATCTCGGAAGCTACTCCAAATGTATGAAGATTGTGGGAAAAATCGAATAAGGTTGGTTCTGTGAACGACACGACGAGGATAATACCAACTTCCCCATTGCCTTAGCTACTATTATATCTCAGGAGGCATATCCGAAAAGCCTAAGTCTAAAAAATGCTTTTAGAAGGAAGAATATGCCCTTAAACTTTTTTTTCAAAAAAAAAAATTAAAATCCTCGCAGAAAGAAAACACTTCGCTTCACAGTCGTGTAAAAAAACCCGAAAGCCAATAAATAAACCAAAGATTCAAATCAATCGTTCGTCTTTTTGACAAGATCAACAATTTCTCACCACTACAGTACTCCAGGCTTATGAAAAGTCCAACGTTCTAGTGGCACATCAAATGATACTCGATGACCGGAAATCAAAATACCGATTGGCCTTTCGTTTTCAGCCAAAAGATCAACAATTTTAAACGGGAAAAAAATTTGTTTGCCCTTAATTGGCAAGTTGGTAACGAAACAAACAATGTGATCTGTGTTTTGCGAGAAAAAAAATGCATTGAAAAACGGGGAGTCATAAAAAATGGTTTGGTTAATTGGAAGTTGTGTGAAAATCGAACATATTAACAAAAAGAGACGTTCGTTGCATTTTCTCGATATTTTAATGATCGTTTCGTTTTATTACTTTTGATTTCTAATAAAAATTGGGATGCAATGAAAAGCAAATCGAGTGGGTGGAGGCTTTGAAATCGTTTCTTCGTTTTTTTTTTATTCCCAAAAATCGAAACAACGTTAAACACATGCGAATTTTGGAAATATTTTTGAATGGAAAGATCGATAAATATCCGTGCTATGTTAAAGGAGCTTCTACGGAATTATCCCCAAAGAATCCTCTGATACCAAAGCGAAATGGATCTCTCTAAAACTAGTATTTAAAAATTGCTCTTCGCGCTAGGACCCATTTTGACCTACTGATTATTACGCTCTCAGAAAGTCGTGCCTAAAAAACCTAGAGGAAATAATTGTTTCCGTCTCTTAAAATCACACGCTCTCTCAATACCGATATATTGACGATTCACCCGCGTTTCACCGAAATCTCTATAGCATGCAGAATTGTTGAGCGCTTTTTTGCAATTACCGTTTTAAAAGTTGCAATTGCGATTCTGAACGCCAAATTTTGTCATAAAAATCCGATAATCCGTATCGAAACAACAAAAAATTGAGACCAGCGTGCGGAGGCGACAACGACAACGCGGGGGTTCCAATCAATTTGAATATAAATATCATATGAATTGTATTGGAAAAAAACATAAATGGAACGAAGAGCATCATAAAATTGAAAGTATGTATGAACCATTTTTTTTTGTTCGGACTGTGTTGTTGTCGGCCGTCGCCCCGCTCGACTGCCCGCCCACCAAATATGTTTGTGTGATTGCGTTTTTTCGCCTTCTCACTTTTTTGTCCTGATATGTAATATTGGAGAAGTCCCCCAGTATTATTGGTTTTGGAGAAACTTGCAGGCAATTTTGACAAAAAAATAAATAAAACCAACTAAACTGTTGCTTGGTTTCAAATTTGACGAAAATATTTAGAATTCGAAGACAGCTATGGAATATGGGACGAGTGTTTTCGTATTTTACAATTGACGACAAATCGAAGCTAATCATGTCTCGTTTCGAGAATTCGCACCGTTTCTTTCAAAAAAGGTTCTAAAAAAAAGTAATTCATACTAACTACCGTTATGTGTAAAATCGCGAAATAGAATCTAAACTGTAAAATAAAAATTAAAAATCGTCGCGGGATCCTAACTTTCCCAGCCGCGTCATTTAATAAAAATAATAAAGAACATATATTACAATCGCAAAAAAAAAAACTAACGCCTTTCTCTTATTTACGGCGAGGTTGATTCACCGAAAAAAATTTGATGGACCGCAATTATTCTTCTAAATTATTCACGTTATCTTTTCGATGGTAATATAGTCGGCGTCCGGCGACTGCTGTGCGCAGGTAGATTTACGCGGATGCGTCTTTTTCTTAGTCTCGCGCGGACTAACTGGTTATTTTGCATTTTATGGGTCGGTTCGATAATTTTTAAATCGAATGACGTTGGATATTCAAGGAAATACATAAGATCAAGAAAAATGAAGCAGTTAACGTGAAAACTGCAAAATAAGCGTTCACACGTTGCGAGACCTTTTCAAGGCGCACGCGCGTAAATCAACCCGCAGTCGCAGGACGCCGACTACGTTGTTTCGAAAAATTGCTGAAATTAGGTTTCGCGGTGATTGCAATCGGTAGAAATTTTTCGAGAAAAATAAGAATATTCAAGAAATCCAACGGATCCTAGACTATCGCAAAAAGACGGTTTTAATATATAATATTTTCCTAAACTCATATATACTATATCATAGAAATAAAAAAAATAGGTGAGTACCGTGCCAGAGTCCGAACCCGAACCCGGCCAATGATCAAACGGGAAATCTAGAAAGGCAGTTGAACAGCTCTGGCTGTCTGTTTGGCATGCTTTATCACATTGCATTACATCTCGTAAATTGTGCGACAACGAACAATAAAAGTCTCACCCGGAAGCACTTTGAGATATTTGATCTACCCGCAACACATGAAAAACTGTATGACGTCGATCGGCGGTCTATAAAACAAATTTTATGGGAAAAACATTGAAATTGGCAATATTTGAGCCGCCACCCACGCGGCGAAAACAAAAAGCGAAACGTATAAGAAATTCTGCATTTTCCCATCACCAAATGACGATTTAAGCGATGCATTTCTCGAGGCAGCAAAAAACCAAATATTTTCAGTGTTTTTTTTTTGCAAAAAAAACAGAACGAAATAAAGGAAACGGGAAGCATCGATTGGTCAGCAATAACCGTGACTCAATGTTTGGCAACCAATTGTTATGGCGTTTTGAAAATTATTAGAATTTCTATATATGTGTATGAATGTTTTGGTTGAGAAGAAGGATCCTCTAGAAAACGTTACGGAAATACGGAGCCAGGAAAAACAATCAAAAGTGCAATGGAATATTGAATTATGATTTCAAGTGTGGAACTTTTCCGAGTAATCACAATGAAGTTTTTTTCAATTAAGACTAAATTTGAAATATTCAGATGAAACAACAACCTTTTTTTAACGTTAATTGTGTTCAGAACGATATACTTGTAGGATTCCTCGGTAAAATTAAGCCTATTCAATTTTTGGATCTCGACGCACAACTGATTTTTAAACTTATAATATCTTTTCGCGTGTACGGTCAAATTGTTATTTATTCGTTCATTCCACGTCAAATGGTTTTATGGACTAACTATTTTTACAACCACGTCCACCCGGCCACGTAGTTTTGCACCCTTCTCTCGATTGTGCGCCCTATAAGCAAGGTCAACATTCGAAGGCTGGTCAAACATCAGCAATGATATTTTTAATCATTTGCCTTCAACCAATACTTGCTTTGGGCTCGCGACAAACTCAAGCTTAAATTGAGAAGCTGAAAAAAGTAATTCTTAGATTCTGCATAGATAGCATGGCATGATTGTTGAGAACCTAGAATATCTTCGAAAATCCTAAAATTACTCGGGATTGTAGTGGTTAGAATGATTAAATGAAGAGTTCGTTCATTTTCGTCCACATTTGAATATTAGACGAAAAAAACAGATCAAAAATTGATGAGCCATGGATGAACAGTGGATAAAAACACTGATTTACCACAGACCCACTATTCATTCATTTTTCATCAACATTCAGGTAGAATGATTGGACAAAATACGGTGCAATACCAAAAAAACGCCACTTCCTTAGTTGCCTTTTGATTTGACATCGCAAAACAACCATAAAACGTTTTAATATGCAATTCGAAATGGCATGAAAAGTCGAAACATTTTCGATGACATAACACCCGATTCTCTTGATAGCGAAAATCTCGACGCCAACGGCGACGACAGACGTAGCGGAAGCAATTGCGCACAAAAAGTAATTGAAAGTACGATTGCGATCTTCTCTTTTCGTGTATATTTTTATGTGTGCCCTTGAGATTGACACCAGCCCCTCCTTTGATAGTAATACCAACTGGAGAGGTCTCAATTTTGCTACCATCTCAAGGTTCGTCAAATTTCGTGCCATTTTCGGCAAAACAACGAATGTAACACGTTATTTAATTAGCGAAAAACAACTGAACTTAAATTCCAGAAAAAAAATCATGACGCCATTTTATGGCTCTTTTCCTTTTCATGTTTGAATCCGAAGCATTTTTCTAAGCTTTTCTAAAAGGAAATCGGCGTTTTGCGTTTATTTCGAAATTTTTTCGGTTTCCTACAATTTAATATTTGAGCGAAGAGAACAAAAATAAAATTCAAGTATGGAATATGATTCAGAAATCGGCAAATTGGTACTGAAAGTTCAGCGAATGTTCGCACATGATATCAATTGATGAAATCATTTTTTTGAATAAAATCAACAAAATTTCGCGTTTTTGTTGCAATACTAATGTTAATCGCTGATTCAATAATACAAAAATCGTTCGGTTCACTTTGTTTCGCTTTTGATAAAATTTTTCGGCGATCAAACTTCTAAACAACGGTAAATTACGACAGATTTGTGACGATCGTTGTAAGATCAGAGTCTGGCAAGAAGATCGGGTTCAAGAAGTCAACAAAACAACGTAAAAGAATGTGGTCATGGCGAAAAGTGACAAAAAAATGATAAAACGCGGCAAAAAATGAATTATAAAAAAAATGATACGGTGGTTTTTTTCAAGGGACGTGAAGAAATTAGTTTTGTGTCTTGCAACGAAATTCCACAGTACCTTTCATACTTCCCATTTTTTACATTCTCGCAATTATACTGTTTTTTTCAAAGAATTTTTGTACATTCATTTCAGCTATCGAGAAATTACAAGGAGGACATAATTAAAACGATTTTTGGTCAGATAAAGAAGTAAATTCCTTGAAAAACGACTAAAAACACGATTTTTCATCTGGTATCGCTAATCAAAAGTATTTTTTAACAGGATCAGCAGATGTTTCAAGAAAGAGAAAAATTTTGCACTGCAACCCTCGCTGAAAACTGTTACCTGTGGAGAGAAAATTATTTAAAGGCTCCAAAAGGTCACGATGCGACATTGGAAAAACTTGCAAAAAATGAAAATGAAAAGCCGACATGAATATATTGTTGTTTCTTGTGACGTAGTACGTATAAACAAAACAAAAAACGTCAAAAGAATGTATTGTTCGTGGTCGCGGGCGTTGCAGCGACAGTGCTTCATCATTAGCATAATTCTGACGGTGGTGGACGAAGGGAAGAGAAATGACAATTGATCGAGGGAAACAAATTTCGAGTCAAAATCCGTTTTAATCCCGCAAGTGTTCTGTTCAACACAAAAATTATTAATTTTAAACAAAATTCACACAAAACAGGGGAATCGGCATGCGAAACGACATCAAATCCACCATCGACCGAAACCATTTTCGCTTATAAACGTTTTTGTGTAAAAATGGATTACACATGGAAGAATACGTGTTTAGCATTCAGCTTCTCAACGCATAAAAAAAACGATAAGAATTAAATTTTTTCGAGTAGCAAACGAGAACAGCGCTATTTTTATTGCTCACTGAAAATGAAGCGAGAAAACCGCGCAGACAATGGAATTTGCGCGCAATTATTCTGAAATTCCACGCGCAGACGACGAATGTTAGCGAAACAACTCGTTTGGTGTTCATCGACCACCACGAAACTTCTGCATAATTTCAGACTATTACTTCCTCACTTATTTTGACCTCGAAAAAATTTGCCATTGTTTCGCATACCCTTTTATTATGAATTCGTCTCAATAGAACGGTTTTCGAACCAGTAATGGAAGTGACCAGACAATTCGTCAATTCGCCCTGCGCGCCGATTTACTGCCAGTTTGATTTGCAGGTTATCCAAAGTATGATAGCCGAATCACCACTGTTTTGAATTACCGCCTCGAAATAGTGCGATGGTCCACTATTATTCAAGACGCTCGTTTTTTTTTGCTATGTTAATAATTTATAATATGTTAGTATGAAGAAGTCTGTTTTATTTGACAAGTCTATATTTGTACACAGGGTTAATGGTGACAATATCTTCGATCAGAAGATTATCATCAGAGATATTAATTACCTACAAAGAGTTTTGATAAATAAGAAGAACATTAGCTTGTGAATACGAGTCAAGTATCATAAAGTATTATACAGCCCTCTTTAACTATCAAAATATGAAAGAGCATATTTTTTAATTTATTTTAAGTACTTTGGTTATCAGAACAAGTGCCGAATGGCGGAGTATAAGCCGATTTTGTATTGCGGGACCAATTAAATGACAACCCGTGAAATTCAAAATTCTCGAATTACTCCGTCCACGACAATACATATTGAAAAATAAAAGTTCAAGATTTAAAGGACAGTTCGTAAAAATCGACCATCCCGCAAATATCTGACATCTGGAACAATTTGGATCCTTGCTATTGTCGGCTTCGCGCGACTGCAGGCTAAATGCCAATAACAAAATGACAGTGGTCTTCGCGCAAAACTATAGGTGTAGATTTAAGGAGGGATGCATAAAGCTAGGTTAAAGGACGCTTTTTTATACTTCGGAAATTATTTTCTTTTAAGTATCATAAAAAGAACGTCACTTCAAAATCATCCAAATCCTACATAATCGAACATCAAAAATTTTCCAACCTCGAAAATATCACAAACGGAGTATAAGTCAGTTGTCGAAATAGGATAGCGCTTAAATTGGGCATTTGATATAAAATCTTGAACTGTAACATCGTTGTTTCAAAGTAAAAGTTAATTAGTTTGGATTTCGTTAACGAACTAATTACTTCTTCTTCTTCACTTTCAATTGATAATTATTAGCGCCTTCGGATTTCAATTCAAAATATAGCCTTTTTTAATGAAACAATCCGAAAAATGTTGTGTAAACGATTGGGAGAAATCCTCAAGTGGAAAACTCGAAAATGATGCTTGATTGCTATTCCTGATCATTCTTCACTCGACAATTTCTTCAATCCACTCTCTTAAATTGATTTGATTCTTAAAATTTTATCTTCTAGTCATTTGCAGGTAACACACAATTCCGGATGAAGCTTCAAAGCAAATCCAAATAGATTGATCAAGGACCAACTGCGACAATCATCGGGCACATCAATATTTATTTGAATGATGAGAACAAGAATTCGAAACAAATTAGAGACAGAGATATGAGGATTCCGAAAGAATACCGGCGGAGCCCAACAACGGCCGCACCTCAATTTCAAAAAACAAACAACTCGTAGGAACATCGGAGAGTTTTAAAAGCATTTGGTTTGAAACATTTCGAGATCAATTGATGATTTTAAAAAATTGGAATCGGGCGAATTTGAGCGGCGAAACAGCTTATGAGATCTACACTTATTATGATGATAATTATGAACTTTGATCAATGATTAAAACAGTGTGTCGAGCTTTTGGACGAGTTTCTCGAATACTTGCGGCTCGCCGTTCGAGGCTTTCGCGCGACTCAAAACGATTCGCAAGCAGCGGAACAACTTTTGAATCACTTGATCTTCTTTCGATTTTCCGGTAAATTCGTAGGCGACTAGAATCGACGAGAGAAGTGCGAGCTCGTCTGGATTGAGAACCGTGTTCCGAATGCCATCCCGCAGTTCGGTTAATGATGTTGGCGACGGATTCAAGTAGGTGACGGGGTCGAGGGAGTAGGCGGCTCGGAGGAGCATCACCTTGTCAGTGACACTTTCAATCTTCTCTTCAAACCCATCAGAAGTCCGGTACACTTCGAAGCATTTCATCTTCGACACAAAATCCTTGACAGTTTGTTTGGCCGCCTGAAAATGTCTCATTCGTGTTTCAATTAATAGCTCACACTACCTTCTCGTCGGTGATGTAATTCTCTTGTGGAAAAGCGGAAAGGAACGCGAACTGCACTTCAGCGATCTGATACTCCTCAGCATTCTCCTCATATCTCAACGCTTCGATCGAGGGCGCTTTCCTGTCTTGAATTCTGACTTGCTCCTTGTTCATTCCCATTCGCACGCATTTTTGGAATCGGCAGAATTGGCAGCGATTTCGCGAAATTCGATCAACCTGCAAATTCAATTAACATTGAAGAAGCCACCACTCATTGTGAGACTGATCTACCTTGCAATCATTGTTGCGATGGCAAATGTAGGCCATTTTCTTTTGGACAGTTCTTCTGAAGAAGCCTTTGCATCCCTCGCAGCTCATCACACCGTAGTGATAGCCGCTGGCGTTGTCGCCGCACACCACGCACATTTCTCGCCCTCCGATTCGCATCACTTCCGGCTCACTCGCTAGCTTCATTCCGGTTCCGATCGGCGATGGAAACGCGGAAAACGGCGGAAAAAATGTCGGCTGGATTGTCGGCGAGAATCCATAATGCGTCGAGAGCACCTGAGCAAAAAAAACGATATTCGTATTCGGTTAGGGATTCCGAATTTACCGGCTGATTCATAATCTGATATGGCGAATCGCGGGCGGTTTTCGCGAACGGCGACAACTTGCGCATTTTCGGTGTGAACATCGTCGACTTTTCGGCGTCTGACATCGAGTCAGAATCAATCGAACTGTTTTTATCGGTATTCTGCAATAATGAATCAAAGGTCACGCTGAGAGAAATAATAGAAATTATATTCAAAAAATGCGTATCTAATAATTTTTGTTAATATTTTTTGAGTGAGTCTCATTCCTTGAATCTCGTCAAGTATACTTTCGTCGAGGTTACGCAATTTTAAAGTTATAAAAAATATGGTACCCAATAACAGCAAATATATTGCGCATTTCGGTGTCAAACACAATCTGATGGATTTTGAATAACCATTCTTCTGTTTTTTTTAATCGAACTAATTTTCGGTCAATTGATTAACCAACTAATTATTTTCACGAATTCAATTTTCTGGATCAAAACTAACCGGCGATTCCTTGAGCGAAACTCCGCTGTTCTCCTTTTCGCCGCCGAGCAGATTTTGTATCGCATATCCCTTATAGGTACTGTTTCTGCAAATTCGAATCATTCACTCAATCCCTTTCCGTTTTGCGTTCGCGTTGCTATCAAAACATATTGCGTAATGGTCAAGTTGATCGCATAATTATTGTGGCGAGCGAACGAGTGCGCAACAGGCTCGCGCACCGCACAACTCTGCGACTCTCCGCGAGCCGCTCTGTTCCAACAGCGCAATTCTGACCCGGTCACCTACTGCGCAACAAAATGTGCCAACTCGTCGCCTTCTATCAGTTTTCTTTGTCCAATTACCATCCATCGGTCGCCCAACGTACAAGAAATAGGAAACGAATAACACACCTGGAAGAACTGGACGGCGAGCGCGATGATATGATCGACGAATCTGTTTGTGTCGGCGAAAGTCCTGATTCATTGCCAGAATCTCTGGAAAAAAAAACCAATCGAATCATTAATTAATGCATCCAGAATACCTGTCTTCCACCATCTCGCATTTCACAATCATACGGCTTTCATGCGGCGCTGTTGTTGTGCTTCGCGATGGCTGCGAATTCTGATGTTGCTGCATGTACATGGAAAAAACTTGGGCTTGAATTTGGGATGCAAACATCTGCTGCTGACTTGTCGACGATTGTGGATCGCTGATAGGGAATCTGCAAATAGAAGCATTTCATTGCCGAATTGGCGCTTTCTCATAATAGATCAAAAGAGAGTGCATTCTCATTGATTCGGATCTACAATTCAAAAAAGAAACGAGCCGCCCTCTCCCTCCTGGAATGCAAACAACGCTAATCAATATACAAGGTGCGTTGCCTTTCGGAAGGTGCCAAAACACTCGTCGAGGCGTTCGCTGACCTGAGTCGAGGTGACAATATTTGTCACTTTTCCCACCGTCACACCTATTATTCGAAATGTGCTATCGAGATTTTGACCTGATCGCTATCGCCAGTTTCCATTGAAAAAAGAAAACAAGGCTTCGAATTGCGAAAAATAATCGAAATCACAACGACCAGACTACATGTAAACAGATGAAGCGGTTTTTGTCGTCCATGTATGTATAAACATGTGTCAATTGGCAATTGATGTCCGCAGGTGGGGTTTGTCATCAATAGCAAACAAACAATTTAATATCGGAGGTCACATGCAACTATTTAAATGAAACGCTCGAAAATACGTTCATGTGATCAAATTCAGCTAGTTCAGTAAAAACAATCGAGAACTATTGGTTAATTAGTAAATTTCAACGTCAACCCTAATTATAACACTCGTTGCTGTTGGTGGTTTTTTTTTTGGAATTGGAGTTTTATCATTATCGCAAGAACATTAAATAAGATAGGAACTAACACTGTCGAGCTCTTGTCTAGTGAAAACTCAAAGTGAAAGACTTACAGCGCTGGAAAAGCGGCTTCTGCTGGAGGAAAATAGCCATTATAAAACGGCTGAAACAACTGATAGGGCGCCGAATTGGGCGGCAATTCTCTTTGAATTCCAGTGCCTGGAAGGCTGGTGAGCGGTTTCGACGTCGAAGGTGGCGGCTGCATTAGCTGAAAAATGAAAAGTGCATGAGAAATCTAAACGAAAGCATGAAACAAAACAAAAACGGTTCGTTCGAAGAAGACGTCAAACAGGTGCGACAACGCGCGCGAAATACTGGCGTTCGATGGGTAGGCGTGCCCAAACACACACACACACACACAGCCACCAAAAATTGCTGCACACCACACATATAATACATACATACACCAATTGCATAATAAGCGAGATTGTGCGATGAGCCGCGAGGAGGCGGGGGAATGAGTGCGCGAACACTGACCCCGAACGGCCTGACACATATGATAAAAAAACACACACACAGACATACGCTGCGAGTTATCGCAACTTTCGAATGGTTTCGATTTCGTGCTGTTGTTGTTGTTGTTGTTGACAATTGCACTTTCGATGTTGTTTGTTCGGAAGAGCGGTTTTGAACTATGGAGCGTGTTGATCTCGGCGCCGCAAAAAAAAACACACACACAGTTGAAACCGGTTGGGACTCGAACCCGAAACCCAACCGCCTTCTGATTGTTTGATTGGCCGACTTCCGTGTCATGCAAACAACAACAACAACAAAAACAGCGAAAACAGCACATGAGCGTTGATTTTTTTTGACCTACTAGCATTGCGCGGTGCCATCGCGCGAGAGTTACCCAAAGGGTCGAGACGAGGGCGCGGGCGCGCGCCGGGCGGTGCCGACAGGTACTGCGCATGCTAGTGGCGAGATGGTTCTGATGTGAAAACAATAAGGTTCAATATGAAGCAAATAGTTTAAGAGGTCACCAACAGAATTCGATTTTGCTTCTTATGAAAAAAAACTATATTGTCCGCAGTTGGCAATATTCATTTTCTAAATGGGGGCAAATCACTGGCATTGTGACGTCATCGGGATTACGGTAGGTTGACCAGGCCAACCGGCACCGACACATACTTCTGCGAACTGTCGGCTCATTATCGAGAGCACCTGTCGATCATTTACGGGATTACTGTAGGACGAGAAGAGAAAGAAGACAAAAAGAAACAGGGATTTCGAGAGAAAAAGAGCAAACATCCCCCATTTTTAGAATCTTGTTTGCTGAAACTTGAAGTACAAAACCTTTTTTGTCCTTTCTGTTTGCAAAACGAAACGATCTAATTCGTTTTTTATTAAAAGTGCAATAAGCTGAGAAATACTGTACAAATCCAATTTACGCTACATTAAAACTGTATCCTACTTTTGGTGGGGAAAACAGAAACGAAACAAATTAATATAATCCAGAAATACACGAGAGAGAGAGAGAAAACAAAGTGAGTTGTTAAAGGCAATTATTTTTTTAATGTGCACAAATTCTGATCTACTTGTATTCAGCAAGGAACTCGTTGTGGAACTTGGTAAATCGGTTCAGCATGTCCTTGAACAACTCCGATTGCGGCAGGATTGTGGTTCTGAAAAAGTTGATTTGTAAAGCCTAATCAAAGTTCAACAAATTTTCCAGATCAACAAAAGTGCACCAAAATTATAAACGCTCCAATGTGTTGACGAGCTATATTCCATCTTTCTTATCAGAATTCTCATTACACGCTAATTATGCTTACAATTGTAATTCTCACTTCTTGGAAATCGCATACGCGAAGAAAACACACAGCGTAAAGGGCAAATTATGATTCAACATTTGATATCGAATCCACAAAACAAACCAAAAAAAAACGCTAATACGAAATTTGTGTTTCACGAATTTCGAGGACGAACAAAAAACAAAACAACCATTTCCCAAGAAGTTTGGGAAACGAGATATAATCAAATTTCGGTCGAAAAATTCCACAACTGATAATTGGGTGTTTGTTAACGACGTTGTTGTGGTTAATCGAAACATGTTTCAGTTATTTACCAATTTTCGAGAATATTCCAAGATAAAAGAACCTCTCATTTTTTTGTTGTTTGTTCTTTGAGAGGGTAAACTTTCGTCCATGTTATTTCGGTAATTCTTATCAGTTTGGTGGAAAAAAATACACTTAAATACGAGACGAACTTGAAATATTTTACAGACAAATTAAAATAATACAGGTACGAATTATGTGATCTATTACGCGCAACCAGAAAATGTTTTTTCTATTTCATTAAATAATTACCTGAAATGATAAGTTCCATCCTTTTGTCCGAATCCGCTTCCTGGCACGATGCAAACTCCAGTTTTCTCCAAAAGTTGCATAGCGTAGAAGAAGTCGGGCTCTTGGTTGATGGACTACAAGCAGATGATTTTTAGCAAATAATCAAAAAAAAATCAGCGCGTACTCTGGCCTTTTCAACAGCCTTGGCTGGAATCTCGACGCACGGGAAAGCGTACATGGCACCTTGCACCGGGTTGCAGCTGATTCCCTCGATGCTGCTGTAAGCCTTCTCGACGAGGGTGGCGCGTTCTTTAAGCGAAGCCAAAACGGCGTCCTTCTCCTTCTTCCAGAGCTCATAAGATGGTTCTCCTTCTTTTGGTGGGTTGACAACAGTGTCGATAACTGCCTTTAAAAAAAAGAATTGCAGTAATTGTTTCAAACAAAATATTACCTGTCCAAGAACAGTGGAACAAAGTTTTGCCGAGATCATCTTCTTGAACATAACATAAACTTCAGGGTCGAGATTCATGAATTCAACGTATCCTCCGCGCATTCCACATTCACCCATGTATCCCTTCGACACCGAGTGGAATGAAGCGAGCTCAATCCTAAAAGAAAATACATATCGACTATTTGAGTTAGAATCATCTGATTCCCACTTGTTGTAAGGCTCTCCCATTTCCGAAACAACCTTCTTGAACGAGTGGAATGCTGACCCTTGCGCATAGACGTTATCCTGCAATATTTCTAACGTCGAACAATCAAACCAGTGGGTAAAATACCTGGTAGACTTCATCAGCAAGCAAGAAAAGCTTATGCTTATGAGCGAACATGACAATGGTCTCAATATTGTCGCGGGAAAGAACCTAAAAATATGAATATCTCAAGAAAATTCAAAATTTAGAAACTGTTTCAGCTTTTTATGAAAAAATTTAACAATTTTCTTTTGGTAAATTTGAACTTTTATAATTTAAAAAATAATGAGATCTGTTACCTGTCCTGTTGGATTTCCTGGGTTAATAACGCAGAGAACACGAATGTCGTACTTCTTGCTATGTTCAGCCAACGATCTCTCGAGCTCAGCTTCATCCAAAGACCAGTTGCTCGACTCATTCAAATAATACCCAACCTAATTTCAAATTTAAAATTTTTTTCACGCCAATCTCATCTTTATTACCTGTCCCAGTCCGAACTCCTCAATGGTGGCCGAATACAATGGATACTGTGGAATTGGGATCATGACTCCGACCTTTCTCGTGCTGTTTTTGTTGATGAACAACTTAAGAACATTGCGAATCGACTCCGAGGCTCCACCAGAAAGACAGATGTTCTCATAGTTGGATGGGATGCCTCCGTCACGTCTTTGAATATACTCAGCAACGTGCTTGCGAACAATATCGACTCCGGTACTTTGACTGTAAGCTCCAGCAGAGTGTCCACCGCAGTTGGCAAGGAATTCTTTGGCCTTCTGAACAACATCACTCGGCATGCTCTTGTCTTCCAAAAGTGCCGGATTGGCGACACACGAAAGGAACTAAAAAGGTGACGAATTTTATCAGGATTCAAAGATGAAATGATACCTGACGAATGTATGTAATCGGTTTTTGACCCATAGCATGAGCGTCACCAATGTTAGCCTTGATGACATTTGGGAATGGCTTCTGAGCTCCCTGAATATTCAATTTGTGAGAAGAGTTTCATAATTTTCAGTTTTCGGAGTTCTCATCAAATCAAATTCGATTCAACTGGTTTTTATTGAGTGAAAATGTACAAACCTTGGCGAGCTCCTTCTCCAATTCAACGGCTCTGATGACGATTGGACCACGGACCGCATACTGCATGGTGATCACATTTGGATTGATGTTATCGATAGTGAGGGTCTGAAATTGAGATTTGCCAAAATCATTGAATTAATTCGAACCTTTCCGCTCGCCATGATTCTAGATGTTTGAATGGACCGTTGAGAGGTGATTCCGGTGAGAAGGCGTGCTGCTCGCATACTGAAAACAAGAAAAAACTTATTTTTCGTTCGCTTAGCCGTTAAAACGAAAATACCACGCGACTACAATGGGCGAGACATTACTATCAACTCAATATTTTTTTTTTGATAGCATTCGAACATATTTTGATAGTAACGAAAATCGCGTGTTTCGTCACACATAAATGACCTCTAAAAAAATTTGCTGCAAAACTACTATTTGACTGCATTCACACATATCTAATAAACCGCAATTTTTTCTATTTAAAAATTAGAAACGAAAGGGGAAAATGAGAAACAATATGGGTCGACTGAGAGTCAGCCGCACGCTGCTTTTCCTCTTCGTCGCTCTCTATTTACCAGCTATCTGTTCGCAAAAAAATGTGGGGCACATGGGTGCAATCGTCCGCAATTCTCATTATATTTTTCATTGAATTTGTGTTACCTTATATCTATTAATCGAGTTTCGTAGCATTGGCGTCAAGGTTGCAAAACGATATGAAAAAGTGTTGCGCAATTTTAACACACGATTTTGGCATTTTTGATGGTTTGAACCGAAAAATAAACAGAAATCCCTACGTCATACAATCCCAAAGGTCGCAAACTGACTGCATTGCGTGGAATTCAATGAAACAAATTAATTAGAAACTTTAATTGCCACACATCTAGGTTACGTAATAATTTAATATTACTCAACTCAATCTTGATGACTACAGTAAACAGAGGATAGGATTAACTTCCGCTTGATCAAAAGCGAAACTAAAAAGTTGGTTCGATCGCACTGATTGAGAGATCTACAATAGACGTTCATTATCACTGAAACCCGCCTACAATTCTAGTGGCCTTGAATTCATTTCTCGAAACCTTTGACCAGTGTTGAATAGAAATTTAATCCGCGCAATGATTACAATAGATTTGAGGCATTTTATTGCTACGCGAAAGTTGAAAATAGAATATTGGATGAAGAAATTTAATTTACACCAACGAAACTGCCAAAAACACTTGCAGCTGAATGGGGGGATCCAAAAATGTTCGGGTTTTGAAAGTTGTGCAAACACCGATGGCACAAAGCGCACGCAAACTTTTTTCTGGTATCAAGTGAACGTTTGGATTGGGAATTAGAAAAATTGGAACCTTTTTTATTATATGGTTTCTCAAGAAACAAATTGAGATTAGAGGAGATCTTGAAATATCTTAAGCGAAATTTTCGGAAATAAGGTGCACATTTTTTTACAGAAATGAAATTGATAACGTTCTTAATGTTTTCAATTGCTCGAATTGACCGGTGCAAGCGAATCCTCAATATTTGATCTGTAACCCCATTGTTTTCACGAGTAACAAAAACTTACCACTGGTATTAGAACTCGTAAAAGAATTTGACGTCAGACGACAGAAACTCCTCGTCGATTGGCACTGAAAAACCACATGGTCTTATCGGAGAATGACAACAATCATATGAAGGTTGGGGGGGGGGGTATTAAATGTGGCTCGAATCGATCATGTCGCGACCGTGAACGCGATGGCGAGACGAAAACTTGGAAAAATGGGCAAAACGCGTGGGGAACGCGATAAACAACAAAAATTGAAGATAGCATGGGTTTTCCCAAACAAAAATTTCTTCTATTCTGGCTCTCTGGTCCCTCTCGGCTCCCGTTGTGGGGCTTGGAAAAGACGACGGTGTACGGCCGGCGACAACGGCACAACAAAAACAACGACAGTTGATGAAAAAAAGAGAATGGCGAGCCGAACTGAACGTCGATAATCGACGACGAAATAACGTGTGGTACACAAATTCGATCGCCCAGTTCCTGTTTTGTATACTCGTCTCCGTCTCTGTTTACTATAATTTTTTTTATTTTCAAAAGTTTTGACAGTTTTATTTTGATTTACAAGTAGGTAGAAGTAGACAATTGAAAGTGCAGATAAATAAAACCAAGAAGTCTGATCATATTATGTGAATCGAGCAATAATTATATTCTTAAGAACATGTCATTAATTGATGAGGAACTGATAATTATTGCCACACTGCAGTGCCACTCAATTTCAAACACCTTTCGAACAAAAATCAAACACATTGCGCGCTAGAGTTATTTTGCAATCAAATTTTTCACATTTTTTGTTATATTTTTGTGAAACGCTGATTTTTAAATACTCGGTAATTTAGACGTAATAACTAGATATGAAATTCTCAAATTTGCGGAAAAAATGTCAAAATTACGAAAAAGGAAAAAAATTGAAATTTTTTTGAAAATTTCAGAAAATAATACTGTAGCAAAACACTTTGAGACCTCTGTAAATTTTTCAATGCCCCTTTAATACGGTACGTCATGTCGCAATTTTCAAAAAATCCTCAAATTTTGCCGAATAACCAATTTATTTTCAAGAACGTCATAAAATAATTTCATTTTTTCATTTCAAATGCGGTCATTTCAGCGAGTAATCTGCAAAAATCGCTAATTATCTCAGAAAAATATCAAACCCCAAAAAGAACCTCTCCTTTGCCAATTCCTCATCTTGCAGCGAAAAATTGAGTGGTCGGCGAAATAATAAAATATGTGGCTCCGGATTATGAATCATATAATGCTCCCAACCAATGCTCTTTAAGTTGCCAAAGTTATTTTGGGCCAACCCCGTGAAATGAACCTGCTGAACGCCTAATCTCCTCCATTCAGCTTCACTCATCAGCCGGGTTTTTGAGATTTTCCCCATAAAACACTACAAGAATCCCTTTCAAATGCACATCTTCATCGCGTTCACCTTCGGTAGTATAACATGACGATACTCATATTCACCATCATCATATTTCGGTGAATAATAGATATCCTCGTTCATTATCGAAACCTAGCAATGCTCTGTTCTCCATTTAATCCCTTCTGCCGCCGCGTGTATCCCATTTCCAATCAATTAAATATTCATATTCGAAACACATAAATTATATTTATTTAAAGTGAATGTTTAATCGGATTTCTCAAAATCCATTTCAAAACTCCATATTTAGTTGTGGCCGATGGAGCGCGTATTAGTGCTCTCACCCTCAGTTTGTTTCGTTTCGTGAGTGTTGTGTACGTGTGAGCGTATGAGGCGAGAGTGTGCGATGGGGGGTATGTCTTGTGTGTGTGTGAGTGGTGTGTGTGTTTTTTTATCGCCAATTCGGCCGTGTTCCTTTTCTTCTTCGCATTCTTCCGCAACCATCTGCTTCTTCAGGTCGCCACTGCAGCTTTTCCTTCGATCCCGTACGATTGTGTTGTGTTCCCGTTTCCACGTGTTTGTGTGGAGTTGGTCGCAAATTTTTTCGCGCTGATTTCATCTCGCACCCCACTCAAAATCGATTTCGTAGTTCTTCTCGATTTTCTTCATCATCATTTCTTTTTTTTTCGATTTTTGTCTGTTGCCTGGGAATTTTTGGTGTTTGCTCAAACGCACACCAACAGAAACGATAAACAGAGAGAAAATTGGTGGAGAGAGATAATCCCCCAAAAAAAAACCAAACTTTTCACAGTTTTGCCAAAAAACACTGGAAACCCGCAACGAAGTTCGGGACTACTGTATTATTCCGATTCTTACTGGGGGATGTCATTGATCGAGCATTTCTATGCAATTTTCTCAAACCCCAGCCGTTCTCTCTATTTTTCTCTAGTTTAACTTTAGTTTTTGCAATGTTGAAATTGCAGAAAATGGAGGGTCCGTTGTCGAAATGGACGAATATGGTCCATGGATGGCAATATCGATGGTTCAAACTCGAAAAGGATGCTCTTTTATATTACACATCGCGCGACAAAATGCTCAAAGGGCAGCAAAGAGGTAAGCTTTTTCATATTTTCTAAGCATTAGAAGAAGAAAAAAGGTCTCGTTTAGGACAAATTCGACTGACTGGCGCTGTTGTCGGCATTGACGGAGAGAATAATAGCCTTTTCACGATTACCGTTGAAGGAAAAACGTTTCATATGCAGGTATTTCATCATTTTTCCATTTTTTTAGATTTATTACGATTTCGAGATGATCTCAAGATGATGGACTCTAATTCATCAAACTTTGATATTAATCTCAAAGCGGTTTCTATAAAATTTGAAAAAAATTGAACGCCAGATTTTCTTTGATATTTTTGAGAAATTGTTTTATAAATAGAAATATTACAATGAACGAGTTATTTTTCAAATTTTTAATTAAAAAGAAAACCAAAAATAGTATGAAATATTTCCTAATTAAAATATGGAAATTTTTTAAATATAGATATTTTAAATTTTGATAAATTGGAATCATACAAACATTATTGGTTTAGCAAAAATTGAATGAAATTCATTGTTTTCAGAGTGTAAAGTAAACAAAAAGATTCTATTAAAAGATAACTGCTATCTTCGAAGATTATCAATATTATTAGAATCTCGTTTTAAAAAAATATGAAAATATCTGATTTTCTGTAGATTTGAAACAAAATCAAAAAATTTATTGAAAAATGAGAACGGAAAATGACAAATCGATGGTCGAGCATCTGATCAAACATTTTATTAATTTCTCTTCAATTTTAGGGTCGCGATGTCCGAGAAAGAAACCAGTGGGTGAAGACACTTGAACAAACGATCCGAGTCCTCAAGTAATTTCATTTTTTCATTTCTTCCACCGAAAATTCAATTTTTGCGTTCAGCGGGTACAAGAGCGCCGGCACCTCGGCCAGCAATCCACCTCTTCACCATTTCAAACAAAAAACGGACGAAGCCAACCAATTGCTGAAAGATCTCGTTTCGAGGGTATTCAGTTGTAAATCAAACGGCATTTTCGAAATATGCTTGATTCTGTAGGTTAATGAACTCGAGCAAATCAAGAACAATGGAGAAGTGGGAAGTGTTGAAAAGAGAACGATTGATGATGTTATTGCGACGACAAACAACCTGCTGAATACAGTAAAACACTCGATTATATACCTCCAGGTTCGCCTTTTTTGTTGGAATTTTCGTACCGAAAAAAAAACTAGTTTCTGGAATCAGAAATTGTGCAAATATGACTATTTTTATCAACTTGTCATATTCCAGAGTTTACAATATTTCAATTTTTTTTATTTTCTTCAGATTTTATGACACTTTTTGTAAAAAATCGCAATTTTATTTATTTTTTTTAATTCATAAAAAAATGTTTTATTTTTCAAAGGAATGCCCGATCGGAGCCCTTCTGATTAACATTTTGCTCAAAAATACTCATGGATTATTATATAAATGACATGCGAAGTGCAATTATCGGATTTACCGGTGCGTCGATTCAAATCGCAATTTTTTGATTGACATGTTGATCATTCAACATCCGATAGGTTATGAAGCGATTTTATGATCGAATCACTCAATTTTGAGGATTTTCTTATTCAAAATTTTTTTTTCTAAAATAGTTTCTCGCCAAAATACATTTATATCACTTATTTATAGTTCTTTATTGCGATTTTTCAACATCGTTAAAATTTATGTTTCAGTTTTCAATAGATTTTTTCTTGACTCGAAATAAAAAATACAGAAACAAAATTTTTTTAATGATCAGAATTTCTTTAATGATCAGCATTCTCAAAATTTTAATTTTCAGATGCTTCAAGCTCGCTTAAATCCAGACATCAAATTGGAGAAGATGATTCATTTGGAGTTCGATGCGAATCAGGTGGGGTTACCGTCGCTGATTTCAAAATTCGTGTTGATTTATCAGCTGTACAAACACTATTTGTGTTCTTTTTCTACTATGTAGTAGCCGCCAATTTGTTATTAATATTCATTGATTCGTCTTTCTTAAATCTCAAACTTTTGTTGATTGATGATGTCACGAGAACTAGTTTGCCACGCAAAATGGATATTCGCGAGTGTAGGTATCACCGAAAACCTTTTTGGTGTTTCAATTGAGTGACGTAACTTAAAATTTTGTTGGTTTTCACTGTGCGCCTTTAAACGATACCCTAACAAGAATACCAATTACTGAATCTTTCCATTCCTGTAATATTGTAGCCATCAAATCGCAGTTTAAAGTAGCATGCTCAAAATTTGTAGTTTTTTTTTCTGCGATTTACTGCATTTTAATTGTTTCGACAATGTGTCCGCTGTGTTTTCATTACGCAGAAATGAGCAGTGTGAAGCAATTGATGATAAGAAGAGTCGGACGACCTCTATCGTTTCCGCTAGCCATCGGTTTTTCTTTGCAGATAATTTTTCTCGGCAAATTTCGAAAAAAACATAATGTGTGTGTGTCTTTTTAAAAGAATTTGAATCGTTTAGTGAAAAAACAATCAAATTTTTTGTCGATTAATTTCGCGTTTTCAAAATATTGATTTCATATTTCATTTTTAGCCATGTATTTCAACAACCTTGACGTTTCTCTTGACATTGTTCCGATTTTTCATCATTATATCAAATTGTTGAAACTTTCACTTACTGCCGCCTATTTGCCATTTCTCAAATTCGCATTTATTTCGACATTTTTGATTGTTTTCCTACTATTTTTCTCTTTCTTAAAATTATTTCACATTTCAGTTAGTACTGAGATGTGAAGGATAATTTTTCCTCGTCGTAAAAACTTATGTCAAAATTTTGCATTTTAACTCGAAACTCCCAATTTTCCTTTTTCATACCATTAGAGCGTTCAAATCCGTCAGATGTAGCTAAATTCGGAAAATAAAACGTTGAGATGAATTATTTACATTGAAATTTTCATTTTAGGCGTATAAAATGTTAAGATAGTGAAAATAGCTTAAACTTCCCTATTCATTCTTTGTTTTATTTTTGGATTGGGCCATTTTCGGGCGATTCTGCGGGTTTACAAATTGTTTTCTATGTATTGCTACCATCAATTCGCTGAATCCTCAAGGTATCTAGTTGAGCAAGATTTATGGGTATGCGACTTCAAACTAACTTGGATAAACAGCTTTTCTTCAAACCGAAGTTTTATGCGCGAGAAGTTTCATTTCAATATTTTTATTATGTTCCTTTAAGTCTTTGGAAGCTTCAAATTCAATTGCTTCTTCGAGACCCATTTTTCATTTTGAATTGCTCTTACAATTATGTCTTGTCAGGGTGCTAATCTAATTTTCTTGAAAGCCTTGATTCTTCAAAAAAAAATCATTTTCTTTCCCTCCCCCCCCCTTTTTTTTACTATCGTTGAGATTAGAATTTTAAGGGTCGTCTCAAATTCCAATAAATTGTGTCCCGAAATCGACCTATTTGGGGGTGTCCGTTATGAGATTTTTACGCATTTCCTTTTTTTTTTCGTTTTTCTTTCCTGCGAAACAAACACAAAAAAGATTGCCGCGTGCCCTTTTTTGTTCTTCAAACGTGACCGATTAGGGTGTTAACCACAGAGTTTTTTTTTGGCAGAATAGCCGATTCTGACGAGCTCATTAGGCTTGTCGGATTCCGAACAAGACGTCAGTGAATTTCTTCTTCTCCATAAACTTGTTTTTTTTTTTTTTGGAACACTGATGTTTTTGAACTGAATTAAGCAATTTCAGACCGACAACGTCGGGGCGAAAGAGTTGGTGAGCACGACAGCTGGAGCTGGAGGAGCAGCAGCAGCGGCAGCGAGCAACAAGACCGCCGACGGTAACGAGAAGCCGATCTCGTCGATTGAACATCTTGAACACCTCAAACCCCAGCATCAGCGAGTCGAATCATACGCAAGGTGAGCAAAATTGGTTTGATAATATATGGGAAGAGGCTAATCGCCAGCAGATTAAAGATACTCACATTTGTTTTCTTCTCTTGTCTGCAATTCGGCTGAAAATAGATTTGTCCGCATATCAAGTTTCATTGCGGGCAAAGGTTTTTTTCCAATCTTAAAATAGATTTTGAAATTTGATGTGCCTATTTGAGATTTTATTGGCATATAAAAGATGCAAAATGTTAACATTTTGATTTTTTTAAAACATTTATTTGATATGATTCGCCAAAAAATTAAACGAAATCATTTAATAATCAATAAAAAAAGCAAATGATTCGTATTTCAGTAGCGACGAGGAGGAATTTTACGACGCCGACGAAGAACTCATTGATTTGGACATTGTGACGGAGAAAGAGGGCGAACAAGTCGATACGACTCCAGAAATTATGTCTACGGTTTGAAATAATTTCACTTCACTGTTTCTTTTTTTTTTGAAAATGTTTTTACTAATCTTTGATGGTTTTCAGGAAGAGGATGATATCGATTTTGGGGATGCTAATGAGGATTTTGATGAGATTTATAATAATGCAGAGGAGCATGACGTTGGAGATGTGCAGCAGGAGCACGGATCGGTTTTGATGCATTTACTCAGTCAGGTAGGCATTGTAATATGCTCAAAACAACGATCCTATAATGTTTCAAATATTCTGAAAATGGGGTAGTGAGCAATCGAAACACTATTTAGTCAATAAATATGAAAAAATAATCATTCAAAAATTCTTGACATGAGATTTTTCGAAAAAATGTCACTATTTTTCTATTTTTCATTGAAGTGCTAAAAATTTTGGATTTATTCCAGGTCTCGGTCGGAATGGATCTTACAAAAGTCACGTTGCCGACATTCATATTGGAAAGAAGATCACTATTGGAGATGTACGCGGACTTTTTTGCTCATCCTGATATGTTTGTGAGCACCACTGGAATTGAGACACCGGAAAAACGAATGATGTTGGTGTTTCTTTTTTTTTGTTGCTCTTATCATTCACCGATTTCCTTCTTCAGCGCCGTTGTCCGTTATTATCTGAATGCGTTCTACGCGGCGCGTAAAAGCGGTGTCGCGAAAAAGCCTTACAATCCGATTCTCGGCGAGACGTTTAGATGTCGATACACTGTGCCGAACACGACGCCGTCGCCGAAGAAGACCGAAGCCGGACCGTGGCCGGGATCCAATGAGAATCAGTTGACGTTCATTGCTGAGCAGGTCTCGCATCATCCGCCAATCTCGGCGTTCTACGCCGAAGTCCCATCTCAAGGAATCTCATTCAACGCCCATATCTACACCAAATCTTCATTCTTGGGATTGTCAATTGGTGTGCAAAACCTTGGTGAAGGTGTCCTCACACTGCATCGCTATAACAATGAACAGTACACGTTCACATTTCCCAGCGGATACGGTAGATCAATTATGTCGACACCTTGGGTTGAATTAGGAGGAAAAGTGGGCTTCTCGAACATTGTATTTCAAATTGAGAAATAAAAATCATTTAAGGTGAAGGTCGCTTGTCCCAAGACGGGTTATTATGCAGATATAGAATTTTTGACGAAGCCGTTCTTTGGCGGAAAACCTCATCGAATTCAGGGTTCCATTTATAAGTACGATTCGGAATTTTATTATATCGATTAATGCAATCGACTAATTTAGGGAAGGATTGAAGAAGCCGATTTTAACGATTCGCGGTGAATGGAATGGCGTGATGTATGCCAAGCCACCAAATGGCGAAGAATACACGTTTTTGGATGTGAAGGCGATTCCGGAAGTGAAGAAGGAATGTGTTCCGGTGATGCAGCAGGGAAAACGAGAAAGCCGAAGGTATCTGGAGGCGAAAATCTGTAAACTAGTCGTTTTTATTGTTGTAGATTGTGGAGGCATGTGACGGCGGCATTGTTGAGAAATCGCATTCAGATTGCAACGACATCGAAAAGAATCATCGAGCAAAGACAGCGAAAGGAAGCTAAGGTAGATTTTCGGGTCATGCTCCTTTTAATTTGGTCTCAATTAGTGTTTTTAAAACCACTTACATTTTATAGGAGCGCCATGAGCGCGGTGAGACCTGGAATCCGACTCTTTTCGAGAAGGATGGCGACGGTTTCGTGTACAAATACAGACTGAACAACCGTGATAAAGTCTGATTCTCGATTCATCTAGCGTATCATTTCTTAAATTTCAATTCTCCTCTCTGGTTTCTTTTTTTTTTGCCGACCATCATCTTCAAATATTCCATGTGTTCTTGTTTCATTTCTTATGATTTTCGATATCCGATTTGCTATTATACGAGTATTTATGAACGATTTTGTTTCGTGTACCATGAACAATTTATTCGAATTGTTTCCTTTTTCGGACCATCAATCTCCCCCCAAATTATTATTATTTTTGTTTGCTTGATATCGATGTCTTGTGATGAATTATTATTTTTGCTAGAGATTTACGGCCTTTGATGAAATCTTCTTTCCGGTTATTTTTGTTTCTGCCGTGTATTTACGCAACTCGCGCTTAAATCGTTTCTCCATGTTCTCGTCCGGCGAGAAGCTCATCACATCGATCACTGATGCCATTTTACTGTAAATACGGTGTTGGGTGAGATCGAAATAAATTTGTTAAAGTTGGGAAAATCTCAACGAGCCCATGCGGCTGACTAAGTTAGTATTGTCGAAATCGCGCGACTATAAGATGTATTACGGAAAATTCTGGGGTCTAAAAAAACGTATTCATAAGTTGGCGTTCTCCAAAAGACACAACAAAAAATAAAAGTGTCGATTTATGGGCCTACGTAGGATAGGTTAAAGGCGCACGCTGCCTATCAAGACCTCTCCTTGATTTTTTTGGAATCTAGCCAATTTTCCGCAGGTGGCGCGACGTCAAAAACAATGAATTCGGTTTTTGGTTTTTTTTTTTGAAAGCAAATAGGAAGTTGCTCACGTGATAGTTTTTGCTGACAATGGGGCATCGGTCTCATGCCGACTGAAACTGCGCTCCTCGAGGTCTTGCTCATCGGCGAACTTGATCACCTCCATTGTTTGTGGCATGAATGCGATCGTGTCTCGTCGCTCATTGATCTTTTCCGGCGGCGCATTCTCGTGCATATACTGAAATCTCGAATGTCTTCGTATTAAAAATGACTAGCAACGATGCTTTTTTTTTTCGAATAGTTTCTCGAACAGCAAAATTTGAGATTTTTATTGCTAAATTCTCACCTCCAAAATGTCCATCGTTGTGATTTTCTCTTTTTCCGGATACCGTTTCCGGATTTCCTCAATGATTATCAGCAATTCTTTGACTTGAACCTAAAAAAATCTCTTTTTGTGTCAATTTCAACGCGTTTCCTCACGTCCATTTGCTCATTTTTGGTGCGATTTCGCGAAAAATTGATTTTTCGCCCGAAATAGTGGATTTTCATGAACAATTCTTTCAATTCCAGAGCAGCCAGCTCAGCGCTCATTGACAACACAGCGACACCTTTAAAATGTATGAATTTGGTGATTTGAAAAAAAAACCAAAAATACCGCATGTGACGAATACAAAAATATAAATGATTGTGAGAATATGGTTCATTTCATTCGGCATTTCGCTCATTGTCAAATTCGCCACCAAATTAAACGTTAGGAAGAATGATTCGATGAATGTCGCTTTTCCACCTTGATTAATTTGATTTTTCTCATTTTTACGAAAAAAACATTCTCGAAAACCTGCAGAGATATACAAAATTCCGCCTAGCATGCAAAAGATGAGAAGAATCGAAGCGTTGATGACCAATGGAAGGCGTTTCTCGGGAATCTCCGAGTTCGTGCTTCCCGTCTGCTCTTCCTCTTTGTTCTCCTTCAACTCATTTGAGCTCGCGTTCGCTGAATTGTCTTGAATGAGCCGATGGAATACCGAAACTCGGCTTCTTGTCGACATTTTTCGACGACTGTACCTTTAAAATTCGCAAATTGAACACCCAATTTCGTTGAGAATCTTACGTTCGATATAATCCTCGTTTAATGCTTCTCAACTTATGGAGTAGTTCGTGATATTTCGAGTAAATCTCAAGAACAATATGAGACAGGAATCTTCCGAAATCAACAGCCGCCAAAACCATTAAAGGTATCCCGATTAAGCCGTAGATCATAGCGAAACATTGACCGAAAGGGGTCACAGGAACTGCATATGAGTATCCAGTAGTTGTCTGAAACTGTGAATATTCCAGCGACATCTTCTTAGCAATGATTCAAGGGCCCCAAGTGTTTCGATATAAATATGAATTATTATAATATATAATTATTTAAATCTTACCAGGTAAAAAGCGGTGGACACGTAATAAAGAAACGAATATTGTTCGATCTAGGAGGTAAAATAGGATACAACAATGACATTTTCAACCCAATAATAGTCACGTGAAACCATATAGAGTCCAAATACGAAGAAAATATGCTACCGACGGAATAACAACCATGGGACCACAAACGTATAGCATTCCCGCGAAACCTCGAAGATGAGGAGACGTATAGCGCCCATATTGGACCTATATGTGTCCATATGCCCAATGCCCCACATTATTTGCCATTTTACCCATGTATTCTCCATTTGAGTTATTCAAATAATAATTACATTTACTATGAAGTTTTATTTTCTCTGAATCCATCCTGCCACGCATATATAATTCATATTTCTTTTTAGGGAATATTCGAGAAAATTATTTTCTTTTCATGCCCATTCCAAACATTTTCATCAACTAAAAGTATTGCATTTGACAAACAAAACAACAAGTTTGTTTCAAAGATACCACCCAAACTCGAGAATTTTTAAGAAATGAGAATGCCACGTAAAAAACCCTCAATTTTTTCGCAAAATTGTTGAAATTCTTCGCAACTTTTTTCAAATCTAGTTTAATACTACAACATAATTAATGCCGTATAAGAATTTTTAACGGCACGCCGAGTTTGAGCGATTTCTACAAGTGTCGTCGTTTTCGGCATTGGTAGTCGAGCCAACTTCAATGGTAAAATAACGTAGTGAAAATTAGATTGATAAAGTAATCAAATGACTAGTTTAAATTGATTTAAAACCGCTTACCAAGATGCTCAGTGCAAATAAAAATGCACTTCTTTTAGACCATCTTGGAGGAAGCGCGGTCTCGTCGATTTCGGATGACGATGATACGAATTCGCGTCCTTCATGTATTGTTGATAAACTAAACGAATGCATTTTCTTGATTAAAAAAATTCAAAAATTCCATACCTTGAAAGATGCTCGAACAGCTTTTCCTGATATTTCTCAAATTTTTCATCATCCCCGATGGATTCTTTGACTGCATCTTCAATATCTCTGTACCTCTGAAACTACTTGCTTCCATTGAAGCAAAATTCCATAAATACCTGACGTATAATATTAAGCTTTGCCTTTTGAATTTTTAAATCTGCTTCGTATTCTTGATAATGAAATGCATAAGCACCGGCAAGTAAATAAAGGAATAGAAAAAATGCGAGACCGATATGAGGAAGCGCCATTTTGCCCATCTTTTTTAACTTCGATTTCAGATTATTTTCAGTGTTAGAATTATTCTCGGACATTTTAATAAGAATATGGTGAATGTACGATTCAATGAATGACTTGCTCAGAATCTGCTCCAGATTTATTAATTGCATTATAACATCACATATGGGTTCTCTATCCTCTTCAAATTTATCCCAAAACCCGTAAAAGAGAAAATACATTAATTATCTTGGCCTATTCCACAGCTAATTCTGTCAATTTCGTTGTCATCAGCTCGTTGAGTTCTTTCCAAAAAATAGCGTCCTCGCATTCGATATCGGTGGTGAAGAAAATCTGGAAATGAAACAAAATTTGCGAAAATATTATTATATTAATAGGACTTACCTGCGCAAATCGCGACTTTTTCGTGAGCCTTAGTGCAACCGATTTGATGAATTCACGTTGAGTGTTCCCGCCGTCAGAAAGCATTGAGAATAATGGGAAATTCGCAAGGCCGATCGATGTTATGGACCTAAAATTGAGCATTCATTAAAATGATATTATTAAAATTTTACTTTTCTCCAATCCAAATCCATGCACTATTTGTTGAATACAGGATATAACCAGAGAATCCTTTATTAAAAACCTTTCCGTCAAATTCGACTCGTTTTATCATTCTGAAAATTACAAAGTCAATTTACATTGGAATTTCGACAAATTTCATAATATTAAATCACCATTTACGGTAAGATTTTGTGAATATTATCTCATTCATTTTTTTAAATGTCTAATTAATCAAAAACAAATTATTTGAAGCTTAAAATTAAAAAAAAATAACGTGGGCGTGGTCTACAATGCCCGCGGCAGGAATAAATGCAATATGGTCGCATAGAGTTTAAATTCTTCGATGTTCTCTTCGATTTTTTGTGAAACCTTATTATTTGAATATTTTCAGATATCATGAATTCAAAACGTGTCGTAATTTTACTTACTGCATTTCTAGCATTAGTAAGTTGCGAAAAAGAAAGACTGGTAAAAAGCTATTAGCAAAACCAACTAAAAAAAAGGCAATTTAGTTTGATGGTGGTACAACACCCGAGGATCGGATCAGTTATAGATCGAGACCATTGGAAAATAAAGGAAGAAAAAGCGTTGAGAAATTTGCAAAGAAATTAGACACTAACAGCGACGGGTTTGTAGGTAAGTGTTAAAAAGAAAAAATCCGAATGGTCGAATTATGATTTGCAGATTATGATGAATTATTTAATTGGATCAATCGTTCTTTTGTTTCCGCAGACATTCGAGAAGCTCAAGACAGAATGCATGAGTACGATGTCAACGGAGACGGATTTGTAAGAATATCATGCATTATTTCGATCACGAAATTTCATTCAGGTCACATGGGAGGAGTACGTTTTAGATGCTTTTCAGCCTAATTTCAAAAATGAAGGCGACGACATTTTACAAGAGCAGGATCGGCTGTATTTTGAACGTAAGAATTTAAAAAATCGATATTTCGAATTGCAAATTCACTTCAGAAGCGGACCTTGACAAGGATGGGAAGTTGAATCTCAAGGAATTGACTGCATTCCTGAGTCCGGAGAATAACGAGCACATGCATGATGTAATTGTGAAGGTGAATTTATTCGAACTCAATGAAAATAAGGAAATAATGTTTTCTATTGAAGGTCACACTTATGGAAAAAGACGAAAATCACGACAACGCAATCAGTTTAAGCGAATATTTGGGCGACATTGCCGACCAGAAGAATAGCGAATGGTACAACATTGAAAAGGATAGGTGAGAACGTATTTATATCATCACATGGTCGATTCAAATCGGCTTGCCGCTGAACTTTCGACGCGTACCCAGTGTGTTCAACGAAACGCGATGTGTGATTTATTGCATAATACTCCTATAAATAATATGTATACGTATTTAATTATTGCAGATTTTACAACGAATATGACACCGATAAAGACGGACAATTGACTGGTGACGAAATCAAAAAATGGCTGGTTCCTGGTCCGACGGTTTTCGGAGAAAGTGAAGCTAGACATCTCATCGATATGTCCGATGAAGATGACGTGAGCATAAAAAATTTTATTATCTATGTTTGGGCAAAAGCCGTAAGCAAATGGCTTCAACATTTTGATTATTTTATTTTGTGGGAAATTCTGATTAAAATACAAAATCTTAAACCGTCACGAGATCGTGCACTGTGAGTCACGTTAGCAGAAAAAAAACACAATTTACATATTTTTATGTCAGTGTCCGATCACAATAGATCGATTTGATTAACTGAAAATACGGCCTTGAGGAAACATTTTTTGACGTCTAATTCGAATGTTCTTAATCGTTTTGGAAATGAAACGTGTAAAGCGGAATAATTAAAACGTTGAAAAGAAACACTTTTAAAGTTTTTTTTTATCTACGTTTATTTTCAAAAAATACCCTCAATCAGATATTTGATAACTTTAACACATATTGTCGAAGACAGACGACTTCTGCGTGCAACGATTTCAATAAGGAATTTTTGTTTTTTCATTCGTTGGCTGAGTATCAAACATTAAAAAAAAATTATTTTATTTTAGTTGATTATTCTGTCAGAAAATTATTACCATCGCAAAAAACGATCACCTTGCATAATTGTGGACCATCGCACTATTTCGAGGCGCTAATTCAGATTCGAATTTAGATAGTAGGAATTCCGATACCATACTCTAGATTACTTGCGAATCAAACTCGCCATAAATCCTCGCAGGGCACTCGTTTTTTTGCGAATTTAATAGTTACGCCTAGAAATGAAACAGTGTGTTTTCTTATTCTGTGTATTCTATTTAATTTCATAGTAGCAAAAAATAACTACTGACAAATTTCGAATTCCTTTTCTTTCAGGACGGAAAATTGTCTTATGAGGAAATCATTAATCATCACTTGCTGTTCGCGAAAACCGACGCCGCTCGAGAAGGCGATGATCATCCATATGATCACGAAGAATTGTAAATCTATCCGAATTTGAAGCGAAACTTTATTGTTGGTTTGTTGTTAAATTGAATTGAAATCGAAATTGTAAGAAACAATAATGAATGTAAATATATAAATATTATGAATGAAGGACGGAATTATTTCGAAATCCATATATAAAACAGGAAGATGGTGATGATGTCCAATTAAAGAACCGAGCATTTGCTCTTCTCCGCCCATGGGTTGACCTTCTTGTCAATTGGGTTGACGAGCGGATCCTCCTGGCTCTCGGTGAATCGGCGGAGTCTGAAAATTCAAACGCTCATAAGGGTGCCAATCAAGCGAGCACTCACTCAGCGGCCGACATGCTGATCGGAGTGCGCTCGATGTTGAGCTGGCTGCGAAGCGACTCGACGGTTCTTTGCATATCAGTCTTGTCCATGGCTGAAACACACAATAATTGTCGTTGTCGAACAACGATAAACGAGACTGCGATGAAATATGAAGGGACCGAGCAGAGAATGAGAGGATGAAGGGGGAAATGAGTTGTTTTTTTTTCAATTTTGCTCGCGGATTTCGTAGATCAAATTGGATTTATTTAAAGAATTCATTAAAGCGAGAAGGAAAAACGCGTACACGCAACAAACTCTAATTTCATTAGGCGAGCCTGCAATTTCCAATTAAACCCGTTTTTTTTCGATTTCATTTCTTTTTCTTCATTGAACTTTTAAAAAGGAAAGGTTTCTTTTGCTGTTTTGTTGTTGCATTCATTCTATTTTTGGTGTTGACTTTTTGGAATCGAATCACCTCGGCGTCAATTGTTTCCCAGCAAATTATAATTCATGTGAAAATCGTTTAATCTTCGAGCACAATGAATTATTAATAGAATTGGAGGGATTAATGATAACAATGCCGAAAAGAACGAATTGGGCGGTAGCTGAAATGAGCGGAATTCGCGCTTGTTTTTGTTTCGAATGAATTTTGGCAAAAACGTGATGGAAGTAAGAGAGAGGGATCGAGAGAAAGAATTGGTTTCCAGACGACGAAATCGGACGGGTGGCTGGCTCGCCCCGAGCGCGGACCAAATACTACGAGTGCGTCTTGCTTCGCAGCTCGCCACCCGAGGGGGGGGGGACGGCCCCTTTGAATCGATAAATTGCGCGCGGCGAGAGACGGCAGACGGAGAAAGCAGCTGGAAGAGAGCGCCGCCTCGGCCAAACGCGATGGCACATGCGGCCGGGAGCATCCTCGCCAATTCTCTCGCCTCTCTCTCTCTCTCTCTCTCTCTCTCTTTTTCTTTTTTCCTTCCTTCGTTTGTCTATTTCCCCTTTTAAAGACTTCTATTTTGCGCTGCCGAAGGCACCTCGGACAATGTTAGGGACGCAGAAGCGCGAAATTCTCCAAGGAATTGATATAATTGGCAATTCGACACCTGTAATGATTCAGCGCAATTATTTTGGTCGTGTTTTTGGAATATTTTGATGGAAAAAACTCGGAAAAATAGAGAGATGGAACTATTGGATGAAAACAGTTAGATAATTCGAACCAATTTTCGATGAAAAAAATTCTTCACTTCCTGTAAATACAACAAAAACAGAACAAACTTTTTTTGAACCGCGATACTTGTGTCAAATAGGATTTTGAATATCCGCAGAAGCTTTTATTTGCCCTTTAGTGAAATGAGAATGCGAAAATAGCCCATAAAAGGCGTCCAGATGGCTGCTCGGAAAAGGGTTATTCGTTCGGGGTACGGTGTGAGCTCAATGTCCAAGTGTTTACGGACCATTGCGGACAATGCACTAGATTTGACGAGCAGCGTTGTTTTGCATACTTACGATTGCTAATTTGTTCGCTTGTCCTTGTTAGGGGCTCTTTACGAGTGCTGTTAGTTCTTATGGTAGTTTGAATAACAAGTAGTTCAACTGTTCAAAACATCAAAAGTCAGAGCATTAAACTAGAAAATTTTGGTCAAATCGAAAATTATTCGAAATTTCTATGATTTTGAACTTCTGGTGCTCCTCGATAGACAAGGCCCTTTTCGTGCTCTGCTCAATTCCCACTTTGCGTTTTAAAATAGCACATTTTTCCTTCGAATTTGTCATTTAACTAGCTTACTCATACTCGAAAATTACAGATGGGGCGTAGCTTTCTCGTTCAATGCCGCGGGTTGCCATGGGAATGCACCGATGAGCAATTAAAGGCGTTTTTCGGAGGTTTCTCGAAGTCGAAAGATTCGGCGAAGTGAAAATAATTTGTTTTCAGAAGAAAGCGGAATTGAATATGTTGATATACCACGGCGAGGCGGAAAAGCGACAGGAGAGGCGATAGTTTGCTTCAAAACTGAAGAAGATTATCGTGCGGGTTTGAAAAAAGATCGAGAGTATATGGGTCAGAGATATGTCGAAGTGTTTCCGATGGATTCTGCAAGACCGCCGAGAAGGGATTCTGAGAGAGGACCACGCGATAGGGATACCCGTTTAGAACGTGGTGGAGGAGGTCGTGGCTACGATCGCGATCCATATCCTAGAAGAAGCAGTACGTATTCTAACTAGTCATGGAATTGTGTGAAATAATATAAATTTAGTTGAGAGAGATAGAAGAGAAGGTCCTGGTCCGAGAGGCGGAAAAGAGGGGATCATTCGTCTTCGCGGGCTCCCATTTTCTGCGACAGTCCGTGATATTATCGATTTTTTCGCTCCTCTCGCAATTGTGCGCGACGGAGTTCTCATTCCCGACCAACGTCAACACAAGACAAACGGAGAAGCTTTTGTTGTGTTCGAGCATCCTGACAGCTCAACTGTTGCTCTTCAAAGGCATATGAAGAATATTGGACACCGGTAAAATTATTGATTGTCAACTATTTTTGAAAGAATTATACGTTTAGATACATTGAGGTTTTCGAGGCGACCTACAACGAGTTGTCCAACTTCTGCAACGAGTTCCGCTTGCGTATGCCTCGGTTAGGACCTTCACCATTTGTTGGAGGAGTGCCAGGAGGAGGTAGCGGTTCATCAGGCAACGGTCCTTATAATGGTCCAGCATTCTCAACTCCGCCGGATAGTTATCGTTCGGGATATCCGTCTCGTGGTGAAAGCGATCCATATGGAAGCCGAACACCAGGAGGTCCTCCGTCTGATTATCCGTCTCGTGGAAGTCGATATGAGGATCAATACGCTTCGAGAAACACGGCGCCACCAGGAGGTGGATACTACGATAATCCGTACGGACCATCGAAGCCGGCTTATGATTCGTTTCCAAGATCGAACGATCCGTATAGCCCATCGGCACCACAGGAATCCAGGTATAAAAACTTTCGAATGGTTGAAAAGGATATAAGGGAAGAGCGGGAATTGCTTAAGAGCGAAGTTTATTGGATGCAGATCAAAGAAAAGGCAATATTAAGACAATTGTGTGTTGGGGTGTTTTAACAAGAAAATCGGCAAATAGTCCATATCCGATTGATTTTTTTCGGTATATTATAGATTTGAGGCATTTTTGAAGTGATTCTGGCAAATCTTGTGTTTTTGAAAAGTATTTTTAAAAAATCACCACTACTATAAGTCTTCGAGAAATATAACTCTTGTTACGATTTTTTCTGAGATCAAATTTTTGTAGGTTGAAATCATAAGATTTAAACAATGATATTTGGGGGAGGGGGTTTTGAGTTAATTCGTCAGTTATTGAAGAATTAAGAAGTAGAAGAGGTGCTTTTTGGTGTGTTGTGTTGTGGATTTACGAGTTACGCAATGAGAAAATTTCTAATTTTTTTGCAAATGCGTTGCCTGTTCAGATTTTCGGATTATGGAGGTTCGCGTGATCCAAGGTTCGATTCGCGGGATCAATATGAGGGAAATTGGCGGTCAAGTAACGGACCGGCGGGAGGTCCATCATCGGAAAGTTATAATGGTCCGAATCCGTGGGGACCACAAGGAGGGCCGCCATCGGCTAGGGCTGATCCTTATGGGTATCCAAATGAACCATACGCCCAAAGAGAAGGTAAGGGAATTGGAGGATGAGATGAAAAAGGATTAGCGATTCATTGGGAGGTCTCAATGGTGCGCCGAAACACGTTAAGCCCTTTCACATTAACCGGGTGGCACTCATTTTCGTATTGGCGATATTTTTGCAAAAATGGGAGAATGGTAGAGCATTAAATATGATATCCAGAGTTAGTGGGGACTTAAGTTCAGATTTCATTTTGTTTAATGATAATAGGATACTCGAAGATAATAGAATTAACATTTTGGTTTTCGGGCAATTGTTGCGAGATGAGGCGGGGGGTGCAAGGGGCGGAAGAAGCACTCATAATTTGGAAAATCACCTTTTTAGGCAAATTATTTTATCGGTAGCAAATAAAACGATTATAAAGACGTTTCTGGGAATATTTTGTGGCATTTTTATCGAAAAGAAACTCCTTAATTGTAAAAATATGAAATTGATTTCGGTGCACCGGGGGTTTTACGAAGATTCTTGAGGTAACTTTTTGAGAAGATAATTCTTCCACATTCGAGGCTTCTTCTAGGGCTAACTGAAGTTCTTTCAGCAATTTTAACAGTATTTCGAATTGAATATGAAATGAGCAATATTTTAGGCGGAGGTGCTATGAGAAGAGAACATGCTCCATTCTCGCGAGTGGATCGTGGTTATTCGAGATCTTCTGATCCATATGGTTATAGGTAAATTGAATAAAATAAGTCAACTTTTTGTTTTATAATGGCAATTTAGGGACCGTGAATACAGAGGTCCGCATTTCGTTCTTCGAATGCGTGGAATACCCTTCAGAGCTACAGAGCGTGAAGTAATGGACGTGAGTTTAATAAGGGTTTTTATCGAAATAAGCCATTTGATTTTGCAGTTTTTCTTGCCAGTTCGCCCTGATCATATCGAATTGCTACGCGATCACATCGGAAGGCCGAGTGGAGATGTAAAATTATTTCAATTATTTTAACATTTGATCTCAACGTTTTCAGGCTCGTGTCATTTTCTTCAACCGCAAAGATTATGATGAAGCATTAATGAAGGATAAACAATATTTGGGCCATCGATTCATAGAGATCATTCCTGACACTGGAAGATATTAAATCCTGTACTATTTCGAATTTTTTTGTTTAACCTGTATAATAAAGTTTTAATTAATGAAATGTTTTGTTTATTTTTCCTTTTAATTTAACTAAAATATGTTTGTTTTTTTTTTCGAATTGGGAAAAATTTTTTGAATGACTCGGCAAACTCTTAGGATGAAACAGAGTTTTTCGTATTCTTCTTGAGTTTACTTGACAATCGGCGATTATTGAGCATGTTCGCATTACTCATTGGTCTTCTTGATACTCCGGCGTTCCAAAAACAAGTTGATAATTAGAAATTGTTATTCTCAATAATTCGCATGACTCAGGTAGTAATTGTTGACGGCCGAGTTGCTGACGGATGCGCGATGTGGATGAAGTGCAGAACTCTGCTGACTACGGTACGTCGGGCTTGATGAACAATCATCCCATGGGAGAGGAATCCAGTTTAGTCATCACATGTGGAAAATAATTAATTTATACTTGGGGGGATGATTGACAGCAGTTTGGTAAACGAAATACACAAGTCGTTGCTGCTGATTGACTTATTAATAAGTCAATCAGCAGCAACGACTAATATTTATGAAATTGTTTTTTTTTAACAAAAAATGTAAAAATCATATAAAATGTGCATTATTCCATATCTGGATTGGAAAAATCAGTATTTTCTAATGCGTTTATTGCACGGTTTTAACGTCGATTAAACATTAGCGATTGAAAAAAGAAAATACGGCTGAAATTAGTTGATGTTTCATTTAAAAAAATTTAAATCTCAATTATGGCCGTTAATATTTTGACGACCACGGCCACCGCGCGCGAAATTTGAATTTTTCTGTTTATATAAAAAATTTCATTAAAAAATTTCAAGTTTCAGATGGATTCTGATAATTTCACCCAACAATCAATGTTCCATTCACAAGCCACCCAAGGCGGGCAATCAAGCAGTGAGAAATTTGTGGATTCTTTGATCAAAATGGCGAACAAGGTATTTATCGTGAACCATTGAGCTTACTTCGGCGGGTTTTTTGTAGTATAAGACATCTGAAAACGTGCCCGAAGGTATAAAACGATCGCTTGTCAAAAATTATTCGATATTGAAGCCCGAAGATAAATTGGTATTTTTTGGTGTTTGGAATATTTAGAATAGATTTGTTGAAGTTTTAGAATCGCATCAAGAAATTCCTGACAGAAATGACCCGAGCTGATCGAGGATCAAAGCTATACGAGTTCCTTCATGCATGGTAAAAATGAAATAGACGAATTTCATACAAACCCTATGCTTAGGTTTTCCCTGTCCTCGGCCGTTGAAGATTCTGATGAGAAGGATCAGCACTGTGTGAACATGATGATTGCTTCCGTCGAGATTGTCATGAAACGATCGATTGCTGTTCCTCATTTTTTTGGGATGTTCAATGAATTCAACATTCAGGTTTTGAATGCTATTTCCGTGATTGTTGTAACAGACATTTTTACAGATTAGCAAGCTGCCCAATCAATATCTGATGCAGTTGGTAGGCTTCGTCCGAAAAATGCTTGAAGATTCGCTGAATTTTGAAGCTGATACCGAAAATTCAGAAGTCAAACCGTTTAATCAAAGGTTTTTGGAAACTCATATTTCTTTCCCTTGATTTAAAAATTTCAGGTGGAAAGATTATGTGCATTCGATAATCAGACGGGTTTCGGAGATTGATGACGTATGAGATTCGTTTTTTTTTTCTTCCATAATTGAATTTTTAGCTAGAATACAATGAAATGAATCTTCCTGGAGCTGAAATAGCTCGAAATGTTCTATTTGATTGGATGCGATACGTCAAAAATTCGACAGCTTTTGAGCTTTTGGTGGAAATTGCATGGTATTATTGGTTGATATCTATAATACATAGATGTTTAAAATTGTAGCGATTATCAATTTGGAATAGAAGCAATGCAGCAACTGTGCGATGAAGTAATTGTGCATGAAATTTGGGCTGTCAATTCTGGACAAGATCAGGAACTTGTGGAAATGCAGAATTTTGATCGAAAATTGAACACGTCCAAAGCTCTATTCCTAACAGTTCATTTGGATAAGGAACGATCAAATCAGCTATGGACGACTGTTCTGAAGGCTTGGTGGCATAATTCGGATGACGAAAGAGTGTCGAACGAACTTACTGAATGTCTTGAAGTTGCCTTCAACGTCGTCTCGCATTCAGTACAAGCTGCAATGCGTTTCAACTCGTTTCTTAAAAACGAGAAGTCCCTTGTTTTTTGTAGCGATTTTGGATTCGCTCTTGCCATTTTACAATGCTGTCTGGATAGGAATGATGTGAGAATCGTTTTTTTTGTCTTTCTCCATTTATCCGTCAAATTTCAGTGTATGTCTGAAATGAAGCAATCGATTCAGAAGCTTTGGAGGTTCGGCGAGATCGCTGAAGAATGCGTGTGGATGGCGGAGAATGTTTCGGATAGATTCCTTCCGATCGTCAGTTCGCAAATGCAGAATCTCGCGAATTCGATGGCCGAGAATCGGACGGCTCGGCGATTATTGAGCAAGCCGATGTTCGCATTACTCATTGGTCTTCTTGATACTCCGGCGTACCAAAAACAAGTTGATAATTAGAAAATGTTATTCTCAATAATTCGCATGACTCAGGTGGTAATTGTTGACGGCCGAGTTGCTGACGGATGCGCGATGTGGATGAAGTGCAGAACTCTGCTGACTACGGTACGTCGGGCTTGATGAACAAGCATCCCATGGGAGAGTTTAGTCATCACATGTGGAAAATAATTAATTTAAACTTCGGGGATGATTGACAGCAGAATAGGAATTCCATCTGCGGACAATTATCGAGGACCAAAAACTTTACTGCAAATTTTTCAGATTTGCTGTGCTCAAGACAATATGGAAGAGCAGCTTTCGTTGCTGTTTAAAGCAATTGCGTCAGCTTCTCATAATAATTCAGCTCTCATTCTTATTGGTAACCGTATTATTTATTTTTTTTAATTTCAAAATTTCACAATTTTCGATGTGCTCCGTGAGCTTGTCAAACGGCGTTCTGTGGAGATCTTGAATAATTCGAAGCTCATCGATGGTCTATTTGAGTATGTGTGCAGAATGAGAAGGGATATCGCGGTCTCTTTGATCAGATGCCTTCAACCGATCATCAATACGAGACCGCAACTCAGAACTGCACTTTTTAAGAGTCTCAAGGCTCGTAGCTCAAACCATTCATTAATGTTCAAGCATCTCATTTTTAGAAGGATCTTCTCAACGAGACTACGGTGTGCTCAGCAGTTCCCATTGTGCTCATGCTTCTTCGAAGTGTCAGCAAACGAAAAGACGGCGGCGGCGGGCAATTCGATCACTCGATGTCGCAGTCGTTTGGTAGTTTTAGTACGCAAAGTCTTGATTTGATGGGATGCAAGAAGAATATCGATCAGAGTGTTGGGCTCGAGCTCATTGGAATTGTGAAGAGTTGCCTATTCCAACCAGTGCACACAAAGTTTCCAGAAGAATTTCTCACAAATATTGAAAATTTGTATTGTTTTTTTTTAACAGAATTGCACTTTATGATGGAATTTGCGAATTGGCGACGCAAACATCGACAATGCTCAATCAATTCCTGGATATGCTAATTGCGCATACGAAAAATGGTTAGCGTACTTTTTTTTAGCCCGAAGACACTTTACAAATATATTTTCATCTGCGGACAAGATTCTCCGAAAAATTCAAGCCTTAAACTATTTTTGATATTGCTCAAATTAATTATAAATTATCTGAATAAATAAAATGTTTCAGCTCCTGCGCTTTGCCGCACATTCTACATTACATCGAGCAAGGAATCTACAAATCTCGTCGAGCCCCTTCCACATTTGATTCAGGTACTCGTTTTACGTTTTTCTTCGCTCACGATTATTCGATCATCGTCGAGTCGGATCGTGTCTGCGCGTAAAAATGAAAAGCTTCTCAATTTATGAATAACTTTTTTAGTTTTATTTTCCAAATTTCCTAAATTGACCAGCATTGACAATGTTAGCTCAATTTTCAATAAAATTTGAAGAAATTTTGCGTTTCCGACCTACATAATGGGCCTTCTTGGGAGTTTCTTTAAAAAAATTATTTTTTGTTTAGACGGTTGAATGTCTGATGGGAGAGCTGGTGGCGTTCGATCCGAATTTCCAAACGGAAGGCACCGAATTGCTACTGAAACAGGTATTTCACGAACATTTTTATTCGAAAATGTTCAATAATTCGAGGCTGTTAATCAAATGGAGGAATGGGTGTTAATGGCAACCCGAAATGATATGACTGATTTGGGATTCGATCGGAATATTGAATGGAATGCCCCAAATTCGAACGCGAAATCGAATGTGTTGTTTGCTCAGATGATGCTCAGCGTTTATGATGTCCTTATTGAGCACATGTGGAGACGAGTTGAAGCAATCGAGAAGTTTTTTTTTAAATAAAATTTTTGCCAAAACCATGTTTGCACAGAAAAGAGGACGCTGATAAGCTGGTAGCACTTTTGAATCGACGAAAAGAACTGGATAAGGCATATGAACCAATGGGAATCACATTTAATACCTGCTTTATAGGTTTTGAAGGAGAAAACAAACGCGAAATTCAATTCAAAGTCGAAGGATGCGACGATTGTTGAAACTGCTGACAAGCAAAATGTAATTATATTATGACAAATTGATGAGAATTACGATTTTAGACACCTTTGGACACTAGCCAAACGGAAATATTGACAAGTGCGAAAACGCTGGCGTCGATAATGTCGAAATTGTTGGCGAACAAGTGCGTTTTTCTGCGGCAACCGACGCCGCTTGGCCGATGCCCCGCCCCCTTCGCACACAAAACATAGTGTGTGGCGAAACCCGCGAAACGTCGGGACGTGCGCGCGCATAAGAGACGGCCGTTGGTCGGCTCATAAACTTACCTGGTTGGGGGTATTCCGCGATCATGAAGGCGGAATCCCCACGGCGAGGCCTTTCCATTGCACTTTGGGATGGGCTGACCTGTGTGGCAGTCTCGAGTTGAGATTCGCCAACAACTAAATTTTTGCGTGAGGGGCTGCGTTCGCGCGGCCCTGCTAATAACTGGCTAGTAAGTGCGATTGAAAGCAAGTCTTGCAGCGATGAAAATGCTGATAAAACTGCTAACCATTCAACAATCAACGTGCGGCCAGAGATTTTGGCAGATGTGCAAATGGAATTACTGTTTTGGACAGTTTCTAGATGCAAGGTTCTGTCGCTGGCACTTATCAAAGTATGTAGTTATCAAAAAGTAAAGCCAATGTTTTTTGATGCTCCAATTTTTGTCGGAAACAATACCTAAGAGAGAAGAAATTAGCGCTCGGAAAGTCATATTGACGATTAAAAATCATTTTGTAGTTGAATTCTAACGGTTTTAGGAATACCGGCCTCTTCACACAATAGTATCTGGAACAGATAGTCTTTTGAGTTTGCAAAAGTATGGTCACATTGAATGATTTTCAAATATGCGATGATATTAAGGAGTCTTTTCGATTTCTATGTGAGCATTGATGTTCCTTCGTGGATTGATGACATTCCAACAGGTGCTTTTGTCAAAACTATGGTAAAATTCAATCGTTTTTTTTCTGTCAATTTATCAGAATTTTTAGGCAATTGAAAGCTACGCAAATATTCTTCAGTTTTTGAGTGTCAAATATAAAATGATGCCAATGAGAGTTGCTGCTATGTGTACTAATTTTCGTGTTGAAATGTATTAATTGAACATTTGAGTTAAGGGTTTGAAGAGAAAGAAGACGAGGACGAGGAAAGTCGAAAGAAGAGATATGAAGCTAACATACTTATTGTATTCCATTTTTTTTCAATAGAGTTTTTGTGGGGACATTTGAATTTTCAGCTGAGACATGCTCATCTTCTCTCGTGCAAATTGTTCAAACAGATTCTGAAAGTTGAAAATGAAGATACGGAAGAGGAGAAACCGCCAAAAATGGCTTTTGAGAATCAGGGGAAGGCAATATTGAAGGTTAGCATATTGTTGATTATTTTTGTAAATATCTGCGGACAACTTTCAGGCGGCCAATTCGGCGTTGGCAATGTCGAAAAATGTGAAAGTTTGGGCAAATATCTTCCGGCGAGCGATTCGAGTCCTTGAAACCGAGCAATTTTGTAAATCTTCGAATTTCTTTTAATTATTGATAGGTAGAAGAGTTCTTCTCGATAGGACCCTTATATTTTGTGAATTTGGAAAAAAAAAACATTTAAATAGTGTGCAAGATTCACAAAATAAAAGGGTCCTATCAAGAAGATCTCTTCTATCTAACAATAATCCACACGATGCACTCAAAATAAGTCGCTTTACAACTAAAAAAAATTATTTCTTTTTAATTGAAACTGATTTTGTTTTCTTCTCAGACAATAATCAAATGCTTCGAGATTTTGTGAAATTTGTCACAAATTGTGCAATGAGATCTCAAGATGAAAATGATGAAGTTTTCGATGAGATGAATGCGGTCATGGAGAATATTCTCGAATTTTTGAGCGAAGAAGTTGAAAATTTTTGATGGAAATGAATGAATTTTCAATTCAGAATGATGAAATTCGATACAGTTTCATTACGAAAACAAGCTTGAATGTCGCCACGGAATTCGTTTTTGGATTTGTCGAGAAATCGATGAACCACTTAAAGGAATCGTTTCAATTCTTGAAGCAATTTTGCGTCAAACCGTCGATTTTTGAGGAAATTTGCGAGATTCTCATTAAAAAGTGCCTACAAATCACAATATTGGTGTCGCGAATTCTTCAAATCTTTGTGCAATACAAATTAATGGTAAAAAATTGTTGAGAGAATTGCTCGAATTCGATTTTAGCAAGAGAAAATCACGCAATTATTGACATCGTTTTTTGCGATGCTTGGAATGCCGGTGGATTTGGTAATTTTTTGAATCAAATTTTTGTATTTCGGTATTTTTTTTTCCATTCGGTTTAGCTCGAATCTCTTTCGAAACCTTGGGGAAAAGAAATGAAATCGTGGAAATGTGTCGATTTACTCGCCGGTCTCGTCAAAACAAAATTGTCGCCGATATTGGCAATGGTTGATGATCATATCGGATTCTCGAAGGGAAAAGATGAGCTGAAAAAGAGAATCTCCGATAAAACGCGGTAATTTCAGACGTTTCGAAAAAAAAACAATTCCCAAAGATTTTTCGATTTTTTTTTTCAGATTGCAACAATCGAAACGCGATGAGAAACTTTATGTGAAGTTTTCCGAAGTTCGCGAGCGAATTCAGGCGAAAATTTTGGTTTTGTGCAAATCGATCGGCGATCAACGATTTGATATTCAAATTCGGGTATTTTGCGAAGAAAATGCATTCTTCTTTGTTTTTTCCAATTTTTTTTTTTTCAAAATTTTTTTTTGTAAATAGAATAATTCGATTGGTTGCCGAGATTTCCGAATTGACATGGACGTGATTCGAAGCAAAATTGGCGGCGAAGAAGTCGAACAAGGGTTTCGTCGTTTTTTTTTTCTCGCCCAATCGGCTATTTTCATGGTTTTTAGGAGCGTGAGCAAACGGAGACGGGTTGCCGATGATGAGCACGAGCAGACCGAGGAGCCTGAGGAAGAAGAAGAGGAACACGTGCGAGAGGAACAGCGAACTACCGCTGAGGTACATGTGAGATTATTGAAATTGAATGAAAGTTTTGGCTGAAAATAATTTCAGGTGAAAATGGAAACGGATGATGATGATGAGTGTTCGAGAGGTGTCAGCCCCGTATTTTAATCTGTATATTGTACCCATTGGTTTTAAACTTATTATGAAACAAAGTTATCATTTTTCCGATTATACACCTTGATATTATTATCGATTTCCTTCCTATCTGTCTTCTCATAAAAGATTTCGCCTCATTAAAAAAACTGAAATATGTCGGCGAACTTCGTAGATAATATTCGCGTGACAATCTTCATTTAGTAAATGGATTCTCCAACGATGCGAATTGTTTATTCATTCTGTGTGGCATTTGTCTTAAAAAAAACACCTATTCTCTCGTTTTATTATTGGCAATAAGATGGCCAAAATTTTTTTGCAATTAATTTCGTTGAGTACGGTAGACCTAAATTTCTGTAACGTGTTTGCAGACCTAAGGGCAAACATTCAAAATTTTATATTTTTGCATCAATGAGATTTCATTAATTTTTCATGGAAATTAAGAACATAATTTGTCCCATTTTGCACTTTAATGATTTTTGAAAAATTCATCTCATTCTGGCATTGCTGTTGACATATTTCTAATGATAACTAATTTCGTACATAAAATATCAATTTAATTGACCAATTAAAAATGCGCGTGCCGTATTTGACCTATGTTAGTATAATATTTATCATTCTGTGCATGATTTTATTTTATGTGTAAATTATGGGACCCCGTTATTTTTCATTTCTTTTTTCTGTTGACTTGCAATTTGAAATATGTAGGATCGCGAACAAAATGCAATTATTCTTCCAGAAGATAAAACGACACTCAATATCGCAAGAAAGAAATTGAAGTATTCTCGCTGGCTTGACGATTTACGACATTCACCATTCACTCATTCATTCGGAGCCGAGCGTTATGAGCCAACCACATTTCCGATTAACGTATGGCACCCCGCCGTCTGGTGTCTCGCCCGTCGTGCAGCATTCTCGCTCCAACGCACAATATCGAATTGGTAGGAACGCGGAAACGATTTTTTTTAATGCAGCTGCCCTCACCACCAATTTGCATATTTTTTCTTCCACTCCCGAGCGCGCGTTTCACTATTAATCCTCATTTTCGCTTCTCATTTCAATGAAGCTCGTCGATTTTTGCGATTTTTTGCAGGAAACACGATGAAATCGTCGTTCGGAGAACATTTGGATCGATTGAAGGATGAATATGGAATGATGAGCCACCAGCTGAGCCAGCAGCGCGTGAGTTCCTTTGATTTTCTGCTTCTCAATCGATGTTTTGTTTGAAGAGTGAAATGGAGAAATTGTCGGCAGAGAAGGATAACATGCAGCGTACATATCTGGCGTACTGCGAAATGGGAATGTCGCTTCAAGCAGAAATGAGAAAACAGGAAGAGCTATGCAAACGATACACCAGTGTCATTCAATCGGTATTCAATAATTTGTTTTTATGCGAATCTTGGTTTCGAATCGAATATTCTAGATGATTCAATATCTGCCGCAAGAGCATCAGAACAGTGCAATGTCAGCGTTGGAGCGCGCCAAACAAGTGTCGCCACAGGAAATTGCTCAAGCAATGAGCAACGGTAACGCAGCAGGCGGTATGCCGTCGGGATCCGGGGTTATGGGAATGTTTCCAGGCGGAATGGCCGGATTCGCCGGGCTCAATCAGGCAGCAATGGGGTGAGCAATAGATGTTGTAAATTTGTTTTTCTTATAATGTTGTGTGAGTGCGTGTGAGTGCTCGAACCTCGTCGTTTTGTCGTCGTATAAATCATTTTTGCCTCTCCAATTCCAGCCAAATCTTGATGGCCGCTGCTCAGCAACAAGCGACGAACGGCCAGAACGGTGGCACCAACGAGAACGGACCCTCATCGTCAAACGGGCAAGGCGAGGCGAAACGAATGAAGATGGACGAGAACGCCGAGGATGGCGAGCTTGAGATTGATGTTACCGACGAGGGCACAGCGAATCCAGCGGCTAGTAATGCTCAGGCTTCGAACAGCTGCAATTCTGGAGCCAAGGTGCAATTGTTTTCAATTTCGACATTTTTTTTATTTGTGGTGTTTAGAATGGACGAGAGAGCACCAATAGTGTTACGTCATCTGGCGCATCGACGCCAAGTTTGGCGAAGGCGCGACCGCCGCCACTCGACCCGATGAATATGTTCGCGCAATTAGGTAATTTTTTTAATTTCAAATTTTCTCGTTTGATTTTTCACATTTTGATAATTTTAGGTTCTATGAATCCTATGGCTGCACTCCAGGGTAGAAATCCGATGGGATTGTTCACTGATCCGCATGCTCAGGTGAGATTCGCTGCCGCTCTATCGATGACTGGTAAACCGTCGTACTCGTTCCGTGTCACCGAGGATGGAAGAGTTCAGCCGACGGTGTTCCCGCCAGACGCGCAAACTGGAGCTGGAATTCCGAAGTGAGTTGTCGAAAATGGTTTTTCCTCCAATTAAAGATTTTGTTTTGTCAGAGGAATGGCGAAAAAGATGGAGCTTCCACATGGCGAAGTTGTGTGCGCGGTGACGATCGCCCGCGACAACTCGCGCGTGTACACTGGCGGAAAAGGATGCGTTAAAATCTGGGACATTCGAGAATCCGATATTGCCAATGGCGGAACGCCCGTCACCCGAGCGCCGGTCTCCTCTCTCGACTGCCTCAAAGATAACTATATTCGCAGTTGCAAACTATTCGAGGATGGATGCACTCTTTTGGTTGGCGGCGAAGCCAGCAAGATTGCTCTTTGGGATTTGACTGTAAGAATGCGTCGAATGATTGACAATTTGAGGAAAATAATATTTGTTTTTGCAGACTGAGTCAATCAAGTATGAGCTCGATTCGGGATCTCAAGCCTGCTATGCTCTTGCCCTCTCTGCCGATGAGCGCCTTTTGTTCGCGTGCTGCGCCGACGGCAACATTTTGCTCTATGATATTGTGGCTCAAGAGAAGGTTGGCTCCCTTCCAGGACATCAGGATGGGGCTTCTTGCATTGATTTGTCGAAGAATGGAAACCGATTATGGTCGGGAGGCCTCGACAACTCTGTCAGATCGTGGGATCTGCGCGAACGACGCGAAGTCTCTGTAAGAATTTGAGTTGAACGATTCCGAAATTGATGTGGCGTATCATTGCAGAAGCATGACTTCAACAGCCAGATCTTCAGTTTGGGATGCTGCCCGACCGATGAATGGGTGGCGGTCGGAATGGAGAACAACAACGTCGAGGTTCTCTCGACGAACAAACGCGAGAAGTACCAACTGCATCAGCATGAGTCGTGTGTTCTTTCGCTGAAATTCGCGCATTCTGGAAAATACTTTATTTCCACTGGAAAGGTTTGAGAAATTCTTTAAATTGCCCAAAATTAGTAGCCATTATTTTTTAGGACAATGCGTTAAACGCATGGCGAACTCCGTACGGAGCATCGCTTTTCCAATTGAAAGAATCGAGTTCTGTTCTTTCTTGCGACATCTCGTTCGATGACTCGCTCATCGTGACGGGATCCGGCGAGAAGAAGGCGACACTCTATCAAGTCGAATACCATGTTTAATTGGAAACCGGTCTAATCGACTGTACCATACTAATGTATTTCTGCATATATTAATTATATCTAACATTTATATGTATACACACGCACAAACAAACCCACTAACGTTTTATCGTACAATTTGCAGCATTCACCATTTTAAATGTGCTTTTCATTCTCTCTCTCTCTCTCTTTTTTTCCCCGCAACTACCCCACCTTAATTCATTAATTTGTCTTTAAGTAATGCAAAATTCTCATTGATCTTGTTTCGTGCTGAGAAACGATTTATCCGATCTTGTTTCAAATATTCTCTTCTCATGTTCCAAAAACATTCTCTTTGTGCATTTTTTTTTTCGAATGAATTTATGACCTCATCTAGACTATTATTATGAATATTATTAGAAATCCGACACGCGTCCCTTTCGTTCCCAATCTCCGTAGCGAGTTGGCTCTGGGCCAGCGGGTCCTCCGACCTGCAAAAACGGGGATTGTTTGATATAACGGTAAAGCGAATTTCGAGATAGGTTTGTTGCTTTTCCCTACGATAAGATGGGTTAGCAGGGTTTAATCAATTCTTATCATAATTCTCGGGTTTCATCGATTATACAGAATTCGAAATGGTCGATCGGCGAATTTTTAGAGGGTTCGAAAACGAAGGACAAATTCCTTTCATGACAATAGAAAATAATTCAAATTCCCTCCACAAAATTAGTTTTTGAGTTTTTTACACCAAATTTTTAGGGTTATTTGATTGAAAAAAAAAACGTGTTGGGACGATGTTGGATTAAAAATGAAGAAAAAACAAAGCTTATTTTTTTTTCTTTTTAGTCGGCGTTGAGTTTTTTCAAATCGTTTGTTTTATCTTTTTGTAAAAAAATGTTAAAAAAAATAAATAAATAATACGGTACCGACTTCGCGTCGTGACCCGCGCAACTTCTCGTGTGCGCCTTTGAAAATAAATAGCGGAGAATTACGATAGATCGCATCAATTTTCGATATGCGAGCATAGGGAATTCAAATGAAAAAATTGATTGTTTTCATTTTTACAATAATAGGTCCTATTAAGAAAAGTATAGCGTTGTATTTAAAGACCAAATAGTGTAAATAATAGGTATAGTCCATCAGCGGAAATGAGCCTTTAAGTATTACTCAGCCAATTTTTAGTTATCCTCAGAAAGCTGGTATGAGATAAATTACAATGGCAAATTTGAAAAAAAATTGAACTGTTATTTACAATCGCAATAAAAAACGAGCGGCCTAGGCCGATTTTGTGAGTTTGATTAGCAGATTTCTGGTATCCGAATTCCGTCGTCTAAATCGGAATTTAAATTGGCGACTCGAAAAAACAAATTGATCGTGTGTGGATCATGGCACTCGTTTTTTGCTGTTAATATAAAAATTCAGTTTTTGAAAGCAGGTTCCAACAAATTTAATTAAATTTAAAAAAAGCATTTTCTCAAAATATGTGGAATTTTTTTTTCAATTTCCATAGAAAAAATAAATATCGCCATAAACCAATCACCAATTTTTTGACGAAATTTTTTAGCAGAATTTTTTGAACCCGTATATCAATATATTTTTTTTAATTCAGGGGAATAGTAAGCTTCACATTTAGTAATACTCACTTCCCCAGTTTCCTTGTTGATTCCATTTGGATGTTTCTTCAAAAACGGATCCTCGTAGACCTCTTCCACCTGATCGAGAGCTCCTTTCGGCGTCTTTTCCACCATTATTTTATTCTTGTCGATTTTCTTCGAATTTTTCGGAACTTCATTACTTAATCTTCTCAATCCGGTGACTAAAGATCTAGAAATTCGATTCATCTGTAATGGATTTCGTTTTTTTTTGTAATTTGAATTTCGTTCGATCAAATATTTTCAAAGAAGATTCGACTCGTTCTTCATTTCTAACAATTAAAGCTGCCCAAACTGTTCATGCACTAGAAATCACAATTCAAATAATTAGGAAAATGTTGAATTGCATTTTAAAAAATCATTTTGTATAAAAAATATATGACGATGCCCATTGTTGTCGGAATAAGGAAATTGGTCCATGTCGGCGACGTCATGATTTCCTTGAAATTAGCCACAAAGTTTCCAGAATTGCCAGCATCAGCGGATGAACCAGAAGGCTTAGTCACAGCAGGCTTCGCATCTTCTGAAAAAAAAAAACGAATCTCTAATTAGTTTTTAAAGAAAAGTTTTTGTACAAAATAAACCGTAATATTTTCCAGTCAGTTTTCTACACTCATTTAGCAATTTCGAAGGTCGCCTTGTACAGTTTTGTCGGCCACATTAACCCGTTTGACTGAGAAGGTCGCGCTCATTTTTTTTTCAAACATAACTCGGTTTCCTTCAAACGGTTCATCGTAATTTAACTGTCGAACGAACGGAGATAACTAAACTCTCTACTACTCTTTATTATCGACGAATTCAACGCATTCTTTTTTTGAGGGATTTTGGAATTCAAAAGTTTGCTGTTTAAATATTGTCGGTTTCATTCAAAAAAATTTTACCAATGATTTCGTTTTGAGAATATCCATATAGAATAATACCTAATGCTCCTTTAATGAACTGATTTAAAGGAATATGCAGCATTTTTTTTTCAAAATTATTGAAGCAAAAATTGCGTTGCGTCGATTAGATATTTATTAGGTTATGTCCTGACTGTGCCTTCTACATATAACGCACTTTCAAAATTATTCGAAAATATTTCCTTTTGAATTTTTGCCCGCTCTAACCATTTTCATACATTCGAAAAGTTCAAACCATGAGAAAATGACTAGAGTTTTAAAAATGTCGCAATAGTTTATGTAAGACCATGTCGAAAACGCATTTCAAATATTTCATCAAACATATAAAAAAACACTTGAGCATGAATTAAAACATTTTATTCAATAATTTCATATTATCAAAATATTCATTGAGAATCCATTTGAAGATCCCTTCAATTTTGGAAGTTGTCCGATTTCTTCGCTCAGAAATCGAAAATCGAGAAACCAACGACAAATTCATCTGAAATTTGTTGGAAAAAATGTGCACTGACGTCGAATGTTTATATCACAAAATAAAGGATACAAATGCGATAAATGTATACAAAAAATGCAGCTTGATGAGGCATTGAATGAGAATCTCGAATTCTGAAATAATTGAGACAGAGGATGACTCACACTCTAGAAAACAATCAACTTACATGAATTTTATCAGATTATGTGAACATCGGAAGGCTGTCGTTTTATGAACCTGTAAACTATGCGAATAAGACGAAATAATTGAAAATTAAACGAAAAACGGGTTAGTAAAATGAAAAAAAAAAGACGAAAACATTGAAAAATAAAAAAATATAAATTAGTGCGTGAATGTCGTATTCAATAATTGAAAACACAGAAAAAAGAATGATTACCAGGGATTGTGCCGATGAGGTATTCTTTAGTCATTTCTAAAGCATCACGGGAATGACCGACGTCGTTAAAGGCTTCAGTAGCATCCTAAAATGAATGGTTTTTATTTTACAGATAGAGCAATTTGAAACTGTGACCTGGCCGCCGAGCTGAGTGATCACTTCTTCGCCTCCTGGATGCTCGTTTAAGAATTTCGTGACATCGTAAACCTGAAAAACATCCAAATATTTTATTCTGTTCGCTTCGAGACCCACCTTTCCGGAAAGGATGATCCAGCATGACTGATCACTATTGTGCTTTTGAATTTCGTCCAACGAGATTACCCGCAAATTGTCGCTAGCCATTGTTACCTGAGAATTGAGAGGTTTAACGGAAAAAAAGCGAATTATTGATGATGAAAATGAATGGCGCGACAGCAAATTTATACTGATAAGATGAGTGCGCTAAAAGATGACAGTGTCGATGGTCGCTCGTTCTTTCGGTCAATTCGATCTTTGTAGTAGATCAAGAAACGTTAAAACCGATTCTGGTTTTCTGACAATATGACCTTCTTTGTCATCAAAATTGAATCGAAATACGGGGTCGAATGCGCAATGCGTGCTATTCCAGCAGAGACCGCATTGCTTGAAAAAAAAACGAAAGTTTGAGGAATAATTAGGACAATTCATGTATTATTACAAATTGTAAAAGTAACATTCAATGTGCATTTCTAAAAATTGAGAAATTGGTAATTTTTATTGAAGGAATAGGGCTATTAGTAAAAAACTATCAAATTTCGCTATCTACGTGTAAAATTCAAAATATTCATGAACAAAAAAAAACGAATAAAGGAAACCAATAGAAGCGGTACTTTTTATTCCGAAAAATCTCATAAAAACTTCGAAATTTTCCGTGTGGACTAGAAATTTTTCACATTTTCTCGGCCATTATTTTATTTTTGTTTTCGTCCACGCGAATTTCATTTCTCATATTTCGCATTCTTCAAGTTTTTTTTTCGATTTTCCATGGATGTCGTGAAAAAATTCGATCGTTATTGTTACGAGCTTCAAATTTTGACCAAAGATGAGGAGCCGTATTCGGCGAAATTATCAATGATGCGCCGGAAGTGAGAAAACGTTTATCAGTGAAAATCCATGTGCTTGAATTTTAGGTTGCGCAAATATTTGGCGGAAATCGCCAAACTTGAAGGTGATTATAGCGACAAATTCGAACTTTTCTGGAAGGTTGCCTATTATATGCCAATTAATATGTATCTGAGGGTTAGTTTAATTTATTTTGCTTATAATTAATTGAATTCGACTACAGGGCGATGATGAAATCGACAGTTCAACGCTTCTCACAATTTTTTGCGGTGAAATGACGGATTTTCTGGCAGTTTCAAATCAATATTCATCTCGAATTCATCTTTATTTGGGAGATCTTCATCGTTATATGGCAAAAGATCAAGTTCAATATCAAATTGCGAAAATTTATTATGAAAAAGCATTGGAGCTTGATTCTGGAATGGGAAGGGCTTATCACATGTTGGGAATGATGGAAGAATGTCATATATCCAAAATAAGGTTAAAAATTTTGCAAAAAATGAAATTCAATATTAATTTTAGGCTTTTCCTTCGCTCTCTTACATCAATGACGCCATTCAACTCTGAGAAATCGTTGAATGATAGTCTAGAAAATTTGCAACTTGAAAATAATGAGGAATTTTCATCTTTTGTTGTTCGATTCGTTCATTGGGCCGTTTTTGAGCAGTAAGAAATTCTCAAATCCAAGAAAAATGTTATTTTCCTTTTTCCCCCAGAAAACGAAGAAGCGAGCATCGTCATATTGGCGTGAATCTGCTCAAGGAATTTGTGGAAATGATTCTGAATCAAGAATGTGAAATGCTGCTGAAAACTCAAGTTCCAGCAATTATCTCATGCTGCATCATGGCTACAAATCATGCGAAAATTGCTATTGGAGGTGAATTTTACGCGAAAATTCGAAATAACTTAAAATTTTTTGCTTTAGAAGAGGAATATGTTCATTGTTTTGACGTGATTTGCGATATGTTTGCTACATTATTGAATCGCGACAAAAATTCAATGGTAAGAATTGAATAGTCAAGTAGTCATCGAACTCAAGTGGATGATTTTCAGCCTTGGCATTACAATGTCATTTGTGTTGCCTGCGAATTCGTTCATTCATCGTCGCAAAACAATAATATCATTAATAAATTCCCAAGAATTACCAAAAAGGTAACATTTTGAGATGGAACGTATTTTTTCCTCATCAGAATCTCTATTTTTAGAAATGGGATGATCTTTGTGACGCTCTCTGTGAGAATTTCAATGGGTTGAATCCAGAAATTTCTGATGAAATTCTTGACGATGTTCGTTATTTGATTAATGGTCCTTCTGGAGAGGACCCACTCGCCCTTCTATCATACTGGCATCGAAAATTGTGTATCGGAACGAATGCGCCTTTCCAAAAATCGAATTCGAAGTACATTCGAGTGAACGGCGCTGTTTCGCCGAAAAAGCATTTCGAAAAACCGGTGGAAGCCGAGAAAATTGAGGAAAACGTTGAGGACAACACGAATTGGAAGCCAATTTATGTTCTCATCAATTATTATTCGATCATCGAAAAAATGAGCACGATTGCCCAATTGTGGCATTTGAATGACTTCATTTTCGCGGTTTCCACGGATACTTTGGCAAAATTGGATCGATCGAAAAACTCGGGAGATTCGCAGGTCGTTCGACGAGCACTTCGCGAAATTCACGAACGGCAGAAGGTTGGAGAAATGCGTGTGATCTCGGCTGCCGATGAGAGGGAAGCGTGTAAGAAGCTGATTGCGTCGGCCAAGGAGCATGACGTCAAGGTGCGTATAACGCTTCTCATGGAAAAATGAGAATTCCATTGAATTCGTCTTGTAAATGTCTTGCAAAAATGAATCTGATTTTCTATACGAGACCCATGGCGGCAAACTGAAATATTCAAAAATTGGAGAAAGAATTTCCAACCAAAAAAATCGAATTGTTGACCACTAAAGATTTCTACCATTTCAATTCGAATCGCTTCAAGACCAAAATTGAGTTTTCAGTAAATCAACACATTTTTCCAATTTACGACAATTTCTTTTACACAAATATGTCTTTTTTTTCAGGATCATGAAAATTTTGTGGCCCGAATTGTTTCTGACAAAGAATTTTCGACAAACTTCGACATTGCCGGTATAAATTATTCCCAATATAGTTAAGCCACTCAATTTTTTCCAGGTGTGACAAGCTACACTGCCGCCGAGTTCTTCAAACGCTGCAATCAGTCATACAATTTGCGTTGAATTCGTCAAGACTCGAAGAAAGGTCCCGACGCGAAAACACAAAAAAAGTCGTCGTTAACCTTTTCCACACCAATCAAATGGAAGTAATTGTTCGACCAGTAAATAAATTTATTTAAAGGTTCAAGAAAAAAAAGTTATGCTTAAAAATATACACAGGTGCGCGCGGTGAGAGTTTCTCGTGCAGATAGACAAATCTTGATGTAATGTTAGGAGGGAGAGGAAGAGGAGGGGAACGTTAATCGATTCACAACACCAACATTTCGAGAAGTAGAGGAAAAGGAGAGGAAGATTGATGAAGAAATAACAAATAATATGACCCGATTCGAAATGAAAAAAAAAACAAATCCATCACATTGATAATGTTTTAGTAAGCTTTTTAAAGCTGAATTATAGTAAAAATAAATGAGAGATTATGGAAATTGACGAGATTCCTGAGTTGGTTTCTATTCGATCGCCGGCTGAACTTCCGATACCGGTTCGGTGAACGGCAAATCGGCACTCGTGTTGTTCCTGTACACGAACACCTGACCGAGAATGAAGATGTCGATCGATATCTGAAACAATCCAATCTAATGGTCCCCGCGGTGGCGAAGTGGGCGTGGCCGCCGGAAGCATCTTGCAAACGACGCGAATTCGACTTTGACGAGGCGGCGAGGAGGCAGCAGGAAGAGGCACTCACAAATTCCGCAACCTTATTAAAATTTCAGCACGTGCTGAGAGTTCTCAGTATTCAATCTTTGCGCCGCCCGTCTTTTCACCTCTTTTTTCTTTTTTTTCTGCGGAATAAAATCAAAGAAAACGAAACCACGCGGTCGGCCTTCGCCATCATCAACATTACTCTAATGAAAAAAAAGCTCTGCTCGCTAGGAGTCGAATGCAACCCAAAAGAATGCAAACCTGTAGAATTGCGCAGACCCAAAATTGAACTGGACTACCAGTCGCCACGAAATAACCCGTCTTGGCCAAATCTCCAGCAAGCCATGCCAACACCATCGGAATACTGTAATAGGTCTCATAATTGCAACGAGAATTCCCTAAAAGAGCCCAAAGATGAAACAACTATTGCAAGTTTTTTTTTTGCCACAAAAAATGTCCGCAGCAGGATTTTTAATGAAATTCATGTTTTTTTCACATTTTAATTTTGTTTTCATTGCACGAAGAGTGGAGATTTTGAATTCATAAGCCTAGTTTTGATTTCAAGCATTACTTTTACATATAATAGAGGAAAAAATGCAATCACTTCTTACCTCATTCCCTGCGTCGATTTGCGTTGGAAATTCCTCAACAATTGAGGAAGACCCAAACTCGCCTCGACGAGCAACGAGACCATTCCAAGTCCTTCGACGTACCAGCTTTGCTGAAACTTGAACAACTAGAAACGCGCAAAAACTAGGACAATCGGCGTACATTAATTAGTAGGAATGTGACGAGTGACCAGAATGCCGTGAAAACAGCCAACGCGATCAGAAACGACGCCAAATCGTGCCATGCCCAAAACGCGTTGAGAAAATCGCCTTCTGCAAACAACAATAAAAAATCATTCAATTTCCAAAACAAATTTCTTTTGAGCCAAAATTGTTCTTTTCATTTGTTTTTTTTTAATCTTTGAGGAGAGGGAGTGGAGGACCTAAATCGGTGTATGCACCTTTAAAATGATCCCATTTTCCATTGATGACGACGTAATAGAAATTGGCAAACGGGCTCCGATGATATGTCAATTCTAAAACACTAATTCGAGTATTTATCATTCATTCATCGTCACATCATTAGTTTGAGGCGGGAGTTATTCGGTCAAAAATGCTTTTCAATATCGGCGGGCTCTGAGAGTGATTGACGCGCTGAGCAACAGCAACAGCAACATCAAGTCACTTATCGACAACCGCTCGGTACTCGGACAATTGTTAGTAAGTAAGCAGCAACATGGCCAAATGTGGTGCACAGACTCTCCGCAAAACTCGATCTTTGTCCGCGTCATTCGATGAGATGATTCATTCGCAAAACAATTCTCACAATCTTGTCGAAAGGTACAAAGAACCGCACAAAATCCCATTAAAATCACTCACAACTGCAATATGATATCAATCATATTCTCACGCAATTCTCGATATTTAATGAGAAACATTTTTTTTCATTCCATGTGACCAAAAAAATGTCACGATTCCATTGATCCCGAAACGCCTACTAGCAAAAATCAAAACCCGAATAGCCCCCTTCCCACTGCACAATCGTCAACCGTGTTCATCTCCTGTCAAATTCTCGTTGATTGTTGCCGACTACTCAAAGTTCATGTGACTTTGTTTGCCCCGCAAAATCTCGTTGCCCTTTCCGTCAAAATATGGTCCCTTATGCCAAACTTGATTATCCCAATTAACCTCGTCCAGTTCCATTCTTCTCTTATCTCACACACGCTCACGTGTGACAAAAAAAATCAGTGGGGCATGTCAATAACAAAATGCTCATTCATCGTTGTCGTTTCGTCAGTGCAAACGGGCTCCGCTCGAGCTCAAAAGTGTCAAGAGGCAGTCAAAGATGAAATCTCCTCACGTATTCCCAACTAATTTATATATCAATAATCATGAGCCAAAAAAAAAAGAAAAATAAATTATGATACATTTTTTTTGCATTCAGCAGAGCATGCAATCAAGCAAAAAAAAAAAAAACGCCGATGCCACAAAAGGGAAGGTGTCTCGACGAGGCCGCGCAAAATTAAATTGAACTCCTCTTCTTCGACTTCTTCTATTTTTCCTATCATCGGTTCGGACACTTCTGCCCCGCCAATTTTCCTATTCCTTCTTTTACTCCTTCTCCTTCTTCTTCGTCTTCATATGCTGTTGTGAGAATACACTTGAGAGGTGGAATGTGCTCCAAAAAAAAAGCGTGCGGGCAAAGATGATTCGATAATCACCAGAAAATCGACGGAGAAACATTTTTTGCGCCTCAGATCTATATGCTAATTCACAATTGCAATCATCATCGTCGTCGTCTTCTTCATCTTCTTTTTTTGCGCCTCACTTCTTTTCCCCAACCATTTTCTCCGAATTTGTCTATTTTTTTCGGCTCCTTTGATGATCTTTAGTGTTCGACGGGTCCCATTGCGGCCTAACTCAATTTTCAAGTCGATTCGACACCCACTTGTGCACTCATTAAACAGGAAGAGAGAAAACGAGTTGCGCCTAAATCCTAGCACGAGGATTACGTCGTCTACAACCAGAGCGAATCGCAGTTCCTTTATTGTTATTGCTTGTCTTTTTATTTGGCCAAAATCTCCTGGTTACCATTGCATATTGAAGCACGCAACGTTTAATGATAATCGTCACGCAAAATGGAAACTCGGTGCTCGGAAAGTGCACAACTAAAAGCTTAAAGGGGCCCAACCTTTGAAGTATTTATAAGAAGCCGACTTAATCGCAATCCGCTTTTAATATAATGAAAGACTTACTGTAATGCACCTTTAAGCGAGACCGGTATGTACCTTAAATGACTAGATGGTCCAACAACAAGAACTCTTTAAAAATGAGCAAGATTTACCGCAACACACATTTGAAGAGGCGGCAGCTTTTTCTCTAATGCTCTTTCAAAGGGAAACTGTCTCGAACGCAATTCTCGTTTGAGGAGATCTCGGCTCAAAACTTGCTGTTCTTTGTCCATGTGGGGAAGATCACTTCCCCTCCACTCCCCCCCCCCCACCTCTCTAATCCTCCAACTCAACTCCATAACGGGGTGAATGTTTCAAAAATCAGTTGTGGTCTCTGATCAATTTCTCTTCTGTTTATCTTGCCTTGTTATTTGTATCCCATTCTATTTCCATCGCCAAAAAAAGAAACACGTTGCCCCAAAAATAGAGCCGAGTTATCTTCTTGCTCGATGCCCTTTTCAAATTGTTGATGGCAGTTCTTTTCGAGACCCTCAGGGCACACGCGACGAATAGAAAGATTTGAGGAAGAAGAAGAAGAACAAGAAGCAGTCAAAAGCTACTACCAAGAACCAACAAAAACTCCATCAATATGGCTCATTTGAGAGCAAAAACACCTCTTTTCAACTTCACAATCAAAAAAGTCTCTCACGAGGTGTTGCGAGAGGTGGCCTTCATGCGAGCCATCGTCGTCGTCGTCGTCGTCGGTAGTCAGCCACACACGCCAAAACCATAGAACAACATCACTTATTTATACGTGTACGTGGAGCGCATTTTCACCTTCATCTTCATCTCAATGTTAAAGGAGGATGAGGGGAATCATTCATCTCAAAGTGATGAACTTTTTTTCTTCTTTTTCCACTTTTATCCAAGCAGGCAGGCAGGCAGGCGAGCTCGCGCGCGCTCCACAATTTCCCACAAAGAGATTGTTTCGGCGTCGTCGTCGTCGTCGTCGCGGGGCCGCCGTTGAATTGAATAGAATAGGAAAGGAGCACGACGACGGCGCGTCGACTAGAAGACGAGCAACACAAGCGGGACATGGCTGTGCCCTTTCTTTCCTAGCTTGATTTTTCCATGCACGATTCTCTCACGGGGACCCCTCTACTCTACTTCATTCATGATCCCGTGATCTGAAGATGGCGAATTTCAACAACTTCGCCGCACACACACACATGCACAAGTGCGTGTCGATCCCTTTGCTCTTTTTTTTCCTATTTTGCTTCAGATTTTCATCATCCTGCAGAATTCCGAATGAACCTGCTGCCTTCTTTTTCCTTCCTCTTCTTCTTTCTCTTCAAAAGGTAAACAAAAATCGGCCTAATTTCCCATTCATTCATTCCTCTTTTCATCTACCGTATAATTAACCGATGCTCGAGCTCGTCCTCATAATTGCGTCTCGACGACGTCGAGCAATTCACTCTCCGCCCCATATCGATTCTCGTGTGTTCGTTGCTTTCCCACGGTCGCCACAAAAAAGAATGTTCGCCAATTCTCTAATTCGCCTCTATTCAGCAACGCAACACTACGCGCAATCACGTCGTCGTCATGCCTTCATCCAACGACGACGATGATCTCGATTATTCACAATTAGCGAGCATTATGAGCAATGAGACGTCAAATGTATCCGATTTATGCAAGGAGCAGGTAATCACACTGATGGGCAAACTCAAAGCAACACACACAAAAAAAAAGAGATTTTTGCAGCTTCAAATCCTTATAAGGAAGGGCAAGTATGGCACAATCGAAAATTTACCTCCGCCAATTCTCGCGCTTTTCTGCATTCCCGCCGTCATCATTATCCTTCTGACCGTTTTTGGAAACCTGCTGGTGCTCTTTTTCAAGGCACGTGTCGGCCGGACCAACACAACACTTCTTGTATGGAATCTTGGCCTTACCGACTTCTTGGTCGGCGTTATCGTGCTACCCATGGGTGCTGTTCATTTGATCTACCGCCGCTGGATCTTCGGCCGATTCTTGTGCCGCCTATGGGTCGCTGCCGACGTCACATTTTGCACATGCTCGGTGGTGACCATCTGCGTGATCTCGGTGGATCGATATCTTGCCGTGACAAGACCACTTCGATACAAGTCAATTGTGACCAAAACGAAGGTGATAATCGTGATGACGACCATCTGGATGTTCTCTTCCTCCATTCTACTCACCACCGTTCGTTGGGAACAACCCGAGTGCTATGATGACGTAAGTCAACCAAATTCCCACACGGCGTTGCAAAAAAAAAACGTAAAATAAAAGAAAATCCATCATAGAATATTTTTTCAGTCGATTTGTTTCGCCGGCAACGAGATTCGCTATCTGGCGCACAGTGTGGTGTTCGCCTTCTTCCTGCCGGCCTCGGTGACCCTCACCCTCTATTGGTGCATCTACAAGTTGGCGCGGAATCGGCAAAAGGCGCTCGATCGCGGATTTCTCATGATTCTCGGCCAAAACATGAATTTTCTCACCAACACGCTGAGTCAGCAGACAACGCTACGGGTTCACTTCGGTAAGACGAATGGAATGGTCGAGCATCAGCGACGAGTGCTTCGGACGCACGAGCGAATCGCCAAGACACTCGGCGTCGTCTCATGCTCATTCCTCTTCTGCTGGCTGCCATTCTTTAGTCTCTACCTGACCAGTAAGCTTTTTGAAAAAAAAAAAAACAACAACAACTTCAATCCTCTCAATATTAAAGATTACAAATGCTCCGGGTGTATTCCCTCCATAGCCATTGATATCGCCAGTTGGCTCGGCTATTGCAATTCAATGCTCAATCCGATCATCTATTCGTTCACCGTCAAAGAATTCAAGCGCTCCGCGTTTCGTCTAGTCGTCCCAATATGGCAATGCATCAATCGATGTCTGCCGTTCGTCCCGCCGCCGCCTGATAACATATTGCAGAGGATCGCGCGACATATGAATCGTCCGAAAGAGAAGGTGAGAAACTTCGTAAAGATAGTACAAGGATTGAGGAGACTGTGATGTTTCATGATCTCAATATAGTAGGTAGGTAGTGCCAAAACACACACACACACACACACTTCCTTCCTTTTTGTTCGGCGAATTTTGTTCGCAAAAAGATAAGCAAGCAGTTACAACAGCAGCGACAGCAGTAGCGAAAATTGAATTTCCGCCGGGCCCAACACAAAAATCGAACTAAAAAACTCAATTTTCAAGCAAAAATCCGCCAATTCTCAGCCCCGTCATCGCTCATTCGAGATGTCGTCGAACAAAAACGGCATGTTGACCACCAAGATACGCTCGAAACGGCGTCAAACCGAGCCGAACGTTGCCGTCAGCCTTCTAACGCCGCAAAGTCGGGTAAGCGAGATGGCGAAACGCGATTGGCGCGCGAAACCGGCTTCTGCCAAAGATGGCTATCAATATTCGACAATTTTCAGACATCGTGCATCCGAGAGGAAAGCGATTTCAAATCGACACTCAACGACATACCCGAATAATTTGTTTTTTTTTTGTTGGATTTGAGATGAACACAAGAAACATGTATAATAGTGTACATAATAAGCGGTTTTCGCAACATTTCGACTTACTCAATATCGATTTTCGCATCGGTTTTGCTGTATGTTTCCGATTCATGCGCACAGCGATCTCTAGCCTGAATTTCGGGCACTTATAAATCTTTTTTTTTTGAACATTTTCGTTTACATTAATATCATGCAAATGAACATCACGATACTCTGAGCCAATAGAGCATTGTCGAATCGTTTGCCGAACCTGAAACATAATTGGTTGATGATCATCGAATTAATTAATTAATTTAATTGAAACCGGTTTTCCTTGAAAATTTTTGAAAAGATTACCAGAAAAGAATACGAAGAATGTTGGCGATGCATAGTGCCAAACAGACGAATAATGAGAATCCGGAAGCATTTCGGCGATGGTGAATTTCGACGTATTGGAACACATAGGGTATCGAACCTCCGACTGCAAAACCAAGTTAAATTTTTTCCCAAGGGTCTTATTTTTTTAACGTCATGTCCCCGTTTTCTGTTTTATTTCATATTTTTTTGTAAGAATGGATGCATTATTCAAGAGCTATTGAACTTTTGCTCTTCAAAAGGCGAGGTTTCTTTCGATAGAACTGATGAAAAATACAATCATTGCACATAAATAAGAATAAGAATTTTATAAATTTTTGGAAATTTCATTCAATGAAACTAAATTTTTAAATTAAAAAAACTAACCTATAATGAAGAATTTGAAGAAATATGTGACACCAATAATCAAATAATCGGCGATTTTATCCCAAGGCACCAACGTGAGACCTCTCGGCTCGACGACAAGCATCATATCAGTCTGAAATTATATAAAAATTAAAACGAATTGAAAATTTTGAACGAAAATTGTTTATTAATTAAGCGATTAAACCTGCGTTTCGGACGCATTTTGAGTATAATCATAATCATAATCTGACTCTTGAGTGAGATTTGTCCTCTGAATACACATTTTCAATACAACATTTTGCGCGCTATCCTTTTTTACTTACATTATTCATTTGAATACACTAGTATGCTTGAAAGTTAGTATGAGTGTTAGGTTATTGCTCATGAATATTAAATTCAGTTGAAATCAGAAATGGATTGATAACCATCTAAAATAATTGAGTGAGCCGAGTTAATATTGATTTCATAATTATTAATTTCGCTTATTTTTAGTCTGTAATTTTTATTATTTGAAATAAAACGCACCATGTTTTTTCGGAAAATATTTTCCGCGGTGTTTCGGCGGCTGGTAACCGATAGATTCGGTGAATTTTTCACGAGGTGCGACGTGTTCACGCGCGCCGAATCTCCGCCCTCTTTAAATAGACACGCGAGATGCGCTAACTGTAGGAGATTGGCACAGATAACGCGATATTGACACATTTCGGGTGCAATTATTTTTTAATTTTGTTTTTCGCTTTTTACACTATCTAAACCTAACTAACTCATTTTTCTATGTTTTTCGCTCTTCAAAATTAGTTTTTCGTCGTTAGAAATGTGATTCACGTCTAAAATAAAGATAACTTGTTGGCTTGCATGACAAAAATTATTGAAATCTTGCGCTCCCCTAATAACGCGATAAAAAACGAAATTGCTTGGAGATAAACAAACTATGAGATGAGTAACAATATAACTCTTGCTTTTTCTTCAAAGGATTTGGGTTGCCAATGGCGACATGTGCAAATTTTCAATGTCCTATTTTTGATTAAAGCGACTAGTGAGGAAATTTGGTGTGTCGAAACTAGAGAAACACGAACTAGTACTAATTCGTGAAAATATCTTGTTTTGCTATGTAGCGCGCTCGTGTGAGACTTGCACTAATCAATACGATTCAAGTTCAGAGGACAAATTCGGTTCAAGAATGTTAGTAGGAAAATGAGAATTTTTGTGAATTGTCTTGTTTTATATTCTAAAAACAGGCAATAACATTAAAATTAATGTGAAATTTTCCATTTCCGTATGAGGAGGCGCAAACTTCTGAAAACGGAGCGAAATACAAATATCGATTTGGTAGTTTTCATAGACGAGCTAACTTTGACCAAATATTGACTTTAGAACTTGACTCATCGGGTCACTCGGAAAAATCAGTCGTCAAAGGTTTCAAACAAAGAATTTTCGAATGTTCTTCGACATAACGGGAAGCAAAAATTCGTTTTCCCGTCGAAAATCGATGCCCTTTGGCTTCAACCGCGCCGAAATTCCAATAAAATTTGTGTTTATCGAGGGAAAAATGACGAAACAAAATGTCAAGGAATGCCACGAAAACGTCAATTAAACGCTGTTTTTTTTGGTCGACAAAATTTGGTATGAAACGAAAAAAAGTGCGTGTCCGAATGCATTTTTAGTATAAAAGAGTACGTCCACATGCCGAAATAGGCTTGAAATAATAGTGATGTGACTCATTTCGCTGTGTCTAGAACAAAAAAAAAAGCATTCGTAAAGTAATGTGCAAAACGCAGAAGACGCACAAAAAAATAGAAACTGCAAAAAAGAAGAAGTTCCAAAGTGTCATGAGGGACGTCCATAAAAGATAGGAAAATAAATAGGCACAAAAAACATACGTCAAAAATGAGCACCATACGTTTTTTAAAAATACATTTTCAATTTTGTTAATTGGTGGGCGATTTTATCATCAAAAGAACTATTAAAATGCAACATTGGCAGCGATAAGCCTGATTTTAGTGTCTTTGCTTTTATATTTAACGTTTCAATGATGATAATATCAATCTACTGGCAATTTCTAGTGGAATTCCAAACGTCGGCGCCTCATTATTACTCATTAAGCGGAAAATCGCGAAACAATGAGCGTAGAGGCACTTAAGTGCCGGAAATGAGGTTCAATGTAAGAAAAAATAATTGGAAAATCGTACAGAATTGCATAAAAGTGGGTGTTGCGAGCGAATAACAATAAGCAAAGGCGATTCCGCGGTTCACACCATTCACAATTGACGTATTTGGTTTTGTGAAAGAAAGAGAAGGCAAGCGAAAAAAAATTGGCGCCGTTTTATTTTTTTTCTTTCTCCGAATTTATAGCCTTCCAGTCCTTTTTTGGTGTCTTAAATTTGAATTTCCTGATTTAATTAAGTTTTGATTGGATTTGATTGCAACTATTTGAGCCTGGGCCATTATTACATTTCTTTCAATGTTCCGAAAATCATAAATTGAATTAAATCCAATCATTTCATTAAACTAATCGTCAGTGAGTGATGTAGATTTACGATTATGATCCTTCAAACTTGATATTGAGGTGCTCAGAAAGTAATTTGAAAGAGCCACTCAATTTTTGGAGAAATTTCGAATAAAAAGAAAGAAAAAACACGTTGTTGTGCTTTTTTTCGAAGCCGTTCCAAAGAAAAGAAGCAAACAACGTTTTTTTTTTTGAATTACTGAATTATTCGCATTAGAAATGAATGAATCATTTTAAAAAAGGAATCCGTGTGAGGCCACATTCACATAATCAGATTTCGAACCAAAAAAAGCAAAGAAATCTCAAAATTTCGATTCCAAAAAAGCCATTTTTTGCAAGTTTCGTTAAATTTGGTCCCTAGACATTTGAAACCAAAAGTCTTCAACGTTCTTGGAAAATCTGCGACCTTCAGCATAGGGCCTTGAATTACCTGAGAGGCGCAGATTGAGAAACAAAATTCAATTTCGCTTCAAACATTCGACATTTTACCTCATTTTTCCAACAAATTTTATCATTAATAGTTAGCATAGTTAGGCGGTTATCAGACAATTTCTGGGCTGCGAATGACGTTATCAATGAATGTTTGAAATGAGTGTTTAGCTAAAAATAAAAGTCGACAAAATTCAATGTTTTGAATTATTTTTGTTCGTCGCCGCTAAACAACAATAGACTCCGAATGTTGCGTCTTTCTTTGCGCAAAAAAAAAATACGAAAACATAAAAACGCTTCTGATGGGGGCTTACTTCCGAGCTCGCGTCGATCCTTTAAATAGAGTTATGCCGGGGGCGGCGACCGCCTGTGCAATCAACAAATTAGTTTCGAAGCGCGCGATTCGTGTTGCTGAATGTCTCTGTGTGTTTTTGCATGTAATTATTGATGGCCTGACGTCACGCCGTACGCGGTAAACGTGCTCTAGTGCAAACAGCCGTTACTTTCAACCGCTATCGTGTGTGTGTGTGTGTTGCTTTTTTTCGACAACAACTCCTATTTTTAAGGGTAATTCACTAAAGAAACCATGGTGAAACAGCGGAAAGAAGGAAAAGTGAGCAAAAAGCTCAAGCAGAAGCCGAACTATGGGCCGGTCAAGAATCGGCACACTTTTCGCGGTTCGAATCACAGTATGAATCCAGGTATTTTTTTGAAATTCGCCCCCCGGAACAATTGAAACTGATATTTGGGCTCCAGATCGTCCCAAAGATGCCAAAGATCAGAGCCAGAGGTCAAAAGCAACTATCAATCGTCTTCGAATGTATAAAAGCTTCAAACCGATTAGGTTTGTAATTTCAAAACCAATTAATTGCTATATTTTTCAATTTTTGAACACGATTAAAAAAAAACATTTAAGACCTAATTTTTGATTTTTATTTGAATGAAATTATCCAAATAATGGAAATGGCAAGAGAATTTAATTTTTGAAACATGATCAGATTTGTAAACAAAATTTTAAAGTTGCATTCTTTTGGTCTCTTTGAGGGTTCGTTTTTTTTTCTCACAGGAAATTGCGTAATTTCCTTGTTGGAAATAAATATAGCAACAAATAGGAAACGAAATGATTTTCAGAGATTCGAAAGGAAAAATTGTGAAGGCAGCGCCGTTTCAAGAGAAACTCACACCGGGAACGCAAGCAAGAATCGAGCCGAACCGGAAATGGTTTGGTGAGTTTCGTTTTTTTTTCCGCTAGTTCCTTATTTATTTTTCGAAATCCAGGAAACACTCGAATTATTGGGCAAGAGCAGCTGCAAAAATTCCAGGAGAACCTTGGAAAAGTGATGAAAGACCCGTTCCAAGTGGTCATGAAACAGACAAAGTTGCCGATTAGTTTGCTTCAAGAAAAAGCGAAAACTCAACGGGTCCATGTCACCGAAACTGAAAGTTTCGAGTACACGTTCGGCAAAAAATCATTGAGGAAGAAGGCGAAATTGAGCGATGGATCATTGGAGGTAGACAGCCAGCCAGCAATTGCTCAGAATATTTGAAAACACACCAAACGTTTCTTTGTTTTCAGGAAATGAAGCAAAGCGCTGAAGAAAGGGACTCGAAATATAATCCCGAAATGGATCAGAGTCGCGACAAAGATGTTGACGAACGACCCGAGAATCAGAATCCGCTCTTCCGTGCCGGACAGAGTAATCGTGTCTGGGGAGAATTGTACAAGGTGATCGATTCTTCTGATGTCGTCGTGCAGGTTGTTGATGCCAGAGATCCGATGGTTCGTTAAAACTCTTATATAGAATGTAGATCAAAAACGACGTTGTAGGGAACTCGTTGTCGTCACGTTGAAGAGTTTCTGCGCAAAGAAAAACCACACAAACACTTGGTTACTGTAATCAACAAAGTTGATTTGGTACCGACTTGGGTTACGGTAGGGGGTTTTTATTTATATTTTTTTTTATAAAATCATTTCCGTAATATATTTCATGAAATTTAGAGAAAATGGATTGCGGAGCTTTCGAAGGAGATGCCGACGATCGCTTTCCATGCTTCGATTCAAAACTCTTTCGGAAAAGGAGCTGTTATTAATCTGCTTCGTCAGTTTGCTAAATTGCATCCTGATCGTCCACAGATCAGTGTTGGATTTATCGGATATCCGAATGTTGGAAAATCGTCGTTGGTAAACACATTGAGAAAGAAGAAAGTTTGCAAGACAGCTCCGATTGCCGGAGAAACCAAAGTCTGGCAATACGTGATGCTGATGCGTCGAATTTATCTCATTGATTGTCCCGGAGTCGTTTATCCGCAAGGAGATTCTGAAACTCAGATTATTTTAAAAGGAGTTGTAAGTTTTTTTTTCCTTGAAAATTTGAATGGCATTTGCTTATTTTCTCCAATGTTTAGGTTCGTGTGGAGAACGTCAAGGATCCTGAGAATCATGTGCAAGGAGTTCTTGATCGCTGTAAAGTCGAACACCTTCGTCGTCATTACGGAATTCCGGATTTCAAAGGAGTCGACGACTTTTTGACGAAAATTGCAATTAAGCAAGGACGATTGTTGAAGGGAGGTGATCCGGATGTTAACTCGATTGCCAAAGTGGTTCTGAATGATTTTCAACGCGGTCGTTTGCCGTACTTTGTCGTCCCGCCAGGTTGCGAGGAGCGCGCGAAGAAGGACTTTGAACAGGCGCCGATTAATGAGTTGTGCGCCGATGATGACGAACAAGTGCCGCCAGAGGCACAGTTGGAAATGGATGATGTCGCTAGAGTGAGTTCCCGCGTTACTACGAAGCTATATGGAAAAATTTTGATTTAGGATGAACCAGTGGATGATGAGGAAGAGGAGGAAATGACGGAAATTGGCTCAACTTGCTCAGGACTTACGGATTTGTCAGGAATTAGTGATCTTGCTGATGATCTACCAGATGACGAGGATATTCAGGTTGGTGAAAATTTTCAGCATGTTCTTGTCGTTTAGATCAGAAATTTTTAGATGGAAGAAGAAGAAGGAGGTCCGTCATCTTCAACAGCTGAACCGAAAAAAGACATTGCGTCGATTCGAACACGCGGAAAACGCGGAGGCAAAAAAGTGAACAAGGCGAAAATCGCCGGAAAGACAATCGTCGAAGCGGCGCAAGACCGAAAACCGAAAAATGTGGTGGATTTCGCGAAGAAGGGCGCCGAAAAATCGAACATGTGGCGCAAAAAACTCGAGAAACGCAGAAAAACGAAACACCAGAAATGAGTTTTCTCGTTGTTGATTGTTGTTTTTCCTTCTACCCATGGTTTTTTTTGTTTTTTGATTCATATTGTTGTTCTCTCCTTTTTGTTGAAGATATGGTTTGTTAATAAAAATTTTTATTACGAATTTTTTATTTTTTTCAACTATAGTTGGTATTTTGCCAATTTTTATTATTTATCCTCCATATTTTCTTATTTCTAAACTTCTCTGATCCTCATTTGGTAAATATTGCAGAAGACTATTAAAACCTAATATTTTACTAGAATTAACCATACCGGGCCATTCACAAGACGCGCTTATCATGGATGAGGCTACGACGGCCTGCGAAGGTGAGCCATCTGATCCGCTAAGTCCGTTTCATCGTGATTTTCAGATCTCAAATTCTTTGAGCGGAGACTAACCGAGGTTATTGGGCATATGGGACCATCATGCACCCGGTGGAGAAGTGAGTTTTTTTTTTTAACAATTTGTGCTTGAATAGACTAACTGAATTCTTGTAGTACCATTGTGAAAATCCTTTTTTGTTTCATATGTTGATAACTTATTTTGTTTTGCGAGATTTTTTGAAAAATACCACTACTTGATCAAATGCCACAAGAAACCATTCAAAAAAAGCATGCTGTTTCCGATTTCCTTGTACTACTCAGAAATCCTTACTTCCTCCACCTTATTAACGTCTCAAAAACCGCATTCTATTTAAGTTTCAGTGGCAATCGTGATATTCGCAGTGGTAATCGGCGTCACGTGCTCAAAGTTCATTCTATCGAACAGTGTCGAAAGTGTATGAGATCCTTCGATTGAGTTGCGGTATCAATTAATTTAGGTTGCTTCAAGTGACTACTACTGGGCATCGCATATCGACTTCATTGTATGTCTTGTCACTGGATTCTTCCTTTTCGGCGTTCTCGGTGTTCATCGTCGCGTTGTTGCGCCATCAATGTAATATCTTTGATTACTGTAGGAGTACTGTAATAGAATAATGATTTCAGAATTGCTCGTCGATGTCGTGAAGCGCTCTCGCCATTTAGTCTAAGTTGTGATCATGTAATTCAACGTCACTCTCGATATTTTCCAATTTTCTTTTGCAGAACGGGAAATTAATTGTGAAACCTGCGATGCGAGTAACGGCTCCGTAATCCGTATCAAGAAACCCACGAGCATCTAGTCATCAGATTTGAAACCACACAAACACACCCAGAATGGAAACTAGAAAATAAAATTCTTGACTTGTGCACAACTTATTTATTTTCACTTTTTTTTCTTCCTCGTATTAATATTATTTATTGAATGAACACAATTCCTAAAATGTCAGTGTTGTTACTGTGAGGATCACCGAATCTGTGGATTTTCCTCGTTTTCCAAATGTCAAAGTCCATAGAAGGTCTTGTCTAGTCGATTTTAGAGCTACGATTGAAGATAATGGTGTTAGAAATGGGCCAAGAAAGGAGAGAGCGTACCAGTGGGATGAAAATGAAGCCGGAACGGGGAAACCTGAACGAAATACATATTGCTTGAAGTGCTTAAAGGTGCATACCGAAGAATACGTTCATGGAGAGGCCGAGTAGAGGAATTGAGACGAGAACTGGCACACATGATTGGATCAATAGACTTCGTGTAAGCTCCATCGTTTTTTTTTTCGAACCGCTGAATTTACGAGAAAAATGAAATCGCTTAAGGACCACTTTAACGATCATTTTTAAGCACCCCATTTGTCGTTTTTTATGAATCTTATCAGTTGACCCATTTATTCTTGTTGTGGGTCTCGAAGCGATTGTGATTTTCGCCTTGATTACATGCTTACTTACACCGATTTTTTTCGGCGAATTTGGTCACAAAATAAAGGATATAGAAATTGAGGAAAATTGCGAAAAAATTGAAAAATAAAATGGTGATCATCTGAAAATGAAATAAAAAGAAAGAAACAAAGGAAGAAAATGTACCCGAAGCATTTCCATTAAAGGACTGAAGCAGATAATCAAGCAAACCGCGTTTTTGCGAAAATCGCCAAACGGAAATATGAAAGCAACGTAGATTGTCTGAAAACGATTGTTGTTCGTTCATCTGAATATCCATCTGCGGACAATCATTCGGGTTTCGAATTCGATCGGAAAAAAGATGGCAAAACTCACGAATAAGAGGCCCAATAAAATTTCGAGAATAATCACAAAAATTGTGTGCGGTTGCTCTTTTCTGACGACTGTTCGATATCGATAGATTGACACCGGCTGCAAAATTTCAATTAAAAATCTCAAAATCTATAATTGCTTTTCGCCGACAAATGGAAGAACTTGAGAAGCTGAAGTGGTCATACTGCACAAATGTTTGATCAGAGAGCATATATATATTGGATAGACTGGCTGAACACCGAGTTGAAGATGAGCGACCATCCAAAATTGGAAAAGTAACAGCGGAACACTGATGATCAGAGAGCCGGTTGTAACAAAAACTACGGTTGACTGAACAAATTGTCGTCGAATCGAATGTATTGTACGCGAATCACCCTCAACGTTTTCCAGAATGTTCGTCGTAATCGGAGAAATAGAAATAGGGCAAAATTGAGGAGCCACGAGATTGTGCTCAGAATGAATTCGCCCGTGATCCGTTCGCGATACGACATTGGAGTGACGGTATCGTGCGAGAATTGAACAACGTCTAGAACGCCGTCATAATAGACATCGATGAGTGTCGAATTCATTATAGATTTCGTTTTTTCGACGATTTCTTCTGCAGTCGAAATCGCGACGTAATAATAGGGTTCGGTCGGCGGAAAAAAATCCAATATGAATGAGGTATTGGATTGGCTCGTCGCAAGCAACATCGATGAGAAAAAAAGGCAACATAATGTTTTATGGTAACGGATTTTCGGTTGACATTTGGGGCGATTTTTAAGATTCCTTTTTTTAAATATTGTCCCCTTCTCAAAGAAAAAAAAGAATAATTTTTTTTACTTTTTTTTCCGAGGCCACTATGTATTCTCGATAAGCTATATAATACTTTATTAGAATAATATATGAATATGATAGTGGGTGGCAACCCGAGAGGAAGCCGTCGACCTACTCCATATGTAAAGGGAAGGCTAGAATAAATGTTGGTCCCATCTCCGACAAGTTCAGCCGTCGATGGGCGGAGTCTATCGATCTGCATGTAACACAATATAGTGCATCTCCCCTATAAAAAATGAGACTATAAGAAATTTTCGCTGCAAGACCATGTAGTTTGGACGCGTTGCGGTTCAGGTTTGAATAAAGAATTTCCAAATGCAAACGAGAGCCGCAACGCGTCTGACAACATAGGAAAACATGTAAGAGTGACTGAAACCATCTTGTGCTGTAATGGAGCTCACTAATTTTCTTAAAACTTTTTTTTTTGCGAAAAACAATTCACGTGAAAATGGCATAATTTTTGCTCATGAATCTCGCACTTCTAGTCCGAGGAGATTTCTAAATGTTAGCGTCCTTTTCCGAATCAATTCGATTAATTCATTTTTTGATCAGATTGAACTCGCCAATTGTTCATTGAACACCGTAATTATCGAACGATTCGTCTTTGATGACTTCAGCGCTTCGATAAATATTGATGAACTCAACATTCGTCGAATTCTACTACGACGATGTGGTGAGCAACGCGAGACTCACCGACGACACCATCACACCAATGTCTTACCGCGATCGGATTACTGTCGAATTGACGCTTAATTTCTGCTCATGGCTTCTGAATCTCGCGCTTTTCCTATTCGTGCGCTTCACGAAAAGCATTTGGCAGTCGTTAAAGGTTTGCGGACATTACATCAAATTCGACGACAATTTCAAGTTTTCAGTCGACAATTGTTTTTGTGACAACCGGATCGCTTATTATAAATATTCCGCTGCTAACATTCCAATTTTGGATGGTAATTAATCTGCAATTAGGGCATGAGCCGCGATATTCGATATTTCTTTGTTCATTTTTATGCTTTAGACAGTTTCCACAAGTCATCTGAAAAGAGCTAATTTATTTTATTAAAAATCTCCAGGACATATCCAAGGTTAGTAGGATTCTGATCAAAATGTTTCCTATCAATACCTCGATAGCTAATCATCATCTCTAAACGTGCTCTATGACTGATGACCGATTACTGTAACCACTGAAGCTTTTTGAATAGCTGGTGCAATATAACCACATGAAATTGTTCTGATGAGCTCTTTTCTTGTCGACGCGAGACCCAGAATTGAAGAGAGAGGAGTCAGAAATGGTCCAAGGAACGTCATGGCGTACCAATGGGAAGAGAACGACGGCGGCAGATCAAATCCTAAATTCGGCAATATTTCAATTTTGATCGTTTAAAGGCGCACACCGAAATAGACATGAAACGAGAGCGCGAGAAGGGGAATCGACACCAAAACGGGAATCATCGATTGAATAAAAAGGCTACGAGTGAGTTGTATTCGTTTCCTTTGAGTGCCTGAAATTCAGCGAAAATTTTTTCTGGAAAACAATTCATAAATTGAGAATCAAACTTTTATTTTCTTTCGCGAAATTCTCGACAAACCGCATAATATAGAAATTGACAAAAATTGCGAAAAAATTGAAGAATAATGTGGTGAATATCTAAAACAAAAATAAATAATTGGCACGCGCCTCTCGATTTTTTTAAAATTGGAATACCCTGATCATTTCCATTGCGTAACTGAACCGAAGAATGAGGCACACATCGTTCGTCGAATTCTCGCCTAATGGATAATTGAGAATCGCATAAATTGTCTGAAATTATTGGTGAGATATTCGAAAAGATTCGGGTCTCGAAACATACAAATAAAACAATAACCCATATTTGAACAATAACAACAAAAACTGGTCTCGGATGCTCTTTTCGGACCACCGTCCGATAGCGATAAATCGAGACTGCCTAAAATAAATAATTTTCAAAAAAAAAACCAAGAAACGAAAATGGCGTACAAATGGCAAAACTTGGTATGCCGAGGTTGTCGAACTACAAAAATTTTTGAGCCACGAACAAAGAAAAATCGAATATCGCGGCTCATGCCCTAATTGCAGATTAATTACCATCCAAAATTGGAATGTTAGCAGCGGAATATTTATAATAAGCGATCCGGTTGTCACAAAAACAATTGTCGACTGAAAACTTGAAATTGTCGTCGAATTTGATGTAATGTCCGCAAACCTTTAACGACTGCCAAATGCTTTTCGTGAAGCGCACGAATAGGAAAAGCGCGAGATTCAGAAGCCATGAGCAGAAATTAAGCGTCAATTCGACAGTAATCCGATCGCGGTAAGACATTGGTGTGATGGTGTCGTCGGTGAGTCTCGCGTTGCTCACCACATCGTCGTAGTAGAATTCGACGAATGTTGAGTTCATCAATATTTATCGAAGCGCTGAAGTCATCAAAGACGAATCGTTCGATAATTACGGTGTTCAATGAACAATTAGCGAGTTCAATCTGATCAAAAAATGAATTAATCGAATTGATTCGGAAAAGGACGCTAACATTTAGAAATCTGCTCGGATGTTTAGACTAGAAATCATAAAATGCAATTCGATGAAAAAACATGTTTTTGTTCCGAATAAGGGTATTTTGCGTGGAAGAAAAGGGGCAGAGAGAGAGAGAGAGAGAAAATTTGGTGCAGAGAACTACCAGAATACGTGAAGTACCAAATTCAATTACAAAATTATGGATTTTGATTTGAAGAAAATTCGATTTGAATTCATGAAACAATGAAAAAACCAAGTAAACTGAACAGGCTTTCTTATATTTTATTGCATTGAATTTTCTTTGATCTACGCTTTACCGAAATTAGAATCAGCTACCACCAGCTGCTCCTTATATCTAGCAAATAAAAAAGCTGATTCACTACTGTAAATGAGCCACGTGTTCATCAATGACGACCGGAAGAATACACAAATATTAAAAAAAAACCCCTTCAACTGGAAGCAATCCTTATCGTTGTTACCTATAGGAGCTATGAGCTCAGCACGAGCCACCGCACTCTTGTATTGTTGCTCGTTCTCTGTCCTCATTTAACTATTAAGTTGTTTCTTTTTTCCAAGCCGCCACGCGTAGGTCAGGAAAACCAACCTCTGTTCCGTTGTAAGATCGATATTCCACCTGTCATGATAATAAAAAAGGACCCCCCACACCACACGGTTTACAACAAACCCTTATTGAATTGAATTCGTCGTGGAAGAGAGAGACTGTCAGAATTTTCATCTCAGCTTAACTATCTAATCGTGTTTCCTACTTGATTATTGATTATTATAATAAAGTAATAAAAATACTATATTCTGTGGAGTTATTAGGAGAGTTGGAATTATCACCAAATAAGGACGTTAATGAATGCCAAAATTGGTCCAATAACTGCTTGTGTTTTTTCCCTTTTTTGTTCATTGAAAAGAGCATATAAAAGGTGCAAAAATAATGGAACGTTTAATAAAAAAAACGTGATTTACAATAATGTCAACTAATCAAGTCAACGTATGATTAATAATCAATTGAAAAAAGAAATCTGAAAGCAAACAAATCAAACTAAATACAGCTGGAAAATAGAATCTTTTTTTGCGAAACAACTGAGTTTCGCAAATTGTCGAGTTTATTTGAAGCAAGGTTCGGCTGGTGGATACAACAACGCGAAAGCTAATCAAGAAACGCAAACTGAAATAATTGTGACACTCCAAACAAATCGGAATGTCCATTATAAGCCGAATATGGCAGTTGCACATTTTTTTGGTTGGAATGATCTAGTTAGACATATCACGCCAATCTCGTTAATCGCGTTTCATTGTTCAATTGACTGACACAGATATAACAACAAAAATAATAATGAAACCCGCACAATTGAAGGTGGTGGTAGAATGTATGGTGTGGAGGTCCGCAGAAAAGAATGACGGTTCGAAGGGAGAATCACAAATTATGACTTCTGATTCAGAATTAATTCCCGAATATCGCCTTGTTCGGTGAGCGCAAATCCATTGGCGGCATCCACCAATCGTATCACCTTCGCCATTGACTCTTTGCTTTCCACCGCCAATGGGACAAAAGAAACCAGGTCGAAATCACTGATCACCTGCAAACAAAACAAAAAAACAGATGGTGCTTTAAATTTGTTATATTTACTCCGCAAATCGCCTCATTCAATTTTCGGTATTTTTCAAGTCCTGGAACATTCTGTAATTCAAATCGTTGCATTTCGCCAAACCCGCTCAACAACTCACATTCAACAAATCTAGTAATTTATTAACGTCGGGCAGGTAGGTGAAATAATCCATGTCATAGGTGCCTTCAGCGGAAAATAAATCAGCTTTCGATAGGCAATTTACTTGCGGCATTTCCATTGTGACCATGGTTGCTGGAATATGACTAATTTTCATTCGAACCACCACCCGCATTATAAATAAAACACAAAATGTTTTTTTTTTTATTAAAACGGCTGATTTAATTTTTTCTTTTCCTAAAATTGGCTACGTGCCAAATGCCACAAAGCGATTTACTTGCTTTTCGTCCAAGAGTATTTTCGATGTCGCGCGACAAATTGGCTAAACGCCAAAAAATTTGAAAAGAGGTGCACCTTTAACCAATCCCTATTCTTAAGCCCGTAAATCTACACTTTTAGTTTTGCGCCAGAACCAACCACTGTCATTGTTTTTTGGCGCTTAGCCAATTTTCCGATGCCGATAATACACTAGAACGCTATTATAATTCTCGTAAACTCTTTTCGAGACCCAATTTGAACAAAGCTGGTGGTGATTACAATCAAAATTGAAAATACCTAGTGTGGAAAGGGCGACTGAGATGAATTTTGACGGATCACTGCAATATAGAGAATCGGCTAGATGAAGAGCACATAAACGCACTCCAGCTTTTTCTAAATGCCGAATTACCTGAATTTCATTCGATTTTTAAAGATATTTCAAAGATTTAACTAACTTTCCATAATTCTCCTTCGCTTTTATACAATTCTAATTGTCCGGGGCAATCGATAATGAAATATTTGTTGCGATTCTGCATGATTTTCTGTAGAAGCCAATCGCTGTTGGCCACTAGAGTCTCAATGCAGTATTTCAGGGCTCCGTTCGGCCCGAGACCCAATCTATCCATCACTTCGGCAACGGTGATTAACTCCTAAACATTTTTATTTTGAAAAAACCCAAGAAAAACGGAGTAGATACCGTGATATTGACGTCTGGTGTATAATTCATTGTCTCATTTGCCGGATCCAAATTAATTGTCATAAAAGGTCGTTCAAGTTGTTGAAAAATGTCGCCAAGACCAGCGCAGAATGTTGATTTTCCGGCTCCCGGAGCACCAATCACAAGAACACCATACATTCTGTGAAAAATATTTTTTTCAAAAAAAAAACAGGCTTCAATTTCGAAATTTCAAAAAAAAATTTGTGGCCTAGATTTTTTTCATGGAAAATTCGGCCATCTCGCACGAATATCATAATATCAACGAAAGTTCAAATTCACGGCAATTCCTTAGAGAGTTGAGGGTTTCGGAAAATTAATTGATGATTGTACATTATTTGCAGAACAAATAAGGCACATTAGCTGTTAGTGGGAATTTTGGAAAATAATAATAACGTATTTTCGTTTTCTGTGAATTTAAATCAATCTGCCCAATTATTCAATTGGCATCGAAATGAAATAAAAACGCAGTCCCTCAAAATTTTTACGAATTTCAATAATAGTTTTGTTCTATATGCATTTTTTCTACCTACCATATTTGGTCTTTTCGCAATATACAATTAGAAAATCTGGTCAAAATATTTTTCGATTCGTAAGGTTATGAAGAAAATCATTCTTCGCTGAGAAATGATTCATGAAATCGCCCCTCAATAATGGATTTTTCATGAAATTCCGCATTTCCTTATTTTCTGAAAAAGACGTTTTTTTTTCGTCTTGATGAATAGACAGAATTCAATTATACTGCTCTTTTCGACAGCTCCATACCGCCCTTTTCTTCCTCATCTTATTTCACATGACCATTCAGCCAAGAAAACGCCGTTTTATTCGTTTTCTGTGCAAAAATTGAAAAAGTAGAAACAAATCCGCAATCACATTACACCATTTCAGAACTACAGTAGTCCAAACGGAAAATGTTTAATTATTTGGCTGACAAAACTATAAATGAACATTCATAGGAATTACGAAGCAGGTGAAATGATTAGAATTTCACTGATCAGCTAACCCATTCCGCCGGCAATTATCCAGTTATCATATGCTATATCACCGCTCTTATTTCATTTGTTGTGTTGATGATTAATACGCGGATTTTTTTGTGTGTGCCACCGAATTTGTGCTCGCGAATCTTGTTCTTCATCATCATTCTCATAATATTTTTATACCTAACGAGGCAGCTGAGAAATATTTTATGTGATATGACGAATTCTTTTTAGTTTCAACTCTTCTCGATCATCGTATTATTTTTACGGCAAACCTTTCTCACCAGTGTATTCAAATAATTACACATTGGTTAACAATTATCCTCTCGTTTTCTCCGCTTAAATTATAGGGTGTTTTCGGCGGCGAAGAAGTAAAAAAGAGCCGCTCCCCCCCATAAAAGGTGTGGGTGTACATCGATTGAATTGAAGGAAAAAATCGCCCAATTTCAAAACTCGTTTATAATTTTCTCTTTGCGGGTTAATTAATTTTTTGCGCTCGTTCATTTCGCGTCCACCTGCACTTTTGTTGCAATCGATTCGGTTTCAGCAGGGTTGTTAAATTTTGGGCCCGGCCGGCCGAAAGCCGGCCTCAGGCCGGCTTTCGGCCGGCTTTTTTCGTTGTCAAATTTTCGGCCCGCGATTCGGCCCCCAACTCCGTTGTTTACGGCCGCACGGCCGAAGCGGGAATTCAAAAAAAAGCCGAAAGCCGGCCGAAAGCCGGGCCGGCCGGCCGGCTTTCGGCCCCGGCTTCAATTTACCAACCCTGGGTTTCAGATATAATTTTTTTCGCATTTCGACGGAAACCCAAAGAAATTTCAAATGAATGGAGGATTACGGTCAATCCAATAGGTTTTCCGATTTGTTGCAGCGGCTTTCGACGGTTTATTGTTATCAGTGCCTTCATGGTCCCAATGGGTAGCAGAGTATTTCAAAAATTATTTCATTTCATCCTTTTTTTAGTTGTCTTGCTCCAAGTAGGCCAAACGATGGTCAATCGAGCATGTCATTGCAAATTGAAGAGCTTCAGGCGAAATTGAACATTGTCGCGAAGTTTGTTGCCCTCTTCTTTGCCTCACACTGTTTTGTTTTTTTTTTTCAGGAAAAAGAGCCTTGAAATTGAGAAATATTTATCAGAAGACAAGGGAATCGACCATGGGGCGATTAAAATTTTGATATTAGGTTTCATACATTCATTTCATGTTTAATAAGCGAAAATTCAATTTTAGGTGGCCCTTCTAGCGGAAAAAGCACAATATTCAAACAAATGAGGTGAGATTGAGCGAGAGCGCGCACGCTTCTTTTATACGCAATTATGCCGCTGCCGTGTGTGGCCGCCATAGCTCAGTCGGTTAGAGCGTGGGTCTAATAAGCCCAAGGTCGCAGGTTCGACCCCTGCTGGCGGCAAAAATTTTCCAATTTTTAAATCGTGTTTATGATTGATTACCTCAAGAAACATAGCAATAAGAAAATCGCAAAATGGACCTAATCATGAAATGTATTTCCTTTTACAAAATTTTTAAAAAATTTCTAAAATTGCATTAAATATGCATTTTTTTTACAATCCTGCATTGAACTATTAGGTAATTTTTTATTTCACGAATAGGTCCATAAGAAATGGAATAATAAAAAAATGAAAAAAGATTCAATATTATTTGATACGAATGAAAAATAAAAAAATCATTTTGGGACAAATTAGTCGAAGCAAAAGTCGCCCACGACACGCTAAACTGAGGGCGATGTGTAATTGGAGTGTCGTACTGGCAGCGTAAAAAAGTTTTGTGACGAACAGCGCAAGTTTTTGGGAACTCCCGTGCACTGTTTAACTGTCCTTCGCCTTTTTTTTAATCATTGAGTAAATATCTTAAAATATCTTTTTTACGTAGTTTCTTTTTATTTTGTTTTTCACCCTCAAATTTTCAGAATAATTCATAGCAATGGTTTCACACGGCCTGACGAATTAGAATCGTTCAAATCATTAATTTTTTGCAACATTCGAAGTATTTTCACGCAACTTGTCAATGGTGCTAATCACTTAAGCGTGTGTATAGATTCAATTCAGGTATTAGCAATATTCCGATTGAAAATTTTTTAAAAATGAATGAGTTTCGACATTCAGGAGCTCATAATCAGTATTAATGAAACGTATGCACAATTAGACGCGGATAGCTATCAATATAGTGCCGAGGGTCGAATGAGCCAAAAACTCGGCGAAATGCTTAAAAAATTCTGGAAATCTCAACCGATTCAAACAGTATTTGGTAGACGATATGAAATTGAAACAATGGATTCGACAAAATAGTATGTATAATTGATAATTCATTCAAATTGTTTTTTTGAAGTTTTCTGGAAAATATCGAGCGAATCTCAACAGCGGATTATATGCCGAATCTCGAGGATATTGTGCATTCAAGACGGCCGACAACTACTATAAATAATCTTGTTTTCACCTATACTAGCTTAAAATTAAAGTGAGTTTTTCTTTTTGTTGAAAAATTTCATTCTGGAAAGAAAAGAAAGAATACTTATGGAGTTAGACGCGCTGCAGTTCGCGTGCGGCCTCGTAATTTTTTTTTACCAAAAATGTATTTTCAAATTTGGTGATCTCCAATGCACGAAAGTTCGTCCGAAATATGCTCACTATCAGAGTCACGCGAATGCAGATGTCGCGATGTACTGTAGTTTTGGGTCTCGCAACGCAAGTCGATTTACGCGCGGCGGGATTCTTACGCCTAAGTGGTGTATTGTCCGTGTGGAGTACACAACTCTCAAGACCATTTCCGCCATTTAGCCAATTTGTCGGTGTCGTGCGATTTCGGCAATATTTATTCTGAAAAAATTAACCGAAATAGCTTGAAGCTATCATATAGTCGGTTCCCGGCGACTTTTTTCTTTCTCGAGTTTTTTGACTGAAAAAATATTTCCAAAAAAATTTGCGCATGCGAAATGCGAGGCGCCTGACACCATAGCCTTGTAGTGGCCATTTCTGATAGCCGTTTTTATTCAGAAAAATTATTTTTTTTTGCATTTCGTTAATTTTTAAATTCACTGATATACTCAAGGAAATGCTATACTCATCAAGAAAAATTAGACAGTTTACGAGAAAATTTATATAATAATTCTCAAATTTTCATACTTCTATAGTTTATTTTTTTAATTGGTGAATCATATTTTTTTTCTCAAGAACAAATCCACCAAATAAGCACGAGACCCCGGTTTTTTGTGTGCTAAAGTAATCAAATAATTTTCAGATTAAAAATGTATAAGAGAGAAACGTAAAAAATGTTTTCTGGTGTTTTAATTCCTCGAATTAGCTGCAATTATATTCATAATTGGAAATTGCAATTATTAACTAATTGGATCGTTGTGATTACATTAGCTATTTGTTTTCATCGTGTTAAGACCGGCGTGATCACATAAACACTATTTCTAGTATGGTCGATGTTGGTGGTCAACGCTCAGAACGCCGAAAATGGATGCATTTGTTCGACGATGCCCGAGTTGTGATGTTCGTTGTCGATTTGACAGGATACGCGAAGAAGTCCGAAGAGAGCCGCGCCGATGTAGCCAATTTCAATTTGTGATTCAAAACCGAAATCATCTCAATGCGTTCAGATTGCGCGGTTCACATTATTCTCGGATTGGCGGAATCACGCCGACAAAATACCCGATATGAAAGTGGCGATGAAAATATTCCAAGACGTCGTCACGAACAAAGTGCTCCAGAATGCCGTCTATTTAATATTTTTCAACAAAGTCGATTTGTTCGATGAGCTTCTACCTCATGTCCATCTCAAGACGTGCTTCACGAAATTTGATGGTATTTTCAATCATATATTTCGATTATTAATGATTTGACACATTCTAGGTGAGAATAATTTCGAAGAAACCACTCAGTACATTCAGGACAAATTTCTTAAGTCGGTCAAAACTCGCCGATCGATTTTTCCGCACCTGACAACGGCGACGAACACCGAAAACATCAAGGTATCGCTCGTTGATGTATCATAATTCTAAATATCACACGGTTTTTCAGATTGTTTTTCGCGCTTGCATGGAAAGTGTGTTTAAAGCTAATTCGCAAGCGACTGGCCTTGCGTAAACAAGTCATTTTATTAATAAAAAAAAGTTTTTACCACCAATGGGGGTCCACATTGGGCTTATTAGGCCCAACTGAGCTGCCAGTGGGGTCCCGAGTCGGGGACCACGTAAAACTGATAGCTGTATCAATCGACAGACAACTAATTAGAGAAATTTTATTTCGGAGCTTTCTTTTTCGCTTCTTCTAAGTCCATAATATTGGCGGTGGTCTGCTCTTGATCGGCTCCGTTCTAAACAAAAAAAAAATGACTTTTGTTTTGTTTGGGATTGTCTGAATCATTTGCGAAAACCAGGGCTGTGCGGCAATGGAATTGCCGATTACCGAAATTGCCGAATTTATATTTTCGGCAATTTTATATTTAAAAAAATCGGCGAAACAATAATCAATATCCATTGAATAATTTGGGATACCGTCAAAATTCGGTATTTATATTTCGAATTATCGTTGAAAACATTTAATAGCCGAAATTTTGATTTTCGGCAATTTGCCGAAATTTCCGATTGCCGCACAGCCTTGGCGGAAACCTTCTCATTTTCTTCTCGTCGCTTCTCAAACTCCTCGGGTTTCAACTGCACAAAACTGAGCTCCAAACTCGAATCGACGACCACAACGGCGGCATAATTATGAAGTTCCTCCTGATATCTCGAAGCAGAGAATACCGTAATCAATCGACGATCGGCGAAGAATGCGTAGCCGTACTCGACGACCTCCAACGAATTGAAGACGATATTGGGAAAATAATTGAAAATACCTGATGCGCGCGAACAATCAAATCAATGTCAAGCTTTTTGCAAAGATTTTCGACTTCGACCTCACCGAAAATATGCGAAATTGCGCGAATTTTGTTCGCTTCGAATCCCGGACAACCTTTTTCCGGATCGGCCCATAAAAGATCACACGCGAGTGGCTGGAAAAATTCAATTCAAATCGAGGAAAACTGTTGCAAAAAAAATAATGAAAATGTTGTTATCGTCGAATATGATGCAAGTACGCAGTACGTACATTGCGTTATATCTGACGCGCAACTAATTAAATTTACAAATCTCCCTTGATTTTGTTCATTTCGAACTATATTAATTCCATATTTGCGACTCACATGCTGTTTGGCAGCTTCGAGCGGCAATTCGATGTTTCGAATATCATCCAACGATTGCAAATGCGGCGAAATTCCGCCGTGCATGCACAATATCCGTCTCGCAACAATCGCCGCCAGCGGCATATAACTAAAAACCAAATTGAAATGCTCGTAGAGTGCCGTGTGCTCTCCGCCAGAGCTCCGGAATCGATTTTGAAGCTCCGCGTAAAATCCATAATTTCTAAATCATGACGTTTTGGGTGTGTGTGTTGGAGAAAGAAATGGCGCAAACTTATTGATCGCCCGTAGCTCGTGATTGCCTCTCAGCAGGTACATTCGTTTCGGAAGTGCCAATCGAAGAGCAAGAAGGAGACAAATCACCTCTAATGAATGTCGCCCTCGATCGATATAATCGCCCAAAAACAGATATCGTTGTTTCGTCGGAGGACCACAAGCCTAAAAGAGTTCGGACCAAGAGATATTGAGAGAAAAAAAAGAATGAGTTGTATGTTTTCACATTGAATATCCGTAAAAGGTCCGAGTATTGTCCATGAGTGTCGCCGCAAATATTAACCGGCGCTCTCACTTCAATAAGCGCTTTTCCACTCATAAAAACCTTCAACGCCAATTCTAATAAGGCGTGAATCTCGAAGACCTGAAGGATGAGAATTCAGACGATCGTCTAGATCAGGATGTGCGGAAATTCGGCAAATTGCCAAAAAATACAAATTTCGGCTATTCAATTTCTTTCGAAAAATTGAATTCAAAAGGACATTCCTTGATGGTTTCGTCGGCAATTCCGTTGCCGCACCGCCCTGGTGGCTCAATACCTCATATTTTTGAGCTTTCGATCCAGCTCGCAAATGCCTTGTGATAAATGATTGCACATTGAACTCTTTTCGTTGCTCATCGGTCAAATGCTCGGAGAAGTCCGTCTTCTGTGCGAATTTTCCGCCGCTTATGTCACCTCCAATCAATCATACCCGTTTTGGGACCTTCGGCGCCACCACCGCGCCGACAGCTCCCTCCAATTGCTCGCCGCTCTTTGTGTTTTGGTTTTCAGCCGACATCTTTTTGTCTAAATGTGCGACGGCGCCAAATTCAAATGCATTCAACCAACAACCTCAATTAATTCAACTTCTGATGAAAACAGCAGTTAATTGTAAAAATGGAATGTAGAAATGCTCATTTTATTCGGCAAAAATTTTACGCGACGCGAAAAAAAAAAGAAATTCAAAAAAAAAAAAGAAGAAGAAAGAGTTTAGGATTTTCGAGCCTTGTTGCCCTTTTTCGAGTTCTGCAATTACTCATATGATCACCTTATTTGGCTTAATCGGACACATTTCGAAAATCGACTCACTTTGCGGAAATTCCACACTTTTTTGAATGCGCGATTCAAGCCAGTGGCCAGTCTGAACTCCTTACAATTTTCGTTCATCGACAATTATTCGAGTTTGTGCCAATATTACCTCGTGCCGAGACCGACGCTGCTCTCAGACTTCGTCGTATTCAGTGTCACCAATGAGCCGCACGACAGCAAATCCGGAGCCTCATCGACATCAACCACTGAAAACGAAATGCCCATATTTGGTACCATGTCGATTTTTGCAAAAAAATCTCTATAAGAACCCTAATAATCACTATGCAGATTTTGCAAAGAAAATCGTCGATGAAATTTCATGATTCTTGCAGCGATTTAATGAAAACCTGTGGTACTGTAGATTTTGAAAACCGTGGCCGCGGCCGAGGTTTTTGTAATTTTTTTTGCAAAATCTGCATAGTTTGATTAAATTAAAAAAACAAAGTATTTTTTAAATTAACTTCCACAAAATTAAAATTATGAAATTTTCCGCGTGTTTGGAGAGCGATGTGGTCAGAAATTTAAAAAAAGTGTAATCGGATGAAATAGAATGTATAAGTAAGAGACGCAGACACAAATCAACCGGATTCGAAAAAAATGAAATATAAATTGACCCGTTTCGTTTGAAAAACAATTGAAATTCGATTAAGAAGGCAAATCAAATCAAATATTTTGAGAATCAAATATTCAATAATAAATTCTAGAAAAATATGAGGAATTCTAATTTATTGATGCTTTCGAAAACTTATAGAATCGCTAAAATTAAAAAAAAAAACTTTTTAGAATCTTCAAGATTTTCTAAAATTTATTGAGCGAATTCGAAATTATCTCAATAAGTTCTTAAATCTTTCAATAATTTCAAAAATTCGAAATAATTATAGAGAGACGTTAGTTTTTCAAAGAATCTCAAACCTTTTTGAAAATTTGGATTCGATTCAAAAACCTTTTGTTTCTCATTTTTCAATTTTGAAATTCTGGAATAATTCGAAACGGATTTCGATTGAAAACGAAATTATTTTCGAATCCGATTGATTTTGATCTCGCTGAATTTCTTGGCCATCACATACCACGACTAAGCTTCGTCTCGACGCCTTCCGACGTCATCTCGGTTTCCGAATCCGTTTTGCGATCCCGATAGCATTTCTCATAATACGGCGAGCCTTGCTCGAAATCGTACAAATCGAATTCGTCGATTTCGAGCCGCGCGAACATTTGCGCGAATTTCTTGAACATCATCTCATAATCGGGACGAGACTCGAATTTCAATTGACTAAAACCAAAAAAAAGAAATTCACGTGGACCTCATAAAAATGAATAGGCAAAAGTTGAATTTGAGTATACCGAATATGGTCATACATCGGAAGAATCTCTCTGGGGCATTTGAGAAAAATCGAAGAGCCAATTTTGTGTTTTCGACGACTCACTAAATGCGTGTTGTCCTCGTTCGACCATGGCAAATCGCCCTGAAAACGGAATTAAGCTTGCCGTTGAGTTTAAAGGAGCATCGCGTTTTTACCAAGAAGAACTCGGAAATCGCGTAGAGCCACGCCCACAAATCATCGCGACGGCCCTGGTCCATTTCGTCGTGAACAAAAACGCTGAAAATGCGAGTGCGAATGAGAATGGCAAATGAATTTCTTCGATGAGACCTGCAATATTTGCTGGTGCCCAAAAATCCAGCCGATTTTCGCGCGGTTCGCAGACGCAATTTTTTCGTTTGCGGGTCTCGTTCAAGCTGAAAATTTGCTCGAAAATTGAAAACAATTTATCATTTCTTCTCTTTCTCTTTTTTTTTACATATTTTCGACAAAAACCGAGATCGAAGAGCAACAATCGACGCGATGGCTCGTGCCAGCCGCAATTGCTCGCTTTGACGTCGCGATGAAGAATTCCGCACATGTGAATATCGCGAATCGCCTACATTTTATTTTGTCCAAGTTTTTTCATCGAGAAATAAAAACCTCCAGAAATTGATAGGAAAGCCTCGCCGCCGTGCTTTTCGTGAATTTTCTTTTTGGCATCATTCGGCGAAGTCTATTAAAAAAAAAACATTACATTCTCTTTTTTCTCATTTTTTTTCACCTTGAAATTGGACGATCACACAAGCTCATTACCATGATGTTCACTTTTTGCCCACCCCAGTCCAACTAAAAATTTATTTGATTTTTTTCTCTTTTCGGATAACTGTCGGATACCCTCCGAGCCGAATACAATTTGCAATAACTTTTGGACCATTGCATTATGCGAAGCATATGCACTTCGTTTCGCAACGTTTGATCGGAGTCATCGGTAACAAATTCGGTTTTCAAGGCAGCTTCCATGTCTCCTTTACGAACATGATAAACGGCGCCGAAACCGCCCGATCCCAGCTTTTTGAGAATCTGCAAAAAATCAAGCCACCTAGGGGACTCGAACCCCTGACCTTAAGATTAAAAGTCTCACGCTCTACCAACTGAGCTACACTGATTAAGCGCGACGCAAGCATAATGGAAGCATTGTGGGAAATCTGTGGAACGGAAGCATAATGCTTCCATATAGGAAGCATAATGTAATTCTTAGTGGCTGTGGAAGAATTATGGGACGAATATGGATGGAATGAAAACGGGATGAATATGCTTCCGGTGTTTACGAGCCGTGGAACGCGCGTAGAAGAGGCGTGCCGCAGCATTGCAAAACCGTGCGCCGCTTTGCACAATGCGGCCACGCCTCACAATTTTCGAAATTCGTTTTTCGAAGTCCGTGGGAGACCAAGAGAAAGACGCTTCCCCGATATATATATGTTTGAAATGATAAAAAATGATTGGTTTTCATTTTAATGTTAATATGCCAACGCGATTGTGTGTTTAAATTACGTCATTTGGGTTAAGCCGAGTCGAGAAATTCTTTCAGTTGCGGAAGAAACTCAACATTTGCGCATGTCACCGTTTTTATTTTGTTTTGTGTATCATTATGATTTTAGCTATGACTAACCACATTTAAAGCACATTGGTTTATTTTGTTTCCTTAAGATTTATCTTTGCTTCGCATTATTTTTCAAGGCGTTAATTATGTTCAGATAATGCCAAAAAGTATTCATCGCCACTTCAATAGTGTTGCACAAAAGTCATGTTAGTAATTATAATAGTCCCAACTAATTGGATTTAACTTATAGATGGTGAACACGTTGATGACAAAAGAAGTCAAAATAATAATGTTAACGAAATAAGCGTGCGCGCTGAGGAGACGATGAACCTTTATGATGCCGATATCCATATGGATACAGATAGCGAGGAAGAACAAGAATTGTTTTCTAGTTGGGAAAGTAAATTAATCGAGGATAATTTATTCTACAGGAATAGTCAGAGATCTTCGTTCGGCTCCAGATAAAGTTATTCAATTTCTATGTGCAGTATGCATGTCAAGATTATCGGAGAGTGGTTATGTTATTTATACCAATTTCATAATAGTTTTTTTAAAGAATTCAATCGATTCATATCAGTAATGGACGAAGACATGGCTGAATATGTTGAAAAATTGTGGAGCACGGAGAAAAACAAACATTTGATTCACTATTATTGCAATGGTTGCGGTGCTAAACGGCTAAATAATGAGAAATGGTTTGTTATTTTGAAAGCGTGTTTTTGTATTTTTGTGGAAAGAAGAATGTTAGAAATCTGCGCGGACTACTATTTAATTGGTCCCGCAAAAAATTCAAAAAATTAAGTAATGCCATCTCCAAATTCGCACACCGTCAACTATAGCAGCACTATCCGAAACTCCAAATTACCACAATTGTATGTTTCTAGTTGCGGTTCAATTGTGAAGTTCGTGCGTTTGGGAATTCAGTCACAATTGCATCAGTTGATCAACGAATATTTCGAAAAAATCATCGCTATTCGTTCCAGTATTCGACAGGGAAAAGAGAGAGACCACAACTTGGCAAGCAAGTTCTTTAGAAAATTTTGGGAATCAGAAGAGGAAGGGAAAGAGCTGAAGCTATCTGGCGTATTGTCGCTAGATGGTGTCTGCGTTCCAGGAAGCAGAAAGTGATATAATGGTAAAATTACACATTTTCAAATAAAACGATTTGAGGAAACTGTGGCCCATTTCTTGCATCCTTGTTGATTTGCCAACCGGGGAAATGCAGAAGTCGACTAATGTTCTCCTCGAAGGAGTTGCAGAGAGTGATATGGACCCCAGCACGATTTTCTGGAACGCTATATTACCAGCTCTCAAGTCGGACTGCATCGGATCACTTGGAACAGTGAGAGGAGTGAATATTTCTTTTAAATTTGTAACAGTAGTAGCAGACCAACCTGTAAACATAAGTTCCTTGAGTCTACTTCTATCCATGCATTTATAGGCAAAAAGAGCCCTTTTCGGTTTTAAGTCACATCACTCGAGCCAGTCTTGTTTCTATTGCATGGCTACCGGAACATACTACAAGCAGGCTGGACCACGTAGGTTAATAATCGTAATCGAAACTTAATAGTTATTTAAACAGTTCGAAGTGTTACTCGTGGAGATATGCTTACTGTTTTAGACAGTTTACAACACGAAAATGGATTTGGAAACACTGCCGCAGGCATCATAGAGATCATCATGCCATATGAAACGCCTATAGATATCCTTCATGATTTGGGAGAAGGTTTATGTGAAATCATTACAAAAGGTATTCTATTAATTTTTTATTATTAGACGCTATTTCTAGAAGTCCTTCGGACTGCGAAACGCTTCAAATCAGATCTATTTCATCCAAATGCTTCTAACACCACTCTCGAGGAACTGCTTTCCGAAGTTGTTCTATCCTCGAAGTATTCTAAAATCAAGGATTGTCGAAACGGTAGCGACAAGCTTCACGTGAGCCAAATATTATAAATATATAAGATACGCCTAATTTATTGGTTTTAGTTTTTCCGAATTCAACTTTTCCTCGCCGCTTTATGTTCGCCGAATCTGCCAACAAAAGGACGGTTGGTGATTGTTGCCATTGCAACAATTGCAAATTCTTTGTACTCGAATTGCGAGAGTTGCGAAATATTTTTGTGCAGCTGTGCGCTGCAGCAAGGTGGTTCTTAATCGAAGCCAACGAAGAATATATGACTTGTAAAGCTCATGTAAGATAAAAATTTAACAATTGTAAAAATAGTTTTTCAAAGGAATTTTTATTTCACTTGCCGCAAATTGTTGACAAATTTGGAAACACAGCGACGCTATCGACTTTCAGTTTCGAAAGCGCCTATCAATTTATTTTGAAAGGCTACAAGAGTCGATTTTCTCGAAATTTCTTGGAAACGGCATCTTCGAGGTAAATAAAAATGATAAATACAATCGAGAAAAGCAAAGCAAAGACATCTTCAGATTCATGTTGCAAAAAGCGCTAAGACGAGAAGTAAGGCAACGAGCAGCTCAAGATACAGTTTCCATGTCTCTGAAGAAATTTTTGCAAGCAACTCCGGAAATGTTGCCAAGTGCGACAAGATGGAGTAACGAAATAAAGCGAATTAAAAATGAGGACGTAATAATTGCCGACGAGAACGCCATTTATTACGGAACATTACATATGGCTTGCGGAAAATTCAAATCGGCATACCTTGATGATGAAACTGTGGATGACGTGATGTTCGCTGTTTACAATAACAATTTAGAGGTTTTCCGATTTATTGCTGTTGTATACCATTCGAACTGTGCTGAAGTGGTTGTTGAACTAATAAAAGAAGTTGAACCAGGATCGCAGTTCGCTTCTCTCGCGAAATCAATTAATGATCTACATGACACGGACTATTATTATGGAAATGAAATATTGAAAATGTTAAAAGAATACAAAGGCGTGAAAAACGGCGAGCTCACAGGAATTCGGTTAATTATTTCTATTGATTGTATAAGGCATTGTGCATGCTATATTCCTACGCATAATGGAATTTTGATTGTTGCTGCAAATGGCGCTCTTGTGCATAATTAAAATATTTAATAAAGGTTTTAAATATTTAATGATGAAAATGAACCAGTTAATACACTGTAGAAGTATCTATTTTTAATCAGTTATTCATTTTCTGTCCATTAATGGAAATTTCCTAGTTGCAGTGTATTATACTCGAGAAATCATGAGATGTGCCGCAGCATTGCGAAACAGTGCGCCGCATTGCACAATTCTGCCACGCCTCAGAATTTTCGAAATTCGTTTTCAAAATTTTTGTCCTTTTGCTTTTTCTCAATGAATTTTCAAGATTTTTTGTGTTTTTTTTTGTCAAAAATTAAAGAATTTTTTTCAAAATTAAAGGAAAAATGTTTTTAAAAAATAAAGGAAAAATTTTCATGTTTATCATCAAAATCGAAACCAAAAATAAATTGATAGCATTCGAAAATTTTAAAATCGATACGATGTTTTCAAATCGTTTCCGACACTTTTAAAATCGAATTTAAATATTTTCTCAATCGAATTGTGTTTAATTTCTCATCGAATCCGTTTTATTTTTATTTACTTTAACATATTTTTTATTATCGCTCGCTTTTTTCTTTTAATAAAACATAATGTTTTGAAATTTTTTACAGATGAAGACAAGATCGAGAGTGTTGTCAGATATAACTGAAACGGCTCTAGAAGTCAATAACAAAGAACCAGAAGTCCCTAACATGGAACCAAATTCGCTCGACACTTCAGATCCAGATAGTCCAATTTACTCGCCAACTCAACAAAATTTTTTTTCTCCATAGTCCTCACAAACAACAAAAGCAAGCACCGTAAAGAGGCAGCATACAGATTCTATGGAAGTCGCCGAAAACCAAGAAATTATGGCGATGACTACAAAAAAATGCGAAAGGGGAATGCGTCTTCAAACCACCAGTGGAATCCAATCGACTTTGCTAAAAATTATTTATTTGATGTTTCTAATGGAGTTTCGTACTCGAGAGAAGTACATGAAGTAAGTAATTAATCACAGGAAAAATAAAATTTGCATTTTTTCGGTAAATGAAAATCAATAGGATTCGAAATAATTTCGATTTCAAAATTCGAAAATAATTAATGTATCGAAACATATGACAAATCAGATACGATTTTTGAAATTGAAATAAGTTTTAAATATTGAAAATGAGAGTAATTTCGAAGATTTTCAATTGAAATCAAGTTTTTTTTTTACATCGAATTCAATGTTTTCTTAATCTAATTTAAGAACATTCTTAATCGAATCAATTTAATTAATATTTCATTTTTCTTCGAACACAATTGATTTTCATTTACTGGAATTTGTACAATTTTACATTAATTTTTACACGTCTTTTTAGGCAAATATACAAAAACTAATCAAATCTCCAAAAAATATTGATTACCAAATATTTCTATCTATGGCTGAGATGGAAGAGAATGAAAAGCTGAAAGATGTATTCCTCGGCAAGCATTCTTAGCGTGCGCTGTATGCTTTCGTTTCATATACATAATACCTAATAGGATTTTTCATTGCAGATAAATACTGCAGTCAACCAATGCAAATCAGCAAATGAATTAGGAAAATTTCAAACAAACCAGGAAAATATTTTTAAGCCAAAGCAAGGATTTAGTATCGATCAAGTTATCAAAGAATGCAATGAGGAGTTCGTTTTACCGAGCTTCTACTCATTTCAATTTAAGGACTTGATATCCCCAATGATCGCTTCCAATCTTTCATCATCATATTTTGATAGGGACGGTCGGACTCTAATGCGAGAAGCTCTCACAAAAGTAATTTTATAGGCCATTTAACAATATAAATAAATCAAAATTCTTTTTTTTTAGGTAGCTTTAAAAGATAAGTGGTTTCCAGCATACTCATCGAGTCCATCGTCATCGAAGGGTTACTTGTATTTCGGAGATCGTTTCATGATGAAATGCTGCGGTAAGTCTTTATAAAGTACTTCCTAAGTTTAAAGCTTGTTGATTATTTGGTTCCAATCAGGGCTGTGCGGCAATGGAATTGCCGGTTTTTCAAATTGCCGAAGAAAATTTCGATCGGTAGTTTGCCATTAGCCGAATCGCCGAAATTTCCGATTGCCGTACAGCCTTCCTACCAATATCATTCAGTGGCATTTATCTTTTTAAGTGGGGCTCTAGTACAGAAGTCGCCAGACGCCGACTATATAAAGATCCTATACTATCCTATATCTATATTACAGATGCTCTTATCCATGGCTTTGGGCAACAACCGACAAATGACTTCAAAGCGAAAGCATTACGCATGGTTCGAGAAGTCATGGATAATCTTCTGTAAGATTTTGAACTATGACTATTAATTTATTTATTTGATTAAGCGATAGAATGCGCCAACGACTTCAAAGGAAATTTGGTGTAGCGCCGGAAGCGCTCGCGGCGCAATTAAGGAAGCTGCTTGATTCTACCAGCAACCCTCAGATGTGAGTATTCATATGTCTTTGAAATTTTAACCGAAATGCCTTTTTGCTTCAAATTTTGGAGTTGTTCTTTCTTCCGCCAATTCACTTTTTATTTTGTGCACTAAAGGGTTTCCAAAAATGCAATAAAAATAAATTATTTTTATTTTTAAGAAAATTATTGATTTAAAAAAACTGATTGTATTTTCTCGAAAAATTTAGTTTACGTAACAATGGTTTACAAGTTTTTCAAATTAATAGGCCCATTATAATCTAAGTGAAGCGACTAGGAAAAGTGGAGAAAAGGTAAAAATTCGATAACGGTTTCTTTCTACAAGCGTATATTTGCGAAAAAAGGATAGGTTAAATGTGCATTAGGACTTTTGCCTAATTTCTTAGCAATAGTTGTTGTTTTTAAAAATATCATAACACGGCTTTTTAACCAAGTGTGAACGCTATGAATTCTACTTATTACAGCGTCCCGCTCGATGTCAGTACTGACAATGATTCGAATAGTTCGGCAGTTGCCAGTAACTAATGGTTTGATTATATCTTAATTGAAATTCATTTCAATGTTGTTTTTTTTTTATTTTAAATTAAATAAATGTGTTAATATGAAATAAATTTTGAATACAGCAATCAAATTGTTTTCTTATTTTCCCATATGGAAGGCATACGGCTCATTCCATATACGAAACACGCGGTTCCGCAAAAAAATGCTTCCATTATGCTTCCATATAACTTGCATATAAGATTCCTATGATATCCACAGCCGTTCCATTATGCTTCCATTGTGCCTATGCCGCCGTTTATCTGTGTAAGGAGGCTCACGGTTGCCTCGTCATTACGTGTGTTTAGTTGAGTACGCTGCATTTCAGAAGAGAAAGAGAAATGCAGCAATAGACGCAGACGACGAGAGTCAAATGGAATGCGAACGTAAAATGGTTACCGTGTAGCCGGCGATTTCGCAGCCGTTCTCGAATTCAGGCTTCGGGCATGATGAAGACGAAGACATTCCAATGCAGCAAATTCAAAAATTCCAATTCTTTACCGATTTGTTGAGAAAATTAACTGATTTGAATAGAATTCCTTGGAGAAAAATTGCGCGATTATTATTTTTTTTAAGACAAAATGAGAAACCAACCTGCTATTCTCAGGGAATTTTGAAAAAATGCAAACAGAAATTGGGGCATTTCAACGTTGAAATTAAATATTTCGCGCGATTATTCATTCGTTTCTTGTTTTTTTTTCCATTTCTGTTTGTGTGTGTGTGTGTGTTTCGAATGGCTCGTAAACTTTATTTTAATGACGCTCATTTCGCCATTTTCCGCCATTTGCTTCACCTTTTTTTGGTGGTGAAATTCAGTTTTTCGAAAAAAAAAAGAACCACTTGAAAAATTTCAGATGCGAAATGTTGAACATCAAGGAAATGATAATCGAAGACGCGGTTAGTTCATTGAAATTTTATTTTTCCTATAAAAGTTTAGAAAACGTTTTTATAATAAAAATGTCGGCAACGCCCGTAATACATTATATTTTACGACATTCCCTCATTTTTGGTCCCTTCTTTTGACGAGGTTCGCACGCCTCATATAAAATCCGACCAATCGTATTTTTTTTTCCCCAATGGGAAAATCCCACGAATCGGAGTTCTTCTATTGAATTACTCGCTATTCAATCATAATATACTTTATTCATCGCTCGCATTCTTTTCAATTATTGCCATTTTCAAAATAAAAATCCGATCACCTTTATAAACCCGAGGTGGTTGTTATGTGAAAATGCTGCTGCGGACAATTCCACAGAAAATTCTCGATTTTCTTTTTGAAAATATTTCTTTGAATGAAGGTCTCTATCAAAAATATGCGAAAAGCTTTCTCATCATTTCACTTCTTGTGGATCCGCAATTCACCGCCACGCACATTTACACATGTTCAATACAGTATCATTCGTTTTTAATTGCTTCTTGTCTATTTAACGAATTGATAAACCGCTGACCATATTGGGATAAATTAGTCGAAGCAAACGTCGCTAAATTGAAGGCGATGTGTGAATGGAGTGTCGTAGTGGCAGGATGAAAGATTTGTGACGAACAGCGCCAGTTTTTGGCAACTCGTTTGGTGTCACACCATTCACACCAAAAATAACTGAAACAACATTTCGATTGCGTAAAAATTTTGAACGTATTTGAATGAAAATCAACAAATTTTAATCTTATTATTTGAATAGGCAAAAATAATTAATTTCTGAAAAACAATGCGTCACTTTTTTTTCTTCTTACTCTTCACTGTAATCTCTCGCGAAAGGCGATTCAAATTTCAAAAAACATATCCTCTCGATTTCTGAAAATTTGTGCAAAATTATGGAAAAATCAAGTTTTGTCTTATTTTTTAATTTTACGATCAAGTTTTTAATAAGCAGAAGAGTATTTTGACGAAACATTCAGAAAAATAATTCGAATATTATAGTCCTTTAATTTCTAGAAAAACGAGAGCGTAAAAATGAAAAAATTAAGAATTAAATTTGCTAAAAATTTTTGAATTTTTTCATTTCCAAAAGTCCGCAACACACCAAGACGCAACGTTGCACACATGTTTTTTTCGAATTTATTAACTGATATCCAGGCAATTTCTTGAGGTTTTCTTGATGATGAGAGTTAATAGAAAATGTTAAGATTTTTGGAGAGATAAAAGCTTAGAATTTTTTTCAAATTTTCAAAGAAGAAAATCAGGAAGTTCCGGATTTGATTTCAAAAAATCAAAGAATGAAAAAATTGCTCATCTTGTGTCTCGAAACGATTTTGGCCCGCCCATTTTCATTACGCATATCGCCATGACATTTTTTGGTCTCTATTGAATATAAATAAAAATATAGTGTTGTGTTGGCGTCAGTGGTGTGTGTGTGGGTGTGTGGTGTCTCTCTTCGTTGCTCTTCGACGCCCCTCTTCTTCTCCTTCAAAATTCGTTTCATTATTATTATTCATATTTTATTGTTGTCGGGTCCCCGAGACCACCAGAGTCGCATCAATTTCAATTCGCCGCTTGTCTCCTCAATCGGATTACGGTCGATTTGCGGAAGGATCGCGTGTGGGCGACGCGCCAAAAAAATTGCTCCTCCAGATGGTGAGTTCTTCATCAGCCCGTTTCACCATGCGCCTTTAAAACATTAAGAATCAAAATTGACATTCCGAAATAGCTCATCACCTCCTACTCGTTCTTTCTATTTATTTTTTTGTCGTCGTCTCATTTACGGATTAATTTGTGTGTGTGTGTGTGTGTGTGGAAAAATCCGATTAGCTCGATTAGGCACTCGTACTCGCAAGTTTTGCCTCTCAAACTCATAGACGAGAGATAGACGGCACTTATTTGCTGGCACATACATACATACACTTGCGTACACCTGTTTCTCATTTGAATATTTTAACTTGCAACAGTTTGTCGCCATTTTTCACCATAATTTCCATTCCCAGTTGTGAGGCGCACTCTCTTATACGCCTTTCCCCCTTGCGCCTTCATACACAGATAAACGGCGGCATAGGCACAATGGAAGCATAGTGGAACGGCTGTGGATATCATAGGAATCTTATATGCAAGTTATATGGAAGCATAATGGAAGCATTTTTTTGCGGAACCGCGTGTTTCGTATATGGAATGAGCCGTATGCCTTCCATATGGGAAAATAAGAAAAAAATTTGATTGCTGTATTCAAAATTTATTTCATATTAACACATTTATTTAATTTAAAATAAAAAAAAACAACAATGAAATGAATTTCAATTAAGATATAATCAAACCATTAGTTACTGGCAACTGCCGAACTATTCGAATCATTGTCAGTACTGACATCGAGCGGGACGCTGTAATAAGTAGATTATAATGGGCCTATTAATTTGAAAAACTTGTAAACCATTGTTACGTAAACTAAATTTTTCGAGAAAATACAATCAGTTTTTTTACATCAATAATTTTCTTAAAAATAAAAATAATTTATTTTTATTGCATTTTTGGAAACCCTTTAGTGCACAAAATAAAAAGTGAATTGGCGGAAGAAAGAACAACTCCAAAATTTGAAGCAAAAAGGCATTTTGGTTAAAATTTCAAAGACATATGAATACTCACATCTGAGGGTTGCTGGTAGAATCAAGCAGCTTCCTTAATTGCGCCGCGAGCGCTTCCGGCGCTACACCAAATTTCCTTTGAAGTCGTTGGCGCATTCTATCGCTTAATCAAATAAATAAATTAATAGTCATAGTTCAAAATCTTACAGAAGATTATCCATGACTTCTCGAACCATGCGTAATGCTTTCGCTTTGAAGTCATTTGTCGGTTGTTGCCCAAAGCCATGGATAAGAGCATCTGTAATATAGATATTTGCAATAAAGTATAGGATCTTTATATAGTCGGCGTCTGGCGACTTCTGTACTAGAGCCCCACTTAAAAAGATAAATGCCACTGAATGATATTGGTACGAAGGCTGTACGGCAATCGGAAATTTCGGCGATTCGGCTAATGGCAAATTACCGATCGAAATTTTCTTCGGCAATTTGAAAAACCGGCAATTTCGGCAATCGGCAATTCCATTGCCGCACAGCCCTGATTGGAACCAAATAATCAACAAGCTTTAAACTTAGGAAGTACTTTATAAAGACTTCATTGCGCATATTTTTCTAATTGAAACCATTTCTGGAGTCGAACAGGCCAATTTTTGATGATAACAACTTACAAATTGCGCGTACGAAGGTTTAGGAATTGGCGTTGATTTTGTTGTTTGTGAGGACTGTGGAGAAAAATTTTTTTGCTGAGTTGGCGAGTAAATTGGACTATCTGGATCTGAAGTGTCGAGCGAATTTGGTTCCATGTTAGGGACTTCTGGTTCTTTGTTATTGACTTCTAGAGCAGTTTCAGTTATATCTGACAACACTCTCGATCTTGTCTTCATCTGTAAAAAATTTCAAAACATTATGTTTTATTAAAAGAAAAAAGCGAGCGATAATAAAAAATATGTTAAAGTAAATAAAAATAAAACGGATTCGATGAGAAATTAAACACAATTCGATTGAGAAAATATTTAAATTCGATTTTAAAAGTGTCGGAAACGATTTGAAAACATCGTAGTTGGCAATCTTTAAACAAAGTGAGGAACAGTTGACTGAATTAACATAAATCTGAGTAACATAAGTCATTAAATGGTAGAAGCTAAATTTCGTCCGTTGTGTATCATGTAATTTTCAAATTTTCATTGTTTATATGATAGCATAAGTTTTTTGTATTGATTTTTCTAGAAATTGTCTTGGTCTGCCGTCCAGACGCCAATTGTATAATGTTTATTGACATATGATTATTTTATCCATATTCCATCCATATTTGTTCCACGGCTCGCAAACACCGGAAGCATATTCATCCCGTTTTCATTCCATCCATATTCGTCCCATAATTCTTCCACAGCCACTAAGAATTACATTATGCTTCCTATATGGAAGCATTATGCTTCCGTTCCACAGATTTCCCACAATGCTTCCATTATGCTTGCGTCGCGCTTAATCAGTGTACCATCTATTAGCGCAATGGTCTGCGTTGCTATTTTGGCACAGAAGGTCACTGACTCGACTCCGCGCTCGAACAAATTGCACTTTGCAACATTTGTGCAATCAAAAATTGGCATTCGGAAGTCATTTGAGTGCAATTTGCCTGTCATTCCACCAATCAATATGACGCCAGCTTAATCCTTGACATAATCTCTTCACATGGAAAGTATCTTGGGCTTCATTCTTCGTCTTTTCATCCATCCATGCAATGTTTGAGCGCCGTCAATTCGCTGCTCGTCGCCGTCTTCGTGTTTTTTTTCCAGTCAAACCAGAATAGCTCCTAATTATGTATGTCCCGAAAAGGAGTTGTTGAAATTGATTGACTCGTAATTGCGGAAGCGCCACTTGACACTAGCCGTCCCAACCGACGCCTATTTTTTCTGGCGAAGAAAAGTTTGTCGAAAACTTCTCCCTCTTTTCTTTTCAGCTTCTTCTTCTTCTTTTTCACTTTCAATTTTTTTCCCATTTTTTTTTGAAAAGAAAATTAAATGTGAAGACCTTGCTCATTTTCGAGAGCCCCCCGCTCCCCATTGTTTCGAAGCCAATATTTGAGCTCGCTCTTTTTTTTGTTGTGAATCGATAATGCCATTTCCCATATTTGGCGATTCTAAAACATTCCATTTTTCTAGTTTGATATGTTGGATTATGCTTGATCCTCAAGCATTCGTGCTCAGCCTTCAGGTGTCTTTTAGTCGGCGATTTCTGTCCGCGCGTCGATTGCGCCTTTCGCTATGAACCTCACAGATTTCCCATTTTTTTTGCATTTTTGCTCCTAATTTAACAATTTTTAATTTCAAAACGGTTCGAAATGCAAGAAAATTGCAAAATTATCTGGTTGGAATACAAATTTCACGAGAAAATAAGAAAATGAACAAATTCGAGAATCATTTTCTTTCTATTTTAAATATTAATTAAATATCGATGAATTGATATGTCAAAACTATTAAATCCGCCGAAAAAAGAGCACGTGTGCATTATAAAAATCATTTAGAATAATTAGCTCTTTGCTGGAATCCATAATTATCCAAACCATTTTTGATCAATTTTTAATTTAAAAATTAAAACAAAAAATAATTTGAAAGAATCCCCCATGGTCAATTTCTAACAAGCGGCAAATCTGGTAACTCAAATCAAATCCGATCCGACAAAATTCGACTCCGGAATCAACCTTATCCGATTGGAAATTCTACGGAAAAGATTGGAAAATTGTCGAATCCGATTCGTTTTTTTGGAAATTTTCGAATACGATTGGTAATCGAATTATTCGAATCCGTTTTTTTTTTGATATTTCAATTCGAATCGGATTCGTAGAAATACCAATCGGATAAGGTTAATTTCAGAGCCGAATTTTGTCGAATCCGATTGGTTTTGAGTTACCAGAGAAAAAAAACCGATCGGTTACGATTTATTTCGATTAAAATTCTCGGCGGCCTAAGCGCACGAATTTGAATACTCAGCTAGTGCTCGGCTTCGAAACGACAAGCCTGAAAATCACTTCCCGCCACAACGCACGTGCAACCTTGAAAAATTGGTCGAAATTTTGAAAAAGCAAGTGCGGCACACTGAAAAAATTTGTTTTAATTATGTGCAATGATTTTATTGTCTCTTCTTTCCACGAATTTCTGACTTTTCACATATTTTGATATCTTAAACTCATCCAATATATACACATTTTTGCACATTTAGTTTTAAAATAAACGTCAAACGATTGAAAAAAGGCGGGGTCTTCAAATTCGCGAAATTAGTGAAGATTTAAATTTTCCATTGACTGAATATTAATGCGCGTAGACTATAATGCAATGTACGCAATCTCGCGGACTTCTCGCTGCCTCGAGACGCATTGCGAATCATTTTTTAAATTTCGTCAAGTTCTCCGATAATACTTATTTAAATTAACTAATCCATCAAGTGTGACCGTGGCCGAACATAATTTGTTAGGACATTTTTCTAGGCCATACGTGTGTTGCGGCGAGCCGTGAAATAAACATTCAATCGTATCATGGCGAAAAACGCACTTCGTAAATCAACCCCGCTTAAAGCAGTCGTCGGAAGCCGGTTATATATTGTCGTGGACGGAGTAATTGGAAAAAAAAAAATTAATTGCGCGGGCTGTCAATTAATTGGTACTGCTTATGCGCCGTTATTTGACACTTTTAAAAATTGCCAATGTACTTAGAATTTATTAAAAAATTATTTTTTTTAAATGATAATTGAATTGGGTAAAACTCGCTACTGTGAGTTTTTTCCATACAAGACTCAAAATGGAAATTCAAATGCACAGATAAACGGCGGCATAGGCACAATGGAAGCATAGTGGAACGGCTGTGGATATCATAGGAATCTTATATGCAAGTTATATGGAAGCATAATGGAAGCATTTTTTTGCGGAACCGCGTGTTTCGTATATGGAATGAGCCGTATGCCTTCCATATGGGAAAATAAGAAAACAATTTGATTGCTGTATTCAAAATTTATTTCATATTAACACATTTATTTAATTTAAAATAAAAAAAACAACAATGAAATGAATTTCAATTAAGATATAATCAAACCATTAGTTACTGGCAACTGCCGAACTATTCGAATCATTGTCAGTACTGACATCGAGCGGGACGCTGTAATAAGTAGATTATAATGGGCCTATTAATTTGAAAAACTTGTAAACCATTGTTACGTAAACTAAATTTTTCGAGAAAATACAATCAGTTTTTTTACATCAATAATTTTCTTAAAAATAAAAATAATTTATTTTTATTGCATTTTTGGAAACCCTTTAGTGCACAAAATAAAAAGTGAATTGGCGGAAGAAAGAACCACTCCAAAATTTGAAGCAAAAAGGCATTTTGGTTAAAATTTCAAAGACATATGAATACTCACATCTGAGGGTTGCTGGTAGAATCAAGCAGCTTCCTTAATTGCGCCGCGAGCGCTTCCGGCGCTACACCAAATTTCCTTTGAAGTCGTTGGCGCATTCTACAGGGTGTCATTTAAGTTCCCGCACAACTTTGTAGACGTACATTTCTGAAACTAAAAGTCCAAATCAAACGAGACTCGAAATATTTTTTATCTATAGTATAACAAATATTTATCTATTAACTCTTTTTGATTCGGCCTCTTTTCGCAGCTATGACTTCACGGAGACGCTTCGGGTAGGATGTGACTGTGGTACGCAGGTATTCGATGGAAAGATTGTCCCATTCCGCCAGTAATGTCTTCTTCAGAGCCTCTACACTTGAGTTGGGTTTTGCGTTGACCTTCTCCTGCAAGACCCCATCACGGAAAAGTCAAGCGGGTTCAGGTCTGGGGAGCAATCAGGCCATTCGGATGACTTGATAAAGTCGGGAAAATGGGTCTGGCACCACTCCTGAGTAGTTTTGGCAGTGTATGCGGGTGCTCCGTCCTGTTGAAAGACCCATTTCTGCCCACCGAAATGCGTTTGGGTCCAGGGCATCACATGCTTCTCCAAAATGTCCCGAACGTAGACTTCTTTGTTCATTTTCACCATCTGATCCACGAAAACCAGGTAGCACTTCCCGGTTGAGCAGATGGCACCGAAAGCCATCACACTGGCAGGATGTGAGGCTGGATGATATGTTCTTCCTTTCTCAGAAGCTTGCTGGGATGTTTGGCCAAGTACTCAATGGTTTTGTGAGTTGAATGCCGCCTCCACACTGAACAGCTTCTCGTCGGAGAAGACAGTGACGAGGTATTCTCCAGACCGCGTGCGAGCAAGAAGTCGTTTTGCTTTTTCGAAGCGTCTCTGCTTGTTGACGGCCGATAGAATTGCCGCTTTTTGGACACGATATGGGGTCAGTACAAGCTTTGTTTTGACGATTTGTTCCATAGCAAAGATGCTCATTCCCATGTCTGACGCCATCTTTCTCATGCTCCTGTGTGGGTTTCGCCTGATCCTCGATTTAACGGCGTTGATCTTCTGAGGAGTGGTTACTGAGACGAGTCTTCCTTGTCTGGGACGGACACTGGTCGTATTTAGCTATTTGAATCGTTTGATGGTGTCGCAAACCGTTCTACGAAGCACACCGACCCGTTGAATGATGTCTCTCGGGCTCACATTTTGCTTATGAAGTTCGATAATGGAAGCGCGATGGATGTTAGCCTTCGCCATTTCTCGGAAACACATCCGAATGAGGTGAAACTTGGGAAATAAGTAAAATACACCTTATTTAACAAAAATAAATTGTATTGGTGCACAAAAAGTGCGACAGTCAATCTCTTCATGGCGTCAAACTTTTGTGCGGGAACTTAAATGACACCCTGTATCGCTTAATCAAATAAATAAATTAATAGTCATAGTTCAAAATCTTACAGAAGATTATCCATGATCCATATTCGTCCCATAATTCTTCCACAGCCACTAAGAATTACATTATGCTTCCTATATGGAAGCATTATGCTTCCGTTCCACAGATTTCCCACAATGCTTCCATTATGCTTGCGTCGCGCTTAATCAGTGTGATCCAGCAATCGCATCTACGTAAGAGTCATTCGTTGTTGACAGCGCGTCGCATTCTGCCCTTATAGTCGAGTTGGGAAAGTGCGCGCGTTCGACGCGGACACCAGCGTTTTCGACTCCGCGCTTTAACTTTATTTCAAGACGAAACAACAAACAATCGTGTAATCATTCGTTGGCTGAAAATAATCAAATTCATTTCGGCAAAAAAAATTCCCACAATTCGATTAGTATTGTGGGGGGGGGCAGCACAAACAAGACGCGAGGCGAATGCTAAAATAGGAAAAAGGAAAGAAAAAAAAAACTTTATGCGTTCCGCGTTCCGCGTTCGTTGATTCCTTTTTTTCAGACGGCCCCCTTCTTCTTTTATGATTTTCATTTATTGTTGATTCTTTGTTGTCTTTTTTTTCTCATTGAGGGACTCGCGGTGGAGCCCTTAGGTGGAAAAAAAAGGGACCCTGCTCTCGGAGGCCCTGCCAGCATAGCAGCGAGGACAAAAGCCGAGAGGGGTCCCGACCTTTTCATCGACATCTCAACAGCATTAATATATTTGCGCCGCCATTTGTTGGGTGTCAACCGCCTTTATTTTTTCTTGCTAATTCGCGATGCTTCAAGACGAAGTGGTAAGTGTGCGCCTTTAAATGAACCAAAGTTTGGTGATCTTCGCGATTCCTCTGCGTCTCGAACCCAGGTGCAATCTGAGCCCATTTGCCATATTTGACTCCTTGTGAGCTCATTAAACATATGGCATTCGTTCTTTTTTCATTCACCAAGCAAACTCGCTTCTTCTTCTTCTTCTTCTTTATTTCGTATTCAACGACGTCTCAAAATGTTCCCGGATCAGGTCTAAAAATAAACAACAAAAATTAAAGGCGCATATCGTAATCCAATACTGAAATCAATTTCAGATGTTCTACGCGTGCCTCGCCATCATGATATTATTCGTAATAATGTGCTCGTGCATCACGATGGCGATTATTGATTTGGAAGTCTACAATTTCGGGTTGTATATCGTTTTGTTGTGTATTGTTGGTGAGTTTTTTTTATTGGGAAATGCGGTGAAATTAAAAAAAAAAGAAAAATGTGTATAATGGGCGTCCGGCGATGGCTGTACGCGGGTAGATTTACGCGCATGCGCCTTGAAAAGGTCTCGCCACGCGTGAATGATTATTTTGCTGTTTTCACGTGAATTGTTTCACTTTTTTGATTTTTCTTTGAATTTCCAAAGTCATTCGATTAAAAAATTATCGAATAGGTCCATAAAATTTGAAATAACCTATTAGTCCTTGCGAGACCAATTTGAGAAACGCATTCACGTAAATCTACCCGCGTACAGCAGTCGCCGGACGCCGACTCTAAATTTTTTATTCTTTCTGTTTCTTTTTTTTTAATTTCAATGTAGAAAAATAATTTTTTCCATTAAAAATAAATTTCTTTGCTTTTGCCGTTTAGTTCTTTTTTCTTGTGGTCCAAAACTGCTACATGACACCCGAATTCGAGAATTTTAAATTCGAATTTCTTTTGTCGCCATCAAAAACATTCAAATTCTCCACCTTTGTTCCTCAAAAATAATATTAATTATTATTATTCTTATAATTATTTAATGCTATTGTGCGGAAAAATGTGAGCACTTTTATTAATGAGAAAATATGGCGTGAAATTCACAAGTTTTCGTTGGCCCAATGCGAAATTCGCTTCGAGACCCAAAATATTTCCGCATTTTTTGCCTATTGTTGTTTTATACATATTCATATTTCCGCTACGTCTTTCTCGATCTTTTTTTTTGCTCGGCTGAGAATTATGATGTTATAACAAGCTTTTGCCTCAAATTTGCTCATTGGGCGATTGTAGAAAAGCCACGAGAAAAACATTTTTAATAAAATTGCTCTTTCAAAAAAAGTGCTTTAAATTTATCTTTTTATGCTATAACGCATCCCGAACTCAAAAAAGCGAAAATATTTTGATTTCACATGATTTTGCTCACTTTTCACACAAAATTAACCCAATTTTTTTGATTAAACGAAATCAAAATTGTCCGCAGATGAAAATTTATATCAAAATTTCTCTTCGCTTTTACGGATTCACAAAAAAGCTACATGCAGAATTTTACACTGCAAGACCTTAGACGCTTAAATAAAAAATAAAATTTCTGAAAATTAACAGGAACGCACGCAAACCGCAGCGCGTTTTGGAAAAAAGACTATAATCTTGTTTAGTGAGGGTTTTTTCATCATTTTGTGGGTGCTCGTTTTTTTTTAAATAAATTTTCAATGTTGCGCCTTGAAATGTGATCTCCTAACAAGGGAGGTCTTTTTGCTGTCCGTCTTAAAATTTTTTTCATTTTTTGCATACAGATTCTTTAAAAAATTTCCAATCGAATGAACTAGGTCCCTACCATGTTAACATAACCTACACACCACTCAACCACAGCTGCTTGCCGAATTAGGATATAAGCGCGAGATAAGACATCGCGTTATGTCATTTGTATGCAAAATTCACGTGGGGAGGGGCTAAAACTTTGAAGGTCCATATCTCGATAACTAGAAGTTTGCGCAGGTAGGGAGGGACCTAGTTCATTCGATTGGAAATTTTCTAAAAAATCTGTATGCAAAAAATTAAAAAAAAAAATTTAAGACGGACAGCAAAATGACCTCCCTTGTAAGCTTCACATTTCTTCCTTAACCACTGGTTTCCGTGATTGAGTTTAATCAAGAAAATCAACGTTTGCAGGAACCATGCTCGCTTGCGCATTGTGCATAGCAAATCCTGGCGCTTGCGCGAATCCCGTTTGGTACACCAATTTCTGTTTATTGCTGCATGTAAGATTTGATCAAATTACGCGATAAAATTGCGGAATTCAGGATTATATGCAAGAAATGTACCCAGTTCATCCTGATGGAACATCGAGTCCCAAAATGACCGGATTGAGGGCACAAATGCAAAGGCACGCGGCGCAATCAATGGCGACGTCTGACGATGGGACCCGGTTAACCGTCAGGTGTGTATGAAATGAAAAGCCCATGCTACGGACATTCGTAATTGTTTCTAATGTTGGTTTTAGGCAAGAATCTCGAGCAACAGTGGCGATGCTTGCACCAGCAGTTCACATAATGCACCAAGTATGGAAAGGAATGGCATGGGTCACCGATGGTATCGAAGAAGAAGACGAGGATACTCGATTGTCATTGTACGACAAAATGGAGCAGGTTTCCGACAATTTTTGCCATTCTTCTCGAACTATAAATTGTTGGAAACTTCAGGGGACATCAGATGAGACGAGGTCGGTGAGCGATCATCATGTGAAGCGGCTCTCCACCATCGCTGAAACCAGCTCCTATATTCTGAGAGAACTTGTACGATTCAAACGAGCATTGAACAGATTAATCACTAGAAGCAATTTTGCAGGAAGAACCCAGCAGCGAAATCAACTCTCGCAATGATGTTACCTTATAAGGAATTTCGATCAAACTACATAGTATGAGCCGATCTCTTCAATTTAGTACGTGTAATTAACTCATCAAGTGGTCTTATTGTGATCTAATACAAATAAATGATTATATTATTAGCAAAAAAAAGAAATCAAGAAATCAAGGGTCTTTTATCCGGATTAGGGATATAATGATATTATAAGAAATTCGCGAATTATACATTTTCGAGAAATTTCGAATGTTCCTTGTGGAGTAATTTTCAAAAAAAAATTAATTCATTCAATTATACAAATATCAAGTTGAATGCCCAAAAGTTTTCACACATGATGAGTCTCGCTTATTGTGAGCATCAGCTGAGGCATAGGCGAGCAGAAGCTGCGATGGATGCCAGGTGACAGAGAATGTCTCTCCAGTATTCTTGATTTCGTGGCACCGGGATCCATCAGGAACGTAAACGAGATCGATTGAATGGTCCTCACTTCCAGATGCCAGAATTTGGCCGTTGCAAGAGAACGAAACACTCCTTATATTGTAGTCATGTCTGAATCAAAAACGTCGGAATTCTAAGAGAAGCCTCCGATTACCGAGGGATCACTCGCTCGCAAATCAATTCATCCAAATTCCATAATGAGCATGACGCATCAGAAGCGCCGACAGCTAGTTTTTGGCCATCTCTGGTTACAGCGATCGCTAAACAGTCGACTTGTGGGGAATGTGCTTGAATAGTGGATACGTGGTCAAGAGAACCCGACGAAAAACTGGAAAAATTGAGAATTTTTAGTTTTTCATGAAAATCGCAGCTCTCATTAGAAACTGCGAAAAGTCGCATGTCCGTCCAGCTTCAGATGGTCCCAGACTTTAAGACACTGTTCAGATTCTGACTTTCAACAGACTTTACGTAGTTTCTAATAAGATACTGCTAAAAGTCTGCATAAATTCTGAATAGGTTAATCAATTTACTTGAAAATTTCCACTTTTCCATAAGAGGAAGCCACTAAGAGGTGATTCGACTTCGGATGGAACACACATTCATGCGAAAACTGTTTGATGTCGTAATTCTGAATAAAAGGAATTTCGGAATAAACGCATGAAAACGAAACCCACGTTGACAACTTGATAATTTCTCGAATCGACGACATTGATGAAACTGTCTTTGTCGCCAAAAACGAAATAATTGTCACACGGCGACCACGCAATGTACACATTTCCAGCTGAAATTAGTTGTTTTTGGTTTTTTTTTTTCAATTGAAAAGAAGACGGTTTTCAACATTTGTTCGATATCCGGTGGCTTGGTTTGCTTTGTCGAATATCCCAAACGCAGACGCTTTTGTCGGAACTCGCCGACGCGAACATATGAGGAGATACCATGCTGCAGGCTACCTTTAAATAATCGAAATTGATTAATAATAAAATCAAATTCGAATAATACTTGTTCTACTGATGATTGATGACTTGATCCAATCCAAGAAAATTTTAAGCGGCCGCCGTCGACATTCGCGACGCTCACTTTACGGTCATTGGCTCCACAAATCAATCGGGTCCCATCGCAATTGAAAGATATTGTTTGACATTGTTGAACCTAAAATGTTTTTTATTTTTTCAGAAAATTTGAATCGATTAGAATACTTTCATATCCGTCGTTCGAATTCGGCGATATTTTTCAAAATGGTTGATTGCTTCTTGTCCATTATGAAGACGCGGAACTCGCCGTTCTCTAAAACTCACTGTCATCCTAAAACAAATAATTAAAATATGAATATTAGACATTGTACAAAATCTTCAAAAAATCAATATTGAAAAAGCTTCGGAATAAAACCAAAAAATTGAGCAATTAGACAAAAAAAATGAAAATAATATAATTTATGTACAGAAATCATTGAGAAATGGCTTGTATAGCTTTTGCCAAATACTGTTCGGTGTCAGTCGAAGGCGCTGGAAGTTTTCGAAGAGCCACGGTCCCGAATTTGATGAGATTCGCAGATTCTTCTGAATCACAAATGTTAGACATTTAAAGTGTTCTAAATTGTACCTGGACAGACGGTAACAAATTCAGGAAGCAGACATAAAGCGTGCTGAGCAACTTGCTTGTTTGAACAGCAGAATGCAAGACGATATGCGTTCAAAATAATGGTTTTTGGCTGAAAATTCGAGCGATTATATTGGCAATTATATTATTTAAAAACTGACGTTTTTCGGATTTGAGAGTATTGTCAGCGCACAATTGAAAGCTGATTTTCGAATTGAAACATTTGGATGTGTTAGAAGTTGAGAAATAAACTTTGGCGCTTTAGTACAGCTGCAAAATCGAATTTTTGCTTTGCAAATAATCGAAATTTCACTTTTCAGGGTTTTTCTTCAAAGCAGCTTCTACTTTTCTGAGCAAATCTAATTTTTCACGATCGCCCATATCAGTAGCATATTCGTAATCGCTTATTAGATTGGCGACAACATCGACATCTCTAAAGAATAATTTATTTTAATAGTTTGTTGAAAACAGAAAAATTACCTTGATCCTTGAGGCGTATCATTTTGATAATTATAGCGAGAAAAACTTCCCGCCCTCGCATCTCTCTCATCAACGTCGTCCATTATTTAGAATATCTATAGAAGAAAGAAAATAAATAAAATTATTCGAATGAATAAAATATTTAAATAAATGCGCCAGTTACGGTACCCAATGTGCATTATTTGTTGTCGGTGTTTGCAGACAAAATCGCCAGTTTGAATTTTTTTCGAGGGAGGCACAAATCATTTAAAATTTTTACATTTCTCCGTCGTCATGTACATTTTAAAGTATTTATTTAACGTGACGTTTCAAATTAATTATTAAAGATACGCGTAATGATCGAAACCCATTACAACTAATTTTTGGTAATACACTAGCCTTACTAGCAATTTTTTTTCATTTTGTGAGTATTCCTTTGATATTTATTATTTATTCAGATTTAAAATTTATAATAATATTAATTTTGAAGCTGAAATGGATGAGGATGTTGAAATGGACGTTATTGCGGACAAGTTCGATGATTGCGATATCGACGATGCTCCGCTAGACATTGCTTCTGAAGCTGGATCTTATTGTAAAAGCACATAGTTGAACCAATTGATTTATTTGAATTTTTAGTTGACGAAGAAGAACTTCGAAGTCAAATCGACGATGATGTTCTTCGATCTTCACAAGATCTAAATTCTAGAGGAAGATATTTACCAAGAAATAGACCTCCAATCACAATGCCCACTATAAGTGAGGAAAAACTAGACGATTTACGCTCAAATATGAGCACAAGAATGTCTTCAAATCGGTCTCGAACGGAAGTAGTCGAAAACCTGAAAAATAATGATGCAAGTTGGGGAAATTGCGGAAAAGAATTGACACCTGCCAATGATAACAACGACTTGAATGACTCATCACTTCAATTTCGCGATGCTAGTATACTTTTGTTCAACATTACAATTTCGTTTTTTAACTAAATTTTCAGACAACGTAATGGACGAATATGAGAGGAATTTGTTTGATGATAAGAATCGAGCAGATCTCCTATTTCCCACCGAAATGTGCAAGTTGCAAAATCTACCCGTCCACGAGAAAGAGAACTCCTGGGAGCCGTCGTTCGTAGAATATGAAAAATACCCAACTCCCGAATTTGATAAATCCCCATTGACGAGGGTTTTTCTAATTATGATTGCCATTCAATTTTTAACGTTTATTCAGAGAATACTGAAAAACAGCGATTCGCATAATAAGGCTAAAGGAACGTCGCCGGAATCCAATAGCATATTCGCACAGTCGCCACTGTCAGGAATTGTTTCTGATGAAGTCGCCAAAACGAGTACACCAAAAAGAAGTGCGTCGAGTTTCTGGCAGATTTCGGCAACTCTAGTGAAACTTTCAGCAGATGTTTCGAGATTCGGCAAACCGAGGATACCAAATTTGAATGTGTCGTCGATTTCGTCTATACATCCCGGCAGCCCTGTGAGAGCCGTCAACCCTGGTAAATATTGTGAGACTCGACAAAAACATTAAAAATGAGATTTTCCAGTACAAACACCACCTTGCAATGAGACAACCATGTCGACTAATGTCACAGTTAGTAAAACGATGCTCGACAATATTGTTAACAACGCCGAAACTGAGACTGATTTGCGAATTTTGCTCGAGCAAGCGCGCAAACATCGCTTTGAGACCAGAAACCCCCAATTCGTTCGCGAGTATCAAACAAATTTTATGAAAAATGTATTGTTTAATTGAGTTTTTTTTCTAGAAATGCAACTATAAATCGAACGAACACCTCAACAAAAACTGCAATCGAAAATTCTAATCGGATACTGAACGATGTATCATCGAATGCACAAGCACTTCGCTCGTCATCGGTATTTTTATTTTTATCACTTTTTTTTGAATTTCCCTTATTTTAAAGACTTCCTGTGATTTACCATCACGACCGCGCGCAGATCCCACGAGATCCACAAATTCGTCCTATCGGGATGTCCAACGAGGCCATATTAGAGCTCGTCCCGATTCTGCTCGTTCAATGGCTTCTGAGAACAATTCTAGACAAACTTCGAGATTAGAGAATAACCAGGTAGACTTTGAATTTCCGCCTGCCTTCTATGGAATTCCGATTGCAGTTACGCTCATGTTCGCGGGCTTCGTCATTGTCGAGTGTTGCTTCTGTTCGTACATCAGCTTCCATATCGCAAAAACCGCAATTTCTGCAATTGAGCGCAAAACGGCTGGCATTCGGCGCAGTGGATATTGGGGATAGTTTGGCATTGGAAATCGAAGTTGAGAATATTACGAATCGAACTCATCAAGTGCGTTGTTCCCTTGATAGTACGACGAAATCATTCAAGGTAAGACGAGTTAAACGGAATCGAGAAATCGACTTGTTGAAGATTCTTGATAATCGACTCATGCGGCTGGAATCTGGTCAAAAATCGCGAGTTCGAGTCGAATTCAGCCCGGAATGCATTGGACGATATCAAGTTTTGATAAGATTTGAGATTGTCGGTGTGAACGCTTTGCAATCGGTATGATTTGAATCAGACGTTTTGTCGTTTTTCGACAAATTTTGAATTTTATTATCAAAGAAAACTACCGTACTCATTTTTTTGCGGAAATTAATCCTTTTAGCAATAGTGTTTTTTTCCAAAGGATACTTTCTTTTAATTTCAAATGTGTGTGTTTTTTTTAAAGATTCCGATTTGGGGATTTGGCGGAATCTGTCAAATCGCTCCGATTGTCCAAGGCGATCTCTCGTTGTCGAATTCCAATGATTTCGTCCTTCAAGCGAACACATTCACCAATCTCTCATTTGTTTTGAGAAACAATGGACGACGGTATGATTTGTTTTCGCAATTTTTGACCGTATAATTGAATTCAGTGATGGATTCGCGAGAATCGATGTATTTGACTCGATGATGAAGCCGATCTCGTGTACAATTTCGCCGGCGCGCGGAGTCATCCTCAAACATCACGGCGAAAGAAAAGTGAGGATTCGATTAACTGAGAATCTGCCGATGCTCAATTCCGATCATCGATCGGCGTCGTCAATGTCGTCGTATTCGAATCGCCGATCGCTTTCTGGAGCCGATTTGTTGATTATGATTCGTTGGGGAGAAGAAGTATTGAGGCATAGGCTGAAATTGTATGAATTTTTTCTCTGAAAAAATTAATTCTCGTAATTCTGAAATTTGAGGCTTGAAAAGAAGACTGGCCAACATATTAAAGTGGACGAGTGCGATTTTACGCGGACTCCTTTCGACGGCGAACAGGAATTCAATGTTCCTGGAGGATATCCTAGTGTTCATATTGATGACAAAAGCCTATTTGAGGCTGGATGCAGGACAACTAACATTTTGGTAAGAATGTTCTGTATTATTCGAGAAATCCAAAATATTGAAAATGAGCAATCTTTTGAGAAATTTGAAGTCACGTTCGATATTTAGGTATACTCGACAAGGAATGCTCGAAAATTCGAGCAGGCGTATCATCGAAGCGCGTCGAGCTCGCTAGATCCGAATGAGGCAACGGTTCTCGAAACAACCGCATTCCGACATCAGACGCTGATTCGAGACCAGGATGTCACCCTAATGCCTAGAAAATGAGCCCCGAACGAAGTGTCAAACACTGATTATTAACAAATATTTGCATTATTGTGTGTTTATATCAATTATAATCATCTTTGGTCTGCACTATGCGTTTTGATCCTGCCAAACTGACGACTTGTATTTTCCAACTGTCAACATTTATACGCTTGTTTTCATGAATTATTTGAGAAAATTCAAATCATTTTTTAAAAATTTCTTTTTACATTTCGCGGTTATCACCAATCAACGCTTCAATTTTGTCTCTTTTGGTTCTTTTGGCTCAGTTTTGATGGTTTTGCTCTTGACATTTTTGAATTGCTGCATATTGTGCTCCTCCTGCTCATCATCCTCTTCCGATTTCGCCTGTTGCTCGGGATTCGCGCACAAACGACTACGCTTTCTCAAATAGTATTGCCATTGAAGAACGAGTTGATCTTCGACAAATTTCGCATTATGCGCTGCAAATTGGGAATGATTTGAGATCTATTCGGGAGAAATGTGATCACGACGTACGGAATGCCATCGCTTCGCGGAATTGAGGACTCTGAAGTGCTTCGAGGATGAAGAGGCATTGGGGGAATTTGAGACATCTGGAATATCATCTCAATTTGCTTTTTTTGTGCATTGAAATTTGGGAGATCGCATAAAAATTGATGATTCGAATTCGCGCGAATTTGAATTTTTTCGCGAAATTCCCATAAAAGCTACAATTAAAAAAAATGACTTGTAGTGCATAATTTCAGTTGGTCTTGTTTTGTATATTTCTGCATTTTCATATTCTTTCAGTAAAGATTTTCAGCGTGTTCAATTACCTCGCGTATTCGGGCTTCTTCCAATACATTAGATACTGTAGGTAATTCACGAAATAATCCTCTTTGAAATATCCGCGTTGCGCCAAAACTGCAATGAGAATTATGTGGAAATATGGCAAATTTTCAGCGCATTTTCGCTCACAATTGAGATAATTCGGATTGGCCAAAGATTGCACAAACTCGCATTCGATCTCGAATCTCCGCTTCTCCTCATCCTGTGTTTCCATCGAAAAAGAATACAATTAACACGCACGTTCAAATGATTTCCGAATAAGGCAAAAAAAATATATCACGTATGGAATCTCAATAAAAGAACCAATAAATCGAACGAAAAAATATTGTCAAAATATTCCGCAAAATCTTCATTACAAAAAATTGATACGGATTTAATAATCAACAAGGACAAAATGCGAGCTACAGGCAGAGTTTTACCGGCATATTCATAACATCGAGAGATCATTTCGTTGAAAGACACGTAGGGATAAAGAGGGCACAAAGAAAAAACAAGAAAAGGTAAAATGAAATCGAAAAAAACAAGAAACAAAACAATTGTACATTGAGGATGGCACTCATCTGGGAACATACTCATCATCATCGTCCTCGCCAGAAGACGACGACGACGATGAGCTCATATTCTCGAAATCCTCGAGCTCTCCTTCCGAATCCGCCGCGTTGTCCCGCTTGATTTTTTTGCTGGGCGGCTCGATGGCAGCTGCTTCTTCAATTTTCGGCTGCGAGCACGCTTTTCGTGCTTTTTCGACAACTCCATTGATGGTTTCCGTCAAATATTGCGTCGAGTCCAGTTTGGCATTCGCGATTTGTCGAAGCGCGCGGGTGTCGATTCGAATTCCATCCTGAAATTTCGTCGCAATAGAATCGGCCCCCCATAATATGTTTGTCTTCCAGTGTTTTTTCAGTTTTAAAATGAAAATCAATCAAATTCGAAGAAAAACGAAATTTAAACTAATCTCGAGTAAGAAAGAATTAGACTTGAAAAAAATTGTTTCAATTCAAAAATCTTCGAAATCTATTGACTTTCAATTATTTGACAAGAAGGTTCTTCAGCAGTCTGTCTTAAATGTTTTATTTTGTGGTATACAGATTCTTCGGAAAATTTCCAATCGATTGACCTAGTTATCGAGATACGGACCATCAAAAATAGCCCAGCTTTCTCGTGAATGTAAGTGACTAAACAAAATTCAAAATTCCGATGAGCATCTTGTGAAATTTCTAATTTTTATGGGTTTATTTTCGAGTGTTTTCACAATTAACAAAAAAAAAATCAAAAGAAAAAACTCCCAATTTTGATAAGTTTGTTTAAAAATAAAGATATATGACAGATTTACCTTCAAAATGGGTTCAATTTCCGGCAAATCAACACATTCCTTGAACGCATTCGTTTTTTTCGGAATCGTGCCGCATTCCTCTTCAACATTGCGCGCTTGTATCAATAATTCTCTCTGAAATTCGCAATAATCTCTCAAAAAATTAATTAAAAAAAAAAAAAAGAGCCCAAACCTGAAGGCGCAATCGTTCCTCATTCGGCGTTTCTTTCGCAATTTTCAGTCGGCACGGTTCCAAGAAAAGCGCGCGCATTTTAGCCTAAAATACCCAATTATTTTGGTCAACGGAACTAATTAGTCAATTATATTTACATAAAATGTTGCATATTCTCTCGACTTCGTGATTTCCGACGACAATTGAATATTCAATCGTTGATTCGCATTTATACTGAGACGATCCTCCTCCTGGAATCGATTTCGTGTCTCAATGCTGACGTCAAGTGGCAAGAAGTGTTTCGAAGCGATTTGCTGAAGTTGCGCTCGAGTCATATTAAGCGCGTCGAGACCCAAAACAGTAGGCAGAACTGGGGCAAGTGTTGATTTGACGGGCATCGGACTATTCGATTCCTCCAAAATGTGATTGGCGACATTGTCAACTTCGTCGGTAAGCATCTAAACCAAATCGGTCAGAATTTGGTGTTGATTCGACTAAAATCTTACCCTATTTAGGTAGACTTTGATGGTGGGAAAAGAAGTACACTGGAAAGTACTGTAATAATCTCTTCCCCACGTGATGTGATCGTGTCTGCGAACCGCTTGGCAGAGGGCTTCAATCAAACACATCTGTCGCTCGCTTTCGGGTACTTCTTTTTGGAACATCGTCGGCACAGTAATCTCGATTTTGTGCTTCGTAGGTCGTATACGATTCGTAATCGAGTCCACATTCTGTAAAATCGATGCTATTCATTTTTTAAAATCAATTTTCGCACTGGTAAAATTTAAAAACCATTAAATGTTGCATATATACAGTGCGTTGCAGAATTATAAGACCATCCCCGAATTTGAGCGCAGCGCAACGATTTCGATATTTTGAGACAAACCAGTGTACCCAAAAACTCACTATATTTATAATATCAAATCATTTTTGTTAGAAAATCGAACCGATTTATAGTGGGCGTCCGGCGACGGCTGTACGCGGGTAGATTTACGCGCATGCGCCTTGAAAAGATCTCGCCACGTGTGAACGCTTATTTTGCTGTTTTTTCATGGGGACGGTTAACTTTTTCTTGATGATTTTGGCATTTCTTGAAATTTCTAACGTCGTTCAATTAAAACGCGTACAGCAGTCGCCGGACGCCGACTATAGAATTTTTCAAAAATAAAAATTTTTTAGAGCGCCTCTTGTGAAAAATAAGTGTGATTTTTTATTGAAATAAAATTGCCGGGACCTCTGGACGGACCGATTCAAAATCTGAACCGGACCGTTGACATAATATTGCTTAAATAAAAATGACATTGTCTCACCCAACTAGTCCTTCCAGCTCGAGTATATCTTAAATGTCGGCGACTTACAGCAACCATATGGCGAACATCCCTGCAAAAAATGTTTCCTCTACATATAACAACAAATTTCGAGAAAAAATCCCTACAAATCAGTAATGCTAAGCATTTTGAGGACATCATTCGCGCGTTTCTCGACATCAAACTCTCTCATATTCTCGGTTTCAACCATATTCTTCAACTGCTTCTCAATTTCCGGCCAATTCGGCGAGTTTTTGAATTGCGAATATCGCCGCGGCGTCTGCAATTAGAACGTGTGATTTCTTGACTTTTAATGTTTGTCGCCGATTTTCAGAGTTTGCCGTGTCAACAAAAAATAAATAAAACATTCTAGAAGTTTGGATACAAACTACAAAAAGAAAAATTAAGAAAAGAAAAACGCCTACATATTTATCGCGAACGCGCTTCATCAGCTCTTCAGCACTAGAATCCGTACAATCGGCGTATTCAGCATACATCGAGAACACTTTGTTCATCTTCTCATTCGCCACAAATTCGTCTTCGTTCGACGTCGGCTCAACAGGTTGGTTGCCCATTGCCTCAGCCGCCGAACAATAACCAGCAACCGTCTGCAATTCAATTTTCGCCTTCAAAATTTTATGAACATTTTTTCGAAAACCTTCAACTTCGCCGCAATCAATTGTATATAGCGTCTTCGCAACTGTTTCGGCGTCTTTTTCTTGAAAAACTGCGCACATTTCGTCCAATTTCCTTTTCCGAAGACTTTGATCGTGTACAACAGCTTCTCGTCTTCGGCAAACGTGAATATCTCGCTTATATTCGCCGGTCGATTCAGCACATTGCACCATCGTTCACGACATTGCGAATCGTTTCTTCCTGGTACGGCCTGAGCCACTTTTGACCAATCCCTGGCACCATGACGGCTGACAGAACATATCAGAAGCTGAAATGTGACATTCACGACACAAACGGATAACAATTAAGTCACACCAGATCCTCCTGATCCGTCCATCTTCCATGTTTGACATCGGTGTCCAAAGTATGAGAAAATCGGGTTCTTACTTGCTGCCGAGTTCGACCGGGCATGAATTGCGCAACTGAAACCGCTCATTTCAATATTCGAAAAATATCTTGAAAATCACCTTTGTCCCATTGAATATTGCCATTTTTCGACAACAATGAAGTAAGTGTAATAAGCTTCTGATCTTCTTCTTGAGTCCACTCTCTGAAATAAATAAACTGAAAACAATTTAAAGCGTTCGTGGTCGTTACTTGCTCTGAAGCGCCACTTCCGATTTGTACTTTTCCAAGCATTGGAATGGCGTTCTCCTTGTGTCAAGCGCCATTGCTAACATCGGCCACGAAACGAAACGAGGGCTTTCGCGGAGTTCTCGGAGTCTCTCGACTTCAGCAACGGTCCATGGACCTTTATTCCATTTCGGGCTCATTTCATTCAACCATTTTGTCCGAACCGCCCATTCAGTTCGAGTTCCTTTAAACTAAATGATGATTTAGTCGAATGACACTTGACACAAACACAATACTCACATTTACGTTGGCGATCTCATTCCAAGCAACTTTTGAATAATCCGCTGATGGCGTGATCACTTCTTCTTCTCTCCTTTCCCTCAGATAATTGATTTTTCGAATAGTTTCTTCCAATTCATGGGTCCATTGAGCTCGTTCCGCATTTGTAGTATTCATATTGGCGGCCTTCAGTTTAGACACAAGGACATCTCTTTTCGAAACGAATGGTTGAACCATGATCGATATTAAAGATTCGCGAACAGCTTCCCGCAATGTTTTCAATTCCGCCGGAGTCCCTAAAAAATAAGAAAATAAATAGAATGTAAAAATCAGAGTAGGATTACATTTCTTTTCCTCTTTCATTAGTGGATCAAATATGTTCATTTCGAGTTTCAAACGACCTTCAGCACTTAAAGGGGGACACTGAAACTCATAATGCATTAAAAATGCGATCGAAAATAGATCTTACCATCCCATTTTCATCCTTAAAATATGGCGGCATGTACTGATGGACCGGAACTTTTCTCTTGGAGGACTCACATGTTGACATATTTTGCATTTCTTCTTTGAGAAGTCGCTGTTTTTCGAGATTTTCTCGTAGCAATCCTTCCATACTATCAATAATTGATTTGAGAACTTCCATATAAGCTTCATTTACGGCGATAACTCCACTAATGTCTGCACATTCAATGAAACAGTCTTGTTGAGAAGAGCTCGAGGCTCCCTCGTTCACAGACTCCGACATCCTGCAATCGATTAAGACTTAAAATTCACAAAATATTCGAATCATGAGAAAGAAAACAGAAAATCTTATAATATTTTCGAAAATTTGAAAAATAAACTTGCTGGCCGAATTTTCGTGGCCGTGACTACGCTAAATTAAAGGCAAAACGTCAAAAGCGGAATGTCGTTGTTAATTATTTCAGTTTTTCACGGTTTTAATAATATTATTAATAATTCGAGTCAATGTCATTTTTTATAGCGTTATAAATTTTTATAGGGAAATCAAAAAACTCAAAAGCAGTGTAATAATTGCCTACAATATAAATAACGGCATTCAGAAACGTGTTGTTTATTTTTGTTCCCATTTTAAAACAATAATTTGTGATTCACGTCATGTACACAATACCAGATAATAAAAATAGAACATTACACTCATATCAATTTTCTAAAATTAATACAAAATTATTGGTGGAATATTTTTAAAAATTGATTGCGATTTCCTTTTATAGATATGGCTAATACGTTTTAATGTTAAATAAAGGTTTTCATTTATAGAATGGTGTCTCGCGACGAAAATGAAGAAGAAAAACAGTTTTGTATTGTTAATGTGGCAACTACGATGGAAAATCTCGCACAAACTGTCGAAAGAGTCGACCTTCTCACATTTGTAGATGTTTATGAGCAGCTTTGCAAGTGAGTATTAGTTTAGCAAAAATATAGCTAGAAAAAACTATAATTGTAGATTTATCGGAATGCTGGGAAAGATTTTCGAGTTCGTTGAGCAGGATGTGCGTCAAAAGATTGCAAATCTCAAAATTTTGTACGAAAAAGATCCGGACGCATACAGCTCAATTCATTCGATGGTTGAACACGAAGTTTCTCAAAAAGCGTTGCACAAAAACAGCGGATGCCATGCAATTTTGCATTTAAATAGGTAAAAAAGCATTTCGACATTCGTCCTGCGGACAATGGTCAAGGACGCCGCACTGGGGGTTTCGCACACGGCGAGTGAAGAGACGCAGAGTATCTCTCATTCCTTCTAAGTCTCTGTTGGAACGCAGATGTGCGGCGTCCCCGATAATTGTCCGCACATTCGCGTTTCCAAACAGAGAATTGATGAATATTTGTTTTGCAGGGCTCTTGAGTTTATTATGGATTTCATGCATTCCGCAAGCACCGCCTCCAATGAAGATAGCATCGCGAAAATTTGCAAAGAAACATATGACGGAACATTGGCGAAATTTCATCCATGGGTTATCAGGACTGCCGTCAAATTGGCTGTTTATACGCTTCCGCCACGCGAAAAGCTTCTAGAATTAATTAAAGGCAAACAAAATCTCAAATGTGTTGAGTTTAAAGGATTGGATTCAGGAGATCTCCTTCATGAAGACGACGTTCGCGAGAAAATCTTCGTCGTCGTCGAAAATGGCAAAATCGTTCATGAGAGAATCAATTCGATCTACACAACTCACGATTTGCACAAAATTGTATAAATTCAATCATATTTTACCCTTGTGCTTTGTAAATTTTGTATAGTTTGCGAATCATGCATAATCCAACGCATTTATCTCCCTATCATCCTATAAATTTGCCTGCCTTTCCAGCATTTTCCAAAAAAAAAACAAATCGAGGTTTTTTCTTTTGATTTTTGTTTCTGAATCGTGTATTTTCATAAATTGCATTTCGCTCAACAATAATAATAATTTTGTATCGAAATAAGGTATTAAACCTTTAAATATTTGAAGTATTGACTCAAATTGGACAAATTTTCATGAATGTTTTCAGATGATAAATTCTGGAATGATTGAAGAATGCATTGCGGGAAGTGCCATCACAGATATCGCAATTAGCCCCAACAATTTGTAAGATTTTCATTTTTCTTAATAAAAAAAATCCGTTACAATCATTTCGACGAACTTTTCAGAAGGAATAAAAAAAGTGTATTGAAAATGTCCGCAGATGCCTATTTATGAAAGCCCGTGAATTTCTTGACATAGTTTTGTCTTTAACGAAAAATTATCACCGAAGATTTTGATATATCTCCCTAATAAGAATCTTGCCATTTTTTTGCGATTGAAATATTATGTTTTTAATTCAATAAATCAGCGAAAATCGAAGATTTAAAACAAAAAAAGCAAAATTCGTAATAAAACATTGTGTGACGAAAAATCAGCTGCATGCAAGTTGACTCGGTTTGTTTTCAGGTTTATTGTAACAGCTTCCGGATATGCATGTGAGATTTTGCAAAAAGAAAGAAGACGGGAGAATCGAACGATTTTGTCTCACGAATCTCCAGTTGTATCGGTTTTCTTTCTATCAAATTCAAAGGTTTATTTTTAAGTTGATGAAAAAACAAAGTGAATCCCTTAATTAGTTTGTCGCGGTTAACGAAAATGGCGAAGTGTGTGAATATCAAATCGATGAATCGACAAGGAATGTTGAAAAAATCGAATCACGACGTGTCACGGCGTTTCCTGTCATGTAAGATTGAAAATTTCAAGTAAAATAATTCAAAAGTTCTGATTTTAGCGCGGCGTTTCCGCAAAATATTCAAGAAAACGAGGAATATGACTTGTGGATTGTAATAAAGAAGGAGAATAAAATAATTGGTATCAAAAATGCATGTTTTCACAGGAATTTAAAAAATTTTCCAGAGGAAGCTGTTGAAATCTGCTATACAGGAAAGAAAAGCTCGCTGGAATTGGTGTTGGAGATTCCGAAAGACATTCGAAAAGAACAGATTCATATCAATGTAGAGCATTTTGGCAGTATTCAGAATAAAAATGATGATTTTCAGGAGAACGTCGTCTCATATTGTTCGAGTAGCTATGTGAAAGCAGTTTTATTGAATAAGGAAAAGAAAATTGAGAAGAAAACCCAATTCACATTAAAAAACAGTGAGATTTTTTGCTGAAATACTGTCAAAAATTTTATTTTTTTATTGCAGAAAATCAAAACTTTGAGCAAAAATTTATTCGACTTTCTGCCGAGGGCAATTATTTAGCAGTTGTTCTCTCAAACGGCGGTGTATACCAATGGTTTCTCATTTGATTATCATTATCGCGAAAGATTTTCTCAATTTTTAGGTCAAATTTGCGCACGGCTGGTGTCTCGGACACGTTCCATTCGTCTCATTGGCACAAAGTCGCCCCTCAAATCGTCGTCACCAAATTCGGCAATATTTTGACGGCTGGTGCAGAATGCGCGTTGGCGCGATTCACCAAGGGTGTCAAAGAGCCCACCATTTTGCCGCGACTCGTGGCGCCGATAACTCGAATGAAATTGTCGCCGGATTCGTCGTCACTTGTCCTTGTTATGGGTTAGTACTTTAAAGAATATTCTCGCCATCCAATTATAAAGTGCCTTGAAAACTTTAAGTCGCGATTTTCAGAAGACAATTCAATTCACATCGTTCTCCTAGCCACTATGGCCATTGAAGCTTCAATGTCGGCATTTGAATATTGTTCGAGATCGTTCAACACAATATTCTCATTGTGAGTCGCCCATTCACATATTTAAGGTCGATGAATTGTTCTTCAGGGATTGCGCTTCTTCCAAATATGGAATTATGAATGCTGCTCCTGGCTCAATTCAATGGGTTGATGTTTTCTCCGGAAAATCGGCATTCAAGGTGAAACTTCCCATCGAATTATCAATCATTGCTTTTTTTTTAAATCTTTCTATTTAGATGTCTGTTACTATGGAAAATGCAGTTGATGGTGATATGAGTCTCGTCGGCATTAATCAAGCATATCGCGATGTTTGCCGAATTTCGCTCGGCAAGGACGTGATGGCGACTATTGAGCAGTATGTCCATTTTGATGGAGATGTAAGTATTTTCTCATTTATTGTCGGCGTCAAACAACTGAAATGAGGCGATTCCGCTGATTAATAAGTGCGCGTGCGATATAATGCAATGTACGCAGTCTTGCAAAGTTCTCGCTGCCTCGAGACGCATTGGCACATAATTTTTTTTTAATTTCGTTCAGTGGTTTGACACCGATTACAGTGAGTTTCACATTTATAAAGCCACCCCTGTTTTTGGGTGTAACTTTGTCAATTGTGAAAAATTTTTAAATTCTGTTTTCAAAATTGAATTCAGGGCTAAAAAATACGTATGTGTACCAATTTTTATAATGATATCTGTTCAGATAGTTTCAGACCTTTCACGGGGATGGTTTTATAGTAAATGTGAAACGGTTGCAAGTGACCAATTTTCAGTGTTTTCTCGACCAATTTTTTAGATATCATAATAGAAATTGGTACACATATGTATCTTTAGGCCCTGAATTCAATTTTGAAAACAGAATTTGAAAATTTTCACAATTATTGACAAAGTTACACCCAAAAACAGGGGTGGCTTTATAAATGTGAAAAAAATGTGAGAGAGCTTGATACAAAATTTCCGTTTAGAGTCACATCAGATTCTGGAAACGCAATAGTTATCGAGATGCTAGCCATGTTGCCACGTATGCAGTTCCGATTGACACAGAATTTGTTGCCGCTTGCAAGGATACTAGTGTACAATTTGGAAAGGTGTTTTTGTTTTTCGTCAAAATTTCTCAGATATCTTGATATTTAGACGATTGTGACAGCGACAAAAAGTGGAAACTTGAGTGTTTGGGAGTTTGACGAACAAGATCTTGATGTTCGCGAAGATTGTTCGAGAAAACGGAATTGGCAGGTAGAGACGATTCCCTCACGGGCGAAGGCGGAAATTCCTGGTTGCGCAAAATATTTGATTATTATGCGAAATTATTTGCGTTGTTTTTTCTGGAATTTTAAACCATTCTCATCAATTTTCGATGAATTCGAACCGTTTCTGCGCGACACGCAAACAATTATGCGAAATTGGCGCCGAAAAAGGGCACGCGACATGCAATTCTTTCATTTATTCAACAATTTTTTTTCTAGGAATCTCCGATAAATGCGATCTCGTCGATTTCGGGAAGCGGAATGTTTGCCAGTGCACATGATTCGAATATTGTTTTATGGAATGTCGAAGATGTATCTTTCATTTTCTGATGTTCATTTTTTTTTATTTTGAACTTTTAGATGAAAATCCAAGATATAATCAGTGCTGGAGACAAGATTTTATCGCTCGAATTCTTTAATCGGTCAGTTTTTTTAAAACCGGCTCAACAGGTGCAATTTTGTCTGGTGGAGATGAAAATCACATAGATTACTAATTAGTCAGACTTCTTTTTTTTTTAGAAAACTGAAAAAGAAGCCAACATCTGGAACATTAATAAACTGGTTTTAATGTAGCGCTCTGAGTCATCAGTTTGCCCCCTTGGCGAACTGTGTAAACTAAAATTTATCATCTTTTTTTGACAAATGACCTTGTCTTTGAGATATTTTTCTGATGGGTAAATTCAAGCAATTAAAAATGTTTTTAAAAAATGGTGCCAATTGATACCAAAAATAGGCCAAGAATCGCTAAAAACCCCCAAACTCTTTCAATCGAATCAATAAAGTTGATTCGGAATGATATTCTCAATTTGAAAATCCAATTTTGCAGATATTTGATAGTGGCGACCGAATCGAGCGTGACATGCTTCGACACACTATGCTTATCAATTATTTGGAGGGTCTTGCAACGCGCCAAAGTGCACATTTCGGCTCAGGCTTGTTTCGCATTCGATCGTGAGCATGTGATGCAGTTTGAAGCGAAGAGCGGCCGCGTTTTGAACAGCTTCAAGTTCTCGGTGCCCGTCGATGAGCTGCTCGTCGTGAATGCTGGCAAAGACTTTGCCTATCTCGCCAAAACGAGCAAGGTGAGACTATTTTTGCGGCTAATTAGAATTTGGCGAAAAACAAAACATAATGGGAGAGGGTTATGTGAGTTTGGTCGTTGTATTGATGAGCTGAACCCGCGACGATCCGGATTTTAGTCAATTGCGAATCGTCGCCACTTGAACTAGTCTGTGAATTGCGAAACAGTGAAGTTTTTAAACAAACATTGCGAATAATGAGAGTTGAAATTCAAAGAACACCTAAAAATAAGCGAGGCACAAGAATTGTGTGGAGTTTTGGCGGAAAAAAAATTCGTTGAATATTGTAGGGAATTCTGAGAATGAAGACGTCGGCAACGGCGACGACACCGGCTCGTGTTGAGGATGACCCGATGGAAATTGAGACGCCGTTCCAGAAGCTCGGAAAACTCAAAGAGGATGACACGCCGATTCCAGTTGACATGAAGCTTGTTAAAACTCCGAATCCCGACGGTGATCGATTATTCGGCGGTCCTGTTCATTCGCTTCCTCCGATTTCATTCCTCGCCCCGCTTTTCATTGAAAACTCGCTGCTACCGCCAGCAGTTCGAACTTCTTAAACAGAAATTGTTATTTTTATTGTTGTTATTGTTTTTACCGCCAGTTTATTTTTTTTTCAATTCTTAGTTGTTGAATTTTTGAATTGTTTGAATGTTATTGTTGATATTTACGATTTCATAAATATTTAACCGAATGAATATATTCATTAAATGCATTTTTTTTTTTGAAAATTAGAAATTTGATTAAATGTGCATTGGAAAAATGTGTATTTTTTGCCTAAATAGATTCACGAGTTGTGGATAATTTTGAAAACAATCGAAACAAAAAACAAATGGTTTTTTTAAGGGGAGGGGTGTGCACTAGAATGTTCGATTGAGTCAGCGCAGTCAAAAATATCGCGAACCCGCGCGAGAGGCGAGATCTTGACACAAATCCCACGCGCCAGAATCAACAGAAGCCGGCGAGAGAGTGTTGTCGATGGAGAGACGCCGACAGTGGGCTCACCGAGAGCCGTTCGTTCGGGTATAAAGCGAGCTACCGGACGTGTCCTGTCATCATATCATTGTGCTGTACGGTTGCAATATGTCGCAAAGCTACCATCGCCCAAGACCATCTGGAATGGCCGGTAAGTCTTTAATTAATTATATTTAAGTATTCACTGAAATTTGTGAAAATTGAGTAAAAAAAGAATTTCGCGAAGAAAAAATGAAAAATTTGAATCAATTCTGCAATGTTGGTTCGTTGGTGTTTGCACAACTTTGTGCCTACAGTAACCTTTATGTTATTTTATTTAATTTTTAGGCGCTATTCTCGACAAGCAAGCTAGCAAGTTTAATGAAATTGAGGCCGGTTATTTATTGGAATGGATTCGTGATTTAATCAAAGAGGACTTCGATGTTGAAGGCTCGCGCGACAATTTCCGCGAGCAGCTCAAAGACGGACAGAAACTGTGCAAGTAAGCGACCGAATACAAACAAGACATTTTCGAAGACACACTTGAAAATGATATCATTGGCATCAAACATTATCTTGCAGACTCGTGAACGCGATTCAAGAGGGAAGCGTCAAGAAGATCATGAAGCCGATTTCGAATTTCAATTGTTTGGAGAATATCAATCAATTCACCAACGCGGCGAGAAAGTTCGGCGTCAAAGACGAAGAAACGTTCCAGTCGGTGGATCTTTTCGACGGCCGCGATCTTTTCTCGGTCACCGTCACGCTTCAAAGCATGGCGAGAAAGGTGGAGAAGCTCGGAATCGCGCAGCCAAAGCAAGTCGCCAAGGACCAAATCGTAAATCTCTAAATTTTTTTTTTGAAATTTTCCCACTCCTCGTGTATAGATTCCAAGCGTTTCCTGCCTTCAACAACTAATAAATATTTGGTGTTTTTTTTTTCTAAATTAATGAAGAGAATTGAGTGTCAAAAAAAAAAGAAGAGTGCGAGGAAAATTTGTGGAAATCCGAGAATGGGCAGTGGGCGGTCGGATGGTGTTAATTAGGAGATGGGCGTCCGATAGCAAGTCTCGCTAGAAAATTAAGAAGAAGCTGAAGACGTGCTGAAGAGTCAACGCGCAAATTTATTTCCAATTTGAATTGTTCGCCAAATTTCACAAAAATCGAACTCCCAAAAGCTTATTTGCTCACTCGGCGCCTATTTTTTTTCTCCGTTGGCTCCGCCCATAAATGTTTTGTTCTTTCAAATTTGGGGGTATATGGTCCCTAGAATTGGCTCATTCCTTATTGTATACCCTCTCTTTGTCTCTCTCTCTCTCTCTCTCTCTCTCTCTCTCTCTCTCTCTCTTCCTTCCGCTCTGCAAATTGGCTCTCCGAGAATGGCACATTTCCACCCAACGTTCGGGGGTGATTATTTTTATTGTTATGGTCGTCTTTAAGTGGCTGCCTTCTGACGACGTCGACTCACTTCTCGGCTTCGTTTTTTTTTTTGGATGCCATCATTCTTCTTTGCTATTGTAATGTTGGGATATTCCGCGAATTGCTTGTTTTCAACGTACAATTTCATGTTTCATGCGTTTTTCTTTGCGAAAACGACACATTTCAACGACTGTTACAGTATTTTATGGTTAAGTCGATGGATTTTTCAAATATTTCAAAAATCGAGCACCCTCGTTACTTTGATTCTTGAAAATCCTCGAAAGACTATCGCGTGTTTACGCGATTGTGATATATTTATATTAAATCCATCTGCGGACAATTAACAATCCAATTGTCCGCAGATGCGCAACGTTATATCTAAAAGCTCAGACGAACCATGCCAATTTTTTGAGGCCCCATCATATTTGGTGTCAAAACAAACCGCGAGTCGTCCTTTTCGAGTTGCTGAGATCTCAACTATTGATTTGATCTAAATTTTGATTTCTCAAACTTCACAATTTCTTTCAAATTGTAAACTGCCATCGGCGAACAGCTTCAAATTGTCCGCAGAAGAAAAAAATCACTCTTCGACGATTCGTTATGATTGTATTGTTGATTTATCATTTGAATTGCCGCCATGGGTCTTGCATGGAAAACTCTGGCGAGCAGGTGTGCATTTTCTCGAAAAAAAAGAGCACGAGCTCAGAGTAATTTTTGGCAAAAATTGTCGAATGACAGCCAGTGACAACCCGCGAAATTCAACTTTTTCAAAATTCAAAAATTTTTCTAGTCAAATGTGTGAACAAAAATAAACAAAAGGATGAGCGCCGAAATTTTTCAGACAAATTTTCTTCTGTTTTCTTCTTGTAAAAATTGCTTTAAAAATTTTTGAATGGGGATTTTGAAACCAAAAATCCGATTTTCAAAATTTTCGAATATTGAATCATTTGTGCTTAATGCTTCTATCAGAGAAGCAGAAAACGATAACAATTGTCAGTAGATCAAAACGCATTTTTCTCTTCTAGGAGAATTTTCACAAATTTTGCTATAATTGTCAATATATTAAACGCGTTTAATTATACGCATTTTCGCGGCGAGACCAACATTTTCGTTCGAGCTCAAATTTGAGGAAAGTCTCGATTTTCAGCATTTTTGAGCAGGTCCGTTTGAAGCAAACTACAAACCGAAAATTGAAATTTCAAACCCCCACCCCCCTCCTTTAAAAATTCGCTAAATGCCAAAACAATTCAATGAGAGGTCTTGGTGCGGTATGATGCACCTTTAATCTATCTCAGGTCCGTAAATCTACAATTGTAGTTTTGCGTCAAGACCACTGCCATTCCGTTTTTTTGGCATTTTGCCAATTTTCCAAAGTCGCAACAATACACGGAAGAATCGAAGCTTCGGCGAACAATTTCAATATTAAATATTTATGTATATTTTTGAGTGTTTTAACCGAAACCAGGAAATGGTACACAGTCGTATGGGACCATTTAACTATTCCGTGAGGAGTTCGAATACTCACGTCAGAAAATCAGAGATCAAAAAAGTTGGCTCATTTTTTCTCAGAATAGAATCGCTGACCCAATTTATCATTTGGGATTGTCTCGTGGGACCTTGGCAAATTTATTAGGCCTTGGAAAAGTTGTTCCGAAACCGCGGATTACGGTAACGATGAATTTGATAAATGTTTGGATGACGTGAATCCGAAATCGAGGAATTCTAATTAGCCCAATTTTCGTTAGGAACGAATTATCTCATGGGACAATATTTTCGATAGCAAAATGTAAATATGACGATTATACCGCAGAAATTTGATCTCGACTTGTTTTTCGAATTCGACACAAAAAGAAAATGCTAGTAATAGTAAAAATTGAATTGAATCGTATTCGAGTAAGTTAGGGGGCGCCCATCAAACAAATGTCACAAAATTCAAAACAATCACACATTTTATCTCGAAAACCTTCTTCGTCGTTTTTTTTTCTTTCCTCTTTTCGTTTTGCTTTCGAAAAATTCGCCGTGGTTTTTTTTTTCCAAATTTGTTGAAATTGGGAAATGACGCAAAAAATCGATATACTGTCGATGACTTTAAAGGCGCACACCACTTTTTGCCGGCGGTCATGAAGCGATTCACATTTTTATTTACATATTCCATTCGCACAAATGACCTGCGCCTATTTGCGTTGAGTTTGATTCGCAGGTTATCCAGAGTACGGTACACGAATTTGTTTAAATTGAAATTTGAAATACCGGCCGGAAAAATACAATGGTCCACACTTACTCAAATTTTCTTGCGATGATATTGTCGGAGTCTAACGACTTGATGAAATTTAAAAAATTATTGGCTGTGTGCCAATGCGTCCTGAGGCAGCGAGAAGATTGCGTACAATGCATTATAGTGTACGCGCATTTAATATTCAGTCAACGAAAAATTTAAATCTACACTGATTTCGCGAATTTGAAGGCCCCGCCTTCCTTCAATCGCTTGACGTCGACAATATATAGTTTTAAGCAAATTTCATCGAATTTTCTCAAGATTGAAAAGGAAAAATGCGGTGCACGAATTTGACGCAAGCTCATACGCCACTGACGCATTTTCTTCTCATTTCCTGAAATCTTTTAATCGGTACAAATTCACAAAAAAGAATGGAAAACTGAAGAGGGAAATGATTTTTGCATTTTGAGCTCGCCGATTCCGTGTGCTTTTTGAATTTCCAATCAAATGCAAATCGCCCACGCCCGCGGCCGAGACGTTCCAAAAGAATTTTTTTTTTTGAATAAATTCCGGCGTACGCTCGCAGCGGCCATTTCGGCAAACGAGACGTGTCTGCTTCGAGTCGGGTTTTCGCAAAAAAAATTTCGCGCAATTAACACGAAGTCGTGGGAAAACAACGAATTTGTTCTCGGTTGGTGTTTAGCGCCTCCACTCGTTCCTCCGGGGGGATCCGGCTCTTCATTTCATTTTTTTTTGGCCACAAAAACAAGACAGAACGACATCAGAATATGAAGCAAGGCGGCGAGACCGGTTGGATTTAATTCTAATTTGCTCTTCCTGCCCCCGCCCATTATATTTTTCGTATTTTTTTTCTTGTGTCCACCTTTGTTGCTTCACCCTCTTCTCCCCCCATTTTCGCCACTAATTCACTACTATTCATCTATTTTAGTCGCTTCCTCAGTTTTTTCAGGGTTCAATCAGCTAAATGCAATTTCTTCAATTTCTTGTTGGTAAGTGTGAATTTCAAAAAATCTCAACCTTTTAATAAGTAATAATAATCATTTAAGCTTATTTCGGTAGTATTTTTTTTTAATCAGAGTTATAGATATAATTAAAAAGAGCAGCGGCTTGAGAATCTCGAATTTCTGCCTCATAGCTGATCATTAGATTTTCAATAACTCAGGTTTTCTTAAAAAAAACTGGAATTCGGAGAAAAATAAACAATTTTGAAAATTTCGAGGTGAAATTGATACCCTGAAAATGCAATTTTTTTTTGAAAATCATATTTTGTCCAGATTATGGCGATTGGGATTTTTTTGAAAATGTGATCCTGAGTACAATCTATGATATAATAGATACCACAAAAAAAAAGAGTTGACGACACACAAAGAGAAGGAAGGTCGCGTAATTTTCAAAAAAAAAGAATGAATTGAATTTAAATAATTTTTTTTGTAATTTCCTAATTTTACCATACATTACGTTTCGAACCAATTGTAGAGAATTTGAGAGATTATTTATCAGAATTAGGATTATCGTGGCTGACAGTGGTGGGTGTAAGTAATTCTCGGCGATTCGATCGGTTCGAACATTTTTTGGCTTAAGGACCATTTTGGGACAAATAGCGAAAAATTTTCAATCATTCGAAAACCACGATTTAGCGCGACTCGCTAAACTGAGGGCGATGTGTAACTGGAGTGTCGTACTGGCTGGCTAAAAAAGTTTTGGATACTCCAATGTTTAAACCCAAACCAACCGCGGTTCGTCGTTTTCGAATCGATGTCTACATTAATACAAATGAGTTTAACAATCGTCGTGAGACCTAAAAGTTTAAAGGAGCACAGATTTTCGAAAAGAAAAATCCGTAACATTTTCATTAGAGTGTGATTACTGAAAATTGCCTGAAATCAATCGCTGAGAATTTCCCACACGCCGATCAGCTCTCATCGTTGTTCAAAAGTTTTTGTGTGAAAATTTGGTGACGAAAACAATTTTTTTTGAGAAATTCCCACTTATTTTTGTGATCCCGCTGAGCAAATTTGAAGTGCTCGTGAGCGAGAAAAAAAAATTTTTTTTTTCTCGACACCCGATATCGCCTTAATTTTTTTTTTCTTTCGCCCAACAAATTTATTCAACAAGTGACGAATCGCGCGTCGCGTGAAGAAGAACAACGAATAGAAAAACAAAAAATCGGTCATTTGGGAATTGGGTTGCGAAAGAAAAAAAAATCATGAGAGGCTTTGTTGTGTTCGAGGTGGTTTTTGATTTCCTGCGAAAAAAAAAAGAATTATGATTTTGCAAAAAAAATTGCGAGAAACAAAACAAGAAAAATCATGGCATCATCTTGTTTTTAACAACTACCTTATACAGTGTTAAGAATAACTTGGAATATATAGTAGAGGCATCGTACTCCATAAGAAGACATCTGAGATTACGATGGGTGGAATGTGCGATCTCGTTTTTATAGATGATCGGAAATCAATGCGAGATCATTAACAGCTTTATTTATCCACCAATAAGTACAAACAAAACGAACAAAAAAATCTTTCCACAGAATTTTTATTGGTGAGAGTGTGTTGAAGAACGAGAGACGCAGAATTAATGGTCACCGGTGGCCACGAAAATTTCGGATTCTACCGAAGGCTATCCGGGAAAATCTGCGAATCCACATTCTCGAAAATTCGAGGCAATTTCGCACTTGGCGATTTTATTGTATTTTTGAGAAATGACAAATTGTATCCAGGTGTCGTAGGATCCTGCGTTTCGTACGCAATGCTAAGAGACAGTTACCGTAATCGTCGCAGCGATTTACGGGGAATTTTTTTTAAAAAATTCGCATATTCATTTTTTTTTAATTTTTCGCTCAATTTTTGTATTTTCCTTCGAAATTTTGTTATTTAAATTTTGAAGAAACCGAATTTAATAATTGTTTTTGTATTTTTCATTTTCAAAATAATTTTTGAGAGCGACAAAATCTTCACAATAATTTCCATCTCAACTTGACAAATGGAAAAGTGCATATTCTGATAAATAAAATAATTAAACTCGGTTTCTATAGGTTTTAAATAAAAGATTTCTAAAGGAAATAAGAAATTACTGCAAAAAATTGAAATAAAATTAAAAAATAAAACTCCGTAAATCGCTGCGAGGATTACGGTAACTGGCTCATCGCATTGCGTACAAAACACAGGATCCCACGACACCTGGATACATTTGCCATTTCTCAACGATACAATTTCCTCAATGCGATATCGGCCGGAAACCGGATATTTCGGAGATACGCGGAAATCGCGTTGTGCATTCGGCCCATCGAGTAAAGCGGGTCGGAGAAAAATTGAGGACCTCGCAATTCCCGTCGAGAGCCCACAGTGTTTTTTTTGTTGTTGTAAATATTCGCAAAATGAAAGACAAAATCTCGAAAAATGCAGCAGATTGGTGTGAAATTTTTGAATTGTGCTCCAATTTTTCAACAATTTTTTTCGAATAATTCTTCCACAAATTTTCAACGTTTTTGTACCGTTCCGAATTTTATTGAAAACGGCGCTCATATGTGAATGTGGCGGGTAGATTTACGAGGATGCGCCTTTCGAAATGGTCTCGCCACACGTGAACGCTTATTTTGCTGTTTTCACGTGAGGTGTTCATTTTTTCTTGATGGGATGGCATTTCCTTGATATTCCAACCGCATTCAATTAAAAATATTATTGAAACGACCCAATGGGTGCAAATTAACCGTTTAGACCGTGCGAGACCACATCCCCGTAAATCTACATCCGTACATTCATCGGCGGACGTCAACTATACGTACAATTTGATTATATTAGATTTTTCGATTTTTTGAGAGCTTGTGATCTGGATTTGGTTTTAATAATTCCAAAGACGATATTTCTATTTGAAAAAAAACAATATTCTCATATTTCTTCAGGATTATTAGTGGTGTGTTTGGGTTACTCTATGAGCAGTGACGATCGAGTTGTTGGCTGGAACAAGGCCAACGGATTATGGGGAAAACGATCAGCATCGTTCGATTCAACGGTATTTGAATTGGTCTCGAGACGATTTGTCGCCAACAGCACATATTCTTAGATCTACTCGGAAAAAAACAAGCGACCGGTGCAGAATTGGAACAAATTGAACAGCCTTTGGGGGAAAAGGTATTGATTTGAATTCGAATTTGAATATTTCTAAATATACTTCAGATCATTACCTTTTGAATATGACGACGAAATGGAAATGCAAAAAAGGTTTGCTCAATGAAATTGATAATAATCAGTAATCAATTTTCAGATCCCAACTCGCACAATGGCAGAAGGCTAACGGCCTTTGGGGACGCTGAATAACTCATGAAATCCCATTGTATAATATTTCAGTACTCAAAATCAACTTAATTTAACGGCTTCCTCTATACCTTCCTTCCTGTCTATTGTGCGCTGTATTACTGTCTGTGGTGAATAATAAATCCAACTGTTTGAATGATCAATACCGTACTTATTTTGAAAATTGAATGACGTGTTAACATGTTACTTAACATGTTAATTGCTGCAGCAATAATTAAAACGTGATGATTGCCATCTCGACGATTTGAAAGATGTTATTGTTACTGGAAATCCTAATGTAAGCCTGATGAAATTAATCTGCAGAATTACACCTTGGTGTTTGCAGACAATTGCGAGGAAAATTTAAATTTTCGAATTTTCCTTTTTCTTTTTGGGTCGTTCGAAAAAGAAAAATAAATGTCGATCGCATACAATTTCGAGCCGGATGTTTCGCCAATTTATCCCGATGATCAGTCTGGTTATTCAGTACATTTTAGCTCGGCTGACACTCCGAAACGGGTGGGAACTCTCAATGTTTTAAGTTTTTGAAAAATAAATTCAGAGTGGAAGGCGATCGTCGAAAATTCCAGCAGCGATTCCTGATAGAACATTAGGAACAACCCATTTAGGTTTTTTTTTTAATTTTTATTTAAATTTGATTTTACCTTTCTTTTTAGAAAATTGTTCGTATGACTTGCCGTCAACGGATCCTGATCGAGATAGTTCAAAGAAAACAAATCCAATGTAATCAAATCAAGCCAGTTTTATTTTTAATCAAAAATTTTCATTTGTAAAGTGTCGAAAATAGCAGCGACATAGTGCTCGATAGTATTGAGCTCGAACTCACCGCACCTCCTCCAGCTCCTCCAATTCTCGCAAATACTCACGTCGTGCTCACTGCCGGATGTTGTTTACCCATCAAGCGCCATTTAGCTTCAAATCTCGAAAATCTTGGCGCGCAAATTCAGAAATGCGTTGATTCGACGACAACACATGTTGTTGTCGACCGCTACGCTGATGCGGACGTCGTCGGCACGGCGATGAAGCGACAACCGGAACCACCAATGGTTGTCGACGTCAAATGGATTCAAGAGTAATTTCGAAGTGAATTGACAAAAAACACAAGCAATTAACGAATTCAGATGTATCGATAAAAATGAGAGAATCGGCGAGGCCGACTATTCGATGCTTGATTGCCATTATTTGAAGCAAACCTGTCGGAGACTCTCAAATTTTCACAACTCAGAAAATGCCGATCCTAATGGCGTAATACGAAAATTGTTTGAATATTTGAAATTCAATTGATAATGGTTCAGGATGATATTGAATTCCTTGACATGTCACATGCCAGCCCAGCAGAACTCGTCGACCAATTCAAGATGCTTTATGCTCGCTTGGATGCATTGCAACACCGTAAGAACCATTTTCAGGCATTTGCAGATTATCTGATGAATATGGGAGATTTTCAGAAGAATCAATCATTCGATACGCTTATCACTCTCCAGATTGTCCTAGTAAGTTATTATATCTTTCATTGAATTTATTTTATTTAGCACGGTTAAAATGCAAACCACCGGTTAACCTGGATACATCCATGATTAAAGAGCTTTTGGTATGATTTATCATTTTTTTTTTACAAAAATCCGATTTTTTTAGTTGAGCATGTCCGACGAAGTTCATATAAAGCGGCGACGATCGTTTAATGGTTTTGTTTTTCAACATCGAGTTGTCGAGTCGGAAAAAGAAATATTAAACGTTATAATGAACAATAAAGATGAGCGTGTGACATGGTCCCCAGAGAAGAGGAGTAGCGACTCGAAGCAGCTTAAAATTAGTAAGCAACAGATATAATAAATTTAGAATGTATGAATATTTTCATAGGGAATGGCGCTTGTCGTCTCGATGTTGTCAACGATCTTCGCAAAACGATGCCAACTGATTTGCCGACTATTCGAGAGGTTTTGAGTCATTCATTTCACGCCTAAACTTATTTAAGACATATCAGAAAAATGCGAATATTAAACGGCAACGTGGGCAGCCGATGAAGCATAAGTCGAAAGAAAAGGAGATTCGCAAAGGCAATAAGCCTGTTCGTACGGATGATTCGGATATTCAATCAGCTATGGCGTCGCTCACTATTTGTATGTCTCAACCAACTACGCCGCCGCAAAAAGGTTGCCATCAAACTTGTCAAACCTAGCACAAACATTCCATATTTTTTTATTGCTTTTTGCATTTTTAAACTTTTAAATGTGTCTTTTTTTGGATTTCAAATCGAGTTTTGGTCACAGAAAACTTAAAAATATCACCAAAAGAGTTGATTAAAAATAGAAGCATGATCAAAACAAAAATAGGTATTTTCCAGAAAAGGAACTTCTTGTTCCAACCAAATCCAACTTCATCAATCGTCTTCAATTGCACGAAACGTTTGACGACTTCGTTTCTGACGTGTCCGGCTATCGGACGATTCTAGAAAAACCTGGAATCATTTTCACCGGGTTCAGCAAAGACTCGGATATTGAGAAGAAGCTTCGAAAAATTGCCAGGAAGTACAGTCTAAGGATTCAAGAAGAGCCTGACACGAAGACGAGGTGTGTTGTGAGCCGACATGGGAAACGAACTCTTCTTGTCCTGAAAGCGGTTTGCATGAATATTCCGATTGTTCGGCCGCAATGGGTAATTTTCATACCTCATTTTTTAAAAACTAAAATTTCATTTTTTTCCAGTTAGAAGAATCGTTTGAAGACTCGAAACTTCTCTCACACATCGATTATCAGTATAGCGCTTGGAAGGAAACTTTATTGGTTCGACCATTTTTCCTTATTCTCTTTTTAAATATAAATTTCTAGCGGAGAAGTTTACACACGAATATTTTCTCCTCTATTCGGAAATTCTTTGTTCTTGACGGATGCGAGCCGCCAAAAAGTGAAATTTGCTGGATGATTGAGAAATGCGGCGGAAAGGTTCCTCGCATTTTTCATTTATTTCGAAATATTTCCGTTTTTTTTTAGATTGCCGATTGTTCGGAAAATGCTTCTGTCGTGATAGCACCACTTGGGGCTGAATTTCGGATTTGCGATGATAATGTCCATATTGTTACCCCATTATTTATAATAGGCAATTTCTAAAGAAAATAGTTTTCTCTTGAAGGTTTTTTTTCAGATTCAATTACTCACAACGAATTTTTGGAGCCCAGCGCATACTATCACGATATTCAAATAATTGATTAAATCAACACGTGTTATCTTTCTTGTATATATATTTTTTTATTTTTGCCAACATTTTATTAATTTAATAAAAAAGGATTAATTGGTTATAAATTTGCAATTGTCAGTTTTGGTTTTATTCTATGAAAAATATTTTTATTCGCTTGGCTCTATTTCAAATTCATTAAATTTATTGGAAACAATAAGGGAAGTCCGTTAGTGAACAGTACGCTTTTTCTTCGAAACAAAAGTAGTCAATTAAATTTTCATTGCGCCTTTAAATGATTATGGTAGGAAATTTACTTTTTTTTCCTGTTTTTCGAAAATTTCGGTGGCATTTCATTGTGTTTTTCCATATTTTTTAAATTGAGCAAAATTTTGGTTATTGTCCATATTTAGCGATTTATTTTCAAAATTATCGCTCTTAAAAAAATATTCGAAAAACTGCCTGCGGCAATTTTTTTTAATTCACTCATGGTGGCCGAAGAAATTGCGGATAGATTACGACGGCCATTGGGCGACAATTTGTGCCATATAATTGGTTTTTCGTTTCTCTTTGTTCTCAACGCAAAACGTTTTGAACGGCTCAATATCAAACAACCAAAGCTCACAATGAAAATTGGCAACATTTTGAAAGTGCATGCGAGTGCCACAATATATCTTGTGCCCTCCAATGCGCCACATTTTGAGTGTTTCTGTGTAATCTCTTTTCTCGCTCATTTGATAAAATGACGGGTCCGTGTACGAGAGGGAATGCGGGTGCAATTCGATATCATTTCATTTCGCGATTCGCCCATACATTTTGTTTTCGGATTTGCAGGCCACACGGCCCACGACATGCGAACACTTGGGAAATGTCTTTATGTCATCGGCGGTTGTGCGCTATCGTCTGAACGAGAGCCAATTAAATCGATCGAGAGAGTTTCAATTCAAACAAATGATGATAGGTGGGCAATGTTTCATTTTTGTCAAATAAACGTCCAACATTTTTTTTGTTGTTGTTATTTTAGCCAAAATGTCACAGTTGAAAGTGAGATTTGTGGAGATTTGGCGTTTCCCAGAAGATCTCCCAGTGTTTTCCGAGCTGAAAATGGGTATCTGATCGCTGGAGGTTGCTCAAAATCCATTTTTTCAAATATTTATACCGAATTTAGGTTGTGCTGGGCCCAATCAACACCTAAACTCTGTAGAATTCATTGAAATATCACAAACTTCTCTGAAATCGATTCCGTCATCCCTTCAATGCCCGCAAGCCCACAGTTGTGCAGCTTTTGATCCATATTCGGTAGTCTTTTCTAGTTGACATTTGAAAAGCAATTTTTTAGACGAAAAAAGTAATTTTTGGAGGATTTGACACTCACGAATGCCTTTCAAGTGTTCAAGTCGTCGAATCGTCGGAGGTATTCCGAAATTCGCACCAAACGAATAATTTATGATTATTTTCGGTCAGAAATGTAAACGGATACCTGCCGAAACTAAAAAATGCCACCGTGATTGAAAACGATGGCGATTTTGTGATTTTTGGCGGATGGATGGATGAGAAAGTCACTACGGACACTGTGAGAAGGTGCTTTTTTTTAATTAATAAATTTCAATGAAAAATATCGTTATTTGTTTCGACAGGGTCCGATTTGACGCTCAATTTTCCTCATATGAAGTCATTTTTGAAGGAAATTTGCCTTATCCAGTAGAAGGTATGCAATATTTTTGTTTACATCGAAATTTCGAATTGTTTCAATTTTCGTGGAAAACCAAATTTTAGTAGCAATCAACGTTTTTAAATATGAAATTCCTATAAAATTCTCATCTTCAGGTCATTGTTTGGTTCAAAATGGCACTTGTGTTTATTTAATTGGTGGTTTCGACGGAATCTCTGTGATTTCCAGCATCATTCGCTACGATTTAAAAACGAAAAAGTGCCAAGTAAAGAAGAATGGCGAATCATAGACCGCTGAACATGATAATTGTAGGTTCTCGGCGCGGAATTGAGCGAAAAACGGGAGAATCACGTTGGTGGAATAATTGGTGGCAAATATTTGGTGGTTGCTGGTGGATGGAATTCGAAACAATCATTAGATTCCATTGAGGTTAATCACTGGTTTTAAAAAAATTTTTGAAAAACAAAGAAAATTTTTGCATTTTCTAGGTATTTGAGCTATTTGAAGATGCTCCATTCCTCAAAAAGTGCTGCTCCTCACAACTAAAAGTGGGTCGAAATCGTCCGGCTGGTATAGTTCTATAATAAATTTTCAATTAATAAACTTGTCATTGTCAATTTGTTCGAATGTTCATTCCGTTATCTAATCGGTCTCGAACCGCTATTGATTATTTTTTTTAATTTTTTCCGTGTTTCTTTTTTTTATCAACGAGATTTTAGAAGAAAAATGCGATACGATGGAAGAGTTCAATGATTCACAAAATGTTGCTTCCACGTGAGACTTTTTAATCTCTAAAATAATTATTTTGAGAATTTCAGCAGCCAACGAATTCCGTCGCATTTTTTGGTTGAACTCACTTCTCTTGACGAATTGGCATTCCCGGCAAACTCGACGAAAAGGGTTAAAGTGCGTTTTCCTTATTTGAATTTTTTTTAACAAAAAAAAGATGGAAAAATTTCATTAAATGTTCATTTTTACCACCCGGCTTTAAAAAAATGTAAGTTTTTACATTTTTAATAGTCGTAATTGCAGTATACATGTGTTGCGAGCACCTCGCGCAGTTTGATTCTCGGCACTTCCACCGGAACCGTTTACATATTCTCGCGATACGCGGCCAAAAGCAAATCGAGAGCTCATGCGCCGGTTCCTGTTCACGTGTTCACCACTCGTGACGGGCAAATAAGCACGATTTGTATGAACGCGACCGCCGATATGATGGCGATCGGCGGCGACAGTGGCCGAGTGTCAGTCGCCCAGATAAATGACGGAACACCGCCGACGCTGCTGTACACGACGCCTGGCGATGCGCGAGCTCCCGATAGAGTAACCGCATTAGCGTGGGGAGCTGATCAGAAGCAGATCTATTCGGGTCATTCTAGTGGAGCGGTTCATCTACACAGGCTAGGGGTATGTTCTTATTGGGATTGACATTTCTGAACGGGTTGATCTTCAGAATCGATCGATATTCCGAGCTTCTCATCAACGATTGGCGAAATTCGAAAACGACATCGTCCAACTCGACGTTTACCGAGACCACATTATTGTTTCGACAACCATCGCCGCATTCTTATTTCATATTGAAAATGGGACGACTCAACAGATTGGAACGAAAACGCGAAGCTCGCCGTCGCCACTAGGCGCGTGTCACATAGCGCCGCCCGATGGAAGTGCTTACATTGTCGCTGCGAGACCCAACGGCCGAATATGGGAATCGAATCTGGTCGGAGTGGTGTACAGAACACACCAGTTCCGTCAAAATTCGTTTGTGCCGCGAGCACCGCCCATTTCATTTCGAGGCCCGTTTCCGACCGATTCGACAGAACTCGACGGAATTCATCCGGAGAATCAGGACGTCTCGTTTTATAGTCTCCGTCTCATTTCTGTCGATGAAAAAATATTTGTCGTGTCGGCGTTTGGATCAAGAATTTGCATTGTGGACACGGATTCGTCGCGGATTGTACTGGTTGCTGAACTAGAGCATGGTATTTTGTTAACCCATATTGCGCCTTTAAATTTCTCATCTGTTTTTTTTTTCTAGAAATGCTTGATGTTTCGACATGCGGAAGTGATGTGTTCGTATTGTTCACCGATTCGAAAGGACTTCGCAAATTCAGCTTATTCGAACGCCGAAAATCTCTAGAGAAATTACATTTGAAATCATTTTTCACTCAGGTTTTTCTTTGCTATTCATCATTTTCAAATTGTTTTCTATGCTTCTATTCCATTTCATTGTATGCGTGTGTGTATGTTTTTTTTTTCGTTCAGAGCGCTCCACTCGTGTTATTTTGTTGGCCGCACGTCGAATTCCCATTGGAGTTGGTCGAAAAGTCGTTGGAAGGTCTCGCGGCAATGAGCAAAAAGGTATGCAACTTCATCATATAGTCACTTGAGAATATTTTCGTTGATTCGTAGAAGGAGACGGAGAAGCTTCAGCTCGCGTTGACGCAGATTCTTGAAGAAATGCACGCAAAAAAGAAGGCGTGTGAATCGGTTTACGAGAATTCGGGAAAGGGCATCGAACGCGAATTGTCGAAGAAATTGCCGTCGGGGGTTCATCGCGTTCTTCGGAATGTTCACGAGAGCGGATATGATGATGACTTCTCGTTCAATACGCCGCAAGCGCTTCGCGAATGCAGTCGGAGCAGTCCGTGCTTCGAACAGGAGCCCGTGGATGAGTCGAGAGCACCGATAACGAAGCGATCCTCAGTTCCATCGAGTTTGGAGTTGAAGCGCGAATGGAGGAAAAATGGAACGCCGGATGTTGTTGAAGAGGATATTCTGCATCGAGCAAGAGTGATGCTGGCGAGTCTAGATTCACTCGATTCGAAAACATTTTCGATTGTTGCAGGATTCTGATGGTCAAGTTATTGAGAAGGAGTCCCTACGAACATTATTGCAACTGGAAGGGATACCGAGGGACGAGATTCGATTCACGCCAACGGTAATTCACTTTTTTTAAAAAGACTACTGGCAATTAAAAAAATACACACTTTTTGATGTAATTTTGCTTCTTTAATGGTCGGCATATGTGTAAAAACAAAAGGTATTGTCGGCGCCACGCGTTTGCCAAAAATTTTCTAAATCCTAAGAAGGTCTCTCGGTGTGCGCCTTTAACCTACCCTTAAATCGTCGTCCGTAAATATGCACTTTTTATTTTGTGCAAAGATCACTGAAATTGTTTTTTTGTCATTCGCTAATTTTCTATTGTATGGCGACTTTTCGTTTTAAAAAAATTAGTTCATAACGAAATATGTAATAGGTAACAATTGGGAATGCGGCGAAGGCACTTGCTGAATTGGCGTTGGCAGTTCCCGTTGATGTATCAAGCATGTGGAATAGGATTGACGATGAAGATGATGAGACGGAGGAGAAGCAGATGGATAAACCTGTTAAATCTTCACCGAAACCTACTATTGTCAAGGTTGTGAGACCCGGAGATAGGGTAAATTTGAGATTTTTGCGAAATTCGAAATAACCAATCATATTTTTAGCCGCGTCCTGTTTCGAGGCCGAAAGCTACTCCTGTGGAAGTTGTTCAAAATAACGTCGAAAAAACGCGTGATGAAATTCCGGACGAGGTTCAAAAAGAGCGCGACGAGTTGTGGCTCGATCTACGACTTCAGCATATTCGACAAAGTGAGATATTTCTTTAAAAAAAATTAAATTATGACGAGGGGGTTGTTTTATTTATAGAAAATATTGAAGCTGAAAATTCTGGTGAAATTCCGAATTCTGACACAGAGACCACATTAACTTCAGAGCAGTCTATTCTAACACCAACTGGGAATGTGTAGGGCTTGTGATTCGAGTTGAAAATTGGATTCAATTTTTTTAGATGGACGAATCCGTTGGACGAAAGTGTTACTCCGACGAAAATGGAAGATTTCAATTTTCAATCGGAAAAATCTTGCTGTCGACAGTGTGGAATGCACAGGTTCGCAATATTCATTTTTCATTTTCGCGATGAGACCTAAAAAATTCAGAAGCTGGGCGGCTGTATCCCTTCTGATCACTGTTTGCGCACGATCTGAAGTAATTTCCAACGAATTTTCTGTTGGTGGTGTGCCGTCGACAACCGAGGATTGGATGAAGCTTTTGCGATTTGTCGCGTCGAGACCTGAACATGACATTGATTTGAGCGCGATGTGTCCGCGATGCGAAACAGCGCTGAGTGGAGTTAATAAAGTTATTGGTGGGTTTCGAAGTTGGAGCAAAAACGTTGACGAGGTGACTTCAGCGGAAAGTTGGCGGCATATCGGATGTAGCGAAGAAACGAAAGTGAATGTGGAGAAAATTCGAGAAAGGGTTATGAATATTTCGGATGAAAAACTTCGGATTATCTTGTCACGAACTGAGCGACAACATGCGGAAAATGGACAAGAATCGAATCGAAACGGGAAACCGCACGAATCGACGTCGATTGTCAAGCCGGTGCAACATTCGGGTCATCAAAATGAGGTGAATGCGGATTTTTGGAAATGGACGAATGGAGTCAAACTTAAAACGGTAATTCCTCACGAAAATCAAATAAAGTATTTTGAGAATAAAAACGAATTTAAGTATTCAGTGAAAAATTTTAAAATATGAGAAATTCTAGGGTTTTTTGATACTTCGTAATGGTTCTTGAGACTCGATGGACTGAAAAATATTTTTTTTCAAGTCTAGTGAATTTTTTTAACAGTTTTTACGAAAAAAATCTAAATTATTTTAATACATGTTTTAAAAAATATTAAAACTTTCTAAAGTTCATTGAGAAAAATTTAATATATTTTGGAGATTGATTTAATCGTTTTTTATTCATTATTTTTTTGGAATCGTTTGCAGTTTTTGGCGATTGCTGTTTTTTGCGACGGAAAGAAGAATGTTCTGAACATGATAACGCAGAATGATCGGCTCATAGCTCGACAAATGAGCCCTGAGGATTGGAGCGCGATGGTCGTTATGTGCTCCAGAGAGGTGTCATTCAAGAATTTGATTAATTTCAAGGTTTTGTCGTTCTTTCTAGTTTCCAACCAAAAATCATCGTTGTTGCAGACCATCAACAATATATTGAAATCTGCGGGTGTTGATGAATATGTTGCTCCGAAAAAAGTGGTTACGGTAGCGATGCCGAGTCGACGATCAGTTGCTCCGATGAACAGTTGGATTGTGGATTCGAACGGGTAAATTCTGATGTTTCTTATCAGCATAATGCAGCATCTTCTTATTCAGAAAATGCCCAATTTGCTCACTTCTGATTAAAATGATAGTTGGTGGTGTTGATCGCGGAATTGTCTCATATTCATGCGGCCACGTGTACCACAAAATGTGTCTCGCCGGCCGCTTCTCGTCGGGTTGCGTCGCTTGTCGGGTTCGAGCTCGCCGAGCCGCGGTGCGCGGAAAATCCACACCAACAGGATCGCCGAATCTCAGCCGAAAATTCCAATGAATTCGTCACACTCGTGCTTGTTTATTTTCATTCTTTTCTTTTTGGAAACATCTTGTTGGAATCGCCGTGGAGCGCGTTTGTTGTTCTTGTATGATATTTTATATATCCATATTTTTTTGTAATTTTCATCATTTCACCTGCCTTCTCTTTGTTATTTATTGTTAACTTGAATACCATTGCAACCAGAATCGGGTCTACTATCAATTTCCTGTTGTTCTTCTTCGTTTTCTTCCAGTTTATTCCCTATTTTTATTTAATTATTAGAATAGTTAGGTTTGTTTGTATTATATACGATGTCATTGATTCTAGTCTGTGCTATTTATATCTTATGAATTGATTGCTTTAAAACCACGTTGAGCTCTCGGCCAGGTTGTCAATGCCTTTTATTGTATTTCAAAATCTCAAATGACAATTCGAAGAGGAAGAAACGGTTTCAGCTTATGGCGTTCACATTTTACGCATTGCTTGAAGCAGCATTGTTGGTTTTGAATGGAATCGCGATTCTTCACAGAGAACGATTTCTAAAAAAGGTTTGGCATTTGTAAATTCTCGAGTTTCACATGGACTCTATAGTAATCAATTTTGTGGGCCTCGACACGCTTTATGTCATGGATCAAAGATATTTTGTTGGTTCTTCTTGGTTGAAAATATTCAATAAACTTTATCACAAAATTGGCATAAGTTGTTTCTCAGAAACGCGCCATAATTTTGGCAACGAAATTCGCGAAACTAAATTTGTACTTGTATCAGATAAGCATTGTATGAATCATATTTTTCAGTATGGTCTTGGGGCTCCAAGTCACTCATTCGATGGCAGCAATTCAGTCAAGGATCAAATAGTTTCTCTCATCTTTGCCGTTCAAACTGTCATGCGAAGTAAGTGCTTCCTTTTTTTTTTGAAAAACTCGATCAATCCAAAAAATCATCAATTCTTTATTCAAACGTAATTTCCTTTTTTGGCAAGAACAGCCTCCCATTTCTTTGGCAATTTATGAAGACCAGAATAGAAAAACTTTTGATCCTTCGAGGAAATCCAATCATCAAGCCATTTCTTGATGCTCTCGAAGTTGGCGAAAGACTTGGGTAGATCATGGCACATTGTTTGAAACAGATGATAGTGCGATGGGGCGACGTCTGGTGAATGAGCCGGATGAGGCAGAAGCTCCCAATTGAGTTCCTTCAAAGTCTCCTTGATCGCTTTGGTCTCATGTGGAAGGGGATTGTCGTGCAATAGGACGACTTTGTCGTGTCTCTTGCTCCATTGCGGTCGTTTGGTCCTCAACTGCTGATCGAGCTTCATCAATTGTTGATGATACGACATTGTGTTTGCTGTTTCGCCGGGCTTCAGAATCTCGTAGTAAAGAATTCCCTTATGATCCCACCAGATGCTCAAAAGAGCCTTCTTCTCGCCAATATTCGACGAATTCTCTTTTTTGCGTTTTCGATTGTTGAAGTAGATCCATTTTTCGCCGCCAGTCACGATTCGATGCAAAAATGACTTCTTCTTTTGCCTGGTGAATAGTGATTCGCAGATGGTTTTCCGATTAGCCATCATCTGCTTCGGCAGCTTCTCAGGCACCCATACCCCTTCCTTCTGAATTCGTCCGATTTTACATATGAGAACCGACACTTCTTCCGTCGTCACATTCATCATCTCGGCTAATCGCCCTACTGAGAGTGTACTGTCATCGCCCAGCAATGCTAGTAATTCCGTATTTTCGATTTTCTCGCGATTTTCTCCTCTTTCGAATTTTCCGTTCTCGAATCGTTCAAATAATTCCGCGCATACTTGTTCCGGCATTGATTGATCCCGATACGCTTTTTCGAGCATTTCGTGAGCCTCCTTGCTGGTTTTCTTCAAGTTGAAGAGAAAAATGAGTGATTCGTGCAAATGGCGTTCATCTGGCACGAATTCAGTCATTTTCGAATTTCTGAAATTGTTTCGAAAATTGATAGGCAAAGAGGTTTCACGCTTAATACGCAAATTTTGTTGATAAATGAAGAAAATGACTGATAAATTGTATTTAATGTTTTTTTTTAATCAAATGAAAAATAGAATAGGAAATATTCATGTGACGAAAATCGTTGAACGTTTTATCTTTTATATTTTTCTTGATAAAAACAAACGTTCCTCATATTACACTTATTCGCAAATGCGCTCTATCGTGCATGTTGTGACATGTATTAGCGAACACAACAACCTTTTTTATTCTATTATTTGCAGTGCCTCTAATCGCAATCAATGTGGTGGTCATCGTCTTCAAGCTGCTCCTTGGATAATTTCCCAATTTTTCCATTTTTAATTTAATTAATTTCCTTGCCTTATTGTCTCTTTTTTGTCGTGTATAATACATATTTCATATCACAATTGTTGATTTGTATAGAGAAATGAGCTCCGATGAAGCAGAAGATGATGTTCTCGAGCATTGCACACTTCGAATTCCTTATGAGGAATTGAATCGATGCTATCGTACGGGTCACAAAGTGAGTTGTTTGACGGCAATTCAATCAATTAATTGGGTGTTCGTAGAATATCGAACGCTCGTTGGCCAAAATTCAGAGAGTTGGCAATGCGATCAAGGAAAGATTGAGCGGGAGCAATGAGCCGGTTTCGAAGGAGCAGATACGAAAAGCTTATCGGACATTGAGAGGATTGGTGGAAGAAGCGCGCGAGGTCTATAAAAGTGTTCCGGAAGACGAAATGAAGTGTATGGATGTTTTGCGGCAAAGAGTCGTCTATTTGCAAGAAGAGGTGAGATAATCAGAAATCGATGAAATATGCTGTCAAATGAAAAAAAAATGAAACAGAAAATTGTATCGAAAGAAAGCGATGCCGATCGTATCTGAAAAAAAAGAAATCCAGCATGCACCTTTAAACCAGTCTCGCGTTAATGTTTGAGTTATTCCTACCGATTTCTATTCCCCTAATTTGATATTAATAGCTAAACGACGGTAAATAAGAAGCCGAGATTATGTTCAAAAAGTTTTTTTTTGATTTTTAAAAATTCTTAATTGACCATTATCGAATATTTGAGACGTCGAAACAGTAACTCTGGTAACTCAAAAACAATCAGATTCGACAAAATTCTCTAGAATTAACCTTATCCGATTGGAAATTCTACGGATAAGATTGTAAAATTGTCGTATCCGATTGGTTTTTTGGGTATTTTCGTATCCGATTGGTAATTCTACGGATAAGATTGGTTTTTTGTCGAATCCGATTCGAATTGAAATATGAAAACAAAACGGATTCGAATAATTACCAATCGGATTCGAAGAAAATCTAATCGGATACGACAAATTACCAAAAAACCAATCGGATACGACAATTTTACAATCTTATCCGTAGAATTTCCAATCGGATAAGGTTAATTCTAGAGAATTTTGTCGAATCTGATGGTTTTTGAGTTACCAGAGAAAAACAAAAAGATGATTTGTGTTTGAGACGGCCGCGACGAATTCGACTCGTCTGATTGATGTCAAGAAATCGAAGTCTTCTCGCGCCATGCGTCATGCGATCTGGTACCTTTTGAGAATCGGCCAAGTCGAAATGGCTCGTAAAATCGCCGAGCGCTATAATGTGGCGCATATGATCGATATCGATTTGTTCGCGCAGCTCAAGGAAATCCGAAGCGCGTTGTTGGCGGGAAACACGACGCCGTGTGTTGAATGGCTGGAATCGCATCGCTCGAAACTGCGACGAATGGGAAGCCGAATCGAGGTTGACATCCGCATTGAGGAACTCATCGATTTGATCAACCAAAATCACACGGCCGATGCGATCGCATATATTAAGAAGTACATTGCACCATGTATGAAGAATAATGATGATCAGGAGGTCAAAAAGGTGATTCTAGAAATGGAAATCGATTGAAATTCTCGAAAATGCACAATTTCAGCTTATTGGTATGATATTGACGCCGGAGCAGAATTGCCCAAAGTATACGACTGAGGAGGAAATCGCCGAACGATGGAGAAAGTGCGAAGAAATGTTCGTCGCCGAGTTTTACCGATTGTATCAGGTTCGCAATATCTCATTTCTCAATTTATTGCAATAATTTGTATTAAGCTGTGCACACAATCAGTTTTCTCGATCACGATGCAGTGCGGACTTGCGGCTCACAAGACGCCATCTTGCTGTTTGGATCAGAGAAAACGTTCAGAGGTATGTATTAAATCCGTAGGTCTTCGTTTTACTGAATTTAATTCGACCAGAATCCTTTCTAAATGTGACCAAATAAGATAGGGGGCTTCTTCGTATACGATAATAAGCCATTAACAAGAGTATTGTCATTTGCCGATTTTAAGGTTTATTTTTACGGTCGCAGATTTTTTTGGACAACAAAATGCTAATAAAAAAATCTACACAGTACCATAACGAATCTTGAAAATTAACGGTGGTGTTGTTTTTATACGAGGAAAGATAGGGGCTACTGTGTGCTCGGATCAAGAGACTTAGTTATTTGGGTCACATGTGAGTCCACTTACGAGAAGCAGATATGATGTAGACGAAATCTCGCCAGAGTTTTTGACCTATGGATTTTTTGTTTAAAAAATTGTATATTCAAAAAAAAAAGAAACTCCTTTGTGTAAAAAGAAATAATAGCCTAGAAAATGCCTATTTGAATGTATTAAATCAATATTTTTTTTTAGGTGAAATGCCCTGTTTGCAATCCTCTTTGTTGGCCAATTGCCGCCGATCTTCCGAACGCGCACGTCACGCAATCCACGTGAGCGATCAATATTGTTTCAATTTCTCGAAGACCCATATTTTTTTTTTCTAGAATTTTGTGCACGAAAACGGGCGAAATTTGCGATGACACCGAGAATGCTCCATACTTGTTCCCCAGCGGACATGTCTACGGCAAAAAGGTGCTCCAGGAGCAGATGAGAGAAGATAATATGGTGCTGTGTCCGGAGAGCAACAAACTTGTACCATTGGATGAGATTTCCAGATTGTATTTCTTGTAACTTTTTAAATGTACATAATTAATGATAAATCGAATTTTTTACTGGCGTGTTCGACGGTTTTTTGGCGTTTTAATATCGCTTTTTTCAATAACTCTTCGCAACTTTGAGTTTTAATCTAAAATTCCTTTAATACATTTTCAGAATGGATTTACCTCCTAGTGTGATATTAATAGGAATTTTTCTATTGTTCCCAGTGCAATACTACCTATCTCCATCAAGTACACACCACATTAAATACCATTTGCACAGGTATTTCCCTATATGCTTCGAGTAGTTGTTAATATTGGATCTCTTGATATTTAGCTTTATAAACTCGATGAAGTCATATTTTCCTGAAAAAGGAACGGATTCGAATGATCAAGATGAAGAGAATTCGATAAAACTCGACGAAGTTGGGACAACAAATTATTACGGACGTAAGGATTCGTGTTTTATAACATGACGATGATGAAGGAATTTAAAAATGTATTCCTAAAGGCAAAAAAAATCGTTTTCCTCTAAGCCGCGCGCATTGAATTTCGTGGGGATACTGATGAGATCTATCCGATCATTTATCTCCCAAACGCGATAAACTTGCCGAAGGTATTGTTGAAAATGGCAAATGTATTCAGGTGTCGTAGGATACTGCGTTTTGTACGCAATGCTAAGAGACGTTTACCGTAATCCTCGCAGCGATTTACGGGGATTTTTTTTTAAGTTTCGCATATTCATTTTTTTTTATTTTCCGATCAATTTTCGTATTTCCCTTCGAAATTTTGCAGAAACCGAGTTTAATAATTTATTTTTAAACGCACTTTTAAACGATATTTTTTAACGGTAACTGGCTCATCTCATTGCGTACACAACGCATGATCCCCCAACACCTGGATACATTTGTCATTTCTCAACAATAATAAAAAATTACTGCGTTGATTTCGGTAAATCATCGAATTCTTATTTCTCCGGAGGAGTAGCGCATACACATTACGCAAAAATGCGACGCATCCAAAAACTGCGCTGAGGATTTTTTTTTTTCAATTTTCGCAACTGTTTGCGTTTCTCTCAAAATTTGACAATGTTTCAACGACAACGAGAAAAAAAAAGAACTCTGATTTGAAGAGATGGTAATTTCCAACAGTAATATTTATTTCATCAAAATTTTTAAATATCTCTGACTATTAATCGTGTTTTTTTTTCTGACTTCAAAAAACTCAATTTCTAATCTTCAGTGGGCCAATATGTTCGATCGCGAGCTCCTTCTGTACAATTTCGTGTGGGTGATGTCATTATTCATAAGGTATTTTCAACCCATAACAACATCTAGAGTTAATCGTATTTTAGAAATTTGGTTATCGTGCAATTATTATTGGATGGGATGAAAAGGCAATTGCTCCAGCCGAGTTCATCGCGAAAGTCCATGATGGAAATGAGGTTACTCGTTTATGATTTCGAAATATCTTTGAATGTTTTCAGCAATTTACCAATAATCCGAATTATGCGGTTCTTATTGATATGCGTGATCGGATAACCCCGCAAATTGGCTATATAGTTCAAGAGAACGTTGAGAAGACTACGGGACAAGTTTTACACACACTGCGAGATCAGTTTTTTGAGCGGTTCGATGAAAACGAGAATCGTTACATCATGAGGCCGTTCCTACGAAGATCATATCCAGATGATTAAATTTTTGAAAATGTATTTAATTTTTTTAGAATTAATGAGTAGAAATTTGAAATTGTAAAAGTCATTCCGTTGCGGGGAATCGAACCCCGGCCTTATGGGTGAGAGCCATAAATCCTAACCACTAGACCACAACGGAGTATGGGTTCGGCGTCACCTGCTGCGTTTATCTGTTGCTTTTCTCTACAACCAATCAAATTCGCATTTCTTCTCTAACAGCCGACTACCTTGATATTTGGGTCTCGACGGGATTTTGTATGTATCGCTATCATCTAAGTCGCGTATTTAATAAATCTTTGCACCGTTTGATGGACGCTTTTTCGCAAAAATACGCCGTGTGCTCATCAGCGAAAACCGGTCCGAGGATTTTTCTAGAAAAGCAAAAAAAAAATGAGAGTTGCACTTTCGTTTTCATCAATTTTCGCAGCCTCCAACCTTCGCGCCGGAGCCTCAGTGTTTGTGTAGTCAAACATTGTTCGGACATTTGGAGTTGGCTGAGATTGTACAAGAGAGGGAGCACAAACAGAAGAGGGCGAAACGACCGTCCGACCGACTGACTGACGACGACGAATTAACCGTGTATACACGACACTTGTTTGAAACAAATTTTCGTACACTCTGCTCGTTTTTCCTTTAAATTTTTTTTCTCGTTGGTTTTGTAAAATCTAGAAGTTCGTGTGAATTAGGATCTGAGGTTTATCTCAGATTATATCTCTAGTTCACCATGAATGGTACATCAGTAGCTGGAGCATATCACTTATTGTAGCCATCAGCCAGTTAAAGGTCTTGAGTCGAACAAAGAATGCCGTGAACATTGAGAATTAAATTATTTATACAATTCAAAGTAAAAAAAAAGGATTCGCCTTTTTTTGGATCTTGTTATATTTTTAAAAATGAGTTTTTGATTCAAATCCATTTTTCCCATGAATTTTTTTCGGAATATATCGTTTTACTTCTAAAAAATTAAAAATTATAATTTTAGAAATAAAAATGGTCAAGTTCTTTGAAAATCATTGAATGTTTGCCATTTATTGTTTGGCTTCTGATCTTTAAACTACATTATTCAAACAATGAGGCGGGCCGGACATGCCTGAATTTCAAATCTCATTTTCTTTAGTTTCGTCCGCAAACCATCCGTTGCTATGAAGCATTCATTATTTTTAGCACAGACGTCTGTAGCAAATGCCAACTTGAGGATTCGCGAAATTTCCTCGACAAACCAAAATGCTTGCTCCTGAGTTTAACATCACGCATCCTTCAATATATCGGACGTCGACGGCAAATCCTTTCGTTTTGGTAATTTCCGAAACAAACCTAAATTGAGAATATAATTGAAGAATTTAGATTGGATTAGTTAGTGAATCAATACCACATTGGTTCCGAAGATATGCAAAAATTCGTCCAAACTATTCTTTCCCATCATCGATGATTGAAGATTTTCAAAGTGAGCCTAAAACTTCCGTTTTTTCTTTTCAATTAAATGAACGATTTTCAGAAATTCGGGTATCTAATAAGGAATTATACACTGTAATTGGTCTTGCATTTATTTTTACAATGCTAAGATATTATCTTCAAATTAGACTTCAGGTTGGTGAGGTTTGAAACTTTAAGAAAAAATTAAAATGGAAAAAAATTAAAAAATTAAATATGTGTAACATCGCGGATACGTATTTGCGGAATTTGCTTACAGTATACAATCAAATAAATCAAAACATTTTTTTTATTTTGAAACAGAATTAATTAAAAATTTGACGAATTCTTGCTTTGAATGTTCATATTGTAATGCCGAGGAGTATTTTTTTTTCTAACTAGCATTTTTTGCAGTCCTGGACCGTGACGCACAATATTTATCCGCGGTTCGCGCACAAAGTGCCCGAATCGTTCTGGAAACTTGTCTATTATGGAAGTGTTTGGCTGTTTGCTCTCTACTTCCATATGTGCGTCGAAACTCATAACATTTTCGAAGATCCGCTGTCAATGTGGGTTGGTGAGTTCATTTCGCTAAAAATTCCCAAAAAAATCGCGAACTTATTTGTTTGTTGCCGATTTTTGGTACATCTGCCTCAAAAAGACAACTTGTTAAGCAAACAAATAAAAAAAAATCGCCTATTTTTACTTAAGAAGTTCGATTCGGATAAATTGCAGAATGGGAGTCCGGAAATAAGCCAAAAATGCACTGGATGGTCCAAGTGCTCTATGCAGTTCAATCAGCATTCTATATACATTCCATATATGCGACATTGTTTATGGATTTGTGGAGAAAAGACTCGTGGCTCATGTTTGTGCACCATTTCGTCGCTCTTGGCCTCCTTTTCTTGTCATATGTTGATAAGTAACGGGAATTTTCGGAAAATTCTCTTTTTTAAAAATCGTTTTTGCAGTTTCACTCTAGCCGGCGTTTTGGTGCTTTTCCTTCATGACAATTCGGATGCGACATTGGAGATCACGAAGCTCTCGTTCTACCTCAAGAAGCGTACAAACGGCGCCTACTACAAAAATTATTTTCTCGTTGGAAATGCCGCATTCATTCTTTTCGCTATTATATGGTAATAATTTCATTTTCTTCTTTTTTTTCTTTGCTCGACGGCAAGTGTCAACGCAAATATTTAAACTAGATGCTCTGCGGCGACTGCGCGAAACAGTCTAGTTTCTTCTCCACAATTGTCGAAGCAAAGAATAATTTGCGAAACATTCGGTTTCAGGGTGATATTCCGACTCTACTGGTACACTTGTAAACTACTCTATGCGACGATTTACGGCGCCGTTTATCTTGGTCCGCAGGATGCTCCATTCTTCCCGCTTCTTGGCATCATGCTGCTCATCATCTTCGGCATGAACGTCTACTGGTTTAACGTAAGTACTTAATCATTTTCCATTGTTCAAAATATCATCTGTGGATGTTTCGTAAAAACCAAAAATCAAGAAAATCAAATAAAACCATTTTCAGTTTATTGCCCGCATGATTTGGCGTGTTGCTTTAACCGGCGAAGATCCAGAAGATAATCGCGAATGGGATACGACAGCCGTCAGCGGTCTCAACCAGCAGAAGCTCGACGAGCTCGCCAAAGAGAAGTGCGCGCTCAAGCCGAAAATCGTGTGAATCTCGCCGTATTTCAATTCAAACCTCACCAGAAAACTTACCATTTTTTCTGTAGGAAACGAGACGTTGTGTGGAAATTGTTAATTTATTGCGAAATAAATTCGAAGTTCATTTTAAATTTGGTAATAATTCATTCAAAAATTCGAAATATTTAACAAAATGATTTTAAGAAAACAACATTTAACAGAAAAAAACAACAATTTCAGGAATTAAGCTTTGACAGAATATCATCTGTGATGAGTAAACTGAAAGTTCGAACGTCCTGACCGGGCGAAATTCTGAAAATATCTCTAATTTTAGATTACAAATTTTGGAACAGATCGAGTTACCCAAAAGGCAGGTATTTCCAATCATTCGGATCGCACAATTCGAATCGTGACGACGAATTTTGTGTTCGAGCTAGGCGATCTGTAAAAAAGAACTTGAAATATCGTTCCCAAAATCCAATTTTTACCCTTTTTCAGTAAATTTTGGATATCTTCAACGGTATAAAACGACTCATCCTGAGTTGTCGGCGGCTCTTCGACACCCATATTTGATATATCGAGCATTTTTAAAATCTGTTTCCTTCGTTTTCGCGACAAACTCGTCATTTTTTCCATGAATCTAAAACAAATATAACAGCTTTGGAAAATTTCATGAAACAAACTACTTACAATTCAAACACACTCCTGGCAATCATTGTAGGCACCAAAATCATGCTGTCAAACACTTTTGTGAGCTCCTCTTCATTAAAAATATTCGCATTTACTAAAAAAAAACTTGGATTATCGAACGTTTCATCATGGATTCCACCAACCGTAAGAAATCGCGATTTCTCTGAAAATCGCCAAAAGCTGATCGCGAGTTTTCTCGCAACAATCAATATTCCGAAGACGATTCAAAATCTGTTCAAGAAAGATGTAAAAATCATATTCGTAAAAAGTCGAAGCGGTATGCCCCAAGATTTCAGGGTAATAAAATTTCGAGAAAAAAAAGAAAGTCTAAAGAGCTGGGAATCGACTAGAAAATTCCAAAAGTTAAAAATTTAATAATTTTATTTTTAAATTCTTTTTTTTACATAATGTTTTATTCTAAAATTATTCAAGGCTTCACCTACCGCACACAAAAACTCTGGTGTCATTTTATTATCAAAAATCATCACGAGAATTGGCTGCCAATATAGTTGGACTCGTTCTGGAATCGTAAAACTGTCTAAAAAAAATGATTGAATTATTGAAGAAATTGTTTTCAATTCTTCGCAAACCATCTCTCGATGTCTCAATTTTCGCTTCTTTCAATTGTTTCGGAGTGAGAATTAGAAATCCCGGTTTTGTCAGTGTGTAGAAGAATCTCCTGAAAAATCATTCTTTTATAACGAAGAAAAATGCCGCGGTTTTCAAGTTGCTTCGTGGAAATTTTTGAATTGAAATGCGGATATGGTTCCATGCGGACCGACAGACTCCGCCCATCGACAGCACAACAGGCCAGAGATGGGACCAACATTCACTTCTCCCTTCCTTTTACCAATGGAGTAGGTCGCAAGTCTCTTCGCCGGGTCGCCACCCACAATATCTTATTATAATAAAGTATTATATGACTTATCGAGAAGATAGTGGGATGCAGGGCTGTGAGTTACGAATTGGAACCATCGTAACCCCCCAGCCCCCGACAATGTGTGCAAATTTGCGTCAGTGTGGAAACAGTCAAAAAATGGAACACGCGAGTTAATTTTTTTTTTAAATAAAGACATTTTTACTTTTTTTTTAGAAAATTGATACGTTCGAAAGGTTTTCTTCGTTATTTATTGTCGTCGTCAAACGACTGAATGGAGGAGGAGACTTCAGATTCGCGAAATTAGGGTAGATTTAAATTTTTTGTTAATTGAATATTAAATGCGCGTACAGTATAATGCAATGTACGCAATCTCGCTGCCTCGAGACGCATTGGCACATTGCCAATCTTTTTTTTTCAATTTCGTTAAGTCGTTTGACTCTGACAATAAATTTCTGCCTACACTTTCAATTCATTTCGTGCCAGACTTAAAGTTGTATTCATACTCAGGTTGTATGGCCATATCCTCACAAAGTTGCTGGATCTCCCAGGTGAGCGGCTTCTTCAAATCAACAGTATGCCCATTCTGAATACTAATCATTTAGACAATCGAATATTCGTCAATTCGAACCTTATCTCTCCAGCTTTTGAATTGCTGAAGATGCTTGGAAAATCGGGACTCGAATGCGATTTCCTGGCTGACAAGCCCCGTCGGTGGCGATTCCGATCGGCCCATGTTCATCGCATTCCCAACATCCTGCTGCCAGAATCTTCGTAGAAGCCATTGATGGCAGAATTTCGTCGCTTCTCGCAATTTGTCCAAATCCGGCATATGATTATGGGTGATCGCGTGGCGAACTTCGACAATCCATCGGGGAATTCCTTGCTGAAAATTGCGATTTTCGCGAAACAATCGAAACAACCAACGAAAATCGATACCGTTTGAACAGCATTGAACATATTGATGAGAATATTCCGATTCTGGCCGATTTCATTGATAAAGTTGACAAATCTGGAAAATAACAAGCTCAACGAATTGTTTTGTTGTTAAAACTGCATTTTATAGGTGTTTTAAAGAATTTTCGAGTGTTGTTTGAAATATGAAAAGCAAAATGAGTTAATCCTTTAAAGGCGCATGCTTATAAATGGACCCTCACAAACTGATACCATCAAAACTGTGGAAATGGAAACTTATGGGGATCATACTGGATATTAAAAAAAAACCCATTGAGCATATTGTCGAAATCGCGCGACTGCGGATGGCGCGATTTACTGTAGAGTTTGGTCTCACAACACAAGTGTTGTTGATTTACGGGAAACTTTTTTCCCCGTAAAAAGTATGGCATTGATTGTCCGTGTGGAATACACAACGCGCGTCTCGTCTTCTTGAGACCCAATTCCGACAATAGGTCTCGCAACGACAGTTTTTTTTGCCGGTTTATCATGTTCCCATTGTTTTAAAACGCTTATTCTGAACATTCTCGATCGAATTCGAAATTGTTCCCCCAATGGTATGCATTTTCATATTTCCGAGGAAGACAAAAAAACCGATAGCCCATATTTTTGACTACTCAGTTAAGCACAAGAAGGCAAAAAAATAAAGAAGAAGCCGAAGCACATTAGGGCTCGTTTTCGCACGCAAGTATTTTGTTGACATCAATATTGTTGTTTTTTGAAACCTGCGAATCCCTCAATAAAAGCTAATCACGAATGAAGAAGGCGACCCCTCGGAAATCCGTAAAACGACGAACGAGCGCAAATCAAATTCCATATATTATTATTTTTATTATTATTCAAATCGTGCCGTCGGCGGATTCCAACAATTACCCGCCGCCGCCGCCGTCGCCAAATTCGTTGGTGGCGGTCATTTCCCACGGTGGTTCCGTCGCGCTAATTGACGCAAAATCCTTTTTTGCGCGGACCCTCTGCGTGCGCGCTTCTCGAGACGACACACAAGTGTCTTCACCGAAATTCAAGCAATATGCCTTCGAGCAAATCGGATGAATGCCTCACGGTTGGGAGGACCACCGCGATGAGAGGAAAACACAAATGGGTTGAGGGGGGTTGGGCGGAGCGAGAGGTGGATGATGAGGACGATGAGAATGATGAGCAAAGGGCTCTTCGCAAAACAATTATATCGGCGCAAGCCATTCGTATCGCCGCCAATTTTAATTACACCAATTTTGTGTCCCAATTCATTTCGATATAATTGAAGCTTATGAAACATCGTTTAGAAGAAGTATTGTCGAAGTGAAGCGACTAAATCTCAACAAAAAAAACCAAGCAAAGGTCTTGGCGCAATATTAATTGTATATATACGGATCAGAGCATTATGATAGTCCTTTCCTCAATTTTTTTGATAACTCGTCAAGACAGTTCCTTGAAACTGAATATATTTACTGCGCCTTTAAACGTGGTCTCGTCACATTAGATATAACATTTTTTTCGAAGGTAGTTTCTCCGTCGAAAAAATGGAACAAACAAATTTCTGATTTGAAGCACACTCGAACGATAGTCACCCAACACGGTCAGTTTTTAGTGTAGCTTCCCATTTTCTCAGAAATAATTAACCAAGACTGCATAATTAGACGCGAACAAAGTGGTCAATTTGAATTCCTTTTGAACAATCTAATAATGTGTGCAAATTTTGAAAAAAAAAACTCCAATACCCGCATCCTCGTATAGACTAATTTAGGCGGGTAGATTTACGAGTGCGCCTTTAAAAATGGTCTCGTCTAGTGTAAACGCTTAATTCGTTGTTTTTAAGTGAACTGTTTTTTCTTGACTTTTACGTTAAATTTCTAATACCGTTCAAATTAGCGATTATCTCAAACGACACCTATAAAAGGCAAAACAATCAGATAGTCCGCGTGAGACCATTGCGAAAGGCGCACGCCGTAAATCTACCCGAGTACAGTAATCACCGGACGACGACTATAAGGCATTATCATAAATTCGCGCAAATGTCCGCAGATGAATGCACTCTTAATACTTTTTAAGTTTTGCCAAAATTGATATGATAATAAGTATCACATGAATTAAAAAATCGGTTTGTTTGAAGAAGACCCATCGTCAAATTTTTATTGGCTAATCCCAGTGGTTTTTTTTTCTCTCTCAAATGCGTATACAAATACAATCGCTTGGAAAAATCTCGGCTCGGCCGAAAAAAGAAAAGTTGTCCATCAAAGCTAAATGAGGCGCATTATGCATATCTCATCATACTCGAAACAACAGCTGAGAACATTGTCTTTTTCAAGTGGATGCCACCACTTTCTTCAAAACTCCTTCTTATTTTTCTTCTTCAGCAAATTCCGAACTCAATTCGACAAATTGTCGTCATTCTCGCCGCAATTTTTACAACTTTCACCTTTTATGGTGTTGCCGACGTCGAGAGCTTTCGGCTGGTCCGAATTTCTGTGTGTGTGTGTGTGTGTGTGCCAAAATCTCATTTCCGAAATTTCGTTTTCACGAAAAAAAAACGTTATTTTATGACCAACGACGGGGACGCATCTGTTCATTGCCTAATTTATTCCCAAAAAAAACCTCGAAATTGCACTTGCTGGTTCCATCTGCGGACAGTTCGCACTGATTCTGGTTCCAATTGATTGTCCGCAGATGGTTTTCAATAATAATTTTCTGCAAAATAATTCATACGTTAAGAACCATGTCAGTTTACCGAAGACGGAAAACTGAATAGTCAGAAAATTTAATTCAGTTGTATTTCTTGGCGCGAAACCACCACACTTTTACGTGCACCTTTAATTTATACTGTAGTTTTGCATACGATTGATACGAAGCCAAATGAGTGAAATATTCAAAATCGATTTTCTCAAGAATTCGTCAGTCTTCGACAATAAGTGTACATCATCTCTTAATTTGCATATCCGAAAATTTTGTCAAAAAAAAAACGAAAATTCGTAGAAATAAGAAAAAAATTTTGCTTTTACCATTTTCATTTTCAAATTCTAAATAATTGAAGTTCGAACGGTTTAAATTATCAACAAAAAAAACGAATCGAGTGTTGCGATCATCACTACATATTAGAGTACACCAATCATATCTGTTTTTTATATACCGTATCAACTACAGTACGCCTCCATGCGGCGATTTCTCACAATTTTCCACGACGAGCATCGTTAAAATATTCATATTTGAAGACGAGCGGCTTCGACCGCCGGAAGAAAATGCTCCCGATTTTGGCGTAGAAAGAAGGCGGACGCGCGATTTGCGAAACAAGATTGCATTATTCAAAACAGCGTTTTCTCGACGAAAACCGAAGTCAAGTGGTTGGCGACGACGACGACAAAATACATTCAGCCTTCAGATTCACACCTACGAATTATCACGTCAAGTGGATCAAACGAATAAAGAGCGTGCGAGTGTTTGAGTGAGTGAGCTCTCCCCCATCTCCGAGCAGCGCTTCAACGTCGATCGAGAACACCATAGGCAAGTTTGAACTTTACACATCATATGAAAAAATAAAAAAATAAAACATACACGAAGCACTTTTCGTTGCTCCTTTGATGGACTCGCGGCTCTTTCGACGAGCTCATACTCCCTCAAATTGTCTCTTTCAATTATTTATATTAGGACTGCCTCATCGGCTCGCCGCCTTTCATTTTTTGTTTCTCGTCGCTCATTTCACATATTCCATAAAACTTGCAGGTGCCATGTGATGATCTCTCGGAATCTCGTCACTGCCTCATTTTTCGCCGCAGCTCTTATCACTGGTAGATCGAACGCCAATTTTTCAAACCATTGTACAATGTTTGTTACAGTAAGCCTTGCGATCACTTGCTACGATTGTCATTCCGATCAAGGCACGTGCAATGATGGCGAATGCGAAGGAACTGTGTGTATCAAGATGGAGACATCGAGTAAAGACAACGGTATAAATTGTTTCGCGATGAGATCACTTCATTTCAAACGCTTTGCGCAATTCGTTTCCAATCGGCCACAAATCGAATGGCTCCGAAATTGACCGTTTTCGGTTCGAAATTGCCCGTGTCCGATTGCCGTTTGGAATTTGGTTCGAATGCGCTACTATGCGTTTTGAAATCGCCGAATTTGATGCGAATGCGATCGTATTGGATTTGATATTTTTGGGCAGGTCATCCCGGGGGATAAGGGGGACCAATTGCCTTTTTGAGCGCTTCGTCCAAATCTTGTCACTTTGATTTTGGGCTGATCGGGATCCGGCAACAAACATGGGAGGGGAGAGCTGAGGGCGCGACCGCCCCCGCAGTTCGCCTAAGACCCACGGATAAACTATCCGAAAGTTCGAATCGGGTTGCCGATTTGTTGTCCGCAGATGAAATTCAAGATATCAAACGGTTCACATTTTAATTGGATCCTCCATGTTTATCCATTGCAAACAACATTGTAGGGCTTGCGCAGGTTTTTTTTGCAGGGCTGTGCGGCAACGGAATTGCCGAAATTTAATGTTTTTGAATATTGAATTTGGGATACCGTGAAAAATTGAATAATTCGGGATACCGTGAAAATTCGCTATTTTTATTTCGAATTATCATTGAAAAAAATTTAATAGCCGAAATTTTTATTTTCGGCAAATTGTCGAAACTTCCGAATGCCGCACATCCCTGGTTTACAAGCATGCGCCTTTAAATTTTCATTATGATATTTGAATTGTTCTCGCGAAAATTTCAACAATTCCGAATGGGACAAATGGCACAAAATTCACGATGCATCTCAAATTTTCGACGAGAAAAGACTATTGAAATTAAATTTTTTGAAAAGAGGATCTTGACGAAATATTAGAAAAAATGGAAACTTTGAAGAAAAAAAAACGGTAGCACGTAAAGCTCTCTCTCTCTCTTTCTATGTCAATTCCAAAAGAATTGATCTGCGGACACTTGACAAATGTGAATAGACACGAATGATGTGCGGCAAATTGAGGATTGCAGACCGTCGCACGATCCACAAGACATGCGGGGATGACATCGAGGAAATGTCGTGCCAACAATCGTCATTCGGCAGTAAATGGATGAGCAGATGTGTGTGCGACACCGCGTTTTGCAACGGTGATCAGGTGGGTCTCGAAAATTAGAAACCCACATCAATAATGGCTCTTATTTTTCACAATCGCTGTCTTGAATTATATTCCATAGTTTAGGGGCCCATTAAAATCTATTGATATTTCAGGCACTCATCGATGCCGGCCTCGAGCCATCATCGGCGGCTCCACCAGCCAGCCATTACACCCAATTTGCTCTACTCGTCGCAATTATCGTTTTTGTCGGCGCGAGTTGTTCGCTGATTCTCATCGCGACCATTTGCGTTCAATTTTGCTGAATTCGCCATCCCAAAAGACTCACCGAACAATCGCGAATCCGTGATTCCTTTGCGAATCGAGGTTTTTCCGCCATAAATCCTTCTCATCGACTTCCTTTACAATTATATTTTTCTCGTTGTTTATTTTTTAAATGAAATTGAAAAAAAAAACCTGGAGATCTGTATAAATCGCTTCCATGATGACATGACTGCACAGTACTGCTAATGGTGTCGATTCGCCGCACCTAAAAAGGCATTTATTTCGTTTTGCGCAAAAATGACATGAAATAACCAAGAAGAATATTTTTTCCGAGATAGTATATTCTAGAGTGCTAATGGAATTTCATTCTAGAGTAACTTTTCATTCTACTATTTATGAAATGTTATTTTTAATAAAAAATAAATAAAAATTTAATCGATTGTGCATTTTTTCAAATTTTTAATTTTTTTTAATAATCGGCGTCCGGCGACTGCTGTACGCGGGTAGATTTACACGTATGCGCCTTGAAAAGGTCTCGCCACGCGTGAATGCTTATTTTGCTGTTTTCACGTGAACTTCTTCATTTTTTGTTGATGAGTTTCGCATTTCCTTGAATTTCCAACCTCATTCGATTTATAAATTTTCTAACCGACCCACAAAATTCAAAATAACCAGATTGTCCGCGCGAGACCAAGCGAAAGACTCATCGCCGTAAATCTACCCGTGTACAGCAGTCGCCGGACGCCCCTATAAATCCTATTAATATATTGTCGACTTGTGGCTAAATGCCAAAAAAATTCAAAAAGAGGTATTGGTGCTCGGTGCGCTCCATTTATACATAGGCCCGTAAATCTACACTTTTCGTTTTAAGACACCACATGATTTGTCGTTTTGGGCTGAACATAAGAACTTTTAGGTTTTCGTCAAAACCACTGCCATTGTTTTTCGGTGGCATTTAATCAAATTTTTCATTGTCGCGCAATTTCGACTATATATTGTCGCAAAGCTGAAAGTGAAGATTTACGGAGTATAGGTTAAAGGCGCACCGAGAACTCATTCTAAATTTTTTGTTAGCGTTTAGTAAATTTTCCGCAGACGTCGGCAATATAAGATGAGGAATAAAATGCCGTCTTCAATTCTCGCAGTCAAATGACCGTTTTTTTTTCTCATCAAATAAAATAAGCGGTATTCATACGAACTTGTGTTCTGTGTTCTTCATTCTCCGCCACGGAACACCGATGGCAACCCATTTTCACTCTCAATTTGAATCAAGTCAATGGTTATCCATCTAGATTTGAAAGATTACAATCATCAACAGAAATCTGGTTTTTGGCTGATTTTTTGAACCAAAAAAATTCTTGACAAAAAGCACAATTAGTGCAGAACAAAAAAAATGAGCAATTCTCTTTAGTCGTAAGATCTGCGGACAATCATCGAGGTTACCTCACTATACCCATATTTAGAAGAGATATCGATTCGGCGACATCTTCAATGATGTTGCTTTGCAATAAATGTCGAAGTTTGGCCCATTCGCATGGAGTGAATGGAACCGTCACTTCCATTCTATAAAATTTCTATCTTTTTTTTTCAATAATTTCTATAAATGCATATAAATAAAAACTGTTGAATTTGACAGATTTTGTCAAAAAAAATCATAAAAATTATGCAATTTTATTGAAAATAAAACCCGCAAATTTGGAAATACTAATAGAAAAGAATGCGATAAATACAATTAAGTACATGAGATAATAAATTACAAGAGTTTAACTGAAGAGAACCGTTTGAAGTAGGTGTATGGTGTTCGGACTGTCGCGAGAAGGCCCTTCTTATTCACGATTGGCTCGTTTTCAGAATACCTGAAATCAAACAATAGTATAATTGAGATTACAAAAAGACATACTTGAGTGGATTTCCTTCAAGATCGAGCATAGCCCCGCCCATAGTTCGTAGAATCGCGTCTCCGGCACAAGTATCCCATTTTTTGATAGCGGTGGTGTGCAAATAGATTTCTACAACAAATAATTTAGAATTGATTTCGAATTTACTCGAAAACTCCAAAATTCTGGATTTTCAGTTCAAGAAAAACTCACCGGCTGTTCCATTGACCAATCGCAGCGCCTTATATCCACTACCGCCAGCAGGTTCGATCTCCGTTTGCTCGCCGAGCACTTGCTTCACAACACTTGCCACTTTTCCTGCGTGCGATCTTGAAACAACCACTTTTTTGCTGGTATTCTCGATGGGGACCGGCTCAATTTTGACACCGGATGATGTGATGACTCCCCAATCTTTCAAACCGAAAACTGTAAAATGGCGATTAAAATTTGAGTATGAAATTGAAAAATAATTACTGGTCTCGTTGAAAAATGGACGATAGATTGCACCGAATATTGGCTCGTCTTTCACAACAATGCAAGCCATTACAGTGACATATTGCGTGAGATCCTCTGAAGTCCTATTCTTGATAAATCAAACCAATATTTCAATTAATACCAGTGAATTCTTGCGTTGCATCCAGTGGATCGACGAATACTCGAACTTCATCCAATTCTAATCGACGAGATGGAATTCTATAACATTTATGTTGAAATGTTGAATTCAAATAACATCAAACTTGTTCAAAATCTCTTTGACACTCTGCCAAACTGCATAATTGTCACTTCTGTATGGCTCGATCTCACGTTCGGACATTGTGGATTCTTTTTCTTCAGAAACCACCTAGAACGAAAATAATTGATTGATAAAAAGTAGATCGGGCGAAATTAGTTTACCGATAGCCTTGGAAATCGCTGCAAAATATCAAGAATCAAGTGATTTGAGATTAAATCCGCACGAGTCAGTAATTCTTCTTTTCCTTCATCGGTTAAACCTTTGGCAGCAGCATTTAGACCTAAAATGATGAAAATGTTCAATTTGCTGGGTTTTTGGGAAATACTTTTCTCTTGATGAACCTTGTGTACTGCAATTCCGCCCATTTCAACGGCGAGCACTGCATAGCTAATAACATCCTTTAAATCGACATCGATTTCAGGTAAACCATCGCCCGACTGAAATTTCAAAATATAGCAAAAAAAAAGAGTTTTAAGCTAAACTTACTGCAAAGAATATCAAATATCCTAGATAAAGAAATCCAACGACAAGAATAAATGTGAATGTATTTTTAGCATGCAGTCGAATTTGCATGTTTTTTGATTCCTGAAATATCGTATTTAAAATTTAATCAAGAATTACGTTCTATTAAGAAGCCAAATTTGAATCTTACGGAAAGCATTTCGTATTGAGGTTCGGGCATTTTGCGGAATATACTAACCTTTCAAAGCCGAATCGCTGCTGGGTGATCATGCAAGAGATAGTGGGCGGAGGAGAGATTTTAATCGCGAAAATCCGTTGGGCCAAAATTCAACTGCAAATGTGAACATTCGACCAATGACGTTGCTGTGTTTATAAAAAACGATTCGAAAAAAATTCAATAAAATAATGGGAAGGGAAGAAATAAATGAAGTGTGGATTTACGGAATATGTAAATTCTAGGCCGTCGGCCACGGCTACGTATAGATTTCTTCCAAAAAATGCGGCTACAAGAATCGTTCGCTGTATGACTCAGAACAAAAACAGCTTTTCAAAAAATATTTTTAAAGTTGGAAAACTCATCAGTTTTTTTAAACAACACATTTTGGGATTTTTCATTTCAATTTCAATAATTTAAATTCCTATTTTTTTTTAATTTTCTCTGAATACTAGAAATTTCCATAAAAATTTTTCAAACTCAATTCAATCGCGAAAAATAAATAAACTAATCGATTAAAGGCTCATAATGCAAAACATGAGTTGTGAATCGCAGCGCGTAACAACGGTCTCTGTAAAAAATAACGGTTAGATTTACAGGGATGCGTCATTCGAAATGGTCCCGCAAGGACTAACTGGTTATTTCAAATTTTATGGACTGGTTCGATAATTTTTTAATTGAATGACGTTGGAAATTCAAGGAATTGCAAAACTCATCAAGAAAAATGAAGCAGTTCACGTGAAAACAGCAAAATAAGCGTTCACGCCTGGCGAGACTTTTTCAAGGCGCATGAATCTACCCGCGTACAGCAGTCGCCGGACGCTGACTATACATATTTATTTCATTTAAACTATTAAACCCGTTAACATGTTATAATAATAATAATAATAATAATAATAATTTATTAGTCATACGACACAAAGCGATTTAAAACAATTATATATAGTTAGCCACTTTGGCTAGTTGTTTCCATCGCTGCCGCTCGACGTCTCGATATTTGCGCCTCAAAAGTCGTTCAATTTCATTTTTTTCCGCTATTAATTGTTGATTGTAATTCCATACGGAATTTGGCGAAGCGCAACCTGAACGAATTTCAATTTTTTTGCAAAATAACTTGAATAAAATGTTTACTTTTTCCATGTTTGAATGGATTTCGCCACGTAAATTTGAAGAGGAAACTGCAATTCTGTACTTTAGATTGATTTTCTGATAGCAAAACATTACAAATGAAACACCTTTTTTTGAGAAAATTGAACTTGATTAAATTCTTTGAGGCCGTGCAACATGAAATCTCTTTCTGGACTCCATTTAGAGTCCGTGAGCCAGATATCTCGAACCCATCCAGTTCCCTACAACATTCATGGTATATCAAAAACCAAATTATAATAGTTATTGTGGAAAAAATGAGGAATGTGAAAAACTGCAGCGAAATCTTATGCATTGTGTGCGTACACCGAGTCGCACATCTCGATCTTAGCTACAGTAATCTCAACTAAAAATTATTTAATTAATTGTTGATCGTTCCCCTTTATATAAAATAATTAACAGTGAAAATATACAAATATGATTACTATTACACTTTTTCAACATAACAGTATACATAAAACCATAAATTCGCCAAAAAAAAAACACAGAAAATAATTTTAAAAAAATAATTGATTAAACAATTTTTAATTGAGATTACTGTAGCTAAGCTCGAGATGTGCGACTCGGTGTACGCACACAATGCATAGAATATCGCTGCAGTTCTTCACATTCCTCATTTTTTTCACAATAGTAATAATTACCTTATTGAGGATCTTCAATTTCTTAAAATCTCGTTTCTCACCAATAATCGATCGAACGCAGGCTTCCATGGTGAACAAGTTGTCAAAATTCCGAGAATATTCCCAAATTGCCATGCAAACTTTTGCCAATCCTTTATTGTGCTTCGGAAAAAGTGTTTCTTGAAGGAATATCTGAATATCTCATATGAATTATTGCTGAAATTCAACCAGTGGCATTTACGTGAAAGGCTCCATTGTCAGTTCCATGGAAGCTATTTGGGAGGCGGTTTTCGAAATTGGCAAACCTTTTCAGAAATGTTCGAGACCATTCTGTATTTTTGACTAGATAAGAACCAGTGGCAATCTAAAATAAAAATGCAACTTATTTCAGATTAGGCTCGTTTTCCACAAAAATGTGTTGGCCTTTAAATAATACCTCCCAGTTTACAAATCTATCGTACATTATTATGTCATAACGAGGATCAATGAACTCCTCGATTAATCTGAAATATTCTAGATTGCGACATTTTGTTTAGATTCTTGGTTATCACATTCGTGGGTTTACAATAGCAATATCAGCATCCAAGAATAGAATCCATTCAGATCGAATGAGTAGATTTGCGATGATGCAATGACGTCGAAACATAAACTAAAGAAAAAAAATTATTTATTTATTAGATTGTATATTTTGGGAGTCTTTTTTCTTAAATGAGAAACTAAAAATCTGATTTTGAGCTAATACATGCTCTCACAATATTACTCAGACGATTCTTTTGTTTTGCCGTCGGTGATTATGTGGTTTCGATCGGAAGGAGTGGCCCATTCGTAAGTCCAGTCTTATTGATTAATTTTGAACTTAATCTTCGACGGATTAGCGAAAAGAATTCGAGTTCGGCAGAGATGTTGGCTCTTCTGATATTTTACGAAACCAGTTGAGCCCATTGTAAAACTAACACTCGATGTATCGTGCTACAACTCGTTGAATTTTGTGAATATAACATGAAACTAATAATAATTGCGCTTATTTTTCTAATTGAAACCATTTCTAGAGCTCTTCGCGTTTTCGAGTTATTCGACAAAATTGGGGTGGGTATATATAGTTATGTGGAGCACTGTATAGTATAGACTTATATAATTGTGACTCAGACTTTCTCTTGTGAGTTCAATACTCAACTATGTGTTCTCCCGGACCACGCCACCAGTCGCCATGTTCACCATCACAGGCAAGAAGCTACTCTCTCTCTCGGGGATAATGATGCTGAGTTTGAGCAGACTCAGCAGAGCGCAGTTTATTTTTTCTTATAGGAGTCTGCTGGAAATCGGCTCAAGCTCTGCACGACTTCCCCGAGAGGCCAATTTTAATTAAGGAAGGAAAAAAATACGTCTCTCTGACGACACAGATGTGAAAATTTCTTATCCTCGATTAGCCAAAATCGATAATTATGCATTTGACTGTAACATTTGACCGATTCGAGAGCATTTCTGAAAAGAATTACACATTTGTGGAAGAACTTTGCTGGAACCTGTAATCAATTTTTGCTGTTTGCGCATCGCCAACAACCACAACAATAGTTATATCGAGACTTCTACCATTCTCAGTCTTGGCAATATCGAAAGTGACATTCTAAAAACGCAAATCTGTAAATGTTGGAAAAATCCATTTTCTGGAACTTACTTGATCGGAGTAATCATTTAGAGTATCTTTTATTGTGCTTACAAAGTACAAAAGAAATAACAATTGAGTGAAAAATATGAGAATAATTGGTTGAGTGAATAGCGATTTTAATCGAAGCCTCAGTGAGCGCATGTTGTTGCAAAGAAGGAATGAGGTGCAATTGGGTTGGGTTCGATGGTATGGTTCAAGGGTGGAGTTGGAGTGACGTCAAAGCACAGATTAAATTCAAACTCGAACGAGATCTTGGTTGCGGCAGTAGAACACAATTAGAAAGAAAGATTAAAATCATAAACAAACCTTTTTATATTAATGAAAGAAGTATATGGCATAAATTTGAGAGTGAAGAATTCGCTCGATAAACATCGCCTTTTTTACATGCACATGTTGCCAAATGAAAAATGACAATGAAATGTGAACCTGTCAAATTGAACAGAAGCATTATTTATCGCAAAAAAAGAAAATTTTGAGAATATCGAATGAGATAAATGAGTTTTTGCACTGCAACTGCGCTAACAGACGAAAAATAGTTAAAAAATAGTTGAAAAATAGTGCAGACTTTGGATGAAAGAGGGATCTGTAACAGATCTATTTTCAAGTCTATTTTTCATCAGCGCTTCATCTATTTTTCAGCCATTCTCAAGTAGCTTGATCCGTCGTTGGAGCAATATCTAATCCAATGAACAATGCTTCTTAATTTTTTTTTAACATTGTTCACATATGTATGTATTAAACTTGAATTGCAGATAGCAAACAAGAAAATTTGAAGTCTGAATAACTATAAGAAAAATCTAAAACATTATATCTGAAACATACATCTAGTTTTTGCCTTCCGTTAGTGAGCAATCGAGTCAAATCGGCTCCTTCAATTGGCAATTGTAGATGTTTGTCGAAGTTTTCGAGCATGGTTTCATCGCATTCGAACATTGCAGATTTTTTCTTTGAACATGTCAAATTCCGCGGGAATTCGACGAAAAAGGAGGAAAAAATGAGGGAAATCGATAAATATCTCTCGCGGAGAGAGAGTGTGTGAACGGAGAGAGCGCGCGCCAAAGGGTAGAGATAACGCGCGCTGAGGGAAAGACAACGGGCGCAAAGGAGGCGCAGGGGGAGAAGTTAAAGGCCGGCACAGTAATGCCGCTTGGAATTCTCGCGGCGCGGAGCGACAGTAACCTAGCGGCGGCGTTAGGAGGTTTCTAAAAAACGTTGTTTTTTAGTTTTCTTTTTTCTTTCTAACGGGATTCAAAGCCTATTATTCTGATTGCGGAATATGGAGCGATCTCGCGGAGGAAGGAGATGCGCGATCCAAGGGGAAGAGAACCTCCCAGGTATGTAGTTTAACTTGGTAGAGTTCCCCAAATTGGCGGCGCGGCCGCGTGGGAGATATTGGGGGGTTTTCTTTTCCCATTAAGACGGCGCGGCCGTAGGAAGGGAGAATTTCGGGAGCATTGCCCTTGCGAAGGGCCGGAGTTAAGTGATGACAGAAGGCTCTAGCCGTCCATTTGGGCGGCGATGAAGAGCTTCTGACTGATAACTTCGTTTCTTGCCACACAAAAAATTGTTCCTTCGGGGACGTTGAATTCTGGGCGGGGCCCAGAATTTTTCAAATGGTGCATCGACCGTGTGCAAGAAAATGCTCGAGGGGGATAGGAATAATAGGAATAATAGGAATAGTAGTAGTTTGCCCAGCGCCGGTGGGAAGAGCGGGAGCTAACTGAAGTTAGCCGATTAAATGTAATCGCTGTGCGACAGCGATTATCTGTGTTGTTTTTTCTAAGTTGTGTTTATTGTTGTTGTATTCTATTGAAGTTGGAATAAAGGTCTATGACCACAGAGGTAGCGTGTTCAAGAAAGCAATAATGGGCCGAGATTGGCAAATATGGAAAGGGAACTGGCAGTAGAGTGCCGATAAAGTGGAGGTACAAGTTGGAAACTCAGTGATGCACACGGGCACACTGAAAGGTCGTGGGCGGGAGATCACACACGAGGGTGCGGTCGCGCATGCACTCGCCACGACGAAAGAGGATATGGGCAGCTGTCCGCGCCCACTCACACTTCCGATATCGTGGCGGAGGTGACGCGGTTATCAGAGTGGCCTGATCAACCACGATTGGGGCCGCAGGAAGGCAACACGATGTCACGCGGGACATCGTCGGAGTGGGCGTCTGTAGTGAGCACGCGGGCTCAACCAGAGAGGCAGACCACGGTCGACACCGGGCCGGCAGTCGTTAAAATTGATTTCCTCACTTTTACTTTCTTGTATCATAATCTGGATTGTTGTACCTCCAGAGGTATTCTGTTGTGTCTCGAGAAATTTGTCAAAAAGTTACATTTCATCACCCCTTACGCGCCGTGGAAAGGAGGAATCTACGAGCGGCTGGTGGGAGTCACCAAGAGGATGTTGCATAAGGTGGTGGGTAGAAGAGCGTTCTGGACCGATACCTTTCCGACCATACTGGTGGAAGTGGAGGCAATGCTGAATAGCAGGCCCATCATGGTACCTCCTCAAGGCCTGGATGATGTGAAGGTCTTGCGCCCGGTAGACTTCCTTCTGCCGGAAGCAAACCTGAGTCTACCTCAGGTAGGAGAGCTTGAGGATGAGTATGACTTGTCTGTCCAAGCAACGGAACAACGCCTGAGGCAGTACGTTGCGGAGTATGAGAAGGTGCTGGACTCCCTGTGGGAGGTGTGGTATCAGCACTACATCGCGGCGTTGCGGGAAAGGAAACACTACCGTTCCGGAGCGGGGAAACCTAGGGTTCCGCTTGTAGGGGAAGTAGTGTTAGTGGTAGATAAGATGCAGCCTCGGCATGTCTGGAAACTGGCTCGGGTGGTAGAACTCAAAAGAGATCCAGATGGAGAGGTCCGGACTGCAGTATTGCGTTACAAAGGGCGCGAGGCGCTGAGACCAGTGAATTTACTGGTTCCGCTCGAGGTAGATCACGAGGACTTGGGCAGACTTTACGGCGTCCTACGAGCGATGTACCCGCCCACCCCCATAGGTACAATCTGCGCAAAAGGAAACCGCCCGAGGCGGTTCTTGGGGGGCCGGGAGCTCATCTCCTACAGAGATGACTCTCGCTGGGGGGGAATGTCAAATTCCGCGGGAATTCGACGAAAAAGGAGGAAAAAATGAGGGAAATCGATAAATATCTCTCGCGGAGAGAGAGTGTGTGAACGGAGAGAGCGCGCGCCAAAGGGTAGAGATAACGCGCGCTGAGGGAAAGACAACGGGCGCAAAGGAGGCGCAGGGGGAGAAGTTAAAGGCCGGCACAGTAATGCCGCTTGGAATTCTCGCGGCGCGGAGCGACAGTAACCTAGCGGCGGCGTTAGGAGGTTTCTAAAAAACGTTGTTTTTTAGTTTTCTTTTTTCTTTCTAACGGGATTCAAAGCCTATTATTCTGATTGCGGAATATGGAGCGATCTCGCGGAGGAAGGAGATGCGCGATCCAAGGGGAAGAGAACCTCCCAGGTATGTAGTTTAACTTGGTAGAGTTCCCCAAATTGGCGGCGCGGCCGCGTGGGAGATATTGGGGGGTTTTCTTTTCCCATTAAGACGGCGCGGCCGTAGGAAGGGAGAATTTCGGGAGCATTGCCCTTGCGAAGGGCCGGAGTTAAGTGATGACAGAAGGCTCTAGCCGTCCATTTGGGCGGCGATGAAGAGCTTCTGACTGATAACTTCGTTTCTTGCCACACAAAAAATTGTTCCTTCGGGGACGTTGAATTCTGGGCGGGGCCCAGAATTTTCAAAGAACATCTAAACTTTTTAGGCATGAGCTCTGGAATTTCTGCCGTTTTTTTGGTCACACTTAATTTTGATACCTTTTAGTATCAACATTACAATTCCATCTGAACAAGTGTGAAGAACATCCAAGATTGTATTGTACGGCTTGACATATTGCACCATTTTCGCCGCAACAGGACCAAATCCATTAACACCGCGAATACTATCTTCTAGAGTCTTATCCCCAAATCTGTCCAATCGTCGATCTTAAATCAATATAAGCGATGAATAAGAGGGTTTAAAATTATTATTGATTATTACCGTTTCCAAGTAGTGGTTTGTGCAGAGTTCCGTGAGAGTCGCAATAAAAACAAGCTTGTGGACTTGAAAAACCGCTCATTCCAAGAATTTTTCTTTTTGCCTTAAACTGAAATCTATAGAAATTTTTATCACTTAATCCTTACTGGTTGGTCAGAAACGAGTGACACGAGGTATGGAGAAAATAAAATATTGTTTACAACAAATGTTGACCCTTCGCCTTCCAATCGATTCATTATAATATCCGTGACGGTATTCAAAACAAGGGTTGTTGGATTATTAGCTTTTAATTGCAGCATTCCACAGACTACAAGATTAATTGAAAGTTGCGACTTCATTGTAGGCAAATCCACTAACTGTAAAGTAATTGGCCACAAACTTCCTCTAAATGGCACATCTTTAATAAACAAATAATAATAATACCTGAAATGTCCTCGGGGATTGACGCCGTCCAGACTTAGCACCATGCTCAGATCACAATGATTTTCATCCTCGTATTTCCATGAACTGGAAAAAGAACTTCCTTGAAGATTGTGTGTGAAGTTTGGTGCTTTTTCCTTCAATTTCTTTCGAATTTCCATTATATCGTCAAAGGACGACTCCACAATCCCGCGAATTTGTTCGGTGAGAGGCAGCATAAGAAAAGTCGCCAAATCGCCGCAACTGAAATTGATCATAATAATGTTTGAAATGTGGTATATGTGTTTACCATTCTTTCTCTCTTCGACATCCACACTTTTCGCATATTGAACGCTTCATAATATTCTTCTTGAAATCATACCACAATGAGCGGGCTCTTTCAATCGGGATGAAGTTTTTAATTGTTGCCAGTCGTCTCAAAAAGCCTGCAACCATTTTTTGTCTTTGGAAAAGTATTAGTTTTACCATTTTCTGTATCTTTTCCGAGTACCGAACTATACATGCACAATAATAGTTCATCGGCCAATTCCGATACACGATCATGTGCGGGGTAATTCGGTACGCATGACGGCCCGACTACTTCGGAGAATTCTTCAATTTCGCTTTCAGATCGTTCTCTCATGAGAAAGGATGTTGTTGATGCATCATTTTCATTATTTTCGTTGTTCGACGATTTGTTTCGAAGTGAAAGCCGGGCGTTTTTTCGAGCAAAGACCACACGTTTGGTCGGCATGCATCGCGAACCAGCAATTTGATCTTAAAATAATAAACAATCAGCAATATTAATATACGAAACAAACCTACCTTTCCTCAATTTGAGACCTTCTTTGGGTAATCGATGGCGAAGAGTTTTAGGCATTTCCAAAATTGATTTTTAAAAAAATTGTGATTAACATGGCGCCATCTGCATTCACATTACGATCAACTGCACAATTCCATCTATTTTTCACCCTTTCAGTGTCTATTTCTTATCATTATCTTCTATCTATTTTTTCCCAATTTTTCATCTATTTGTCATCCATTTATCGTATATTTTTCACCAATTTTTGAGATAATCTATTTTTCGCCCATTTTTCTCCTAGTTTTTATCTACTTTTCCGAGTAATCTATTTTTCATCCACCTTTTCACCATTTTTCGTCTGTAGCACAGTTGCAGTGTTTGTGCAAAGACAACCTATTCATGAAATGAAATTTTTTCACAAAAAAAAATGTAAAAAATTACATTGATTGTGCGATTTTTTACAACCCTGGAAATCTCTCGTAACTCAAAACCAATCGGATCCGACAAAATTCGGGCCCCAAATCAACCTTATCCTATTGGTATTTCTACGAATAAGATTGGAAAATTGTCGAATCCGATTCGAATTGAAATATTAAAACAAAAACGGATTCGAAGAAAATCTTATTATTCGAAGCCGTTTTGTTTAAATATTTCAATTCGAATTGGATTCAACAAAAAAACCAAATTACCAATCGGATAAGGTTGATTCCGGAGCCGAATATTGTCGCATCCGATTGGTTTTGAGTTACCAGATATTGTGTAATTTTTAAAAACACTTTTTTTGCATGCCCATTAAAGAATTTCAATTTAAAATCCCGCGTCAACTAACAAAGGATGATTTTTTTTTCGAAAATTCGTAATTAAAAAAAAACTCAGGCAAATCAAATAAAATATTTTGAGAAAATCTAAAATTTATTGATACTTTCTAAAACTTCTTGAGAATCGCTAAACTTAAAAATATTTTTTAAAATCTTATAAGATTTTCTAAAATTTATTGAGCCAATTCTAAATTATCTCGATGAATTCTAAAATCTTATAATAATTTCTAAAGTTGATTGAGAAAAAATCTAAAATATTATAGAGACACGTTAGTTTCTCAATGAATCTCAAAATATTTCATTCGATTTAGCGCACGAATGTATAGATATGGACGAAAAAGAATGTCAATTGACAAAATGACCCCATTTGTCAGTTGCATATTTCAAGGCTAGATCGCGTTCGGCAGAATAGAATCTTATAAAAGAAATCGGTCCTATTAGCCAGATTTTATCAGATAACATTTCTTGAGCAATCGGTATGCTTTATGATTTAGCATTGACCCACATTCTACCGACGGTCGGTCTGACCATTTTTCATTTTTAATTATGTCGTCTCGAATTACTGTAGGTCTACGGTATATATTTCAACTATTTATTAATCGATTTTAATGATCTTTCGGATAAAGAAGAGCCATGAAAAATAAATATGGTAATTCGTTTCGAATTTGTGCGTGATCGATTGGGAAATGTCAATTTTTCGTTTTACAATCGAAGATGAAAAAATTTGCGCCGACTTTGTGCAGTTTTTAATCAGAGCCTGCTAAAAAAAAATGCGTTTTAATGAATTTTTCTTTCTCTCTATTTTTCCCATTATCACTCGCTCTTCATTATATGCAACATTGAGAATGGTTTCTTTGATTTCGGCAGATTCAGCTGTGTGTTTTCAGAACGCGATTCTATAAATTTGAAAGTCACGCCGCAGCGGTGCAACAACACTGCGCGCATTGCAAAAGTGGGCGGGGACTCGATTATTCTCATCATTTTTGATTTTTCGTCCGTGTCTCGCTTTAATTTTTGAATTTAGTTTTATGTTTTAATTTTTCTAAAATTCATCGATGAGTAATATACACGTTCAGCTACAATTGAAAGCTGAAAAGTCATTGATGAAACTTTCTAAACGATTTTTTTTCCAAATAATACTATTCTGAAATTGATGACAATTCAAATTTTACAAGTTTTCATCGCTCTTTGTAATTTACAGCAGTAAGAAGTTATGCAATTCTCATAGATTATGATTATTTGCAATGTGTTTTCACTCTAAATTATTATCGTATTTGTTTTCTTTTTTTTTTTGTTAAAAAAGTTTTCATCGTATTTATTCGGTTATTTCAGGGTAATCATGTCATCCCGAGGAGTGCGTGCGCAAGGAACTGATGGAAACGATTTTCAGCATCGTCAGCGAGTTGCACAACACTATCAAGAAAGGTCGATTTTTCCGAATTATTTTCTAAAATTATTTTTTTCAGTGCACAGTATAAATTCATATTGAAATGGTTTTTTGTTCCACATTTACTTATTCTTGCGTTTATGTGGCTTAAGGTGAGCATTAAAACTTTTATTCGGTTACAATTCGTTCGCCCTTTCTTTCATAAATTTCGCCATATCGGAGATATGTTGGTGAACGTCCATTTGGATCGCGTCCGCAGCAGGTTTCGTGAAAATATCTCTGAATGCTAAAACAAAACTTGAATGATTAATAGCAAATTTATTAAATGAACTTACTAGGGAATTCGAGCACAAATTCCTTAATCAAAGCACGAAGTTTCGGCACTTGATCCTCATAGCAAAATGTCGAAATTGTGAGAAGAGCGAGAAAAACGCAAATGATTCGAATCATTTTATTTTTAAATTCTCCTATTCGTCTGACGTTCTTTTATAGAAAAAATGGCGAAACAAAACATTGAATGTTGTCTGATAATTATTAGTACATAAACGCGAATATTTTGAATTGTTCGTCATCGGGGGAAATTCGCGAAAAAGAGAAACACAAAATGTTGATTTCAGGTCGGAAGCGAAATTCTCCGCAAAGATTTTGGATGGAGAAGCGCATTTTTTGAGCGATTAGACATGCCATCGGCCTATCCATGGGAGTACATATGGTGCCTCTCGTTCATCCCAATCGTCTTCGCTTTGTTGTCATTCCCAAAAAATAAGGTAACAAATTTGAGTATGAAATTGAAACTTTGTCTCTTTAATTTTAGCTTAAATACATTCATTATGCCTACTATGGGCATTTTGTTTTCGGAATTGCACCATGCATGATTGGTCTTGGAGGACAGGTCCCAGAATTGATTGATTATGTGAATGATATGGAAGGAAGCAACACACCAACGTTTAAGGTACCAATTTACTTTTATGCGTCATTTTGCTTGAAGTTGTTTTTCAATCAATCATTAATTCTTCTATTTTTACAGGGAGTGTTCCCAATGGTCATCATTTGGTACATTTTCTTCGCCGTAGCCCTTCAGATTCACGGATTTTCTATGTACTTCATGCACCATCTTGCCGCCGCGTGGGCCCCAGTCAAACGTGACTAAAATTGTGACATTCCGTTCAAAACCAAAAACGCTCTAGGGGTAGATTTACTAGAGTATATACATATATAATGTGATATATATTCATGTTGTTATTGCTTTCTCTGCTTGTTATTTGTGCCTTTCAACATAATTATTAAAGAGTTTTTTATGGATTTATCTTAAATTTGTTGTGTTGTTTTTCTGGTTCAAACCGTTTTATATCAATGTTTTCGCTTCATTTATTTATATCGCTGACTGGATATTTCACTTTTTTGCAATTTTGTAGATGTGGGGACAGACGTTCGACGATTTTGAGGAGGAGGAGCGCGAGCTTCAAGTAGCCAAGCAGAATTTCATGGAGCAGCCAAATGCTAACAATTTTACGTTCATTGCTCCACCACTCGGAATTCAGGTGCATTCATTTCTCTCAATTTCACAACCATTCCTAATTTTTCAGCCAAAAGAATTCGTCAGTGCTCATTTTGGTGCTACCGCGAAGACAATGCAATTCCGTAAGGGAACAACCACTCTTGCTTTCGTTTATGAGCCGGCGACACCAAATGATGTCGGAGGAATCATTATTGCTGTCGATTCTCGAGCTTCCAGTGGAGAATATATTTGTAAATCTATAAATAATTCAAACATCAATCCGAATTATTCGTTTTTTTAGCGTCGAAGTCTGTTATGAAGATTCTCGATATTGGAGATCGTATGGTTGCTACGATGGCCGGAGGAGCTGCTGATTGCCAATATTGGACAAGAACTGTCGCCAGATATTGCAGGTTTTGAAAAAAAAAAATATTAGAATATTTCAACAGAAAACTTAATTTTTCAGCCTCCACGAGCTTCGTGAGAAAGAGCCGATCACTGTAAGTGCGGCGAGCAAGTATTTTGCCAATGTGCTCTACAACTACAGAGGACGCGGTCTTTCTGTGGTACGAGTCATTTTCTTATTTCACATACACCGAATGTGTTCGTTCTAGGGATCCATGGTTGCTGGATATGATAAGCGCGGACCGCAAATCTTCAAGGTTGACAGTGAAGGAGATCGCTGCAAACTCAGAGTGTGCTCGGTTGGTTCTGGATCGTTGAACGCTTACGGTATCCTCGACAATCACTACAAGCCGAAGATGACTGATGATGAGGCGAGAAAGTTGGGAATCCGCGCTATCATGCACGCCACTTATCGTGATTCTGGATCAGGAGGTGTATGCAACGGTAAGTGTCCGCGGGAAAGAATGCCAAAATGAAATGCGGAATTGTGGTAGGTATGTAGAAATGACAGAGGCCCATCATACAACACGCAAAAAGAAAAAATCGTTTTTTGTGCGTTTGTGCGAAACGCGGGGGAAATACGCGTGCGTTTGTGAGAATTAGACATAATGGAGTGCGAAGAGAATGCAAATTACATCATACTGTGCAATCGCAAAGATTTTCAGTTTGTCACATCACGCCGACTGAAAAGATCCGCTTACCACCAATGGATGTGAGCAAATTGTGGTACGAGTTTGCGAATGAGCTCGGAAGAGACATCGCCTACAACCCGACCGAATAATTTGGTCGCCAATCGTTTTTTTCTTCATTTTTGCTTGAAAACATTTATTTATTTTATCTCTCCGGTTTTTTCCATCCATACTATTTTCCCGTATTTATTTATCTTTCTTTAAACGCGTTTTCCAATAAAGTTTGATTGTATTCATCATCGACATCTAACTTCATTTTTCTTGGTTACGCTTTATCCAAAATGTGTGTTATTTAAAGGAGTGTTGCGTCTGCTTTCGCATGTCTGTGTCTGTGTGTGTGTGTGTTTCGTTATGAAATAATCGTAATATTCAAGATGTCGCGAGTCTACTCACCACTAACCAAACAGTTATTCGATGATAGTGTCTGGAACGAGAACGACGAGGTTTTTTCGCCGTTTTCGGGGTTTCTCTTAAATTCAATTAAAGATTGGTGATCGGACTGAGCCGAGAGATGCTCTTCGAGCTGTTCTACTTGTCGTCTTATTCGGATTGACGTTTGCGGCATCTATGGTATTCAATTTTAATTTTAAATATAAAATATTGTTGTTTTCTGGAAAACAACAATATTGCATTTTCTCACAAGATTTTCTTACATTTTTGTCAATTTAAGTGCACATTACTCGAATTTTCAATTTTTCAACGAAATTCCATAAATAAATATTTATGGGGAAATGTAAAAAAAAAATTGGAATGCGAAAAAAGATTTAAAAAATTTAATAAGTCCATTAGTCACTTTTAATCGCATAAAATGAATGACAATTAAAAAGTTGGAATTATTCCAATTTTCTTGCCTGTTTTCTTTTGCGTGACGTGGAATTGGTTCCATGTTGAAATTCATTGATCGTTTATTTCGATACTCGAGGAAAAAACCGCGTATTCGCCTTTATCGCGATCCGAATTGGCCCCCGGGAATTCGTGGTTTTATTCGTGAGAAATAACAGTTTTCAACATTTTTGGAAATCATTTTGAACTCCAAAACTTCAACACAAATTGTAGATTCGTTATTTACTCTCACTGTTATAGGTGGCTACATTTTTGAAAGGCGAATGGGCGCGTAGTCACATCCTTTCGTTTGTCTCGTGCATCGGCGGCGGAGTCTTCCTTGGAGCTTGTCTTTTGGATCTTCTACCAGGTTTCTAAAAAAAAAAAGAATTTACCATTGCAAATTGATCATTTTTAGATTCAATCGAATCTTTTGAAAAAACGAAAATTGAAGTGGATTTCCCGCTGCCGCTTGCATTTGTGGCTTTCGGGCTTTTACTAGTTCTGTCGATCGATCAGGTAAACTATTTCTTCTTGCATATTTAGTCGCCTTTCTTCTTTTTCAGTTGGCTCGATTTGCCAAAGAGCACAATTGGTTTGGAGCTCAACATTATCATTTGCATAGCCATGATCACGAATCTGGCAGCTTGTAAGTCGTTCGACGACCATAGAGGAAATATTAATTATTTGCAGGACCCATGGCGACGCGAACGCAGAGGAGGAGGAAGAGCAAGCTCAATCACGCCTTGGTGCAGTTTTGCTGGTTTGCGCCCTCTCCGTGCATGCATTGTTTGAAGGACTCTCTTTGGCAGTCACTTCCGACGCCTCGCAGCTCCTTCAAGTAATTTATATTTCAAATTTTTTGTTTGCTTGTCAGAGGCCGATTTTGGTTTAGATTTTTGGAGCACTCGTCCTTCATAAATGCATCATGGGATTCTGTCTTGGCGTGCGACTTGTGCAGTCGGGAATGTCGACTCCGTGGCTGGCACTGGCCGCCTTCGCTTTTAGTGTTCAGGTTTTTTTAATTGAAATAAAAAAAACTGATAATATTAAATCATGTCGCAGGTATTGATTGGCGGAATCGCTGGAATTGGAATAATGAAGTTCATAAGTGGCGGTGAGCAATCATCGGCAGCAATTGTTGCCTCCATCCTCCAAGGTTTGTCTCGTCGAAAAATTGCCTCAAATTCCAGTTTTTTTTTCAGCCATCGCTTGCGGCACATTTTTGTACATAACGACGTTCGAGGTGATTCCTCATGAGCTTCACAACGGCAAACATCGACTCTCGAAGCTTTTCTTCATTTACGTCGGATTTTCCATCGTAGTTGGTTTCATTTTGGCATTCCCCGATGCTGCTTAACCATGTTTCATGTTCGAAATTAATAACCATGCTCACCGTCGTCCATCTTGTATTTGTATAAATTTCATGTGCCAGTTGTTTTTTTCCAGATAATGCGGGCTTTCAGAGCATTGCCATGACCTAGTCACTTGTTTTTTTTTTACTTTCAATACTTTACATTCCCCCCACATTGATCATATTTCTAATTGATTTTAATAATTTGTGCAATAAATTTATTAATTATTATCATATATGCGATTACACAAATTGTGAACAAGTCAACTTGAAATATTTTTGGAAAGAATAGAGTTCTGAAGATTATTGTCGATTCAGAATCGATGAGGTTATTCGGATGATTGTACTTATTGGAGTGCTCACTGTACTCGTTACATTGTATAGGTAATTTTCCCTTAATTAGCTTAATCATCTACGGACAATTATTCAATTGCAGCTATGCGGGAATATTGGTGTCTTGGCTGCTCTCATTCCTCGCCAAAACCTCGATCACTGTCGGCGGCGTTGGATTCTTTGAGCTTCATGATGTCTGTGTTCGAATCGCGAAGAGTTTGACGATTCACGTTGATTGTTTGTCGCTTCAACGCGACAAGGCTCATCCGACGTAAGTCGACCAGTCGAAACCCCGCTGACGATGATATAGGCGATCAATTTTTTGTTTTGCAGTCGATTTTGTGTTTTGCGAATTGGCGATGTGAGAATTGAAGGCGAGCCGTTGAAAGGTCTCAAAAGGAACGATTTCGAGAAGCGCGAGGATAGTCGAGAGCAGATGAAGAAGAAGATCCAGAATCTGGCATGCATTGCACAGTATTGCGGTTTGATTGTGAATAGAGTACATCTGGTAGTGCTCGAGGTGATTCCGACATGTATGCTTCATGTCACTGTCGATGATTTGTCGATTGAAATGTTTCGAAGCCGGGATGGGTTCGTTATCATCTTCAGATTCTTCTCAACTTCGAATTGTTGATTAAGGTGGCAACTTGAGGCAAGCTGCAGTCTGGTTCAGGCGAAAGTTCTACGACGGAATGCTCCCAACGGAAGCCTTCTAGCAGAAGTTTCGCTTCCTCTTCAGCTTTCAGTTGATGTCGGAAAATCACGAATCAATAAAATCGGCATTCATATAGCATGTCCCTCATTCACTCTAACCAATGGTTTGATATTGAATATTATGAATTTCCAATCCAAATTCAAATGTGTTCAGACATCTTCGACATTCTTGAGATTATGATTAAAACCCCACCCGAGACGCCGGAAGACGACGATCAAATCGATGATTTTGAGTTCGTTGAAGATGAACAACTGATAACTGTCGATTGGCAGCTTCATCTTGATGTTGACATCGAATCGGCTTCGTTCAAATATTCAGCATTGCTTGCTAAAGAGATTCGATATGTGACTCTAAATTTCCGAAACCTGAAAATTGGACGAGGAGAGCAGAATTTCAAAATGGAGCTCACTGGATTATGCCTAGCTGATCAACTAACGAAAAGCGCCGTGCGGACGAGTCGGCTAAGCATTGATATATCGGTGAGTGTTGCCTCGATATTGTCCGCCGATTCGAATTGATACATGATTTTGCCGCATCATATTTCATTTTATGACATTTTGTTCGTCGTCTTATTATTCCATTCCTAATGATTAATTTATTTTGATTAATGGCCGAGTGACACAATTTAATTTCGCTCGTCGATAAAATCGTTTAGGAATCCTCGAATATTGGTGTGATTGAATGCAAAGCAACATCGGATCAAGTCGACACGTCGTTGGCATTTGAAGATGCGCTCTGGTGGAAGCGCCACATTGATGAGATTCAATATCCCAGTCGGTTTAAGTCAACATCACAAAAAACGGTTCGTCATCGTTCAAATTTCTATTCCGAATTTCTATTTTTTAAGCCGAAATCATCACCTGCTCGATTCAATCGAAGCATCGAATGCGTTTTGGAGTTTGCGAGTGTTTCTTGCGATATTTCCGATTTCGAAGGCGAGAAATCGAGATTGAGTGTCGGATTTCTCAGCTTTCAAAAAACTGGTCACACCTTTGAAATTGGCATTGAGGAGCTGTGTTTCGGCGAAACGGCATCGAATCCATCATTCGAATACCACAAATGGGGCCAATCGATTTTCGTCGGTGCCAGTCTGGTGCAATGGACGGAAATGGCGAACAATCTTCAATTCACCGTTGGCTGTGATGATGTGAAATTAGAATGGTCCGATCGATTATCAAGACAAATCCATGGCATCATGTCGATTCTCACTGGAGGATCCAGTGAGATTCAAAATCAAAAACGAAGGATTGGATTGCGAGTTACAACTAATCGGTAAGTCTTGATTTGTTTGATTTGAAAATTCGGTTAATGGATCCTCAGGATTGGCGTGATCATAGTAGCCCGCGACACATCATTCGCTGCCGCGTGCTGCGCGAAACTTGATGCCTATTCGGCGGACATCAAATCGGAAATATCGTTGGCGGCGAACGCGCTCAGATGCGCTGTTGGAACTCGAACTGAAATGGAGATGATGTCGATGCGAGAGGTGTTCGAAGCTCGACGGACGCGATTGATTAGTGCCAAGGAACGAGAAGCATCGCCATCGAGACGATGGGATCAGGCGGATCGAGAAGCTGCTGATCGAGCGGCTAGGGAAGCATGCGATTCCGACATTAATCCGAAGTTGTGTTTGTCGACGGATAATATTAGCATACTGATTGACCGCAAGTCAACAGTGATCGATGCGATATCTGTTGATGTTCCGACGAGCTTCTATCTGTCGTGGTCGCCTCATCTCCACCTCATTCTACTCCATACACTACGGTCAGCTAAAAGGTAAGATTCAATAAAATGCGCGTGTTTGAAATTTGACCTTTTAGAGCATTCGCTGTCAAACGATCACAGACAGTTCGAAAAGTTCCCCGAAAAAGGCACTTCTTCGTTTTTGCTCAAAATCGAGTCGAAGTGCAGCTTGAACTAGCTAGGGACCATCGAATGCTCTGGAGAGGCGAGACATTTCATTTTGAAAGAATTGAGGGGCAGACGACAGCGAGAACAGCTCTTCTTGAGATTTTGTTCAATGCTAGCCGAATTGTTACCGTTGATGTAAGTTTGGCCTAATTTCTACAAAAACCGAATTTTATTTGACAGAATGCGTTGATCGCTATTCGACCACATGACGACTATCTGACTGTGTGTAGGAATGCGTTCGGGAATCTTGGAGCACAGACGAACAAAACTTGGACATGGGCGGCCGATAAATTCGAATTTCGATTGCCGTTCGAGTTCAATTTTGCTCAATCCTTCGAAGAATTTCTCAATATTATCAAATGGATCAAATTGGTTCATGATATTCAAAAGAAGCCGTTCACTGCTGAATCGCCGCTTCCCAGCGATGTTCGAATTGAATTCAAGGAAGTCATTCTTCAACTCGATGATGATGACTTCGAGAATCGATTGAAATCGAGCTACGAGCTCAAAGAGGATGAGGTTTATGAAATTGAGCGTCGAAATCAGATTCTTGAAGAACGACTGATGAACTTGAAAAAATCGGTTCCACTTATTCCAAGTAAAAATTTGAAAAATTGATTTTTTTTTTTGAATTTTTGCCAAATTCAGAAGAAATGATGGATCAACTCACTTCAACCCTTACCCAGAAGAACAGTGAGATTTACATTGAGCGTTGGAATAAATCTGATTTCACTGCGAGACCATTGTTCTTTTCGAGATGGACGGGCTGGAGAATGCGCGCATTTGCTGATCAGACGCTTCATGGCACCGAGAAATGCTTGAAATTGATGAAAATGTTCGATCCGCTAAGGTATTCAACATTTTTTTCGTTTTTAGACTCGACATTTTCAGCACATTGTATGAAAATATGCAATTTTCGACATTATGGGCTCGCGCTGTTGAATTTGATGTGGATGAGTGGACGGTGACATTCAAGGATTACCCAATGAAATATTTGGATATTCACGATCTTCACTTTTTCGGAACATTAGTTGGAGCGGAAGCAATTCCGGATGATGGCCGCTCGATAAGGGAAAGCGATATTCCGGTTCCTGAGCCTTGGGAAACATTGACGGTCAAACGAAATATGATGCCGTTGAAGTATTATTATGATATGCAATGCGGTATTCTAATTAATATTAAAAAAAAAAACGTTTCTTTTATCGATATACTATTTTCAGCAAGTCAGAATTTCACGTGTACGTACGGGCCTTGTTGGGAGCCGTGCCTTTCGATGATATCCCTAATGTGGAACAATATATCGGCGCCCTCGAAGGATCCGTCCCCTCCAATGCCTTTCTGGGACAAAATGCGTTTCATTCTTCATGGAAAATTGTTGTGGTCGAGCGAGAAGTTTGTGACGACGATGCTTGCTTCGAACGATCCCTACAACGAAACGGAAACGGTGGAAATGTTTTGGGATGATTTTGGGCTTGATTGGGCACTTGGAGAGATTCGCATCAAATCGGGACTGCGCTGCTTCCTTCGAACCGCGTCGAGATATGATGATTCGCAGGTTCTGACACTTCCTGATGTTCGTTTGAAGATTTTACTCGGTTGGGAATGTGCTGGTGATCCTCACGATCATCATTCGATTGTTCTCTGCTCACCACAAAGACTTCCACATTACTCATCGGTAATTTTTGTTTATACCTTTAATATATCTAATTTTTAATGATGCAATTTTACAGCTCGATGAGCATGACACCTATCGATCGTTCCGATCGCAATGCGTGAATGTCACTCTCAATTTTGATGTCTCATCGGGCTCGTGCACTTCTGTCGACAAAATGCCGAACGTTCTACTTTTTTCGAACACATTCCGATTCATCGAGCAATTTTTGAAATCATTAACCATGAAAAACCGAAATGTCCGTCGCGGAAAGGTTTTCGGCAATAAAGTGCTCATCAAACCGCAGCTCAGTAAACATTTTGGGTACGATTTCAGACTTGTACTCGGTCAGAATTAAATATGACACGAATTTAGGAAGCTTCAAGTTTCCGTGTCACTTCCCAAAGTGCTTGTGACTTATTGGATGTCGCACTCATCGCCATTCGGATTCCGATTGTTCTCGGATGGATTGCAACTGACCGCCTCATTCCGACAAACGGTTCAGCATTCGTCGGTGAATCGTGAAATGAATGTGCAACGGCGAAAGGTGTACACATGGAGCACTCATCACATGACATGCACCTGGTGGGCTACACAGGTTCACGTTTATGGGAACGGCAGTAGGCCACCGTCTGATGGGATGCCGTCGGAAGACACGTTCTTGATGGGATTCAGTCGGGTTCAATATGCGCGAGAAACATATCCCGGAAAGGAGATTCCGCTACACAAAGTTGCCGCTTATGACCTCAAAATGTCGTGGACGTCGGAAAATCGAAACGCGTGTCTGACGATTGCTGACGGCGTTCATCGGGCCCATATGCTGCGAAGGATATTGAGTAACGATGCGGTCAAAAAGCTCAATGTGCATTTGGAAAAGGAGGATGTGGAATCGGGAAAGAAGAAGAAATCACTGGCGGCAGAGGACATCAGCAAAGTTCGAGATATCCAAATCTACCGGAAAATGTGTAGTTTTGAATTTTCTAGACACATCGAAGAGGGTACAGTGTGAGCGATGCGAATCCTTGGATGCTCAATCAGCTCATTGATGAAGTTGGCACAAAACTTGTTGCTCATTGCGAGCAGGCTTCTGATGTTCCCATTGATTCTCTTGTCGGCGTACAGCAATCAACTTCAGACGATGTCCGACTTCTCAATTGGCAAAGTAAGATTCTGAATTTTGTTTTCTGGAATTTCTTCTCAATATGTTTTTCAGTTGATTTATTCAATAGTCAACTTGTTCTCAAAGGATGTCAACGTGACGGATTCCTTCTCGTCTGTGCTGCAAAAGCGCAACTTTTACAGAATGTCGGCTCAAAATTCCAGTCATCATCATGTTTTTCTCGAATCTCATCTTTCAGATCCACCGAAGTGTGTGGAAAGCGGGTCTTTTGCTGAGTAAGAAGTCTTGGAGCGCATTGCTCTCCGGCATGCAGTATTTTGCACCGATCTCGATGACCGGTGATAACAAACAGAAATTCCAATGGCTTCCGCGGGAAATCATCGAAGAGAAATCGCAAGATGCTTCGGGATTCGCTGATGATTTTGTGCAAAAGTTCTCGGCGACTGGCGAAGCTGTTGGAGGTGTTGTGCAGCCGGGTAATCGAAAGAAAAAAATCCCAACGAAAATATCGACAAACTGAATTTAGAAGCCAATTTCGGCGAAAGAACTCAATTGCAGCGGATTGTTTCACGATGTAGCTGCCAAATCTACTTTTGCTACTTCTCTGATGAGCTCAAAACGGATTCAAGCGAAGATATTTCTGTGCCGCCGCAAGCCGAAGAGAAAGATCAGGGTCCAGGGGGTGGCGACGAGATTGGTATTGATGTTCTGACGCTGAAACACAACATGTTGGAAGCGACGAGTAATTCGGAGCAATACGAAATGGTCGTCGACATCGTCAACAATCTGGTTTTGTTCGTTGATCCGTTGAAGAAAGAGCTCGGCGAACGGCGAAGAAGGCTTCGATTTGAATCGCAAATGATTGATATGCAAGAATTGAGAGCGAAAATCATGAGATATCAGTCGGATCTTCGTGAAATCGTCTCGTTGGGTAGATACCTGGAACGACAGCTATTCTATCTCCATCAAGGTGAACACGACAAAGTGGAATCAGAGTTTGGAACGATCGCTGAACGACAGGAGCAGTTTGAGACGGAAGCGGAAGAGACGAAACAGAAAATGCTGATTGTTTCGGAGAAGCTCGCTACCTATATTAGGCATGATTAATGGATTCAAGATTCTACGGAGTGTTGATGTTTTTTTTTTGCAGTTGTTACAAACAACGACAAGTCAATCGAACTCATAATCGAGGGGAGAATCGAAAACGAGATGATTCGGTGATTCGGCGATTCGAAGTGTGTTTCGAGGATTGCACTTGGAAACTGACTGAGAGTGACGGGCAGATTGCGCTTGCACAGACGCAGATACGCAACTTTTTGTATGCTTCCGACCGATTTTCTTCATAGGAAAATGTTGCCTATTTAGGTACACAAGAACAGTTCGATCGGAGAATTGCGGAGATCATTTATTCGAAGTTGGAAGCATTCGGGTCACCAATTTACTACCCGATACGATTTATAAGCATGCGCTGCATAGGTTGAGCCTTTTTTTGGAGAATTTCTTTGAAGAAAAAATATTCAGAGATGATTCTCGACATGTGCGACAACCAGCAATTCGACTATTCATGCGAGACTTGCCACCGGTTGGCGGAATTTGTGTCAAAGAGCATTTCGAGCTGAACATCGCTCCGATGGTTGCTGAAATCACTCATAGGCTATTCGACAAAATGATGCGCTTCTTCTTCCCTGGACGCAATATTCATACGAATGAGAACTTGGAAAATGAAATGGAGACATCGGTAGTGCGATTCGGATTTGCATCGATTTCATTGTTGGGTTTAGACATTCTCGTTTACTAGGCGAATTGCGAGCTCGTTGAGTATGAAGAATAGCAAAAGCTCATCGGAGAAGCTTGTCGCGAAGGTTTCAACGTTTTTTTTTTGCACTTTGAAATATATACGTTTTAGAAGCATTTCGAAAAAGATGATATTGATCGAATGAAGGAAAGAGCTGATCAAGTCAATCATTTCATGTATATTAAAATTCCCGAAGTGTCATTTGTAGTGTCTTATAAGGTTGCTTTAAGAAATCCTTGTCTCTTCATTAAATTTTCATTTTTTTAGGGTAACAAGGATAAAAACCTGATCGATGTCCATAAATTCAACTTCATTTTCCCGTTGTGCGAATTCCACGAGCAAAATTGGACATGGCTCGATTTGGCGCTGGCGGTGAAACAGCGGTGTAAACGCGTCCTCGTGCAGCAGTTTATGAGGCAAAAACTGCTGCGTAATCGCATTTCGAATTTTGCGATCGAGCCGCCGCCGCAAGGCGTCAGCGAAGAGGAGAAGAAGCGGATCGCGGTTGGCGTGGTAATATTTGTCTCGTGTTTTTTTTTTTTTGTGTCTCCCCTCAGCGGGTGCCGGGCACCGCTCGATGTCGGCATTTTAAACAAATCGCCTTGAGCCGTTTTGTTTATTATTGTCAAATATCGCTCGACCGATCACTGAGCTGTAAACCGCGTTTACAAACACTCCCTATTATTGCAGACCAGCGGCGATCAGAAGAAGAAGAAATGACGACGTCGATGTGCATAGTTCATCTTCGCATAATACTCACTTGTTAGGCAATAATTTATTACATGTATTTATTTTTAACGAGTGCCAAGCTTTTTTTTGGTAACAGCTTTTGATGATATTAAATTCGAGCTTTTATTCCATTCGGTAGTTTAAAAATGTTTTTTTTTTTTAATTTAGGATTACGGTACCACCCATAATTCCGCAGGCGCTTTAATTCACGCACTACCGCCCATTTTATTATTTTTTAAATGTACGCACATCATTCGTTTTTAAAATCTTGATTTTCATCGTTGTTCCTGTTTTATCATTGTCGCGCGCAAAACAAACTAATCGCTTGATCTAATTTCTTTCGTGTGACGTCCTTTTTTTATTGAGCAGAAGTAGAATAAGACGAGCGGACACTCACATTTCGGTCAAGGTCAAGGCCGGCAAGAAATTGTTATTTAAGTTGGGCGGTGGTAGAGCGAGCGCGTCGGGATACCACACGACTCACCCAACATTCTCCCCATCTTTTTACCTGTGTAAAATGGTTATTTATTTTGGGCCACGTCGTGGCGAGCGGACGCTGCGAATTGACCAGTCGCTACTCTGCGTGGTTATCGAGCAAACGCGCTCGGTCGACGAGACGCCACGATGTGGCAACGTGTATTAAAACCACTACCGTTTTTTGAACGTCTCATTATTTCTCGACCCTTCCCATTTGATCTCGCTTTTCTGATGTGAATATTCCGCACTTATAGAAATAAATATTTATTTTTTTTAATTAACGTCATTCCAGATGAAGTTCCTTATTCCGGCCCTCTTCTTGGTGGCCGCTGTCTTCGCTCAAGACGATGAATCCCCAAAGGGACCAAAAGTCACCGATAAGGTTTGTTTTGAATTGAAATGGTGAAATAATGTAAAACCAACGTTTTAGGTCTTCTTCGATATCGAGATCGGGGGAAAACCAATCGGACGTATCGTCATCGGATTGTTTGGAAAGACTGTTCCAAAGACCGCCACCAACTTCATCGAGCTTGCTAAGAAACCAAAGGTATATAAATAATCAGAAATATTGAAAGTATTCGTCATTTTCTAGGGAGAAGGATACACCGGAAGCAAATTCCATCGTGTTATCGAATCCTTTATGATCCAAGGAGGAGACTTCACCCGCGGAGATGGAACCGGTGGTCGCTCCATCTATGGAGAGAAGTTCGCTGACGAGAACTTCAAGCTGAAGCACTACGGAGCCGGATGGTTGTCGATGGCCAACGCTGGAAAGGACACCAATGGATCGCAATTCTTCATCACCACCGTCAAGACCCCATGGCTCGACGGAAGACACGTCGTTTTCGGAAAGGTTCTCGAGGGAATGGACGTTGTCCGCGCCATTGAGAAAACCGAGAAGTTGCCAGGAGACCGTCCAAAGAACGACGTTGTCATCGCTGCCGCCGGACATATTCCAGTCGACACCCCATTCGCTGTTGAGAAGGAGGGAGTCGTCTAAATTGTTTTATTGTTCCTTTGTTTCAAAAAACACTTTTGATGCCTTTAAGTTATTGATCTGTGATCTACGACGAATAAAGATTTATAACAACAACAAACAATCCAAGTGGCAATTATTAATCCTTAGACTCGGTATTATTCACTTCCTTTTCCTCTTCAATATTCCCGTCCTCTTCCCATTCGCCTCTCAATCGTCCGCGAATCCCCAAACCGTAAAGGGCGGCCAGAGCAGCTACCTGTTCAGCCATCCGAACATTCACTTGTGCGATTGTCGACCGAAACTTTTGTCCCCCGATCGATAATATTGCCATATAGCGTTTATCATCTCGACGATACGTTTGGTAGAACGGTTTTGGGAATTTCGATTCGACGCAATATTCGTGTATTATCTGTTTGGGAGTCGCGACATTCGCCTGCGCGTCTTTCAACCGCTTCCTGATCACAAACGAATGAGTAAATGCAAAACGGAAATGGCGGCTTACAGCGGGAATGAGACGTCGATGTTGAAAATTCCATCCGAATCGACGCATTCTTTTCGTTTGCACGATTTTCGAAGTCGTTCCTTCTTCCAGAACTGCAACCAAATGCTTTTTTTTGAAATTCAAGAGCCCTATTTAATAACTCGATTCACCTCATAAACATCTTGTTTGTTGTAGGCACGACAAATCTCGAGAAGGCTTCCAGCCGCTACCGTGCTTTTTCCCCTCGGATCATGCTCCTGATCGCTTCCGAGCAACCTTTGCACCACATATTTCGCGGTTGTGTAGGGCTCATTATATTGACAAGCCTAAAAATGCTCGAAAAACTGGCGAATTCGATGGAAATTAAGTTTACATAGTCTAAGAAGTTCTCAATATCTTCAAATTTCGTCAAAACGCCTTCTTTTCGAAAAATCGACGGGGTTTCAAGAGCTTTTCTGGCGATCATGATGCTGCTCGCTTCAGTTTCGTTGCGCCATTTCTCGATATCTTCGAATTTCTCGATTTCGCCAGAAACACCGCTGAAAATAAAATGAAGATAAGTGTTTTATCGTCGTTTTTCAATTAATTCTTTCCCAAGCCTCTCTGTTTCAATGAGAAATTCTCGAGCGAATTAACGCACTTGGTTATAATTGGAATATTGCCGACAGTTCGCACGATTTCGCGAATCTCATCGATCCGGCATGGATCCGGCTGTCGTTCATCTCGTCGTCGACCGTGCACTCCAATCGCCGAGACCCCGCATTTTTCGATTTCTCGCACCAAATTCAATGTGTCGTTTCGATCATCGAGAACTCGGATTTTGCAAGAGATTGGCACTTTTGAAGCGGCTTTTAACGAAGTTAGAATCTCAAAAAAAAAATTACGTTTTCAAACTTTTCGTTTCGCCTTACATCTTTGATTTTGTCAGTTTCTTTCAAAAGCGCGGCTCCCATACCAGAATGAATCGAAAACGGCTTCGGACATCCCATGTTGACGTCGATTCCGGCAACGTCGTTTCCACTAGAACAACTCTGTTTTGATTATTATTTTTTTCAAATTGATTTCTTTCCTACATTAATTTTGCCACTTTTGCTGCACTTTCTCCATTATTTGTGCCGATTTGAAGAATTACTTTTCCGCGTTCTTCAGGTGCTATTCGTAAAATCACATCTTCATAATTATTATAGTCAATTGTATCATTTTTTGCTGAAAAAATAAAATGGATTCAAAAATATTTGAAAAATAAATCGAAATGAGCAATCATCTTTTTTTCTATTTCTATACTACGGTATAGTTGGCCTCGGGCGATAAGTGGGTGGATTTAAGTGAATGCGCCTTCGCAATGGTCTCGCTTGGACTAACTGGGTATTCCGCTAATTTTTAATCTCCTTGATATTAAGTAATCAAAGAAATGATTAAATTGAAACAGTTCACGTGAAAATTAAAAAAAAAAGCCTTCATGTGTGGCGAGACCATTTCGAAAGACACATTCCGTAAATCCACCCGGGAAAATCAGTCGCCGGACGCCGTCTGGTTCATAATTGTACACCTCGGGAATTTCTGGACGACTTTCGCGAGACGGCGATATCGCAACCGCATTTGAAGAGCGATTTCGTCGTATACGACTACGAACCCTTCATCAGAGGATTAATTCGTCACAAATTGAGTTCAGTTCAGAATTTTTCGCTCGAAACTCTTAAAATAGCGAACTTCTGTGTAGAAAATTCCAATAATCGTGAATTTCTTTCAAACAATTTCAAGGATTGTGTCCTTTCGATTTTTTCAATTATTATTTGCCTTCCAAATTTAAAATTCTTTTCCCAAAATAACCCCTCATTTCAACTATACTCACTATTTAAAATTCTTTGGCATTTGAGTAATTTTTGATCTACAATTTCCTCAGTATACACCAAATCTGCGCCATACTTCAACGAGAGAACTCTGAAAATTCAAAAATTCGCATTTTGTTTCGTTGTGCCACTACCACCTCAGTGGCGTTCTTCCGGCTCGAACCATCGGCGCCAGAATCGTCTTATTCGCATAAAGCTGAGTCCCGTTTGATTCCATCTACAAAATTGATTTGTGAAGGTTTTAAACGTTTAAGACCAAAACTCATCGAAAATAGCCAATGATCCTCAACACGATGAAATGGAGGAAATCATGCAGAAGGCGTTAATTATTTATTTGTTTATACGTCAATAAATACACAATAAAACGAAAAGCAGAAAGGATGGAAGGAAAGTATACAAGAAGAGATGAAGTTAGTGAAATCCATGGAAAATTTTATACAAAATTAGGTACAGTTTGGAAATGGGGAAAAAATGAAAGGGAAATAAGAAGCTGGCGAAATTTATTCGGTGTACTGTTCATCCAATCCCTGTTCTCGTTCTGCACGAGTATACTGAAGAAGAACATTTGATTAACGCGTTTTAGATCAAAATAAAACTCCTACAAAGATTTTCGCCAGCGGAAATGACGCCGGCGGGAATTCCTTTTTCTCCATCGTATCTTGAATACCCTTCCACATCATAAACATGGCACGCAATTCAGAATATTGTGGCTCTTTGTTTAATTCTAAAAAAAATCAAAAGTTAAAAAAAATCTCGAAACACTTACGGAATATCGCTGCCATCACTTTATTCGCAATAAACGTGCGTTGCGGAAACGACAACGGGTACGGATCGCACAATTTTCGATTTGAGCGAAGCATCGATAAGGCAACCTAGAAAAAAAGGTAGAAATAATAAACATCTGAAAATGTTTGCATAATCCAACTTCAACGATTTCCCGAGATTTGTCGCAAAGCGAGCATGAATGATAAATCTCTCTGGCCAGATTAATAAGATATCGAATTTTCTCGACTCTGCAATACAATACGAATTATTCGAACATTTCCCCCGTTCGACACGCACTCATTTTTGCCCATTTTCTCCATTGCAGCTTCACTTATCATCATATCGTCTTCTAAAAAGTTTTGCATTTTGCAATTCGTTGGAATTAACCAAAAAAAAACAAATTTACCAATTCGAATAAGCTTTTCTTGCTGTTTATTTGAAGAAGAATGCCCATTTTTGCAATCTACACCGTCTTCGTCTACTCTGAAATTTGAGCTTTGATCATAATACCAGCAGCTGCTCTCGCAAATCTCAAAAGAATCAAACCACTCACTTCATGCCTTCCGCATTTTTCCGTCTTCCCGTCATTGGCGATTTTTTCGCCGGCGTTCCATCGGTACCACGTTTTCCTCGCGAATCTTCAAAAACCGTAAACTCATCGAAAAGAATTTAATGCGAAACTTGAAATGAATGAAACAATAATAGGAAATGGGTTAGTCAAATACGAAATGAAAGGACATATTACCATCACCAGGTCTCGTTCGCTTGTTCGGATTTCGGATTGACGAGCACGTCGACGACGACGACGGCGAACAATTCGAAACCGTGTGCTTCGATGATGTGACAAGAGCTGAAGACGAAGGGAATTTCGGCGTGACACCTCAAAAGCAATTCAAACATGTGTTAACACGCGGGAAACAAAAATCGTAATAATAATATATATGAAAATAGAACTAATGGTCTTGCAACGAAAATCGTCGTTAATTCAATTTGTGACGTTCACCACAAGAATCGAGAAAATGCTTACCGTCAGCCTCTGGTTTGTCCTGAGGAGGAAACTGAAAGCAATAAGGGTTCATTTACGGTCACAAATACCATATTTGGTAAACTCACCGGCTTCAATGTTGCTGCAAGATCGATGAATCGCATACACATGAGATAAACATGAACATCAGGCGACTCATCGAGCAGCGTCGGGAAATTCTCTCGGATTTTCGTCTCAATTTTGTAGCCGTTTCCACCATTTAGAATCAAATTGTAAATTTCTGATGAATATAATAATTGACGAAACTAGATTATGGGATTAGATCATTGATACCTTTGCGTTTTTCAATCATCTCTACATCCGGATTCGCATCTGCGTTAAATACTTTGAGCGTATTGACCGCACCGGTTCTTTCAAGGAAAGACTCGATTATTCTGAAACGGATGTTCAATGTTTGAGTTTAATGCAAAATAAAAAAATATGGCATCGTCGCCAAAATATTAGAATTTTTAAATTTGGTCTTTTATGGATGACCTCTAAGAAGCATTCTCACCATTTCAAATCTTCATCATTAGGAAAGAACACAATTTTAGTATGACCCTTCCTTTTCCAAATTTCGATCAGTCGTTAGAATCTAACAATATGTATATTCTATTAGTCTATTCATGCTATAAAAACCTATTTCATGAAAAATTCATAAAGATTTTCATAGCTAAAATTTCAAACTTAAATCATTTCCTGGAAAACCCGAAACCGAATGAGGAAGTGTTTCATTTCTTCTGAAACAAAATGTTTACCTGTGCATGTAAGTGTTCAATTCGGGCGGCATTGGAATATCGTCAATCATCTCGATCTTTTTCTCAAAAAGTTGCTGAAAATCTCAAATAATCAACCCTTCAATGACATACCCCCCCAATGGATACCCTTTTGTGAGCTTCGAAATCGAATTTGAATGGATGAAGACCGAAATTGGCTCGAATTTTCTCGCCAGGATTCTTCATACCCACGGTTGGGTACATATCATCTATATGAGTTATTCCATTAGCTGCTACACCTGCGATATATTGGTTGAATTGGGTTTCGGGCATGCAATTTATACCCAGGTGCTCGCCATTTTTAGTGAAGAAGATTTGGCGAAGAACGGTGTCAAAACCGCACCCAATAACATCACCCGTTGTGAATTTTGGTCCATATAATGTTCCGTGCCCGCACGATGAGAAGAAATGACCGTCGTCGCCGTGATATCCAAGACAGTTCTGGTCCCAGCCCGGCATTCTGTTAAGCGCGCCGTCGCGACGGCTCAACCCAATTCCCAAACACCCACGTTCTCCGGATTCAATGGTTATTTCGAAATAATAGAAACCGATGGAGCATGGAATTGGGAAATTGGCGCGAACTACTGCTGATGTCTCCTTTTCTTCTTTTATTTTTGAATCTTAAACAACCCCATTTTCTTCTTCGACAATTATTTTATGTTCTTACTGTTTTTAAATGTTACTGTAAGTCCGTCATTAGAAATATCTAAATACATTGAAGCCTGATTGCGATCCCAGCGGCGTGGCAAATAGGTTTGCTGAAAAAAAATCTATAAGTCACAATTTGTAAATTTCACATTTTTACGCGCTCTCGGATTCCTGGGTACATTTTCTTCAAGTTTTCGTTCAATGCCTTTTGCATTTCCTAAATGAAAACATATTTTTAAAAAATAATAAAATATCAGAATTTACATCGAAACTGCTAACTTCGCCATCGACTGATGCAAGAATTCCCTAAAATTCAACGATTTGTTTTATTAACATAATATGTTTTCTTGCATTTTCGTGCCGCTTCCGATTGCGTTTTTTGCCTTTGTTGTTCGTTAAGGGATCCATTGGGTTAACCTAGTAAAAAAAACATAAAACATTGAATTTAAAATACAAAATATGCATAATATTATTTAGGTTAAATTAACCTCTTCTTTACAATCAACGAATAAAAATTAGAGATGCAAAACATTTATTCTAAAGAAAGGAACGAAAACAAATATCGATCGGCTAGAAGTAATTCCTAAATGTCGCAAATCAATACTTCCACGGGTCAGAGTGGAATGGAATCTGTTTAATACGATCTGCATACATTTTCGATTGACCCTGAATTAAAAAAATTAATGAAAAATGGAAAAACAGATATTTCAAACCTTCATCATTTCAGCTTTATTCATTCCAGCGTTTTCCCAGCAACGAGCGAAATAGAAAACTGCAATTGATGCAGCCCACAAGCCGCGCTTATCCCAGAAGGCGGTCTTTAGGAAGTATGTCGGGGTAAAAGTGCCCATTTTCTGCAAAATCGATATTTTCCAGCAAAAACACTTGAATAAAGTCCGAGACGACGCTCCGCGTTAACGGAAAATCATGCGATCGCCGGTGTTTTAACAGTGGAAGAATTATTTTCTAGGCCATTTCCGTTTTTTTTTTGAAAATTTTTTTATTCTTCAAGTTTTTTCTTTTATTAATCCAAATCCATTGTTGACCAATAGTCTAGTCTACTTCATAAAGCAAAATTTCAAGAAAAATACCATCACAATATGGAGTGGTGAAAATTCAACCCAATTTTTATACATTTCTTTGCAGAAAATTTGAATTATTATATTTTTTTTTAAATTTTCTCACTTTAAAAACTGATATTTGTCTTTCTCAACAATTTCGTCGTCTCAATTTTCGTCAACATCTTTTATATAATTACATATAAAATAATTTTAAATTTTCGCAAGATAACAAATAAATCAATAGCAGTCAAGTTTGTTTACTACAATCTCGCCAAGCTTTTCTTATCACTAAACATTTTCCTCTGTTCTTGCAGAATGTTCCGCCGCGCTTTTACTGCATTTTATCGAACTTCTACAATACTAACACAGGTTTCAACAATTTTTCGAATTCAAAGAAATTCATTTTTTAGAGAAAAAGACTCGTAGCAGCTGGAGGTGTTGGAACCTCATTGGGGCTCTCATTTTTCGCTTCAAAACCGGAAGATGAAAAAATTGAAAAATGCCGACCCAAAAATTTCGATATTGTTGTGCGAGAAACCGACCAGCTGTATGATAATTATCTCATCGATAATGCTTACAATATTCTGAGAAAGTTGGTAAAACATTTTTTCGTCAGAATTATGGAGAATTGCCGCATTCAGGTTTGGTTCATCCGATTGCAGCGAACTTCTCTGGCGATTAGCTAGAGTTGTATGCGAAAAAGCGAAATTGACGAAAGATTCGAATGAGAGAAAGCAGCTGATGTATGAAGCTTTCGAAATCGTCAAAAAGGCGTTAGCGCATGAACCAAAAGAAGGATGCTTCGGAGCCCATAAATGGTACCATTGAGTTGCGAAATATGAATTAGATTCCTTTTTAGGTACGCAATTCTTCTAGATTATATTGGGGAAATTGAAGGAAACAAATCTCGAATTGAAAAATCGTTTGAGGTTAAAGAGCATTTGGAAAAAGCGCTGACAATATTCGAAAGCGACCCAACAACGTGGCATATTCTAGGTAATTTGTTAGAAAGAATTTCATCAAATTCTCCATTTAAGGCGTTTGGCATTTCTCATTTGCTGATATGGGTTACGCTACGCGAATGGTCGCCAAGGCGATATTCGCCACTCCACCCACTTCAACGTATGACCAAGCTTTGCATTACTTCACAAAGGCTGAGCAAATCTCGGTATATCTAACATCCCATTTTTAAATATTCAATTTAAGAAATTACAGCCTGGATTCTACAGTACTAATACTTTCTACATTGGTGAGGTTTATGAACGACTTGGTGATAAGCAAAAAGCCATCCAATACTACAAAGAGGCATTTAAGATGGCCGTTGTGACTTCAGATGACGCTCAAATTCACAAAAAAGTAAGAATCAACGTTATATGCAAAAATAGTATAATTTATGCATTTAAGGCACATGAAAAACTTCGACGTTACGGAATCAAAGACAGCGAGTTGTTGTAAAAATTGGTTTAAATCAATTATATGTGTATAAATTAAGGATGCAATAAATATAAATGTTTTTAATTAAGGCAAATATTAATATCCAGATGTGCCGAACAGGTTCAACGCTTGATCAGGTGCGGTTCCAATGGCAAATGTGCGGAAGCCAATCTCGCGAAGAGCTTTTTGGTCCAATATGAGGCGACCATCGAAGATAGCGGCAGGATGCTTCATGTTATAATAGATGCTCTTGTAATCCAATGTCTGAAGAATAAAGAATGCCTCAAAGATTCGAGAATTCGGAAAATCACCACAAATTCATCCCATTCGGTGAGAATGACAATCGCGTGAGCATCTTTAGCAGCCTCGAATGGATTCGACTCAACCGTGACTAGTTTTTCAACTAAAACTCTTTTTTACATTTATTTTTGTAAAAAAAAAGAATCTAAAATTCAAACCATCATAATTGCTAGTGACATTTGTCAAGTCATTCAGTATTTGTTGCTTCGAGACCTTTGGATCGTAGATCGAGAGCTTCGCGTTCTCCTCCATCAAATGTTTGGCAACATGGATAGCTGAAGATTCTCTGAAAAAAGAATGGACATAAAGAAGACAATGAATTTAATGGATTCAACGTCGCAGAAAACAATGACCGTAAAATTGAAAATTATTTCAATTTTATCACGCGGCCTTTAAAACTTTCTTCTTCTTTTTTAATCGCCAACCAACCTCGTATCTCCGGTATTTTTCTTGAACGCGAATCCAAATAAGGCGATCTTCTTGTCGGTGACTGTGTTGAACAGCTCGCCGATGATCTTGTTCGCGAATCTTCGCCGCTGCCAATCATTGATCTCGATGACGCCGTTCCAATAGTCAGCGACTTCGCGAAGATTCAGCGATTCGCATAGGTAGACGAGCGAGAGAACATCCTTTTGGAAGCAGCTTCCACCGAATCCTGTATGAGAGAGAGATGTGAAAAACACCCAACATCAACGTACCAACTGAAGCCTGAAGGAATCGGTTGCCGATTCTCGAATCGCATCCGACGGCATGCGCCACTTCGCTGACGTCAGCGCCGGTGGCTTCGCAGACCGCCGAAATCGCGTTGATCGAGGAAATGCGCTGAGCGAGGAACGCATTCGCGACCAATTTCGACAATTCGCTGCTCCACGTGTTCGTCGTGATGATGCGATCTCTTGGAACCCAATTCTCATAGATTCCGACGAGTTGAGCAACGGCTTCGAGTCCTGACAACAAAATTTCATTTAGCAAAAAAAAATGAAACAAGAGGATTCTCAACCTTCTGTGCTAGACTCTCCTCCAATAAGAACTCTGTCGGGATTCGCAAGATCCTTCATCGCAGTGCCTTCAGCAAGGAACTCCGGATTCGAAAGAACTTGAAACTTGAGGTTCGAGTTGAGCTTCTGCGCTTCTCGAAGAATCGCTGAGATGCTTTCCGCAGCTCTCACAGGAACTGTACTCTTCTCAACGACAATCTAAAACTATATATATAATGTTCCATTGAACCCTCTGGAAACCTTTGGTCCACCGGCATGCTCGGCGATCGTTCTCGAAACCGATTCCACATATTTCAAATCCGGTGCCATTCCCTTTCCACGTCCGTACATTTTCGTCGGCGTGTTCACAGAGATGAAGATGAGGTCCGCCTCGCGAATCGCTTTTGCGATATCGGTGGAGAAGAACAGATTTTTGCCGCGAGCAGCCATCACAATCTCCTCAAGACCCGGCTGAAGATTCCAATTTTCGTCACAAATTCGATTCATTTTGTTTCTTTAGATTTTCAAATATTTTTTTCGCGAACCTCGTAGATCGGCAATTTGTCCGAATTCCATTCATCAATTTTCGCCAGATTCATGTCGACGACGGTCACGGTGATGTGCGGACATTTATGGGCGATCATCGCGCACGTCGGACCACCGACGTAGCCGGCACCGACACACACAATGCGTTCAACCTGGAAACTTTTCGATTTTTGAAATTTGATCGCCGCAATACAAAAAAAAATATGGAACCTTATCAAACATTTGTTGAGGCGGTGGCCTGTTCAAACACAACTGGACCCTGCAATTTGAGAAGATTTGCACTTTTAATTAGAAAAATGCGAAATTCGAAACAAGATGACCGCGGTCAACGTTTAAATAAATAAATGAAGGAGAAAAAAATGAGAGAATAAATAAACATTTGCCGAAAACCATATGGATGAACGAAATCGTAGGTCAAACAGAAGGAGGGGGAGTCAAAAACGGCGGTTGTAGCATCAATAATAATCAAATGAACAGCACATTCATTTATAGCTTCGGACAATTGTCCGCAGCTGAAACTGGGTTAATGGAAAGCTTTTTTTTTGGAATCGACGCGTCAACTCCACCCATTTCTAGCAGCGTCCGAAACGTTTTTGTTATCAACGAAATGATTAAAACGGAAACATTTTTTTGGGGTTTGCCAACACTGCTTCGACAATTCAAAATTGCCTTTGCAATGATGAATCGATGGCGACGTTTCCATGGGCGATGCGTGCAAAATTCCGAACCAAACTCAGATTTTGAAGCGCGATAATCGTCGGCACCCGGTTTTCCATTCCATCGTTCGTTCGTTCTCTCACTCCCGAAAAATAACTTTATAAAAAAGAACGAATTGCCTATGATGGTTTCACCAGCGACAAAATATTTGCCTTTTATAGTTCATGACAAAATTTTAATGGTCAACATAACAGCCTCACGACAGATGTGTGCGCCGGTGACCTCGGAAAACGAATTGCGGTCAGGAATTCTATCATCACCAACAAAACAAAAAACTAGAAAGAATATCGATGCGGATTGGTTTAGCCAGCTGTCCCAACACGAATCGAGCAATACATCAACAACAGAAAAAAAAACAAAAGAGGAAGGCCAAAAACAAGGCCAAAATTCATTTATTCGTCAATATATTCGGGCAAATCCTCTTCGATTCGCACGTTCACTGACAATAGGCTACTATTATCGAAAAAGTATAAGCGAGCGTCGAGCGGATTGTAATGGAGCATCGTGAGACCTTGATACGGATTGTACCATTCGACTTGTCCGGGAATGCTGTCGTTTCTGCAAGAAACAAAGGCGCGATTCAAACATCGCAGGCACACACAAGTCGAGGAGGAACCTGTATAGGTCGAACGCGTGGGTGATCGTTGTTTGCAATTCTTCGCCGCTTTTCAGACCGTACATCACACCGCACATCACGAACGCGTCGGCGATATCGGTGGCATTCACATCGACATCCCACCGGCTAACGATGTACAAATTCTGTGAATCAACTTCTAACGATAACGTTGATCAGCTTTAACTGACTGGTTCAATCTTAGCAACTTTAATCGTCTCAAATTCGGCATCCGCGTATATTACCCATAATCCGTTCTCGTCAACCGCAAAATCAACGTAATTGTGAGGGCGATTGTACAGCCAACCATGACGATCAGTCGAATTGCACTCCTCAAATGAAAAACTCAACACATTCTAGATTCTTTTGTAGGTTGCTCTCTTTTTTTCGCACCATTTGTATATATGTTTATTGTAAATAAATTATGAGTTTTTTTGCCAACGCCCGTGTCAAAATGCAAAAATTTTGGTTCTGCTGATGTTTTGAACTCCAAATGGACCTCATTGATTTGTGTTTTTAATTTTTTCTTCCCATATACCTCAAACGTGTGATCAGGAAGCCTTCCACAATCAATGTGAGCCATTCTTGGATCCAGCTCAACTTCCGATTGAATACTCGACTCGAGCTCATACTTCACAAGATTCGTTGTTCCATGTTTATGATAGTAATACGAGCCATTATAGACCACATTTCCAGTTCCTGAAGCAAGATAATCGACGTAGTACCTTTAAAAAAAAGATCGGTAAAATTGGAATAGTCATGAAAAGTTGACTTGATCTTCTGGACTTTGTCGGACAATTGCCTCTCGTCTTCATATTCATAAAGAACTGGTGAAGCGAATCCATCGGTAACCCATCGACGCTTTGCCGCTTTTGTGGTAGCCGGGAGAGCATCGCGCATCCAAGATCCTACCTGAACATTCAAATCACGTTTTGTGTCGGTTCATTGATCAAAAATAAAAAAAAAATGGGGAATGTGCCAACTCCAATAAATGTCGAAAATTTCTTACAAGAGAAGTCATTTTACCTCCCATTTTGGGATTTTTTGTAATTTTGCACACGAAAACTAGTGTGTTCACAAAATTTGCGAACACACTCAGAAGACCTTCTAGTTTACGTGTGCAAAATTACAAAAAAATCCCAAGACAGGAAGTCAAATGACTTCCCTTGTTAGTAACTTTAAGACAGTTCGCATTTTCATAGCAAACCTCCTGCAACTTTTTAGCGGATGTCTAAAAGAAACTGTAAATGGTTTAGCAATTTCTTAGAGTGTCAAACGAGAAGGTCTCGAGTCGACGAGAGGCACGCATTCAGTCAACGTTCAATTTAAATCTACACCGTGTTCACGAAATTGAAATTCCCGCCACCAATCCGTCGTTTGAAACCGACAATAAATGGAAAATTGACACTAACTCGTCCATATTGCGATTCGGCGTGTAGAACGGGAATACCAACAGCGGCTAGTATACATTCTCTCCTGTTGTAACCTAACGTTGGTGGTCCCAAGTATGGTTCTGGTGTGCTCACATTCAGCTCCATTGTCCAATTGGTGAATAGCGTTAGATTTGAGGGTTCTAAAAATTAATGTAACAATTTTTAAACATTTTTGGTTGTATTATAATCATACCGGTCGGTATCACATGAATTGGAGGTTTGGTTGATCGCGGACGAGTCGGTGGCGGTCGAACAGTGGAATATCTTGGCAATTTTCGCGTTTTTCCCGGCCTTGGCATTCCGGGTGCCCAGCCCGGCGGAGGACCGAATCCAGGAGGCGTTGGCTCGAATGGAACTAATTTTGTGACTTCAACTTCTTTTACAACAACGACAGGCACTGGAACCATTTTTTCTTCAATCTGATAAAAATTCTTAATTTATAATAATGGATATAATTAAAATTACTTTAATGACAGGAGGTCCAGGAACATGAACATTCTTCACATACATATCTGGAAGTGGACAATTGCATTTACCATCTCTTCCAGGCTCTCCGACTTCTCCATGCTCCCCGACAAGGCCTGTTGGTCCGACTATTCCCATTGGCCCTCGTCTCCCAGGTGGTCCTACTGGTCCAGTAGCTCCAGGTTCTCCAGGTACTCCAGGATATCCAATTAATTTCATATGTCGTTCGGCACAATGCTGATGAACTTGTGAACAAGAGCGGTCGAGAACATTACGCTAAAACGGAATAAGTCAGCAAATTATTCGAAAAACCCCCTGATACCGGAATAATCGTATTTTGTCCAATAATTATAGTATAATCTTCCAGATCGATTGGCTTTAGTGGGACTTCTCGTTTCACGCGCGAAATTTCCTCCTTATCACATTTCAGACTATTCAATCTGATTGTGGAGTGGGTGTAAAGGGCGACAATCAGAAAGAAGTTTCCAATTTGGCCAGCAATTATTAATCTATGTATTCTCGAATTTGTTTAATAATTACATGAAAAAAAGCGTACCTTCGATGTTTTCGCCGAAATAGCTCACCGCCATCGTTGGTCACCATTGCACTGATAGTCAATTTGCGACAAAGTCGCATGGAAGCGTTGCACCCGACATGTGTAATTTGAGATGGTCATTCTATTATATTTTGTATAAACTTTTTTTTCGCCGAAATCGTATGAGTTTTGACATAAGCATCAAACGAAGTATATTTTTGGGAAAGAGGCTGAAAATAGAATTGTTGCAAATTCGCCCTATGGCAAGACATTTTGAGGCAATTTAAATTTTTCGAATTAAAATCATCTGTGTAACTAAAATGCCGAATATGCTGAAAATATTGCTTATCTCATCTAGGCGAAAATATTTACTAATTTTTCCGAGGAAGACCAAAAAAACAAGCTACAGCAACTTTCTCTATTAATTGAAACAAATAAATGGATATGCGCCTTTAAGATTACAGTATCCAATATTTTCAATTTTTCTTGGAAACATCGATTTTTATTCCATTTTTCCAGATTTGACTACTTTCATCTTCAATGACTAGCAGAAAACGAAATATCGAACGGATTTCATCCAGTGTTGCTGAAAAAATAACCACAGCTCAAGTAGACAATTTCAGTCTAAAATTTTATTAAGTAAATTGAATAAATTCAGGTTGTCGTGAGCCTTGGTGATGCTCTTCGTCAGTTAGTTGATAACTCAATTGATGCAAATGCAACAATTATCGATATTCGCGCAAAGAATCATGGGTTCGAGAGTTTGGAAGTTCAGGATAATGGAATTGGTATCGATTCGTGCAATTTTGAAAATTTGTGCAAGCCACATTCCACATCGAAATTGTCCGATTTTTCCGATTTTGATAAACTTTCAACTTTGGGATTTCGAGGAGAAGCTCTTAATGCGTTATGTGCGTTGAGGTAATCAAAACTGGAAAATTTAACCCAAAACAAAATGACGTTTTCAGTACAGTTTCAATCTTCACTCGATCTTCCACCGCCGATTTAGGAACTCGTTTGAAATTCGATCATTCTGGTGAGATTATCGAAAGAAAAAATGCCGCTAGAGAAGTAAATTTTAAAAAATGTTTTTCCAAAATTTATGTTTGAATTTCAGCTTGGAACCACCGTAACTGTCGAAAATCTGTTTGAGACCCTTCCAGTTCGTCGAAAAGAGCTTGAAAGAACCGCGAAAAAAGACTTTATCAAAATGTTAACAATGGTCCAATCATTTGCGCTTATGTGTCCGCAAATCCGATTTCTTGTCACTAATACGATTGCTGGAGGGTAAGAATCGATATTTCAGATTTTGGATATCGCAATTTCCAGAAAACGCCAAAATATTATCTGCACACCGGGAGGCAATTCAACAGTTCGAGATGTAAATGAGAAAAATACGTTAAAAAAAATTGTCTTTTTGGATTTTCAGGTGGTCACAAATTTATTCGGATTTTCCGGTGGAAAACACGAAAAGCTTCCATTAGTCGATGTAAATATTCTGTATAATTGAATAATGTCGAAAAAAAAATCAAATTTCAGATAAAATGTGAATTTCCGAACGAAGAGATCCAAGTTTTACACTCAATTCCAAAAAATGAATTGCATATTTTTGATCTTATCAAGTTGAAATGATTCCATTTTTTTTCGGGGGAAAATCAATGTTTTTAGAATTCATGGATTCGTTAGCAGTTGTGAGCACGGAAACGGCAGAAGCACATCAGATCGGCAATTTGTTTATATAAACAATCGACCGGTTGATTATTCGAGGGTGAAATGAGAATGTGCAATGAGTCACTTGATTTTTTTCTTCTGCAGGTTTGCAGTATTTGCAATGAGGTTTACAAGCAATTCAACAAAACTCAATATCCGGTGGTTGTTCTGTTCATTCAAGTTCCTGCAGGTTGAGCATTTTATCGATAGAACGGGGCGAATTTTTCGAAAAATTAAGACAAAATTGATGTGAATATGACGCCGGATAAGAAAACTGTAATGTTCGAGAAGGAAAGACATCTTCTCGCATTAATCCGCTCATCGCTTATGGCAACATTCCAACCGCTATTGGGAGCGCATTCGACGATTAGAAGTAGTGTTGAAGACCGAAGAAATTCATCATTTTGTGAGTTGAGACTTTTTTCTTCAAAATTATTTATTTGAGAAATTCTAGATTCGCAAGCAAGTTCTTCACAATCATCGCCAAACGTTACCCTTGACGACACTTTGCTCAATTCAACAATTAATTCTGAAGCTGATGAACCGCTGCCGAATGTTGCGGACCTTCTGAAGTCCAGACGATGTTTCGCTCCGTGTGAGCCGGCGGCGAAACGAGTTTGCTCTGCGGAATCTGGTCCCAAATCAAAAATTATCACGATTCCGCCGTCGAAAAACTCGCAGAATGCCACTTTGGAATCATTTTCCTTCACGTTTACACCGTACACGAAGCCGGAAAAGCCGAACGAACCATCACCTCGAGCTCCGTCTCCATCACCAGCTGCTCCGGAAAGGTGATCCTGAATTATTTTCAGATCACAAATGAATTTCAGAAGATTCCAGCCTCCGCTTCTTCGAAATTTATCGAAAGGATTTGATAACAGTTCGGTGAAAGATGATAGTATTTTGGATGTTGTTGAGAAATGCATGGAGAATGAAGACGATGATGAGAACGAAATTGAGGAAGTTGAGCAGAATCCCAAGAATTTTGTCTACATGAGACCACAGCAGAAGGTTATTCAACGGAATTACCTAAAATAAAAATGAAATAAGAAGTTTAGATAAAATTCTCAATGAAAACACTTCGGCAAAAATTTGAGAAACTTATGGAGGATGAGAAATCAGATGAAGTTGACGTGGACGGCGAATTCTCGGCACCAATTGATCCGGAGCATAATGATGAGGCTGAGAAGCAGCTTGATCGAGCATTGAAGTTTGAATATTTCTGGAAAACATCGAACATTCGAATTTAGGAAAGAAGATTTCAAACAAATGGAAGTTGTGGGTCAATTTAATAAGGGATTCATTATTTGCCGCCTTCGATCTCACCTTTTCATCGTCGATCAGCACGCGAGCGATGAAAAATACAATTTTGAGCGGCTTCAGAAGTCAGCGAAACTCACCAAACAGCCATTATTCACGTAATTTTTTGATTTTCTTATAATTTTTCAAAAAGAGTTGTCGATTTCAGGCCGACTCCGCTGAATTTTGGCGCTGTTCAGGAGATGGTGATTCGCGAGAATCTGCACATCTTCGCCGCCAATGGATTCGAGTTTGAGTTTCGTGAGAATGATGGATGCATTAAGACATTTATGACGGCTCGACCGGAAATTCTGAGCCAAAATCTGACGAACGCAGATCTTGATGAGATTGTCGCCATGGTTTCCGAGTATCCGAATCAAATGTTTCGACCGATGAAGATTCGCAAGATTTTCGCGTCGAGAGCCTGCCGAAAATCGATTATGATTGGAACTGCGCTGAACGAAAGAGAAATGACGAGAGTGGTTAAAAATCTCGCAGGATTGGATCAACCTTGGGTAGGATCTTGCAGAAAACTACTATGAATAGCATTCTGATTTGTTTTTTTTTTGCAGAACTGCCCACACGGACGGCCCACAATTCGCCATTTATCCAGCATGAACTCATTAAATTTTGAATAGATTTGCAATATTTCTCATATAAACTCATCATTTAGCCGTCTCGAAAACGGATTTGCTCAAAATGCTCAAACCACCATTTAGACTAATTAAATAATTAAAATCAATTATATATGCAGGCTTTTCACGCATCTGAAACATAAAAAATAGCATGATTGTTTAAAAAAATTTCGGGAAAATTTGGATTGAAAAATAAAGGAGGTTAACAAAACGGGCGAATCCCGCGCACTATAGTTTTCTAATTATTTTGCATTTCAAGCATTAGGAAATGGCAATCTCAATTAAATAAGAAATAAAAATTTAACGTGAAAATAACGAAGTTCCCCTCGTACCCTGAAAATCAAAAACGTCTGCCTGTTTTTCCTTTTTTTAAACGACTCATAAGTCATCAAAACGAATTGTATTATTAGTTTCAACCAGGGACCCTCGGGAAAACTTTTTTCTCGTCCAAAAAGGCGAGAATTTCGCCAAATTCCTTATTAGGAAATTCATTTGATTTTTTTGCAATAAAATGAACAAAAAACTCGCCAATAGAAAAAATGAATAAAATTCTACGGAATTTATTTGAATGAAGGTTTACTTTTCAAAATTTCCTCTGGATTTCCCCTTAATTTTCGAAAAAAAATTTGCTCGATGGCGGAAAAATATTGATTTGTCTTCCGTATTTATTTGTTAAAAATCGTTTTCCGTCTTCCAACTTCAGTTTTCACGAAAATAAAGTTCCACGCTATTCCGGCGTTATAGATTAATTTGTGCAACGTGACCGTGGCCGAAATGAAAAAAAAAGACGCAGCGTCCGCATTTTACACAAACTCTCGTCGCGATAGAGCCCACTTTTCATTATTTTTTACAGAATATTTAGAAATTCCTATTCTTTTCAATGTTTTCTTGCCTTATTCGTGTGAAATTTGCAAAAAAAATTTGGAAAAAAAATAAACGACAATTTAAAAAGAATAGTCTGCTCTAGCGGCGCTTTTAATGTTATAAACATTTAAATTTAGGGGAAAATGATTTTTTTTTTCTTAAAAGAATATATCAGATACTTTTCTCTTTATATTTTTAGATTCTTTAAAAATAAAATTAATGGTTAATAATTATTATGTCAATTTTACAAAAATCATAATCTTTTAAACGAATTTACGTTTTTTTTCTAGACAACTCAACATGGGAGGTCGATTCCGTCACCGTACAAGCAACAAAGGGGCTGCGAAATTTGCTCAAGGATCAGCGTATGTTATTTTTTTTAATTTTTGGTTAATCTAAATTATTTCAAGATGCGAGACAAATCCATCAAAAAATAAGCATCGTGCCGCTGCCAATGCTTCAAGACTTGCGACTATCGGAGGGGCAAGCATGTTGGCGGTCGAAGATCGTCCAGAGAATCCTGCTGCTGATGATATGCTTTCTGCGCTACCAATTGTAATAATATGTGACCCTTTTCTTTTTTAAATTTAATAATTTTAGGATAACATGGCGATCGGATCTTCCTCGAAAAGTATGGTGTCTGAAGGAGGAATTTCAAAAATTTCGGAATTTACTTCATGCACTAATCCTGCTTTCGATTCTGTGAATCGCGTATGGAAGTAAGTTTTTCATAGTTCTTGATTATTCGATGGTTTTAACTTCTAACACGGTTCTACTTTTTTGTATGTATTCCTTTTGCGCTTCACTTGAGCCAAGACTGGAAAGATTGAATTCTTCAGGTCTGGGTCCTCTCTTCAGACAGAGGTAGTCTCAGTGTTGGCAGCAATCGCGGAAGTCATCAAAGAACGTGATGGTATAAAGTTAAAGCATAATCGCATGATTCTAACCAACACAATTCCAGGCAAAGAGTCTGATGTTGAGTATTGTGCTGCTCTCATGACGGCTTTGGAAGGAGCTTCGGTAGGAAATCCGAAAAGAACTGCAGCAATTGCTTATCTTCTTCATATTATTGTTCGAAAAGTTCCAAAAGAGGTGCTCCAAGCGCAATTTTCTCGATTTGTTCAGGTAATTTTGATATTATTAAACTAATTAAGCAAAAAATCTAGATTTTGTACACGAAATTGTTGGAGAATGTGGACTCTGTGGAATCGTCTGTTTTGAAAAACTTGATTTCCGTTTTGGGAGTCATTTTGAGAGCCCAGCCCGCGCAAGTGTGGTCGAGTGCCACTACAAGGTTTAATTGCCTCTATTTTCAAACGGATTAATCTTAAATATGCAGGAGTATGTTGGTCTCTGTGGCTGCTCTTTCCGCCCATGACAAACCATGGGTTCGAACAATGGCTAGAAGAGTGATTCGAGCAGTTCTCACTGATCCTGTGACGGCCACGGATAATGGGCTTCATCCAGCTAGTGGAGCTGTCGGTCAGCTTATTTTGAGTCACATTGACAACTTTGTTTGTAAGTAGCTAATCTGGAATATCTTGTAAGTAATTATTGAGTTTAAGCGAGCCCGAAAGGAGATTCGACCAATGTTGTTAGATATCTCTGCCTTCTCGAAGGTGTTATGCATAAAATGCCGGCTTCAATTTTCAAAAAGATGGCTGAGGCGATGTTGAAGTGCTTTGCAATTTCAGACGCAATGGTATGTGGGGAATTAACGAATTCATCAGATATTTCTATGTACTCGTTAATTTCAGGTAAAATGTTCGGCACTTCAATGCCTTCATCGTTCTCTTCAACGCCAGCCGTGCGATTCGGCGCTTCCCACGGAAACCAACAGTCTGTTGCTCGCAGCACTTCGCCAATTAGGAGGATCAGTTACGGATATTACTGTAACCGCCTATTGGATGCAGGCGTTGGCTGAGGCGCATGTTTGTTTGACTGCGAAAGACTCGAAAAAGTAAGTAAATCGTGAAGAATCTTCTTTGATACTGTGTCTTTTCAGATCCATTCAACACGCTTATCAGACACTGCCATTGTTTGTGAAAATGTTCGAATCAGGAAGTGAGCAATTGGCTCAAGTTACTTATCAAGCTCTCACGCGAGTCATTGAAAATTGCTTGAAATACGACAGTGAGTGCGGAAAGTTCCTGTTGGGGCAATTGCATTCGGTGATGACCCTTCGATCCGCATCAGTTTGGAAGTTCATTTTAAGGTATTTTTTCTTTTCTTTGCCAAATTTGCTTTAATGTTTGGTTTAGAGCGGAAATGAAACTTTATGAAGTGTGCGGTGATGCCCTCCAAGGTCAAGAATTTACGAAGGTCATTGAGGATTTGGCAACACTTCGGCAATCTGATGATTGCTTCTGCAAAACCGATTTGGACTTTGTAAGTGATTTTTTTAAATGAAATTAGAATGAAATATATTTATAGACAATTGGGGCCGCCATCCGTCATGTTGGTGCTGGTGCCGTCATGAACATTCTTTCGTTGGAAGTTGATCCTGACGCACCAATCTTGTCAACTGATTTCAAACGGTCGTGGTTGATTCCAATCCTTCGAGTTAATATTCACAATGCTCCGATTGCTCTGTTCATCAAACTTTTCCTCCCGATGGCTATTAAGATTTACAAGTAAGCTCATTCAAAAGGTTCTCGCCAATAAGTGTCATAATTAGGCGATTGAACACAATGCAGCCACAAGTGCATCGTCTTTACTCCACTTTCCAATTTCAACTATGGGAACTTCTCCCGTCATTCTGCGAGTCACCATCTGATTTGGAGACCTCATTTCCCGACATTGCGCCAATTTTGGGAGCTGCTCTTCAAGAACGAAAAGATTTACGAATGACTGTGTTGACGTCTCTTAGACGAGCGCTTAGATTCTCGTTGCAACCTGATGCTCCACCAGAGAGAGTTGAAGTAAGAAAATAGAGCTTTTTCAAAAACAACTTTACAATCAGGTTATGAGTCGATTTGCGAAGAACTTTATGCCGATTTTGTTCAACATGTACACTGCATCGGTGGTTGATGGTGAATATGACGATAAGGGTATCAAGTAAGAAATTTGAACAGGATTCAATTTTTACTATAGTTTTTATCTTCAGAAAGTCTGTCCTTGAAGCAATTCGGGTATATGCCGAGGCTACTCCGTCTGATCTTTTGTCGAAATTCGTCGACGTTGCGATCACAAAATCTAAGGAAAACTGCGACGGAAGTGGAACAGCGTCTCAGAAGCAGGCTCGAGTTTTGGATATCCTGTGCGCATTGACCCGTGTAGCTGATGTTGATGATCTTTATAAGATTCTTGATACGATCGAGCCGTGGTTTAAATCAAGAGATGCTAATGGATTGCAAAAGAAGGCCTACAGAATTTTAGAAGAGATTATCCAGAGAAGGTATTTTGGAAACGCTTCGAAGTTTTTATAGAAGGGACTCATCTGCTTTCCAGATCAACACCGGAAGTCGAAAAACTCATCGAGGAGCGATATGTGTATATTAGAAGTGCAGTGGTTCGGCCGATTGAGCAAATCACGTACCCAGCGCGAGCTGCATATGTTAGTTGATATTTTTGACGGATTCCCTAGCCCGAAATTTTCAGTGTTCTTGCGTTCATATGCTTCTTGATGGATATGAGGATTTGAAGTCACTGACAGCATTCGTTGAGACGGTCGTCAAGAATATCATCATACTCCTTGACAAAGATCATAATGTGCATACCAGACAGAACGCAAGCAAATGCATTCAATTCATTTGCAGCAGACTCATTGATCTCGCTGATGATCAATCGTAATCGAAAACGTAAAAGAACTTTGATTTTCATATCAATGTTTTAGGGAAATAACGCCATCGATGGTTTTGGAGACCGTCCTGTCGAAGATTTTCGAAATGACCACGCTGACTTCTACTCAGCAGAGCACTGCTAATATTCAGTTGCATATCGCACGCGCAAGCTTGGTCTCATTGAATATTATTGCTCAGAAGCAGATTAAGGTGGTTTTTGGGTTCTAAAATACAATTTTTAATATTGAATGGTTGTAGGTTCTCAATACGGTTTCGACATCGAAAATCCTCACATTTGCGTGCAGTTGGATTGCAGATGGTCGTGCGCCTGTGCGAATTTTAGCGATTCGATTGCTTCGTGTCCTTTGTCAAAAAATGCCCGAAGTTATTCTACAGCAGTTCAGAGATCAAATTCTAACCGCTGTATTCGAAGAACAGATGACTTCTGATTTGACAATTAAGGTAGGAATTGACTGTATGCCACACAAACTCTTCAAATTTTTTAGGTCAGAAAAGCCAATCGACTTCTTCTTGAAGTTCTCGTTGAGAAGTTTGGTGTCAATGTCCTCGAAAAATACACAACAAAATTAGATTGGATCAAACAAATGAAGAACATTGAGAAGATTAGAAGAAGGAAGTTGAGAAAGGCTTCTGGTGAGAAGATGGAGCAAGAGGATGATGATGATGCGACGAGTGGAATCAGCGGATCGCACTTCTCTGGGAAGACTGCAGGCGCTGATACAATTCTTGAACTTTTGGAGGATAGTGATGCAGACAATGAAAGCGATTCGGAAGAGCAATTGATGAAGAGAAGCCGTGTTGGAAGCGTATGGCTCAAAAATGATGGAGATGGCGATGCTCCAATGGATCTTTTGGATAGCTCGAGAATGATTGATCATGTAATTTTTAGTAATACTTACTAATAGTTCATTATAATTTTGTAGATTACTACCACCAATCCGGCAGTTCTAGAGAAGCGAAAGAAATCTGCACTGGAACGACGAGAAAAACTGCAAGCTGGATTCAAGTTTACTAGAGATGGCCGGTTGGTGATTGTCGATGATGATAATGATGATGAGAAGAAGAAAGCTGGAAAGAAAAGAACGATGAGGAATGGTCTTGATGAGCTTGATGAAGAAGAAGGGCCCAGTCATGGGGGAAAACGAAAGAAGGAAGATAGTGACACTGAAATGAACTTTGAATCTGAAGACGAGGATGTAAGTAATTTTTCGAAACATTTATCATCAATTTTCTGAGATTGCTTTTTTTCAGAATGATGACGATGATAAAAAGACGAGTGTGAGTCGGGCCACGTCATACGGTGGAAAGGGAATTTACAGGTATTATTCTTACAACCCAAATTTCAATATTTTTCGATTTTCCAGAGATACTACTTCCCAAGTTGGTGCATCATCGAAAAAATCAAAGAAATTGACGAAGAAGCCGGAAAAGAACGTGCAGAAGAATGTGCAACCCTACGCGTATGTCCCACTGCGCAACAAAACAGCGAAACAGGTATGTTATGCGACGAAAACGGCAAACGAGCAATTGCGATCGTTGATTATTGTAGGATGTTCGGCAAATTCTGAAGGCGAAAAGAAAGAGCGGAAAAGGCACCAAGAAAGTCACGTTCTAATCGTTGTCTAGTTTAATTAGTTTTTCGTTTCATTGTTGATTTTTTTGTTAAACATTTCATTGTAAGCAGTGTGCGCACTCGATCTCAAAATCGTTAAAAAATCGATCTTGCTCGAGAATTTAAAGATCGATCGAACCCGAGATCGATCGAGCATTTCGAGCGCTCGAGATCGATCGAGCGGGATCGATCGAACTCGAGCGCTCGAAACGCTCGATCGATCTCGAGCGCTCGAAATGCTCGATCGATCCCGCTCGATCGATCTCGAGCGCTCGAAATGCTCGATCGATCGCGATCGATTTTCGCTACCAAGATCGATCATACTCGATCGAGCGCTCACACTGATTGTAAGGTCCCGATTTTCACTTTTGGCGCGATCAATAAATCGAGCTATTGTTACTTATTATTCGTTGGATAATTTAAACATCATCTCTTCCTTTCAGCCATTAGCTGTGGATAATCATGGGTTGCATGCCGAAAGAGGCCGAACTCCCGATTGTCGCACAGTCTTGATGGTCGGAGAGCAGTGTTGCACGGAAAAACTGCTCTCTTGCCGCTGAACAACAAATAAATATCGATGAAAATTGCTTTTTTGGTCCACAACAAGAACGAACCTATCTTGTAGATCGACGAGGGACCAACGAGCTGCAACATACTGACATAGTGATAACTAAGAGTGATACAGAAAAAAAAATAATTGATTTCATTTTTTGCATTAAAATTTGACTCATATTTTCTTTTTTTTCTAGGATTTGAATAAATAATAGAAATCGCGTGACATTTGACCCATTCATTCTCTAATTATAGTAGTCTGCTCATTTTTATTTTTTTTCTTCAACGACGATATTCAACCTTTGAGGTAATTATGTTTCGCGAAATCAAATGTTTGAATTAAGAAAATTGGTGTCAAATTAATCGCATAGTAAACAAATCCTAAAATATTAAATGAATTTTTTTTAATATTTCGTTTTTTTTTCCGGGTCCCACAACGATTTTCTCGGACCACCGTGAGCGTGTCTCGAGAACATTCGTTGAGTCGGATCTGAGAGAGCCCGCACGGGTGCCGCGCTTCTCGTGCCACGATACCCGGACCAACACCCCGCATCGGTGACCCTAAGGGTCCGACCCAGGAGGGAAATGCCTGGGGAGTCTAGGCGCACACGGTGGAGTGGCTCCGAGAGCTCTCGTTGTTGGGACTCGGCCGAATTGGCAAAGAGTATTTTGAATATTTTTTGTATTTTGAAAGAAGTTGAGTTGTCAAATAATTCGCTAAGAATGGAGAAACCATTTTAATTCGAAATATTTTCATAAATTCAGAGTTGGGCGGAATTCCGCGTCTGGCAAAAATAAAATTTGATTCCGCATTCCGCCCAATTCTGTTCTAATGCCGTAGTAGAGATGAACTGAGAATCAAACTCACCGTAAATCCACACAAGGTGGTCTTTGTTTTTTTTTGCGATTGAATTAATTCGGTAATAGTTTAGGTTTTTAGGACTTGCGCAGACTTCTTGTCGAAATTGGTCTCAATCCAGCCTTCAGATTTTTTTGGTTGATTTATCGCCGCGATTTCTATAAACTCAATATTTTTCAGGAGATATGACAGCTTTTTTTTGTTAAACTCATCTGCTCTATTGATGGCTCCAGAAGTAAATCAATCCGACTATGATGATCCAAGTAAACGCGGGAATTGGTATTTGACAGAAGGAGTCACTCAAAATCACGAGGTTTGCCGTATTCGCTTATTGAGCTCTATATTGTCGACGTCGCGCGACTGCGCAAAATCGGCTAAATGCCTGCAAATAAAAATAAAAAAGAGTTCTCGATGCGCCTTTAAACTATCCTTATGCATCTCTCCGTAAATCTACACTTAGTTTTGCGTCGAGACCACTGCCATTGTTTTTTTTGCCTATTTATCAATATTTCCGCAATCGATGCCGACAATACCAGATAATACTCGGTAGCAACTATAGTGTAAAACTAGTTAATTTTTAACTCGGTCAACTGTTTAAAAAGCTGATCAGTTCGCAAAATAAAACCACGAAGTGGTTTCATCGACATTCGGTTAACCAGTTTATTGCAAACAATGGTTAACTAGTTAACCAGTTAACCGGTTAATTTGGTTAACCGGTTAACCAGTTCGTGAACTTTTGAACTGATCCGTAGATTTTTAAAAGAAAAACCAAATTTTTTGCAGTTTAATCTGGTAAAAACTATTGATTATTCCTTCATTCCGTATTCCGTATTCCGTATTATCTTGTTTATAATTATTGCTTATTTATTCAAATGTTAGAGCACAACAAGTAAATTTCAATTCATAAGACGACGTCGTTATTTGTTATTCTTGAGAATCGTATTTGTTTTCGATTCCGTACTCTGATAACGCAAAACCAATCGGATCCGAAAAATTACAAATCGGATGCGACAATGTTCGGCTCCGGAATCAACCCGATCCGATTGGTAATTTATCGGATGAGATTTATAATTTCTCGGATCCGATTTGTAATTTTTCGAATCCGATTGGTAAATGTTCAGATCAGATTTGCTAAAAAAAAATATATATATATATACGATTTATTTATTCTAATTGGAAACAACAACCGGTCGAACAAAACAATAAATAGAAATTAACAAAAAATACAAAATCAAAATTGTACTTCAAACAGAAATGACAACTGAAGGCATACTTACTCACATAAGTGGGTATGTATATTATAAAAATAAAACTCGCAAGTAGAATGTATGAAATGACAAATTAAATGTTTTCGGACTGTGGGAAAAACCGTCAATTTTTGTTTCCACTTTCATAACAGTTCAATTTCATGAAATTAAAATCACCATAAGTTTTATTTTTACGTTTTCCATCAGGGTTGCGCCGGGGAGTCCTTGTTTTTGAGGAATCTTCACGTTCTGGAATTTTTCCTCGAGTAGAATCACTCATTTTTCTACGAGCATTGTTGCTAAAAGAAATATCGATTACTAGTAAGCTGTTTTTCAACTCACCAAAGGTGCTCCAAATAATTTTCGACGATTTGGGTTAACGCTATTCTGTCCTTCGCAATCGGGAACAGTTACCGAGTGCACCAAAGGCCTAAAAAAACGTTTTAGTATTTTTATTGAACATAACGCATCAACAAGTATTAACGAATCAATTAATGTTATTTCTAAAGTTTCGTTGGAAGTTAACAACTATTTGAAATTAGAAAATTAGAATGAAAAAAACGTACCGACAAGACAGTTGATCACATATCCATTTATGGTACTACATAGTCTCATTAATTTAAAAAAATGCGATAGAATCCAATTACGAGAAATATAACGCTCGCAATACCGCCAGAAGAAATGTATGCCGCAGAATTGCAAAACTGTGTGACATTTAATTGGTAAAAGTTCGGATCCGGTTGGTATTGAGTTACCAGAGTATTCTTCATCGTCGTTCTCAAGAGATGACAAATTCTCTTCATCTACCGCGTTGCCGACGAGTCGTTTATCGTTGTAAATGATCCCAGTTTTGCTGCAAATTGGAAATCGACTTTGATATTTTTTAATTAAATTACCTGAAAATACGCTCAACTTCAGCTGAAGTGGCCGGAAAACTTAATGTTTTTTGCCAATTTCCAGAGATTAGGGTACTTTTGCGTTCTTCTGGACCACCAGATTAAAATGGGGTCTTCATACTTTGGTCGAAATTTTAAAACATCCAGTTTGAAATTAATCGATTCCTCCTAAAAAGTTTTATTTTTCAATAATATAACTCTACAATGTCTATATTGTACTTCTAAGCTGCCCAAATTCGCACTATTATTTGGCCGTGCTGATGAATCATCACTAATACATATTTCTTTATCTGAAAAAAAAACGGTTTTTTAATGTATTTTAAATGTTTTTTTTAAAGTAATACCTTGACAATAAATCTTTACTTCAGCTTCAAGGCTGCTCCAATCAATATAGTTGTACAATTTTGAGCGAAATGAAAATCTCGGATCCAAATGTGTTGCAATTCGGTGCACATTGCTGGTTTTAAATTCCATTAACCTCTTATTGGTTTCGTGATGTACATGTTGGCGAGAAGAGGAGAGCACATATCATCGCTGTTCGTTTTTGGATCGTGTTCAATTTGGTCCAACAGCTGAGCAAAGCGTGGAATAACAATCGAACAAAACGAGTGCGATCCTTCGAACTGAAAACAATTTTAAATACGAAAAAAAACCTTCTTCTTACCTCTCGTACCATGTCTTGCATGATTTTTCCGTAATATACATAGAGGTTGGCAAGTGATTTTCGTCATAGTGATTTCGTCATTGCTAAGACTGAGTTCCATTAATTCATCCATCGATCTAATCTCATCTTGCTGTAAGATTTAACTTCCGCTTGATGAAAAAATATTTCGTAGCAAACTCACATATCTCAAAACATCTTTAAGGAGAACACACGCTTTAAGCCATCTGGTAACACAGAAACTTCTAAATTCTTTCACTTCAATTCTTCGCGTCAAACATTTCCTCGAAAAGCAAATAAAAACGAAGTTAAACATGATTATAAAACTTACGCGTTGAATTCATCTCCAATTAAAGATGATCTGTGCACGAGCCGCACAGATTTTTCCGCCTTTGATAAAGCACATGATAATTGGCGGTTCCGGCCAGCATAGACACTAATTAAATTGGCTGCATGTGCTGCACATCGAACACTAAAACGAAATTTTAAAAAATTTTTGTAAAAAATAACCTTTCTTTTCCAATTATACTACTTGATTTCAATTCATTTCTCGCGCCATTGGTAACAATACCTAACAAGTTATTTAAAATCTGACCATCGTGCGAATTGAGAATTTCTTTGGTGGCCTTGGCAATTTGTTCAGATGTGTGTGGTCCGCGAAGTTGTTTAATTCCATATATTGTTGAAAAATGAATGTATCCAGGTGTCGTAGGATCCTGCGTTTTGTACGCAACACTAAGAGACAGTTACCGTTATCCTCGCAGCGATTTACGGGACCTTTATTTAATTTCGCATATTCATTTTTTTTTCGCTCAACTTCCATACCATTGTTTGCAATAAACTGGTTCTTGATTTTTTCGATTAACCAATTAATTCTTAATAAGTATTAGATCAAATTATCCAGAGTAAAGGGGTTAAGCTGCCGTCCTACGGAGCCGACATACGCGACTCATGAAAGAAGGAAAAGGGAGCCTCGATTGATGGATATGGGGGTTTATATGTGGTGCTGTTACAATCAAAGAATTTAATAAAGGATTGCATCATCTACCGGTCGCTCACGGCTTCCGGTGGAGCTGATGTATTTTGAGTGATTGTTTGTGATACAACCTGATAGGATTTTTCTTTACACCTATCCCCCACAGGGCAAGATCGACCCTGATCGAAAATGATTATTAAGGGCCTGCGGTTTTTTGTCTTGTTCAAGTGTCTCGAAAAAATGCTGGGAGTGTACTCGGGAAGGAGACAAGTGGAGAGCAGGAAATCTGCCCTTCGACACCGTCCTGCTAAGCCCATGCCGAGGCTCATCCAGTCATTTGAAAAATTGGAGACAGCTGAAGAAGAATGAAAAATGCGGCGCTGAAGAAAAAACAAAGTTTGAGAGGGTATTTCGGAAAATTGCAATAAAATTGGGAACAAGAGAAAAAAATCTAGTTGTAAGACAATATCCGTAAAAATGTAATAATGCAGGGTTGGTAAATTGAAGCCGGGGCCGAAAGCCGGCCGGCCGGCCCGGCTTTCGGCCGGCTTTCGGCTTTTTTTTTGAATTCCCGCTTCGGCCGTGCGGCCGTAAACAACGGAGTTGGGGGCTGAATCGCGGGCCGAATATTTGACAGCGAAAAAAGCCGGCCGAAAGCCGGCCTCAGGCCGGCTTTCGGCCGGCCGGGCCCAAAATTTAACAACCCTGTAATAATGAGAAAAAAAAATGGAAAAATGGGAGTCGGAAACAGCGGCCTGTACGTTGGGTTTGTGTGGGAAGAAAAAGAAAATAAAAAAAATCGAACAAAAACTAAACAGACTCTTTATCAACCAGTAGGGGATGGAAGACCTCAAACTTGGGTAGAAATGTCGTGGGCTGACGGATGTTGAGCTCGTGATATTGATGAAACAATAACGGATGTTACAGTTGATCTTGTGATGTGATGAAAAAGTGATGGATAACGGTTGTGGTGGTAGAATGCAGGCGATGCCAGGCGTGGGAGGTGTTAAAACGGCAATATGCTCAGACGTTGAATCATCCAATTCATATGGATGATATTGACAGGAAATTGCACGAACGATAACTGTACTTTGAGCTTGAACACTGATGTGAATAATTTTGTTTGATTTCGAAGTCGGTAACGACAGACTCAGCTGATCAGATGGAGGTGAAGCGTGAAGCGTCCATGGTGGCGTTTTGCGACTCGATCTCGCTGATTATGCGGCTCCATGCTCAGGGCGTTTTTTCCCATGACTTGCGCAGCACGGGAAGGGGGTGGCATGTAAACGGCAGGCTGCGCAAAGACGTGGCAAGCTGCGGAAGAAATGCGCGAGGTGCCATAATCGCGGGATTGTTACGGGTATGCTGCCCGTGGATATCGCATGTTGCCCGCAGGAAGCGCATTAGGTGGGCAGGTTGGAGACGCAGACAGTGAGGGGATATCCGTTCGAATCGTTTAAACGATTTTTAAATTCCACGCACTTTTTAACGCAAGTTAAACGTTTAAATTTTAATTGAATTAATTTTTTTAAATCGATTTTTTTATAAATTTTCAAATGAATATAATCTTCGTGATTTTTACAATTGTTCTAATGCATCTATCCATTCAGTGTGTGTCAATTTTTTTCGAATTTGGCGAGAAAACATCAATTGAAATCGAGAACTAAGTAAAATTATACGACGCAGAATTAAACAAAATTTTTACGGACCTTTTAATAATTTCTATATTTTCATCGTTGCATTAAGATTACATTTACTTCCAGGTTATTGAGCGTGACCAAAGTGGATCGACGAACCAAAACTCTAGGTAAGATCTAAACAATTTCTGGATATCTATATTTGTGATACTTAAAAAAAGGCTACGCATATCTAAATAGGGATAAGCAATATTAAAAATTAATTAATTAAAAAAAATATTCTTTCAGCACATTCATTGAAGAGAAATAAGAGGTCGAGGGCATCGTCTAAGATAACGTGGGAAATGATTTGCGGCACAAAATACTAAATTTGCTGAAAGTGTAGCTGCATTCGATCCTTGCGAAAGATTAGTTTGGTCCGTAACCAATGGCATGAAAAAACTCAGCGTTTCTGGAATGCCTTCACCCTTTAAGGTAACAATTATAATTAATGCATTTTTTCAAATATCTCTTCAGAGTCTTATTATCTTGGATATATCTACATTGATTCATCCATTGTCAGAAATTTATTCAAAAACAGCAATTTCATTTTATCTTTTTCAGATACTTCAAAATGTTAGGGAAGTTTTTGTGTCAAATGACTTATTCAATTTTTAGCTGACGGAACCGGTTCAAGAAATTCAGAAATTTACAGTTCGCGATCGTCAAGAAAGTAAAAATGCGACACTGGAAAACTTGCCGCAACCAATCGTCGATGTAATAAAAAGTAAAAAACTGACAATTGAAAAAAGTACTGATCGAATGTTTTCAGGATTTTTCATTCAATTGTTCGGATTGAATTCGAACATTTATTCAAATCTTTGCTTGACCGACATTGAATTGAAGGATAATTCGTAAGCGGTATTAATTAGACAACTATAACAAGTTACTCTTTAAAGGACTACGTAACGTTGGGAGTAAACGAAAACGAAAGAAAAGAAATACTTCACGTTCGTCGAGCCATGCATTATCGATTGCAAAATGTAATCTTGCCGGCGAAGTTGAAAGCGGCAATGTAAGATTCTACTCAATTTAATACATAGAAATATATCAATTTTTAGGACAGAAATTCGACTGGCAAATATTGCAATTGGGGGAAACGGGAATACATTCCTAAAAAAAGAGAAGTGTATATATATATATATATATATATATATATATATATATATATATATATATATATATATATATATATATATATATATATATATATATATATATATATAAAACTTTTTTTAAATACTTTTAGAGGCATTCCAAAGTAGACAGCGCTTAATTCAATGCATTGGTACCGATTTTTTCTATGATGATTATAATTATTTAAATGTTTTGTAATGTTGTTTTTTGAGCTTTTTTTTAAATAAATGATGTTTTTACGCTTAAAACTGATGATATATGTATTAACACAATGAATATTTTGTGGCAATCTGTTAAAAGTGAAGCGATATATGCTGCGAATTGGTTATAGCCTTTGAATATCCCGTAACAATCCCGTGAATCCCCCGCGTCAATCGCAGGCCTGCGCGTGTTTTGGGGCAGGCCTGCCACATGCCCGGCACACGCCTGCCCAAAATGACGAGCAGGCGTGCCCCAAAACACGCGCAGGCCTGCGCAAAATCTCCCTGAGTGAGTATACTTTTCTGCTGGCCGGGAGGTCGCCAATGATGATGTTGACCTGTCTGGCTCAGGACAGTGCGACTTTTGAGGCGGAGGTCGTCCCTGGCGAAGTCTGATGGTGCCTTGCCCGTCTTCGTCAGGAACAGGATGACGACTTCCTTCTGGTGTCCTTGGAAGCTGTCGACGGTGCCGATGTGGATGCTACCTTCCTTGATGGAAAGTTCTCACCACATGGCCTGCTGCATAAAGGATGCGCGATCTTTTGGCTGTTTGAAGTGAATTTCCGTAAAACGCTTCCGAGAGGATGCGTGTTGTTACCGGATGAGTACGCCAAACATGTGTGAGTTCCACGATCGGAACTCTTTCTCCGTCGATGAGCCAAAACAACGGCTCTCCGACTCCTGCTTTTCGGATGGATTTCGTGTTTTTGGTGTGGGAAAATGGTGATAGTTGGCGGAAATCGCCGAGGAGAGCCAAGCGTGCATCGGGAAAAGCTGCGACCAAGGCTGTCAGTGTGGTGATCGGTATCTGGGACGCTTCGTCGATCTTTTTACCTCACCGAGATTCTTCCATGATGTTCGTAGGAATGAGAGTGCAGAGGCTGTAGTGGCGATAACCCGGCGCGGTTGATAGCGCTTGATGAACAGGTTGATGGCGGCTTGCTCTGGATTCTTCACCGATTGTTTCCAGGCACGTTTGCCAGCTGATGATCGTAACTCATCCTGGATCAGAAGTCCCTGTCGTTGACAGAACTTAATCGCTGTGGCGAACTCTTCGTTGTGATCGGTACGTGTATCGTCGTTGGCGTATTGTTCATCGGGGTGTCGGATTCCGTACGTAAGGAACTGAGTAGTAAAGTGTATTTTCGTCCGACCAATAAAAAAACATAAAAATGAGGATAAGTGCTTAGAAGATGTTCAGCTGAAAGCATGAATCTGGGTCCCCGGTCTCATACCTGGAGTGGCAATATTTATTCTTGGTGTTCTAGATAGCCCACATGACTGTTCGTTGCACTGGTTATGCAGGTTACACATAACCGGCCAATGATTCCTCACTACAGATTTTTCATTACCTTTTTTTCACTACTAAATTTTCTTACTAAATTTTCTTTCTCTTTCTTCTTCTCTTTCTTGATTTTATCAATAATCCACTTCATTTCAGAAAAAAAACGAGTTTAAAGAAAATATATTTTTTTAAATTAAATATTAATAACACAGCTAAATTTTATCTTTAAACGAGTGAAAATTAATTTAAAAAAAAAACACTTTACAATTTACAAACAATATTTCAAAATTTTCGTCCGTCCGCAGCCATGAATCAACCTGCATTATTTTTAAATTTTTTTCTATTCGTGTGATTAACAAGGTTATTTCTAACAATATTTTATAGATATTGTTCACATTATTTTCAACACGGAAAAGTTTGTATTCCAAGTTAGCAATGCATTTAGGAAAATTCAATATATAAATAATAATTGTTTGTCCCCTTAAATAATTTTTGAAATATTGTTTGTACCTTGTAAAGTGTTTTTAAAAATTAATTTTCATTCGTTTAAAGATTAAATTAATTTAGCTTTTTTAAATACTTAATAAAAAAGATGAAAAAAAACGATTTTCTTTAAATGCGTTTCTTTCTGAAATGAAGTTAAGAGATTATTGATAAAATCAAGAAGAATGACTATAAGAAAATTTGGTAGTGAAAAAACGGTAGCGAAAAATTGCAAGGGAAAAAACGGTAGTGCAAAATCGGTAGTGAAAAAACTATAATTTCGGTAGTGAAAATTTGGTATTGTTGAAAAATGACAAATGTATCCAGGTGTCGTAGGATCCTGCGTTTTGTACGCAATGCTAAGAGAAAGTTACCGTAATCCTCGCAGCGATTTACGGGGATTTTTTTAAATTTCGCATATTCATTTTTTTTCGCTCAACTTCCGTATTTCCCTTCGAAATTTTGCAGAAACTTTATCAACCAGTAGGGAATGGAAGACCTCAAACTTGGGTAATTAAACATTTATTGTAAAAGAAATAAATCAAAAATAAGTTAAACATAAATTGAACAACAACCAACGAAAGGGAAGAAGAGTGAAAAAATGGGCGTTGAGGCTCCCTTTTATAGGGGCACACACAATCAATATAAAGGTTATACTGTGTGCGTAGGTGGCTTTGGCGGTACAATTTAATAATAGTTTATCAATTTTAAACTTTCAATAATGTGCCTCAGATATTAAATTGTGATGGCGAGGAATGATTTGTGATGGCCTTTAGACTACGTTCCGGTTGTCATTAATGACAGAAACCGAGTTTTAATAATTTATTTAACAGAATAAGCACTTTTAAACGATATTTTTTTGGTAAAAACAGCAGAGATTTAAAAGAAAACATTTTTGTCATGAATAAAATTATTTATTCGTGTTTTGCTTTTTGTATGCGTTTCTATTACCTTGATTTTGTATTATTCATTTTCAAAATAATTTTTAGAGCGACAAAATCTTCACAATAATTCCAAACTCAACTGGACAAATAGAAAAATGCATATTCTGCAAAATAAATGATTAAAATCGGTTTCTACGGATTTTAAATAAAATATTTCTAAAGAAAAATAAGAAAATACAGCAAAAAAACATGAAAGAACATCTCCGTAAATCGCTGCGAGGATTACGGTAACTGTCTCTTAGCATTGCGTACAAAACGCAGGATCCCACGACACCTGGATACAATTTGTCATTTCTCAAAAATAGTGAAAAGTTCTTTCGCTTGGGCTCCTTTGATCGCCGTGTTATCGGCTAATCGCGGGAACACGCGTGACATTTCGAGATGAAAAGTAGAAAGGTCTGTCAATCTCTGAGTTCTTGACATCTGCGAGGCGTTGGTAGAAATCTTGCGTTTTTCGTTTAAAACAAATTTAAACAAAATGTTAAACGGGGTTCGCAACGATAAGGGTGGACTGAGGAAAACGAGACTGCACGGGTGTGACTCAGCTTTTGTTTATGATTAGCGACGAATAGTGTTCTGATGAGAGATGTTTAGAGAAGGCCAACGCATATGTCTTATTGCAACTATGCGCGGCTTTTTATTAAAAAAAAATTTTTTTTTGAACTGAATTGGGAGGTTGAGACAGATGCCCAACTTATTGTGCGACTCCATACGCACCTTCTTGTTGCTTCACTCTTTTTTTTGCAACAAAATAACCTGCCTGTGCCGGTCATTGGCTCGGCAAATTTTTCTTGGGTCCATAGACCCTTGCGTCGCCATTTCGGCTATGCATTCAACACAAAAATAATGGGAAATTACACTAAGTATACTAAACTAAAACTTTTTCTCGCTCACGTTCGCTCTCACACAATGGCTCTCTTCCCTCCTTGGACTCTCAACTCGCTGCTACCAGTAAAGGGGTTAAGCTGCCGTCCTACCGAACAGTGGTAGTGCGGCACTTCCTTTATTTCTCTCACTTTCATAGACGTTAGAAGTTAATAAAGTTTCGAAGAACACAAAAAACACAAAAATTCCTCATCTTGGCCAAGCTGAAAAAGAAAAGAATTTCGAAGCGGGTCCGACCATCTCATGGGAGGCCTTCCTCTTGGCCGGGTCCAATTCCACGATAATGTTTTTTTTTTCGAAATTTGGATGATTTCAGATAAAAGTTGAAACATGCTGGATTTTTTGGATCGGCCGACGATCTCACAGACTACTATTTTTTTGTTTTTCTTTTCTTCTTTATTTTTTGTGACTGTTTTTCTTTATTTTCAGTGTATTTTGACGATATCCAGGCAAGTCGTTTTGTTTTCTAAAAAAATATGTGTCTAGTTGAATCTGATTCTGAAATGATTCTTTGGCGGAGTGAATATTTTATCGACACGCCACACCATTTACAAATCGAATTTCACAAAAATTCCTCATCTTGCCCAAGCTGAAAAAAAAAATTTCAGTCCGTCCATGTATGGTCTACAGCAGGGATCTGCGGGAGAATGCCCGGCTTTCCGAGCTGGGGGTCGAAGAAATCGGGAAATTTTTTCAAGCAAAGAGAACTGTAGAATTTGAAGGTGCATGGCAAAACAATAATAAGCAACTAAAAATCATTTTCAAATTCGAATAACTTTGGCTTTTGTTGGCTTACCCCGGGGAACCTATGTATATTGATGTGGGTACCTATACTGCACTGTGGGTCCTTATCTTCACAATTTTTCAATCAAATGGAGACCTGATCTTCTATTCCAGGCAATTTTGCAGATACCAATATTTTCAGATTTCCTCATTATCTTGTCTGAAAGAAGCCATTCCCCAATTAGAAACAATGCGAGAATGGGAATGAATAGGCGCCATGCACATGCAGGGCCCTACAGGGTGGGCGAAAATTGCTATATAAAATTCAATGTAGTTTAATACGTGTGGGTCTTTTTGTTACCACACTTCTCTAGGTTTCCCATCCAATGCCGATGTTAACTTCATTTAATGATTTCCTTTTTTGGGGATGGTCCATAATATGTATAAATGGGCATTTGGTGGCTGAAAGGTGCGGGTGGTTTTTCTAACGTTTCGAGCTGGTACCCTGCCGAAGATTTATTGAGAAAGTCAATAACATGCGATGGGTCTCGATGCGAATCCAACGAATCCACGCGTACCTTCGATTCTTTTTTTCGTTCTTTTTTTCATCACATTTGCTTTATTTAAAAAAATATCTGCATTGCCCCATTAGAAAACGTAAAAAAAATCGCTTCTACAAGTTTTCCATACGAGACCCACGGCAGCAATTCAAACAATAAACCAATCGGACCCCCAAGTGGTTCTAACATCAATCATTTAATTTTTATGAGGTGAGCCCATTTTTTTCCCTCATTTTAAATGGTTTCTCAAACTTTTCAAAAACGCGATTCGCGACAATTCATTGTTTTTATTTTGGCAATATTTGTTCAACACATTCAATATGTATTATATCAGCGAAAGAAGGACCCATTTTTGAAGTGACTAGTTTTTGTTGGTGAGTATCAATCCGAAAAGAGCGTTTGGCGCGCGTTTTGAAACGTGATGATTCGTCTAGCGATTCGAGTTCGAATTGGAATTCGACTGCTGCCGACGAATTTCCGGTCTGAGGCGTGGAGCGAGTCGATTAATCGCTGCAAAATTCGAGGCGATTAGCGAGCTTCGCGTGAATTGCCCATCTCACTGATATGAGTTCGCGACGGCGGCGCGTGAATCGTCGGCGGCTCCATTTCGATGAGCTCGTTGTGATTGGCGACGACGAGCGGGCGTCGTTCGGCCGGCCTCACCAGAATTCGCGCCTCGCTCGACTTCTTATAGATCACCGCGTTGCTTCGATCGAATTTCGGCTCTCGTCGAAGATCGGCGATCATGAGGCAAATGCCGGTGAACAGGATGCCGAGCACGATGCCGATGCAAATGAGAAGTGCGACGAGGATGAGCGAAAAGCTTGACGACTCGTCAGTGGTCCGGGGAACCTGAGAGAGGATATCAAAAATGGGGAAAACGAAACGGAAAATGAGCACGCGCTTACCGGCCGCGGCGACGGCGTTTTGCGTGGCGGCGGCGGCGGAATTGTGGCCGTCAGAATGCGTTCCTCATTCGGACCAACGGGTTTCAAATAGAATTCGTGTTTTGAGATCTTTTCCTGAAACGTCGCATCATTTTTTTTGGAATTGAAAAAACGGAAAAATACCCAGATTTAAAAAAGATTTTTTCTATTGCGAGAATCATTTTAAAGATTTAAATTTTAAACAAAAACTACCAGAATCAATCGTCGTGATATTTCATTGAAAAGCTGGTTGAATTCGAATTTTTTTTCCATCTTTAATTCTAGAATATTGGGGCATTTTGGCAGATTTTGATTGAATTCTGTCGCGTCCGCGGTCATAAAAGGATCTGTGCCACCAGCTGGCACAGATAAGATCCCCTACGGAGGGAACAAATATGATTTACGACTGGACCAAAAGAGGTCACGCGATAAGGCCAGAATAAAAGGGCATGATAGAAGGGTCCTGCGGCTCATTCTGATTCTCATTCTCTTTCTCGTTCGCATTCGATCGCCGTCTCGCTCTACTCCGTCATATACGCCAGTCATCAGACCGTCTACGCGACAACACAGAACCACCGCCAAATTAAACTATTTCTTATATTATTAATAAACTATTTTATAATAGAAGAGTGTTTAATTTGGTCGCCACAAATTCTTTAAACTGCTTAAAAGTATTTTTTCGAAATCTGATAGCATTTAAATTTTTTTTTGAAACCGACTTTTTGCAATTTAATTTTTCATAAATATTTATTACCGTCGTGGAAAATGAGCACCTTGCTCAATTGTGGGTCATCGCAAATATTCAAATTCCAATTTAAACAGTGGGAATTTAGGTACCGTACTCTGGATAACCTGCGAATCTTACTCATCGTAAATCAACACAGGATGCTCATTTTTTTAAATGTATACTATTATCGACGTCAAACGATTGAAGGGAGACGGGGGTCTTGAAATTCGCGAAATCGGTGTAGATTTAAATTAATCGTTAATTGAATATTAAATGCGCGTACGCTATAATGCATTGTACGCAATCTTCTCGCTGTCTCGAGATGCATTGGCACATAGCCAATCATTTTTAGAATTTTGTTCAGTGTAAAATTCGGAATGTGAAATGTCTATTAATTTTCAAATTTGAGACTATTTGAGAATTTTTAAAGTATTGCCAGAGACTCGAAAAAAAAATTCGCAAAATGAGGAATGTCGATTTACGCGCTATAGTTTAAAGGCGCACACCTTCTCCTCATCATTTTTTGAGAATTTTTCGCTGCCGCCAACAATTATCATAGGGACTCCATTGATTCAATTCTGTGTGTGTCTTCAATCGGTTGAACTGATCAATTGGCGTATCGACGACGGCCTATCATGATAGCTTTTCTCTCAATTCTTCCCATCTGACACATCGCTCTTTTTACTAATAAATTTTGACAAGAATCGCACGACGACTGCCGATCATTTGTTTTGTTTCAGGGCCATCGCGGGGGCGGCGCGGCGCGCGCGGCGGATCGCATCAAAAATGATAACGAATTGCTCGGAAAGTGGAACAACAAGAATCGGGATTTGAGTCAGAAGAAGAAGAAGCTCACCATCAAGCGCGGATCCGAGTTGTCCGGCATGTTCTGAATGATCTCCTTGGTGAGACGCTCGCCCATTTCCGAGCCCCCTTTGATCTCGAAATAATTGTTCCCATATTTTTTGCGTTGAACCACCTGACATTAAAAAATATAATAAGAGAGAGAGAGAGAGAGAGAGAGGAAGAGAGATTGGTTTCGATGCGAACGACGAACCGACACGATGGTGGCGTTCTCGGGCTCCTCATCGTCGAGATCGGGCTTCTGCGAGAGTCGCACACGGAAGATGTGCACCGAGCAATCTGGATCTGGTCGATTAAGTATTTCGAAATTATCGTGGGAGATCGGTGGGGAACAAATTTACTATTTGGCGGCTGGCATTGAAGGACCGAGGCGGCGCGTCGCTCGATCAGCGACACGATGAGCACGACGAGCACCGTAAACGACATCATCGTCGCGAGACCATCGTCCGACACACAAACCGCGCCAACTTCACGAACTACTCTAAAAAAATTGACATTGATGTGAATCGTTATTGAAAAAAAGTAAAAGTTGTATCAAATTAGTGAAAAAGTTGAAACCGGAAACGGAAATCGGCGAGAATTGGTCCGATGGTGTTGGCGAATGTCTAGAAAATCTGTTTCAGCGATGGAAAAAAAAATTGAGAATGCCTCTCGGATACTAATTATGATGGTTGATACTTCTTAAATACACATTTCGCGGCGAGACACACTAAACACTTCGGGCCACGCCCATCGGGATTTGAAAAAAAGCAACGGAGACGATTGCTGGATCAGAAATGAAGTTTTAAGGGAATTCAAATCCGACAGAAATTCAATGGGTTACGGTAAGAATCGCGACAAGACCCATCGACTGAAAAATGCTATAAATAACAATTTAGTATCAGTGAAAAACGCTGGAAAAAACTGGTTAAAAGTGCATGATTTGGATTCGAGGTTTATTTTTTTTGGATTCGAAATTTAAAAAGCTGCAATCGATTGATATGCATTCGATTTTTTTCAATGTTGGAATTGAAATTGAATTCAAATTTTTGCATAGTTTTCATGGAATGAAATAGTGGGATAGCAAATCATAAAATGCTTTTTTTTTTTTTCTTTAGATATCTGGAAAAAATATTTGAAAAATCGCAAAAATGAATAACAAAAATGAAAATCGCAATGTAGATAATGGATTTTTTTTTAAATCCCATCACTAGAAAAATTGGGAATTTGTGGACCATTGTATTTTTTTTTGGGGGGGGGGGCGATGGTTCAAAATTGAATTCAAACAGTTGGAATTTAATCAAACTCATCGTAAATCTACACAGAGTGCTCGATAGTAATTCATATTCAGAATATTTTCAAATTTGACAAATTCCAAATAATCAATTTATTATAATAGCCGGTTCCTGCATGAAAACGAATGTTGTGGAACAGAGAGAAACAATAAATGTTGCGATTTGCTTCGGATGCTGTCAAATCAGTTGTTTAGAAAAAAAAAAGATGAAGTCGAAGGCCGTGTCTTGTATATCTCAAACACGTACATAGACTAGTCATTCACTCATTATTATCTCTCTCTCTCTCACACACGCATACGGCAAAAAATCGAAAAGATGTTGATAAAAGATAAGTTGGCCGGTGTCGAAACATCACGTGCCGATGCGAGACCGTCCGACAGTAATACCATTGAAGGCAAACGACAGATAGGGCCCCAAAATTCATTCATTTTTGCGCGTTTTTCAATTCATTATCAAACAAGACCGATTGGCGATGAGGCGCGCATAAAAATACCGAGCGAATAATAATAATAATAATCATCATCATCATCATCTCATCATTATTGAAACAAAATGTTGTCGACTGAGTCATCTGTGTACACTCATTATTTTTTAGATGACAGTATTGAAATTGAAGAGACATTTCTGTCGGTATTCTTCCGTCGTGTCGATGACATTTTTCGAATACTCGGCAATTTGTTATTGAAAATAATAAATATTGTCTATATTGGCTAGATGCCAACAAATATTCTCCCAAAAATTTTGACATTTCGCCAATTTTGCGTAGTCGCGCGACTTCGACAACTAATTTTAATATTTACGGTGTTCTGTGTGCTACGCAAATTGTCGTTTCGGTGCATGCGGACCCGTTGGATTTTTTTGAATTTCGAATTTTTTTCAATTAAACTTTTGGTTTTTCTTATGGAATTCTCAAGTATGATTAATTTTTCGAAATTGATTTTTTAAAAGTAATTTTTTTGTTTATTTTTCCAAGCTCAAAACAAAATCTGAATGTTTTAGATTTCGTTTGAGAAATGAGGAAACTTCATGAAATGTATGAACACATTGTTTGATGACAAATTCATAATCTATTTAGAGTTTTGACAGGTTAGACTGTTCCACCCGCTACCGTAATCAAATACGACAACTACAGTAATCGAGATCGACCATCATAAATCAGTAAAACAAAAACTAATTAACGAGAGGATTAACGACACTTTAAAAATGAGGTCACGCCCCCACCAAAAAAAATTTGCAAACGATTGATTCAATGAAGAGGGGGGGGGGCGTCGCTGATGCGAAGATCGATGCATAATTTGTGAACGACCATATAAATGATAATATCAGTAAAAACGAGGAGAGAGACACGACGTTGACGAAGATGAAGTTGTTTCGTCAATCGCAAATCATGTCGAATCGCATTCGTCGCGCGAATAAATCACTCGTCGCGGAACCTGACTGGCTGTCTGCGCCAACAAAACACACACACACGCACAGGTACGCGCATACAAACACATCCAAGTCCTACTCAATATGATTTATAAACTATTTATAGCAAATTGTAAAGCATTCATGCATTAGAGATCAAGGTATGTCCATGGGCAGAGCGTTGAGTTCGCTGGAAGTGGGGTTGGCGTCAATTGGAGATATTCGTCGAGCGGAAGACCGAGCGCCAGACGAGCCGCGTGAAGGCCCGATCCGTAGCCAAGAGTGAACCCATTGCCACCGTGTCCGTAGTTATGGACCACCTAAAACATTATCATTGGAATTTGGGGGAAGTATTGTTGCTACCGTATAAGTCTTTCCAGCAACTTCACGCACATCGCGCTCTACTCGCACCTGTTTGCGGCCTGGACGATAGCCAACGAAGGCTGAGAGTAGGTGAACCCTCTGGAATGAATCTCATCACAATTATTTCCATTAATTTTTTAAAAATTAAGATTTGTTTTGCATTTTTTGCTCTCTAAATAACTAAAACTAAAAAATTGTTAGCCTACCTTGAACGCGGGTTGAAGGTTGAGGTATCGTTCCGTGACATCACGAATATCGTCATCGGTTACATTCGATGGTCCCCAGACATGCTCCTGCTTCACGGTGCCCATATAAACCGAGTCAATCCTACAAAAATCGGAATCAAACATCGAAATTCCAACGCGAATCGCCCTCACACTGGAATCGTGATTGTGCTGAAATCGCGATAAAGGAAGTGCTTGTGCCACGGCGCGTCGACTTTGAGCAGAACACCGCGAATCGGATACACGTTGCCGGCGTCGTCGCCGGCGAGCACGCCGCCGTACAATCCGGCCGCGTTGACGACGACGTCAAAGTCCGAGCCGAGCTCGTCGAGCGCGTCGATTCGTCGCTTCGTGAACTTCACACCATTGAGTTGAAGCTGGTTTTTGAGGAACGGACAAAATCGGAGGCCTTCGGAAGTGAAAGCGGTGTAGTGGATTCCGCGAGTTGCGCTGAAATTTCGACCACCGCCCAATTATTATGAAAGAATTCGGTCGGTTTCGATCAGTCGGACTACCTGTTCGGATCCAAATCGAAAAGCGACGTCGGTCCGTAGAGTTCGGTTTCATCCAAATCGCGATAATTGTAAACAAGATCGCCATAGCTTTCCCTCTGAAAACAAAAAGAACAACATCGTCTAATCGAATCGAATCGAATTGCGCAAAATTCGAACCTGCGCGTCCAATTTTTGCTGCGAATCGGAGAGAATGTGTCCGGAGACCAACTGAACACCACTGACACCGCCCCATTCGCGCCAAAGCGTCGCCAGCTTCTTAAATGTATCATAGCCATATTTTCTGAAAAATAATCATAAGACACTGATCAAATTTTAATATAGATATTCATCTGCGGAAATATTTCCAATTACATTTTTTATTAAATTCAAATTGAAGCAAATTTCGAGTAAATTACCGATTTCATTCAGTAGATAAAAGTGTTTTTAATTGTAGAATGTAATATTTGAAATCATCATGACTGATTTGAGTTTTTTTTGTTGAAAAATAGCACAATATTTGCTCGATTTTAACATAAAACGCTAAGCCAGCAGAATAAAAAGGCATATTACTAAAATAGGTATTGTCGAAGTCGCACGATTGCGCAAAATTTGATAAATGAGAAAAAAAAGTATTTTTTTTTAGATTTGTTGGCATTTAGCCAATTTTCTGCAGCCGCGCGACGCCGAAAATATATTATATTCTACTATTGTCAAATGACTTGATGAAATTTCAAAAAAAAAATGATTGGCTATGTGCCAATGTGTCTCGAGGCAGCGAGAACTACGCTAGATTGCGTACATTGCATTATAGCGTACGCGCATTTAATATTCAGTCAACGAAAAATTTAAATCGACACTGATTTCGCGAATTCGAAGGCTCCGCCTCCCTTCAATCGTGACGTCGACAATATATTCTATTTTTTATAAACTATGTATTTGGATACCGCGTCAAATAGAATTTCAATGAGCAATCGGTGGGATTTGTGTTTTCGCTTTGGCCCATCATCTTCGGCATTTGCAATGATTACTGTAGGATTACGGTACTTACGAAAAATCGAAAAATCTTTGAAATTCTTCGGAATGAGCCGATTGACTCCAAACTTGGTAGGTAGAATGAAGAACAAATTTTACTGTAGAAATATCGAAGCGATTGCAGTAGGATTACGGTAGTTACAGTAATCCAAACTAGTATTAGCGTTCGTTAGAGAGAAGAAAGGAGTGGCTTAATACTAAGAGTACTACAACATAGCAGGGCCAGAATTATCGATTGATTCGGATTACGGTAGAAAGCGACGAAAACTAAATATTGTCTGCGTCTCTCATTTCTACACAGTCTTCTTCTCGCAAAAAAACCAAAGTTTCTACTGTCGCAATTCAATAAAAAACCATTCCGAATGCAAACTAATATTTGAAAATATTAAAGGGAGGATGTCGGCGTCTCACACATCAACACACTATCTCATTATGGACATTCGAGAATTTTTGGTGCAAAACGAAAAGTATGGATAGGTTTGTCGGCGGGTTCTTTCTAGGTGACTGGTATTTTTCTCAAGTTTTTTCTTGCTAAAAGTGATTTTCAAACGAATGAATGACTGCAAAGATGAGAAAATTCAAATGAGTGTGTTTTGGGTGCCATATTCGCGCGATATAATCAATTTTTCAACAAAAAAAAAGGCGGTTAATTATTCAATGTCGTCAGAATAACTAAAATCGTCGTCATCGGGCGACTGATGCGCGTGTGTAGATTTACGGAATGCGTAAATCAGCCCGCAGCCGTGTTTCAACGGCGCGATTGATGACATACGCTTTATATTCAAATTGTGCAATCACGCCGCATAAACTCTGCGGAAGTGCACTATAATTTACGCCAAAATACTTTATTTAAAATCGACGGAGACGCGGTCAATGTTTTTTTTTTCGCTATAATTTTGCTTTGATGATTTACTTGTAATGCGAAATTTTAAATTTTCGGATAATCCTTGAACCAGGGCTGTGCGGCAATCGGAAATTTCGGCAAGTTGCCGAAAATCAAAATTTCGGCTATTAAATGTTTTCAACGATAATTCGAAATATAAATACCGAATTTTCACGATATCCCAAATTATTCAATAGTGATTTTTGTTTCGCCGATTTTTTTTGATATCAAATTGCCGAAAATCAAAATTTCGGCAATCCGGCAATTTGCCGATCGAACGTTCTCTTCGGAAATCGGCAATTCCATTGCCGCAGCCTGCCTTGAACCCTGCGTAAATAAAAAACCCCAATCAAATCCGAATTCTCACAATTTTCATTTTCCAGTCGATTCGTTCGAATTTCCCATCGGATCGATCCGATCCAGCTAATTTCGACTCAGCGATTCAATGGGGACGAACAGCGGTTGTTTTTGGGTTTGGGATAACCCGCGGAACAATTTGGGGCAAACACGGGAAACATTGAACTCGGTCAAAACAAAAGTCGTCCACGGTTTAGCCCAAACTCTAAACGGAGGGCAGTTTGTAATTGGAGTGTCGTACTGGAATTATTGAAAATTTTTTAACGTTTACTCAATTTCTATATAATTTTCATCATTATGTAAAGAAAAATTAAAAAAACGATGATTACGGAACAAAAAATGAATGGTTTTTCGTCAATCAAACAGTAAAAAACCATTTATTTACCATAAAATAATAAAAAACCATTCATTAACCATCGAAAATCGTTCATTCGCGAATTAAAAACCATTCGTTAATGAGACGATTCATTTTCTAAATAATCATTTTTCATTCATTAATAATGTTTTTGCTGTTCATTCATTAACCATTCGACTTCGATCGTTCCACTTCTTCCAGTGTGCCGTAAAATATGAGACTGAAGATATAGCCTAGCAAGCATGGAATAATAAACACATTTTTCTAGAGACAATGCTGAGAAATCTTGGCATACGTGTCACAAGACCAGCGTTCTTCATGGATATGAAGGAAGAATTTTGCAATGAAAACAATCATAATTTCGAAAAGTCGCTGCTAATTCAGCCGCCGTTTATGAAAGACGATTCGAATTGTTCACTGCCAGACTCGGTCAACTACTCAATGAATGATTTGGGGTTCAACACTCAGAATGATGAGATATCGCAACGATATGACGCCATTGCAAAGGTTAATCAATTGCTCAATCCATTTTGTTTATCGAAGTCGTGCATTGAAGCCGTGCTGCTAGCGGCACATTTTATTTGTAGCTATGACTTAACGGTAAAACTAAGCTAAGAGAAAAACTCACGATGCATGATTTTAGATTAATGATTTGTGTCTTAGAAATTTAATTCTTATTGTAAGTATAGCCGCGTGACTTTAAAAAAAATAATTTTCTAGATAATGGACTCTCCAACAGCGCACCAAAGCTATTCGATTGCGAAACGCCCCGGTCAACGAATGCAAGAAGGGCTGAAACCAGTCCCTGAGGACGTTATTGACGCTATCAGAGGTAATCATCAAAGAGTCAATACCAAATGGAACCTAATTCAGACTTCATTCTGGAAAGCTACGGATATCCAGTAAAATTGCAATTCCCTGGATATTCAGTAGAAGATCTTCAAAATGAAAATGCGAGGTTAGTATATTAACCATTAATCTTTTATTTTACTTTTTTCAGGTTGGCAGCAAGATTGGGAGACAATAAAGCGGAAATAAGTCAACATTATGAGAAGCTGATTATGGATGTGGCAAATATGGTGGACTTTATTTATTTCAAAGCTCACCGAGTTTTGTAAGTTTTTTGTAATACTTTATATATAGAAATAAGCTATATATATTCAGTAATGATCTTCGGAACAAAAAAATTGTGGAAACCCAAGGTCAAAATGGAGTTGTGCGCAAACGATTCGAACAGGATCCAAACGCATTAAAAAGGAAAGAAAAGGTAATAGAAATCACAGTTTTCTAGAGTCATGAAATAACTAAAACTTTTTTTTATTAAGAAAACATCGAACGACTTCCGCAATTCGCCGACACCGATTTCGGATGAAGAAGACGTCGATGAGGATGAAGCCAACAACGACATTGAACATAACGGTGATTTGCTTTAATCCCAATTTTTTTTGCTCTGCTCATTCGTCGAATCGAATAGAATTCATCTGTTTCGATTCAACGCAATATCTTAAATGATCAATCGATTTCCATTAGAAGTCAATTGGAATGTAGTTCGATTGTGAAACGAGCAATACGAATTTGATTCTAAATTTTTTACATTCGATCATTCATTAGTATTCGACGAATTAGCAGAGTGTCCTTGTTTTTTTTTGTTATCCTAAATGTTAAATTATTCATGTTTTATTGTAATCTTTTTTTTTTTTTTGTCAACGTTTTTATTTTAAATATCGATATTTGCATTATTTGTTACCTATTGATTTTGGAAAGGTTCGAATAAATATGTTATTTAAATAAAACGCGCATTACCCAATAAAATTTATGAGCTGCTAAAACAAGGGTGATTACAACACTCCGCGCGTACACCCGTCGTTTGGGTTAACCCGCGGAACATTTTGGGACGACCAGTGTGACCCCGAGGGAAGGCCGTTCATCGTTTTTGGGTTCGCCCAAAAACAACCGCTGTTCGTTCCGATTGAATCGCTGAGGAGTTATTAAATGGAAAATCAAGAGACGAAAAAAAAACTGCTTACTTATTAATATCGGATCCGCTGTCGATTCGGAATAATCCGGCGATGTGTCGACTAAGAATCCGATCGAAATCCTTATGATAGAACACTTCAATCTCCTAAATCAATGTGCGAGAATCAACAATTCAAATTAAAAAAAAATGCAAATCTACAGGCTTCTCGAGTTGATATTTCTCGACGAGATCCAAAATCGCTGTCGTCGTGCTGAGACCAATGACGCCTTCGCCAACGACGGCGATTCTCAGCGACAATGCATCTAAAAAAATTTGCCAGTGACGAAAATCGAAACAAACAACTCGACTTACGATGTGCAAAAAAGGCGAGAAATATGAAAACGGTTCGCATAATTGCAAACTCGTCGAAGCTTCTTCACCAATAAGTTCCGTCAATTTGTGAAATCGATTTGCAAACCCCTTTTTTGGCGGGTCGCCTTCGATGTAGATCAAATCCAACAATGGGTGTTTGTTGTCTCAAAAAAAAATTTACTATCAAAATGCGAAAAAATAATAATAGAAGTTGCACATCGAAGAAAAAATGTATTTTTTTAGAATAAGAATTTAGTTAATTAATTAAGTGTCTGCCAAAAAGGGTTTCAATTACATACAACATTTTACACATAAATTCCAGATCAATTACCGGATTTTTTGGTCACGAGAGGAACGAAAAAAGAAAACGGGATGAGAAAAAAAAAGAGAAACGAGGAATCAGTGGATAAAATGCACATTATTTACAATTGTTACATTTTGTTTGGTGGAATTTGAACAAGAATCACACAGACGAAATAAATATAAGGAAAATAATCATATAAAAAAAATCGGAACAAATAAATAATAAAATGAGTTCAATGAATTCAAGAAGTTCAGTGCGAGGTTCACCGACCAGCGGAAAAAATTCGTTTTAGGACCCAAAACTCAGCTCTATTTGAGCATTCAATTCTACCCGCAGTTGTTTCTAAAAATGTTATATTTTTATTATTTTTCGAATTGTGCTTCGCCTCGCCTGAACCTTGAAATTTTGTGGCAGAAATGAGGAAAGAGGAATATATTTTTAAAAAAATGATGGAATACGGGAATTGTTGAAAGAAAATCAAACGGGGCCAGTTGGACGAACGGACGGACGGACGGACGAGTCGATGAGTGGCGTCCTCACAATCGTTCTACTTCATATTCTTCGACGCCGTCGTTTCGATGCCCTCGGAAACAGGAAAACGAATATCAAACAATTGTGTGATAAAAAAACCACTGAAGAAAAAGAAGAAGCAAACCGCAGGTGTGTGTGCGGAATTAGATTTTGTCGTCTGCAATAAGAAAAAAAATGAACAAAATTCATTGTGCGACGCATGTTTGTTATATTGATGGGCGGCGTCTCGTATGAAAGAATTCAAGACAAAATCCCCCATATTTGGTGTGAAAATAGCGACCATTGGAACAATTTGCGTTAGCTTGAAAACACTTTTTGTGTAAAGTGTTTCTATGCCAAAGGAAAAAACTGTAAAAATCAGTTGAGTCATTGATCTTCCGAATTTTTCATTTCACGGATTCCAAAACCCTTTTCGATGGTGTTTTTCATCATTCTGCCCATCAGAATTCGAGATTGGTCATCGTGAAAATGAGTGAATGCGGTTGATTGGTTGGTACGTGCGAATCGCTCGACTAATTCCCCTCCCCCCAATCAACTATTCTGATATTGCCTGTTTGTAAATCAAACAAAGATGTTTGTCAAGCATAAAAAATGACAAATTTTTCAGTCAATTGTCCGAATGGCAAGAATGAAAAAAAGAAGCTGTGATCGATTCGAAATCAAACAACTCCCAAAACAAATATGATTTTGTTCGACCGAATCAATTCTCGAATTTTTTTTCGCAAAAAAAAAACAGACGATCTTCAATAATCGAGAATCAACATTTTGGTTCTTTAAAAAAAAACTGTGCAATCACGTCGCATAAACTCGCATTTTAATCTACGCCTAAATATCATTTCTGCTCAGAAACTGACAAATTTTCTCTGGTGATTCAAAATCAATGAATTTGCTTTCAAACTATTCGGACGGTTAGAAAAAAGTCAATGAAACTTTCCTCATTGAGGTTCCATACGAGACCCAGCACGAAATTCAAACACTTATTTTCAACATTTCAAAATTTTTCGTGGTTTAGGTATGCTTATCTATTATAATTCAATTTTTTCGCGTGAATTCCCATCATCACAACGTACGATAGAATCAAACCACCAAAATATTACAATCGCAAAAAAAAAAGAAACGAGCGGTTATTTAGTTTCGAAGGTTATCCAAAGTACGGTAGCCAATCCCACTTTTTAAATTCGAATTTCAATTGCCGCCTCGAAAAATTTTTAAAGCGCTCGTGTTTTCTGGTTTTGCATTGATAATAAAACGAGACCCAAACGCGAAATTCATTTTTTTTAAATTATTTTCATCATATCACCCCGAATTACTGAGAATCAACTTACCATGGAACCACCAACGCGTTTTGCTCGGATTCTTGCTGCACGTCCTCACATATATCGCGTCGTCAATCGGGTGCTTCTGAAATATTACACTTAATTCCAGGTTCGTCTCGCTTTTGATTTATTTGCCTTCTCTCTCGCCGATGACAACATCGAAATGATCGAAAGACACACGGCCTGGACACTAAGCGCCGGTGTCCAGTCGTCGGAAAGAATTGAAAGACAGATATGGCCGTTTGAATAGACGTGCGGATGAGCGGGAATCGGCTGGCCGACAAACATCACCTGATTTTGAAATTATTTAGCAATTTGCACATTTTTTTCTCATTTCGGAAACCTCCGGCGAATTAAATGGATACTGTGGTCCGAATGTGAATTGCAGTGTGAATTTCTCGCCTTCATACAGAGTTCCCTTCGCTCCGATAACCCCAATTTGCCAGTTTCTGAACAATACAGCAAAATTCAACTATAATTGTTTTTCTACAAAAGAGTGAATCGTTTCAAAGACAAGTTAAAAAAAAAACGACTCCGCTCAAAAATTTTGAAATAAGAAACAACCCATTTGTAAGGTGATAAGCTTATTTTTTTTCTCTCATGTCAGTATATATTTAAAATTGCAAAAAAAACGAGCTTCCTAGGAATTTACAGACAATTTTCATTGAAATTTCAGTTTAAACAGTTGGAATTCGTGTTTTACAACTAATTCATGACCTTTTATAAATTAGAGTAACATTAGTGTTCGTTTCTAGTGATTATAATAAATTTTTGAGTTTGCGAAACCTCGTATGGTCCCTGATTTCAAATTAAATAAATCAACAAACTTGAGATCAGCTGAAATCGATTCCTTGTCTATAATAATCCCTTGTGGTGCTTCCGTTTGCAGTTGACTGAGCTCTTTGAGCAATCGTCGACTGCTTGAATCGGACATCTGAAAAAGAAATATTAGGAAAGTGAATGCGAGAAAATGAAGATAGAATCAATAATCGCGATGAAACGCGTCAAATGAAACAAATAAAAAAAAGAATAATTAAAAAATTGATGAAACTTTATGTACAAAATTATGTCAAAATAAATTAATAATCTTGTAACAAATGGCTGAAATCGATGCGTTGGCGAACTTTGAGATGAGCCGTCGTCGGAAGTGCATCCTGCCTCTGAATATCATCATCGTCATCCGTCGTACGCTTTTGATCATCGTCATTATCGAGAAAATCGACGTCTTCTCCATCAGATTCTAAACGAATTCGCGAAATTGGGTTGGGCCTTGGTGGCGGATCCAATTTGATATCGGAAATGTCCAAATCCTCGCTTAATGCCTCGCGTGCCAAATTGATATATTCGGTATAATCGCGTACGCATGCCTCAAGCTTCTCGCATTGCTCTCTGTGCAGATTTTTCAACGTATCACGAGCCTGACAAATAAAAATTGGCAAAATGACACAATTTGATAAAACATACTTGAACAGGTCGATGCTCGTTGATTAGATGGTGCATATTGATGAAAATTGTGTGAATATCATTGATTTTTTCTTCTCGTCCTGGACTATCAGGGCATCGGATGAGAATCTCGACGAGATCGAAGAATGCGGCGATGACACTTCTAAAAAAATCGAATGACAAAACATTTTGTGAAATTATTGAAAACGCCTAACCTATTGAGCTTTTTCATTTCAGCCTTCCAGTCATTTTTGTTTGAATACAAAACACGAATTCCAGAAGCACTCAGTGGTCTGAAAGTTTCCAGCTGGTGGCATTAAATACTAAAATCGATATTACGCAATGACTTCGGCGTCCAGTCGATATTCTTCACCGAACACTTTAAACTCATTATGAGGCATTGGCGGGAGAGGTGCAGACCCTTCAAAAAATCTATATATATATATATATATATATATATATATATATATATATATATATATATATATATATATATAAATGGCCATCCAATGCGAATAATTGGAAACACGAGCCACTTACCATTCTCGATTCGCTCATTCGTGTAATTCTGCGCGTACTCTGGCGGATTCGGGAACGGGCTTATCGTCTGTGCGGCGAGCCCCGGCAGCATTTTGTCTGCAATAAAAAAAGCGAGATGAGAGAGGTGTGAAAAATCGAAATTGAAAAGGGTGGCGAGGTGGACGAGAAAAATGAGCGCGGCCACGGTCACGCAAAAACACGTGCGTCTGATTAGAGAATTACTCGAGAACCGGTCAATAAAAGTTCTCGTGTAACCGTTTTCTTCATACACCTACACACTATATAACTAAACCGTTAACTTTCACGAGAAATCAAACAAATATCGATTTAGAAATGGTTGGAGAGGAAATAATCTCAAAACTACACTCAACATCGATAAATTTAGAAATTGACCTACAAAATTATCCACATATGTTTACAATTTTGTCGTTAAAGACCAAAAACACATTTAGAAACATTTCCTTATCAAAAACCACCTTGTTTTCTTTGTTTTTATCGATATCATGCGTCAAATGTGCTCTATTGCAAATTAATTATTTCTGTGTACTCCACGCGGTGTATAGTGTCGGCGACCATTTCACGAGACCTCAAATGTGTTTCTAGGCAGATGACCGAGCGAAACGGCGAAATGGAGAAAGAGCAAGCGAATTTCAGTAAATTCTTGAAGAAATTCTCGATACGACTCGTTCAAACGCTTGTTCAGGTAAGATTTATTGATAATTTTTTCCCAAAATAAAAACAGCGATTCAGTCGCGACAAGGCGATTTTATTGCGCAGCCGTGCACCGACACCAATGATTGGTTCAATATGAAAATGGATGAGCTTGGCGAAATTTCGGCTTATTTAAAGACATCAATCACACAGTAAGTAAACAAAAAATCAATAAGTTGCATTTGTTATCTTTTCGCCAATCATGCGACAACGTTTCTCTCAATTCGATTTTTCAGATATCCGCCAAACGGAAAACTAGCAATTGAGTTTATATTGCATACAACTGAAGGGCAATCATTGCCATTGGAAGCATGGTAGAATTTTTTTTTGTTAATTTTTAAATCATCGAAATGAAAAATTGCATGTTTAGGGTGCTAAGTGTTGATTCGAATAAAATCGATTCAAATGTGGATATTTGGATACAGTTATACCATCAGATGGGCACGTTGTTGAGATCGGTGGCGACTGCTGCTCGAATGACTCCAATGCATCGTCTTTATGTGAAGAAACAAGATGAAGATTCGTTCATTATTATGTACAAAATACACGATGCAAGCTTCATTCCGAAAATGGGAAATGCTGAGAAGAAGCGAAGACTTGGCGAACTTGATTCGCCATTCGGCGCGGTTTGCTTGGATCTTGTCTATCGAACAACGATGCAATTAGACAATTCGGAGCTGGACGAGCAAAAGTAAAAATTTGAATAAGAATTTGTTAAATCGATTCGAAAATTTACAGAACCATGGATAATATGCCATCATTCTTCTCGGAAGGAGTGTTCATTTCAAAAGGTTAGAATAAATCAAAAAATAAAAAATAAAATGATTGTTTAGGCGAGCATATTGACAGTTCGAGCCCAATGAGCGCGACTCTTTACAACTTTTCGCCAGAAACCGGAAAGGTTGGAAGAAATAAACGAGACAAAATTATTATGTTTTCGATTGTTTCAGAGCCCACCGGAACATCAGGCTTCGAAGCCGCCATCGCCAGAAACTTGCAACGAAAACGATGCTGCGATGGGAACGTCGCAAAACGCTGAAGATGACGTCGAGAATGAGGATGTCGAAGAGCCGGTGCTTGATCAGCTTCGTCGTCACTCGATTCCATTTGCTAGTCTTCTTCAATCCGCCTATGCGCCACTTGAGCCTCGAAAAGAGTCGCCAATTAATCCAGTTTGTGCGACTCCCAGCTCGCTTCCCGATTGCATTCCTGAGGAGAAGAATGAGAACTCGAGTGCCGATGAGAATGAGGATAAAAATGATGACGATGAAGAAGAAGAAGGCGAATCGTTCGTTGAGGTTTGTTCAAGTCGATTGAAGAAATTTCAATTCCGGTGATTTCTTTTTTAGATATGCCGGTTTGGCGATTCGCCGGATACCGACGAAGACGAGCTGGCGAGACTGCTCGATCAATTACGCCATGCCCCTGATATTAAGGATGTCACATTTTCAATCAATCTTAAAAATGAGGTAAACTCGGAGATAATCGAATTTGCTTCTAACCGTTGGTTGTTTAGCTCGAAGAGCTCAAGGCTCACAAGGAGGAATTTGAAGAATTTGTTGAGAAGGTCAACTCAGTGAAGAATGAAGAAGACTAGGATATAATTGTACATAGATGTATCTTGTGTATTTTTTGTATGTTTTCACGTCGTGCACATCTAAACTGGTTAAGCTCTGAGCGATATGTAAATTTGAACTGAAGAATAAATAGTTGCACACGAAAGAGAATGTATTATTTAATGGGAACTGCGTGAATTTGCGATTGAGTTTTATTTGGGTGAAAGAAAAAATAAAAGAAAAACGATAAAGTGATGAAAAATTGAGTACGGTAGACAGTGTGCAAACATCCTGCACACAATTAAATGTACAGTAACAAAGGTTTTAAAAATTTTTTGCAGTAATGAAGTTTTCAGCGGTTTTGCAAGATACAACTTCAGCTGATACTTTTATCAGTTAGTTCATTTTACATTGCGTTTTTTGCTACCGTGATTTTTAGGGTATCTTAATGCTGCCTCGCGTCTCGGTAAAAAACGGTGTTGTTTGAAAATCCAAACAGAAGGTTTCTTAATTTTTTTTTCTAGATTAATAATGTGTTTTGATGTTTTTAGGAATATCTTTTGTCAGCTGCGCGAATTTGCATGATGGTGGTTGTTGGTTTTGTCTATATATACCATGTAGTAGCCAAATATTTCGAAGATTTGTGAGTGGATCGTCATTTTCTCGAAATTTTTTCCGATTCAGGATTTTATAGGATTAAATGCGCGAATTCCTGATCAAAATTTTATTTATTTGGAGCTCGATATCGATAATTTGGTGAAAATATTGCCTGGCGGTCATTGCTATTTGAAAATAAAACTTTCTAAAAATCAGGCAAGCGATTCAATTTCAAAAAATCCGCTTTAATCAATTTCTAGGCCGATGAGCCTGTGTTAGCTGTGGAAGTCAGAGATCCCGATTCGGATATTGTTACCCATCAGGTCCCAATTACCGTAATACTTTCGCGCTATTGGTCAGCCTATGCGAGACCGAGCCATGGGCATAAAAAGGTTGAAATATGCAAAAATAAATAATGAATATAATTTCTGTAGATGAGCATTTTCCTGCCTCAGGCAAAAGTGTTGTGTCGTGTCATGCAAGCTTATAAAAATATGAATGCAAAGTGTTTGGTGAGTGTGCCGGATGCCAAATAATTGGCGCCTAATTATGAGTCATTGTTTCGCCAAAAATGGAGATTCCAGAAATTCATTGCGAGCACAAATGGCGACCTTCGAATTTCATCGACAATTGAGCATGGCGAAATCGATGCGCTTTTCTCTGATTTGCCAACTAATACGGCTGGTGACTATTAGAAGAAGCCCTACTCAATATGATTTTTTTGAATGTTTTTAGAGACGGACAGCCAAGAAGACAGTTCCACAGTTCAATTGATGATCAAGAGCATAGTATCGATGCTTCAAAGTTTCACATTTAGCAGGACGCGGGTTAAAATGAGTAAGAAATTCTTGACTGTTCAATCAGGGATGACTTTTTACGGCCCATCTTAAAATTTTAATTTCTTGCATTCATTCTTTTTATAAAATTTGCAAAAGGTTGAAATAAGTCACCAGCTACTGGTTAACGGGATATGGAACTCGGCTATGCGGCAATTTTTCAACTTGAATTCTAAATATATGTAAGTACCTAATTTTCACGTTATCCATAGCATTTCTCATAAAATGTTTTATTCAATTAAAAATTTGAAAATTAATTACCAAATCGAATATTCTTGTTGTGTTTTTTTTCTGTTATAAATTGCCAAAAATTATTTTGGTCACTCGGCAAATTGATGAACGAAATCTTTCTTTGGTAATCCAAAAAATCGGGAATCCCATAGCCGCACAGCCCTGAAATGGATTTTCAAAGATCGCCCATAAATAGCTGTTAAAACCAGAATTTTGCACTAGGAAATACCTATTTCAATCGATTGTTCTAAACAAACAGTTTAAGACGGGCTGCAAAAATAGCTTCCTTATGAATTTATTTTTCAAGAATATACTTTTTTCCAGATATTATTTCGAACCGAATGGCTGAATTCAATATGCACTGTGATGATTATGATCTCTCATACATTGTTGGAAATGTTATCGAATGAAATCTATAATATTTATTTCCAACCCGTTTTCTAAGCTATATTCTTGCAAAAAAAGAAACGCTTCATTTCTCGTCACTCCTCGTTCCGGCTTCGAAACGCTGCGAATCACCGGGCGAATGATTTCTGGAATTTTGTGTTTTGTTCGAATCGTACGGATTGATTTGAACCTCATATGTGTCCGAATGCCTCTCATACTGAATGCTCTGTAGCCGCACACTTGGCATGTGTAGGTTTTTAGGGCTTGGTGGGCGGTGCGAATATGCATTGCAAGATGTGAAGTGGAAGACGGTCGAAAATCGCATTGCGAACATTTTTCCGGTACCTGAAACAATTGTTGGCCGGAATGTTGAAACTTCTGAGGAGAATTTTTGCGCAACCTTTTTAGACGTTTCCGCTTTGGCCGCCGCATTCGCCGCTTCCGAATTTTTGCAATAGAAATTTTTATGCGCATCAAACGTTTTTTCGTTGCTGAACGAGACACCGCACGAACACGAAAATGGTTTTTCAGGAAATTCGGAAATCTGAAAATGTTGAAAGTTGCCTCAAAAAATCGAATTATTATTTATTTGACCTTTGATTTTGGTGATGAGGAAGCTGAAGATGAAGCTAATTCGCATTTTGAAAGATCTAGTGGAGCAATTGGAGCGCTGAAATAAAAGAAATCTCAATCTCCGAGCAGAGTTGTCAAAATAAGGGAGCTTCTTTTAGATGTTAAACAAGAGAATTTCATTATAAGCACATTTGTGGACATTTTCGAAGATTCGCCATCATCGCCAGTTTTTTTTTTCAAACACGGGGGCTCTGATTTTTTGACATCGCTGGTCGGACTTTATAAAAACTTGAAAAAGCTTAAACGACGAGCCATTGGACCATTCATATAGAATATACATGGTCTTGAAGTAATTTATGACAGCGTTTCCAAACAAAACTGAACATGCTTTTGGAAGTTGATAACAACGATGAGAGTGGGTCCGAAATTATAAGTAAATGTGATCCGAAGTAGTTGATCAAACAAGCGATCGATTGTGAATGAGCCATCTCAAGATCCACATGTACATTCTCACAATCTTGTCCACTTCTCATAACTCTTGGCGGAGATCAAAAATTGGATTGGGAAAAACATTATTTGGATCCAAAATGAGATAAGAGAGTTGGGTAGATTTACGGCGTGCGCCTTTCGCTATGGTCTCGCGCGGACCAACTAATTGTTTTGCATTTTAGTGATCGGCCTCGTTAATTTGAATGATGAAATTCAAGGAAATACCGAAGCCATCAAAATAATAAAAATAAACAGTTCATTCGGATCCGACAAAATTCAGCTTTTCCGATTTGCAATTCTACGGATAAATTTGTAAAATTGGGTAGATTTACGAGAGCACCTTTCGAACTTTCGAGAAGTTTCGTAATAATTCTCAAAACTTGTTGAGAAACGTTTAAAACGAATTAATACATTCTAAACACTTTTTGAGACAATTTCAAGTAGCATCTAAACATTTTAGAATTGCCTCAAAATATTTTACTTGATTTGTCTAAGTCGAAATGGTCTCGCCGCGAAGGTTTATTTTTGAGTTTTCGAACAGTTCAATTTTTCTTGACGAGTATTTCATTTCCTTGAATATTTGAAATAAAAAATTAACTGGATGACCTCTAGATAACCAGTTAGTCCATGCGTGACCATAGCCCGTAAATCGACCCGCGAGCATTTTTCTGTCACTTACCAATCATCCAAATTCACAATTGGAATATTGATTGATAATTGCGGAAGTTTGATATTCAAACTGTTCGGAATTTGAATATTTTGTGTGTTTTGAACGAACAGGGGATTCGATTTGAGTAGGCCAGTGCTTCGGCCAATCGCCACCGGAACGACACTGTGAACCGGACCAAGAAGCTGAAAATCAATTGCCCCGCGAATTGAATTGTTTGAAGCAACCTGAACAGCTTGTTGCTGCGGCAGATCATGATAAGCCAATGGGACCAATATCACGCTCGACGTCTCATTCCTCTTGAAATCCCATGATTCATCGCGATTGCTACAATAGCTATCCGTGTGCACCTTTAAATTCTCGACGCTGCTGAATTTGGCGATTTTGCATTTTGGACACGTGTGCTCTAAAACACAAAAATTTGGTTCGACAAAAGTGCAAAAATGGTGGTACCCCCGGAGTGGAACTCGATTCTCAATAGAGCGCAATTGCATCATTGTTTGTTGATGGAAAACCGCCTTCATACATTTTCTTAAATCGCATGCAGTAGCCGTCAATTTTTAAAAAGTTTTCTTTCTGATCTACACGGCATATTTTTCTAAAATAACTGTAAAATATACGAAATTGCGAAGAAAAATGTTTAGAAATCCATCTAACAAAACAATGATGCAATTGCGCTCTATTGAGAACCGAGTACTATTATGGCCCAGTTTTATTATGGCGAGTTCTATTAAAGAAAATTCGATTCGAAACAAGTTCTATTACAGCCGAGTTCCACTCCGGGGGTACCACCCAAAAAAATCAGTTGACTTTTCTCATTATTTGGCAGGAGTTTCTCGGTGACAAGCACACCGAGAAGACCGTCGTTTTTGTGCACATCGCGAGTGATGAGAATCTGAATCGCGTCACCTGAAATTGCGCGAATTCGAACGCTCATGCCAATTTTGCGAACCTGTATGAAGAACGACGCAGTTGGCCAAAAGCGGATTCGCGCACGGCTTCAATCGTTTCAGTATTTCGTCATTTTCCATTTCGAAACGAATTCGCTCGCCGTTCAAATTGTTCATCTTCAATGGCGATGAAAATTGAATTGCTGGCTTTTTTTCGTGTGCATTCCTACCGTAATCAATAGCGAGCCATCTGTGGATGAATAGTCGAGTTGGCGACATGTCACCTTGAATGGTCCCTTGGTATCGCCGCATCGAAACTCCACCGATTTCTCGAATCCATTTTTCTGGAACCATTCGAATTAGTTAGTAGATCGAGGGGGGTCCCCAACCTCGACGACTCGATGAATCATGAGATTCGATGTGGCATTCATCGAGTTATCTGCAATTCATGTGCTTCGTACACAATCTCGGCAAACTGCCAACAAACGTGCTAAAATTGTGCGTATCGCGACCCAAAATTTATGTTTCGAGTGTGATAATAATATATGCGAATGGTTGATAAGAGAGAATCGAAATGAATTGGGATTGAATGGAAAAAAAAAACAATCTGCGGACATTTTCGTGCCTTTTTTGGGCGGTAAAATTGTTCTTGGAATTGATGCAAAAAAATCGATTTGAGGGAATTGTCAGAATTGAAATCGAAATTGACATCTGCTTTAACAAAAAATTGCGAAAATCATCAGAATCCCGAAAATTGAGGTCTCGAAGCGATTTGCTGTATTACTTTTTTTCTACATTGACAAGCTCTTTGGAAATAGAAAAAAAGCCAGTTGAGGGTGGGAGGATTCTTGTGAGAATCTAGAAAATATGGTTCATGAATGATAGATTCCGGACCGACAGAAGCAGGAAGAAGCATTGGTTGAGGATCAATGGATCCTCAAAAATTGCGCATGAATGCAAAAAATGGAGATGGGGGGCGACAAAGACGAATGTGCGTGGTCCTGTGTGTTAGTATGTGTGTGTGTGTGTGCCGGCGGGTCCCATTGCCGCGGGACTCGCTCCCCCAGCACCAGGCATCTGCGATAACGATCTTTGTGCAAAACGAGCGACGGCGACGGAGATGAGAAGAAGAAGCTAGAATGCAAGTTTCGTTGAAGAAGGAAGAACAGAGAATGAGCAGGAGCCGGCCGGATGAGATCGACACTGATAACGCGAATTGATGAAGTCGCGCGAGATTAGGCAGCGCGAACTATTCGCTGACGGGGTCAAATTGGCTGCACATCGGCAGCGAGCAACGGAAATATCGAAATAATGTTGTTGGTTTGAGTTTTCTGTTTTTTTTTTGCGTCGATAAACACCGCAGATATGAAACTGATACAAAATATTGAGGGTGTGTTATCATTGATAAACCGTCTGCTGCACACACCTGATTAACAAACCATTTTCAGACCAAACTGAAATTTCGAATTATTATCAATTAATATGTATATGTTTTTTTGTGAAATGGTCTCAAATCGAACTTGGCCCGATCGTTTTTCGAATTTGGGACAAATAAATGATGGGGGAATTCTCAAAAATTAAAAAGAAAATGCAGATTAAATTAGTTAGTGAGCTTTATTCGAAAATTATATTATTCAGAAAAATGAAAATCAAGCGTATTTAATAGAATAAAGAAGATTTGATTTGAAAATCATCGAAATTGATTTATTGTTAGTGTCTGGCGAGTAGATTTACGGAGATGCTCCTTTCTCTTGGTCTCGCGCGGAGTGAAAACAGTAAAATGATCGTTCACGAGATCTTTTCGAGGCGCATGCTCGTAAATCTACCCATCGACTATATTCAATTACGATTGAAAATGAAATGGTTTTTACCACATTACTGTACTTCGAATCAACACAATGTAAAGTATATAATCTTTCGCGAAGGTTTTCCTTCAAATGCCCGCAGATGAAAACTCAAGTAAATTTTCAAACAAACTTATGGACCTATTCAATTAATGTAAATTATCGATTTTTTTGCAAATTTTTTATTTAGAATATAGATGATAACTTTAATTCAATAATGGGGACTTAATATAAATTAAACAAAATCGACAAATTTTCATTATGCAGCGATGTCGTTTTTGTCGCAATACGTGCTTGATTTTACTGTAGATCGCGAGTCGATATTTCAAAAAAAATCCAAAAGCTCTAAATAATCTACAAACGGAAATGAAATGATGATTCCAGTGTCCCAGTTCCAGACCGAGCGTTTTGGATTCGCGACAGATGTCTATTGAAATCGCGTGTTATCGAATCCCACAATTTCCAAGCCGTTATTTCTAAAACTTAAACTTTTCCGAGTATTGTTTTGAATATACCACTTAGTCTTCCGGCTCGCAGTCAGGTGGTCAGGTGGACGGTCGGGGGAGGACCTAGAAACTCCTGTGCTATTCATTAATAGATGAGTCCCAAAAACTTGGCTCGATCTGCACCGCTAAATCCACCCAAAGCCAAGCCTTGACCCAAGACATAGTGGTGTCGACGACGGCCACGGGTACTTGAACGTATTTGAGGCGCGCGCGCGCTTCACTTTCAGTATCCGCAATGAAGAAGGCAGCATTCACTGTCGCTCCCTTAGTTCGCCACGATAGAGTCGACGGATTGGCGGCAAGCATCGAATATTCCGGAGCCAATTTCATCAAATCAGTGTCGGTGGTGAGAGTCGCAGACGACATTGTGCATCGCAAAGCGACATTCAAGGAGCGTTCATGGTAAGTAAAGTAAATGCGAGCCTGCGTGGTCCAGGCCGGCTGCGAGATCGAAAATTTAACAATATCCACACGAGTCGACAACTCGAAGAACAAAGAACGATGCTTAGCACTGGGCTCAGAAGCGTCCGGCGACTCAATGAACTGGATCTCCCACAAGTGGCGGCTACTAGCCTCATGCGCCGGATCGGCACATCCATCGGGCAAGCCAACGACATTAGTACGAGCTTGCAACGCAGAACGACCGGCATCTTGGCTACTGCTCAACGGTGTTGATGAATTCCACAATAAAGTGTTGTGGAAACTAAAAAAATTTAATTAACTTATAAAATACAACAATTCACTTTTAAACACTCACCGCTTCATATTCATCATCTACAAACGGCTTCTTTCTTCTCGTGCGCTCAGCTTCTTCACGCTTTTCAGCAATTGGCAAATTTCTTGGCGATTGCGTGACTTCATGTGCATCGACCATATCCAGGTCTTCGACGAAAGAGTCGTTTCCTTCATACTCAACGAATGATATGCTTTAAAAACGAAATATATGCAGAAATTAGTAGTTTTTATGAATATCACCAAGTGTTACTCATAAAAAATAAAAATTATTTTAAAAAAATTGCAAAAAACGAGAGAAAAATAAGAAAATTTAAACATAAAAAATCAGAAAAAAATCGATATTCAAGGAGCACATGCCAATTTTTTTGAAATATCGACACGCGATCTACAGTACCCGTCAGTAAAATTAAGCGCTTATTCGGCAAAAACGACATCGCTGCATAATCAAATTTTGTCGATTTGGTTTAATTTACATTACCTGAATAGGTCCCCCATTATTGAATTAAATTTATCATCTATATTCTAAATTCGTAAAATAAACGATGTGCGATGAGTTTAATTCGCAGGTTATCCCGAGTACTGTAGCCAAATTCTCACTGTTAAAAATCAAATTTGAATTACCGCCACGATAAAGTGCAATGGTCCACAATTACACAAGTCGCCTGTTTTTTTGCGACGGAAATATTTTTATAAACAATTTGGATAAAATAGGATTTCAATGAGCAATCGGTGGGATTTGTGTTTTCGCTTTGGACCATCATCTTCGACATTTGCAATGATTACTGTAGGATTACAGTACTTATTGTTGAAAAATGGCAAATGTATCCAGGTGTCGTAGGATTCTGCGTTTTGTACGCAATGCTAAGAGACAGTTACCGTAATCCTCGCAGCGATTTACGGGCACTTTTTTATTTAATTTCGCATATTCATTTTTTTTTTCGCTCAACTTCCATATTTCCCTTCGAAATCTTCGAATTTTTGGTTAACCAAGTTAACCGGTTAATTATTTTTCGTTCAATTTTTTAATTTTCTTTCGAAATTGTTTAATCTAATTTTTAAATTTTGCAGAAACCGAGTTTAATAATGTATTTAGCAGAATAAGCACTTTTAAACGATATTTTTTGGTAAAAACAGCAGAGAAAACATTTTTTTGTCATTAATAAAATTATTTATTCGTGTTTTGCTTTTTGTATGCGTTTCTATTATGTTGTTTTTGTATTCTTCATTTTCAAAATAATTTTTAGAGCGACAAAATCTTCACAATAATTCCTAACTCAACTGGACAAATGGAAAAGTGGATATTCTGCAAAATAAATTATTAAACTCGGTTTCTAAAGGTTTTAAATATAAGATTTCTAAAGAAAATAAGAAAATTCAGCAAAAAATTGAAAGAAAATTAAAAAAAAAACTCCGTAAATCGCTGCGAGGATTACGGTAACTGTCTCTTAGCATTGCGTACAAAACGCAGGATCCCACGACACCTGGATACATTTGTCATTTCTCAACAATACCAAAAATCGAAAAATCATTGAAATTGTTCGGAATGAGACGATTGACTCCAAACTTGGTAGGTAGAATGTTTTTGAAGAACAAATTTTACTGTAGAAATATCGAAGCGATTGCAGTAGGATTACGGTAGTTACAGTAATCCAAACTAGTATTAGCGTTCGTTAGAGAGAAGAAAGGAGTGGCTTAATACTAAGAGTACTACAACATAGCAGGGCCAGAATTATCGATTGATTCGGATTACGGTAGAAAGCGACGATAACTAAATATTGTCTGCGTCTCTCATTTCTACACAGTCTTCTTCTCGCAAAAAAACCAAAGTTTCTACTGTCGCAATTCAATAAAAAACCGTTCCGAATGCAAACTAATATTTGAAAATATTAAAGGGAGGATGTCGGCGTCTCACACATCAACACACTATCTCATTATAGACATTCGAGAATTTTCCAGAAAACACACAGCGCCAATTCCTCTCGTTGTTCTCAATTTATTGTTCTCTAAATGTAATAAAAAAATGGCATAAAGTGTGAATTGTCAGACGTTTTATTTCCGGCTTCCGCTTCATTTTTGTTCAATAAAATGTTTTTCAAATGCTTATTCGCCTTGATATTTCCAACAATTGTAAGACGCAAAAATTGGGATTCTCGATAATTGAGGAGTTCAAGATTTGTTTGGACAGCAGCTTCGTGCTCGACGTGCTCCCGCTTCGAGCCAATATGAATCCGGCAACGGCTCATCGATTGTTCTACACCGATTTCGGCGTTCTCAACAGTTTTAGTATGTAATTCAAAAAATAAACAAATTGAAATGACGACGTCGGCGTGATTCAGAAGCGAACGCGTTCACGATGAATGTGTCGACGTCGCGATTCGGATTGGCGACGCCGCGCATCTTGTGCGAAGTCGTCGACGTGCTCTGTCCGCAGCTCATTCAAATAATGCACGTCAAATCGAAAGGTGACCGACCGGCTGATAAGCGTCAACGAAACGCTGACGCATTTCTCGTGCAGGTGTTCCGCGTCTGATGGCGCTCGCCGAAGCGACACGAGAAGGCGCCGAGATCATCGATGAAGCGGGATACGTCGGCGCGTGGCCCGGATACTGTGGAACGTCGAACGCAGCGCTCGTCGAGATGCGCTCGCCGATTCTCGACGCCTATTCATATGCGACGAGTTCCGATGATTTGTTCAACGCGCGCTATAATCGTGACAGCTTTTTCTGGCATCCCACCAGGGTTTTGGGCTTCATGTTCTCGGCGAATGAGATCAAAAAACGAGTGTACGTTGGCTGACGCGTTTTCGGTGCACTCGGTTGACGCTTTTTCAGAGACTATCCGTTCAACGCAATTCGACCATTTGAGAGTGAAGTGTTCGTAAGTTGGAGATTCGCAAAAATGGAAGCGTATTGAAAATTTCGTTCAGAACAAGATTATCATCACGTTGAAGCCGTTGATTGTGCTTCGCAACGAAAAGAATCAGACGGCGATGACCGTGTATCCGAAGGCCAACTCGATGCTTAAAGGCGACACTCCATTTTTCGCGTTTTGTTGAAATCTGAAATGATTGCAGGATTCGTCGTTGAGAAAGTCAGCGATGTGTCGGTCGTCGATTCGGACGCCGTCGATTTTCCGACGGTTCAGGATGCCTGCGGCAAAATGACGATGCTCATGGAGACGTTCGATTATGACACCGGTGTCTACTCGGTACGCAATTTGAGATTGCGAGCGTTGGGCAAAAATGAGCAGGTACGAGATGAGCCCTCGATTCGATTTGATTCGTTGGAAACGAGATCGGTTTAAAGGCACATGAATAGATTCGGGAGTATTGGTCTCACTGAATGCGAAAATTGCGAAAAATTGAAATTTTTAGCTAGGGATTGTCGTGGTAAGACCCTCAGCAGACTCTTTCTCTATGCACTCAATCCTAATCGGATCCGAGAATTTTCGAATCTGATCCAAAAATATCCGCAAAAAAAGAATCGGATCAGATTTTTTTTAAATCAGTCTAAGAATTTTCTGAGTGGATTCCGAAGCCGAATTTTGTCGGATCGGATTGGGTTTGAGAGCGATTTCCGCATACTGTGGGACCAATCTTTTTATTTTTTTATTTTAAGAATAATTTTTTTAAAAATTTCCATCAGAATTATTGCTTAAAATCCGCTGAAACGCTGCACAGACTTTGATGGTCCCATCAGAGTTGAGTTGACTGAACTCTGCTCAGGACCATTATTCACTTGGCCCCTTAAGTCTTTTTTTTTGGCTCCGCTATAATAGAAGAAAGAAAAATTCGAAAACAAAGGCGGCAATTCAAAAATACCCAAATTCGAGATTGAAAATGACATGAAAAAAAGCAAAATTTTAGATTCAGAATGAAAAGAAATCAATGTTTGGAATGGCAAAAGCCAAATTTGAATAGTCAATTTTCAGGTATTGCGCAGCGCGGGCTTCGTGTTCAACGAGCAATTCTCGTCGAAGCGTTGTCTTGACGACGTCGAGCCGATCATCGAAATGCAGAACACCGTAGGCGAGTCCGAAACAAAAAACCAAAGAGATCAATTTCAGAACAATACGAAACAATTCGAATTGATTCGCGCCAAATACGTCGAATTGTACGAGAAGCTCGGATGGAAAAGCCTCGGACAAATCGGCTACGCTTCGTGGGGAAATTTCGCGTTCGCTCAACGATGACCCAAACAACATTTTCATTTTCTCGTCGATAATTTATCACAGATGATTTTTTGTTTGGTTTTTTTAGAGAGAGAGAGAGGGCGACCGGCGCGAACAGCCTATTTCACGAAAATCTTTGAGATCGACGTGATTACGGTGGTGAAGAATGTGTAGGTGACCGCAAACACGGCGGCGATGAATTGCGGAGTTGTTGAAATTCGTCGCGAGACCGCCGACGAGATGGCCGGATGCGATATGTGAAGAGCCGGAGCCGCAATTGAGCATTCACTTCTGAAATTGGCGCATTTCGTGTGCGTTGCTGGCGCGCCGTTGGCTCACATTCGACGCGGATTGCCGACGCTTGACATCGTCCTCGTCGTGATGTCGCCGTCATCGTCGAACACCGCCCGACGGAAGCGGCGAGCCGGAATCGGCGAGTGCTGCGCGAGCTGGACGACATCTGTAGTGTGAAACGAAATCGTCGCGTCGCACCGGAAACGCGTCAGCAAACACACGCGTTGCTGACCCGCTAGCGGAGCCGACGAGCTTACTGAGTTGGCGCGGCTCGTCGACGGATGGCGTCGGAAGCGCGTCGACGCGCGGCGTCAACTCAAGACCTTCCTCGATTCGAACCATTCGAATCAATTCGGGCATCGACATCATTTTTCTGAAAAAAAAATGATTGGAAAATAATCACCATCCTAATTATATGTCGAAATTAGCCGCAACGCAAATCATAAAAAATTAAATGTGGGGTTGCCTAGCTTCAAACATTAATTATTATTCACCTGCCGACATTTCACTGGAAAAAAATAGCACATAATGCCTCAAGCGTTTGATGTTCGATCAATCAAAAATATTTAAAAAAAAAAATTGAATTATTCGAATAAAATGAAACCGCGAATTAATTCTGTCAAAAGTCCGCAATATGTCGTCGTGGTGTATACACACTTTTCAATTTTTTTTTTTGAGATTTTCGAATTTTTCTCGCAAAAAAGCATTAAGACATTAAAGAATTTCCGAAAAAATGAAACAAGTGAAGCAAAAAGTGCAATTTTTGAGGCGAAAATTGTTTCGAAAAATACTATTTTTGTGTGTGCTGCGCCAAAAAAAAAGAGAAATTGTATGAACACGACGAAAATCGTCTTACACGTTGCCGTGCCGAGCCGATCGCGCCGTCTCGAACACGTCGTCGATCGGAATCGCGATCGCGGCGTTCGCCGTCGTCGTCGTCGTCGGAATCGTCGGCACTTTGAGATGGCTGCGACCGTTGACTCGAATCTCAATCGAGTGCGACGCGTTCTGCAAAAAATGGTCGCCAATCGCGTCGATCATCGTCTCATCGATTCCGTACCTGTGCGCCGCCGCCGCCGCCGCCACGTCGTCTGAAGTACCGTGCACAACAGCAGAAGCTCGACGTGCTCGCCGTTGAATCCGGCTCCGGACTCATTTTGTGAACGGCACAATAAGAAGCAGACGAAAGAAGTTTGATAGAGGCTCACACACACACGGACACGCACGCACGCGCGAGACCTCGCTCGCCTCACAATTATAGCGGCGTCGTCGAGCCGGTTTTTCGGCACCGCCGCTGCCTTGGCAACACCGAACCGACGAGAGAGTAGGCGAATCGAAGAGGGCGCCAGACACGATTTCTATGATAGGTAATTAGAATATATGCGTCGATTCTAAACAATTTGGTGGCGACGAAAAACAATTGAACGACGGTGACTCATTCGAGACGGCACATGTCCGCAGATGGAAACTCATAAGAAATTTGTTTCCCAAAAAGTGTTCTCGGTTAAATAACAATAAATTGCTCTCGTTCGAATTTTATTAGCCATATGAGCCAAGAGATCAATTCTAAACCAATTTTCGGCATTTCTGCTCAGTCGAAAAATTTCATTTTTGATCTGCGGACAATTTGCACAAAATTCTGGCAAACTCCGCCCACTTACAAAATGGTCCGTAAAATTGGGTTTCCGCCATCGAATTTCATTTCCGTTTTTTCAAGTTTGCCTAAAATGTCCTTCAAGGTATTTATTCTCATTTGCACGCCAATAATAATTTTTCAGATTGTTTTCGAGCAAATTGAGAGCTCATCGATTCAACAATTGTCCGAATGTGATCTACAATCATTCTCGTACAAGTAATTCGAAATTTGAAACGGCAAATCGGATTTTTTTTTGCCAACAGAAAAGACGCGCCTTCGACAGAAAAACCGCGAGTTTTGCATCGAAATCAAAAAGTCGGCACTGACGTTGCGGCGAAAGACAAGGCTTGTGGTCGAAGGTATCGCATTCGAACCCTGAAAAGACTCTCTTATTATTGCGTATTTTCAAGTGTACTCAAAGTGAATGTAGCGACAAGTTATGAGTTTCAAAAATTGAATGCAACGCAAATTCATCGAGCCATTAATGATCCGAAACTCGCCGAGTTTTTGAATCGCGTTTATCCGATGTGAGTAGTTCGTTCGAAGAATCGGCCTTGAACAAACCATTTTGCAGATTGAAAGAGGAACTTGATGATAGCGAATTGTTCAATAAACTCTAAATTCTTTTTTTTTTTCTTTGAATTATTATTATTTTTATATAAATTCAAGTATAATATACTATAATTAGCATATCCCTCCGTTTTTTATTTGGCAAACACGGCTATAATTCGAAAATAATTTAGAAACCAATTTCTACACGATGTCGTCTGTAAATCGCTACTTTATCTCGTGTTTTGATTTTGGTATTTACTCGTTCCTTTATCAGTATTGTCGACGTCGGCGGAAAAAAAGCGGTGTTTACCTTTAATCGATCATTATGCATTGATCCGTGGATCTACATTTTAAGTTTGGCGCCAAAATCACTAACACTGTTCTTTTTGACAATTTCACTCTGTCGCGCGACGTCGACAATAGCAAATCTCTCACCCGGGTGGAACAACACTCCACCAAAATGATTGCAACAATTCAACATATTGCTTCAACGGATACCCCGAAGAAGCTGGCCAAAAATTGCAGTTTTCTGACGCTTTCTTGCGAAAGGTCGGAACTCCAAATTACCTTGAGTAACTGGGTTAAAACCGACGACAACAGCGAAACGTGACTCTTTGCCGCATCGCGTCTGCGGACATTTATCGGGGCCGTCTTTAACGCATTATTTAACGTGCGAAAATGTGAGACGCAGAGAAGTGATGAGAGAGCGCGGAAGGAGGAGAGAGCGCAAGCGGCGAGACAAAACGCAGAAATTCGAATACTGCAACGACAAATTGATAGATTTTTAAAGCGATTTCAGCCAATTTTCAACATCCATTATTTCAAAGTTTCTTTCATTTTTTTAATGGGCCTATCATGTAATAAAAATATATACATTTAAATTCATGTTATGAAAAAATGAACCTTTAAGGCAATTCTAACATTTGGTGTAAAAATGAAAAGGTCTATAACAACTTCCGAATGAATATTATGGAATGCACTCGTTTTTTAGATGAAATTATAGTGAAGATCATATTCAAATTATTTTATAATGGATATGCATGAGAGAACACCCACTAGGGTAGCAAACCTAATTTTATTTTCAATCAAAATCGAATATATATGTATAAATTAATCTGTTTCGAAGCCCGCGAGAATTTCAATCGAATACAAATTATTCGCACACTAAAAAAAATGTAAAAAGAATTACACAATTTTGTAACGCTGGGTTGTAATGAAATGCACTTTTAATGTAACTGTTTGCCAATTAGATCAGACAAAATTCGGTTCCGGAATCAACCTTTTCAGATTGGTAATTCTACGGATAAGTTTAGAAAATTGGCGGATCCGATTGGTAATTATTCAAATCCGTTTGGTTTTAATAATTCAATTCGAATCGGATCCGAAAATACCCAAAAAAAACCAATCGGATAATTTTGATTCCGGAGCGGAATTTAGTCGGATCTGATTAGCTTTGAGTTACCAAAAAAGACGGGGTCTTCAAATTCGCGAAATCAGTGTAGGTTTAAACTTTTCGTTGACTGAATATTATATGAGCGTATGCTTAAATGCCATGTACACAATCTCCACAATCTCGCTGCCTGGCCCATTGACTTAAAGCATTAATTACTTCATCGGACACCCATTTTTGCCAATTTTACGCTGTCGAGCGACGTCGACAATAGCTAGTCTCTAACTCGAATGATGCAACAACACCAAAATGATTGTAACACATATTGCTTCAACGGATACCCCGAAGAAGCTGGCCAAAAATTGCAGTTTTCTGACGCTTTCTTGCGAAAGGTCGGAACTCCAAATTACCTTGAGTAACTGGGTTAAAACCGACGACAACAGCGAAACGTGACTCTTTGCCGCATCGCGCCTGCGGACATTTATCGAGGCCGCTTTCAACGCATAAGTTAACGTGCGAAAATGTGAGACGCAGAGAAGTGATTAGAGAGCGCGGATAGAGGAGAGACGACAGGCGAGCTTATCAGCGGAATTTCGAAAACAGTTTTTCGCTGGAAATTTCGGCCATTTCAATACGATCAACGAAATAATCATCAAATAAAGAATAATGCATTTCTCTTCTAAACATCATATATTTATTCAAATGCACAGCATCAAAAAAAGTCGAAAAACCGCAGAATAAAAGTTTATCCCGACTTTCGTCCCTTCTTCCGCTTATTGCTGCTGCTTCGTCGTTTGCTCCGCTCAACAGTCTCGAGCTCTAAAAGCGCAAAAATGTCCGACACATCGAGGCGAATTACCTTTATCGGGAGCCGTTTCTCGGCGAACAACTTTCATCACAACTCCCGGCTCTTCAACGCCATTCGGCGGCTCATCGGAAACGCTCAAATCTTGAAAACCGCTCGAAGAATTGCATAAAACTCCTCAAAATTCTTACCAAAAACAAAAGAAAACACCAAAAATAAAAAGAGTATCGAATTGGCGCGCATTTGGGCGTAGACTAAATCAAACTACTACAGAGCTTTTCGGTGTTGCCTGGATATGCGTCTTGTTTGCTTCGAAAACAATAGAATTATTGTGGAAATGAGCGGTCGAAACGATTTATTCATTAGTCGGCCACAAAATCACGTTAGAATTCATTGCATCTCGTCGAGCAGTTTGAGAAGTCGTTGCAGGACCATCGGAATATCACAATACAGATTCTCGCGTCTATACGGTTTCTCGAAACGCTGAAAAACGCGAAAATCCGGCTGTAATAAAAACGTCTCGGCAATGACTGGAGGGTCCCAAAAATTGAGGCATCCGAAGGCCGCCAATAGAATATCCGAGCGGCGTAAAACGATTTTTATTTTTTAAAGCAGGCATCTTATTAGAGATAATACCTGTCAGCTTCTTCTGACAGTTTTTGGGACCATCAAGCCATTGCTGAAAATTTTGGCGGTAAATTGGAATAAAAGAGATTCTGTCGAATCGAAAATGTTGTTTCGCGTAGATTTAGGGAATTGGGTTTCGCCATGAGATATCGCCAAACGGGCGCCTTTATTGGATGTCGAAATTCGAGGAATCGACGAAAATGCGAAATATATCATACCACGACGCCACTTATGCGAAAAACGCCATTCGGCTCCTCAAATACTTCAATGTGATGGGCGCGTAGATAGTTTATCACTTTTTCAGCTCTGAAACGATACACTCGTCGATTTGTTCTCGAAACTCGTTCACCTTTTATACATTTCGCCGTCTTCAACGACATTTGTGCTTTGCATTCCGAGAAGTTTGTCAATTTGCTCCAAAACGGCTTCGCCAAAACTGGAAATACCATACTTCTCAATGCAAACCGTTTTCAATCTTACGGAGCACAATTTTCATCAATCTCTTCAAGTTTCGAAATATTCGAAATTGACGAACTGGGAATTAATTCGAAACATCGAATTTCTGCAATTTTTAATAAGAGAAAGTGGGAATTCAACATTCTCTTTTTTCGATTCTCGATTATGTGATCAATAAATTTTTGGATCAGTCAATAGAAAAATGCTTGAAATTTGCAATGAAAGTGATTGGTAAACGCGCAGACGACGATATTGGACACCGTTTTTTAAACAGTTTTACAGAGGATAATTTTAATCATTCCATTTTCCTTGGTTAATTACCGTCGAAGGTGGATAATCGGCAAATTCTTCAGTTATTAGCAGGGCCGCGCGAACGCAGCCCCTCACGCAAAAATTTAGTTGTTGGCGAATCTCAACTCGAGACTGCCACACAGGTCAGCCCATCCTAAAGTGCAATGGAAAGGCCTCGCCGTGGGGATTCCGCCTTCTTGATCGCGAAATACCCCCAACCAGGTAAGTTTATGAGCCATCCAACTGCCGTCTCTTATGCGCGCGCACGTCCCGACGTTTCGCGGGTTTCGCCACCCTGTATGCTTTGTGTGTGTGGGGCGGAGACAAGTCTCCTTGACATTACACAACAGTTTGTACGCGCCGCACAAGAGAAATATGAAAAAATTTTAAAAAATGAGCTTTATATTTTTTTATGAGCTTATTCATAAACTACAAAAAAATGTATTTAAAAATTTTAATTTAATATGCACTTATCCTGCATTGAAAAACAAATTTATTTTTTCTTTATAACGTCAATCCAAAATTTGCCATTCGTAAACTTTTTCAAAATAGCATTTAGAGTTTTTCAGGAAAAAAAATCTATCAATTTGTCGTTGCAGTATTCGAATTTCTGCGTTTTGTCTCGCCGCTTACGCTCTCTCCTCCTTCCGCGCTCTCTCATCACTTCTCTGCGTCTCACATTTTCGCACGTTAAATAATGCGTTAAAGACGGCCCCGATAAATGTCCGCAGACGCGATGCGGGAAAGAGTCACGTTTCGCCGTTGTCGTCGGTTTTAACCCAGTTACTCAAGGTAATTTGGAGTTCCGACCTTTCGCAAGAAAGCGTCAGAAAACTACAATTTTTGGCCAGCTTCTTCGGGGTATCCGTTGAAGCAATAAATGCATTGTAGACTTGTTGATAATTAGAACATACATTAGAAAACCGTATTATTCTTTACAACCTAGCACAATAAAAATATTTGTCACTTTTTGGTACGCGGATAGTGCTATCAATTAAGCGAGAACGGTAGCGAGCTCGTCAGCAGCCCGTAGCCGAAATGCTTCAACTAAAAATAGATACCACATTGATGATGAAATTGCGCCAAGACCAAAGTTCCAGATGTCGGATCAATCGTTACAAGATTACCAGTCGTCGTTGAAGCTGTCCTCTTGTTTCCATCATCCAAAACAACCTACAATTCATAATTTACGCGTATTTTCTATATTTATTTTCAAAAATTCGATTGTTAGGCAAAACCTAGAAATAAAACATCAGAATTTCCAAATTTTGAGTCCATTCATTCAAATATATTTGATTTTGTATGAAATTCAATGTACCTTAATGGGTTTTCCCAACATATTATAAGTCTCTTCGACACTGATCATCTTCTGAAAATCTTCCCAAATTGAAGTTCACTAGTTCGAACACGGAAAAGATAAAGCGAAAGTTGCTAACCATATAATTAATTAATTAATGAGTAAACTCATCCCAATTATCACAATTTATTATGCGTTCGGTTCCCGAAAAAAGTGAAATTATATACAGTTTACATGTAAGTTGTACTTGGCAAGTTGAACACTTATATACAAAAAAATGTTAAATTAATTATTCGACTTCGAAAGTTCTTCCTGCAGTTGTCGAACAAGGAGAAGGTCTTCTTGCGACGGCTCGTAGATTCTACCCAGAATTATCTGAAATTCTCGATTTTTATTATACAATTTCATGTTTAGATCCCCAAATTTGCGTTCAATCTTTTCATACAAAACTGACATCATTAAAATTGCGTGGATCGCAAAAAAAACTGTTGATAACTGTTTATTGGCTCATAAAACAAGTCAGCCACAAGATTAGATTGAACATTTCCGGATGACGTTTGCACAAACTTATAAGCAAAACCAGGAAAACATCATTTTTGTGTGCAAAAAATGAGAAAAAAAAATAAAAACATACCCGATCTTTGAAAAGTTTCGCAAACAGCATATAATTGGCGAACATGAGCAGCACAAAAGTCACAATATGCTGCCAGTCGTTGGTGAGGACGAGCATCCAGAATTGGATAAAAATGAGCGAAAATTCGAACATGCACATCCAATTGATGAGGGTCAGCGGTTTTTGAATGAACTTCTGCAATCCGATTCAATTAGATTGTCAAATTTGCTTACTGGCTCACAAAGAAATAATATTGGAACCATTTTTCGGGATGCGCTGCTATTGTTTTCACATATTTCGATGATCTCGCTCGGTAGCATCGCCCATCGGGCATTTGAACGGTATCCCCCTCATTATAAAGGACTGAATCAAGCCATGGAGACGGCGATTGACTGAAACGATAAGGAATCGTAATAATTTGGTAATAGTTGGCAAAGCAAAGATTTAAAAAGTAATGCCTACCTCATACTTCCCATGTGGCCAATCTTTGGTCCTTCAATGGTTTCCCAGCAGCCAAGATGAATTGCAGCTCGATGCAACAAATCCAAATAATTCAACGGCAGAAGATAGGTCATATGATGCGAAAACGCTGTGAGACCCACAATGAGTCCAAGCTGATACTCCCAGAACTCGTTGATGAGAATTTGTTGCGGAACACCGAGGGTGGTTTTGTGCTGAAATCGAAATAAAAAACGTTGAAAATTGCACAAATCCTACCGGCACAAAAACGCACGGCAACAAAACACTCATAAATGTTGTCGAAATTCCAGCATAATAGCTGCGTTTCGCTCGAAGCATCAAATCATCAATAAGAACATCGACTTCTTCACGAATTTGAGCTTAAAAAATATTCGGTATATAGAAAATTAAGGTGATGCACTTACCTGGATTATCACTGCACATATGAAGAACCGAATCGAGATCGATTTGAGCCGATGGACCTTCGCACATTTTCTCGACAAACTATAATGAGACTCTGATTTAATTTCGAAGGTAAAATGCAATCAAATACGTTCGATTCATATCTTTTGATCGATTTTTTTTTTAAATAAAATTTAATAGCCAATACTCAAAAATCGATGATTTCAGAGAAAATTCACAATTTCTTCGAAATATTCTCAATATTTTGCAAACCTCAGCGAATTCAATTCTTCCTTTTCTCCATTCTCCGAGCGTTCGTCCAAATCGAACGACCCATGCAATTAATTCGTTGTAGAACACGCAGCTATACAAAAGGATTCTGAAAATTTGCGAAAATCGATTATCATTAACAACAATTAATTCGTTTACGGGAAGAAAAAATAAAGAATTGATGAAAGCGGGTAATCATTGCACACACGCGTGAAGCTGAAAATAAAAACCTTTAGCAAATCCGAATATGCGCATGGCTAAACCTGAACAAGAAGCTCGTGATCACCAATGTCATCAGTGGGGTTTTGATGACGGCGTATTCCGTAACCATTAGAACCGTTTGAATAAATGGTCTTTGCGAGAACGAAATCGAAGCAACTGTGTCGGTTATCTGAATTATTCAAAAATTTTCAATTTAAATGGTTTTAATTTAAATAAAAATACCGTTTTCCAAAAGCAAAGTGTAACTCTCCAGCCAAGCATTAGACCAACGCATGACAGGAAATACGGATTAATTAAATGGAATTTCTGAAAATTGTCATTGTTTAATTTTTGTTTTCGTAATCTTACTATTGAAAAATGCCAATACGATTTAGGCAGCCACCATAGGGTTTTATAAAGATTCAGGTATTGAAGAAACAAAGCTAACACGGAATAAAGGAAAAGCGTGCATTCAAAAAACAGCTCTCCTTGAGTAAATTGCATGTCAGGCCATGCCGGATGAACGGAGACGGTCAAACCGCTAGTCGATTGACTGAAATAATGAATTCCTTTCAGAATCTCTCTCGCCATAACATATCAACCAACATCTTTGTGGCCACTTGTTGAACAGGTGGTAGAATCTGGGGTGTAGTCTTTTCTGCAGCAACATTGGGTGCTTTCTTTGAGCCTTTAGGAGGCATACTGTAATTTCGGCTTGGAATGGTTTAGAATTAGACGAAAAATACAATGACGGGTATGTACCGAAATTTTCATGTTGAGGATATTGTGTGTGATGAAATTCTTCTGGTAACAATTTATTGACAACAAAATAACATTTATTGCGGTGGTGGGGCTCCACGTCCGAATCCGGCTCTGTAGACTGGGGCAGCTCCTGGTCCAGCCTCGGTAGCCTTGTCGGTTCTGTAGGCGTCACGATCTCCCTTCTCTCCTTGGGCTGAAAATTAATTATTTTGCTATACTGTTGGTTTAAACATCAGCTTGTCGAAAAATTTCTATAAAAACTACCATCAAAAACGAGCGCCGTGCATAATTGAGGGCCATCGCACTATTTCCAGGATTTAATTCAACTTAGAATTTAAACAGTAGAAAATCGGGTATCGTGCTACGGATAACCTACGAAGCTAACGCACCGCAAATTGGCGCTCGTTTTTTTTTTAACGAATTTAATAATTTATCACTTACCAGATCTTTGTGGTCTGTCCGATCCTGGCACACGAACCTCTCTTGGCTTTTGCTTGATGGTTTGTGGAACAATCTCGACTGGGAGAGCAAGGTACTCACGAAGATAAGTAATTCCCTCGTCGGTAAGGTACCAGTAATAATGGCGCCAAGCGAATTGTTCCTTAACCAATTCACGGGAAGCGAGCGACTAAAAAATCAAATTCAAATCTTAAAACAATCTCATTTAACTACCTTCAAAGTCTTGATGACTTCGAGGTTGGTGACTCCCTCAATGTTTGGGTGAGTCTTGGCATTGTAGTCCTTCTTGGCGACAGCGACTCCCTCGTTGAAGAGGTACTCATAAATGAGCTTGGTGTGGCTCTTTGGGATAAACATAGTGACCGCAAGTTCTGAGAAAAAATTGTTTAAAATAATTCACCACAAAAATTAATAAAAGCATAAAAAATTTCACGTTTAACGAGCCGAAATAATTCAACATTTGACAATTAAAGCATTTAGGATCGAATTTTCATTTATAGAACAAATTAAACCATTAAAAAAACACGAAAAAGAAAAGAAAAAATCGAAAAAGTGTCCAATGCAAAGCATAGGGGCAGTTACGCAGCGTTTCGTCAGTGAGCGAAAGTGCCACAGCTGAACTAGTGCTACAGTAATGCCTGCGTATAACCCCTATACTTAACCATAGAGCAGAGAATTCTCTTCAATTTTCCTTCTTTTTTTCAAGTTTTTGCAGGCCTATTTCAAGGATTTTGTCTGAAATTAACCAGAGTGTACTCGAATAGATACTTTCTATTATTTTACGTATATTTATTATTGATTCGAATTAATTCTATTACGTGATTTGGTTTTCGTCTTTCTGGAATAATCATTTTCTTTTGTTTCAGCACAGTCAAGCCTGGGAATCCACAGTTATGAAGGTCGAAACCTGTGTTTATTCTGGATACAAGATCCATCCTGGACATGGAAAGAGACTTGTCCGCGTCGACGGCAAAGTGAGATAATTTTATTTACATTTTTTTTAAATTATTTGAAACAGTATTGAATTCAATTATTTTATTTGGTCTTTAAATTTTTTTATCTGTTCAATAGTGTTTCTTTAAAAGTTTAAACAATCTATGTTATAGTTTTAGGTCCAAATCTTCTTGAGCCACAAATGTCTCAAGGGAGCCAAGCTTCGCCGTAATCCCCGTGACATCAGATGGACTGTCCTCTACAGAATCAAGAACAAGAAGGTTTGATTACAACTAAATATTATTGTAAGATTGTATTTATAGGGAACTCACGGACAAGAGCAGGTTCAGAGAAAGAAGGTCAAGAAGACCGTTCAGGTTGCCAACCGCGCTGTCGCCGGACTCTCCCTTGAAGCTATTTTGGCCAAGAGAAACCAGACTGAAGATTTCCGTCGTCAGCAACGTGAACAAGCTGCTAAGGCCGCTAAGGAAGCCAACAAAGCTGCCCGTGCCGCTAAACAAGCCGCTAATAAGGTAATTTATATTTAACATGTTGACAATTTTTTTAAATTTATACGTGTTTTCCTTTTTTTAATGCGCAAATTTTAAAGGCACACTATTAGAACTCATAATAAATCTGTTTTATTATGAGTGTCGAAGTTGTGCAAAAAAATAAGCTCATAGGAATAATGGGGAGTGTTTCTTTTATTGATTCAAGTATTTTGAATTAATAAGAGTTATAAACTTTCCTGTTTCTTTGTGCAATATTAAAACAACATATGGGTATATTGTTGCGTCAAATGACTGAAGCAAATTAAAAAAAAATGACTGTGTCAGGGTGTACGGTGTTAGCGAGGCTACGGTTGCCATTTAACGTACACACATTTAATATCGGAAATTAAACCCTGGCTTCCCAGCCCCACTCAATCATTTGACAGCGACAATGGGAAATTAGAAAAAATGAGTCCTTTGTTAATTAGCGATTTTTTGGGAGCAGTATATCTCATTTCGATTTTTTACTCCCTAATACCTGTATAATGTTTCCGGCAATTGGCTATTTATCGCAGTCGCACATCGTTGGCAATATTACAATTTTATTTTTCAGGAGAAGAAGGCCACCCAGCCAAAATCCCAGCAGCAGAAGACCGCCAAAAACGTTAAAGCTTCAGCCCCACGTGTTACTGGAAAGCGATAAATGTTTCCTGGCAAGATTTTTTGTTATCCAATAAATATTGTTGTCAGTTACGCGTTTTTGCATGCGGCAGAAAGTAAATAACCCTTGACATTACCTGTAAACAGCTTCTGAAAGTGCTTCAACGGAACGTTCAGAAATGCAGGCAAATCGAAATTATGCATGGTTAGAATCGACATTATTTGTTACTGCCTTCTCATTATGGGTCTGTAGCATTTTACGAGAAATTCCTATTCGTGCTGTTCCAGTCACGGAAGCGCTGAAAGATGCTATCGGCCACAGCGAAACGTGCTCATTTTCGCTGGAAGCTGATGATAAACGAGGAATTATCTGTATGTTTCAAGCATAGTCCAATTTTCTTAGTGATATTCTAGTGAAGAATTTTCCGCTCGAATTCTTCGATGACGATGTTTTGAAACAGAAATTCCAATACGTCGTAGAAAGAATAATTGAAAATCCGTATGTGATTTTGGAATGGTTTGGTTCCCAGTTGGATATGAATCCGATATTTTTTGAAGCAATATTTTCCCAATACGTTTTGGTAAAGTTGCGGAGTTTAAACGAATTCAACAGTATGTTTTAAGGGAACTTTAGTCGCTTTCGTAGTTCTCGGATTCATTATCGATCTATTGCTGATTCAGCCAATTTCAAATCGTCTTCAAGATGTTTTGAAACTGGAAGCGATCGAAAAACGGGAAAAAACTGTTTTGCAAAGCGCAATAAAGTAAGAAGATAATATGAAATGTCGAATTATTTTTATAACAAAGCAATGCAGAAAATTTGTTGCGCGTAAGCTGATTATTTTATGCTATGTGATTGTTCCACAAGGAATCGATAGTCGACACGAAGAGTAATCAATTTCGAGAAATATCAAAACCTAATTGTGCATTTAAGGAAATTCTTCAAAGATTTTGCGAGTTTCGTGAATTCACAATTCCAAATGTTCTCCAAATTCACTGATATCACATTTTTCGCCATCTGGTTCATCTTGGTCGGATTTTTGTTCATCATTGCTCAAACTATCAATACCCGCTTCGAATGGGTTTCAATCCAAATATGAACCGTTCTTCTAAACTTTTATTTTCAGACAATTCGATTCTGCAATAATGAGAATCGAAAACTTCAAGGGACCACTGCCATCGTCTCTCTAATTGTTCTTCTTTTTGGATTATTCATGATTTCGATTTGGATGGTGGTTATCGGATTGCTCAGTTCTGTCATTTTATATCCGCCATACGCTGTCACCATCGTCTTATATGTGAGATTAATAAAATGCGAAACCTAAAACAATTGCTTCCATTTTAGGCGATTCTTTGTGTTTTAAACACCGGGTTTGTTATGTGTCGAATTTGTTTTTGCTTCTCTGCATCGAATGCAGAAATCACTGGTCTTAATGACGAGAATGGAAAACCAATTGTAAGTTTTTTTTTTCAAATTAAACCTTATTAGGTCGTATTTTAAGGTTGATGATGAGATTGTCTCCCGATTTGTTGCCCTCGGTGGCCATTATTACAAGAGTTTGGTCGTTCTTCGAATTGTCTACCAAATTCTAACCCATCTAATAGGAATTACCATCTATGCTATTATAATGGTACGAATTTTTGAACGAAGTTCCGATAATTCTGGTTTTTGCTCAAGGTTGTCGGAACTTGCGTGAATCATCGACTCCTCGCAATTCTCTTCTACGCGCCAATCGCCAGCCATTTTCGTCAGCTCTTCTCCATTGACATGAGCTTGCGAAAAAGGAATCTCGAAATTGTGATGCTCTAGCATTCCACAGATTGTGTGTCTTTCATTTCACGTTGTAATTGATAAGGGTATACAAAATGTTCCATTGGGTAAAATAAATTATCGTTCTATTTTTCGTTTGGTCCCTCTCCAGTCCTTGTTGCAAGCAATCAAGAACACTCGAAAAATGTTGAGTGGGTGTATCAATGATATCATTTTTCTTTGCCGCTCCATTTCATGACGTTTTCAGCGCATTTTTTTTTGTTTCAATTAGCAGTGACATTTGAAATTTCGAAAATTGCGATTTTTATTTGTCGTGCGGTCTTTTGAAGATAGCAATGAATTGAAAATGACACACGTTTGGTTGATAACATCAAAAGATCATTTTTTTGAATGAATGGAATCTCACTGGGTATTTGTGATATTTTCTAAAAGTTGTTTACGAGTATGTTCCTTTAAAATTGGTTCCAATAAATAAATTTCTACCGGACAGCTGAATATCAATTCGACTGCGGAACACAGCAATTTTGAGGAATTCGATTTTCAAATTGTCATATTCAATCACTACTTTTGGGGAGTCCGATTGGTAATTAACTAATTTACAGGCCATTATGATAATTAATAACATATTTTGAAACATGAAAATTCGAGAAGCGACTCTTCTGTTATTCAGAATGTCGACCAAGTCTGAAGCCAAGACGACACTTCATTGAGCCTTCATAGTTGTTTCAGCTTTCATTGGTCTGATTCTTCAATACGCTTTGCGTCTGAATGCTTCTCAGAATGCACTTTTTCACATCGGCTTCTTCCTCTTCCCCCTCCTGGAGTCCTCTTGCGACGACGGATACGGGCGATCCAAATCATTTTAAACTCAATGAGAACGATTGGAATATTCATTGTCGAAATCGCGCGAAAAACTGGCTAAATGTCAGAATTGGTCTCGAGAAGAAGAGATGCGTCGCGTATTTCGACACTCATGTTGCGAGTCCCAACTCTACAGTAGACCATAGGTTTCAAATTTGAATGCGTTTAAATCAATGCACACTAATTTCGCGAAATTCGAGTCGCCGCTTCCCGTCCAATCATAATTATCGGTAATTAAGCACCGAACGTTTCAAAAATTAGTAATTTTCTCAATTTGAAACTGTGTCTTTAATCCATTCGAACCTTTGTGCTCATTTCAATGATACCAGCGGGGTCTTAATTATGAAATTGTGGTTTGTAGCTCGTGTTTTGTTGTATCCGTGCTTCGTCAGACCATTTCGATCGCTTCTCGCGCAATTTTTGTGATCAGTGTGACTTCAAAAGTTTATATTTATGACCGAATTCGAAATTATGCCTTCATCGAATTTTCAGAATGATTTTAATAAACACGCTGCCTCGATTTCTGATCTTATTCGAAAATCAGAGGTGGTTCTTTTTTTCAAGAAAATTTCAATTTCTTCATTTTCAATCATTTATTTAATCATATGATTTCAACAATCTCAAGTGATCCTGAAGCGTCGTTTCTATGACAAAATATAGTTGGAATATGGTCTCGCACGGATTTATTTGTTTTTTATTGGGTCGGTTCGACAATAATTAATTTGAATACCTATAATTAAAAAAATCTGGGCTATCCAGTTTATATATTATCCAAAAGGGGCCCCGTTTTGACCTAAAGAAGAAAAATTTCATTTTTAACATCTGCGGACGTTTTGCGGGATGAGAGTTTCTTTTCGGGCGGCGAGTGTCAATTTTTTTTAACGATGGGGGGAACCAATTTAGAGTAATTAAAGATCATTCTTGAAAAAAAGTTGGTGAAATATATAGTAGAAGACAGAAACAACGAATCTCGAAATTCATGGAAAATTCTTTTTTGTGAAAACGACGAAGAATAAAAAGCAAAATTGCTCCAATTTTTTTTTTGTTAAAAAATTCATTCGAAAAAACTAGCAAAGTCTGAATTATCGCAAAAAGTGAGAAATGAGTCTCAAATAAATCAAAAAGCACAAATCTTCAGTGAAATCATTCATTATGCAAAGCGAACAACAAAACCAACAATAATATACCTAGTGAGATCAGAAGGCTGTACCAGTTTTCAACGAAAAAAAAGGGTTATCCTAAAGGAAGCGGGTTATTTCGTCCGCAGGTAGTCGATGATCTTTGACAGCAAAAGATTGGTGGATGGTTCGGGCGTCTTCCACGGCCGATGATGATAGTCGATGTCGGACCACGCGAATTGGCGTCGAGCATCGGCGGCATGTCGAAGAGCGCGCTTGACGGCGTGCGTGCAGCATCTCGTGCATTTCGTCGCGTCCGAATAATTGACACATTTCGGTCCGCAACCGCAATCGGCGGCCACCGGAAACAATTGGTAGATGAGCACGAGTAGAACAATCGAGAATTGTGTCGTCGATGGCATCGCTCCTTTTGCTTCTTCTTCTTCTTCGCCTTCGCCTTCGTCGTTTTTTCTTCTTGGCCGGACCTGCAATGATAAGAGAATTTCGAGCGTCGTCTTTATAGGGACGAGAAAAAAAAAACAATCGCGAGCGAGAGGTTGGGTGCTATCAGAAGGAAGCAGTGATAATCGTCGGCTCCGAGTGACTAATCGCTTGCAAAATTATTACTAATAAAAATAATAGTCTGAGTGAATCATTTTTGCACATCGATTCACGTCGAGCTCGATGTTGCTCATTCGTCGAATCGGCTCCCCCCGATTATTCGGCGTTATCTCTCTCAAGCACGCTCGATGCACATTTTTCGAGGTGCCCAAATTCCTTTTTTGAGCACCCTCCTCAATCTCTATTTTCTTTTCTCTCTTATCATTCCAATTGCAATTCGACTCATCAGATCAATTACTCAATTCTTCCGATTCCAGCTCGATTCAAATCACTGCTTATTGTCGCCATCGATTCTTACTTTGAGCCTGGATTTTTTGAAACGGGTTAAATGGGGTCGGGGGTCCTAGGGGGGTCCGAATTGGAATTTTTGAAAATTTTAGAGAACGATGGTAGAAAGTGTTACCAAATCGTGTCAAAAGTGCTAAAGGCTGGTCCTAGGGGGGGGGTCCGAATTGGAAAGTTTCAGAAAATGATCCAATCGGTGGGGTATTTTGGAAAACATTACAAGCGCATGTCAAAAGTTTCAAAGAGGGGGTCCGAATTTTTAAAAAATCATAAAATGGTCCTATCGATATGGTGCTTGAGAAAATGTTGCCAAAAGGGTCCTATGGGGTTGAGATTCAAAAATATCAAAAAATGATGCGCCCCCTGCGTCCTATTATCAATTCTAATCGAGTGTGTAGTCTGATTTCGTTTTTTTTTTTGCTGTCAGCTGATAGAAATTTCTCATCGAATCAGTTCGCATCTTTGAAGCGCTCGAGTTTTTCCAAGATTCGTCCAATTCTGTTTCGAACCAATTTTCGATTAAAATCCAATGAAATGTTCAATTTACTAGCCAATTTCATATATCTACCGTATCATTAAAGGCACACAACGATTTCTTAATGAAATTTCAAATAAATTGTCTAATGTGTTTGCTTATTTTTCTCTCAATCTCATCAAATATCGCACTCTCTAATGGTCGTGTTCAGATTTCGCAAAAAATCGAGTTTTTATAATTTTTTTTAAAAATTTTTCTCCAAACTCTACCTAACACCATATTTAATTATTTTTGATATCTATTCATATATTTTTTACTTTTTTATACAGTATACTTTAAAGAATTCCTTTATAGCTTCGCTCTTTTTTTCTCTATTTCTCTTCATAAGCTTTGAGGCTTTTGATCTCCAACTCTCTATTTTTCTCCAATCCCTCTCAAATTCGAAAAGGGTTTTTTCATTTGATGAAATATTTTCGAAAACATCGAAAAAATCAAAGAACGATGAAACCGGAAATAAATGAAGCAACAGCAACCGCTTTCTGATAACTACGCTCTGTCTCGACTGTGGAGAAGGGCAAGAGGCAACATTGATAACCCAACCCTACCGTATCTCAGACTTTTTTTTTCGAAAATGTCGAAAAACTAAAAATACTGGCAAAATTAGGGGGCGGGGCGTACTACAGTAAACCAGGCTTGTATTTATTAAAAGGCTTATCGAAATTTTTTGCAGAATATCCAAAAAAATTAATTTTTTTACTAAAAGTGAACAATTTATTAAAAGTGAACTCAAATTTCCCATCTGCGGACAATTTTAAACATATTGAAATTTGTCCGCAGATGCGATTTAATAAATCGCTAATGTCGGTTTAGAATATGGATGAACATATTTAATGAGACATTCAAAAATTGAGAGAACTCGAGAGAACAAAAAATGAATGGATGAGACTTGCGAATTTTCGATTTTTCATCCACTTGTTAATCAATTTTTTGTTGTGGCAATGAATAAGGAATAAATCGTAATGTAACCGGAAATTTGCGGTCACGAATGAAAGAAGAATTAAAAGTAAAGTAGTAGAATAGATTGGCGGAGTTTCGGCAGCCCATGTGACACCGAATTATCAAGCAATGTGCGTCATTCCGGTCGAGTCCGGTATGCCGCGCCAGAAAAAAAAAACATAGAAGTAATTTGGAAGAAAACACGTAAACCTGTTGTTAAATGATGAACGCGGCACAGAAAGTGGGCGTGGCTTGGATCGAAGCCAATTTTATCAAATTGGGAGGCGGAGCATCAATGGGAGTGAGGGGAGGGGGATTTTTTTTTGAATTATTTTATTGGGTTACGATCAGTTGAAAGATCGTCCAAAGATGACGCAAATTCGATAAACATTTGATAAGAGAAAAATCGGGGAGAAGCACGATTTTCATTTTTCCCATCTGCGGACAATTTCCAGTTGGTGATGTCCGCAGATGGGCGAAGAAAAAAAAAAAGAAAGAGAAGCGCAAGAATGTGCAACCGAACAAACAAATTTTTTGAGCAAACATGATAATAAATATGATATGGTTAAGAAGACGATGGCTACGGTATTTTTACACTTCGACCCAAATAAGGGCAATTGTCGAATGGGTCTAGTCTAGCTGCATTCCTCGACTATTTCGAATTGTTTTTCGAATGAATTATCCAATTTTCAGCGAAAAACAAAATCGATGGAGGCCGCCTAAAATGATATACTTTGCACGTTTTATACCATATTTTCCAATCCATTTATTCGCATTTTTTTGCTGTTTAATTGCAATTTGATACATTGCCGTGGAATCGCGTTCGAGTGGCCGCCGCGCATTGAAATTCAATATTATACGACCCACATTAAACTGGTGGGTGGGTGGGCGAGAAATGCGCCAGCTGGTAGTTGGCGTTGACGCGATTCGGGTGCTTGACGCAAAACGAGTTCGGCTATTTCAAATATTGTTGAGAAATGACAAATGCATCCAGGTGTCGTGGGATCCTGCGTTTTGTACGCAATGCTAAGAGAAAGTTACCGTAATCCTCGCAGCGATTTACGGAGTTTTTTTTTTAAATTTTTTTTGCTGTATATTCTTATTTTCTTTATAAATATTTAATTTAAAATCCGTAGAAACCGAGTTTAATCATTTATTTTGCAGAATATGCACTTTTCCATTTGTCCAGTTGAGTTTGGAATTATTGTGAAGATTTTGTCGCTCTAAAAATTATTTTGAAAATGAAGAATACGAAAAAAAGATAATAGAAACGCGCACAAAAGCAAAACACGAATAAATAATTTTATTAATGACAAAAAATGTTTTCTCTGCTGTTTTTACCAAAAAATATCGTTTAAAAGTGCTTATTCTACTAAATTCATTATTAAACTCGGTTTCTGCAAAATTTAAATAACAAAATTTCGAAGGGAAATGCGAAAATTGAGCGAAAAAAAATGAATATGCGAAATTAAATAAAAATTCCCCGTAAATCGCTGCGAGGATTACGGTAACTGTCTCTTAGCATTGCGTACAAAACGCAGAATCCTACGACACCTGGATACATTTGCCATTTCTCAACAAATGCGTGTTTTTTTTTTCGAAGCAAAGGCGTGCCGAGCCCCAGAGCTGCACGGAACTTCAATTTTCCAAAAATGGAAGACGGAAGACGGAACAAAAAATTTTTGATGAAACACGGCACAAAATTGTTTTTTTTTTTTTTGGAAAACGGAAGAACACAAATTGAACTCGAATATATTTAAAATGAACAGTGCAGACTGTGAGAGTTTCCAAGTGCTCACCTTCTTTTTGTCGAACAAATTTCTCCGACTGTGCTAGAAGATTCGCTAGACGTGCTAGGTGATATCTCAAGCGGAACACGGAAGACGGAATTCCGGGCAGCTCTGCCGAGCACGTGTATTGCGCGTGAAGTTCGGTGTTAGTCGTAGGCAGCGAAGTTGACGCGCAAAAAATTTTTTTTGGTACTTTTATCAAACCGGAAATGATTTGATTCAAAGGGCGTTTCGCAATTAATTTCGATTGTTTTTTGAGTCATTCTGATTCGAATTTGATTTTTTTGCGTTCGAATCAAGTCATTTCCGATTGGTTTTCAGTTTCCATGAAGTGAGAAATAAGTGCCGTCGATGTGTTTCAAAGAAATTCGATAAAAAAAAAGCGATAGAATTGCAATTCATATAAAGATTTTGAAGAAAAATATTCCAAAAATTGATCTCTTTTAAACACTGAAAAATTATTTGCGGGGGTTGCTGAAGAAAAAACTAATTTTGATTTGCTATTGTTAATTTTTTCAAAATCTTTTTTCTACAAAAACTTAAATTCAAATTTTTAAGTAAAATTAAAGCCGCAAAACTCAGTTATCTATTAATTTACATCTGCGGACATTTTAGAATTTGGAAAAGTTTTTCGAGTTCGAGAAATGAATAGGTGAACCCCTTATTTGGTAATATCTAAAGGGGCGGGGGCTTGCGAATCAAGCAGCTTCAACAAGAGGCCTCTCGAAAAACGAAATTCTATTTTTAGGCTCGCATTCAAGTGCAAAATATTGTATCTTGACTACTCTCAAGACCAATATTTTGGGCAATATTGGCTCGTTGTTGTTCACATGATTTATTGGGAAAATTGTCCATGAAAATTCGACGAATTTCATGAACGCTCGAGAAGAAAAAAAAAACGGTGTTTTCCGGGTGCCCACACGGAAACCACAAAACCCCGACAAACAATGTGTGTCGTAATCAGAGAAGCCATAAAAGTGTCGACGGGCACGTCCGTGTCCGGTAGTGATTTCCGACGCGTTGTCTACCTGAAATCGCCATCGCTGCACCTGTGATTTTCCACGAATTTATCAATCATTGAGCACGCACGATGTTTCGATAGTTTATCGAGAACCCATTAAAATGTTTGAGACAGCACAACACAACTCGGTTTTATGTTGACCGGGTTCAAAGTCGAACGTTGAGTGCTTTCATTACAGTAATGATTTGCCAATACTCGAAAACACTCTATGAGCGAGTGACCCAACAGTCGTCATCTTGCTTGCTCCGCCCCACACACACAAAGCATACAGGGTGGCGAAACCCGCGAAACGTCGGGACGTGCGCGCGCATAAGAGACGGCCATTGGATGGCTCATAAACTTACCTGGTTGGGGGTATTTCGCGATCAAGAAGGCGGAATCCCCACGGCGAGGCCTTTCCATTGCACTTTGGGATGGGCTGACCTGTGTGGCAGTCTCGAGTTGAGATTCGCCAACAACTAAATTTTTGCGTGAGGGGCTGCGTTCGCGCGGCCCTGCTAATAACGATTTTTTTTATTAGGAAATTTTTGTGTATTTTGTAAAATGTGTATCGAAATTACGGTCTGATTGTGAGTAGAAAATGTCCTTATATTGTTGATTTCTGCAGTTTATTAAAATCTTCAACAAATTCCACGAAAAATAGTGTTATTATTTAAAAATTCAATAAAAAATGATTGAGACAAGAATAGGGTACTGTTTGTACACTGATGAAGAATCATTGTCAAACGCTCACAGAAACAGAAAATAAAGCATCGAAGCTGATTTTGTGACAAAAACGAAACCGAAAAAAAAGAAACAAATCGATGTATAAAAAATAAATCGCTACAGATTATTAAAATAAGAAGAGAGACGAGATACGAAGAAAAGAGAAAAAATAATACATTGAGAAAATACAATTTTTATTCAAGATCCATAGGCACTTCTTCAGTGCGATCAACATGAAGAGTCGCAGGGCCATCAACTTTTCGTTCGTCGACTTTTTTCTCGTCGGCAGATGCCGATGGAACTCGTTCTGGTGCCGGCTTCACGTCATCAAGTGTTGTCGAAGAAACCGTCTCATCGCCAGCTGAAAATACTCCAAGAATTTTACGAAATCTCTGCGTTTTTTTTTGTTTCTCTTGATGCTCAAAGTCGGCACAAAATTACTATAATTTTCAATATTTCACATATTTTTGGTAATTTCGTGTGAAAACCTAATGCTTTTTCCCATATTAAATTAGTAATTTCCCGCTACTCGTTATAAGACCCAACACTGCGTAAATCTACAAAACCCATCCTACCCATAAGTCGTACAATTTTCGATTCTCACCTGCCACTTTCTTCTGATCGCCTTCGTCATAGTTCGGGCTTCTTCTCAACTCTCGTCGATCGTTCGAATGGTCTCGTTCCCATCGATCACTTCGACGATCATGACTCCTTCGCCGTTCGTCTCGTCGTTCTTCTCTCCGATCCTCGCGTCGATCATCCCGCTCATCGCGTCCCCAACGCGACGTCCTTCGTCGCTCATCACCTCGACGATCCCCTGAGCGATCTCTTCCACGATCCCGATCGCGATCTCTACGATCGTAACGATCCTCGTATCGTCCGCGACCTCCGTCGTAAGCTCCACGATTGTTCGGACCATTTCGCTCATTCTCAAATCCCGCTCGACCGCCATCATAGTTGGTTCGTCCACCGTCATATCCGCCGCGAGTTCCTTCGAATCCACCGCGCCCTCTATTGAACGAAGATCCCCCGCCACGGTATGCTCCGCGGTTGGCGGCGAATGACGGAGGAGCTCCGAGTCCCGGGCGAGCAGCCGGCGGCGGAACCGAAAAGTTACCCTAAAAACCCAAAATATTTTTTAGAGAAGTTTTAATGATTGTACCCCTGGTGGTGGTGGTTGGCTCGGATTGAACGCGGGCGGAACACCGGGCGGTGGCATCATCGGCGGCATAGGATACGTTCCCGGCGGTCCCGGCGGCGGCATATTCAAGTTCATCAATGGCGTGCCGCCGGGTTTCGCCGGCTGGAAGTTGTGCGGCATTCCGGGCGGCGGCGGAACACCGGGCGGCATGTGATGATGAGCGATTCCGGGGAACGGCGCAAACGGCGGCGGATAGGCGGCGTTGGGCGCCTTCGGAAGCTCGATGTTCAGCTGGCCAATCGCCGGCGGCGCAATATTCGTTGGCGTCACAATTTCACCGGTCTCTTTGTACATGCCTGCAAAACGCGTCATCTCAATGAATCGCGCTCATCGATCATACTTCGCTTATTCTCCGGAAGCGATTCCAAGTCGAGGACGGCTCCCTCGCAGAGGGTGTCGAGCTTCACCGGCAACTGATCGTGCGGTATCGCGATCACGCCCTTCTCGATATCCCACATCTCCGAGAATGGAGCCTCATTCATTCCGGGTGCTCGCGCCCAGTTCACCTAAAAAAAACCGTATCACAACGTTCTCAACGACGACGACTCGAGTTTCACCTTGACAGGCTTTCTTGACACCGTCACTTCTTTGATCTTATTGACAACATCGGCGGCGGCTTTTCGCGATTCCATCGTGACGTAAGCGCAAGCGCGATTCCCAATGATTTTGACTCGCGACACCTCGCCATTTGCCTCAACGGCCGACTTCAAATCATTCTCTGAGCAATTGGGAGGGACCTTTTTGAGCCAAAGGGTTCTTGAAGCGACTGAAAAAAAAAAAGCAAAATCGGATATATTCTCTTTAAAACATCGCCGGCCTACTGTATGTGATTCCCGGCTTAATCGAAGGCAATCCCATTTTTCGTCTCTCTTTCTCTTTCGCCTTCTCGCCTTCCTTCGCTCGTCGCGCGTCCTCGTCATTCTCCATTTCCGTCTCGATGAGTCGCATTTGTTTTTGCGCCGCCGCGTGCACATCGTTCGGATTGTTCATGTTTGGCGGCGGCACACCCATTGGCGGAAGGGTGATTTGTGGCGCCGACGCGCCGGGTTGTCCCGTTTGCGCATTTGGCGGCAACAATCCCATATTCGGTAGCATTGGAAGCGATTGAAGCTGAAAATTTCGAGTTCCTCGTTCAAAATGTCAATCAACATTGGTCACTCTTCGAATGAATTGGTCTAATTGAAAACATTGATAAGAACGCGAGTAAAACTGTTGGTTAGGCGTTTTTTTAGAAATTTCATTTTTTTTCTTTCAATTTCAAAAGGAATGAAATTTTTAATTTTTTTCTATTAATTTCTCATTGGTTTTGTGGAACATCGAATGCAATGCTGATATTAAGTAAAAAGAAAAAACACCGATGTGAAGAAGAACTTTTCGAAGGCGACAATTCAAAGAATGTCCAGGAATGGGCATGCAATAAAAAATTACACATTTTTTGAAAAAATGTACATTTAATGTAATTTTTTTGCAAAACAATTACATTTCATAAAGACGTCCACAAAATTTAAATTAATAAAATGTTTTGAAGTTTTTTCTTTTAAATAAGAATGCATTGAGAGCAATCAGGCGCATTTGGAAGGAAATATTTCCAAACTAAATCAAAAAAATCGTTTTAAATACATACCAATTGAGGGTTGAGGAGCCCCATCAAATTGCTCGCTTGGAGTTGCGGCATTTGCGAGAACACATTTGGCGGCGGAAATCGTGCTAATTGTGATCCATCGACCTGAAATCCAAATTGGAATATCGTATTCACAATAATGCAAAAATGTTACAAGTTTCGAAGCAGTGGCAAGATATTGCTTATTAAACTCGGAAAGCGCAATGTGCGCCATATTTGGTGGGATTTGCAAATTTGGTGGGAGCGAAATCTGTGGTGGAGCGGTTTGAGCCATTTGAGCCAATCGCTCATTTTCCTGAAACCATCAAATTGGAATAAGCTGAATCTCTCAAATGAACCATACTCTTTCGGTAATCATAGTTTGTAAAGCTTTAACGACATTTTCATTATTGAACATTTCGGCGGCCATACTGAAAAACGCATAAATTAAAGAATATGATCAAATTTGAAGATTACTTGACGATATCCTGATGGCTCAACGAATCATTTTCTTGCGGTGCCGGCTCTTCTTCTTTCTCATCTTCATCGTCACTATAGTCGAAATCTTTTGTTAAAACATTCTAAAAATTTTCTAGAATAATGATTTCCTATCAATTCGCGAATTACCTTAATATTATCGGGATTGAGCGATTTCGATTGAGCAATCAATTGATTGTGCGTTTCAATTTTGGCCTTCAAACTGCCAACAAATATCGAGTGCGCGCTTTGGAGCAATTTGTGGTCTTCCGCGTAAATTCGGCTTCCTTCGAACCCATTCGATTGGATTAAATCCAGCATATCCTTCTCGCTGATCACACCATCAATAATCTCATTCGATGGTTCGAATGATGGTCCCGTTGGTTTGCTTGGAGCATCGCCAAGTAATCCGTCATTCTTCTGAAGCGGCGGCGGAGGCATCGGAGGAGTTGTGGAGCGTTGAAGCGTCGACTTCTTCACATACTTTCCCCCATAGATGCGCATGTCCGCCGCATCTCCTTTGACTTCTCTTTCGACATACTCTGGATCAGTGTCTGAAATCGATTCGGATAAAAATGGAAATTTCGAGGGAATTTCTCATTTGAGCACAATTTCACTTACTCAATCCAACATCCTGACAATATTTCAAAAATGGTGCCAATTCCTCCTTGGTGAATACACCATTTGCTTGCCATAAATTGAGGATTCGAACCACTTTAAGCTTCTCGATGGGCTTCACATTAAGAAGGATTTTCATCATTTTTGGAAATGCTAGTAAGAATCGCTCGCTAAACGGATCATCGTTGGGAAATGCACGTTTCGAAGTCCGAACGATGCTATCGACAAGATATAATACGTGAATACGATGATGTGGGCGACACTGTAAAATATTTTTTTGGTTCAACTCAGAATTATTGTTAATTTTGATTTTACCTTATCCAAAAATCTTTCTATACTAAAAACCACATGCTTGTAGAGAAATCTGCCTTTCATTGCAGCTTTTGTGATTTGTTGAATCAATGTTTTACTTGGAGCTCTTGTGTTGTGGATGGCGGTTAGCTGAAATATGCCAAAATGAATTAAGATGATAATTTTAAAGGATTACCTCCACATTGAAATTTAAAATAATATCCGACTGCATGGTTTACCCTCTTGATTGATCTGAAATAAAAATTGAAATAGTAAACGGTATAAGACGCGATAAATGCGAGCCGCATCGTTAAACGAGCACAATTAATGGAATAATTCGTAGAGGCGGTGTTTGCAGACATACGAGTACACCGAGACGCCATAATGCATACGCAGCGCTCTTCTTCAGCTTTCTGTTTTCCCCACTCTCGCGTCTCTTCTTAATTTCCATATTTCCTCATTTTCTCAATGTCTCTTATAAAAAAACAACAACTTTCTAGCGTCTAGATACACGTGGTAACGTAAAGATTTAGTTGGCACATTGATAATCGTTACACCAACCTCTTATTAAATTAATAACAAAATAAAATCGATCGATCGATTAATATGAATATTTAATGTGCGAAATGCCTGCCAGCCTTCTATTTTATCGATTTTTTGTGAATAATAACGACTTGTTTTTTTTTATTTCAGATTTTTCAGGATGACTGAACCGAACGATATCCCAGTGGGTAGTTATAAACTTGAATTAGGTTCCAGTTTTATGGAGTCCAAACGAGGGTCGACTGGACCAACATTTCACACATTACGATGTAACATTTTTTTTGAACATTTCAGTCAAAAAATTATTTCGATAATTTACTCAGACGATTTCAAGCCGGGATCTGTTGCGAACGAAACTGAAACATATATTGGTTATGGTGCGAATGGCGACGTTCACGTAGCGATGCCAAGCGAAGGCGAGAATTTGAGCGTATTCAAAGGCTCAAAGAAAGAAGCGAAACCGAAAGAGTGCCTCTTATTTTTCGATAGAAAAACGAATACAGTTCGATTAGAGAAAATCAGTTCGAATATTCAAGTAAAAAAAACAAGGTAATCGAAATAGACGAGGTTGTGAAACAAACACGTGTGGTTGGGTTTAAAGAGATGTCGATCCGGCTACAGAAGCGTCGCTTCGCAATGGAATCGAGAGGCTTCGCGCAAGTTCGACACAAGAGACGCGTACGCCGCCGAAAAAAGAGCAGCGCGAGCGCGAGAGCAGCACGTCATCGAGTTCGAGCAGCGGCTCAGGCTCCGAGTCGAGCTCCGACGAAGAATCGGATAATGAGAAGAAGAACGATTCAAGTGAAAGCGATGATGATGAGAGTGCTCTCGTGAACGAGCTGAATGCTTTGAAACCGAAAACCGAAATGCAGGCGCCAGTTCAACAACGAGCTCCGCCACCGGCTGAAAACCTTGATCCTAAAAGGTATTAAACCATTTTAATAGCAAATTTGAAAAATAAATAATTTTCAGCATAACGTGCTACGGTCTTTCACTTAGCGAGTCATCAGAAGATGATGAACCATAATAAAAATGGCATATTTGATCAACAGAAAAAGAAATCCAAATACTAACTCGTGGGTGTCCTCAAAATCTGCACATTCATACATTTCTGGTCCTTTAATACATTTCTGCCCCTCCCCATTTACATTTCCATGCATCTAGTTGTTGTTCAATTCTAATCTTAACACGCTTCTGTGATTTTTTTAAGCTTAATAATTCAAACTAATTAATTATGTGATTATTTTCATGGTTCATATAAAATTGGTGTTTGAGAAATATCATTTATGTGTTCATTTGATAGTTTCCCAGTCGGATCCTTTAAATATCCAGTTTGGTTTGACACTTTTAGAGGATTATTTTATAATAATCTTCTTCAGATGAGTGTTGTCCGTTCCGATCACGTTATTCCGATTGATCTTGGAAGAATTGTAAGTAGAAGTACTGAAATTTTGGTTTCAAACAATTTAAAAATGATTCAAAGACGTCTTTCTCAATTTTGTCGTTTTTTTTTGTTTGAAACGATTTTTTTTCAGGCGAATTCGACGAGTGATTACATTGAAGTTGGCAACTCCAGCTTCCACAGGGTATTTCCTTCATTTTTGCTCAATTTGAGCGATTCAATCACGTTAAGGTTGTGACGGTGGGCAAAATTGTGCGCAAGGCGATCGACTTACGCTTGGTTTTAATTCTTACTGATGGAAAAGGCAATGAGCTCCGAGTTGAAAAAGTTTACATTGTGAGTATTTGATTTTTACCGAATCGTCTTCGCAATGGACATGATTGTAGTCGACATTCCCCAGAGAAGCCACCGAACGCTTCAGAATCGATGATACTGTTCAAGTCGTTGGCAAAGTTCGAGTTAATCGTGGAAGAATCTTCATCAATGCCTTCAGTATTAGACGGGTTTGTTTTCAATGGTCCCAATATGTACTTTGAATTTGATTTTTTTAGTGCATGAGTTCACAAATCAGTTGTCATGAGAGCGAGTCGAAAATCGCGGAGGAATATTACTCGAAAGTAGTTCCGCTAGAGATAATCGAACGTTTTGAAATCAATCAGAAAATTTCAGCCAAAAGCGGCGACATTTATTCCGGCTCCCGCATCGAAAGAAGCACTTGAGAAGGAGCTCAATATTCCGAAAATGGGGCTCTCGCGATTCCCGATGAGCCTCCTTGAAAACTCGTCGGTCACCAATAATGGAAATGAGTGGCCTGAGGATCTGCCAATCGACATGCCGGCCAATTTGGTATACTCAACAATGTGTGCGTTCAGAAAAGGGGAATTCAAGGTTTTCAGAGGAACCCGAAGCCGGTGGTGGTGCCGTCGCCGCAAGAAGAGGACTCGTTTGAGCGACCGATTCCGGGAGCTGTAGCTACGAATGTGGAGTCGAAGGCCGACGAGAAGGCGGTGGGGAAGTCAGAAGCGAAGCCGGATGAGAGGCCGACGAATGAGGAGGATGCTGACGCCGATTCAGAAGCTGAATCCGATTCCGACGCCGAGTCCTACAGTTATCTCTATGACAGCGACAACTCTTTCGATAATTTTGCTGTATAATATTCTAACATCTCCCATCGACCGGTTGTACTCCTGTATAATAATTGGTGTTCCTAAACTCGAATTGAAAAAAATCATGATTCCGATGACATTCTGCTAGTAGAGGTTTCATTACCGACTCTTAATATTATTTAAATTTAGAATTTATTTTTATTTTTATAATATTCTTTGGTATTTTTAGTGGTGATTATGGAGAAAATTGATCTGAAACTTGACAGATCCCTTTTGGATGCGGGATTTGATGGCTATAAGGTGTCTATGGATCCGATCGAATTTGAAAAAAAGCTTTTGGAGGAGCAGAGTTGGCATTTCATTTCAAGATTTTCGACGAAATTTTCAAATTTCAGCTGCAATTGTGACTCGTGCAAATCATCTCATCTCATTGCAACACATGAAATTATTCGCAGGCGATAATCAGCTATTCGTGGATTTTAGAACGACTACCGAACATTTGAAGCATTTGTATCGATTTGCCAAAAATGGGACCCTCGAGCGCGTCGTTTACGATACGCAGCTGAAAACATGGACCATTGGAAAAACGTGCGAGATTGATGTTCATCGAAATGCTTCGCAAATTTATCCGAGAAATGTGATATTCGCTGAGCAGTCGTTGATTGTGATTGGCGATGGTCTCAATGAAGTTCATGTGTATTACATGACGGAGAAGGACGAATGTCTGGTTTGTGAAGAAAAAAAATTGATTTGAGAATTTCCAGAAATTCTCGAAATTTAGCATATGCTTCGCTATAAGGTGGCGAATTGCGAAGGAATTTCGCTCGCTGACGCGCGGGTCTTGAACGGAAATTTGGAGATTTTGATGCATCGTGTTGACGAGAATCCGAGCGGAAGCAAATCGAGCAAATTCGTCACGAAAATCTTTTGGATTAGTGTCAGATTGTCAGGTGGATCAAAATTTTCGTCGATTTTTCTTGTGCCTTCAAAAATTAAATTTTTAAATGCCTTCTAGCTAGTTCTAAAAATCCCAAATGGTTGTGTAGGGCTTGATTTAAAGGCGCATGCTTGCAGATATCGATGTTGTTAATCATCTCACTGTTTTGAGGAACCAGGAAATCATTCAAGAGGGCCACTTTGAGGTTTCTCTGCGACTATCCCTACCTTCTTTAATTGGCCATTGATTTCAGACATGTTTTTTTGATAATTTTGGAAATATGATTAGTTTGGCAGCGAAGAAGCCGAGAATTGCTGGCGAACTGCCGGAAATTGAGGAGAAACACGTGGAACGCAGTTGGAAACAAATTGAAGAACAGATTATTGTGAATTTCAAGACGAATCGGCCGATTGACAAAAACGACATCAATTTGAATGTAATTGAAATGTCTAATCGAAATAGATCGGTGTTTCGAGTTTAGATAACAAAGAAATCGATTTTCTTGACGGCAAAAGAGGCGATTTTGCTCGAAGGCACTCTTTGCGGTGAAATTGACGAGACGAATGTCGAAATCGCCTCAAATGATACAGAGTAGCCGGCTGAGATGGCGGAAAAAATAATGCGAAAATTCATTTTCAGATTGGTTCTCAAACTGAAATCGACCGATGGCAAACGTTGGAATGAGATAATTGAAGGTGAAAGCGATTTGGACGAGATTAAAGGAGCACCGTCGAAGAAGGTTTGAAAACTCCGAAAACGACATATAGTCGGCGTCCGGCGACTGCTGTACGCGGGTAGATTTACGAGAATGCGTCTTCCGAAATGGTCTCGCAAGGACTAGCAGGTTATTTCAAATTTTATGAACCGGTTGGAATTTTGAAATCGAATATTGCTGGAAATCCAAGGAAATGCGAAACTCATTAAGAAAAATGAAGCAGTTCACGCGAAAACAGAAAAATAAGCATTCACGCGTGGCGAGACCTTTTCAAGGCGCATGCGTGTAAATCTACCCGCGTACAGCAGTCGCCGGAAGCCGACTATATGTACGTGAAAAAATGAAAAGCTTTTTTGGGGATTCGGTGAGGGTGGCGACGAGAAAGTCTGCGGAACTGATGAGGTCTCTGAGGAATGTGACGAGACCGAACCATCAATGTCGTTCTATTGGATGAATCCGAACACGATGGAGGTGTTCAGACAAGTAAGCATCCTCTCAACTACCCGTTGTCTTCTTTTTTTTGTTTGCGAAACGAAATTGAATGGGTTCAGTGTGACATCACCGGCCATCAAGTCGTCTTCGTCGCTCGCGACGGACTATCGCCGGCCAAAGTTTGCCTTCGTCACGACGTCGATGGAATCATTTGGGATTTCGCCGAATATCCGCCGAAACACTTGGCGACACTTCAGGCGTTCGGATATGTGCAGGCGTCGAAGACACAACGCATCTGGAGTGGATGCTCGCCGCATCAGACGTTTGCCGGAATTGTGGAGTCGAGTAATCGAGTGCTTCTCTATTCGCAGCAGGTTTCTGCTGGAGGAAGTAAAATGATAATTATTGATTTCCACAAAAAAATTTTTGATTTAGTTTTAACAAATCGCAAGACGATGACTCGTACTCCACATGTTGCGAAGCAGTATGTTCTCAGAATCGAAACATCGGACGTCATTCGAGGGACCGCCCTTTTTGATTCGCATATGTTCGCATTGACTGATAATGCTATTTATGTGGCACAATTGAACTGAACTGATTGCAAAATTGGTTTCAATCGAAATTATTTATGTCTATAATTGCATCCATAATCACCCGTAATGAATGGATGAAATAAGCGAAATTGTTGGGAGGAGAAAGTGTTTCGAATGAGAAAATCGTTGATCACAGGCAACTGAATGAAGCTAAAGACGCGAGAATGTGCTGCCGCCGTGCACCGGACACGGGCTCATTGATGCGCGCGGGTTGAGGCCCATTTGCATTCTCTCGTTGGGTGTCGGCGAGATCTCAAACGCGGATTTTGATTCTGGAGGCTCAAACGCGATTCTTGAATACCGTTAGTGATCCTTCTGTACTATCGTCGTCTTCAAAGCAGCACCCGCAACAGCAGCAACAATAGAAGAGGCAAGGACAGACGCGTCGAGGCTCATCGGCATCGCGAACCTTTAATCGCGACAATTTTGATTTAAAAAATTCTATCTTCATTTTGGTGTAATTAATGCAAATTCCGGAAAAAAAACTGTTAAAATCCCTTTAAAAACAAATTTAAAACACTATGGATAGCAAAAAAAAAAACAAATTTTAACCGGTTTTTTTTTTCGAGTTTTGTTTTTCTCCCAAAATCTGCATATCATCCTACCTGTGTCTCTCGCATTGAATAAATCACTGAGCCAACTATGCAAATAATAAACGAAACAAAATATAAATAGTGGAACTGAAATAGTCACATTTTTGAGCGTCATCGGACTTTGTTTTTTTCTTTCTCTCACCTTGTCATTAAACATAAAAATACCGAAAAGAAGTGAATAGAAATCGGCGGTTAATGTGGCTAAATTGAACATTAAGGCACTCGTTTTCTGGAGAACTACAGTAACAAATGAGTAGAATATGAACCTGAAACGACATTTTTTCTTTTCTTCTTCTTTCAGCTTTGCCAGGGGTCTTACATGGAAAAAGCGAAAAGTGCAAAACATCCTATTGTTGGACCATCCCAATGAATTTTTGCCAATGCTTCTTGTTCGAAGATTGCTCTGAAAGCAGTGTCATTATTTGACGTTCACAAAAATAAGACATACAATTGAATTCCGGAGACAATGCAGCCGAAGAGTCCGAGCATTCCGAGGTATTCTGTTCTTGAATGCTGTTTGACGAGAAACTCCTCGGCGACGTTGCAAACTGCGTATAAAGCAGCAGCGGTTAGACAAAGAACGTCGCCAAGAACCTTATTGGAACCGCCTGCAATGATCTACGCTTTTGCTTTCGAAAACCCAATCTCGTTGAATACCTTCTAGAGCGCCTTTGTCTCCAAGAGCATCGGCCCAAATGACACATGCAATTCCTATGATGCAAATTGTAACACCTGAATCACATTTAAAACATTTGAAGAATTTTCCATGGTCCGCGGTTTATAATATATATGAATGAGAATTTAAGCAATGCAATTTTTCTTTTAGGCCGAACTTTACAAATAAAACAAAGAATTACCGTATTTGCAATATTTTGATCTACTGTGTGTTTTTCTATAAATGCATTTTATTTTGGTAGTTGATAACACCGATCAGATAATAGAAAATGGTCCGCTTAAATTGTACTTAGGGAACTTATTATAATATCTAATAATACTCGATTAAAAATATAAGAATGTACTCTGGTAACTCAAAACCAATTGGATTCGACAAAATTCGGCTCCGGAATGAATCGGATTCGACAATTTTCCAATCTTTTCCATAGAATTACCAATCGGATAAGGTTAATTCCGGAGCCGAATTTTGTTGGATCCGATTGGTTTTGAGTTACCAGAGTATACAATACATTATAGCGCTGTTCAATGCATATCAAACCCTATACTCAAATAAAAAACCTCTATAATATCAAGTAAACAGCGGACCATTCTATAAATCACAAACCTATGATATGTGAAGCGAGGTACCTAACAGACAAGAAAAGCCATGACAGGAAAAGAACTGTTGGAATTGTGGCACAGTCGAGAAGCTGAAAAAAGAAGAAAATCGATCACAAATGATGTTTTTTTTTTCTGTCGACGAATTCAAAGAAATACCTGAATTGATGTTAGATTTGTGTACTGATATGCCTTGACAATCAAATAATTCGCTTCGACGTCGATAATGGTTAGAATAAGATAACGCCATCCCCTCTTTCTCAGTACGAACACAAGACCTTCATCGTCAACACGGCACGCCAGTGAGATACAGTAAACAAAACAGAGAAGAAAATAGTTGGTGAATGATTGTGCTGAACTCAATAATATGAAAATTGCAGAAAACTTGTTTTAAAAACCTGCAGGAGCATTGACACCGTGATTGGCGAGTAACTGACTGGATACTCCTGTACCGCAAAGACAAACTGATAGAATTTGGCCAAGTAGAAGAGCCTTGATGGTTCGACTGAAAGAAAAAACAGAAAAGATTGAAGCAAATGTAGAAAATAAGGATAACTTGACATCTCGAGCCATTTTTCTATTCATTATTGAACTAATTATTAGCAATTCGGGAATATTTAAAGAATATCAAATTGAAAACGGCGAGAGGAGACTGCAAATTTGGAGAAAATTGGCAAGACGTTAAAAAAAATTGAAATACGCAAACACATTGACGAACGTTTGCAGACTTTTCAATGTATTTCCTTAATTTTTTCGGTTTTTCCAGACCCCCGAGTTCAACTCATTCGCGGTGTAAAGTTGTCGTGTTTTACACATTGAAAAATGCTTTTGATTGTGAAACGCAACAAACTTACCGGATTTCGTTAGACTTCATGTCGTCGTTCGAAATCAAAACCACATTTTCAATAATTGGAATCCGAATTTGCGTGGGAGAGACGAGAACAAACGCAATATTTTGAACTGTGCAGGAGCACCCGACCGACAGACAATCACCATTTAATACGCCTCTTTTTCGTTATCAATTTGTTGCGAGTTTTGGAAGAGCAAGAGACGCAGGCGGCCAGAATGTGAGGATAGATAAATGGCGGAGCGCAGTAGCGTACGGCTCCCGTTTATTTTTCCTATTTTGGCCGAATCGAAACCAATCGGAACCGAATTGCACCAAAGTTGAACAAAAATTGAATCGGATTCGAGGTATTTCGAGTCTCACCCAAAATATTTGAGCAATTCTTTATCAAATATTTACCAAACGAATCGGAACATTTCCCGACATTTTAAAAGTTTTTTTTGTGAATTTTTTTCCAGCAATTGAGTCCCCCAATAATTTCGAGGTCGTATTTTGTTAAATTCAGTTTTGAAATTTGAATTTGCATTTTGTTGAAGTCAAACGACTTGACGAAATTAAAAAAAAAAGATTGGCTATGTGCCAATGCATCTCGAGAGATTGCGTACATTACATTATAGCGTACGCGCATTTAATATTCAGTCAACGATAAATTTAAATCTACACTGATTTCGCGAATCCCCTTCTCCATTCCGTCGTTTGACCCCGACAATATATTACCTTACCTTACATTCGGATCGTCGCAACACGGCGAACAATTGATGCTTTCATCGTCCTCAACTTCCCCAGTTCTAGAAAAAAAAGAAATGAGAACTGAAATCGAGCATAATCGATTTCTCAACAATAAATCATTGGCTAGATATAGGAATTGCCTACCTCGCTGGCTGCCGTACCGCATACGGATTCCGATGTGGCTGTACTCTCGGCGGCCCAGCGCCGTTCATCTGAAATTTCAATAGACGAGCCCCCCCAATTAGAAGGCGAATCAAAACGAACCCCGTAATTTGGGACCACTATCGAAGGCCGCAGCAATTGCCTGCGTTGCTCGTCTTTGCAATTATGATGCGGATAATGGTGATGGTATTTGAGGGCGCCGTCAACGCCGCATCCGCCGCCACCGTACTCGTTACCGTCGTCGTCGTGACCGTATATCGATCGATAATACGAGAACGAGTGCGCTGGAATGACAAAACGAATAATTAGCAAGTAATTATATGGCAATTAAATGAAAATTTGGCTTTTTGTTTTTCAAAAAGAGTTCAAAAAAATCGAGAATACGGCCAAAACAATATTTGGGTCTCGCATGGAATTGAGTTGGCTAAATTCCATTTGAAATAGCCAGCCAAAAAAAGGAATGTTTGAGCAAGTAAAAATTGGCAAAAAATATTGATGATTGCAATTTTTTGCGTCGCGAGACGTCCGCAACTCGGATGAAGTATAAGAAACAAAATTGTAAGATGAAACTAAGAGAGAATTGAAGAGATAGACATAGAGATAGATATATTTCTCGCCGGGAGCGGAATATGAGCATAAAAACGGTGTAATGTGGCGGAGCCGACGACCAACTCAGCGAACTCAGCGAGCCGAACTCAGCGAGCCAGGCCGCCTAATTGTTTTGTGTTTCGCTTCGAAATTTGAGATGTCAATTTGTCATCGTATAACACCTCGTTTCGAGTTTATTACCCCCCTTCGACGCTATCAAATTTCTCGCAAATCAAAAAAAAATTCCTCTGACACCTCGGGGAAATCGAATTAAATATTTTGCGGGTTCTCTGTAATATTTTCGAATTTTCTCAATGCATTATAAGAATTTAGAAGTTATTGAGAAAATTTCGAATTTTTGCTCATTAAATTTTTGGAAATGATATAAAAATTGAAAATAATATTTTTTATGTTTATCGCGTCTCAATAATTTAAAAAAATCAACTTTTTCATTTGAATTCCCTACGCACACACGTCGAAAATTACAACAAATTGACGCGATATATCGTAATTCTCCGCTATTTATTTTTTCAAAGGCGCACACGAAAAGTTGCGCGGGTCACGTCGCGAAGTCGGTACTGGAATTTTTTATTTTTCATTCTGTGTGCTATTTTTCCGTATTTTTCTGTAACTTTGAAGAGAAAATGAGTAACAGATTTAAGAACGAATAAAAACAATTATTATTGGTATAATTACTTCTAATTCGACAATATAAGTCTATTTTTCGTCATTTAGTTACCAAATATGATGAGAAATTGTGATATTTTTGCTGATTTGAAGCAGACTTCGCTCTATGCCGCTTCTTATGAACCTTTAACGTTGATTAAACAAAATACTTCTACAGATTTCCAAAATGGAACGAACGTTTTAAACGCTCAAAGAATAAAAAATTCGAAAAAAAAAAAGCCATTAAAAAATTACAGTACCGGCTTCGCGGCGTGACCCGCGCAACTTTTCGTGTGCGCCTTTGAAAAAAATAAATAGCGGAGAATTACGATATATCGCGTCATTTTTTTGTAATTTTCGACGTGTGTGCATAGGGAATTCAAATGAAAAAAAAATTGATTTTTTTAAATTTTTTTCATTGAGGGGTTTTAGAAAAATATAAGTTTTAGAAAATATTAATAAAAAATAGATATCTCGTATTATTTTAGAGTTTATTATCGAATATTTGGCTCTCAAAATATTTTATTTGATTTGTCTGAGACTATCAAATTGGCTATTTCTTAATGGCCGAATTCGAATAGAAAATTATTGCGTTTGTGCAATTTTTAAATATTTCGAAAAACGAATTAAGTGGGTGAGAATTGGATTGGATTCTCCTGAATTTCTATCATTCCTTTTTTTTATTTCCTATTATAGAGATGTTTGAAAAATTTAAATATTTGCTAAATTCCAAAAAAAAAACTATGTCAATTTCCGGACTAAATCTAATGATAGGTTAAAGGCGCATGCTATAGCTTCAAGACCAATTCAAAATTTATTTTCCTTCTAGTTTGCATTTTTCTGTTTTTCGTTATAAGTAGTTTTTTGCTAAATGATATAAATCATCTATAAAAGAATTAAAAATATATTTCCTTGTTTAAAAATTTTCACCAACCAAAAAAATTCAGTGGTCCGTTTTAGGCGACTCAGATAAATCGAATAAAATATTTTGCCTCTATAATATTTTAGATTTTTCTCAATGAATTTTAGAAATAATTGGTAGAATCTAGAATTTGCTCAATAAATTTGAAAAAAAAAATCTTATAAAAATTAAAAAAAAATTTTTAAGTTAATCGATTCTCAATAAATTCTAGAATTTCTCATATCATATTTTAGAGTTTAATTATTGAATATTTGATTCTCAAAATATTCTATTCGATTTGCCTGAGTTCTTCTTCAAACACCTTCCAATCTCTCTCATTTGCGATTCAACAATTCCGAATGAAGGGGGGGGGGTCTTCATCAAAAACGCAAACACTTGAGGAGACGAAGAATTGAGAATGTTGAAAAAAAAAGCGCGCGTTGGACGAAGGCAATTTCCGCCGGCGAAGACGCGTATGCAAATTTTCGCATCTTCTCGACGATGTTCGGGGGGAGGAAAAGCGAAAATAAGAAAAAAAAAACGAAAACGCCAAAAAAGGACTCACCGCGTTCACCGCGCATCGTCGAAATTGATGGAGTATCTCGTTAATTCGGCCGATCAAAGCATCTGGATGAGCGAAAATTGATAGATGGGGGAATCAGGAGGAAATTGAGTGAAGAAGACGCGATGGTGTAGAAGCGACGGCGGCGTCTGAAAACTGAAATATTGAAAAAAAAAAACAAACTTATCTTGATTCGTCTCGAAAAGTCAGTTGGGTCTCGCAACGACGAAAACACACCAGATTTTTTAAAACATCGAAACACTCAAACTTTTGCGGAGATTTATGGGGCATGTGCCTTTAAATTGGTCTCACCTCGAAGCTCTGCTTTTTTTTCGGTTGTCATATTTTGAGCAATTTTAACCAAAATTATTGGTTTCAAATCAATAGAAAATTGAAATTTCAAAGTTGGCTAAATCAATTGTCGTGACAAGACCATGTTTAAAGGTGCATTCTATAATTATATATGTAGTTTCGACTTTACAAATACGTGGTGTGTTTCGATAAACTTCTATTGCTTTAAGAAAATTAAGAAACGATAGTAAATTATGATGATTTTGATGTCCGTTGATATTTGAACCGAAAACATTCAATGGTCCGTAAACAATGAAATGCTCTCGTTTTTTTTTGTGAGATTCTTATAGTTTTATCAATTCCGTGGCAGGGCGGCAATTCAAATTTGGATTTAAACCACTCGGGTACCAATTTCTGGATAACCTTCGAATCTGCTCGTTTTTGCAATTGTAAAAATTTACTCAAAAATAAAATTCAAATTGACAAAGTCAACTTTGGAGTGTAAAAATTTGAACGAGGCGATTAATTTGAAAAAAAAAGACAATCATAAAACTACAGTATACATTAAAGGCGCATGCAAAAAATTGTTTAAAAAAAATGCAACGCAACTTTTTGGTGTTTGGCTCAAAAATTAATGAGAAGGCGTTGGAATCGAGAATGACGACGAGGAGAAGACGTCATAAGAGGAAAAGATGAGAGGAAGGGAAGAGTAACAATTTGGTCAAAACGCGAGGATTAGTCGGCAAAAAAAAAAGCGGCGGCGGCGGCGGCGGCGGAGGTCCTAAACCATCTCGACTGAATGAAAAATATTAGTAATAAAACGACGAAGAAGGACCTCCTCTTCGAAGAAGAAGAAGAAGAGCAAAAAAATGGGGCTAGGAAGAAATAAACGAAAAATCTCGACAACACACACACACATTTTGGTTTTGATGCCAGTGATTACATATATGGACATGTTGGTTGGCTGGTAGGGGCAAGAAGAGGAGCAAGAAGGTCCCAATCGACATTCCTTTGAGACTACAACTCCCATCAACACGTTTTTCTTTCTTTTATGCGAACATTTTTTATGTGCCTATTTTATGGCACCATTCAGATTTTGGCAGAAAACTCAAACAAAAAAAAACAACACTGAGTTTGATTCGCAGGTTATCCCGAGTACGGTAGCCGAATTTCAACAGTTTAAATCGAAATTTGAATTTCCCACAAATTCCCACGATGCTCTTTTTTGTTTCTTTTTTGCCTTGGGTGTTTCTTGCCATTGAAAATTTTTGAATGCGCCTTTGATGTGTACCGTAGTTTTGCATATTTTTTGATACGCAGTCAATTCTGATCGTAAAAAATTTTCAAATGAATTTTTAAAATTAAAAAAAAATGTTTGGTTGACTCAACTTTATTTTGGGGCTTCTTAATGAGCAATTGTGCTCCAAATAACTCAATACATACAATCAATCGTCTTGTGGTCTATTCTAGAGCTACACGGAATTCCTACGGAATTTTTTTCGGTGGTCCGTTCAAAAACGTTCCTTGCTCTGGTTACTTCAAACCAATCGGCTCCGACTGATTTCGGTTTCGGAATCAACAATATCCGATTGATAATTCTACGGATAAGATTGGAAAATTGTCGCATCCGATTTTTTTTTGAGTTTCCCGATTGTTTTTCCGTATTTTCGAATCCAGACAATTCAAGTTATGCGCTCATTCTCTCTGCGGTCTCTTTTCTCCTAATAATTTCTTATCGCTGCTGATATGATAGAGAAGAGAGGGGTCAATATAGTGCCGGTTTTTGGACTCGCGACCGCGATTGTTACGTCATATATTTGAGATAGTTTATTGGGACCAAATGGTACGAAATGCATGCGATGGACCTTATTTGGTCATCCTGTGCTCGCCTGAATCGACAACTCTGGCGAGACCATTTTGTGACAAACGGCGAACAAATTCAATTGCGATTCGCTAAACTGAGGGCGGTGTGTAATTGGAGTGTCGTACTGGTAATGAAAAGTTTTGGGAGCTCCTATGTTTAAAAAAAACCCCCAACCCTCTTTTTTGAATCGTTCGGATTTTTTTAAAAATATCAATATTAAATATTCAAAAATATCAATATTGTTTTATTTTGCTCAAAAAAAAAGAAATAAATTTAAGAATATCCAAATCGACGTGTTGGACTCGCCGAATAATTTTCCGAGTTTTTTCGATATCGTAAACTGGATTCAACTGGAAATGGTGAGCGAGCAATTCGTTGACGAAAATTATAATCATTGGGCCAGGATAATCCGAAGAGCTCTCGATCAACTCGGACAGCTATTCCGCCAACTCCGACGGCGCCAAAAGTAATTTTAATTTTAGAAACGCAAAAAATGAAAAAAAATCAAATAATTTGTTGAAGGGCGATAAGGCTCCAAAGAGTTCGAAACCAGAAACAAGTATGACGAAAAAATGTGATAAGAAACGAGAAACTTAAATTTCAGTTAGTGCGACGGCCACTGATAGCAAGGATGCTGGACTCGGGGGAAAAGTATTCAAGAGTCAATTAGAAATAACTGGGGAGTCTTTGCTTAATTTCAGATAACTTTCGACTCGCTCATCAAACAATTTCTTTCAATTTTTATGAGTCTCGTCCATATTTGTCATCAAATCTTTGAAGCCGTCGCCGACGTGATCGCCAAAATCTTCAGAATTATTCTATTCTGCTATCGCAAACCGAAACATGCCAAAGAGCTTTTCCTGACTACAATCCATCTCATCAAAGTCTCTTACGATGCTGAAATTTGGAGTTGGACCCAACTCTTCGATGTTTGTTGATTCTCAGTTCTCAAAATCAGCTGTTTTAGATTCTCAAATCTCAACTGATCAATCCAATGTCGAAAGCGCCACCGCCTCCGCCACCAGTTCAAGCCGAACAGAAAGTCAAATAAAGAAAAAAGAAAGCTATGCTTCTGGCTAACCATTTATTAAAAGAATAATATTAGGATAGATTATTGGTTTAATTAACATATCTATGAATAATCTATTATTATCCGTGATTAGTTTGCCAGTAACAAAAACAAAATCTCTAATCTAGTAGAATTGCTAGATAAGACGTTGATGCTAACTTATGCATTTACGCGAATATCGGCAAGAGATGTCGTCTTGAAACTTAGCTCCGTCGTAATTTCGCGAAGTTTTTCACGATCCGAGTCGTTCGAATGAGAAGTTTCTTCCGTTCTGAAAACCCCATGAATAATAACCATTAATCCACAAAACGAGCGCCATGTAATTGGACCATCGCAAATTTTTGTGACGGTAATTCAATGAAGAAATTAAACGGTGTGAATTCGGGAACCGTGCTCTGAATAACCTGCGAAGCTATCTCTGGGTTTTTTTGGACGCTCGATTTTTTGCGAATGTAATATTAAAAAAAAAACGCTTACTCTCTTTCTGTCCACAGAGTTCTTCCTCTCTTCGCATATTCCAATGCAATATAAAGCGGAGATGGTAACGAAGTAGTTAATGTTACAATTTGGTGGTGATGGCACAGTGCAAAAGTAATGTCTTCAAGACGGTCCATTGGGGCGTTACATTCATCGTAAATAACCGAATACAATGGCGATTTTGCAGATCCCTAAAAAAAACGTTCTCTTAATATCCGAAACCGACAGTCAGTACTTGGAGAGTCGTGTGAGAATTCAAGAAAAATTGCTTGCAAGACGGATGAGTGATTTCCGAATCAACAACAACTCCTGGTGGAATATTTTGCTCAGTGGCTTTGGAACCGCGGCCTGGGATCTGAAATTTCACACAGAAAGTATCAGAAACTTTTCAAATTAGGCGAACGAAGATTAGTGGGTTGGACTTTTTTATAAAAGGGAGGAAGAATTAGAAATATTCTGATAACAATATTTTTCATAAGTACAATTGTCACGCAAGTACAGCAAATTAGTAATAGAAAACAACGCTGCATAAATATTCTCACTCATAAATAAGAACGCAAGCCTCAAATCGATAATGTAGATTTCTACGCACAGTCACGTGACAATTGTTTTTTGATATTGTCGAAGTCGTGAGTCTTCGGCAATTCATTAAAACAAATCTCAACACAAACCGTTATTTTTATCTAGTATACCCACCGTTGAGCCTGAAGAGGTGGACCGTTGGTCGTCCGCGATAGATGATGTGTCTTCTTCTAGCCGAAATATTTATATTCAATGATCAACATTAGATATACTAGATAAACGGATTAGTTATCAATAATAACGGTCATTTCATGATTATGTGGAAACACAAAGCCTCACCACATCTTTGAAAAGACGAATAGAGTGGTCTTTAGAAACCACAATATAAATGAGTTTTGTTTCTTCGCATCCCCTTTCCTTGAGAGCTGCTTTTGCCAATGGAATCTCATATGACAAAATCGAAGGGAAGCTTCCTTCAGCAGCGCCAGTTCGGTAAATAATTAGACGCTTCGGTATAATCCCTCGACGTGATTGAGTATATCTTTCAATCGAATTTTTCACAATTTCTTCGACGCCAATGATTACCTGAAAGTGGTGTTTGAATCAGTAATTATCAAGATTAGCATTATACTCACGCTATCACTCCCAACAGTCGAAAGTATGAAATCGCCAATGTATTCGTCGTTCGATTTCGCATTCGATGAATACTTTAAAACTGTGAATATACATGCCGTTAAATATTTTACTTACACCAATAATTGAAGGATTGAGGATTCCACGTCCTTCCAACAAAAATTTGGAACCAGGTGGCGGCGCTGAAACTCCGATTCCAATAATAAGTTGATCGCCGACAAGACTACAATGTTTCTATTAGAGATCAAAATGAGAAATAAATTACGATTTGTTCAGGACAGCATAATTAATGCCCCCAAGCTTCATATTGGTTTTGTTGATAATGTTTCCGATGGTAACAGCACTGCTTGTGCGAGAGCATTTTTCAACGACCGCAGATGTCAAGTCTTGAGTCACAATTTCGTACTTTCTTTCGTAGTACTTAATTTTCGCTATAAAAACAAGAAATAAAGGAAACAATAAATAGAAAGCTTTCAGTTTACCATGACAAGTTTTGATGGAACTATCGGTAATAAACAAAAGGAATTTGCATTTCTGGCTTTCGGCAAACACGAAACATTGCTCAAGTTGAGACGGATCCTTCTGTTCCATTAACACCGGATTGGAGAAACGAATTCCATGATTGCGCAAACCATTCATGTATGCATCCATGAATCCTCTGAATAACTCCTTATTATATTCAAAATGAGTTCAATATCAATACCGCAAATCGATGTTTTTACGTCCACTGATGAATGCGAAAACCGCCCAAGTAGGCATTGTAGCTGGGGCCAAATATGGCCCTTGGCGCCATTTTCCCATTTTTGCAATAATTTCGTTATTTCCTCCATATTTAAGTTTATTTTCCATCAATGTGCGTCCACTACACTAAAAATAGTTAAAATGAATACCAAAAGCAATCGAACTAATAAGCGTACCATCAATGGATCTCTATAAATTTTGATACCAAGTGCGTCGAGAAGCTCATTTTTATTATCTAACAAACCGGTAACCGTCATTCCCTTTACGATCAGCCCCTGTCTTACGGCAGGAAGCACAGCGCACGCCCTTGTCGTATTCTGCGATTGTGCAGATGTTTGCTGAGAAATTTTTACACGTTGGTTTGGTGATATGATCAAAAGTTCCATTGGATAGAAGTTAGTATTTCCACGTTCTTTGGCTAGAACCAAGTTGAGATCCGGATATCTAAAAAATAATTTTTTTAAATGCAATTCACCAAAACCAACTTAATCGGAACGTTGTATTTTGTTTTGAAGTAATCATAGACGGTTGTGCTTCCACCATCCTTCAATTCGAAACGTGCTTGTCGCGAATTAGCATGATGAAGTCCTTGCACGACCAAGTGCCTTTTTTTTCCTGTATAGGTCGAATAACAATCAAGACCTTTAATAACATTGGTGGCGATATCCATTTGCGAATCTCGGATCAACACTGGCTCTCTAAGATTGAGAATCGAGGATACTTTGTTGGCAATTGTGTCTTCCACGTGAAACGCAGCTTTCATGGCTGAAACATGCAGATATTCCTTCAAGTTTCTACAATTAATGTGAGGTAACCATCGACAATAAGTGAGGGGTTATTGTTCCCTCTTTTCATGGGTCCTTCAATGAAACTAATGGACTTTTTTAACCCAGGAAGAAGTTGTTTTCCATCGCCGACGTTAATGCAATCTTCTTCATTGTAACCTTCACCCATTGGATTGAGAACGAACACTTTTCCATGCTCAAAGTAGCCAAATCGTTCTCTAAAATTAATATTTAATTTTTACCCCCGTTTAGTTCGAAGCATTTACGTTTCTCTAATGATTCTCTGACTAAGTACCAGTTCGAGAATCTGAGTCAATGAACGATCATTAACTTGGAGATTCGGGTCTGCAGTTCTTTGAAGCAAATTTTCTCTCGAGAGCTCAATCTAGAAAAACGACCATATTGATATTTTTTTATGTTTCATACCTCTCGACGTTCACTACGGAATATTTCGACCTTGATGCATGAGCATTCCTTCAGATCTTCATTTTTGGTGGAAGCACCATCGATTTCAATCAGCTTGATTTTCTAAAATAATATTCCCCTCAGGTATATCATTGATGCCTAACTTTATCCGTATCGTTGATTATTGGCTTGGTAGTAAACAACAAACTTTGCCCATCATAAATTAAATTATTTCCGTTAGAAAGTTGGAAAAATTCCTTGTTTTTTTCAACAGCGGTGTAGAAAATATCGATGCACTTCGAATGTCGATCACGGACAACGAAACTGAACATAAATTCCTTATGCTTGCAAATTAGCAACTCCTACTCTTCTTTTCCTTTTTTCGTGAAAATCGCAATTTTTCCATTGCGTAACTCGAAAGAAATGTGCACACTGTAGCTGTAGATTGTGGTATCCTTTTCCAGTTCGAGCCCGAAAACGTTCGATTGAATATTTGTTGGACATCCAGATGATCCGGGTTCCTTCATTGCCGCCAACACAGGTTTTCCTTCAGGAAACTGAAATATTAAAAAAATAAGATGAAATATCAAGCATCGTCAAACATTTAATTGCAACAATCTCTTCTTGCAAGCGTCAGTTGACGTTTTGGTTATGGAATCTGGAAAGTTAATATTTTATGTCATTTTTGACGTTAAACCATATTCTAAAGCCGGCGCTGGCGGCGCTGCAATTGGTGGAGCTGGTGGAGCCGGTGGCGCAGGAGGCATCGGAGGCATCGGAATAGGTGGCATTGTACAATGTAGGGACTAGTACAAGGCTGGAAATTGACACTTAATATTCGTATCTGAAGCTTGATTACGAAAAGTTTCTAATCAGTGTATTTTAATGTTTAATTGAGAGGTTTCGCATTGTTCACGAGGAAAATGATTTCTGAATTTTTTCTCCCAAAATTAATTTTGCGACAAAAGTTCAGACGAGCCAGTTAGTGGTTATCACTTGAATGCCTTGAATTCGACCTTTTCCCTCAAAACCGTTTATTTTGCAAGCATTCACCTACCGGAAATAACGACAAAATAAACGAAAAAATATAGGTCAATTTTTAGGAAAAGATAAACAAATTTGCGTGTCAAATGATTACCGTAATCAATCCATGTGGGAGAAATTGGATTTTTTCGCACATGTTCCTTTAATTCTTATAGTAGGCCTGATGAAAATTTTTAATTTTTTTTTAAATGTCTTTTGCAATAATATTATTTTATAATAATGGCCCCTTATTTTTGGAATTAATAAATTATGTGAAATGTTACACGTTAATACTAAAAGGGAGAAATTCCCGGAAAACTCATTTCATTGACGAAAATTCGATAAAATGCAAACTCAGGAACTTGGAAGTTATCGAGAAAGGCCACCATCCCTTAACAAAAAAGTGGTCACTGCTCCGTGTCCGGCAACGAAAGAGACATCATCGAATGGCTGGGATTATTGGAGTCGAATTTATTCCGAGACCGGTGGCCGGAATGGCGCAGCCGTAAGAACCTTCCACCAATTGTTCCATTTCGTTGAAATCGCGGTCTTTTTGTAGAATTTGCCAATACGTGATATGCGGATTTCATACTTGTTGGCTTCTGAAAGTCTAGTCCGCGCCAAACTGCTGTTTTTGAACGTTCCTGGACTTCCGACAGGATACAAGAATATTATATTGAATCTGTTGAAGAAGGAGCTCAAAGAGGAGATTCCAATTCAAGACGTAATTGCGCAACCGGGAAAATGGTAAAATTCGAAAATGGATTAATAGAGATCGATTAAAATGTTCAGGTATCTCCATTTCTATCGTCCCGCCGATGCGTTACGTGTTCTCAAGCATTTCAACGGCTTCAATTACCGATCGCACACACTTCTTGTGAAATTCTGCTATCCAGACGGAACCTACGGCGACGAAGCAGCTCTGACAGAACTAGTGACGTGTACGTCACAATCGACGCGTCAAATTCAAGCAAAATGCGAAGTGATTCAAGAGGTTCGAGAATCATTTCTTATAAAATAACAATAGCCATCTGCAGCCTGATCCACCGGGAGTATGGTCGCCTGTTGAACTGGAAGCTGTCCGGGGATTCGAGCGAGAGCTCATCTCGATTCTCAAAATCCACAAATGCGTTCCATATTTCTCCGTTATCAGCTCTTTGCGAAATATGTTTGTTAACAAAAAGTTGAACTTTTTTTTCAAAATTTCCCACAATCTAATTTTCTGATTTTCAGACTATCGTCCTATTTCATAAGCGCCGCTCTCGGTCAATGGTCGACGGGTTTCATTCGAATTTTTCACCGGAACGTCAAAGTTGTGGCGAACAGCGTGTGCCTCGCAACCAGCGATTACTACACGCAACGCATACGCGACGCGGCTAAAGAGGTTCAATAAGACATCGAAAACCCTAGTTGATCTATTAATCAGGGAACTTGTGGTCCGAATCGAGACACTTGGGAACCGTGCTTGCCATATGACATTCGCAGCGAAGTCCAGCTCAAACAATACGCATACGCGTTTCTCTGTCATTTCGGGCCTCAACATATAAAGGTGACAAGAGAGATGTTTAACTTCTGGGCAGATTTTATGGAATTTCATTAAAATAATGCCATTTACACGCTTACAAAATTTATTTTTGCTAAAAAAAATGCGTGAAAATATAAAATTGTTCATTTTTTGCAGATCGACATTCCAATTCGCCTTCTGGCTCTTTCACTTCGCGGTATTTGGCCGAAAACTGGCCCTGATTTGGCTGAAGCGTTAACAAAGTCCGTTTTTTTTTGCCGGAAATTTTTTGGCTAAAAATGCGAAAACGTTTCAGAATATCTGCAAATTTTGTAATTATTAACAATGTACTCTACTTGTCGACGATTGAAAAACACCACGAACATCTCATCGACAATCTGGCGGTGATTCAAACAGATTCTGAATTTTATCGGAAAAAATCAATCTTTCTATTTCAGGCGCTTCAATATGACGCCGACGAGACGGCGAACGGTGTGACCGAGCGCGATCTGAAGCGCAGTCAGCTGGTGAGCGTGCTTGATCTTTGAGCACCTGTCTAAAATCAAACCCCCATTCAAACTATGCACATTTTGCTTCTCTTCGTCAAAATCGTTCTTTTGTGGCGTGTCCTTCATTATTTTCCCTATTTGGCGAGTCGCACACTCGCATCACATTAAACACGAAATAAAGAATTTCATTATTATTATTAATGAATGAATCATTAAACATATACAATCACATAACAACAAAAAGTCGAAGAAGAAGAAGAAGAAACATCATCATGGGTTATGTATTATATATATATATATATATTCACGTTTAGGTTTAATTATAAAATTTCGTTAAGTAGAGGAAGAAAGTTAAAACTCAGCAACAAAACTGAGAGAGGCGTTTGAAAACCATATTCGTTATCGGAAATAAAACACAAAATGTTGCCCGGAATTTGATTTCTTTCGCACAAGAAGAGGTTATGAGAATACGATTGTACGTCGAGACGATTAATGGAATCAGACTGCTGCTGCTTCTGCTTCTGAGGCAGCTTGTTTGAGGTGAATTTTGGCACATGGTGAGGCTCATCGAGTGAATGATGGGTTTGACGGACCGCTCAAGCGCTAGGCGGCGCATAATTCGGCTGCGTCGACACGAAATAATCATCAAAGAAGTGATAAAGGGTGTCGAAAGTTGGCCGACGATCGGGATTCTTATCCCAACATTTGAGCATCACCTCCTCATAAATCTGCTCGGGGCATCCACGTGGCATCGGCATACGGTAGCCGAGATCGACCTGCTCGACGACCTCTCGATTATGCATTCCTAGAAACACGTCGTTGTGAGAGCTCCAAACAATAATGAATACGAATGTTACCTGGATAAGGCACTTGTCCTTTTGTCATAATTTCGTACAGAAGAATTCCGTACGACCAAACATCGCTTTTAACTGTGAAGTTGCCGCAAGTCGCAGCTTCTGGAGCAGTCCACTGAAATCACATTCGATTTTATTTTAATTTTATATTAAAATTCTTGGAAAAAAACTATATTGATACAATCATACGGACTTCAAGGAAAATCGGAGTTCTTTGTGATTTACATTAGCGAGCCTTTATTTACTACTCAGTCAACTCGTAAATCTACACAGATTACTACATGAGACCGGCTTCTTCAGTAGAAAACAAATACTCCACTTCAGGAATAGATGTTGGCTTCAAATTCATTGAAGCAAATTTGAAAATACATACCTTAATTGGAAATTTGGCACCCGTTCTTGCTTCATAAATATCCTCTTCCATAAGTTTTCTGGCAAGACCAAAATCAGCGACTTTAACAACTGGAACACCAGAGATTTTGTCTCCGACGAGCACATTTCTCGCCGCCAAATCGCGATGCACCAATTTTCGCTCTTCAAGGTACATCATTCCATTGGCGATCTAATAAATTGATTGTCGCGACAATTAGGACGATTGATTGTCAAACCTGTGCAGCCATATCAACGAGTGCTTGGATTCCAAGCGTGTTTCCGTCATTCCTCAAGTAATGCAGCAAAGAGCCATTGCTCATGTACTCGGTAATGATATAGAATGGCTCTTCGCGTGTGCACACCGCGTAGAGTTTGACGAGGTTCGGATGATCGCATTGCTTCATAATTTGCGCTTCTCTGGAATCAAACACAATAATTCAATTTCAATAGTCAATCGAATATCCATACTGTAGGAATGCTTCTGGCGACATTGTTCCGGGTTTCATGGTCTTGATGGCAACCTCGACAATTCCTCGCCATTTTCCATACCAAACCTTCAAAACGCTTCTTCATTGTCCGAAATTATGAAGACCCAACGAAAATACCTCTCCAAAGTTTCCATCGCCCAGTTTGCGCTTCAAATGGAGCTGATTGCGCGGAATCTCCCAATTCTGTTGAGTATCGTGTGAAAGATCTGGACGCGGCGGGGCAAGACGAGGCGCCGGGAATGTCAACTGACAACATAGGCCGTCGGCCATGTCTAAATATGGAATTACTCGGTGATAACCGATGTAAATGGAATACCTGAGTAATATCTAACAAGTTCTTGAAGAGTGCGGAAAGTCCGTCGGGTGGTGATGAAGAATCCATGATCATTGTCCAGTCGTTTGATTTTATAATGTTTCACCGATCCTGAAAATTGAGAAAAAAATTTATGAAAAAAGAATCCATTACATAATCCAATATTTTTTAATTTTCGAGCGGTCAGCTCTATTCCTTGTTTTGCTAAGAAATTTAAAAAAAAAAAGTAATTTGTCGGCCAATATGACTTGTTTTTCTAGGAATTCCCTTATACATTCAATTTTCTTTTAAAATTAATTTCAAATAATGAAATTCACCTCCTCCACCGCGAGTGTCGTCCGAATCTCGGATCGTCAACGCAAATTCTCTTCCATCTGCTTCGCGTTCACGAATCAAAAACGTTCCTTTCGGCAAATTCGATGATAAAACAAGACGTTCGGCGCGATTACGCGGAATTTTGCCGGCGAACCATCTGCAAAAAAAAATATCAAAGAATGCAACAATGAGAATTAAGCGCGAAATCAACTAACTCTTCGCTCTCGATCGTTTGTTGTCTGGCGACAAAGTTGCGCGGCACGTAGCCGGTTTGTCCGGTGCGCTGATGTCGAACATACCACCAGTCGCAGTTGCTGTTGTCGAGCAGATACATGGCGTCGCCCTTCTGGAAGCTGAGATCGCCATCGGCACGCGACTCATACTGATACAAGGCGACGAGAATCTCGCGATCTGAAAAAAATTTTCAAAATTATTCACTTATCTTGTTTTGTACACTTTTGCTATACGGCAAAAAGCGCCCTCAACAAACAAACAGAAAAAAAAACACACAAAGTCTAACGAAACATAAATAATAAATATATCCGACAGGGGGAAGAGTAAATAAATGCTTATTTTTTATGAAAGGTTAATGGCAAGTCAAGATTTGATAGAAAACCATTTCGTTTTTCGATAGCCTCATTGAAACCCGAAAACAAATGAAGCTTAGAAACCAAAATCACCATTCTGTTCATTAGAATCTCCTAATTTCTTGCTTTTCATAAATTTCAAAAAATAATCAAGCTAGATCAATTCGAGGAACGTTATTTTAGTGGTTTGAAACAAAATTGTTTAGAACCACCTATAAATGTGAATGTGGACAGGCAACTGATTCTGGAATCCTATTATTTGTTCTATATATCACCTACATTAAAGAATGCACGGAAAAAGTTTGAAGCGAGAAAATCCTTCAGCTGCATACTCGTTTCTTTGGTACTTAGGTAAGAGAAAATCAATCGGATTCGAAAACAAAATCGTTTTTAAACGAAATTGAATATAAATTAATCCAATTCAATGTATGAGAAGACTTCAATCGAATACGATTTCAAAATTTAAAATGAGAAACAAATCAAAGATTTTGAATCAAAATCAAGTATTCAAATCGAGTTTTAAACATTTTCTCAATCGAATCAGGTTAAATTATATTTCAATTTTCTTCGAATCCGATTGATTTTCATTTACCCGAGTTCGAAAACAATTTATTGTTGATGGTATCATTCGCCAATTAATTAACGCATATATTTCAGTTTTTCCAAACGCTTACCCTGCTGCCGATTGCCGATTCCGGCATCGCTTCCCGCTGTCACCTGCTGTTCATTGCCACCACCGCCATTATTCACATGGAACACCGTTTGCTGCTGCGGCGTCGTGAATCTATAACTAAATACACACCTATAGATTGTGCACGGTGAGCAGTTCGCAACAAAAAACCTCGACACATCTATGCGGTCCTGAACACCGTGCTCGCTACCGCCGGCTCGTCGCTCTTTCGAGAATAAACAGCCCATAGCTCGACGTCTGGAAGCGGAAAACATTTTTGCAATATGTGTCTATCTGTATGTGTGTGTGTGTGCAAACGGTGGGCTCCGGTGAACACGAAATAACCACCGCCAATTCGCCAAGATGAAAAAAAAAAAAAACACTCACGATTAATGTCAACAAATTGTCGGAGGCGGATTGCAAATTCAATTGAATTGCTTCAATAAATGTGTGTTAGAGAGAGAAAAAACCTAAAACGAGTCGCTGGTGGAACTCATGAAACTTCGGAGCCGATTGATTCTGAAATTCAACAATCTCAAATTAAAAAAATAAAAAGTGAAAACGGCAGTTTATTTTGAAGGAAAAGAAAAGCGAAAAGATTAAAAAGCAATTATTCTCCTAGTTGTGATGGGCTTTTTTTGCAAAACACTTTGACATTTTCGTAGTTTCTACCAATTTTTTTTTTAAGAAAGAAGTGTGTACGTGACGCAATTAAAGGAAAACCAAAAAAACACACACACAACAATTCTTAATTGGTTTTTTTTTGTCAAAAAAAAAACCAATTTACAAATTATAAAAAACACTGGAAAATTGGACGAGAAATTGGGAAATTGCGTTCATTTTTGAGACTCGTAATCGAAAATGTAGCATAAATCATTAGGCAACGTCGAAATGGAAGAATTTCAATGTAGGCTGTAATAAAATTACAGTATTGCGACTTTCTAACTCCAAAAAAGGTATGAATAGAAAAATGTAGCGATACAAAATAATTAGTGACAAGATTAACTTTAAAGGCGCATTCCCGTATTCACGAATTGCAAAGTCACTGGACGCCAACAAAACGCATCTAATAAAGCACTCTAGTCATAAAATCGATTTATAAGAAAAGCAATATCACCTGGGGTTCCAAAAAAATTTCATTCGTGTTTTTGCGAATTTACAATGGATTATTTCTGGCGTCACACGAATGCGAAAAATTGACAAAAAATTAAAGAGAGGAATTCAATCTATCCTTCAAACTATACATAGACCCGTAAATCTACACTTTTAGTTTTGCGCCAAGATCACTGCCATTGGTTTTTTGGCGTTCATCTAATTTTCCGCGTTTTCGCGACGTCGATAATATGAGTAGACAATATTAGGAAATTAAAGGTGGGGGAATAATGAACGACGTTCTAAATGACCTCCATTTTGAGCTAATTACAATACACGATTGAATGTTTCTTTGAATGAACGGAAAAAAATAGAGCGAACGGCGTCGATTCAGAGGTCAGTGACCAATTTTCCGACGGACAACGTTCATTCAATTAGTGTCAAAGTTAATTATCATCAAAAAAAAAGAAACTCGAGGAATTTGTGGAGCTGGAGCTGCGTGTTGGGACGACTTGCAAGACTCCAGCTGCCGCGCGGCAGTGAAAACTTTGAAAGAAAACGAAGGCAAAAAAAATGAAGGAGGAGGCGGAGGATGAGAAGGAAGAATACGAATAAGAGGAAGAAGAAGAAGAAGAAGGGAATTGAAGGAAAGAAGCAGGTCAGATTAATCGTATCATCGCGCCGACTACTGTGCGCTCGCGCCGGGACGCGCGCCCCCTCTTCTGTTCCATGCAATTATCACTTTCGCCGCTTATGCGTATGTATATTTATTTATTATACATACAGATATATATAAATCATTCGTCAGCAATTGTCTTCAAATTGAACACTTTCCCTCGATATCGCGAACACAGATATGCTTCAAGTATCGCATTATTAAACATAAATATCATTTGATCTAAAGCTTCAAATACCGGTTACAGGTATAAACATTTGAATGTGGTCTCACAGCGAATTGCTATAATGGAACAAAAAAACCAAAAATAAAAGAAAAATAATAGTTTTTTTACATGGAAATCTTATTATTTTTTTTAGCTCTGTGCCACAGTTGATACAGTAATTTCATTTTTTGAAATTAAGAAAATAGCGGAAAAAAAAAAGAATTGAAAAATTTTCGCAGAAGGGAATGTTTTAATCTCGAGCTTAAACAGATTTAATATATCTATGTAGTTATGGGTTGCATAAAATAAATTGAAATAGAAAACCGAGTGGGAAAAAAAAAGAAAATTGATAAAACCGCAGATGACTCATGACGGAGCGAACGAATCAATAAACGAATGGCATCGGTGACAGGATTATAATGCACTAGTAGGACTAAACAAACAAACAAACAAAAAAATGATGGTCCAAACACATCTTCAAGTGTAATTTCATGCCGAAGGCATAGCACACTGGCGAAATTATGAGAAATGAGGCGGCCGGGCTGGGCGTCGGGTTTGAGTGGCGAAAAGCGTTTCGGCAGTGGCCGACCGGGCATATTGCAAGTTTAAATTGATGCGTTCGTTTGGGTGGCCGGACAAGCACAAACACATGTGCGTTTCTGTGTGTATTTGTGCCTGTGTGGACACACCGGGCCCGAAACACTTTTTATTTTTTGATAAATAATGAGCCTGTTCGAAAGAGAAAAACAATTTTTGGTTGATGGTAGCAAAAATGAGAAAATATCTCTCGTGCGAAAAAAAAAAAACGTTGTCAGATTTTTTGAACTCGTCGAGGTCAGAAAATCTCGACAAATAATCGTATACGAGGTAGTCGCGGTGAGACCCAGACGAGTAGAATTGTATAACATTCGCATATTAGATGGTCTACTCTTTTTCAATCCACAGCGTTATATACAGAAAAGAAGGAAAATATCGAGCAATAGGTCGAGTGAAAATCGACATGAATGAAATTTCTGAGAGAATTTCGAAAAAACGCCTCGATTCTAGAATTCAAATCGATCAAGAACCCTGAGATAAACGGCATGCATCCATTACTTCCTCGTATATTATTTATGGGTTTTACCAATTCCCATTTTTCCTTCTCCATACCATTATAATACTATATATATGTACATTAATAGCCTTGAGAATACTAGGCGACGCTTGAGAATCAATAACCGCAAAAAGGAACATCTGCGTGCCCATTTTCCGCCAATTAGGACACTAAAGCCTATTACGAAACTACGGAAAAAAATTGCGCGATGGTTGAGACGAAAATTGCGAAACTAATAATATCGAAGACGAGTGAAAGGATTTTTCCAAAAAAAAAATACATATTGGGCCCATTTCCCCTCCACTTTTTAATGGTTTTGCGAGCGCTATAAACCGAGGGAAAAAGTAAAACGACATGGTTTCGTAGGAACCGCAAAACACGCACAGAGAGGTCGTTCGGGCGGCTGGCCGCCCGGCCCAACAGCGGTCGAATGCGTCGCTCCAACGATGACCACTCTGTGAGAGGGCGACGGACGGAAAGCGAGCGCGCGAAGAGCACACAAAACGACGAGACGATCGAGCGACGTCCATTCGCCCGTCCGTCACTGTCCATTCTATATCTACACTTTGTCCTTCTGCTGCTTCTGGCCAACTGGTCCGATGCTCTCTGGCCATGCGCCCAAGTGTTGCCAATTTGTGTGTCCCTTACGAATTATAATATTACAATTAGGCTCGTAATTGCTACTCGATTTTAGGGTCATGCGGTCTCCTTTAGGCTGCTACAGAAAATATTCAAGGATACATCGGTGATTGTCGCATTTCAGATGAGGATTCTGGGGTTTAAAAAAATTTTAATGAATCGTTCAAAAGATTATTTAGGAAAAAGTAACTGTAAGGAAAACGAATTTTCTTAATATACCGAAAATAAGAAAAAATAACAGCCAAAATTGGGAAAAAAATTCATCCGAAAAAATACTGGTCCGCAAACACCGATAGTACATATTGCAGAATTTCACACAGTAACAATAATCAAATAATGTTTTCTCTTCAATCCAAAAAGATTGTTTTATTGTGCGAATCATTATGAAAAACTCGTATAACATGCCATGCGCATTCGATATTCAAAAAAAAAAACAAAAGAAAATATTGAAATTTTTCAGGAAGAAAAAATCATAGAAAGCAAAAAAGTACAGCGGTTTTCGGTTGACGCAATTAAAAATTTGTATCTATTCAGAATAACATAGTTGACTTAGTTAGGGACTATTAAGAAGAATTCAACTAAAAATGGGACAAGAATAGGCGGTTTGTGGAAGAAAAAATTAATAAGCATAATTTTTTAATTAGTCGACGCCACTAAAAATCTCAGAATTTTCAATGGCCGTTATTAATTTCGATTTCAATTCGTTGAAAGTTGTGTAAGGCGGAAGATCAAGGCGGTTGAAGCTATAAATTGAAATTGAAATTCTAAAAATTGAATGAAATCCAAATTTACCATGTATGGGCCCTTGGGAGCATATCAGAGCTGCCCCATCTTTCGATTGTGAATTTCTGAAGGCCATTCGAGCCATAAAGTTCGCGGAATCCATTCATTGGCACTCGCGAGGTTCCCGAAACGAATTGCAAGACTCTCGCGCGCATTTCGTTGTCAAACGAGAGAATGCATTTCCAGAAGTTGTGGATCACTTGACTACTCGGCCCATAACCTCCCTTGTATACCGTGTTCGCCTTCCAATCTTTTACATCAATTTTTTGAAGGCCACACATGAGTAGTTCGAGTTCGTTTGCATCGAATAAACGCAACAAATTCGATGGAACCACCTAGAAAAAAAGTCGAGTTGTTTTCAACAACTTTATCATGAATCACTCCTGCAAACCTCATGCAAGCCTTTCAAAAGCTGATTCATCTGAGCTTCGACGTGACTCACAAATCTCCAATTAATCACCGCGTCAATATACTGCTCCTTGTTCTCTTCATTCACCGAGATTGAAGCACCACCAGGGACAAGCTCAACATTTCGCGTCTGAAAAATAAAAAAAATAGCAGAAAAAATGCATCAGCCCGATGCGGGGCTCGAACCCGCGACAGCCAGATTAAGAGTCTGGTGCTCTACCGACTGAGCTAACCGGGCGCTGTGCGACCAATGGCATGAGGCCTTGATGTAGAGGCGCCCGTGGCACTCGCGCCGTCCTACACTCTCTCTCTTTCTTTTCTTTACACGCCACAAGTAGTACGAAATAAAAAGATAGAAAATTCTCACCTCGCCAAAAATCGAGTCGTCGACAGAAAACGAAAGTTCCAAATCGGCGGGATCATTATCCTTCACATAAATTAAAGAGTTGTAATAGGCGTTATCGACAGATTCCATATCAAACAGTGTAATCTTCTTGCCAAGCATCATTTTATAAAATGGACGAATGAAAAACGCTAAAAAAAAAGTTGTTATTCGACAACATCTCAGAAAAATTGCTACCATCAAGTAATTTTCCATGATAAATCGCCATTCCAATAACTCGACCAATAAAGTAAAAGTAGGATAAATGTTCCGGATTGCATGCCTCCGAATGTGGATTGATTTGAAGCGTATAATTATCCCTTAAATCTTTTTGTTTTCTTCTTCTTCTTCTTCACACTCTTTAACAAAAGTGTCTTACGTCGCTGAATACTCGAAAAGCCCATAATAGGGATTAAAAATTTGATGGGACAGCAAAAAGAACCATTCGCGTGTAACGCCGCCATAATCCAGGCCGGTCTCGCCAAAGAACTCGATCCATAATTTATTGCGCAGCTCATAATCCTTCTGGAAAAAAAAGAGAGAAAATATTGCAATTGGGGACGAGATCAAACCTTTTCCATGATTTGACGATAGGAATCTTCGAATAAAGTGTCTCGGTGCACAATCATGTCGCATTTTCCACTAGAGCTCGACGGCTTCGGCAATCTTGATCGCAAGTATTCCACCTGAAATGAGAAAAATGTATTGCTAAAGATAAAACGAGAAAAATTTGATCATGAAATAAAGAAAAAATTCAATTTTCAAAGAATTAAAACATTTAGAAATGAACAGGTATGAAAGAATCTGATAATCCCTCTCTCTTTCTTTTTTTTTTCAAAATCGCTCTCTTTCACAGCGATGTTTAACAAACGTGAAATTATTAGATTTTCAATATGAGATGACAGATTAAATATTTAATGGGGGGGGGCGATTCCAAGAGACTGAAAAGAAAATTCAAATGATAATTTCAAATTTTGAAAAGGTCCGTGCCAAAAAAAAAATAAATTTTTATAGGGTCCAACACTCGACGCGCAGAGTATTCGTCTTAAATTACGGTATAATCTGCATTTGTGCGTCAGGTGTTGACACACGGACCCCCCCCCTAAATTCAAAATCATTACTCGAATTTTCTTCTTTTTTTGGCAATGGAAACCCCTCAAAAAAAATTTCAAAGTTCAAATCTCACCTTTCTTTTATAATCCCTCGAATATGGCACCGCTGGTCCGGCGATATTCTCATTCTCGAATCTCGGATCCTCCCATTGAGTCCTTCTTCGATTATGATCAATGAAGAAGACGCGTCCATCGACATGAACCCTCTGCTCCCATCCAGGCGGCAGCGCGCCAAGCTCATCATCGGTCTTGCCGCGAACCGGCATTCTCGCCGCCACACCTGTTCGCGGATCGGTCCACGTCGTCGTCTTCGTGCGATGATCGATGAAGAACATTCGTCCGTTCGGCGCCACCTGTAAATAATTCTATTTTCTTTTTGTTGAAAGAAAAAGGGCGACTGAACCTTTAAGCTCAAAAATGGGGCGGAAGGGAAACGAAACACAAATGGGCGTGGCTTAATTCAAGGACCCTTGCACTTTATCTTTTTGGCAAATTTCTAACCAACAAGATCAAATTTGAAGTAAGGAAGTCGTGGAAAAAAAACTGGATTTTCGTAAACTACTAGAACAAAATCTGATTAGTCAAACTGACAACTACATATTACAAAACGGATTCACTTGTTAATAATGGAGAAGATTTGAGAGGGGGAACGACGAACTCGTAAACACATTGGGGGAACCTCGTGTTCGTAATTTCAGCCAATTTTTCATTCGCCCAAAACCATTCGTTTACGCCGCCAATTTGCATATTTCCAAAACTAGTATTGGCGGCAAATTCAAATTATTTCGTCTCTCTCTCTCACCTGCATATCCCATCCATCGGGCAATCGCGCCTCGTTCGTCTCATTATCCTGATGGCCACGATCAAAATTGGCGCGCATACCGTCGTCGAGCTATAAACAGCAATTTTCAAAAAAAAAAAAAGATCCTGGAATATCTGGATAGCAAAAAAAAACACATATGAAATAGGTCGCACTTTTTGAATACACAATACAGCTAATAATTGAGCAACGCGATCGAATACAAAAAGTGCATTTGGAGGACTTGTCTATTCTTTTCAGCTTTTTTCAAGGGACCATCGAAAATAGGACGAGGGGGATTATCGAATGGAATGGAGTGAGTCACTGAATTCGAGATGAGGTGACTTTTTTTCCTTTCACCAGGTCCAGGACTACACTCTTCATTCATGGAGGCAAAAATGAATGAGTTTTCTTCATGTGTGTCTCATTGAGTTGTATTTGCTCAAATAGAGCACACGCAACAAAAGTTCAAACGGCGGATTAACACACACAGAGGGAAACGCATTTAACCATTCTGCCGCCGAAATAGATCATTGCGTCTAATTGGGGCCATTTTTGTTTGCTGACGCGTTTCGCGTGCAAATTTCACGGCGAAGGGAATTAGGGAATGAAGAAAAAAAAACGAGCAATTTCAATACAAAAGCCCCCATCGACCTTCCCCCGATTTTTTGATCTACACATACTTTCGAATTTGTGCGGATCGAAAAGAAAATTGAAGCATCACAATACAAAATGATCAAATAATACTATTGACACATAGTTGGTTCAAAAGAAAACAGTATCGAAGACTAGTTGATCAAAAAATATACTCGTAAATATAAGCAAATAAATAAATAAATATTTTTTGGGCGTTTTTTTAGTTTTCAAATGATGAAGGGTTTCTCCCGTCACAAGTATTCCACTAGAAATTTCATAAATGCAAATTTTAAAGCATTTTCATTTAATTATTACAATTTTGAACCAGCGAACAAATTAGGACATATTTTAAATAGAAAAAAATGGCGCAGCTAAACAAAGCTTCATAAAATTTACTGGTCTAGTGTTTTTAATAAGAAATTCTTCATTCTAAAAGCTAAAATATTATGAGAAATTCACAATATTTTAGATTTTTTGTCAGATTATCAGGACCATGAAAATGGGGAAATTTTGAATATTTTATTAATTTTACATTCCGCGAAAATCTTTTGCGATAAAAACTGAAAACTCAACAAAAAAAAATCTGAAATTGATTTCCGTCTGCTGACTGGACTGCTTAAGTGCGCGACAGTTTGTCGGCATTCAATTCAAAAAAGAGCTTCACGTGGAACATGATATGTCTCGGGCCGAGCAAAAGCAGCACAATTCGACGAGCACTACACGTGCGTCTCAAAACCAGTTCGTCAAATTTCCATTGGTTCCCGCCAAATATTTGCCCACCATTTTTTTCCACCATTTATTCGTTTTCGTCGAGCGTAGAAAAGAAAAAAAATAATGACACTAGGCAAACTATAAACAATCAATTTGGTATTTTGAGATCGCTTATCAATTTCGGCATTCAACAGTTGCACAATTCATAGGCCTCGGCAAAACACAAAATAGTAAAGTGAAGACTACCCGGCGAAATGCGAGGGGGAAAAAAAACGTAACCTATTATGAACAATTTGTTGGGGTGGTGTGGGTCGAAATGCAAAAATAAAACCACAGTGGCTCAATTTGTTCGCCGTCCAAACAAAACACCATTTTTCATAGTTTTTGCCAATTTCGCTGGCTGCTCGCCGAGCATCGACGACGACAAATTGATGGGTTTTTAATAAAAACGAGATGGATTGCGTAGGCCGCAATCCTTTAATTGGGTGCCTTCAATTAAAAAGATTAATGGAGCTGCTTTAAAAGCCTAACGCGCGTAAAAAGCTTTTGGTGTGTTTTTTGTAATCCCATTTATCATTTGCTTCTTCTTAAACAAAAAAGACAAAACGAACCGCGTGGAGTTCATCCCTAACAGCTTCTCCTGTCGGATCCTCTGTCACCTGACTTCGATGCTCGTAATTATCCCTTCTACGCCTCGTCTCCTCAATCACCGACTGCTCTTCAGCTTCAGTTGTTGCTCTACAATATATTTCGCTGGTTTAATATTCAACGCTTTTGAATTACGAGTCAACAGCTTCTGGACGATGCCATTGGGTTGTTCGCAACACGTGATTCACGTAGAATGTTCGACCATTCGCGTCTTCGCGCTCTTCCCAACCTATAATTTTTTTGGTTGGTGTTTTTAAGATTTCAGAAATTTTAGAGGCATTCTACCTTGAGGTATACTTGATGAAGCTTGCAAGTCATTGCTCGAATCCGACGGCGAGTTCTCGGCTTGAGAATCCGGCATAAAATGAAGTCCAAGGAAAATTGTGCCAATATTTCTGAAATCGCGCGACGAAGATTATTCAAATCCAAAATCTCCCCGCTTTTTCTTTCAAACCTTTGTTTTGCGCTGGGACCATTTGTTAATGGATATTCCACTGGTGTCTCAGATCTTGTCGGAATATTTGGATCATCGAGTGGGCGATGCACAAATCCAATCAAAGCATCGCGTCTCTGAAAACCATGAATTATCAAAAAAAAAAACAACAAATGTGACTTACAATTTTATTCTCATCGTAGACAAAAATTTTCAGCGAGCATTGACGCGTCACCCGAAATGTGTAGATGCAATTCCAAATTGGGCTACGCGTCTGAAATTGTGAATTATGAACAAATCAGAACCAAAATTGTTTAAAATTTGCCTTTTTCTTCTTTTCGACCGTTATTTCATCGATAGTTTCTCCAGCTTCATTTTCAAGGCGAACAACACAATACGGCGAAACAACGCCAAACAAATCGCGTTTGCCTAGTTTCGATCCTTTCACTAGACGTACCCGTAATAGTTCCGTATCCTTCAAGAAAAAAAAATTGAGCATTTCAAAGCGCAGGTGAATAAAAAGCTAGGCGGAATTAAAAATAGTCAAACTTTCAGGTGCGTAATTACACATCTTATTAAATAAAAAAGAAAAGAGAACATTCTGCATTTTCGCGTATCGGTGTTACACACGATTTGTACAAATCTTTCAATTTTCTAATAAATTTCATATTTTAAATCGTTCGATATCGCAATTAATATAGGGTAATTACAGAAAATTCACAAACCTGTTCATCAGAAGGCTGAAGTCCATGAATAACCGTCTTGACAACCATATCGTTAGGCAGAAAACGTAAAATTATAAAATAAAAACAATTTGTGAGCCGCCTCGCATGCCACGCGAGGTATATCTGCAATTATCGGTTTACACTCGAAATTTTGCAACGAGCCAAAAAAAGAGAGGAGAAATCGATAATAAAACAAGAAACAATTTCCACGGTGTTCGCCGACTTATAGCCTACATGCACATACAATCATCGGCTCGTTCATTGCTCGCTGCCGAGCAATTGCTCAATTCGTTTTTGCATTTCGCCAAAAAGAACAAGAAATTAGGTAAAATGTTAATTTTAATTAAAGAAAATTTACAACAACAATCAAAGAAATACAATTAATAGATTCGGAAAAAAAACGAGAGAAGAAAATTAGATGAATTAGACGGAATATTTATGAAATAATTCTTGTAAACATTATCCCGTTATCGAAATTTTTGAAGCGGGTACAGAAGAAGCAAAAAAAAAAAGCAAATAAACAATGAGAGATCAGAGCGAAGAAGAGAATGAATGAATGAACTATCGATTATTTAGCGGTTGGCGCCACAACCAAAAAAAAAATTCCAAAGAAATAAGGTGAAAGATTAAAAATGGGAGTCGAGGGAAGCTGGTGACGAACAAGATGATGACGATGATAAGAAGGAGAAGAAGACTAAAAGAAAGAATGAAAACGACATCGCGATGTGATCAATTTCTAATAAATATGACGAAAATTGCCCATAATACATCAAAAACAGCACAGGATGGGAGGGGGAGGAATATCAGCCGCCAAAAAAAAAAACGTTTCGACGACGAAGGCGAGTCTCGACGTGATGCGAAAACTCGAAATAGCACACGAGATGGAGAGACGGCGACGGTGAAACGATCTAGTGCCAAATCGAACGAAGCAAAATGAAAAAACGACACACACACGCACACACACGAACAAAATGAAGAACAAAATTTCTAGTCGGAATCTTCTTCCAAAAGAACTACGTGATTGTCTCTCGCTTTCCGTTTTCGGTTGCTATGATCGTCCTGCAAAAATAAGAAAAAAAAAACAATGAATGACTCATTGTGTAAATAATCGAGTAATACTAAACTCCGGGTTCGGGCTCATTCATTTTTTTTCTATTATTTATAGTAAACGATAGTGTTTTATGACTCAAATATTACGTCGAACCCTTTTTTTTGGTTGGTGATAATAAACTATTCGACGTCATCATCATCCATTCTTTCGTTTTCAATTTCATAACCAAATAAGGGATAATGACCAACAGTATATTTTCAATTTTATTAAAAAACCAACATGGCAACAAAAATATTCGTTTTCAAAGTTTTAAAAAATTTATACGCTTATTCCTCTAATTGCATTTTTTTTTTAATTTTGATAAGGACCAATCAATGTGTATTATGGTTTTTTATCGCGTTTGGGTCTCGCCACGTTCATATGATCGCATAACAAAATACTCGAAAATTAAAATTGAAATTTCGAAATGAAGAAAGATTTCGAAAACAAAACACTCATCGAAATGAGAATCCTTATACTAAATCTCGTCTGATTTCTCGACAACTACTATTCGTGTCGTAGTAATCACATGATGGAAAATGATCAATTTCGACAGGAAAAAAAACAGACGTCGCATTCGTAAACTCGACCTTTTATTCGTGTTATCGAAAATAGTTTTTCATTTCGAACGTCCGATAGCGAAAACGAAATAAAATTGAATGGGAAAATTGTGCAATTCAATCAATTTTCGAACAGCAAAACTTCAGGATTGAGCGCAGATTGAAAATGAAGAAAAATGAAACTCTTCTCGACAAAAACTATGAAATATGCGCTCAATTTTTCGTAAAGAACGAGAACAAAACAAAAAGATCCAATTAACGCCGAAATTACACTCAATTTTCTGTCGCAAAAAAAACGGCTTAAACCTATTCGATTCATCTAATCTGACAATGAAGTCTGACAAAAACCCAAAAAAGTTCTCATAAAAAGGTCAAACATTTGGTTGGTTAGTGAAATATCTTTGATTACGAAAGCAAAAACATCAGCTGCGAAAAAAATGCGAAAAATCGCGACGAGACGCAAACTAATCCCATCTCATAATCATAATTCTAATATATACTAATCAAAAATTTCATATTCTAGTATTCGTCATAAGTTGGGAGCCGATTAGAATATAAATAAATGTTAATAAAACGAAATGAAATTCTCAAACCTCGTTGTCGTTTGCCAATTTTCTTTTGAGTTGTTGCTGACGTTCGGTGCCCGATGACGCAGATCCCTGCCTAGAAAGTGGAACAGAAATAATAATCGAAGAAAAGTGATTAAGTGTGGGTGTGGGAATCGAGAATTTGAGACATTTTTCTAAATATCACATAAAATCGTCTGTGTTTTACTATTTAAGGTTTCTGTAGGATTCTGGGCAACTCTGATATGAGGGTAAAGTAGTCAAATTTTCAAAATTGAAAAAAAATGAAACCAATTTTCGTCAAAATTCGAATCATATTGCTAGTTCTCGATTCAAACTCATTTTTTCGTTTTTTCAAAGAATATAATCGAAAAATGTAATGAACATCTCTATGTATTTTTTAATTCGAAAAATCACCATTCAAACGTTTTGTGATCAAAATTTTTTCAAGAATAAAAAATAGGCGAAAATTTGATAATCATATGATCACAGCACCCATTTTTAGAGCTCACCTGTTGTTTCTCAATGTTCTCGATGAATGTTCTTTAACTTCGGCGGCCAGAATATCCATAACACCGAACAAATTGTGGAATCGTTTCGTTAAAAACGTGGCCTTGTCATTTCTAAAAAAACATTAAACACTCAATATTTACAATCGAAATTTCCCAAAACAAAATTCATACAATTTGACGGCACCAAACGCCTCCTGCATGTGAGTTTTCGAAAAAAACGATTCGGTGACCCGTTGCTTCTTCTCAATACAAGAATCGCTAAAGTGTGAGAGATGCTCGATGACCTGTTGAAGGCACAATTTCACAGCAGCACCCTTTTTTAACGGCTTTTGCGGCACCAGCTCATTATTCTGCAACCAACTCAAATTAATATTGAATTCAAATTTTCGATGAGAGCATACACATAATAATTTCCTAATCAGTGCTCCGACGAGCTCCGAAACCTTCGTTCGTTGTTCAGGATCCTCGATGAGAACCTATAATCCAGGATTTTGCACAAAAATGTTTGTTTTTGTTGTTTTTTCGAAAATTGATGTAAATTTAAAAATAGATTTTGGAATGACATACGCATGTTTCGACTTGGAAGTGGATTTAAAAGGGCTTCTATGATTGAAATGAGTTCAAAGCTCAACAATTTTTTAAAATAAAAAAAATCGAAAACCTTTAAAGCATCAATCGTAAAAGTATCATCCCGTGCTGGTGTTCTTGAGAATATCGACCTGATTAATCCTGGCCAGGGCTCACGGTCTGAAAGAAAAAAAAAATATTGAAAATAAAAGCGAAACGAATGCTTTATTAAAATTACCCATATGTTTCATCATCAATAAAACATTCGATATCGCTTCTTCGTGTTTAGAAGCCTCAAGTCTCGGAATAATTTGCACAAACCATTCTATGGCGACACCATCAACTTGAACTGAAAATCGTCATCATGCTAAAGCGAAAATCGAATCTTTTTAATGCTCACCGAGCTGCCAGAATACCCATTGTGCCGTCGTCGGCCATTCAACAGAAGCGAATAACGTATTGATGAATGAGTCTTTTCGAAATAATCGAATTTCTTCCCTAAATTTTTCGAATTTCGACAATTAAAAAAAATTCAAAAATTAATCGTATACCGTATAATTTGACCGATAAATGTACTAAGTTGATTACCGTCTAAATTATTGCATACCACGTATAAAATCTGAAAGGAAGAAAATCATTAAGCTGAAAAAATAAAATAGTTTTCGAGTTATACCTGAGGATTCTCAATGAATTCACTTTCGAATTGATCGCACACAAATGGCACCAAATATGAGAATAACCGGGAATCATTGACAGCGCAAAGCTGAAAACGAATAGCGACTAATTAATTAATTAATTAAAATTACCTGTAAATCAGCACAAATCATTTCAACGACCGTTTTATCGATAACCCGTGCCACTTCCCTATAGCAGTTCAATGGTGTTTGAGGTCGTTCGACTGCGCCTTTAATAAAATACAAAAATACATAGGTGATTGTTGGATCTTTTTCTCGCATCGCCGCCATCAAATTCGTCATCACTTCCGTTGCTGTGGGCTCATTTGATGGCGGAAAACTGAAAAAAATTCAAACTCGATTGAAATTATCGTGAAAACGAAAAAAAACAAATACCAAAGTGTTCTGAGAATAGAGTAAATCGGATGTGTAAACGCTTCCTCCAATTGTTTCTCGTTGACAACTTCGGGCAAAAGGGATTTATCTAAAAATGGCATAGAATGACGGATTCAGATAACGAAAAATCGAACCTTCAACCACAACCGATCCAATAATTCCTAATAAACATTGTGCGGCAATTTCCTGTTGCGCATCATCCATTTTATTTTCCTAGAATAAAAAAACCATCTAAAAAATCATAAAATTTGTTACAATTTTGAACATGGCATTCAGTACAACTTCAACTGCTTCACATTTATCGGCATCATCGGACAATTCCTTGTATTCATTCCTTGAAGCATTTCGAAATTATTAATAACATTTTCACAAATCTCACTTTAACGCTTCCATTTTGGCTTTGATATCTCCTTTGAGCAACTGAATCAATGATGTCAACTCAGCTTCTTCTTTCTCCTCCTTCTCCTTTTGCAACCTTTTCATCTCTGCTACCGTCAATTTCGGTGGTGGATGTTGCTCAACTTCATGGTGCTGATGGTGATGAGCTGTTGGCGGCTCAACATTCCTCTCCGGTTGTTTTTCAGGCCTTCTCATCATTTCTTTTCCATCTTTTTTCTTCAAATTAGGTCTAAAATCAATATTATGAACATCTAAAAGGTGAATGTGGCCTACTGTCGCATAAAATCAGGGAATACCGATCGTAGCATGTCGCCAACTCTTCGATCGATTTTAAAGTGTTCTAAAATCTGCGGAAGACCACTGAAAAATTTTGGATAGAATTTATGGATTGATTTCGGAAACAAAATCATACTGTTGGAATCGGTCGCGACATATTCGCATCGCGTAATTCGCATTTCGACGAATTGGCTCGGCCAGCGGAGGGATGAACAAATCAACACTCTAAACATTTATATATTCTTACATTTTTTTCCAAAATCCGGAAATATATTACGATTTCTATTTTTTTCTTAAAAATAAACAATTAAAGCTATGAAAATCGAAAAAAAAAAACTGTTAGTGATGTTAGTTCTAATATCCTTTTTATCTCTCGCCCTTTTTCCATTAAAATATTCAATTTGGTTGTTTGATTGGAATTATTTTCTCGAAATCCTGATTTACTTATATTTCTCTTAAATATGTTTAATCTATGGATTTGTTGCATTAATATTAATAACAAACGTGCTTATCTTCATTTCTCTTAATACAGGGTCCGATAAAGAAGTTTAGAACAACTTTTTGGAATTTTTGTTAGTAATTTTCAGAAGGCTAATGTTTGATATCAGAAAATAAATGATATATACCTTGCATAAATATTCGAGAAGCGAATTGGCGAATGCTTGACCCACCGATGCAGAGTTTGGCGCAACGGGAAGGGAAAGTGCATATCTGAAGGAGTTCAAGATTTTCAAGAATGGCGCCAATGCGATACCTGACAAGAGACAATAGGATTTCAACATTTTGCGTTTTATCAATCGGATATCTTTCGTCACACGAAAACCAATCGAAGATCACGCAGAATTTGAGCCATTGTTGATCAGCTCCTGGCTGAAAAAAAAAAAACAAAAAATCTGTTTTTTGTTTATTTTTTTTTACATTTCCGGTTGTGATCAGCAAATGAATAAGAATTGTTCGATTATCATAAGCACAAGGCGGTTTTCCGTCCAGCGGTGTCATACAAAGGTATCGAATGATCTCGGCTCGTATACTCGTGTTATCAGGACATCGAAAATACTGAAAATATCGAGATTTGGGGACAACACATTCGAAATAATCAAACTTTTCTTAGCCAATCGAAATATGTGAAAATATTTTTGTTGTTCGCACTACACAGCAGAAATTCAATCTTTCTCTGCAATTCCGTTGAAATTCGAAAATTATTCAATTGATTCGGTTTCGAAAGAAGATCTTCAATGCCTAGAAACCAATTGAAAATTAATTTGAAACTAAAAAATTCGATTTTTTCTTCTTACTGCCAACTCCGAATAATAGTGGACTTGTGTATAGCTCTTTCCAAATTTCGTCAATTTGCGGTAGCCTTCCAACACGAGATAGTACTAACAGAAAATCACGGCCAAGTGTGTAGCATTCGATTTTGCGAATTCTAAAACATTTCTTTCACGTTCTCTACCCATTTCTTGATTTACTTGATAGCCCATGCGAAGAAATTGATGAGCTGCGTTCGGAACGTGTCGGTGTGCGTCATAGGAACCGGCGTGTCGGCAATAACATGCGCAACGGTGCTGAGAATCATCATCGTGAGGCCCGCACACGATTTCACTGTCTTGTACCACATCTCGCTGTCTCGCATTACGCTCATTGCCTGCAGAAAAATAATCATATTGATTTTGACATCACATTAAATATGATGTGCCGACCAGCGACAGAATTCGCGTTTTTGACGGCCAATCGCCCAGTCCATTCAGAGCACGAAACACATTCAACATGACGTTTTCAATCTGCAATTCCTCGCTTTTTAACATTATTTTTATTATCACGAACAAATACCGATTTGACGTTTAAGCGCATCGCTTCTCCAATAAGACGAATGAGCTGCTCTTTACAGTGTTGATGAATCACATTCCACAATTCAAGAATTATCATATTCATATTACATAAAACGAGATGCCAGAAATCGGGTCCTGCCCCAACAACATAACGTATCATCTTAATTTTCGATCATTTCGCACAAAATTCCCGAAATTTAGAAATACCTTATTAAATTTCTCTGGGTTTTCCGCTGATGTTACCATATTATATACCACTCCCAATGATAGACGTTCAGCTTCCTCTTTTGAGATCATTATATCAATTGCTTCCTGAATTTTGATTTCCGGTAATTTGCTTCACTTTGAACAACGCTCCACTCACCTTTTCCGACAAATTACCTAGTTTGTTGTCGAAATTGAGCGATTCAATCGCGAACCTTTTTAAAATATCCGGTGGGCATTCCATTTTTAAATTGCAGACCGCTACTTTCTGCATCCGACGCACTTCTTGCTCATTCATTGCGACGGCCTGCAATAATTTGCGGCTAATTAAAGCGTTTTAATTGTTTTTGCTTGTAATTTCGCATTTTGTCTCAATCTTGACGGCGAGACATCAACAAAACACCATCAATGCACGTTTTTGATTGTGCGAAAATTGAACGGAAAAAGTTGAGTTCGATGGAGCGCGTTTGCACACACTCAATTTTATTTTATTTTTCTACCAAGAAAAACATTCTACATTTGTACTGGCATCTTCCTTCAATCGTTTATTGAATTTCAATATTTTTCAAATTTTTAGGAAAAATGCCTGGGATTGTCGTCAGAGGAAAGGCGATAACCGACTTGGCCTACCTTCACAAAAAGGTGAATTTAGGATTATTTTAGGGACACAACTTTAAATCTTCCTATTAGGTCGACATGGAGGAGATGTTTGATGGCGGAGATGATGCAAAAATATTTCACGAGCTTCAGCGTTCTTTAAATGCTTCTGAACGTTATTCAAGCGACAATGACACGCTGATATTTGCATCGACAACTATCAAACGCATAATGACCATCATCCAGTATTCGATTTTTGAATCCAAAATTTTTGAAATTAATTTTTCAGCAACTCATCCAAACCTCTACCTCAACCTTTTTACGATAAAATCATATTATACATAAAACGGATTTGGGACTACCCGGCCGATATTGTCTGTCACGAAGCCGTTGATATTTTCGTGCTCCTTGTCAACATTCACTCAAAATTCTGCGAAGATTGTTTGGCGCGGTGTGTCATTCAAATCGATAAAACACAAAAAAAGAAGTTAATCATTTTCTTTTAAGTTTGCCACACGAGAACGCAGCAAACTGTGAATGGATAAACGATATGATCCAATGGCTTTTAGAGCCTACAATTGTCAACCGATCCAAGTTCAAATGTCTAGTATGTCATTAATAGAAAATTCATTTTCAATTTCGATTAATTTCCAGACGCAATTAGTTACAATTTTCCCGTCGCTCAATGATCAGATCACCCCAGATTACATAGCGAGCATCTATGGTCATCTCAGTGATCCAACCGTCTGCAACGTGGTACAATTCCAAATCAATCATCGTTTCAAAATTCCAATTTTCAATTCTTCCAGCTATGTGAGCTTATTGTTCTTCACGCTCAAAATCCGGACAATTGGAATCTTCACGGAGCTTGTATTCATATGTTCTCGGTTAAATACACCCCGATTATTAAGGTAATCCTCCCTATTGACAGATGTCTGGAAATTGGGTCAATTTTAGACGCGCCTTCTTCCAATGATCGTGAAACATGGAAAAACTTTGCGTCCATTTATAAGAGTTATTCACGGCGTATTGTATAACAATAAACTTAATCATGGTCGGAAGAATTTGGATCTGATCCTTGAAGTTACCCGCTGTTTGATTAATACTCAGCATTTTAAAAATGCGGCAAAAATTGATGGAGAAAGTGACGGCGCTGTCATTTGGAGTGATTATGTGTTTCACTGTGATATGCTTGATGCAATTATTAACGTTTACGAGGAGGTTTCTAAATCAATGGAAATAATATTGAATAGAGTTGTTTAGGTTGGTGTTGCCGCATTTCAGTTGATTGTTGATCATCCAAAAAAGACATTACCCTACACCGAAAATGATATCGATTTAATGAAGGTTGAAATGAGAAATGAGCCGAGCGAAATGAGCAATTGCAGGTTTACATTGATGCGAATATGGCAATTCAGTCATCTTCAATTCGGCAAACAATTTTGGCGACCGTCAAAATCGCGTTGATTCGATTCAGCGAAATTTGCGAAGTGTTGATCAAAAATGACGATGATCAGAGCACTGTTCAAATGTGCATTGATTGTGTCAAATACATCGCAAAACGCGCATTCGCTGCTCTGTCTCGAAGGGCTAACTATTATCGAAGAATTATGGCACTCTCGTTGATCGATTTGCTGTACAGACGGGAGAATTATAATACAAATGGCAAAGGTTTTTGCAGCCACTAGAAATTCTTTTGAATAGTTCCATCGTTTTTTTTTCAGTGAGATTTGTGAACCTTCTCAATATTGATGCGACTCTCGGATCTGAGCCATATAGACGTGTTCTTGCTTGTCTTGATGATTCCTATGAGGAATGCCAAAAACTCGCTTATAAAATTCTCACCACTATCGATTTTGGACATGTTGAGATCAACGAGGATGAATACTTGGCAGTTTCCGCGGCGATGCTCGATTCGGCGAGATCGCGCAACACAATGGCATCCGGCTACCGTATCCGCTATTATATGAGCCGACATCCGGAAAAAGTGATTCCATTTTTGGAGAAGTGTATTGCAAAGTGTGAAGAAGTTACAAAGCTGTCTGAAATTGAATTGGTGACAAATATCAGCAAATTGTCTTTTTGAAATATTAATTTCAATTTCAGATCAATATCACAAAAAAGGCGATTCATCCGCTTCTGAACACTATCGAATTGCTGCTCCAACAATCGGACTTTGATAAGAATTACAGATTGAGCACGTTGAAGAGAAGGGTGAAACCGGAGGAGATGTACATTTATTGGATTACTATCGAAATTTAAAATATCTGAGTTTATAGGGTCGAGATTTCGGCGCAAGACCGTGAATTCTGGCAAATGTTCATCTCAGAGAGATTGCTGCCAGTCTGTCATCGGATTATTGCTGTGGTGACACCCGTTGTGCACAATTTGTCTCCAGAAGGCTACATTCCAGATAGCAAACTTGCCAGTCTAGGTATAATCAAGAATCAATATTTTAAAATGAATGTTGAATTTTAGGAAGCGGAACTGCCGAAGAATTTGCCGAACTCTCTCAACATCTTCTGGTTTGCTGCTGGAGAGCGCATAAATACATTTCAAACATTTTCTCGTGGCTTATTCGTGCGGTGAGTTCGGCAAAACTCGAAATTCCGTCTACATAGTTTCGATTTCAGCTTGGACCTACTAACATACTCTCGCCGGAAGACATCTGCAACATTGGTATGTTCTATTGGAACGAGTTGACCGAATGCAAGCATCGCGGAGCGTTCGAATGCGCCGCCGAAGGATTCCGAGAGTTGTGCAAATTCCTGTGGAACGCCACGAATCCGTCATTGCCGAAGCCGCAAGAGTGGCTTGATGAAATTTTGGAGGCGCTTCAAGGGAAGCGCGACTTTTCGCGACTATGCTCGACGAGAAGAAGCGCCGGACTTCCGCATTTGGTTGTGGGAATAGTATCGACAGAGCCATCAGAGAATAATGCAAAATCGCTGGAAAAAGCGGCACACTCGTTGTTGGACATGCGACACAAAACCGAAGAATATAGGTCGCATAATATTAATTAAAAAAATTGTTTCTTCTTTTACAGAATCCACTCAATGAATGTGATGAAGGCGATAATTTTGTGTTCTGCGCTTCGCGAAAAAATCAATTTCGCTCTTGAAACGACGCTGAGCGTGGCGATTAGTGGATGCCGAGCGGAATGGAGTGAACGCAACGCGGCGTCGCAATTGTTCGCCGCACTCAAGACGAGAATATTCGGAGTTTCTCGGATTGTTCAGAGGGATCTTGAAGTGAGCACCAAGAATCGTCAGAGCAACTACGAGTTTTTCGCAAAGTATCACCACATGGCCCCCAAATATATATATATAGATTGATTGTAGATTCCCATCGCTTTATCGATTCCTCTACGATCAATTGTGCATCGAAAAGTCTTCGGAATTCTCCCTTCTGCCGCCTCTCGTTCTTCTAACTCATCTCTATTCGCCGCCGTCTTCCAGTCATTTATACCCATTGGCGCCTTACGTCAAACCGTTGCTTCAAATCGGATTGAATGATAAGAGGGAGAACATTCGGGCGCATGCAGCGGCTGCAATTATAGCGATCGCCGATGTTAATGTAATTCGGGTTTTCGAATTTAATAGTAATTCCACACTAGAATATTTCAGGTGAGAATTGATTTGTGCAATTGGCTGGATAGCCTTCAACTCGACAAACTTCCACAGAATCATATCCACTGTGTTTTGCTGCTTTGCGAGGGAATCGCTAAGCATGTCGAGCATTCGCATCGAATTATTGCATTGCTACATGGCATTTTCCGTAATGAGCTTCATAAAGAATGGTGAATTTGGTCAAGAAGCTTATTGAGCGTGTTTTTGTGTGTTTCAGGTGCGACTACAATGTTTCAGTTCTTTTGAATATCGCGAATCGATGGGCAATCAAGTTTGATGCGGAAAAGGCCTACAAAATTGATTGGATATCGGTGAAACGGCCGGTGGCCTACCGCCTTCTACTTGATCTTGGTGCACTTGCCGGCGATTGTAATCCAGCTTTAAAGGATCGCGAGACGCGTCTTGAGGTTTACAGGCACCTCTTCAAAGGTACATTAGCAGAGACGGCTTTTGAAGTTTTATTTTAATTTTAGGCGGATCTCACAATTTCAATTACAACAAGACGTTTGTTCTGAATAATGCGATCAATGACTTACAAGAGCCAGATATTATGGAAATTGATGCGAGATTGGTAAGAATTTTCAGTTTTTGTTTTCAAAAAAGAAAGCAATTTTTCTAGATTATGCGAGTTTTGACGAGTATTGCCAATGATATGAACGATGTTCATCGTGAGAGAATCAAAAAGTTTCTCATCGGCATTCTTGATGATGAAAATCCACCATGGAAATTGTAGGCATTCAATCTTCAGCTTCCTTTCGAAATTTTTTTTCCCGTTTCAGGAAGTCGACTCAAGCAGCGGCAATGGCTCTCAGATATTTGAGCATGCCTTCACCATATGAATCGATGGATGAGAGGCTCATCAAATGGATCATGGAATGTGCGAAAGGGGAGGATGATGAGGCAAAGAGGATTGCGATGGATGTCGCGTGCAAATTGATCAATGTTATGAAGGATGATAAAACGTTGGCGGAGTCATTATTTAGACGTGAGTAATTATTCATTCATATTGACAGTGATGACGCTTACAGTAATCGGAACACTATTTGAATTTGGGTTTTTTCTTGCAGGTATGAAACCCATCGAGCGTAGCCTCGTCAAAGCGGTCTTGCTATTCTTAAAAGATGATGATATTGAAATCCGGACAGAGGTAGCAAAGACAAATTTCGGTTTAAAAAATATTACTGTGCAGGTTGCTATTTGTGTTTCTCCTTTAATATACTGTTGTAAACAGTTTCCGATCAATCCGTCGGTGTGCCATTTGCTTATCACTGCGTGGGTTCTGCCGCCGGATCCCGAGGCGGTGACTGCTTCCGACGATGAAGCTGACGAAGAAGAGGAGCGCGATGAGATTTTCGACGCATGCGCTGTCAACCAATACGCCGAATCGGTCGAGTTTGGAGATGTTCGCATTTACGAAGCGCTTTTGCAAAGAATGAACAGATTAGCCGATATTTTTGAATTAGAAATGGATTAGGAACTCATCGAATTGATCAGTTTATTGTGATATTTATGTAGATTTTCAACTTTATTTTTTTTCCAAACGATCTTAGTTTTTTCCCTTCTCTTCCTCACATATTGCCTTTCCCCATTAGTTTTCCATTTTCCGAACAAGTAAATTTTTTTTTTCAATTTTTATTTATTTTATTTGTTATTTATTATTAGTTGTTATTGATTGATAAACTTGTAGCAGGAATTATTGTTGAATGTTTCTGATTTTGTTAAAAATAATAAATTTTTTTGAATTCCCAGAATTACGTGAAAGTCTAATGAAATGCAATAGAACATGCTAAAAAAATAAATGTTTTTCCAATGAAATTATTTTTTTTGTAAAATTTTATGAGTAACCAAAATGAATTATCTATAATATACAAAGGAGTCTCACTCTTTAAAAAATATTTAAAATAGTCACCGAAATGGTTGAGATTTCTTTTTTCGCAAAAGCTTTCAACCTCATCCAAGGTGGTCCGAAGGATCCGGCGACTGCATATTATGGAGAAAATTAATTGTAATGTTCTGATATTTTTAAAAAGCTTTTTTCGTCTATCACTGCAAGTGAGAAAATCGCCAAAAGTGGATGACAATAGATGATTTTATAGCCAGAATCATTTTTATCCACTTTTAATCCATTTTTGGTCCTTTTCTCAGTTGCAGTGTATATTTGTATTGAACTCTTCGATCAATAAATTTAAGAGAGTCCCTGTTTTTTCGGGTTGCTAGAATAAATGCTACAGAAAAACCCCAAAAACGAGCGGACGATTTAAACTTATTGACCGCCGTTTATAATGTGTTTTACTGTTTTTATTTCCATATTTAAACATGATTCTCTTCGAGATTTTTTGTTAGTGGACCGTTTTAATGCAGAAACATTGAAATGAATAACGAAACACTCAGTTTCTTAAAATCGTCGAGAATTTCGTCGTTGAACTCCCCACTCGAAAAATGCGAGCAGCTCCGAACAGCTGTGAAATCGAATCGTTTGTTCGGAAGGTGGTGCCGTTGGCCATTACTAGCTAATAGAAACCATCTGTTATTAAAAGGCGAACCAGATGAAATGTCGCGACGGGACCCTGCAAAAAGTGGCGGTGGTGGGGGGGGAATCGAAGGCCCACACTAAAGCGCATTGTGCATTTTCATTACGTCAGGCAAAAGTCTCGGCGCCCTCAGCCGTGCTTTCGATGTCTCGCTGCTGGGGGGGGGGGGGCGATTCTCGCCAATGGCAAATCGATCCGTGTGCATGTTGTCTGCGACTACTACTCGCCGAGCACCTACTCGTCTCTCGCCAATATCCAGGCGAAGAAAACGAGAAGCGGCTCCGTTGCCCTCTCACTACGCTACGGACCCTCATTCATTATTGTTGTGTTTTTTTTTCGCCAGATTTCATTTCCTTTCCTACAAATTTGTCGTTTTGCGTTGGAAAAAATAATAAAAATGTTTTAATTTCCCGTTTGAAAGTGGCAATTAAGAATTGCACGGAAAAAAAATGCAAAAATGTCGCGAAAAACAAAAGTTCGAAATTGAGATATCCATGGTTTTTAGTCTTTTGTTTTTGAGACGAAGATTATTGCAAAATCTCTCGTTTTTTTCTTGGTTTACAACGCAAAAACTTGTCGTGGAAACTCGAAAAAATGATTAATTGCTTTTCGATTCCGATTCAATTTGCTCGGAATTAGAAATTTGTGCACTAATCCAGCTGCATCTAGTCAATTTCACATTTCAGCGCTATATTTGTTAGAAGCCACATTCAAACGAATCATTATATTCCTATTGGTCAGCTTTGTACGTAAATTTTTAAAGGAGGTTGGTTGTTTGTAGCTACCGTAGTTCAATTCCCTAGACAAATATATGTATGCTTATACAATATATTAATTAAAAAATTAAAATTTATAAATTAATAATATATGCTTGTGAATCGTACAATTCTATTTTACGCGAAGCCATTATCCGATTTTTTGAACTGCAAAACCTTCACGCATTTTCTCACAATGAACCATGAGAATCTAATTTTGTTTTCTGGTTGTCTCAAACAGCGAATTTCTCGAACTACAGATATTTGAGCGTTTGTCACAGCTGGAGATGGTGTGATTCACAAATTTCAACATTTTTTTTAGTGATTCTTTTTTAAATTTTGATCAATTTTCGATTGTAATTGCCGCTGGATTTTTTTTTTCGCTTGGCAACATTTATGTCGGACCCGAATTCTCTCGTAAATACTCCATCATCATTTCTTTTGGTGGCCACTCATTTTGTGTTGTCCTCATCTCGCCGAAAATAGTTGTTGCTTTCTCAATTTTTTTGCCGTCTTCTTCGAGTTTAAAGACCTCATTTTTTTTCTCGTAATTCTGTTTGCTCGGTCGTCCTCGTTTTCCCACCGCCTTTTACGATGGGCGCGCGCCGTCCGAATTACCCTTCGCGTAAATAAAAAAAAAGAAAAAAGAATGAACCAAATAGAATAAAACGGGCCAAATTTGTGTGCTCGTCCGTTGCGTTTTGTCTTTTCACATCATTTTCCCGTCGTTTCTCTTTTCTCGTCGCCGACGTTTAAAAGCAACTTTTTTTCCAGAATAAACCACCACAAAATTGATGTGGCCGAATGGTGTGGCGGCCGCAGAAAACTCGGCCGCGGCCGTCGCTGCACCAATTGTCGCCGCCGAAATGCTGCAGATCATCGACGAAATGCGTGAGTATTATGATTTTTGCGGGGAAAGCATTGAAAACAAAAGAGAAACGAGTTTTGAATTCGCATTGCAAGATTGAATGTCGAATGTTTCATGTTGCAGTACTCTTCAAAATTGTCTTTTTTTTTTTTGAAATTTCAATGAGAATTGAAAGAGTCAGAAAAACGCGCTGCTAGAATTCTTCTAAACTCGGAAGAAAACAAAAATAATTTACCTTGAATGCAATTTTTTGGCTATTTAAAAATTTCAAAAACACTAATTTAAAATGCCAGCCTTATCTCATAATTTTCAGGTCTCCAAGATTTCGATTCGATTCGATTTGCGACTTATCGAGCCGCATGCAAGCTGCGATTCATTCAGCAGAAGACCAATGTGCACCTCGTTGATATTTGGAATATGATCGAGGCGTTTCGCGAGAATGGTCTCAACGCGCTTCCACTTCATACTGTGGTATTGCATGCACCTTTAAAATCAGTCAATGAATTTGCAATATAGATCAAGACATCTCGCGCCGAGTTACTCCTGACAACAGTATTCCACAACCTCAATAAGCGGCTCGTCAGCTCGCAGCATGTCGACACCGATAACTCGATTAGTCTTTTATTGGCATTTCTACTAGGAGCTTATGACAAGTAATCGAAAATAAATGACATAATTAACATAATTAGCATAATTAAGACAGCACACTGGAAGATTAACGGTATTTTCGATCAAAATAGCACTGGCCACATTATGCGCTGGAAAGCTGGTCGACAAATTGAGATGTACGGTTTTTTTCTTGTCAAAATTATTTTTGAATACAATTTAATTTCAGATATATTTTCTCAAATTGCCGATGCTAATGGAATGATGGACCACGTGAAGTTCACCGACTTCTTACAACAAGTACGTTGGCCGAAAATTGTCGGCAGATTGTAATTTATAAGCGCTCTTCAGGTTCTCGCTCTCACCACCGCCGTTTTTGAAGCACCCACTTTTGGATTTTCGGAAGCTGCTGTCGCTCAATGCTTCCATAAAGACGACAAGGTTGGCGTCGATTTTAAGAATTTTTCGAAAATAAAACAATTGTATTTAAATCCAGGTTTCTTTGAACACGTTTCTCGACACATTCTTGTCTGATCCGTGCCCGCCTTGTATTATGTGGCTTCCACTACTCCATAGGTTCAAAAGGCGTGAAAGCTCATTTCAAATATTGAACGATTTAGAATGGCTGCCGTTGCAAATGTCTATCATCCTGTTGTATGCGACGCTTGTCAAGTTCGAAGCTTCTATGGGTTTCGTTATAAATGCCAACGATGCCCGAATTATCAACTATGTCAGAGCTGTTTCTGGCGAGGTCGAACGAGTCTCAATCATTCGAATGAGCACGAGATGAAAGAGTATTCGAGCTATGTGAGCCGAGTATCAATTTCTCATCAATTATTTGAATGCGTGTTTGCAGAAATCGCCCACGAAACAATTTGTTCATTCGATTCACAAAAGTCTCCAATGCATTCCGTCGACGATGTCGGATCACAATACGATGATCCATGATCCGATCCAGCAGTCGCATAAGCCGCAAAGGCCGCTGAATCTGACGAACATTGTGCCAGCGACGCCAACGACAATTCGCCGACAATACGCGTCGACGGCAACGGACTGGCCGAGCTCGCCAATATTGCTTCCCGGACAAGCTTCACACGGTGGAGTGATCGATGATGAGCATAAGCTTATCGCCAGATACGCAGCAAAACTGTCAGGAAGAGCCGATGTAAGACTTCGTACAGTAATCTATGAAATCATTGAATTGATTACAGTATCCATTATCGAATGGCCGAAGCATGAACAGCTCGATGGTTGAAGATGAGCGCATGCTAATAGCCCAACTCGAAGAAGAAAATTCGATGATGATGAGGGAAATGGCGAGATTGGAAAGTCAGGTAATTCGATGTTCATTAGTGCCGCTTGAGTCAATCTACGCCAAAAAAAATTTGAATTCCTCACTTGTCGTCTCAAGTCGTTCGAAAATTGATTAAGCCAAGTGTTTCGCACTTTCTCTTCGTTTGTGGTTTTTTTTCCGTTTTGAAACAAAATTGAGTAGACTCAAGGGACCATTTTGTAGACAACATCTGACGATGGACTCGCCGGACTTCGTGATCGAAAAATCGAGCTCGAGGAGAAGATGTTCGAGATGCAGCAACGACGAAGAGAGTTGATGATGCAGCTTGAGCATCTAATGGCTCAATTGAATGTAGGATTGCAATTTATAATAACAAATTGAGTTATTCGGATTCAGACGACACCTCGACCATCCGCCGGCGTCTCATCAGCCTCGCTTTCGCAGCTTCCATTCGCCAACGACCAATTAAGCGGCGTTAATTCGAATGTGGCGAATGCTTTTAGAGCGGGCAGTTTGCCGGCAACTAGTTTGCAAGGAGACCTGCTCAATGCCGCCGATCAAATCACTAATAATATGAGTGACCTTGTAAGGCAATTGGACCTAGGTACCTTATTCGCCTCCAATTCAATCATGAACTATTTCGAATTTCAGCGCAAGCCGAAGAAAATGGCACCTCTTTACAATCGCTCAATGGAAATTAAACCAACGCTCAACTCATTTTGTTTTATTTTTGTTGCATTTTTTAATCGCACGGGTTATAATTAGTCTTTCTCTATTCATTTAATAGGTACCCAGAGTATGCATATATGTATTGTTGAAAAATGACAAATGTATCCAGGTGTCGTAGGATCCTGCGTTTTGTACGCAATGCTAAAAGACAGTTACCGTAATCCTCGCAGCGATTTACGGGGACTTTTTTAAATTTCGCATATTCAATTTTTTTTTAATTTTTCGCCCAAAAAAATTTCGTATTTTCCTTCGAAATTTTGTTATTTAAATTTTGCAGAAACCGAGTTTAATAATGAATTTAGTAGAATAAGCACTTTTAAACGATATTTTTTTTTGGTAAAAACAGCAGAGATTAAAAAAAATCATTTTTGTCGTTAACAAAATTATTTAATCGTGTTTTGCTTTTTGTATGCGTTTCTATTATCTTGTTTTTGTATTCTTCATTTTCAAAATAATTTTTAGAGCGTCAAAATCTTCACAATAATTCCCAACTCAACTGGACAAATGGAAAAGTGCATATTCTGAAAAATAAATAATTAAACTCGGTTTCTACAGATTTTAACTATAAAATTTCTAAAGAAAATTCAGCAAAAAAAATTGAAAGAAAATTTTAAAAAAATCTCCGTAAATCGCTGCGAGGATTACGGTAACTGTCTCTTAGCATTGCGTACAAAACGCAGAATCCTACGACACCTGGATACATTTGCCATTTCTCAACAATATATGTATTAATAATAAACCAATTATTCACTTAATTCAATTATTCTAAAATTTCAATGTTTAACTGTTTATTTGTTTTTTGACTCTCTCTAATTTTATTTTAGACGGAAATGGGAAGGGTGGGAATCACTTCGATTCTCATTCGTCACGTCCAACTTTTCTGGGTTTTGCTTTCTGAAAAAATGAAAGACACTATCAAACGCGGTCAGAAGAAGCTGGTTGAAACCTCGGCCCGCTTCTCATAGGAGCCATATACGATGGGCGAGTTCACCGGCAAGTGCACGAATTTGCCGGCGCCCGGCGTCGTGTGGAGTTGGCCGTTTGCCCAAACAATTCTTCCTCTAAAATGATGGCGAATGAATGATTCGTTGAAATGGTCCGTCGGTGACGTACCTTGAAATTGTGACCTCCGGCACTCCGTGGCACTCGATTCCCTCGAAAATGTTGAAATCAAGATTCTGCAATCATCAAACGTTCGTTGTTGCTATCAGCGAACTCACATGGTGATGTGTGTTCTTCGAGATTTTTCGCGTCTTGTTTGGATTGAACACCACAATATCGGCATCCGATCCAACCGCGATTCGTCCCTTCTTCGGATAAATATTGAAGATCTTGGCGGCCGTCGTACTCGTCACCGCCACATATCTCATCGGATCGATGAGCCCACTATGAACACCCTTCTCCCAAACAATCGACATTCGATCTTCGACTCCATTGATCCCGTTGGGGATTTTCGTGAAATCCCCTTTTCCGAGAGACTTCTGACGACAATCATACGTGCAATTATCGGTTCCGATGAGGTGAAGCTCGCCTCTAAATTTCGATGCATTTTTTTCTGTCTGTCAAATTACTCAATTGGCTAACTTACGCGGCAATAAGCTTCATCAAAAGTTCCGGAGTTGTCGGATCTCGGCTGAGTGGCGGCGACATGACATAGCGAGCCGCGTGAAGCCAGTCTTCATGATAATAATGCGATCCATCGAGCGCAAGGCCAGCGGCGATCGGCTCACCGAACACCACATTCCCTTGGCTGCGATGTTGGGAAATGACTGCAGCCGCCCCGCGTGTCATCACGTGAACCACGTACAACGGACAATTTGCCTGTTGGGCAAGAGTGCAAGCTCGATTAGTAGCTTCAGCTTCGATCTGAAATCACATTTCATTGCGAAGATGAGCCCGACGGCTTGTTGAACCTCTTCGGGTCGTGCTTGCGTGTGCCCCTCTGGCCCGGTCACCCCAATCGCCAGCAAATCTTTTTCCCTCTCTTTGATCACCATCCCATTTTCGGCATGAACCCTTGGTAGTGCTCGAAGTTTGGCGCACTCCTGCATTCCCCTGTATAGTTCATCATCTCGGACCATCAGAGTTCCCTCATAAGCCATGTAGAATTTGAACGAGTTCACACCATATTCCTTGCTGGTGATGATCGCCATTTGTTCAGCGGTCTCCGGACGCCACATGGTGATCGCCACCGATAAACCGTAGTCACAAACTACCTAATTATATGTCCAATGCGATATATGGAAGTGAGTTTTCGGTTACTTTTGGATCAGCCCAGCTTCGCCATTTCTTGTAGCCATCCATCAACGATTCGCCATTTCGATGATTTGGACAACAGAAATCAATGATCATTGTGGTTCCGCCTGCGACGGCAGCCTGCGTCCCCGAAAGGAAGTCATCTTTCGTGACCTACAACAAACCAACTTTCTCGAAAGTACCACAGCCAATCAAATGATAAACAGAGTTGTTAAATTGAGGTGTTTCGATGCCCGCCGATTATTGTCGGTACGCGCTTATCAATTAATATTCGAAGATCGTTAAGAGAACAATTTCGAAAATTTGTTTCCGCAATGTAAAATTGCAAATGAAATCGGAGAATTCCACAAAAATTCCAAATCATTTCGCGTGGTTCTCATCAGGAAATTTTATTTCAGTCGGTCAACCCGAAAACAATATTTTTGAAAACAAACGAATCAAATGACATCGAACTACAGTAATCAATTGGCTTGGTGCGAATCAGGGCTGTGCGGCAATCGGAAATTTCGGCAATTTGCCGAAATTCAAAATTTCGGCTATTAAATGTTTTCAACGATAATTCGAAATATAAATACCGAATTTTCACGGTATCCCATTGATTTTGGTTTCGCCGATTTTTTTTTTGATATCAAATTGCCGAAAATCTGAATTTCGGCAAATCGGAAATTTGCCGATCGAACGTTCTCTTCGGCAATTTGAAAAATCGGCAATTCCATTGCCGCAGAGCCCTGGTGCGAATGCTCTCAATACTCAATTATATCATTCATCTTTTCGTTCAGATTCTAAACTTTAGAACTCTTTAAATTTAAAAATTACCAAAAAAACAATCAATTACAATGTTTAGATCATTCTTATTGCCTTACGACATCGCGAAATGGTCGCAAGCGCTTAACGCAGTGCAAAATATTCAGCCGAAATATAAAATGCAACAAATTAAAAAATCAATGCATGGCGCAATCACCGCGCACTAACTCTGCGGACTTGCATTATAATTCTCGGAAAGTTGAAACGGCGATGAGAGAAATGCCTCCGTCTCTCGAAGTCACATACTTTATCTTTTTTTCTCTGACGTTTCTATTCGCCGCCCTAAATATTCTACAGTCAGCTTAGATCTTACGAATTCCTCCCCTTGTTAGTTATATAGTTAATACATATTATTGTCGGTGTCAAACGACTGAAGGGATGAGGGGCTTTCATGAAATCAGTGTAGATTTAAATTAATCGTGGACTAATTGATAAATGCGCGTACACTATAATGCAATGTACGCAGTCTTGCGTACTTCTCGCTGCCTCGATACGCATTGGCATATAGCCAATAATTTTTAGAAATTTGTCCAGTCGTTTGACGCCAACAATAAATTTGCAAAAAAAAACGCCCTGCGCCGATTTACAATTAGCTTCGCAGTTTATCCAAAAATTGGTAGCCGAATTCCCTTGATTAAATCGAAATTTGAATTACCCAATAAAATAATATTTATTGTTTCTTGCCATTGAAAAATTTTGAATGCGCCTTTGATGTGTACTGTAGTTTTGCATATTTTTTGATACGCTGTCAATTCTGATCGTAAAAAATTTTCAAATGAATTTTTAAAATTAAAAAAAGATGTTTGGTTGACTCAACTTTATTTTGGGGCTTCTTAATGAGCAATTGTGCTCCAAATAACTCAATACATACAATCAATCGTCTTGTGGTCTATTCTAGAGCTACACGGAATTTTTTTCGGTGGTCCGTTCAAAAACGTTCCTTGCTCTGGTTACTTCAAACCAATCGGCTCCGACTGATTTCGGTTTCGGAATCACCAATATCTGATAGGTAATTCTACGAATAAGTTTGTGAAAATTGTCGGATCCGATTGGTTTTTGGGTATTTTCGGATTCGATTCGAATTGAAAGATTAAACAAAACGGATTCGACAATTTTGCAATTTTATCCGTAGAATTACCGATAAGGTTCTTTTTTGTTTTTTTTTTTTTGATTCCGGAGCCAAATTTCGTCGGCTCCGATTGGTTTTGAGTTATCAGAGGGTCCACAATTATTCAAGGTCCTCGTTCTATTGTGAAGATAATAGTAGTCGTTAGCGAGTGAACACTGCAACTGAGAAAAGGACAAAAAATGGATTAAAAGTGGATAAAAATGATTCAGGCTATAAATGAATGAAAAATAGTGTTTTTTTTTTCATTCAATTTAAACAATTTTTCCCAGTTGCAGTGATAATCGTTGATTTATATTATTCAAAACTTTCATCAAATCTCCTAATGTAGTACGAAATTGGAAATTTTTTAGCGTCTACGCTTTTTCCCGTCGAAAATGCGTTTCTTGGCGAAACGCCATGAATGTAGTCTGCACTAAATTTTCTTATCAATGGTTCGAATCGGGTGCAGCCTTACCTCACCCATATAAGGCATTTGCATATGAGTATGGGGATCGATTCCACCAGGGATCACCAATCGATCGGTGGCATCCACAATTTCTTCACCATCGATTGGCGTTAGGGTTGGCGCAATTTCTCTAAAATGGTTGTCGGCTGGAATTTAAGGGCCTCGGAAAACTCACACAATGGTCCCATCGTGAACACGAACATCAGACTTGAATATCTGATCGTCGTTGACAATGGTCCCGTTGCGAATAAGAATCGGCATCTATTGTAGTCTGTATGATCAATAGAATCAAAACAACACTGATTGCCTTATCGAAAAACCTGAAATGATATGGATTGATAACAATCCCAGACTGACCTCGATTCGAAACTTTTCTTTATTAAAGGAAATTCTGGCAATGACAACATCAAAACAAAACAAAAAACAATTAGAAAGATTCTTCGTCGTCTCCAGACATCGGATCGCTCGACGCTGTCTCGACATCGAACAATTCGATCTTATCCGCGAATACGTCTATTTGTTGTCCTTTTACGGGATTCCATGGCATCGGCATATCATTCTCAATAATTCCACATTTGTAATGCTGACCTTCGTGGAATTCCCATAATAACGATTTCGTTTCTCCGCAAAACTGAAACAATTTTTTTCAATGTTGGAAAACAAGATTCGATTCATTGCTAGTTGTCAACTCGGGCTGCCAATTAAATGGTCCCTAAAAACTAAATGTGCTTATACTATGTCACATGAAATTTAAGGAAAAACTAAAATACTTAAAAATTCTTCTTTTCACATCATTTTGATTCACCAAAAAAAATCGCTCTAAAGAGTATTTCAATGCGAGACCCAAGGCAATTCAAATGCTACAGTAATCGCACCTGAATTTCACCAAACAAAAAATAAACATCAACTAACCGTAACATCTCTTACGAAAAACACATTGCTCTCCTGATACGGTTTTCTCATTCCGACTGGCTCAATGCCTTCTGGAAGTGTCAGGCGGTCGACTGAAAATTCGAACATTTCCAATTTTGTTTGATTCATCACTAAACTATCATTCAAATGAACTTGTAATGGCGTATCCTCGCGTAGCAATGTTTTGAACGTGGCAACTTCCAAAGCATTCCAGGCACCAGGAACGCTATCCGTGATTTTCGGATTCGATGAACGGATTCCATGTAGGGCCAATTGAAGACATTTTGGAGGATATCGACAATGCCTGAATGAAACAACGTTTTCATATTAATAATCATATTCGATTTAATACTGTTTATGAATTTTGTACAGCGAACTTGTCAGTACCATATCGTGGCCGCCAGAATCCAAATAACGGACGCTCGCAAATACGTTGCAATTCAGAATCTGCAAAAAATAAATTTTTTAATTTCACAAAAGCATTTCAAAATTTCGAGAACACGCTATCGTCGTCAAAAGACGTTAAATATTTTCGATTCATAGAAAACAATTGTTAATCTTGAAAAATGATAATACTACCTCAACTCTTTGCCATTCTCCCGTAAATGCCGCTCTTTCTTCACTAACAGCACAGATTGCATAGACATGCAAACCTTCCGAATGATATTTTTTACTGAATTTTTTTAAAAATCATATCGGACCATTTTGATTGTCGACTAACATTTGCTCGGCTAATAATGGCTTCCGATTTTTTGTATTCGAATAGTAAGTGTCTAATTCTTCGGCACAAGCTACCAAATCCTCGTTTCCACGCATCATCCATTCCACTTCATCGTCCAATGTCAATTCTTCCTGCTCTGAAATACCCATTCGAATATTTAAATGCTATTTCTATTACTTGGGTAGCTGCTTTTGGTTACATTTGTGACCACAGTGTCATTAGGGCCGGACCATGTCCTAAATAGTGTCGCTTTTGAGGGAAACTGCACAGGGACTTCTTACTTCATAATGGGCCTCGCAAACCACACGTATGGCGATTTCGTTGCATTCCCTTCTACGGCCATCAAAACTATTCCATTTTCATCGGCAAATCTTTAAAATATGAAAAAAAAACATGATGTCTAGCCATGAGAATTATACTGACTTTTCGAGATCGCTTTTTGAAAATGCTGGAATTTGGCAGTTCGCTGGATCCCAGTCACCAACATCAGGATCAATGTCATTCTAAAATTCAATTCTCTTCGAAAAATGTATACTTTCAAAACCTTGAACAGCTTTCTCTCTTCTGCTTTTTGAGCTTCTTCCTCTTCTGGACTCAAATGTTTCCAGTTCAATGGCATTTGTTGGTGAATTTCTTCAATTTCCGGTTCGCCCGTTTCCTAAAATTTGAAAGAATTTGATTAATAAAAAGAAAACAAGAAAAAAAGTTTATACTCTTGAATCTTCGTATTCGAAAAATTTATGATAGGCAGCATCATGCATGGGAATCTCAATAATCGAATCTTGGCGGCTGAATAATATTTTCAAAAATATGTTGAAAAGTATCGTAAATTACCATCTAGCAATAAGAATTGAGGTGAGATCAACACCAACATCTTTCGAATCTTCGAAACCCTTACCAACACCATAAATTCGACACTGAAAGAAAAAATCGAGGGAAATTTCGGAAAAATATGAGAATTGCTGAAATTTTGTACCGGAAGAGGACGAGAATAATCGTTGAAGTTAACACTAGAAAGCACAACTTCAATTTTCAAATATGGAAAGATTTTAAGCACTTCGCACAATTGATCGCAGACATCTTGGGACCATTTGGGTTTAATCTTCAAAATAAAATAGATTATGTTAAGACGCAAAAATACCTGATATGAATTATTGTCAATGCTTAATCCTGGAAAAATGCCGATCATTGAGATTTGAATCGCTTGCCATGGGTAGAACATGAGCTCCTCAGGCATTTCGCAAAGGCACTAAACAAAAATGGTAATATTTGAAGCGTTTCCCAAATTTGGTTACTTCCGGATTAACCACTGCTGTCGTTGCATCGTCTATGAATAGAATTTTGGCGCAATTCCTATTTTGAATTGGAAATATGTCGATAATTCGAGCCCGCCGAAAAACCCGCTCATCGTATGGTGCCAATACATAATCATTTAAGTATAGCTCAGGAATCGGCTCCAATTTGTATCTTAAATACGAAAATTTAACTTTTTTAGGATTAATTGAGATGAACTCACGGTTCCCTAATCGTCAGTGTGCTATCCGTAATATGATTCTGAATTCGAACCCAAATTTCTGACGGCGATTTCGCGTCGAGATACTCGACAATCGCTTTTCCGGAGAGAACTATTCGGTTAATTCGACCCAAATTCACTTCAGTATCATTTCCACGCCGGCCGTTTAATAGCATTTCAGGATCTTTCTCCGAATATTTCGCAATTGGCTCTTTCGGCATTATGTCAAACAGTTCTTCTTCTACCGGGGTTAAGCCGATAGCTATCATTTTCTCTATAATAAAAACAATTGGAATTTTATCGAAAAAATGAAAGCAAAATAAACATTACAAAAAGACTTTATGTATTTAATACATATAAAGATTATAAAGAAATTTAAATATTTGCCTATTCTAGCTAGAGTATCGTTGATAAGAGATAAGAAAAATTTGGAAACCCCGAAAAAATTGAAAATATTGCTCATTTTAATAGATGGCCTAGCTTTCGTCCTCGAAATTTCTAGGCCGTGCCCTTCGAGCGATTTTTCTCTTGATGCATTCAGCGATTTTCATGCATTTTTATGTTTTTTGTTTGTATCGTCACGAGACATTATCGATTTCCTTATTGATACACATTGTTTTATAGAATAACTTGTGTTTGAAGTATTTTCTTCACAAATTCAAACTTGAATTGAACATTTTAAAGATGCCAACAGAAAAAGCAGACTCAATTGCAAGCAGGTCATCGAAAAAACGGAAAAATAGGAAAAAACGTGCGCGACAATGGACCGGCTATCTAGATAATCTGAAAACCACAATCGACGGAATGTACGAAATGTGCAGAAGCGAGCAGTCGGTCGCCGGATGCAAGGTAAAAAAATTTTTTTTTCAATATTTCAATAATTGAACAACTCAGGAAGCGGTGCTTTATCTGGAAAATGCCTGCAACGATTTTAAGTCTCTTATCGAAACAATCAATGTCGAAAAGGAATGGGCAAACAAAGAGCCGGAAAAGAGGTTGTCGGTGGCGTGGGAAATCAGGAAATCGATGTCGTCGCCGATTCCTGTCCCGATTAATGAGAAGCCGTTGCTACCAATGTAAATTACCTTATATAGGTTTTTTTTTTCAATTTTGGTTTTTAATGTTCCAGCTCGTCAATGATTGCTGAGGTTGTTCGAAATGCGAATCACGATTGCCAGAATTCCGAAGAATCGCCTAATCGGAATCTGTCTTATGCTAGAATAACAGCAGCTGCTGCTGCCGTAGCTGTAGCGGCTGTAGCCGCTGAGCAGAACATGAGCTCGTTGGCCGAGGATGGATGGCAGGTTGTTGGAGGGCGACGACGAAAAAGCACCTCATCGACCACTGTCAGCGAGTTCGATCGGGAGGTCAGCGTTGAGAAGGAGCAAGCACCATCGGCACCGCTGAATGTCTATGAAAGATTGTCCAGCTCATCGTATCGTCGAAATACAACGAACTCGACAACGAATCGCAGTTTGACACTGGATTCCTCCGGAATTTCTAGGCTGACATGCCCTAGAAGCGCAATGGATCTGCCGCAAACTAAAGCGTCTATGGCGAAAATGGCGTACAGTCGGCAGCTTTTGTGGGAGAAGAATCAGCAATCGTTGGTGGAGAAGTTGCGAGCGCGCCAGAAGAGAGAGAAGATGTCCAATAGCCATGTGCAGTCGACGTCGTCTCCGGGAAGCTCGAGGAGTCCGACTTGTGGATTCACATTCGCTGATCCGCAAGCTGTTCGAAAGAGTGTGGAAGCATTCAATCAAAAGCGAAAAGCGGCACCTTCGAACCGGGACAATAATGCGGGACCATCGAATGCCGATCCAAATAGATCACTGCAATCGATAAGTGAGCATGAGCCGGGCATGGAAGCGAGCATCAACAGCGATGATGTTCCGGCCGATCCGACCCCACCAGATCCGCACGGATGCACTAACACTTCAAAGAATCTCGAGACCAGGTAGAGTTTATAATTTTTTTTTGTCAATGAACCATTCATAAATGTTCTTTTAGATCTGAACCTGGCGGACGTGTACAAAACGAAAGAACGGGTAATTTTTGGTTATAAACAGTTTATTTTCCAGTATTTTCTTCAATTTTCAGAATCGTCCCCTCACAACTCTTTATTCGGTTATATTGGCTTGGAAAATGATGCGGAATGGAGAGAAATGACTGAAGAAGAAGAGTCGTTGGCGATGGAAGAGAACAGTCTGAAACAAGAGATCAAACAAGCCGAGGCGATTTCGATCGATGCCGAATTGGAACGGCAGGTGGCTGTGGAAGCCGACGGATTGGAACGAGCGCATCGGAAGGAAAAGAAGAAGACGAATAAGAAGCAGACGAAAACCGATTTAGAAAGCTTCTGCAAGGTTTTGGAAGGTTTGCTCGACAATTCCCAAAAGTCTATTTTTATAATATATAATTTTTGTTCAGATGAAATCAAGAGTCTCGCGAATGTTGCCTGGTCCGAGCTGATGAACAATACGCCTCCGATTCGATCAACGAATGTACACGAACCTGGCAGTTTTGCCGAGAAACACGAGAAAATGAGTAGTCCCAGTCGACGACGTAGTCAGAAGGACGACGATGATCTTGGAAGGCGTCATGAGTTGAAGCTGAAAAGAGCAGAAGAGCTTCGGCAACAACTTCAGGAAGCAAAAACTGCTAAATTGAAAGAGCTGACGAGACGGGTTGAGGAAGTGCTGGCGAAGCAGGAGGCGTTGAAGGAGAGAAAACGGAGAATGATGGAAGAGCGAATGCAAAGAGCTACGGAGAATCGCGATAAAAACATATCGGAAGTGATTCGGAAAGCGAAGGATGATGATCAACGAGTGATGGAAGTCAAGTTCATTGCAACACTCCAGGAAGAGAATAAGAGGCAAGATCTTATAATGAAGGATGCCAGCAATGAGGTTGTACTATTCTGTGTCACATCTATCTTCCATAATATCAACTTTCAGGAAAAACAGAAACAATTAGCCGATGAACGTGCGCGGAAGAATGAGGAGAAGGCGGCAAAGAAGAGAGAACAAGAAGCTGCGGCGGTGACGCGACGAAAGCAAGCCGCTGAAGCTCGTCAAAATAAGATTCGCCAATTGAATGAGCAGAAAGAAGCGAAGATGGCGGCGAAGGATGTCGAGAACAAAACTCTCGACGAACCCGAGGTTGATTTTCTGACAAGGGTCGTGAAATTGCTTGAAGAGGACACCAAGACGAGCGTGATGATCGGCGATCTGTTGTCGACGGAGAAACACCGAAGGAATTGCCACTTGTGCTCGTTTGTGGTATGATTTGCCTATTTTAGCGATGCGAAATCTCTCAACAATTTCAGGTTGATTCGGATTTTGAAGCGATTTCGCACATTTTTGCGCCGACTCATCAACTGAAAACGACGGTTTTGCGGAATGGAGCAACGCCAGATGAAATTGTTGGCATCATTCTAGTGCTATTGGAATTTTTTTTGGTTTTTTTTTTCAGAAGAATCATCTAAATTACGCCTTCAAACCGACGAGCCTTGAATTGAGTTCGGCTCTGTCGAAAGATGATCGAGAAGAGCAGATGATGAGATCCAGAGAGATATTAGAGAAAATGTACGATTTCTAGATTATGACGACATCAAACATTGTTATTTTTTGTTGCTTCAGACAAATCAAAGAATCTGTGCCGATTCCATTGTCTTCTCCGAGGAATCGCACGAAATTTATTCGCGAGCTTCTCGATTTATTGGAAAAGGTAATTTTATAGGTCTCGACATCCGAATATAGAGATTAGTTTAGTTTTCTTCTTCCAAATTGCCAATCGATGAGCAACTTCAGTCGGATGTTGAGAAATCGCTAACAGAAATTCTCAGCGCGATTGAAGCCGATGAGAAAAACGATTGTTTTGTGAATTTGGAGCAACTTTGTGCCACTGGAATTGTGCCAAAACTTGTCGATTTCCTTCTGGAATGGACAAGTAAAGGAGCTTCTTTACGGTTTCGAATTTTTCATTTTTCCGAATAATCATTAAATTTGGAATTTTTAGACTGTGCATCCGATTCTCACATGTGCTATCTCGGGTTGTTCAAGACGCCAGAGTGTCATATTCAATTATTTTTAAGCCAGAGCTTCTGAAAATCCTGGAGAGAATTGTGTTCTTAGTTCAGGCATGAATATTTTCAGCTTAAAAATTTGTGAAAAAAACGAAACGAAAATTACAGAGTGATCCTACAAATCTTCAACTTTCCTCACTTCTAGATTGCCTATGTGCATTATTGAAGTGTTCGGCCAATCGAATAGTTAGTGTTGTATTAATTCCGCATAATATCGTCTTGAAATTGTTCAGAATGAGAAGCAGCGACGCTGGAGAGAATTGTACTCATTGGATGAAAAAATCTCAACGATTATTCGTGCGATTGCCGGGTAATTTGAAGTGCTCTCCTCAAATAGCTCTAATTGCTTCCTTCCTCCAGATTCCTGACATTCTCTTTGGAGCCGGCCGATATGGAGAACGCACTTGAAAAATGTCGCGGTAGTGTGCTCATTGGTAGAATTTTGACACTTTCGGAGTTTTTGGCGCGAAATGATAATGAAATTGGGTAATAATGCGAATATTTAATACAATAATGATTATTGATTGTTTAAAGCTTCAAATTTCTTTCGTCGAATGTGAAAATCGCTTCCGCGCATGCATACCGTCAACGAAAATCGGAAAATATGAAGGTTTATTTGGATCTGATCCAGTGTTTTGTGAATGTTTGGCACGGATTTGAATGTCGAAATGTCACAAAGGTATTTCGGCGGCTTTAATTAGAGAAGCTAGAAACTTGAAAATGTTATAGAAACTGCTAGAAGACACAAAAATAGCTCTGTATTTGGCAATTTTCATTGAAGAAATTTTGAAGAAGAATTCGGATGCTGTAAGAGACGAGAAATCAATTTCAAGGTAGAACTATCTTGAAAAAATTCGCCCTTATTCGAATTTTTGCAGAAAATGGAAAACGAATAGCAAAGAAGAAAACAATTTGATGAAAACTTGCGAATTTTTAGAATTAGTTATCAAAGATTTGAATCCTGTGTTAAATGTGAGCTCTTCTTTTTTTGCAAAAATATTCCAAATATTATTTATTTTTCTTGCAGAGAATGTTCATAATTAATTGGCATAATCCCTCATGTTTATCAATTCTCACCGATTTGCCGCTTCGACTTTTAAGCATTCCCCGATATTCTAGTCAAATAATTGCGGTTGTGCAAAATATTTTGAAGAATTTTACGGAAAAAGAGAAGAATGAAGTGCTGAAATCGGTTCCACTTGCTGCATTTTTAAAGCTTTAACTCGTGTGTTGGTGTCACAATAAATTCTTTTTTGATATTACTATTTTTTATTAAATGAGTTATTCCTTGGTTTTTATAACGTTTTTTTCGGAAATTTATTTGAGAAAAATATTGAGTATAGATTTTCAGCTTTTTTGTTTAATCCTCTCACAGTGACAGAAAGGGAGAAAACGCATTTCTTATTTTTCTTATAGTTTTTGAAATTATATAGTTTAAATTTGATGATTTTTTTGCATAAATTCGTTGAATTTGCTTTTTTCCATCATTTTCACGTTTTCAGATGAATGACGATGAGCTGAAATTGTGTCAACAATTGACGGAATTCGTCAAACATTCTGAAATCCAGTTAGAGCCATCAAATATGGAAAATTATGGAGGTATTTAGCGATAGCACGGCATTTAATTTTTTTGTGAATCTCAGAACAAATTGAGACTTCAAACCTTATTGCTTGCATGAAAATTGTGGGATTCGACGAGCGAATCGAAGCGATTATTGAAAAATTTGAAGATGTTCGTGAAATTAACCCGAATTGTCCAACAAAATGATTGTGAGAATAAATAATTTTCAGAGTTTTTCAAAGATTTACTCGTCGATTCTGTCATTTTCTCTAGCATGCTGGAAACGAAGCGAGAAATCGAAAAATGATGAAATCAAGCGAGGCCGAATGGCTCTCAGATTATTGGTGAATTTAGTTGGAAGATCGTCGAAGTTTGCTGAGAATATTTCGAGTTGCCACGTGGATTTGATTGAAAGTTTGTTAGCGATCGAAATTTATAATGTTGAGGTAATCTATTACATATAAATCCGATATCAATTAAACCATAATATTTGAGATATTCCATCTTCTTCTCAAAACTGCCAATATTTCGTTTATGGAATTTCAAAAAAACAAGCGATATTCGAAATTGCATGTCTTGCTTATCGATGCATTTTATCGGGCGAATCAGAAGATTGTTGAAAAAGGTGGATTTTAGAATTTCGCAATACAATTTTAAGCACGTTTTCAGACGATGTGAAAGACAATGAAGCATCGACAATACTTGCGTACTTTTCAATTCTATTGGAGAAGGTTAATTTTGTTTTAAATATACATATATTTTTTAAATTCTGTCTAATCTAGGATTATGCTTTTCTCGCCAACTCCTATGCTGAAATTGAGTTCAATTCATTTTCGAAACTTCTCGAAATGACCGAATTGATCATCGAATCCACAGAAACTCGTGTTCATTCCAACAATATGCTTTTTGTTCTCAATCTTCTCGAACTCATTTGCTATGATTTCGCGACGTTTTTGACAGTGAAGAACACGGAGCAACGAAAGAGCCACACAATATTTGTGCTCAAAATTCTTGTAGAGATTGTTGGTGAGTCGGCACTGTCTGAATACTCGAAAAATTAAATATTTATGGCGCTATTCACAGATTTAGTGAAAAAAACTCGAAAAACTCACAAAATTGTTTCTTTTTTAGGTTTACTATGCACAAAAACTGAAATGACATCACATATGATGGAGCAGACGACAGCAATCGATTGTGTTGTTGATGTTCTCGATACGGTATTCGATATTGTTCCATTCAAAAGCGACAATTTTGTGTTGCGTTTTCAGATTTTGCATGGTGAAGCTCTTTTCGGAGAATATCGGAACAGTCATCCGGAATTTCCCGAAATGCCGCCCGATGAGCCGAAATTCGCCGAATTGCGCAAAGCAATCCGAGAGGAAAAGCGAATTCAAGATGCTCGAAACAAGCAACCGGATAAGCCAATTTTGCCGGTGACACACACACAAACACAAATTATCAATTAACTTATTGAAGTATTGAATTCAGACCCCTTCGCGTATCGAACGAATTCAGGAGAATTCGTCGCTCACGGAACTTGCCCAAGTGTTTTTGAATTCATACAAAAATATTGGGGAACATTATGGAGAAATTGGGGAGCTCAAATTGAATTGCCTCCAAACGATATGTATGAGTCATTTATTTCGAGAAATGCTGACTGCCATCGAATTTCAGCTCATCTTTGCGATAACTCGCAGTTCAATAAACGCGCATGCAGTCAGAATCGAAGATGTGCGATACTATCGGTTTTGCAGTGCACATTGAGACGGCCAATGTATTTCATGGAAAGCTATGCGATCGTAACGTGAACTCTGAAACTCGGCATAGTTGTTTTTTTCGATTTTCAGCAAAAATGGGCGATTTTCTGCGTACGCCAACTCACCGATGATTCTGTGGAGAACAAGGAGATCATTCTGAATTTGGAGGATCCGAAAACGCCGATTATTGACAAGGACAAACTGTTGAAGGAATTTGGACTCAAGACAGTTTATGATAAGAATAATATTCGGAGAATTGTAATTGAGGAAGAGGATGAAAATGAGGATGGCCAGTAGATTTAAAATAAATTTATTTATTTTTTCTTTTTTTTTTAATTTTTGATATCGGTTATTGACGACCTGATTATTTCAACAGTTATTACGAAATGGATAATATTGCTTGATGATATGTTGGCCCAAAATACAAATTCAGATGGATTTCAATTTTGCCGATATGGAGAAGTCGGTTTACGGCGGCAACATTGAGGAGGACGAGGAATTGCTCGCCGAGCTCGCCGCAATACAGGCGGAGGAGATGGGGGAAACGAGACGAAGAGCTGCACCGTCGGCACCGACTAGACGAGGTATCACACCATTTCTAGACGAATTTCAGTTTTGAAAAGAAATTGAGCAATTCCAGCCGCTGCTCCGCCTACTGACGTTCCCGGTGTCGATCCTCGTGTTCTTGCTGCCGCACTTGCTGATGCGCCTGGAGACGTTGATGATGCGAGCCTTGAAGAGGACCCGGAACTTCTTGGCGAACTTGCCGGTCTGGTTGGCGGCGAATCGCCAGCACCGCCGCCGCCGCCGCCAACACGAGCCGCCCCACCGCCAACACAAGCAGCCCCTCCTGTTCCAGCACGTTCAGCTCCTCCCGCCGGTCCAGCTCCGAGCGTCGGAATCGATCATGCTCAATTATCGCACTTAAGACAGCTTCATGATGTTTATCACAAAATGTTGAAATCGGCGGAACAGGGCGGTGAGGGCGCAAAAGCGCGAAGGTACAAAAGAGCCGTCGACAAATTGGCCGACTTAATGCGCGCCGTTGAAAGAGGACGAAAAATTGATCCAGCTGAGATCCCGGTAGCCCCGCCCAACTTTGTGCCGACCCCCTTCACTGAGACATCGATTCCACAATCAGCGCATCATCCTCCAGCGCCGTCGATACGTGAAGCTGCCTCAACAGCTCCGCCACCAGTGCCAGCTCGAAATCCACCGCCGCCAATTCCGGCCAGGAATCCGCAACCACCGGCGGATCCCAAGAAAGCGGAAATCTTCAAAATTCTTAACCATCGAAGAGACCTTTATGTCGCGAATGGAAAAGCTGCGATTGCTGCTCATGACAAAGAGGCCGCGAAGGAATTTGTCGCGATGGCCAAGTCGTTCGATCAGGTTCGCCAATTGTCTTGTTTTCTGTTTTTTTTTTCAATCCATGTTTAAGGCTATCGCTGCGTTGGATCAAGTGTCCGCTGATGAGATGGATCTGAATGAGGTGCCGCCATCACCTCCACCATACCGCAAACATTCTGCTGCCTCGTCGTCAGCGCCGTCGCCAGCACCTCCACCGGCATCGTCTGCCGAACCTTCTACAGGTCCGCGAGCTCCGGCTGCTCCAGCTCCAGCTCCTTCACAAAAACAACCGTCGACATTCATGGAAGCCCTCGAATTTCGTCGTCAGCGATATGTGCAAATGGCGACGAAAGCGAAACAAGACGGGAATGAAAGAAAAACGCGAATGAATCAGAGGCTCGCCGGACAGTACGCAGAAGCGATAAAAGAGGCGAAAGCAGGACGACCGGTGAACATTGGCGAGCTTCCGACGCTGCCTGACATGCCGCCATTGCCGCCGCAAAACACTGCGCCAGCACCGAAAGGACCGCCTCCAGGATGTAGTTTGAAATTCGACGAATTCATTTTTCTTTTTGTATTTTCAGTGAAACCGCCACCTGAAGTTGGACCCCTGGCACCGTCTGGTGTTGCTGGAAAATCGCGAAACTCGTCTCAATTGGAGTTTTTGATTCAACGACAAACCGAATTCAAACAAGCAGCTCTTAATGCCAAGAATCGTGGGGATATCGAAAGAGCGAAAAAATATCTGATGGAAGCCAAGGGATTTGACAAAATGATTCAAGCGGCCCGAGCTGGCCTTCCAGTCAGCATCAAACAGACCCCGATTCCGCCGCAATCGAAGACGACCGAAGCGGCACTTCAGCCTCGGATTCAGCCGAGTACGAGTAGCAGCACTGGACTCGAGAATCGCGGAGAACGATTGGCGCTTCTCGAGAAGACGCTGATTGAGCAGGTTCGATTGGCGGAGACGAATCAGATGAGATTCACGCGACTCGGCGATGTTGGCAAAGTGCGATTGTTCGAGAGCTGGGCGAAAGCGTCGATACAAGATCTTCTGTTGATCAGAGCTGTTGCCCAACAGGGTCTCAATCTGCCCAAGTGAGTTTGTGAAACAAATAGGCGTCGGTGAAATTTGAAATTGCAGATTTCACTACGAGAAAAGACATATTCCATCTGCGGACTTGTTTCCGGATCTCGCTGAAGACGCTCTTGAGCTCACTATCACGAAATGTCGAGATGTTCCGCTTCCGTCGGGATACGAGCCCCACCATGCGAATATTTATGTGAAATACTGTTTCCCGTTTCCGACGGAGAAGCCGCAGGAAGGAAAAACGAAGACCGTTTCGGGAACCTGCTCACCAGGTGTTTCATTTTATTGCGAAATTTATTTCGGCAAACATTTTCAGTAGTCGCAAATTTCTTAAAATTAAAAAAGAAGATTGTTTTTTTTTGTGTCCAGAATCTTCTATAGGTGTGGTTTGTTTCAGAATTTAATGAAATTGTCATGCTGAACATCGGAAGCGGTAAATTGAGGAACTCGAAATTGCAGCGGGCGTTCAAACGAGGCGGAATGAAATTTGAGGTTGCACCATCAATTTTCGAAGCGTTTTTAAAAAGCATTGAGATTTTGCTTCAGGTTTATCAGAAGGGCGGCTTCATGCGCAGCGACAAACTATTGGGAACGTGCGAATGGAAATTGGAGCAATTGGAAAGCTCGGCGGAAGTTGAGGAATCGCTTCCCCTCAAGGTTCGCGTTTTTTTTTTTGTTTTCTGTCAATTTATTACTGTCTGTTTCTTCCTCAATCATTTCTTGTCGAGTTTATTGAAAAGTGCAATTGAGAGTTTTCGATATTGACGAAAGGAAGTGGGGTGAAACATTTTGGGAATGACGCAAAACAAACAATGCCGTTAAATTTATGTATTTTGCGAAGGTTCCCTTTTTTTCTTCTCGATGCGTCCCGCACGGAAAACAAAATTGAAATGATTTTTTTGGAATGGACTAATCCTCGCGATACTGGAGGATGCAAAAATTATTCATCACCAAACAAACAGCATATGCACCTTTAATAAAAAAAATCTTGATGTTCTTTATAAACAATTATGGTGTGTAGATTTATGTGCATGTGCCTTTAAATTGGTCTCGTGGTGACATGTTATTTTGGTAATTTTTTAAAATTGTTTTGAATCAACGTTGTTGGAAATGCAAAAAAAATGAGAGCCTAAATTATTAAAATTTCAAAAATATGGCAAAGCTCTCAAAGTTTATTCAAAAAAAAAAGGTGGCATACATTTTCCCGTGAAAATTCCACTTTAGTGTTGCACTATTTGTGTAAAAATAGAGTTTTTCTTCAAAATGTCTCACTTTGAAGTCATTTTTTCTCTCTGTTCGACTCTGTTTTCAAAAATCCGAATTTGAACTACCAACGTGCAAAATTTGATTGATTCACTTTTGCTAGAATTTATTGCAACTATTGAATAAACATAAATAGTTGTTATTGAAACGAAAAAAAGGAATTGCCTTGTCGCAAATTTCCAGTTTTATGGAACAATGGCGGGTTTTAAAACTTGTTAATTCTTGCCTCACTCACTCTCTTTTTTGTTGTTTTTTAACCAAATTTCTGATGATTATCTTTTTTTGTTTTTTTTTTCTATTCGATTGCTAATCGAGAAATATGCAATCTTCTAATTAGAAAAAACATAAATGAATCGGAAATGAAAATATCCGGTGGCATTTTTGGCGAAAACATGACACTCATTTCGATTTGCCGCTTTTTTCTTTTTTTTTTTGCTTAAAGATTACTGTGCCTTTATTTTCGCGGTGGTAAAAAATGCGCAAGCTTGCGCACTTTTTTTTTGAGTTCTCATGTTACCGGAAAACGCATTTTGTGAACTCTCCATCCATTCTTTTTTCTTCTCGTCTCCATTTTATGCGAATAAAAAAGCGAGGAGGCCACATTTTTGTTTTTCAGGAAGGTCGAAAGGCGATTGGTGGACTTGCGTCGGCGAGAATTCGAATTCGTGAGCCGATTGGCGACGCGAAAGCTCAAACTCAGGAGCACAAATGGCTTGTTTTGGATAATTAACGCTCTTTTCCAATATTTTTTTTTTCAAATTCTTTTTCTCGTTCTACCGGATGATGTTTTTTTTTTCTTTTCGAAATTTATTTGTGATATATCCAGAGGTTTTACGGCATTTTAATGAAAGTATGTATAAATTTTGGAAGATTTTCAACATTTCGGGTCAGGAAATTGGATTGAACATTGAGCGATTTTGTTGAATGACGTTGTCAAACATTTTTCATTTTATGCGATTCCTCGCTTCATAAAAAGTCCATTGTTTCTCGCTGACTTTGAAAATTTTGACCTGCAATGACTAGGTAACTCACATTTCGCTTTTTCTGACTCACCCGCGCTTCAATTCTGAGTCGATATTTTGGTTTTTTTTGTTGAATTTTCAGTAAAAAAAAGAAAAAATTGGGAGAATTTTTTGAATCATTTCCGCAAACACGTTTACCGCTTGTTGCGGACTTTTAGACAATTTTCAATCTACCGTAGGAAATTGAGACGAGGGTGGGGTGAATCGCTTGAGGATTTGGACCATTAATTTTTTGGACGATTTTTTTTTGAAATTTTCTCGTCTAGGCTCATAAAATCAGAAAAGCGACCTCCATGCAATAAGAAAACAAAATATTCGACACGGGGGAAAATCCGAAACGAAACCAAACATGACATATCATATATGTATCGATAGGTGCGAGATCAGCGAGCTCGGTGATGGTGAGCAGCGCGGCACCGTATGAGACGAACAGTCGTTTTGTGGATTCGAATGGAGGCCCCGAGAGCGAGAGGCGCCTCGCCTCGCCTCGCGCGCGAACTTTTGCCGTGCACTCATCATTTCGTGTCGGTCGTGCACCGACACTCCGCCAAACTCGTGCTCTCTCGTCGCGGCCGGCCGCATGACATTTGCCGGTTTTTCGCTTCGCATATCTTTTTCATTCTTCTCAATACTCTCAGATTCGCCATCTTCCGACAATTTGCCAATTACGATGATTGGCGATGGAGGCCGAACGGCATTCAACAGCGAGCTCGTCCCAAAAAGTTTTGAACCAAACTTTAATGATTATCAACCTCTTATCAAATTAAATAGTATAGTTAGTGGAAAAGAGAAAATGAAGAGAGCGAGTGCCTCCTATTGTTTAACGTGTGTCTCTATGCGCGTGCGTGTGTCTCTCTCTGTGTGTGTTTTTTTTTGCTTCGTTAGTGCAGATTGTATCAACCATTCGTATTTGATTTATATTCCTCTGGCCCAATGTATTACGATTTCCGAATATCCAAAAACACCGCGCCTATTTTATCCGTCTTGCCAAATCAAATCAGCTTAATTTTTTTCTCCGATTTCCGAGAGAGAGAATTGCACGCCAATGGTAACATTCACCAAAAATGGAATGATGAACACAGGTGTTCAATTGATATTTTGATCTACCGCGTTTTTCGACGATATTGGTCATTCTTCACATTAAGAATAGCAAAATCACGTGTGTTTTATTATTGCCGACGTTTTTTTTTTTGAACGGACTCTATTGTCGGCGTCCGGCGACGGCTGTACGCGGGTAGATTTACGCGCATGCGCCTTGAAAAGGTCTCGCCACGCGTGAACGCTTATTTTGCTGTTTTCACAAAAAAACTAAATTTTTTTCATGATGAGTTTCGCATTCCCTTGAATTTTCAACGTCGTTCAATTAAAAAATTATCGAAGCGGTCCATAAAATTTGAAACAACCTGTTAGTCCTTGCGAGACCATTTTTGAAAGACATTTTTTTTCCCGGTAAATCTACAGCAGTCACTGGACGCCGACTATATGCTGAACGAAAAAACAAAAACAAAAAAAATTTAATAGCAAAATTTTCAATCTCAATTATCTATATATTTTGAAAAAGTCGATGAAATGGATGTGTAATATCGCGAATTAATAATGAGCATATTGAGCATGTGATGCTACTACTATGTAGTTGTGAGGGGGGGACGAAGTTTGGCGGATAAATATGAAGAGCGGTGAGACCTCAAACAATAGGCCTCGGATTTTTTTTTTCTGATGCCTTTTCATAATCTTGAAACATTTTTCTTTTTGAGAACCCGACACCTCAAATTACATATTGTAGTCTTTTCCCTTCAAGACCTTGACGTTACCGTTCCGTTTTTCTGACTATTTTCATCAAAATTGGCACCTCAATTGAAGAAATGTCTTGAAAATGCCGACGCGAGTTACCGTAATCCGTCGCTGAGCTCAAAATGTTGATAAACAAGCTTAATCAATAGCCACATGTCAACCAACTAACTCATTAGTGTAATGAGCATAATTATCAATGTAATTAAAAGAATGTGATTCGCTGATAATCAAACCAAAATTTGGCGATTCAACATTGCCCGAATATAGTCAACGTATTTCTTCAATCCGTTGAGACCCTATTATAACGACGTGTTTTGACATTTATCGCTTCCCCCAAATTCCTCCCAATTCATCGTCTCCCTCTGTCTGTCTCTCTTCTTCCTATTGGGTGCTCTTAGCTTAATCCGTTGCTATCAAATTTTGCCGTCACCCAACGTCACAACTCCCTGTAATTAATCCCAAAACACACTACAGTAATCGCGCGTGTGACTCTTAACACGAATCCGCTGAAACGTGCCGCGCCCACCCTCTAATAGCCGGAAATTGGTCGAAATCCAAACTCGTTCAAGTTGGTCATTTTTTCGGTGTTGTTGCCTCATTCTTTTTGGATGCTGGGGGGCGGGATTTGTTGCTATGCGTCGCATAATTAATGATTGAATTAGACGGCTAATTGACGCGATAATCATCAACACATCGATAGGGGTTTTTTTTTGAGAAGCCACAATTGAGAAATTTTGTTCCCACAATACATTTTTTGAGAGCACTTATTCATACAACAATTTTTTGCTCGATCGGCTCGCACAAAAACAGGTGAAAATTTACTCTCTTCTCGTATTTCGCTTCTGTTCTTCTGGAATTTCCGAATAACTGTTTTGTCGGCGCGGCTAGATTTACGGGGATGCGTCTTTCTCTTGGTCTCGCATCGAATGCCATTTGAAATTCAACAAAAAAGAATTGCCGAAATCATCAAGAAAACCACTAGCCGTTCACGCGTGGCGAGACCTTTCTCAAGGCGCATGCGCGTAAATCTACCCGCGTACAGAAGTCGCCAGACTTCCATCAGAATTGCTCGGTATGGAACGTCATTTTCACTCATTAATTAGGTATTCTTTAACGGTACCCGGAATTGCGAATAAGCGAATCCTACAAATTTTCGTCCCCTTTCCCAATTGCTGTATTATCAAGAGTGTCTGGTCGCGATGAGACCCTGCTCTCTTTCCTATTGCTCATAATCGCGTTATGCATTCTTTAAAAAACAAGTACCCCACATCAAAGTTCGTTGTAAACACGAAATACGTCAGTCGACGTCTTGCTGACGTATTTCGTGTTGTCGCCGCCGGCATCCCGCAACCGCGTGGCCGAACTCGCCGCTCGGGTCTTCGCCATCGAATTCCATTCGGCGTATTCTCGCCGCCGCCACCATCACAACCCGCTCATGAGACGAAAAAAACACACACACATGAAATGCGGTTTTGGGCGTTTTCCAACGGTTTCCCCGGTGATCGGTGGCGCCGGTTGTCGGCGTCTCGCCGCGCGGGACCCGCTGCTCCGTCTTAGAGTCGCCGCCATCAGCATAATCAGTGTCGGTGCCTTCCTTCGCTTCTCTCGCTCTCATCTCGCATTGAAAGATGAAGAAGTTGAGCAGCGAGAAAGCAAAAAAAAAAAGAAACCTCCGGCAGCGCACGAGGACTTCATTCATTTTTCTCAAAAGCGAGTCGCGCGTGGTCGTCGTCGGCCCCGCCCACGAAGCGCGCCGTTGATTTTCAGCCAATCGTCTCTTTTTTTCCGTCGCCGTTCTTGAACAATCTTGATTATTTCTCGTAAGGCACCAATTTGCAGACGATGCTCGAAATGGAACATGCTCGGCAACAGCCGAACGTCGACCAGAATCTCAACCTTGGGTTCGTTTCTTTCCACATTCGGATTACTCTAGGATGACTGTGGCAGTGTGTTCAGCGCGCAGTGTCACCAAAACAAAAAAAACAAAAATTTAGCTATTTCAGAAGCGTCGAACAATCGCCGAACGAGGAGAGGACGCCGACGAAGCGCCACGACGAGGGGTAGTCCGAAATCGGATTAAAGCGTCCATCCACTGATAATTCGGTTTCAGTTGTTTCAGCGGCGAAGAGCAACAGAAGCAGCAGATAATCTCGTCGCTTTTCGAGGAAATCCGCCTCGAAGCGGCGCTTTTCGACGGCAAACCGGCAATGTCGCCGGTGACGCAGGCGATCGCCGCCGCCGACAAAAAGTTGAAGAAGCGCAAAAACGAGCTGGCGTTGGAGATGACCGCCGACGATGTGGCCGACATTCTCGGCGACACCTCGCCGGCCAACTTCAATCCGAACAATCCGTTCTCGGGACCGAGCCCGTCGTCGCACACGTTCAGCGAGATGGGCAGTCCGGCGAGCCAGCAGCAACAGCAGCAGCAGCAGCAGCAGAAGATGTCGCCGCCATTGTCGAAGTACTCGCAGAACAATCAAGGCCAACGCAATTCGCCGCAATACTCGCAGTATATGTCGTTGAGCTCGCCGATGCACTCGCAGGTTGGTCCCCGAACTTCGAAGTCCGAAAAGAAAAAAACCTTTAACGGGGACATAAGGAGGGTGCGGCCAACAATTTGCTCCGCGAGCCGCAACTAGCAATTTGCGGTCTCTTGCTGACAAATCGAAACGACAACTGATAATGTTTGGCTGAAAGCCATCGAGATATTTAGCAATCATAAATTACGGCTACCGTAATCGTCTGACGCACGTGTTTCTATTTTGAGCATTTTCGAATCATCACACTCGAATGAGTTGCGATTCGAAGAAAACTCAGCTAGCGTATCAAATCAAGCGAAATTCTTTGTTTGTTTTTTTTTTGAGCTTCGAATTAAATTTGATCTGTGATGATGGACAAATTGCCAGTGTTTCAGATTGCACGTCAAGGAAGTACTCCGTTGAACTCATCGCCGCCGTCGAACAACGGAATGGGATTGCATTCGCCAGCGGTGGGCGATTTTTGAATGTCGATTTACGGCTTCGCGTTAAGACCCATCAAAAATTGTGTCATACGTCATATGATGATGAATTCGCTCATAATTTTGCCCCAATTACCACCAAATTAAAATTAATTATTATTATTATTATTATTATTATATAATGACGCGAAAATTTTTGTCATATTAATTAATTACACGATTGTCTTGTAGAACAGCATGCACACCCCGTCGCCAATGGCGATGCAATCGCCACAAATGCCGGCACCGCATCATCCACTCGGCCACCATCTTCCGCACCACACCCGCCTCCTGCAACACCAGCAGAGTGCGCCAAACTTGCGCCACACCGATTTTCACGGCGATCTACCGCTTCCGCATCAATTGGTGCCGATGCCCGGCTCGCGTCCGTTTGATCAGACGCTCGTCGAGGAATTCGACATGTGCGGTGAGTCATTAGATGATGTGTATTGTGTCGACAATAACCAATTGATATCTGAAGTTCGCGCGATTCTGATGGCGTCGACGCGCGCGCAATGCCGAAATGTCTACCGACAGTTGACTGCCGAAATCTCGGAGCTCTATTCGCGAGGTTTGCGCGACATTTCTTTTTTTCTCAAAAAAAAAAACAACAACAACCATATAATTTTCAGTCGTCAAAAATCAAGTACCGAAGAAGGCGGTGAAGAAGATCGTGGCGACGCATGCGCCATGCACACCCAACGAGCGATTCGAGCTCGAACGACAATGTATGTAGTAGGGCTTCACGCATTCAATGGAAGAGCAACATAATCCGCCGGAGTGACTGGCACGGCTTAAATAGAAGATCAGCCGAATTGAAAACAGCAAAGATTAGCGAATTTCGAGCATTTTAGACATTTCGTTGAAAATTGGCTGAATGCCAAAAAAAAGCAATGACAGTGGTCTTGGCGCAAAATTGAAAGTGTGGATTTACGCGCATCGAGACCTCTTTTTAAATTTTTTGGCATTTAGCCAATTTGCGACGCCGCAAATTAGCTTGATCAAATCAAGTGAATGACGCAAAATGCGCCAATACATCGCTTACTGACGCATTTGACGTATTCTTTTGATTTCAGTCTGTTTTTCAGTCAAATGCCTCTCGGACGGCCTCGAAAGCCGCCGATCGTCGCAACTCTACGAATCGATCGTGAATTTCCTCTACAAAATGCGCATCGCGATTCCCGACTCATAGACGAGCGGCTTCTCCTCCGACATATACATATATGCATATAATTCACACTCAAATTCATTCGTTTTCAATTCAAACCCTCCCAAACTCTGGCCGGTCCAGTTCCAGGATCTCTTGTTCATAAAAATTCTTCATCATATTTTGTAACATATATTTTATTTTACACTACTCAGTTTATTGCTTCTTGCCAATAAAGTTCAACAAACACAAAATAAATGAATGTCTATACGAATAAGGTGATAATAATGAATGAAAAAATCAATCATAGTAGAAACAATAAAGATAAATGTTGTTGATTTTTTTTTTTCTAAATTTTAGAGAAAGTGTGTGAAAATCCAATTAAAAACTATCGAGAGCGTCAACCGAAAAATAATGAACGAGGCGAGGTTTCTTCTAAACGCAGCTAGCGCCGCCCGACGGAAAATCGGCCGCTACTAACCAGGAAACAAGACAAGACAAAAAAAGAACAGAAACAGAAGAAAAATAAACAGAGCACAAAATAAATGTTATAATCCAACGACGATGTAGATTTATGTGATGGTCGGCATGGAAAAAAACACAAATTTTTGCGAATCACGTAAATCGACATCGGAGAGAGAGAGAGAGAGAAGTGGAGAGAAAAAGGCTTCATCTCTAAATGGTCCCTAGAAACCCGAAATTTCGACAGGAGATTTAATGAGAGTCGCGCATTTACATCCTCGACGGGCTTGAACCGGGCGTCAATAGAACCGGCGTTGTTGGGTATTGATCTACCTGCTCTTGATCAACAGGCACTGATGGATAGCCGCCTTCCTGAAACACCAAATCTTCTATTCATTTATTCGCATTCGATTCTTCAAAACCACAATTTTATTGAATACTCATCATTACCCATTTCCCTAATTCTCAGGTATTCATCATTAATCTCATTTGATTCGTTCCATGCGAAACCTATTTAAGACTAATCTGGAATGCTCTACGACCCAACGAGACCCGCATTTGTATTCTCGACGCCTACCGAAGAGTGTCCACGTACAAATTGTTGAGCAAGACGAGTGGAACATCTCAGCATTCGTCTGTCTCCAAGCCATAAATCGACTTCTTCTATTTTTCATATTGAGGGGAAATGGTGATGAAGAGGATGATAGATTAGTTGAAGGAGAGAGCGGAAATTGAGAGAAATGATTGGGTGGCGGGGGGCTCTAATCAAAATCCGATTGCCACTTACAATAATTCATCTCAATTGGGGAGGAAATTGGAAAACTCCTGGATTTCCATGGGAAATTTCATTTAATTTTAATAGCCGACTTAAAAAAAAAAGTTTTTAACTAAATACAAAGAAAAAAATTTTTTAACTTTTTAAATTTTTTTGGTGAACTAATTTTTGTCCAGTCATTTTCGGCCGCCGCTCATCTGAAGATGAATGGTGACCGAGGAAAACCAGAATAGAGCACAAAATACGATTGATAATAAAACAATGAAAAAAAAACACACACACAAAAAAAAAACAACGATAATGCCATTATCTAGAGGTGGATCAGATGGTCGAAGTATTGTGGTGCTCGAGAGCAAAGTGAAAAATCATACCGCGAATGGATCAAAACCGTTCAAATCTCCGATTGCTGGCGAAACCATTTGCATCTGAAACGGTTGCCGAATTGTTTCCAAAACACAAAAATTATTTTTCTTTAAAATAAACGCTTCTCTGAAATTCCCGAGCAAAACTCAAAGGCAAAGTGTGCAATGAGGAGTTGGAGAGGGAAAACCGTGCGCAACAGACCCTTTTTTCTTCTAACAATTCAAGAATTACAATAAAATGTTGTGCGGTTTTGTTAGTGTAAGAGGGAATGGTAGGTTGGTGAGAATTTATATTCAGAATTAGTCGAACACAGGCTAGAAAACAAAAGTGTCCAAAAATCAATTTCAGTTATACTATTAATAATTTATTTACAACTCTTGGTTTAAAGGCGCAATCTATGCATTTCCAGTTAGGACCCAATTGCGCCGTTAAACCGCTTCAGTCTTAAACTTGCCAGATAATATTCATCCAAACCCACCTGCGGATCGATATTCTGCCCAAGTCCATCATTCTTCGGCATATGCTCCAAAGCCAATTGTTGTGGTCCGTTTTGCTCATATTTCGAGTAATCCTCCTGAAACTAGTCAAAGGTGAGTTAAAAAAAACACATTCAAAGTCAATATGAGGGGAAAAAACCTCCAAATTGTCGCCAAAATTGTCCCAATCGTGAGCATTGATGAGATCGCGGCAGTTTTCAATGGAGAAGTCGACGCCGTTGAGGTATTCCTGGACATTCATCGTCTTAATGCACGCGAATTGTAGATTTTTTGTGATAATTTTTCAAATTTCCAGTCACAAATCAAAATATCATAGTGCCATTAGAATAAACTCAAATTAGATTCGAAAATGTTCAATTTTTCAATATAAGAAACCTGCAACTCTTGCGAGATCTGACGCTCCAATGTCGGCGACATTACAAGGGAAGGCGAATAAGATTCCTGATGATCCTGAAACCATTCAATAATCAACTTCACACTCGGGTTTGATCTGATATCATACATAGTTGAGTGAGTTCAAATTGCTCTTTGGATCAATCGGATCCACGTCCCGTTTTTGAAGGGCCACTTGATTCTGCGGCTCGTACATAAGAGATCCCTGCAATTCAGTAAAAAAATTCAAACCCAGTCGTTTTTACTCATTTTGGTACCTGAACATTCGGATTATGTTGAACAATTTGTCCTGTTGGTTGGTAAACCGTCGCATTTCCCGCATATTGATTCTGATTCTTGAAGCTTCTCTTCGGCTGCTTCCGATTGATGTTCGAGTCAATCATCTGATTCGCCACTAAAATCCGAAAACACTATTACCACATTTGTCCATGATTCGATCAAAATTACTCTTTTGCGTAACCGGCGGCTTGTAGGTCGGCTCCGGGAGCAATGGACCGCTTCCCAAATAAGGGCCCGACGAGACCTGATTGCCGAATTGTTGCTCAAAAGTGAGCGCATTGGTGGGCTCCGGCGATGGCTTTGATTGAGGTGTGACGACGTTGGGCGACGGCGAGACCTCGCGCGAACTCGGCCCGGAGTACGTCGTGACACCAACGCCATTGCCAACAATTTCGCCGTTGACGTCGGAAAAGCTGTTGCCGCGGCTCGCTGCGCCCGGCGAGCTTCCAAACTCGTCGGTGACGTCGGCGATCAAAGGCCCAGCGTTGTTCGAGAATCGGCGAACTGGTGGTTCTTGGAGCTCACGCTGGAGCGCCTCGAGCATCTGTAATGACTATAGGCGGATTAGGAAATCCGTTGGTTGCGCGGGATTCGGATGCCAACCTCGCAGAAGTTGTTCGACGTCAGCGGATTCGCGTTGACCGCGTTCGAGTTCGCCGAATATTGCGCCGGCGCGCTGGGACCCTGTCCATCGGGTCGCGCGCGTTTCGGCGTCGGACTCGACGAGCCCGGGTACTCATCAATCGCAAGAACACCGCGTTTAGCGACGCGCTTCGACAAATTCGGCTGAACCATCGAGACGAGGAAGTGGAACAGCTGAAAACCGATCAATTAGGTATTTGTATATTTCAATCAACTCCGACGTCGTTATATGTGAGAGAGAGAGTGTGTCTGTGTCTGTGTGTGTGTGTCACTGTTTGTGGATCACCTATCGAACGAACGAACGAAACCGTCAGTCACAGGATCAAAATGGAACTCTTAAGAGGGAAAATCATACTTTCTTGACGACTGCCGCCTGCCGATTGTGCTGTTGACGCATATTCGACATTTGATCCCATAATTGGCGATTCTCTCTGAAATTTGCATTAGTGGTTAGACAAAAGCGCTTTTGTTTTCGGCCAACGATATATTGATATTTCATGAATAAATACAATTGTTAGCGAAACGATTTAACGCAGTTAAGTATTATTCTAGATGAGCGCAATTTTCGACAGTTGCGCGTCAACAATAAATGTTTTGTCTTATCATTTTTTTTGCACTCACTTCGTTAGCGAGTTCATTTTAGCCTCCATGTTGCGATGCTTCTCTCGTAGAGTTCGCACCTCGCTCATGAGCAAATCGAGATTCTGCTGCGTCTGCACCGACATATTCTTGTCTTCAGTCCTTGTCGATTGCTGCAATTCCAATAATTCGACTTCACAGCCTGTGGAATCGCTCAATCGCTACCTTGCGTTTAATATGCACTAAGAGTTCCGGATGTCCTTGCACAAAGTACGGATGGCTGAACTCCAAGTGATCTTGATCCGATTCGGTGCGCGTTAAGCCGCCTTGATTCAGCGGTGTCATTTTGCGAAATCCGTCTGAAAAAAAAAAGTGCGTGCGCGAGCGAATGATCATCATCGGTTCCATGGCGAATCGCAACTTACACATATTCAATTGGCGAATAAGACTGTTCAAATTGTTGTGCTTAAAATAATGCGGAAGAACATTGCGACAAAACGAGTACGGATCCGCAATATGGAAACTGGCACCGGATTCGTCCCAATGAACTATCGATTGAATCGTCGGATCTTCAACGATATTCCACAATTTGATCAGAAACAATGGCAATTTCTCCTCGTCATATTTTGGCGCTTGTCCATTCTGAAATCATCATGTTTTTTGGCCAATTTCCGTAATTAAATAGCTCGAATCCGATGATTCGGATTTTTCTTTCCATCGAAATTACAAAAGATTATCTATTATCAGAGTGAATCTCATTATAGATTGTTGTGAATTGAGGCGAAAATTAGTCGGCGATTTTCTGCTCAACAGAATGTCAAACAAAATTTCTTGAATTTCTAACGATGAGTAAGTAAGCAGTGAAGTCGAATTCATTCATCTCAAGTGATCAAAGAGCAAAATGAATTTCGCTGCGAGACCACTCACCTCAGCGACCTATACAACGCAAATAAATATCCAGGGCAAACGAATTCCTGATGATCTCAACTACGCCATACAGAAACACGACAACTTACTATATTATCGATATACTGTGCGGATGGTACTTCTTCAATGCTAACGCCGTTCGAGTTTCCCCTAGAAAAAAAACAAAATTGTATTACATTTGTCGTTGATTTTTGGAACGATTACCTTCTTCCATTGATCACTTGCGACGGCTGCTGCTGTTGAACCGACGACGCCGGCTGTCCATTCGCAATTCGTCGCGATTGATTCGTTTCAACCTTCGGCACCCGATTGGGCAGCATGTTCGCACCGTTCTGGTTCATTTTACGTCCTGTTGAGAATACGCGAACTCTGCAAAATCAATCGAAATCAATAATTATCGACAAAACATATCGGTTTTGATTGGGCCGGCAACAAAAAAAAACACATGATGAGGATGGTGCGGGGCAAACGACGCGAGAAGACACACACAAAAAAGTTGCCTGACAAAACGCGAATGAACGCGGTCGGAAATAGTGTGACATGTTGGCGGTAGCGAGCGGAGGACGCAGGCGTGCAGACATCCACTACTATGTTCATTGCGAAATGAGGTGAAGACAACGCAGCACAAAAAAAATGAATAAAAAGAAGACGGAATCGTGAAATGAATGATTCGCAAATCAAATAATTCGATCGGAATTTTGATAATCAACGGGAACACAATAATTCTCTTATAGCTTTTCTTAAAATATCAATTTAAACTTGAATTTTCAACATTTTCAAAACATCTCAATTTTTAAGTTTTTGGCTAATTTTTATCCAAATTAGGACCAGTAATTGTTTTCAACTATAATGCAACGTGGCCTTTCAACGACACTCCGGATTAACACCTTACCTCCGTTTAACGGATCTCAAAAAAACGCACACACACACAAATATGGCCTAATTTTGTTCGGACCCTTCCAAATATTGTTTTATTCGATTCCAATTATCCAATGAAGGGGAATCAGCGAAAAAATTGAGGTAAGAACATTCTTTTTCAAAAAAAAAAGAAAGAAATTGCCCACCTCTTGCACGTTTTTTGATATATCGCATACGGAAAAACTCATAAATTATTGAAGAATTACACTAAAAATCGCAACCGAAAAATTATTATTTTGAACCCACGCGATTGTTTTTAAAAAATCAGACATAACAGTCAGGCAGATGTTTTTGAAAAGTTTGCTCGAAAATAATTAGAGACCAAAACACAATTTTCCTTTTTAAGATATTCTCTAATCACACCTCACCTACTGATTTTAAACACCAATTTCGGTTTTTTTGGCATCAAACGATTCCTATCCCCATTACAAGGCCCCTTTTTGGGTAAGAAGGTCGTTTGAATGTTTTATTCAAAGTTTGAGATGCTTTGATCTCGGAGAAAGATTTCCGTACGCATTTTCCAAGCCTAAATTTGAATCGCGCGCGAAAAATCTTCAACATTTTGGGCTAAAAGAATTTGCGAAAAAAAAAACGAGAGGGAGACGATTTGAATATGAATGCGACATGTCAGAAATGGAGAAGAAAAAAAATGCTAACAACATTTCCCATTTGACTATTGCATAGTCTCGACAAAACAAAGGTCGCCCGTTTTGTTGAATATCAGCAGTGCTCCCAATTCCCCTATCAATATCTTTGCGCAAAAAAAAACGGCGCCATGTCTCTACCGTAGCCGTTATCTCAAAGCATACCTCGGTCGTGGCGGATAGTATTTTTTCGTGTACATGACGATGGCGATGAATGTCGGAGGACGATTATCAAATACAGATCACCAAAATAAGAAGACAGCAGTTGTCGCGGACGGGTGGAGTAGAAGGCGACGAGTGTTTGGGAGTGGGGTGCCCGCGGTGGGTCGAAAGTGCAGAGGCGTACGCACGCCGGGCGCGACTCATCAGAACCGACCGACCGACCGGCCGGCCGGCTACTCGCGTTCTTTTCCGCCTCCAACAATTGCGTATTGTTTCAAACACCACCAACACATACACTTTTATTTTTTAGGGAGGAAGAGATGGCGCTGGGCGCGCGCGCGCTCGCTCGCACGCCGCTGTATGCATTTTCGAGTACCGATCATCATCGCCATCGTCAGAACGATGAGCCGAGACGAGACCAGGCCAGCTGCACATGGTCCAACAAATTACACTAAATATTTAATCTGTGGTGCATAAAATTGCTCGAACGCCCCGACAAATCATCACTTCTCGTTGCTTGCAGACTGCTTCTCCCTTCCAATTCAACTATATTATTGTTGCTACATGGGATCGGTGCATTTGGTTCTGTGGTCCGACGGCTATTTCGCTGAGTACGAAAATAATAACGGGACTATTGCGTCAAACAAAAATATATAATTTTTTGCATGTGCGTCATTAAATGACAGTAGTGATCACCAAAATTGGGCATTTTCGTGCCAAGACCCAAGACACAACGTTAGGCATTTCTCAACACATGTCCCATTTGTCCGCAGATGGAATAACTTATTTGCAATTGAGATCGTCCTCTACAATTCAGAATAATAGATTAAACTAAAAATTTTCATAAGTTTATAAATAATTAGCGTGGGAGCCTATAAAATATTCAATGAACTCGTTATTATTATTTCAATTCAAATTATGCACACTGACAAGAACATTTTCAAACGGACGAACAAGCTATGGTGTTGGGTCTCGACGCGAGATTTTTTCTATACAGGAAAATCACTTTTGTGGGTTTTTTTCAAATTAACAAGCCGAAAAATTCATATTCTTCCTTCATTTGTTCGAAATCGTGAAAAGGAAAATTTCTGAAGAATTTGTTAGGGCGTTTTGAAATATCTCAATTTCAAAAGCTTATTCTTTTCGATTCAACAAAATTTAAACCGAGTATTAGATGGTCTCGAAACGACTGTCATCGTTTCGAACATGTGATTTTTGGATTAGGTCTTTGACGTAAAATGTAGAATCATTTTGAAAATGCCTTAAAATTGCACCATAATTCGAAAACTTAAACTATAACACATTGCAGACAATTTTGCTGATTCATAACATGTCCAAAGGGTTAAGATTTCGTGTTTGGCGGATTTGAAAGACTAAGAAATTACTAGTGGGGTACTTAATTGAGATTAGTCCTGTCTGATAGATTCGAATCTGTTTCGTTGAACAGATTGAGGGAATCCATCCTATTTTAAGTTGTTAGGGAAAAAATATTGAATTTTTGGAAACGTCCAACAAGAAAACGCTTTGAAAAATGTTTTATATGAGCAATTCCACTTTTATTTAGACAAAATCAGCATTTTTGCGGGTTCAGTAAGTATCACCGAGAAATAGCAAGCCTTGAGAGATTGTGGACAATCGCATTTTTGTAATTCTATCTTTCTCACTATTTCGTTAGTTTTATAAGTACGATGACATATTGAAACTAATTCCATACCTTTTCTTTTATCAAACACGAAGGGGTAAGTAATAAAACTTTTTTATGTTCGTTATCGAATAATGAAATAAGTTTGTTAAAATGGTCAAATAGATAGAAGAAAATAAATGAATTTGATTGACCGCGAAAACAATTTGTATTTTGGCGAGTGGAATGATTACGAGAATTTACGGCGAAACCATACAAACAATTATTTTGATATCGATCATCTTCTTTCGTTATCACAAATTACCAATTACTGTGCGATTGCAAACCGAAATTTGAATTGTTTTATCGTTTGCGAGCATTTTTTGTGTTACAATGGGACCGCGCATTTCCAGCATTTCGTTAGCCTTTTCATTTTATTTTTACACATTTTATGAATAATTTGGAGAAGTTTTGCGACAAGTGAATGAAACGGAAAATGAGGATGAAAATGTTGGATGGGGAAATTGAGTTAATCTACAAGTCGACACTGGAAAAAAAACACGGGCATCGATTGAGCGCACTTGCAGCACCCTCAGATATTTTCACGGAGACATAGAGTGTAGTTCGAATGATCTTTTGATTTCTCGTTTGAACCTTCAACAAAGGTCTACCCGATAGCAAAGAAATGTTTGTTCGAGTTTTGCAATCAAACGATTCAATTATAATCAGTCTAGTAACGAATGAATCAAATTTTTCCATCATTATCACCGACTTATTTTTTGACAAATAAAAAGGGACTTACGTTAATTGGCACTGCAATAGGATTGAATAATGGAAAAATAAAATGAACGATTGTAAAATATCGTCAATTTAAATGCATGGTCTGTAGATTGAAAGACTCGGTGTCTGCAGAAATTGAATTTCTCTCGGCAAACTCATCTGGCGACAGTAGTTTTTCTCGGTTTTACACTGATTAAGCGCGACGCAAGCATAATGGAAGCATTGTGGGAAATCTGTGGAACGGAAGCATAATGCTTCCATATAGGAAGCATAATGTAATTCTTAGTGGCTGTGGAAGAATTATGGGACGAATATGGATGGAATGAAAACGGGATGAATATGCTTCCGGTGTTTGCGAGCCGTGGAACAAATATGGATGGAATATGGATAAAATAATCATATGTCAATAAACATTATACAATTGGCGTCTGGACGGCAGACCAAGACAATTTCTAGAAAAATCAATACAAAAAACTTATGCTATCATATAAACAATGAAAATTTGAAAATTACATGATACACAACATACGAAATTTAGCTTCTACCATTTAATGACTTATGCTACTCAGATTTATGTTAATTCAGTCAACTGTTCCTTACTTTGTTTAAAGATTGCCAACTACAATTTAGTCGTATTAATATATTTTTGCCGGTTTTTCCGAAATTGGCATCGCAAACTACTCACAATTTGCTCCAAACTGGTAGCAGACGCGCGTAGAAGAGGCGTGCCGCAGCATTGCAAAACCGTGCGCCGCTTTGCACAATGCGGCCACGCCTCACATTTTCGAAATTCGTTTTCAAAATTTTGTCCTTTTGCTTTTTCTCAATGAATTTTCAAGATTTTTTGTGTTTTTTTTTTGTCAAAAATTAAAGAATTTTTTTCAAAATTAAAGGAAAAATGTTTTTAAAAAATAAAGGAAAAATTTTCATATTTATCATCAAAATCGAAAACAAAAATAAATTGATAGCATTCGAAAATTTTAAAATCGATACGATGTTTTCAAATCGTTTCCGACACTTTTAAAATCGAATTTAAATATTTTCTCAATCGAATTGTGTTTAATTTCTCATCGAATCCGTTTTATTTTTATTTACTTTAACATATTTTTTATTATCGCTCGCTTTTTTCTTTTAATAAAACATAATGTTTTGAAATTTTTTACAGATGAAGACAAGATCGAGAGTGTTGTCAGATATAACTGAAACTGCTCTAGAAGTCAATAACAAAGAACCAGAAGTCCCTAACATGGAACCAAATTCGCTCGACACTTCAGATCCAGATAGTCCAATTTACTCGCCAACTCAGCAAAAAAATTTTTCTCCACAGTCCTCACAAACAACAAAATCAACGCCAATTCCTAAACCTTCGTACGCCCAATTTGTAAGTTGTTATCATCAAAAATTGGCCTGTTCGACTCCAGAAATGGTTTCAATTAGAAAAATATGCGCAATGAAGTCTTTATAAAGTACTTCCTAAGTTTAAAGCTTGTTGATTATTTGGTTCCAATCAGGGCTGTGCGGCAATGGAATTGCCGATTGCCGAAATTGCCGGTTTTTCAAATTGCCGAAGAAAATTTCGATCGGTAATTTGCCATTAGCCGAATCGCCGAAATTTCCGATTGCCGTACAGCCTTCGTACCAATATCATTCAGTGGCATTTATCTTTTTAAGTGGGGCTCTAGTACAGAAGTCGCCAGACGCCGACTATATAAAGATCCTATACTTTATTGCAAATATCTATATTACAGATGCTCTTATCCATGGCTTTGGGCAACAACCGACAAATGACTTCAAAGCGAAAGCATTACGCATGGTTCGAGAAGTCATGGATAATCTTCTGTAAGATTTTGAACTATGACTATTAATTTATTTATTTGATTAAGCGATAGAATGCGCCAACGACTTCAAAGGAAATTTGGTGTAGCGCCGGAAGCGCTCGCGGCGCAATTAAGGAAGCTGCTTGATTCTACCAGCAACCCTCAGATGTGAGTATTCATATGTCTTTGAAATTTTAACCAAAATGCCTTTTTGCTTCAAATTTTGGAGTTGTTCTTTCTTCCGCCAATTCACTTTTTATTTTGTGCACTAAAGGGTTTCCAAAAATGCAATAAAAATAAATTATTTTTATTTTTAAGAAAATTATTGATGTAAAAAAACTGATTGTATTTTCTCGAAAAATTTAGTTTACGTAACAATGGTTTACAAGTTTTTCAAATTAATAGGCCCATTATAATCTACTTATTACAGCGTCCCGCTCGATGTCAGTACTGACAATGATTCGAATAGTTCGGCAGTTGCCAGTAACTAATGGTTTGATTATATCTTAATTGAAATTCATTTCATTGTTGTTTTTTTTTTATTTTAAATTAAATAAATGTGTTAATATGAAATAAATTTTGAATACAGCAATCAAATTGTTTTCTTATTTTCCCATATGGAAGGCATACGGCTCATTCCATATACGAAACACGCGGTTCCGCAAAAAAAATGCTTCCATTATGCTTCCATATAACTTGCATATAAGATTCCTATGATATCCACAGCCGTTCCACTATGCTTCCATTGTGCCTATGCCGCCGTTTATCTGTGATAGCGAAACACGCAGTTCCTCCGATTAAAAGAACATATCTTTCGACAATTTTTCTCCAAATATTTCGCATAGTTTCGCCGAACACGAAAAAAATCCCTGATCCGCTCGATGAGCTTGCTAAGTATTTTTATATTTAAAAAAAAAACAGTCATAGTACGCGTTGCGGCTTGCGTGCGGTCATGTGATATTTTTTTTTCACCAAAAAAATTTTTACCAAATTTAGTGAGCTCCATTGCAGAAGGAATTGGTTCCAATAACTTCGGAATATACTCATCATCACAATTTTCAGAAATTATGGCAGTCCCATGGAAAAAATTCGAAAATGTTACAAAAATTATTTTCTTAACACGTGGCCGCACGCGAACTGCAAGGTCTTTCAGCGACTGTTAATGGTAGGCGATTTTTTTTTTCGGAGAAACGACCAATAGTTTAATGAAAACTAAAAATTTTTATGTAGGAACTCCCATCATTCTCCTTATAAAACAAAAGTAATTAAACTAATTGCATTGACGAGGGCGTCTTAAATTCGGATTTTTGCAGATTTCAAATACACGTAACGAATCGTATTAAACAAAATTAATCCGCAACGCGAGAAAGGAAGAATGAGACGCGTTACGCTCAATTTTATGAAATTGCATAATAGATTTTTAGCGAAAAATGACCAAAACATAAATGATACGCGAAAATTGACCCCTACAGAGTGTATTGAGCGTTGTTTGTTTGCAAAAATATTGCCGCCCTGAACAAAAAAAAAGATGGCAACATAGTTCAGAGAGAACAAAAGATCATCTTTTGGAATCGACGTTGTCAACGAGAGAGAGAGAGGGAGGGAGAGAGAGAAGGGGAAAATTATTCAAAAACAAATTGCACCCAAAATGTGAAAATCGATGGCTTATTTACTCGCACCTGCAAAAGAAAAAAGGAGAATCGATTCGGAAAATGGGTTGAGATAGGGACTCGTGTGATGATGTCTTTACTGTTTGTCTGTCTGCTGTTCAAACAGAAAGTTTCCGTTTTTGGGAAACTGCGAAAAACAATTTGCAGATCATATCTAAATGGTCACAAATCGTAAACTATTCTTGCGAGAGATCGAAATTCTCATTTGGGATTATTTTTGAAGCGCTTTGCGGATGAAATTTATCAAATATTAATCTTTACTATCATTATCACAATTTGCAAAATAAAAAAAACGCTTAATTCGTCATAAATTTATTTTAGAAAAATTTAAAGAAAAGAATAATTTCACAACGTTCATTGACAAAACGAGAGGTACTTTTCGACATCTGTTTTCTATTACTATCTTCTCTTCTCATATTTTTCCCCAAAAAAGCAATAATGTCGAACATTGTTCAGATCGCGAAACACGCTGTCGCCGACAACAACCTCAACCTGCCTCGCCTTTTCTATCCAGTCCGATGTCAAGTTTTCGGCAGCTTGAACATAGGCGCTCTATAAAAGTCGATGAACAGATAGGTGGGCTTCAGTTAGATTGTTAGCGATTTATTGCATTCATATCGAGTTTTTTTTTTGGTTGCAGAATGGTTCAAGCCATCGTAGGATTTGGAGCCGCGTGCGGTTTCGCCACCATTTTGGCGTGTCTCTGGGCTGGAATCGTCATCACCAATGACATCAACTCGATGTACACTGAGGTTATGGAGGAGCTCGGATCCTACAGAGTAATCCATTCATTCTGTTTTTCTCAAAAAATCGTTATAATGTGATTTTAGGATGTCTCTGATGACACCTGGGGAAACATCCTCGACGTGCGTCGCGGAGCCGGCGAAAGCGCTGAGGAGTACGTTCGCGGAATCTTCGGACGCCACAAGAGATCGAACAGCCAGTGCAGCTGCGGACTCCCAAGCCAGGGATGCCCAGCCGGACCACCAGGAAATCCAGGAGCTCCAGGAGAACCAGGAGCCACCGGACCAGACGGAAAGAACGGACCACCAGGACTTCCAGGACTCAACATCCCAGTTCCAAACGACTTCCCGAAGGATTGCATCAAGTGCCCAGCCGGACCACCAGGACCAGACGGACTTCCAGGACAGGAAGGATTCCAGGGACTTCCAGGAGAGCCAGGAAAGCGCGGAGCCCCAGGAAAGGACGGAGAGCCAGGACGTGTTGGAGAAATCGGAGACCAGGGAGCCCCAGGACAAGACGGACAACCAGGACAGCCAGGACCACCAGGACGCGACGGACTCACCGGAAAGGGAATGCCAGGAATGCCGGGACGGCCAGGACTTCCAGGACCACGCGGAGAGCCAGGAAACAACGGAAATCCAGGAGAGGATGGTGCTCCAGGAGCTCAGGGACCAACCGGACAGCCAGGAAAGGACGGATTCAACGGAAACGATGGAACTCCAGGACAAGCTGGACCACAAGGAGCCGTCGGAACCGACGCCGAGTACTGCCCATGCCCAGAGCGCAAACGCAGACGCTTGTAATTCTCAAATTCGTATTTATAAATGCATTCATCATAAATCATTTTACACAAAACCCATTAGACACATAAGAATATACCCATAAATAACTCGTAGATTTTCAAAGAAGAACGACAATTCTATTCTGGCTAATCATCTAGAAAACTTAAAATCTTAAAAACCTATTCAAAAGAAGCGTGTTAAAAACGTTTAGTGGCATGCGTCGGTTTGGAACGAATCGGCAGCTTCAATGTCGACATTGCGAAGTTGAAGGACGGCGAACAGCCAATGACCAAAACCGGCGCCAAAAATCACAGCCAAGGCTAGACACAAAAAATAAATCCGTGAGATTCGGAACAAAGCAACTTACTCAAATAGACGTTGTAGGTCATCACAATAAGCATTAGCCAATAAGCAAGGATTAATTGGAAAATGTAGAGGAAAGCTTCCATGATGCGTTCGATAGCGAAAGGCGAGATCCTTAACAAAATCAAATTAAAATTATCTCTATAATATCTTTTACTTTTTCGTCGGTACAATTGATGTGATAAAGGGTTCTCCTTGTTGGGTGGTGATTAATTTGCTATGAGATTGTGATGTATTTCTAGAGCTCGCCGTTTGTGTCAACGGAGCTCGAGCTCTAGGAGTTTGAAGTTGAAACTCGATGCAGGAACGATTCGCGAGAACATTGTTATTGGCCTGCGATAAAAGGTACATTCTGAACCACTTGACTCCTTCGTATGTGGCGCCCATCACGAAGATTGTGATGCATGAGAGAAGCATGCCAACAGCGGAATCCGTTCGCCAGAAATCGAAAAGGATAACCTCATCAGCGCCGAAGTGGAACCACATTTTCATCATATGGCCTATATGAAATTTGTTTTCTTTTCGCAATTTGATTGTCATTTAGCACCTTCATGATGCATCTCTTCGTGTTGAGTGTGGTCGTGCGAATCGGCATGATGATTGTGCGACGAATGATCATCATGGGTTTTGTCTTTATCACCAGCCAAATCATTTAAAAAATCAGCAACATCGTTTTTATAGTTAATCTGAAATATTTTTACATTATTGAATAAAGACTAAAGACAAACCTCAACAGCTACTACTAACGTTACAATAGCCAAAAGTAAAACTACTGGCATTAGGTTACCCATGATTCTGAAATAAGACAGGATTGCATCATGCATGGATTTATCAATATCAAAGATTACGTTGCAATTATAATTATTTTCTACTATTTTACAACTATTGAAATGGAATAGAATTTTGAATTTCAAAATCTGTTTGTACATATGGTCTTTCTTTCAGATTTAATTGATGGCAAAAAGGGAATATCTTATGAATTGAAATATTCACGATTTCTCAAAGAAACAATCTCTTTAAAAGTCAATCATATAAATAAGGTGTTTAAATTTCATATTTTAACCGTAAAAGTGCCTTGAATTTTTTACATACTTCGAAAAAAAAAAACTCAAAAACCTCAAAAAAAAAAACGAGCAGAAAAAATGATGTGCATTTAAAAGAAGTGGTTCATTGCGGCCAGTACGCAAAATCTTACGCCTTTGTTTTTAATATTCTTGTTTTTTTTTTTTAATTTCTCTATTAATTAATTTAAACTTTCAGCAGATGGATGATACCGAACAGCGATTATTAGAAATTGAATCACTTGCTTCCATTTTCCCCGATTTACTTACGTCTACAAGTGAAACACAATTAATATTCGACTTCGATAAAGACATGAAATTAACTATTGTTTTGCCCACAGATTATCCATCAAAGTAAGTCGAAAAAGCGATATTTTTTAATAAATAAATTATTTAAGATCACCTCCAAGTTTTGAGCTGAGTGGCCCCTATTTAAAGCCACAAGAACGCCATCGCCTTCACGATTTGTTAAACAACGCTTATCTAGAAAACATCGGATTTCCTATAATTTTTAACTGGATAACAATCATTCAGGATTATCTAAGAGTAAAAAATTCAAATATTCGTTTAATTATATATTTTTTAAGGATAATGAATATGCTGAAAGTGCTTGCAGCTCTGATGTCCAAGATAGTAGTGTGGAACCGACTGAACCTGACACCACGGTTCGTTTTCAATTTTCTTTTATTAATTAGAATATATGGTTCAAATTAATTTAGGAAGAAGATTTCATGAAAATCAAACACGGCGAGGTATTGAGCGATAGGAAAAGTTACTTTCAAGCGCATCTTTCCGAAATATCATGTAAAGAAGATGTGGATCGAGTAATGAGCATATTAAAATCGAATTCTAAGATTAGGAGGGCAACGCATAACATTTTAGCATATCGATATTCAAAGTACACAAACGGGAAGGAAATAAAGTAGGATTGATATCGGAATTTAAGATTCATAAGAGATTCCCTATTCAGGTATCATGATTGTGAAGACGATGGCGAAACAGGTGCCAGTTCCAAGATGCTCGAATTAATGGAGCGGATGAAAGCGAATAATGTGATGGTAATTAATAATAGGCAATTTTCTAATCGATTCAAGTAATTAAGGTTGTGGTTACCAGATGGTACGGTGGTATTCACCTCGGACCCGATCGTTTCCGTCATATTAACAATTTAACTCGACAGATTTTAGTAGATAATAATTATGGCACAAAATCTAACAAATAACTTTTTTCTAAAACTATTATGTTTAATATTATTGTGTAATTATTCTCTCGTTTAAAATTGTTTTTTTTTTTCATTAATTCTAGAAATAATTTGTATTTTTGTGTGACATTCCCCCCAAAAATAAAAAATTGCTCATTTCTTATCAAAATGCAATATTTGGTTGACCTTGGCGCTAAAGAAAATTCGGAATATTTGGTTTGTCGCATTGGTCGTTGAAATTTCGACAAAACAATTTTTAGATATGCTCAAATATCCATGTAGTTATTGCATTTTTCATGTATTTGGTACAATTTTTTTTTGAAATAATTTTTAAAAATCGCATATTTTAGGTTATCGATTTAACAATATGCTTGATTTCACTTTTAATCGACACATTTTTCACATTTGTGACCAAAATTTTTCGGCTGAAAATCGGAGAATTCGAATTTCAGGCGTATGAAGCCCGATTTACACCATGGATTTTTCTCAATTTTGTTTCGATTTGCTTTTTTCTTTTTGGTGTCAATGGAATTGCCACAGTAATTCAGAAATATCGTTGTAAAAAATTCAAAGCCGATTTTGTTTTAGGAAAGTCATGTCTCTTTATTAATGTATATCGGGCGTTTAGCGACCCTTTCAATAATTTCAGTTTCTCGTTTGACGTACTCCTCAAAAATTGCTTCTAATCTTATCAAATCAAATGTTTTTTTAGAATCACAGTCCACCAATTTCTTGCAACTGAAGCCCCTGGAGCCGAAGAAGCCGTATTTTTGTTTCTAATAATCCCGGTTTTCATCTATTCGACTGGAATTTTCGTGGCGATGCGAATGTTTACCTACGCGACAACACGTTATAGGTGAAAATTGCCCAAAAACAATTGAATATAATCCTATTTAGGGGATTTTATGATGTTGATGAAGGATTGCGGGAAGAATTGAACAAGTTTGAAACTATTCGATGAGATTTGCGAAAATTGCTAAATTTCAGACGAATCGCTGAACAAGAAGAGATAATCATGCTTGGAAGCTGAATACTTGATTTTGTTTCATTTAATTTATTTAGAAATATATAAACATTTTTTATAAAATCCCATTTTACAGATTTTTAATATTACAAGATTTTAAGATGCAAGCTTTGACTTGAGACTTTCCTCGATCAAACGCGACTTTTGATATTCTTTGCGAATATTCTTCAATTGATTTCCTAGCATGATTCTCAGCACGTTTCTTTCCTTGTAGGATACTCCAAATGTTGGTTTCAGCTGAACCTCTAACTGATCAATTGAAGATTGTAGTTCGTTTATTTTTGTGGACAAATTATCTCCTAAATATTTTAAAACTCAAGTTTCGAATAAATATGAGAAGTGGTTACTTTCTTTTTGAAGATCTAGAAGCTCATTTTGCAATTCGTCGGCTTGAGCACTGACAGAAGGGAACGACTGAAAATATGACTTTTAAATTTGCGGAATTATTTTTGGAATTACCAGTTGATTGAACAGCTCTAAAAGAGCTGTATAATTGGCAGCAAACCGTTTTTCAAGATTTTTGAGTTCTTCGTCGTCCAGAGTTTGAAGGTGGTTATCGTGCGCATCCTTCAATTTAGTTTCCCATTCTGATCTATCTTTTATCAATCTTAAAATTTTATTTATGCCTAAATAAATATATATACAAGTATTTGGCTCAATTACTTTGACTTTGAACATTTCAAGTTGCATAACTCTTTTTCGAGGACTGCTTTTTCAGCTGAGACTCGCCGTTTTTCTTCGATTATTTTTTTGTCGAACGCGGCGTCGTTTAGATTCTCCCAATTATCTGAATGATGGAGAACATTTTCTTCCGAATGCATCATAAACCAATTTGAAACCTGATGCAGATTCTGAGGCTTTGTCGTTATTTGCATTTCGTTGTTCATCGGCTCGTTTTTCTAGAAACGCCAATTTGAATATTGGGAAATCAAAGATCAGCTCACGGTTTTCAGATTTCACGTTTTCCAGAAGGTCGTGCCCAAAAGTGATGAAAGACTTGAAAAAGTTTTCAGACGTCTCTGAATTTTTATTAGGAGGCATCTGAAATTTTAAACTGAAGATTGAAAATAATATTGGGTTAAATTAGTTTATTTGCAAAAATTATGAAAAACAAAAATTTTAGAAGACGCATTTACAAATAAGTTAAGTGGTCTTGTTAGGAATTATAGCTACAGTATGCCATGTTTTTGTTTCCAGAGAATCTCTCTTTCAGATTTGTTATCGTGCTGCAACTTTTTTCAATTTTTATGAAATTTGAGTTTATTATGAGTTTATTATATAATAAGAGTAGTTTATATATCTATTGCTTTTAGATGGCCGGGAGCACTAGCCAACCGATGTTAGAAAAGAGTAAATCACTAAAATTGGTATTTATGAGGAAACTTTTTTAAACTGTAAATTTTTTTAGAAACCATGGGAACACACATTCCCCAAGGAAATAGACGAAAAGAAGAATTCAAAAGAGTTTGTCTACCGATTTTTAGCACTGTCAGCCGCAATGATTCTTGACAAACGTTCATCTCTCCATGAGTCAACTTTCAAGCAGAGAGTAATTGGTAATTTTGTCATTGCGTTTTATTAATACCTAAATTCTAAATTAAGAAAGTATTCGAGTTCCAACATTTGATGACACAAATCCTCATGGAAAACGATTAAAAAAGAAATTGGAAGCACTGCGTCATACAATTGAGGTTTTTTTTTCAAATTTTTATCAGTTGAAACAAATTTGCGTTTAGAATGAGTATCTTCAAGAATTCGCTATAGTAATTTATCGCATGCCTGATGAAGAAGATGTTGTCGAAGTGTTCTCATTTAAAATTGCTTATAACAGCGACAATATTACGAGTGTTTCTCTTGATAGGTGCCAACTAAAAACATCTTTCTTTTTTTTTTAATTTTTTAAACGATTTTCAGTGGAATAGGTACGCAGGAAACTCGCAACCGGCTTCTTGAATTTCAATTCAAAGGATTAGAGCAAACAAAAACCAATTTTACTGCAATGATGAAGCGTTTACATAAAATGTTAAAAAATCTGAATGATTTGAACAACGAAGAATTCGATTCAAGCTTCAGAATTGCGTTCACAGAAAGTAACCGAGTAAAAATGTGATTTTGTGCATTCAAAATGTTTTAGAAACGCCTAATGATTATGTACCCGAAGGCTTCATGGAATCTGATAAGTTTTATTCGATTTCGGATCCCAATATTGCCACGATTGGCATGATTGGAGCAGGATTCCAACGGTGATTTCACAAATTTCATCTGAAACCTAATTCACAAAAATTTCCAGTGTTCAATTGTTAATGTGCTCGATGCTGCTGAAACGAGGAATCGACTTTAATTCGACGATGACATCTTTAGATGAGTCGATGATGGTTCCGGTGGGGATCATTCAATCTTCTCATTCGATTCAATGAGTTTTTAGAAGCCAAAACAGTCTATCGAGAGAGCCAAGCAGAAGAAGAAAATCGAAGAAGTACGAAGGAGATATGGAATGTGCGATTCGCTAGAAACACCTTTGATGAGACAAAGAGATACACCACCACAACGGAATATAAGAAATCGAGACTTCGTTTAATCTTGTGAATATTATCGTGTAACATGCATTATGTAATTTTTCGAAACTGGTACCATTGTTTAGTTTTTTTCTTTTTAATAAGTAAAGTTTTACGTTGAAACCCAGTTGGAGTCGCGTAATCTGAATCCATGCTCGACATCCTTTGCATTCATGTTCCTTCCCATTTGATTAATGAAATAATTTCGAAATTCTTGCTTGAAGGGTGTATAAAAGAATACGAATGTTCCACTGTTTAGAATACAAACATAATGGCGAGTTTTATGCAAATCGAGAAAAGCCTCCCATTCTCGACAACATAATCGCCGTGTCGCCCCTCTAATGCATCCAAATACGCGCGAAAAAAAGCTTTCAGAGCATACAGCAGACATATTGAAGGCATACATGCACAGACCTTTCTTGGTTTTTTTTCTCTTCTCCACTCATTGCGCGAGCCTCCAGGAGGCCTATGATTCGTAGTCGTCGCCCCGCCGCCGTCGTCGTGGTTTTTCTGCGCTCGTCATTTTTTCGCCGTGCTTTTGCCAACTCGTATGCGTCGAGCTCGCGCCGCTGCTTCTATTACAGATGAGAAAAACGAGAGCGAAAGAGAAAGCCAGAATCGATTCGAAGACGTCGAGGAGGAGGAGGAGGAGGCGAGTGCTCGCGTTTTCTCCATTTTTCCATTTTTTGTGCGTGTGTGTGCAAAAAGGGGAAGACTCGCGCACTCTCCGCACCCCTTCGATCAGAGCATTGCTTTACTTTTTGCTCTCCGCCGTCGCCAACCATTTTTGGCACGTCATTTTTAAATTGCAATTACACATAAACGGTTTTATTATATCTATTTTCTCTCTCTTTTTTTTGCCAAAAATATAAATTTCCCACGACACCCTTTTTTTTGTGGAGTAAACGAGGAAATTTGACACCATTTCTGACATCATTGTTCAATCAAATCCGCTACCGTAATCCATTCATTTTAAAGGCGCAATCCCATTTTGTTTCAGATGGGCGAAATTACACCGAAATGGCGGCGATTAGACCGAGTGCTGGCGTTATTGGCAATTTTAATGGTTCGTTTTAATGGAAAAAAAGGCACCCAAATGAAAATACTGGGGTTCAATTAGATGGTTAAAAAGTTTTTATCGGAACAAATCAGATGGATCGTGAGTTTCTTATTAGCATAATATGATAATATTGTGCTTCGGACAATTTGCTTTTCGCTTCATATCCAGATATTTGGGCTTATGGGGCTTGAATGATTGCCTCGATTTTTCAAGCGGTGACACATTCGTTCAGTCACCGGAGATTGGCAAGACATATTGAGAAGGCGAGAAATGAGAATACAATAAATGTACTTGAAATTGTAGGGTTCAAACTACAATTCTCTTGGCAATAATTCAAGGGAACGAGTATTTCATTGCTCTTTTACTATTGAATAATTCAAACATTTGATTTTTTTTTTTCATTAAAAAAACTATCTCTTATCAAATCATAAATATTAACTAAACTTTTTTGCAATTTTGAATAGAGTTTCGAAAAATTAATTTTAGCCGTTGAGATTTTCTTGTTCGCCTAGGTTATTTATAAAAATTCTTCTCGGGAGATAATTAGAAATTTTTGTACCAAACCCAATTGTTTCGTTATTTCAGATTGACTCCACGTCGGCGGTGAAATGCTTCGATTGTGTTGGAATTGATTGTATGGGAAGCTTCTGCGAAGGCGATTATTGCATGGTGTCACAATATGCGCCAAGATGGGGATCGGTTCGATGGGGTGAACCCGAAATTGTCAAAGTAATGAGCGCTCTCAATTAGCTGATTCATTATTAATTACAAACTCTTTTCAAGGGATGTGTGAGCGGCAAAATGATAAGCAAAGATATTCGCGATCATTGCGAGTGGGCTGAAGACGCCGAGGTTTGTTTTTCCCATTTATGCATATATTTAATACGAGTCATAATTAATGCACAGGAACCATTCACGTGCTTCTGCAATGGAAAAGATTTGTGCAATTCGCCGAAAATGATAAGGCGATTTGAGAAGGAAAATGTGGAATTGGTAAGAATCTTCGGTTTGATGATTACATTCAATGAATTATAGGTTCGGTGCGTCTGCAAAGGATCGCATTGTCGAAATGACAAGACGTGTCTTGGCGAGTTTTGCACGTACAACATCAATCATCGAACGAAAGAAGTCGAGCAGGTTTTGGGGGCAAAAGAAAATGGCCAAATATAGAACTATAATTGAATTAAGGGTTGCTCGAATGCGTCGGTGCCGCTTGTCGAGCGGCGCGCGATTGGCTCTTGCATGGCGCCGCCAATCACTGGCGCCATGCACCATAACGTCGCCAAAGACGCCGCGTCGCTTCTTGCCGTTGAGGCGTGCGTGTGTGGAACGGACTATTGCAACAGCGAGAAGCCGGCGCCAAGTGTTCCGGAAAAAGAAAAATGCGCGGCTTACGTTGAAGTGAACTCGATGGGAACTAAAGTAGCGCAAATCGGAATCGAAATTAATAATCGTATCTTCTTTTTTGTTGCAGACTCAAAGCAAAAATATCACTTGTAAAGGAGAATATTGCTTCAAGACCACAGTGAAATCGAAAATTGGAGCTCTGGCAGGATACACAACCTATGGATGCGCTTCTTTCACCGGAGAAGACGAATTACCAGAAGAGCTTGATCCCACTGGATGCGCGTATTTTAAATCGGAGAAATTGGAAGTCAAAACTTGCTATATGGTAGGTTTTTTTTTTGAACCACGGATTTCGGAGATGTTGAAGCGTTTCAAGACACTCTTATTCAATTTTCAGACGAAAGACAAACAGGCGATTGGTCGAGCACTTGCGTTGAAGCAGGTTCCCGAGAGTAGTGCGCCAGCAGCGCGGAAGCCAGGAAAAGGCGGAAGGCGGAAGCAGCAGCGCGAGGATGAGATGGATGATGAAGAGGATGATGTTGAGGAAGAGGAAGAGGAAGAGGAACCGGTAAAGGAGAAGAAGCCGCCAAAGAAGACGAAAAATAGCGGAAAAGAGGACAAGCCTGAAAAATCGAGAGAGAGCAAGGAGGAACGAAAGAGTCAAGAAGTCGAGGAAGAGGATGATGAGGATGAGGATGAGGAAGAGCCGAAGTCGAAGGAGGAAAAGGCGCCGATACGAGCGACAACAGTCAAGTCATTCATTTTCGAGAAGCCCACTCAACCACCGATTCCTGATGATCGAAACACTACAATGGTAATTAATGGAGCCAATTGAACGAACCCATAATTAGAATTTAATTAATTTAGATCACGGTATTCGTTTTGCTCATTCTTTGCATTTTGGGCTCCGGAATTGTTATCAAATTCGAGCTTCATAAGAAGCTGAAGCGAAGCAGCTACGACACAGTAGCCGGAGGATAATTGATCAATTAACTGGATCTCGTAATTAGCACATAATTTAATGTCTAGATGGTTTTCGGTTTTTATTAATTATTAATAAACATATATAACCCACTCTTCTCCAAATTTCGCACTAAATTTCACTTATGTAAAAAATGTAAATGAAATATTTACATTTTTAAACCCCCCCCCTATATTTATCCAAAAGTATTTAATTCGATTTTTTAACTTACATTTATATATCTTATATCTTCGTATTGATCTCACCACGTCCAATTGCAATAATTTCCATATTTAACCATTTAATTTATTTGCCTTTTAGAGTTTTTCACGCAATAAATTTTTTTTAAAGTTTTATCAAGCATAAAATTCAACAAAAACAGACAACAATTTTGGTGGAAAAGGGTTTTAAAAATAAATGAAGAGCCTTTATTTCGAGACTGTTGTTGTATCTCGCATTTGGATTGTTCGCAATTGACGTTTTTTCGTCTTTTTCAATTTGTGGATTTTTGTAATTGCTTGCACAATTTCACCCTTTCGCTCATTTTCAAGTCGCCGACGCTCTTGCTCCTTCTTGCGTTCGATTTTTTCCTTAAAAAAAATTCAAAAATGAAATGTTTCGAGATGAATTTACTATTATTTTTACCATTTTTTCCTGTTTCTGCTTTTCACGAATTTCGTTTTCCAGAAGTTTCACTTGCTCTTTCTTTGCTCTCATTTGCTGTTTTTTCTCCCAAGATGTCTTCAATGGCTTCACTTTTTTGATAGCAGAATGCCTATAATGATAGTTATCAGAAAAAATAGAGCATTCTTAGCATTTTTCAATAAAATCAATTTAAATAAATTTTTTCAACTCACTTTTGTGTTTGCTTCGACTTCCACCACCGATTTGATTTACATGTATCATTTAATGTTGAAAGATCAGTCGGCTGTTTACTCGTAGACGCCATCTAAAACGTCACTTGAAAAACAGAGTGAAACTTGAGAAAAACAATAAAGTGGGAAAAACAGAGAACGCGAAAAAAAAGAAAAAATATGTCATGGCCGAGAATTCTGACTGCCGGCCGCCCAGATAAATCGGCCGTCGAATTTTCTTCAACTTCTGACTTTTAATTTTTCACCAATTTCGAGAATTTTAAAGACATTTCGAAATAATTTTGAAAGAAATTTAACTATTTAAATATATAAACGCTTCAGCAATATGCCAACTCAATTCATTCGCAATCGAAGTGCATTTCCACAAAGTAGTGGAGATGATTTTAATTACAATCAACCGTTTCATCAACCTGACGAAGGTTTGCCACATGTCCAACCTAAATTAATAATTTTTTGCAGAACCAAGACTTCAACCGATGTCATCTGCAGCTTCGGCATATTCAGATTGTTTATCACCGCCGTTGATATCCGGGAAACCAGCAAATGATCCTCTAGCCGGTGCATTACTAGGGTTATCCGAGTAAGAAGAAATTAAAATGAAGCAGTCCAACTCGACTTCAAAATTTAGCGTAATCACCAAATCTTTAATTTCCCATCCTTGTGCCGTACTTCGACGACAATGCCAAGTTCACCAATTCGCCAATAGCCTTCACCTTACACCCGTTACTCTGGTTCCAGTTATGTGTAATGCTGTAGCCAAGGAGGTTTGTAATATTCTGAAAGAAAAAATTAATAAAATATGTTTTTAAGGGAATTCAAACATTTTGGAAAGGCGCTATTGGATCAAGTGTTCTATGGGGGCTAGCGAATGTCACCGAAATCGTTCTTGGAGATTTACTTGGTCTACCGAGGTTGATTTACATTTCGGAAATTTAATTACATCTTGTGCAATTTAGAACGTTTGTGATAAACGGAAGCTCGGAGAAATATTACAAGCATATAATACTGAAAGCGTTAGTTTAAATAAGTTCTTAAAACGTACAGACGTTCTTGTTTTAGAACAACTTTCTTGGTTATGACTCCATTCTATGTTTCATCATTTATTGAAACTGTCAGGGTAAGCCCGTATAAAATTCATTTTCTCCAACATTCAAATTTTTTTAAGAGCGAATCTGGAATTGGCGCCGATGATAGCCGAGTTCTCGACGTTCTTGTAAGAGGAGTTGATCGAATGCGATACTTCTTTAGTTCGGGCCGGGACCCTTCGAAGAAGTTTTCGATTCTACATCTAGCACTTCCAACAACCACTTTTCAGTAAGTTTATCTTAATTTTTACGATTTTCCAACTCGTCATTACAGATTGTCGCATTATATGATCCAGTCAGCGCTTTACAACCAATTCCATAAAATGGCAAGAAGATATGTGGCCAAGAAGCCGGCATCGGAGAGAACAGCTTATCACAACTTCGTGCCGCAGCTTTTCGCGCAAATTTCTTCGCTTGTTGTTACAGATGCCATTCTATATCCAATGGAAACTGTGCTACACAGAATGTACATTCAAGGTAATTATTTGAGTTTCATCGAACCAATTGAAATAATCAATGACAGGCACAAGAACTCTCATCGACAATATGGACACTGGACTCTCTGCGGTCTCCATTACAGTCAAATACACTGGATTCTTTGATTGTTTCAAACAAATTTTAGAAAACGAGGGATTCTGGGCACTTTACGCGGTTTCTATTTTTCCATTTATGGAAATTATTGACAATTTTTGCAGGGTGTTGGCGCCGTTTTCTTGGAATACTTGCTTCATTCTGGTCTTCAGCAGCTCGTCCGCGCCTGCTTCGACAGAGGATCTGAATTGCTGCGTAAAGCCGCCGAAGGGCATCCGTTGGCGCAAGCACCGCAATTGACCCCGCCAATTTCGACGAAATCAAGCTTCAATGGTAGATTTTGGGATTTTTCATTGCAAATATGAAAAGGACCAAAAATGGAAGTGAAAAGTGAATGAATAGCTAAAAATCATCTATTTTTCATCCACTTTTAAACAATTTTTACCCCTTGTTGCAGTGTTTCAAACAATAAAAAAAAATAATTATAGGGCCAATGTCGGGCCCATTCGTCCCGAGTCTGTCTCCGATTGCGACGCCAAGAAAAATCTCGACGACTCCACCACGCGACCCGACCGAATTCCCAACATTTGGTGAAACCGTTTCACAAATAAATTCGCCATTTCAAACGCCGCCGTATGGCACATCAAACCGGCCGAATATTTTTGGAAGTCCGCCAAACAGGTCGATTTTTTGAAATTCAAATAATATTGAGAATATTTTCGCTGCAGGACCCGTGCCTACGATCCATCAATGAATGAACCACTAATGCTCAACATCAAATCAGAAAACCCATTTAGCGGTTAAAATATTAATCAGTCCTCATTGTCACCTTTTTTAAATACCGTTGATCGGTTTTATGATATTATTTAATTGCCGTTTATTATAGGGTAGAATCCAATAACAGTTTTGTTTGATTTAGCAAGCTTCATTAATTATTCTTATCAAGGGGACACATTTGGCGTCGAAAATGCGAATTAAAATCCTAAAAATGGGTGTACGGTGTACTAGTCCGCAAACACCGATTGAAGTGTTTGCACCAAAAACGCTTCCCATAGGCACTATCGCACCATTTCTTCGCACATTTTTGGCGTTTTTGGACATTTTCATTGTTCATTTGTTCGTTATTTGTGTCTCCCAATTGTTTGCACATTCATTTATCCGGTTAGGTCATGGTTTCAATAAATCCATTTAGCATTTTTATTGCGTAACTGAATTTTTTATAATTGTCAATTGGTGTCATTCCACTGCTCGTATTTTTTCGAAACAGTTGCCAATTTACTCTTATCCTTTGGTTTTGCAGAGTTAACTCGTAGGATATCGAAATGGGAGATAATTGGGGTAATAATTTACGCGTTTAGGCGTTTATTAATAATTGCGTAATTTAGATGACGATGATTTTGAGCCGGAGGTTTCGACCCTCGTTAGGCCAACCGAACCCGAACCTATTGTTGTTAAACCGGTTGATCTAAAAGAGAAGCCGAAAGCTGCTGTCCCACCAAAGAAGGCTCCTGCATTTGCCATGGAGAGCCTTGGACGCGAACTGACGGCCGCTGAGAAGGAAGCGATTCAGAAAAAGAACGATTTGAAATTGGCAAAAGAAATGTTTGGTGATGATGGAGGTAAATATTAAACCAACGCTATTTTATTGGTAATTTTGCTATTTTAGCTGATGATGATGCTTCGTATGCTAATATTTCAACGAAAGACGAATTTGAATACTGGGGAGAACGCGTTGGAGGATTCTTGGCCACCAGAAATAAGGCTACCCATTATGGAGATATGGTTGGAAAGTTGCTGATAGCTATTACTGAGAATCGTAAGCATTATATTTGTTATTTTAGTTGAATGAAGTTTTTTTTAGTTACAACCGCTGATATACAGAAAATGAGCAATTTGTTGAAACAAATTTCGGATTCTAAAAAGGCGTCGGCGAAAAAAGATGTATACTAACAGATTTTACGATTTAAAGGGTATTTTATGTTTTTCTTTCAGAAGTCTAAGCCGGCTGCTGTTGCCGCCACAACCAGCACTAAAAAGGGGCAAAAGGCTTCATTGAAGGTCACAAAAGGAAGTGACAACTTGTATGATGACTACGGCGATGATGGTACAGGCCTTTTATATCAAATTCATTTCAAAACGCAATTTTCAGGAGAATATGATGATTATGACGATTTCATGTAGACGATTGATTTCCTGTTGTGTTGCCTTCGATGCCTTTTCTGCGCTCCTCCGGTCCTGTTACCACATACATACCAAATTCTGTTGCTTCCTCTATGATACGATAACTCGTGTTACAATTTTTGTTGTTTTTTTTCGGTTTCTTGTCACAAATTCATCAGATTCTATAATAATTTTTTGTTGAGATCAAATCAAATATTTTCTATTCGCTGATGTGCCTCCTATTACCATTTTGGGATGAATAAAGCGTTATTCGAAAACTGAAGTCTAGTTCGACTTGTTCACTTTTAGTTGATTAACCTAGTCACTTGATTATTTTTGGCTTGCACTTTCTTTATGCTTCATTTTTTTTCTAATCGCTTCAATTTTTACAGTTCAACTTGACAATCGTTGTACAAATATGGATGAGAACAGGTTTTGATACACATTAATTATTTAAATGGAATTGTTTTTGAGTTCTACTTCCAGAGCGACGCCGTCGGACAATTCTGATGATACTGATATGTATGAAGATGGAAAAATTCAAATATTGAGATGTACAGAAGATGATATTGGTAAGGTGGCTAATCATTTTCATAATTCCCAAAAAAAAAACAGCCCTAGAATTTTGATCCATAATTCCGTTTTTAAGCGGAAGTTTGATAGTATAAGGATTCTTCAAAAACTAAGCTGCAGTGGAGAATATTTCTTGTGAGCTTTATGTTTCCTTGATGGTGGAAAGCACTCAAATTCTATTTATTTATGCCTTGCGATCAGAAAAGTAAATAAAAGCAAAAAAATGAACACATTAGTCACATATGATTTTTTATGTTTTATTTTTAGCATTCATGAACATTTTTTTATTGTCGACGTCGCGCGACTGTGGAATATTGGCTAAATGCCATACAAATTTAAAAAAGGTCTTGGTGTGCGTCTTTAATCTATTCTTAGACATGGCCCGTAAATCTACACTTGAAGATTTGCACCAACACTACTATCGTTGTTTTTTTTTTGCCATTTAGCTAATTTCCCGTATTTGCGCGACGCTTGGAGAATGTTTTGATATAAATTTTTTAATGAATATTTTTCTTAAAATTTACCATGAAACAATAATTGGTATTGCTGATTTCAGCGTTACGAATCTCTGCCGAACGTTCACGAGTTCCATTTGATCGAATTACGGAACATGAACTCTCGGCTTTTCCCGAGCTCTGGGGTTCGCGAGCAGGAATTCAAGTATTCCTTCACATTCGAAACACAGCGGTATTCGTTTAAATCAATTATTCACAATCATGTTCGAATCTCCGTTTTTTTTAGCTTCGTTTATGGCTTTCCAACCCAATTGAAGAACTCACAATATGCGATTTAAGAGGAGAAATTCAGCCGCCATTTAACTGTGAGACAACCTCGTTTTTTTTTTCGTTTTGTACAAAATTTTTGATTAGCTGACCCACGCTTTATCGAAAATGTTCATCACTATCTAACAAGAAATGGGATTATCAATGTTGGAAAATACAAGCGAAGCACTGGAATACCTCAAGTTCTAGGCAAACCGGACAAGAAAGTGATTGTGATTGGAGCCGGAATCTCGGGAATCTCTGCGGCTCTTCAATTGATTTCTTTCGGATTCGATGTCACTATTGTCGAAGCAAGGGTAAGAATTTTAATAGAATTTATTAGATTTTGTGACTCTCTTCGGGACCTCGTTTAAAGGCATATATACTCGGCGTCCGGCGACTGCTGTACGCGGGTAGATTTTCGCGCATGCGCCTTGAAAAGGTCTCACCACACATGAATGATTATTTTGCTGTTTTCACGTGAACTGCTTCATTTTTCTTGATTTCCTTAAATTTCCAACGTCATTCGATTAAAAAATTATCGAACCAGTCCATAAAATTTGAAAAAACCTGTTAGTCCTTGCGAGACCATTTCGAAAGTCGCGTTCCCGTAAATCTACCCGCGTACAGCAGTCGCCGGACGCCGACTATATTATAGGTTAGAGATATAAAATGAGATATTTCAGAACCGAATTGGTGGGCGAGTTCACTCAATTGTTCAAGATGGCGAGGTCATGGAAGTCGGTGGCGACACAATAAAGAATTCAAGTAATTCTAGTCATTTTATAATGGTTTTATGCAATACTTTGCAGGATCGAATGCTCTGACTGTTCTCATTCAACAGCTTAATGTTGAGCCATTGGCTGTTAGTGACAAAATTCCCATTTATGATAAAGGAAAATTAGTGGAAGATACGAGAGATCGCTTGATAGCGAATATGTATTGGTAGGGAGATTATTCTATTATTATACCGCAATTTGGGCAATTGACCGATTTCAGCTCGTCGCGAGAAGCGTTGGATGTGATTTGTCATAATAAACCGCAAAAAGAAGGGCCAATATACATTTCAAGGCAAAGGGGTTTTGAGAATATGTTGAAGTATGATTTCGCCTTATTTCGAGCCTCCCATTTTTGTTTTTTTTCAGTCTTGTTGAAAGAGACACGCTGGTTAGTAATTTCAATTATTGGAAAACAAATGTCGAATTATCCGAAAAACGCGAACACTTTTACAAAGAGGTATCGATTATTTAGTGGGGATAGTAAAGAATTGATCAATTTCAGATGAAAAATTGCCGAGAAATCGCCCTTCTTGCTGAGAGACAATTGAATGAGGTTGATCCGAATGATCATTTGTTGAAAAGGTCCATGAAGCGCGATCTGAATATGGCGATTATGGTAGGAATTTGATGATCAAACTGTTTTTCCTTTTTTTATTTAGTGATTCATTTTGCAGAAATTTGAATCCGCTTATAAGGAATATGAGAGCTATGAGAGATGCATATTGAATTATAAGAAGTTTCCGAACAGCAAACAATACATGCATCCGTATGATTATCGTATTTATAATGCATTCCTTGGATTCGAGGAGATTTCGATTGGCGCGCCTTTAGAGAAAGTCCAGTTGTCGTGTAATGCGATTAAGGACCGCCTTCCTGGAGCTAATATACGATGTTCGATTCTCAAAATTTAATTGCCTATTGAAAATATGCTCGTTTTCAGTGAAAGGAGGAATCTCGAACATGTTTGAGCAACTCATTCAAGAAAGGGACATGGATATTCGATTTGAGCATCGTGTCCGAAAAATTGATTATAATGATGATGTGAAGATTACTGTAGAGCATCCGGTGACAAAGCCCGATGGCTCCATTGTCATGGAGACTGAGGAGCTCGAAGCCAAGTATTGTGTGTGCACCTTGCCGATTGGAGTCCTTAAAAGGTGAGCAACTTGAGTATTTCTTTTTTGTTTTAAGTATGATTGATTGGCAGAGTTTTGACCAATGATCCCGAAACTCCTGTGTTTGATCCATTGTTGGATTGTCTTCATTGTCAATCAATTTGCAATATGGGCAATGGATGTGTTAATAAGGTTTTTTATTTGATAATTAAAACAAATCAAAATTGCTCGATTCAGGTTGTTATGCTTTTCGAGCGAGCATTTTGGGAGTCGAATGATAGGCACACGTTTTTCAATGTTCCTGCATCTATGTAATTTTTTTTTAACGGCGATTTTTGAGATTTTTTTTTGTTTTTAGAAGTGGACGCGGCGAATTTGTGTATTTTGAAGCAGTTCCCGAATCGCGAGTTTTGACTACTTATTTAGCTGGATTCTCGGCGGAATCCGATTTGCTTGAAACCGCAATTGTTTCCAAAATTATGACCATTTTGAGCACAATTTTTGCGCAAAGTTGCCCAAAAAATGTAAGAAATTTTGCGATATATTTGAAGAAAATGCCCGCGATTTTCAGCCATTGAAAGTCCATATCACGAAATATCAAAGCGATGTTTTCTCGTATGGAACTGGTTCGTTTATGGGGCTCAAAACTGAAGGTACAAATTATATGAAAACGTTGAAATGTGTTTCACAAATTCGGTTTTTAGAAGATGATTATGAGAATTTGACGAAACCATTGGAAAACAATCATGACGAAAATAGAGTATATTTTGCCGGAGAGCACACATCATTCCAATATGGCGGAACAATGCAGGTGGGCATTGTCAGAATTATATTTAATTAGCGGAAATAAAATGGACTCCTCTATTTTTGCCCTACAAGAAAATGAGTTTTCCCCTCAATATTCGAAGCTAGTCCTGATGTTCCCTTCTTGGGTTCCCACGAGAATTTTGTATTTTTCAGGGTGCGTGGCTTTCTGGACTTCGCGCCGCCAGTCAGATTGCCAGTGATGTATATGGAATCAATCACGCCAATTATGGGGAGGATGTCGAGGTCAATTTTAATTAGTCCCCGTGTGCCCGAAAAACGATTTCGTTTTCAGTTCATTTCCCCGCAAGAATCTCACGATGTCTCAATGGAAAACGGAGTTACTGCATAATTCAATTTACGGCACAAACAAGCATCATTCCATTTTGTATGTAATTTTGATCTCACCATTTCTTTCCTTACATTTATACGAATAAAACACTGAGGATTTAATTAAATTATTGAAATCAATTAACTTCGAATGTATTTTTGCAAGTGAAACAAGAAGTTGAATTGAAGAAGAAAATGTGGTTACTATTTGACAAGATAAATGAAATCAAAATTAATAATGAGTGGCGCCGCTCAATTCTCGAAGTCGTCCTCCTCGATGATGGCTTCTCGACGACGCTGAATTGAAGTCGGACTCATGAATTTGTTGGTGGCATCCAATAAGCTGTCTCGTCGCATGAATGTCGTCACTCGTCTCTGAACACAATATAAATTTCGGATCGACGATATCAATGAATCTACCTTCTTCCTCGCGCTCACATCATCCTCGCCTTCTTCCGACGAGCTACTTGAGCGACTCACGAGTTTTTCCGGTTGCGGCGGCACGTTGAGCTCGTCGACTGTGTAAATCGAGCGGATTGTACGCGATGGAACGCACTCTGAGATAAATGCCATTTTTTTATTATAAAATTTCTAGGGATTACCATATGGATCAACTTCAACGAGTTTCACAGCTTCCGATGATTCTCTCATTTCTCCCGTGATCTCGACCACCGCGTTTTCGGATCGATTTTTGCTTTCATTCTGAAATTAAAACAAATTTTAAATTTGTAACAATTAATCTGAAAATTTCCAACCATGACTGCAACAGCGTCGGTTGTTCTTGATTCCGTTGATTCAATAGTCGTTCCGCAATCAGCGACGATCGAATTCAAGCGTTCCACGCCTCCTTGCGTCTTCTCTTCCAATTGTTTCAAATTCAGAGCATTCTTCTCCTCCAGCTCCTCCGTCGCCGATTTCACACTTGTCACATGATTCTCGACTTGCGTGTTGATTTCCGAACATCCAACTTCAGCCTCATCGCTGATTGCATTCAGTTCCTCTTGCGTCGCCACCTTCTCGGTGTCATTGAATGTTGCCACTTCTTCACCAATGACATCTTCATTCGAAGTCACGACGTCCTGGACGATGCTCATCGTTTCCAACACTTTTCTCAACGATTCTTGATCGTCGATTTCCTGTCGCGAGTTTATCTCGACGGCCTTCTGCGAGGCCATCTGGGCCTTTTGTGCGACACAACCAATGCGTTCAACAAAGTCTTTGCGCAAATTCTCAAGTTCGGCGAAAATGTCGGCACACGGTTGGGCGACTGAAGTTGAAATCTCTTGCCTATCCTTCTCATGACGATCCATGGAATCTGAAATGGCTACACGAAGTTCCGAGAGCTGAAAATAATGAATTTGTTGAATTGAAACAATTTCAATTGAATCACCAAAGGATCAATCTCTTTTCGGAATCCATCCATCGCTTCTTGAATATTGTTCAATCTCGTCGACGCCGTTTCTCCCAGCAAACTCGCCTCTTTATTATATCGTTGGAATAATATCATCAACGAATTCTTTAAAAAAAATGACGAGATTTAAAATATTGTTAAATTCAACTCAATTTCGTACCATTTTAATATTAAGGTCCTTTTTCAAATCCTCATGCTCGTTATTAATTCTCTCAATGGCCTCATTGTGTAGCGTTGTCGACAATTGAGAAAACTCCGAGAAGCGCATTGTAAGCGATTGCGATTCGTTTTGAAGTTTCGACGAGGTCTCGGCAAGAAATTCGCAAGGGATTTTCGAGTTTTCCACAACTTTCTCAACGTTCGCCGTAGATTCATCAGAAAATCTCCGATTATTCTCGAGTAATCTTGTAATCGATGAGCCAATCTGAAACAAAAAAAAAACATTATATTGCGTAATATTGTGGATAAATTCAATACCTTTTCGATATATTTCTCAATCATTCCCTTGTTGTCAACCGCCGCCGCACTCATCGCATCAACTTTTTTCCAATATCGAACCAAGTCTCCTTGATAGTCATCGGCGACATTTCTCATCTAGTAATTCACATTATTCGCTATATTAAATTTTTCAAAATTTTTACATCCTGAAGTTGTGAGTACGTCCGAAGAGCAGAAGAATGCATCTCTTCAAGAGCATCAACATAAATCTTGAGCTCATCGCGAGTATCCGCCAACTCTTTTTCCTTCTCAGCCAAATCTCGAAGACGTTGATTCAATCTATCAGCGAGCTCTGTTTTATGCTCATACAGCTGACGATATTGATCATCCATATGCATGAGATCTTCGGTAAACCGATACAATCGATCGGTGACGGCGCCGAGTTGATCTTCAAGATCTCTAACGCGCTCCATATTACGCTGGAATTCTCTGAAACGGAGGAATTCACAATTTCGAAAAGATGAATTAAATAGCATACTCATGAGATTCTTCGCTGATGATAACCCCATTCTTCTCTCGAGCAGCTCGCAAATCTCTTCGCAATTTTTCAATTTCCTCCGAATATTCTTTGAGGATCGTCTTCTTCGACACTTTCGTATTGCAAATCGGTTTGTTCTTAATATTCGCCGCTCGCATCGCATACTCCAATGTACTTTGGCTCTCCTCGAAATTCGAACTGGCTGGCGACAGTGTGGCTATTAGAGATGTAATCGTCGATCCGCCAAGACTGTCTTGCAACAATCGAGTAAGTTTCGATTCTCTGGAATTTATAGAATTTACTCTCTCTTTTTTTTTTTAATAAAATTCGAAACAAAAAATATACCTGTAAGGAATGTGTTGCGCATTGGTCGTTAGCGATCTGATGACTCTTCCCAATGTCAAAAGCGATTGGTTAATTGATCCGGCCTCTTTAGCACGATTTCCTTGAGCTCCAGATCGTCCAATGTTCTCCGAACCAGCAAGATCCACGAGATTAAGTTTTCCTGAAAAAACATTAACCCTGAATTTCGAACAAAGCAGAAAATCAGACCTTGTTTGACAAGTTCCTCGCCATTCGTTGTATTCTCGCGAATGACGACATTCACCATGAACAAACTATGCGATCTGCTGCTGTGCATGTTCATAAGCGTAGCCGCCGTTCGCCTCTTCTCGGCGCCCATTTCGAGAAGTTTGTAGACATCAGCGCGGTTTCGAACCGGCACTTCCTCGACACCAGAAACGATAACACCCTGAATTGGAATTCTGCTTATTAAATTGTTCTCAGTAAGCGGTGAATACCTTCTTGTTGGGATCATCGAAAATACGCAGCCTCTCGCGATCATCTCCATCGGAATTAATAGCGAGCAAATCGAACAATTCCTCGTTGTAAAGTTCCAAATAGCTGACACGCAGCGAATATTCTTCACAGCCCTGAAATCGTCGTCAAATTTTCTATCAGAAAACGTCGTCGATTTTTACAGATTTTTCCAATTGAAGGAAAATGTCTTCAACGGCTCTCGGAATGATTCCAGTGGTTTCATCTTCGTCTGAAGACTTCGCCTCGCTTCGGCCGCCTTCCATCGTGAACGTTTTTCCAGTTCCGGTTTGTCCGTAGGCGAACACTGTGCAATTGAAGCCGGCTATCACGTTTTTCACTTGCGACGCTACCAAATCCTCGTAAACCATCGATTGGGTCACATCGGGTCCATAGACTTTCGTGAATGGTCCGAAACCCTTTCCTTTGCAGGTTATCGTGAGTTTCTGCTGATCGACCTTCACAATATTCGTGCATTTTTCGTCTTTTTCAGTCTTATTCATAGGCCTAAAAGGGAGGGAATTTCAAAAATAATTTATTTATGAAACAAATGAATACCTGACACGAATTGCGACACGGAGATGTGAAGTAGCTTCGGAAACCTTCTTCTTCGACATGGTCTGATTTCTGAAGGACGAGCAAAATTAATGGAAATTGTAGAAAATATGATATGCGCGTCCGTACGCGTTTTTGAATATTGTTGTTTCGCGCCCCTTATGATAGAGAACTGGGTTATGAGAGACGCAGAGAAATGGTGGCGGACGGCAGACACGCATTTCTAACACGTTTTACGGAAAACTTGCTTATGGGAGTTGGTAATTCAATAGTCCACTTTTCTGGTGATTTCCAATAAAAACCGAAAAAATTACCCATAATCATGTGTAATTGATCCTGCCATTTGGTGATCGTTAATCTGAAAGTATTAAATTTTAAATTTAGAATAAAATGCTCAAAGAGGAATAATACAAAGTCTAGAATACAATTTAAAGAAACAAGAGAATATTAAAACATTTCCCCGCCAACCAAAACACATTTTTCCGAGAATAAAAAAATTAGTCAATATTTTTTACGTAATCGCTTTGAGACCAATTTCACACTATGAACAACTCCCTTGATATGGTAGATTTTTTCTTTGTCTGTTAATTTAATAATCAAATTTATTTTAAATTTTTAAATTGATTTGATAATTAGTTTTTGAAGTTCTATATAGGAAAGAAATGCAAAAACACTTATTTATTCCAATTTGAACATTTCAAATTATCAGTATAATTTTTTTTCCGTTCAGTTTACCTTTCTTATTATATTTATCACTTCATCATTGCAATGATCTCATTTCATAATCACCAATGTTCCAAATGCTGCGAAATCTAGTTCACGTTGGTTTAAATTCAGCATTTCACTCGGTGTTTGCGTCTCTTGCACTTGACCACACGCAATAAGGAACACCGATTTAGTGTTGGCTCATTTTTAGCCATTAATTTTCAAAATTTTCAAAGTTTTATTTCTAATGCTTGTAGGGTATGATTCGGGGCATAAACCCGATATATCAGGCATTACTTGCCGCCTCGTTCACATGGGGAGTAACGGCGCTTGGAGCATCGCTGGTTTTCGTTATGCGTCATCAAAGCAAAAAGTTACTGGGTAAATCCATTTTTAGTTTCCCAATGAAATTATTTAAAGTGAAATATTTAAGACGTCTCGCTTGGATTCGCCGCAGGTGTCATGACAGCTGCTTCCTTCTGGTCCCTATTATCTCCTGCAATAGAAATCGCTGAAACGGATCACGGGTCGTTCGCATTCGTCCCAGTTGCCATCGGTTTTGCCGTCGGCGCGATTTTCGTGCATTTCGCCGACACGCTGCTACCAACGTAAATTTATTTTCACAATTTTGAAAGTTCAATTGTCAATGTTTAGGTGTATATCGGGCGATGTTGCCGTTGTCGACCTTATGGCTCCTCCAGCTCCTCGTTCCGACACAGAAATGACGCTAATGCCCGATAGAGAGGATTTAGACGTCGCCGCTCTTGCAAGGTGATTTTGGTTTTAACCGGAGGCATGAATAACGTTTTAATTTTCCAAAAAAAAAAACAACAACCAAATTTCATGTAATTCGAAGTGGTGTGTAGTTTGTTTTTCTTTTTTTTTTTTCATTATTTTCGGGATTCTCTCGACGCACAAAAAATAGTTGGCATAACACAGAACTCCGACAACGGCGGTCCGACAAAGGCGAAAACTCGCGGCGATGGCCACGAATGGCGCTGAAAGGTGAGAAATAACGAGATGTTCTCCTTTTTGCACCCGACTATTCAATTTCTCATATGGCTTGTTGTCGTGATTTGTTGATTTTGTTGTCTATTCTGTAAAGGGGGATCGTTTTCTCGTTGATTTCTGCACCTTTCTGTGTCACACAACTAAAATCGAATGACGAGATGGCGAATGGCGAAAAATTGCGAGAAATTGCAGATCGGTGAACGAGGACCGAGCAAAAGATGCCGAAAACATTGGAGAATCTCGACCTGACGTCATACCGGTAAGTTTTTTTTTCGGAAAACTCGGACATTTCTTGATTTTGCATAATTCTAGACTGACGCCGATTATCGTCAATCCTGGCGCCGAATCATCCTTCTGATTCTCGCCGTCACCGTTCACAACATTCCCGAAGGTCTCGCCGTTGGCGTCGGATTCGGTTCAGCCGGAAAAACCGCGTCGGCCACGTTTGAATCTGCCTTCAACCTCGCCATTGGAATCGGACTTCAGAATTTCCCTGAAGGTCTTGCTGTGTCGCTGCCGCTCGCCGCATTCGGCCACAGTAAACTCAAAGCATTCTGGTATGGCCAATTGTCGGGAATGGTGGAGCCGATTGCGGCTCTGTTTGGCGCTGCTGCTGTCATCTTCATGGAGCCGATTCTTCCGTACGCGTTGGCCTTTGCGGCAGGTGAGTGGTCTACTTACGTCTTGGAAGCTGCTCGTCATAGTTTACGTCGCGCGAAATTTTTGAAATAATCACAGAAATGCGTGAAGACCCCTTTTTTTCACTCGTGAACAGCTCGCTTTCGATGCTCATTTTAGTTGTCATGAATAAGAAATGAATAAAATAATTAAAGGCGCGATGATCTACGTTGTCGTTGATGACATCATACCGGAAGCGCAACGTAACGGAAACGGAAAATTGGCTTCGATTGGATGTATCGTCGGATTCTTAGTAATGATGTGTATGGATGTAGGACTCGGATAGACGAACGGACCGCAATTCTCTCCATAATATTCCATAAAAATCTGTGATAGAATCGCAAAATAGTGCCAAATTTCCAATAGTTGCAATATTAAAAATGTGCCCGGGGACCTCTTTTTTATTCTCTTTTTGAATTTTTTGAACCATAAATAATTATGAGCCAAATTGGCTGCATAATTTTTACTGAATACTTGTAAAATGAAGAAAAACGCATATTAATGAGAAATTTCGTCATGTATATAAATTATTTATTTATTATTTTATAATAAATATTAATAATTGTCCACCTAATTGTTCGTTTTCAAAGATTTTTCGAATCTTTTGATATCTGATGCCAGTTTTTATTGTCTTTGAAAACGTTTATATTTTCCAGATGCTCACGTCAAGAATTTTGAGATTTCCTCGAAAACCGTTTGTTGATTTTGATTATGCTAGACATATGCCGGATGCTTATGTGGAAAGAATGAAACGGACGGTTCCTAGAAAGGTTTATGGTAACAGGTAAGGCAATTTAAAAAAAAGAGAATGTTTTGATTTGTATGTCTTTGGATGATTTTTGAATTAAAATGAAGTTTATTGATATTATCTTCAAGTCCATTTTTTTTTTTCAAAAATTTTGTGTTTTTCAGATTCATACGTTTAATTGCTATAAAATTTGAATTTAAGCGTTTTCGCGTTTTGTTTCACAACAAATAGAAATCCATTTTCCAATAAAAGCTTTTTGTTTCATTCTAAACTAATTATTGTCAAGGACGGACAAATTTGCGAAATTTGAATTTCGCGGGCTGCCAATTAATTGGCCCCTAAAAATTTATCTAAGAATTTTCCGTCATTTTGCACTTTTAAAAATATCGAAATTTCATAGAAAATTACTCTTTCATATTGTGTTGATTAAATTAAACAAAACTCACGTGTAAGAGTTTTTCCATACGAGACTCAATTCGCATGCTATTGTAATCGCACCCCAAATTCGTTCGTCTTTGACGATATTTAGAGATAATGAAAAAACTGTATAGTTTCAAAGAAATTAAAATAAAAATTCATCGATTTGAAACAGTAAAATTCATTCTAAAATTCCAAATTCAGTATTGTTTAGCAAAAAAACTAAATGAATATCGAAATTTATGTAGTTGATTATAGAAAAATGCAAAATTCCAGATTTGGAGCTCCCGATCTCAAACAAATGTATCTGCATCCTGATGACTATGTGCCGGGATTCAGAAGACCATGGGAAGACCGAGAACTTTCGAAGAATATTGAAAGATCCGACAAATACTTTGGAACGCAGTGAGCATTTTGTTGTCATTTCGAATAAGAATTTTTTTGTCGCATATTCGTAGATTGTCTGGAAAATTCTTCAAGAAGAGATTCGCGCCGTCGAAACGAATGAAGGATATTGATTGGACGTTTTTTCCGGGAGATTTGGTGCAGGTGATGGTCGGAAAAGACAAAGGCCGCCAAGGAATTGTGATGCAGGTTTCGAGGGATACTAGCGAGGTGTGTTCTTTTTTCATTTTTTTTTCTGAAAATTTTTCGAATTTCTTTAGGTTCTTGTTGACGGATTACACACGAAATTGGGCGAAGATATGGAAGGAAGCGAGAAACTTGGCGTCGACAAGACCCTTCGATGGCAGGAACAGCCATTGTCGGTCGAGAAGGGACATGTGATGCTAGTGGATCCGAATGATGAGCAGCCGTGCTCGGCAAGGTTGGTCATTGAGGCGAAGAACACTTATAAGTTTGCATGTTCAGATGGCAATTGAACGCACAAGGTGATGAATATATTAGGATCTCCAATCGAAGTGGATTCGAGATTCCGATTCCATCGCAAGCAAAAGTGACTTATGAGTATTTGCAGCCGGAGAATTATATTGGTAACATTTTTTTATTAGCTGTAGTAATGTTTAGTCGTCAGAAAAAGATTAATGATTTTTACTGTTTCAGGCCGTTTTTATAAGCGCATTATTTTAATGGAATTCCATTATTCCTTACACATATTTCTGTTTGTTTAGAAGTCGAAGGGAAAGACACAACGGCTGATGAGGTCCTGGAACGAACATATGTGCCAAAAGTGATGAGTTTCGAGCAGGAGATCATGAACGAGATGGGAATTGAAGAGAACCGAAAACCGGCTCCGACCTACTGGTACTGAATACATTATATTTTGTTGTTGTTGTTAGGTTAGGATTCATTGTTTTATTTCTTGTTTTGGATCTCCTCGATAAACGTCGATTTATTGCACTAGAAGAAATTCATCACAACTTCGAGAAGAATAAATGTACAGTCAAGTGAAAAATGCAAAATAATTGATAAAGCTTAACAAGATCATTTTTGTTTTGTTTTTGTCATCTATTATTATTATTATTATTAATAATGCTCCGTTTGTATTGTGCAACTTGTGAGTTTAGTCTCGGAGGTCTGAAAAGTTGATGGGTTGATGGGCGATATCTCGCGGCGAAAATTACCGGTAATTGTGAATGTTTGGAATGCGCACGCTGTCTCTTCAAATCTTCTCTAATAAAGCCTGAAAATAATGTTTAAAATTAAAAAAATATATATATAGATTACATGTTAAAAGGGTTCCCAGCAATAGGCAACACGACATTATAATGTTGCTGGTTAATGTTCCGATACTATGCATTACTATGCCCATCAGCCATGTTAATGCTATTCCGAAGATCTGAATAATGGATTGCAAGAATTAAAAAATTGCCGGGGGGGCTCAGCACCTGGGCACTGGCGTTCAGCAAGCCGCTGGTAGTTCCCTCCGCTGCTGGATACGTGATTTCCGCGGCGAACTCGAATCCGATTGGAAGATAGCCGGTCATGAAAAATCTGGAAGATGACGAATTTCATCTGCGGACAATTGATCTTTCGCTCTTATTGTTGCAAAATCAAGCCGGAAGCAATCAGCTCTCATAATTACTATTATGAATAAGTCCAAGTCACATGGCAGCGGAAATAACAACAATACCCGAGAAGGGCGGCATTGACGAAAACGAGGGGCATCGAGTTGAGGTCAATCGTCAGCATGAACGAAACCAAGCCAAGGAAGGAGAACAAATAGACCATGATGGTTGTAAGCCTTGAAAAAAAATTGTGTTTTAGTTAAAATTCGATAATGTCATCAAATTTCACTTGAATTTTTTGAATTTATCGAGAAAAACGCCGCCAACCACACTTCCAACTGTGCCGGCAATGACGATGAGCAGGCCGACTTGTCCAACGGCGACCGTCTCCTGAAAATGAGCGACTCGATCAGTGAATGCGTGATGCGCGTTTCGAACCGTCGGATAGACGCTGAGCACCATTTGCGAGAGAAGTGTCGATATCGCGTAGAAGACGCCGGTGTTGATGCCTGCACAGCTGTTGCGTTTTCAGCGTTTAACGAGCCGCAAATAAACACGTTACCGTAGGTGATAAAAAGAAGGACGAAATCGCGGGATGTCATCAAATCGCGTAGTGTCGACCAGAAGTTGTTGTCGAGCGTTTTCTCTTCGAGTGCGGCCAATTGGGCGAGACTTGGCGGCGTTTTTGGGCGAGCCGAGAAGACTGCAAAAAATCAAAAACGTTTTTTTTTCGAAAACAAAAAAAATATTGAGATTTTATGCGTTCTCCCCAGATTTTGAATTGCCTAGACGTCGATTAAAATGCAAGTCCGCAGTGTTCGTGCCGCGTGATTGCACAAGATATTGTTTGTGCAATCATCTAGCATGAAATTTGCAGACTTTCGTTTTAATATTTCAAGGCAAATTGCAAATTGGTGAAAAATGCCATCGTTTAAAACTATTATTGTTGTTTTTTTGCTATTTTCGACTTACAGCAAATAACGAGTGCCAAGATTGCTGTATTCAGGACTGCTGATCCCAGGAACAATGTGTTCAAATCCCTCGTCACCTCTTTCACCGTTCCATTGCCCACAATCATTGGCGGCAGAACAAAGCCGACGGCGATTCCGACTTGATTGCCGAACACTCCGGCGGCGCAAGCTCGCGAGACTTCATCGGGCCCGAACCAGACGGCGGCGAGTTTCGGCGGAATTCCTAAATAACATTTATTTTTTTTGGAAAACACACAGGCGGTGGAATTTGACGGACCCAATGTGAACATTTGCGAAGCTCCGACGATGGTCTGCCCGACGAATGTCACCCAGAAGCTGTCGGGATGCGTCGAGAGAAGCTTAATCCATGCTCCGATGCAATTGCCCGCCGCGCCGAGGAAAATCGATAGTCGCAATCCGAATTTGTCGAGGAACCATCTGAAATACGCGACTCGCTAATCGGTCCCCTTTCAGTTGTTGGCACTCAAATGTGACAAGCCAACCACCGAAAAGCATTCGGCCATTATTGACATTTGTGTATTATTAGGCTCCTCTCTTCTCGCGACGCGTTGTCACAAAAAAAGCTCTTACTTACATTTTGCAAATATTGTACAAGTGCCAGTATTGGCTTCTTCCATTCTATCTCGATGGGTTTTCAACGAGTTTGCAACGGTTTCGCTCGCCGATGGTAAATGAGACGGATACATAATAAATACATTAATGCGCGATTTTTGACCTACCGTAATCGATATTGGTAAATATATTGAGTGCGAATACTCGAAAAGCGAATTTGGATTTGAAAAACGTTGGTTGTCGAAACGGAATTTTTGAATTTTACACGTTTCGCGCCAGAATTCGAATTGTGGAAATTCGAGCAAAATCATGGAAACACAATTTAAGCAGAAAATCTTGTCCAACTTTTTTAAAATATGAAAATACCATTTGAGGGTAATGTTCACCATGGACTAGTTTTTGTGGCCGTCAAAATTGATTAACGGCGGCCAGCGACTGCTGTACGCGGGTAGATTTAAGCGCATGCGCCTTGAAAAGGTCTCGCCACGCGTTAATGCTTATTTTGCTGTTTTCACGTGAACTTCTTTATTTTTCTTGATGAGTTTGGCATTACTTGGAAATTTTAACATCGTTCGATTTAAAAATTATCAAAACGACCTTAAAAAAATGCAAAATAACCTGTAGTCCATGCGAGACCAAGAGAAAGGAGCATCCCCGTAAATCTACAGCACTCGCCGGACGCCTACTATAACATGTATTAAAGCAATTTATATATGAGAATGGCACTAATCAGTAAAAATCATTGTACAGCTTGATATAAGAATTCTCATCTGCGGACAATTGGCATGATGAACAATTTTTGATTTGATTTTTTAAAACTCACGCGGCTGGAATAAAGAAGAAAATATAAGTGAGCATGTAGATCATACTCGTCCAATCAACCGCTTGATATCTAGAAATTCGAGCGTTCAAAATTTGCATAGTTTTTTCCCCGACTTACGAGACATGATAATAATCGACGATAATATTTGCAATAATCGAATATTGAATCCATTGGGCGCCGTTCGATGCCGACAGCAATATGAAAATGACGAGGATCAAATATCGTTTTTTGTAAACCCGCGGCACGATTTTGTCGATTTTGTTATTCTAAAAAAACGTTTTTTTTCGGTTTCAAAAAATCAAATCGAATCTGCTGCTGCTCACCAATAGGGCGCCATTCGTTGCGCCATTCGACGACGAGCCCATCGTTGTTGAATTCGAGGCACAAATTGAGAAATGGATGGGATTCTCGTTGTGCTTCTGCCGCTGCTTGCTCTGAACAAAAATCACAAAATTTCTTTCTGGGTGGGACGACTTTGTTCAACAATTGTTGCCACACAATGGGCGTGGCCCCGAGCGAGACGTATGAATAGAAGCTTCTGGACGTGCTGGAGTACGGTAGAATTTAAAGGCGCATATCAGAAAATGTTCAGCAACCATTTTTAGAATATTTTTTTTTGATTTAAACCAATTTTCTAGATTTTTTTTAAAGAATCAAACATTATATAGATTTCGAAATATTTTGAAATTTTTTATTTGAACCCAATTTAAAGGCGCATCAACTTTCAGAGAGTACTAAAAATTGGCTAAAATTCAAAAATAATGAGGGAGAGGTCTTGGAGCGACGGCGGTGTGAACCTACTCTTTATTTCACCCCGTAAATCTACATTTCGTTTCGAGACCTCTCCCATTGATTTTTTGGCATTTCGCCAATTTTCCGCAAACGTTTTAAAAATTTAATGATTCGATAGCTTAAATAATATGCGCTTCGATGGTAGTCATTCATTTTGTGAGGTCACCCAAATGACACCATTTTACTTCGTGGATTTTGTTTTTCGAAAAAAAAAGACCCAAATAAAATGTGAGAAATTCAATAAAAATGGCCCAAAAATGGAAATTTTTCGAAAAAAAAAAAACACTCACAAAAATTTATTGCAACAAAAAAAGAAAATATCGATAAAATAGTGAGAATATTGAATTAGGAGTATGAAATTTGATATTCTCTTCATAAATATATCCAGCTACGAATAATCACATAATTAAAGGAAAAAAAAAACCAATTGGAAATTTGTGTTTCAAAATTTAATTTATAGAACATTTGATTTTCCGTTTCACCTTTTTTTTTAAATTTCTTCAAAATAAATCGTATTAAATAATATATTCCTTTTTTAAGAACACCAAGTTTAAGCAATTTCAGTTATTTTCGTTTTTAGTTCTTAAAATATCAGTTTCATCTTAAAATTAAAGCTTAAGTAAGCAAAAAATATTTTTTCCTGGAATGCCTCAAATATTAAATAAAATATGATATGAAATTCCCATTTTCGCCAATTTCTTTCTCATTTTTTTTTCAAAGAATGTCATTCCCACACATTTTCTCATAATTTTCTTCAAAAAAAATGTGCATTGATATGAGCTGCTGATAACAATTCGCATATTTCATTTCAATTTTGACCATTGACCATACAAAATATTCTAATCTATGATTTCTAGTCGAATTCCGGCATATTTCCTTCGTCTTTACATTTCACGTTTCAAGACCGTTTTGGATGCTCCTTTAAATTGAATTCACAATTTTCAACGATTTTGAAAAATTTTCATACTTCAAAAATCGATGCAAAGAGACGTGCACGTGTTTGCGTACACTGCATTATAGCTTACGCGCAATTAATTTTTCGAAACTAGGAAATGTAAAATTTTTTCACAAAAATGTAAAATTTACATTAAAAGTGCATTTTTTTGCATTTCACATTTAGAAAATGTGTATTTTATTTTACTTTTCTTATTTCACAAAGAAATCCATTAGAAATTCGTAAATCTACACTAATTTGCCGCTCTCTCATTTTGAAATCGACAATAATTTTCTAAACAAATTAAATTTTGTCCTTTTTTTATTTGAGTGATTAAAAATGTGTTTCATTTCTGACATTTGATTAAAATGAGTTATTTTCAGATTCTTATAGCCGGCGTCCATCGATCGCTGTGCTAGATTTGCGAGGGTACGTATTTCGATATGGTCTCACATATTTTTTTTGCGTTTTATGAATGAATTCTAATTTCAGAAATGGAAATCTCAATCGGAAAACTGAAAATTACAAAATAATCATAAAAATGTTACGAGACCAAGACGCACATCGTAAATCTATCCGCCACACTGCGGAAAAAATCAAAGGCGCATGCGTAATTTTTCCTATTATGGTCTTGAAGTGAAAACAAAAAACCGCGTTGTTGAATTGATTCAATTTTAATAAATGAAACGAAAAGTTAAAAGAGGTACGTAGAAAAAAAAAATGAAGAACCGAGCGGAAAAATTTGATAGATGACGATTGATGGAAAACAGATGAATATTCGAAATTTGGCGATCAAAAATTAAATTTACGTTTTTTTAAGAAGAAAAAAAAACCAATGATTTTGAATATTCTACATGGCCCGCAACGATGTCCGCAGCTAACCAACCTCGATAGTGTCTGGTGTACTCCACACCGACGGACAAGAAGAGGAGGAAGATTCTTGGGTGTCTCGAGGATACAATTGATTAGAGCAGCCAGGCTGAAAATGACTTTCAGAAAAATTCGAGACAAGTCGGATTTTCGACGAAAAATTACCCCGTTTCGTATGAAATTTTTGAGATTTTCAAACATTTTTTTTTTCGGCAGTGCAAAAATATAATATTTAATTGGAAGCGATGGGCAATATTTGTATAATCGTGGTCTCTTTTATTATCACAGTTTTCTCTTCCTTTTTTGGGTTTTGGAGGGAGGTGGACGGTTAGACAAAACTACCACCCAACCCCGCGAAATAAACCAAACCTTTTTGGTATTTTGATTCGCGCCGAAACCTATTAATCATATGTACACTTGTTTTTTGACATCCAATGATCGAAAATTGCCGATTTTGACATGTTCTTTGATTTTTTCTCTAGCTGGTTTATTCTGAATTTCTTTCGATTTGAAATGGGTTTCAATATTTGATTGTCGGTTTCTGATGAGAAATCGACTCAGTTCGACATGTGCCTTTAACTACTGTATTAATTCGACATGTGCCTTTAACTACTGTATTCAAAAAACAAGACATTCGAAAATGCTCTTCGTATTGCCGAAAATCTGATGGGTTCGATTTTTTTTGTCAGCATTTGATCTACGCTGTGCATAAGTGCGTAAGGTGAACGTGGGGAATTCATTTTTTTTTGTATATGATTTGAAAAAAAATTTTTTTAATGGTCTCAAGACGATGAGAAGATTTTATTCATTAAAAAAAATAGATTTTATCCATTTTTTTATATTTCTTGTTAAATTCTTCACGAGACCAATGAGCAACCGTTTGGATGCTTTTTAGGGTCATGCGCCTTTAAATGAGGCCAAAAATCGAATATTTCGACAATTCTATTAGAAAATAGTGGTGATCTGAGAAATTTCTAATTGAAAAAAAAAAAATTTTTTAATAAGAAAAAATGTTTAAAAAAAATTGAGAGAAAATGAGATGGGAAAATCATTTTCGTGGTGAGACTCAAGAAAAAAAAAAACAAAAAAGCGCCAAGAATAGAAAGAGAATAGCAGGAATCCCTCGAATTGGGTCTTGAGACGAAAAAGAAGGCAGAAGGCAGGATTTTCAAATACAAAAAAAAAACTTTTTTGGCATGCGCCTTTAAAGGTTGAGTAGTTTGAGAAAATTCCGGATCAAAGCAGAATCAATGAAATTCCAAATATAGAGAAAAATTAAAAATCGTTTTTTTTTTCAAATTTCCTCCGACAAGAAAAACTCGGAAAAAAATTAAAGAAAAAATTGGGAAAGAAATGTCGAAAAAATCGGCGAATCGCTCATTCTCGCCTTTTTTTTGGCCGACGGCTTCCGAATTCGTCGCGCGTTTCGCCAACTCATAATTCACGTCGATCAACCGTACCGTAATCCAAACTGACGTCGAATCACCCAGACCGCGACAATATTATTAACGTGACAATTGTTTTCAGATGGTTTTTTTATCGATAGGCGACGAAAAAGAAATCGAAACTAGAATTCATCACATTGCTTTTTTTTGTTGTTGGGTTGATTTAAATTTTAAAGGCGCTTATCGAGTGTCGGATGAGAATTTTGAAAATTTTGAATTTGAAAGATCTTTTAATTGAGATTCTGCATTCTTTAAAGGCGCATATGTTAAAAACAGCCATTTCTGAAATGTCCCATGCGCCTTTAAATATTAATATTGAATTTGAGAAGCTATCGAAAAATTGCGAATTTTCAGCGGAAATGATGACATTGCATCAATTTTTTTTGATTTAAAATTGTCCGCAGATGCGATTAGATAAATAAATTAATTAATTTTGCAAGTTTTTATTTTTGCACTCAAATTGCACAATACGCGACTGCGAAAAATTGGCAATACGCCAAACAAATTTAGAAAGAGGTCTCGGTGCGCCTTTAACCTGTCACTGATACTTAGGTCCGTAAATCTACACGTTTCGTTTCGCCTCAAGACCACTTCCATTGATTTTTGCATTTACAAACCAATTTTCGGCAGTCGCGCGCCACGCTTTACAATAATTTTCAGCAAAATTATTTTTTCAGCCTAGGGCTTGAGGTTTTCGATTTAAACAAAAAAAAAAACCATCTGCGGACATTTGAGGAGGACGAATGTCGGCAGATGAGAATTGAAAAGAACGCTTTTCGAAATTCGGAAGTGTCGATGAAGAAGAAGAAGAAGAAGGAGAAGAAGGAGAATATGTCGAACTACTAAAAATAATCCCATAATCTACTTATCGGGTCTTCCAGCGAAAAAAAACGCATGGAAAATATTTGTCAAACAAGACAATTTCTTTTTTTGGTGGGCCAGGCTGAGGAGATGGGCGTGAAAATTGTGGGCGGATGAATGACAAATAAAACAGGTATGGGAACACGCAATTTTGATATTTTATATATGGGCATAATGGGAATTCGTGGCGGCAAACACACACACAAATTCTTTTTTCAATGAATCTCAGAATCGGCGCTGAAAAAAAAATGCAAACGAATTGGTAAATGAATCGGAGAATGATGATGGAAGAAGAAGAAGATGGGCTGTCGAATGAGCAAATGCTATTTAATTGTCGACAGCTGGCGGCGGCCAAAAAATTTTTGATAATTGATTGCATTTCTCGTTTTTTTTTTCAGAAATCCCCCCCCTTGATTTCAACGCATTCGCCAACAAGCGCTCTCATTTTTTTCTCTTACTTGTTGCCGTGAACTCGTTCGCCCCCGCTTCTCATGCTCATTTCTAGATTAATTGTTAGCTGTTATTGAATGACGCATTTTAAATATGAAAGAAGGTTGGCATTTGTTTTTTTCTCTTTCTTTGCGTTGGCCTTTATTAAAATCAGCTGCGGACAATTTCGGGGGGCCGCCAATTTCAAATAAACATTTCAACTTTTGAGCACCTCGATGAGGTGTTTTTGATTTCTCAAATTCGAATTGAGACTCTCATCACGAAATGTCCAACTTGTAATTCGGGTCTCGTCACGAATTCTTATGATTTTCTTCAAGGAATATTCGACAATCCGCTGGCCAGTGTAGTGAGATTCATTTCTCGGCGGATACCTATCAAATTGAAACAAATAGTGTGAGTTATTGTGGAAAAAATGACGAATGTGAAAAACTGCAGCAATTTCTTATGCATTGTGTGCGTACACCGAGTCGCACATCTACAGTAATCTCAACTGAAAATTATTTATTTAATTATTGATCGTTTCTTTTTATATTCGCCAAGAAAACACAGAAAAAAATTTTTTTTTAATAATTGAATAAATAATTTTCAATTGAGATTACTGTAGATGTGCGACTCGGTGTACGCACACAATGCATCGGATTTCGCTGCAGTTTTTCACATTCCTCATTTTTTTTCACAATATTCATGAATTTCTGTGTGTTGGGTCTCATTCATGCGAAAATGTTGCAGTTATCAGCAAATGTGAATCCCGAAGACTATGCGACCATCGTGTCGAATCTCCAATCGGCGGTTTGTGTGAACGTCGCCCGTCGAATCGCGTGTCCGGCACACGACGCCAAATTGTGGAGCGATATTGTAATCGGCCAATTTTCGCACACTTTTCTTTTCGAGCACCTTTTTTTCAGCCGCCTCAACCATTTTCTTTGGCGCGATTCATGCAAAAAATTCTCTGTCTGATCCTCTCATTATTCTATATTATTTTGCCGCCGTGGCCGCCGAAAATGTTTCGAAAAGTTGTGTTTTGCTATCCGCAACGCGGCAAATATTATTATTTAATTGGCAAAAAGGTATCTTTTTGACGATTTTTTGAATAAGCTAAAAATTAAGTCCGAAAATAAAACAACTGCAAAAACTTACGCAAAAAACTAAACGTTTTGATTTATGGGCTGAGCATAAAGATTTTAATCGATTTGTTAAAGAAGCACACGCTTTCTAATACAAATATTCGGGAAAGAGGGAAAAAAATCTTTTTTTTTTTTTCTTAAATTCAGCACCGTAAAAAAGAAAAATACAAATAAATTCCTACTGTAACTTTAAAGGCGCGTCATGTTTTTACAATGAGGTCTTATAGCAAATTGTTTTAAATTACTGTAATGAAACATTTGCAACCTTTTTTTAAATAGTTTTTTTCGTTTGATTTTTATTTTTCCCGGTGAAAATATATATCATTTTTAGGGAAATGAGAAGAAAGCATGTTTTCGAGCTTCTGAGGCCAAAGGAATGGACCATTTGTCAATTTGCCTTCCGCAAATGATCAAGCCGAAAGTGCGTGCTGTCGATGTTTTCTATCATCTCCTCCGATGCAAGGTCTTTGTTCTTCCCTACAACAAACGCGAGCATATTTGTGCAATGGAGCTGTATTGTGAGCAATCGGTTCGATGGCTTCATCGCGACAAAAATCGAAAACGCATCCGATCGCCGAATCTCATCATTTTCGCGCAGCCGAATAGCTCAGACCTTGGATGCTGTTTGATGATGGACCCGAATTTTGTAATTTCACCAACGCCAATTTCGTGATGATTCTAATCGATAATAGGCAGATATCGCCGATTTTCTGCAATGCGATCTATTGATATTCGATTATCCTGGCTATGGTGTCAGCGAGGGAACCGCCAATGAGAAGAACATTTACGCGGCCATCGACGCTGTTATAAAGTGAAATGTTGAAAATATGAGCTCTTTGCATTTCCCATGTTTAGATATGCCACGGAAGCTCTGAAGTACCCGCTTGACAAAATCATCCTAATCGGGTTCAGTTTGGGAACAGCCGCGATGGTACACGTCGCCGGCACTCATAAGGTTAGTAAGCGTGACTAACACCCATCTGCTGACATTGTTCCAGGTCGCCGCTCTCGTCCTCATCGCCCCATTCACCTCGTTCTTTCGAATATTGTGCAGAAAGCCGACGCTCATCAAACCATGGATTGACATGTTTCCAAGGTATTTGGCGATTCGAGATATTATTCTTTGTAATCGAATTAATTTCAGCTTAGAAAAAGCGTCTGGTATTTCATGCCCAACGCTGATATGTCATGGAGAACGCGATGTGATCGTTTCGCACAAGCACGGAATGCATCTGCAGACGACGATTCCTGATTGCGAGCTGCACCTTCTGAAAGATGCCAGTCATCAAGTAATTGGCTTGCCTTTGAATTTGAAAAGAGAAGCGAACATTTTTGTCCATTTTCAGGGAATATTTTGCGAGCGGGAAATGTGGGACAAAATTGAGGAATTTCTTGGCACACGTGTCGGAATCACGAGGAACTGGATTGAGCATCTCCGATCGGAATCGTCGTTCTCAGAAGTCAGCGAGGTCTGTCAAAAGTCTTGAAACACCTATATTTCTTCATTTTTAATATTTTAATGAAAGCTAATTAAATGGTTTTGTTTTCTCTCGAAAAATTGCGTCCATTTAAAAATTGTTGACGTTTCGCACTTGTTGTTCCGAATTCTCGTTCCAATTTCTTGCGTGTATTCCTTATTTTCGAATTATTCAAAAATGGCGACCAAGTCGGAATTGGAAGTCGCCAATTGGTTCGATCAACTTATACATGACAAGGTATGAATGACATTTTTTTCGCCTTGCCATTTTCAGAATCATATTTCAGAAAAATTTCACTGCAAGATATTTGGCCAAGGTCAATGAGGTGACTTCAATCGAAATCGATATTGTAAGGAATAGAAAAGAAAAAAATCCATAAGGAGGCAATGCAGAAAAAAAGAAAAAAATTGAATATGCGCGTGGATTCGTGAGGTTCGCTTCGAGACCCATCGCATAAATAAACAGAAAGCGTCTTAAAATACCGTATCCCTGCGTCATGCTGTTTTATTTTTAGGGTTTTTTTTTAACTTATTGTTTGATGAAATTTTTTCGTTTACGGTAGTTTAAGACGCATGCCGTTTATTTATGCGATGGGTCTCGATGCGAATCCAACGAAAACACGTGTACCTTCGATTAAAAAAAAATTTTCTGCTTTGCTCCCATAAAACGAAATGAATTGCAAAATTTAAGATTGTCAAAGCCTTCTGCGGAGTCGTCATTTTGGCTTTGATGTTTTCCAACGAGGTTGATTTCAAGGCGCATCGGCGTCTCTCGCAACGAATTTTTCGCATTTCAGGCGCAAACGATTTGCAACTTTTTTCTCGCCATTGTCCCTATCCTTTTGATCTACGTGCATCCCGACGAGAAGCCGCCGGCGAATATTCTGTTTCTTCATTTCTCGATATTCGGTTTCTCGACGATATTCGACCGCCTTCTCGGCTTGATCCCATTTTATTTTGTGCTCAAACTCGCATTATTCCTCGCCCTTTATCTGCCGCCGTCGAATCGTCTCATCGACAAATTCGAAGCCATGTTGGTCCCGCCGCGAAAATAACCATCCGCCATCATTGTTTCTTTTATTATCATTTGATTTTAATAAACTCGTGTTTTAAAATAAACATTGGAGGAGTGATTAATGGAGAATTTGGCGGATTTCGGGAAGCGGCGACGTCGACGCCTCGAATTTCTTGCACGACATCTTCACCGGAACGAGAGGCAGAATCGACAGTTCGGACGGACCAGTCGAAGGCAGTCGACTTTTGAGCTCTTTGATTTTGATGGTCCCTGGATTGACGACATTGAAAATTCCCGTTCTTCTGCAATTGGCACATGCGTACTTTCAGAGTGGCGCTTGCGACTCACTTGGCTAGAATGAGCTGTAGCACTCTTGGAAGGCAATCATTAAGATTCGACACTGAAGTGTCGAGCTCGTCGAGCTCGTTGGCAGCGACACGCAGCTTCTCGCTCGTCGGCTCGTTCGCCATCCCGCCAATCGGCAATCCCATTCGGCATTGCAGTGTGGTCTCGAAGCGACGCAGCATCTTGTCGGTGTGCTTCTTGACCGCCCGCGCCGGCTTCTCAACCAACGTCGGCATCTCGTCGTCGTCGTGCTCTTCGTCGTCACCGATTCCGAACAGCTCGCCGGTGCCGAAATAGGTGAAATGAAGGCGCATCTTGTCGGATTCGGCGGCGAGAAGCCACGGCAAATAGAGGTTCGTCGACATGTTCTCGCGAAGGATGAAGCTGTCGCCGTCGAACGCCTCTAAAATGTCGGCAGATCGATAACGATAAGAATCGCGCGAAAAATGGCTCACCGCGACTCGTCGAGAAGTAGAGAATGTGCGACGGCGAATGTTTGAGAATCTCGCGATGGACGTCATCATTCGAAAACGCTTTCGAGCTGATCGTCGACTCCTGAGCAGAATATCGGAATCGCGTTGAGAGGAATCGACAAAAATGTGTTACCACGTATGGAATGTCGGCGATCGTTTTGACGACGAACTCGCGTTTCACCGGCGAGTCGCCGAAAATCAACAATTTCGGGCGAACATCGCAAAATGCCGACGAGATCGCCGATTCCGTTGGGGACCATCCGAATGTGTTTCTGATTTTCGCGCCCGTCTCGTCCTGAAAATCCGCGCCAATTTGCTTTTTTTTCGTTTCGACTTGCAATTCTCGCGTACCGTTGTGATGTTGTAGACTTCGGCGGGCTTCGAAAAATCGATCGAATTGCTGATGGCGAGAAGTCCAGAGGCCACTTGGGCGATCGGAAGCTTATTCCCTAAAATGACTGCGAATTGAAAACGAGAAAAAAACGAAACAAAGAGGCAGCGAACCTTCGGGAATTCGTCCGATCACCGTTGGGATACGGTAGCTCATTGCGTACGAATGTACCATCGCTTCCACCGACATCATCGCCGATCCAACGAATGTGACGGGCTCGAGCGGTTGGGTCTCGACGCGATTGCTACTATTACCGTACACTTGCTCGCCGCTGACCAACGTGAAACATTGAACGAGTCCGTAGTTGCGAATCGCGTCGACGACTCCAGTGATTCCCTGAAATTGATTGGTACAAAATTGTGATCTGAAATGTCCGCAGATGATTCATTTGATTTGGCATGTTTCCAAATATCCTCCCCCCCCCATGCCGAGCAATACGTACTCATTTCAGACAAACCGAATAACGCTAATAAAATTTGTTTAGAATGGGCAGGATTTCGAAAAAATGTCCGCAGATGTTTAAAATAAAATATTCTTTGCTAAGATTTAATTTTAAAGGGTCCCAGCACGGCTACAACCCTGCTGATGGGAATCAGGGTCCGACGGCAATCAGCAATTTTCCGAATAAAAATTTTCCAGCTTTAATTCTAAATATAAATACCTCATTTTCACGGTATCCATTCACATTGAATTGTTTTATTTATAAGAAATTTTTAATCAAGGAAAATTCGAGAATTTTCTTAATTAATTAATTACCAAATTGTGTGCTCTTATTGATGTTTTTTGGTGAAAATTTTAATGCAAAAAAATACAAAAAAAAAAATATTTTTTTTTCTTCAGTGAAATTTTGTTAATTTTTTTATTTTCTCTGATTTTTTTCAATAATTGCCCAAATTTTAATGAATAAAATGTGCAAAATTTTGAAAACAACGAATTTTCAAAAAAAACGCAATATTAGTTCCATATTTCATTGATAATCATTTAGAATAAATTTTCCATATAGGGAGATCATCAAAGTGCTTCAAATCCATTGAATAGGGGACCTTAGAGAACGGAAATGTCGAAATCTGCAAATTTGCGTCAAATGCGATGTCCGTCAAACACCGAATTTGACGCAAATTTTCGGAAACTTGCTCAATAATTTGAAATGGCGGAATTTGAAAAAAAAATTTTGTGGAATCCCACCCAACTCTTCTGGGAATACTCGACCAAATTTGGAACTTACGAGCAGAATCGAAGGCGCCGATTTCAATGGATCGCCGACGGCGGAATTCGTCGTCAAACTACAATCGAACACTTTTTTGACATTTTCCTTGAGAAGAATGCCCAGAATCGCCTCTTCATTCGCACTATCGATATTCAATATTTTGGCTTTCGACGCGACATTTGTGGATATCTGAAATTCGAGAATAATTTTAGATTTTGTTTTATCAACCAATCAAATTTGCCTTATTGTACTCGCTGTTATAATTATGAAGAATGATGAGGTTGGTGGTGTCAACGAGCTGCTCGGCAAGAGCATTTGTGAGCTCTGAAAGACCGCCGGTGAGAAGAATGCTCATTTCTGAAAACAATATCGAGTCTTCTTCAAAGAGACACGCTTTCAATAAATTCAGTCGAGAAATTACGGCCACGGACGGGTGCGATTTTTTCATTTGAATTGCCGCCTTGGGTCTCGAATGGAAAAGTTAATTTAAATACATCCTTTCGCCTTTTGAACCGCGTGTTAATTTTCAAAATTTCAAAAAAAAAATCCCAAAAGCGGTCCGGGCGGTTTGAAAAAATCCGAAGTTCAAAGATCAGATAATCAATTTTGCAACTTAATTAGTTGGATAATTACGCTCTTCAAAACGCGGTCAAATTTGATTGCAATTGAATCGTATACGATTTGGATTACAAAAAATTCATTTTTTGTAATCAAAATAAATTAAAAAAAAATTTTTTTTGTAATCAAAATAAATTTTTAAAAAACTAAAAAAAAAAACTATAAGATTTTAGAATTTATTGAGATAATTTGGAATTTGCTTAATAAATTATAGAAGATCTTAAAAATATTAAAATAAATATTTTTTTAGTTAGAAAGTATTAATAAATTTCAGACTTTCTCATAATTTTTTAGAATTTATTATTGAATATTTGATTTGATTTGCCTGAAAGCATATGATGAAATTGCAATCGAATTTGGCCGTCGTTTACAATTATGAACCATTTAGAATTTCAAGAAAATTGGGGGAAAGCAAAGGTTTTTTTGGGAATACACGAGGCACGCACAGAAAATATGAGATCTCGCATTGAATTTATCCGGTCAAGGTTGGCCGCGTGGAGAGATGAGATGCGATAAGAAGAATCGAATGCGAATATGCAAAAAAGCAGAACACAATTGAATTGTTGTTCGCAGAGACGACAGGCATCAAAACACACTGTGCAATCAATCGGGTGAATATTCATAAAAGCCCAATATTTTTGTGGGAAACTCATTTCGACTCGATTTTTTTTGCCGACGAATCGAGTCTGATTGTCGAGATAACCAATCGAGTCTCGAAATGAATTTTTGAATCAAGGGACAAAAATCTGTTGGTTTTGAAATTGATACATCTGGAGTTCAATCAGAACTATCAGGATCCGACAATATTCGGCTTCGGAATCAACGCTATCCGATTGGAAATCCTACGGATGAGATTGTAAAATTGTCGGACCCGATTGGTTTTTTTGACTATTTTTAGAGTCGATTGGATTTTCTTTGGATCCAATTGGTTGTTCGGATTCGACAAATTACCAATCGAATCCGAAAATAGCCAAAAACCCAATTCGGATCCGACAATTTTACAATCTTATCCGTAGAATTTCCAATCGGATCAGATTGATTCCGGTGGCCGAATTTTCGGATCCGATTGTTTTCGACTTATTAGAGTAGCACATTGATTGAAATTGAATTTTCAGATGGCAATGACTCGTCTGAAACCCTTCTCCCAGTGCAGGCTTGAAATTAGTGGACACACTCAGAAGACGTTCTAAGATTCTGGAGCTGAAGGTAAAATCACACCTTCCTTGTAAAACCATCAGCAATCTTAGAAATTATTTCTAGAAAAATAGAAGAACCGGTATTTTGCCAAAAAAATTGAAAATCCCTCCCCTAAATGTAGTCTATTGGGTCTTCTATGGAATTGCTATTGACTATTTTTGGTCAAGAAACCTGCCAAGGGAGGCCTTAATTTCATCGAAGTATGGTCCATCAAAATGAGTTCAGTCCTCTCATTTATAATAAAAGAAACAAAAAAAGATTGAAGATGGACCCCAAATGGACCTCCCTTTGTGAAAACTGTTTGTTGTGCTTAATTAGTTGGCGGCAAAACGATTTAATTAACGTTTTCGCGTGATTACTCAACCTTTTGACGATTGCATTTCTTAGCCATGGAGCACTCATCTTTTGACGACAACTCTTTCATTAGTGGAGGTATTTATTCGACATTTTCAGCATTTTCTCGCATCTCAATTCCTAGAAATTTCCGTTCGAAGCACTTTGACAACAAGTTTCACAAATCTCGATTATGCTGACAACTGTCGTTGTCCGACGACGGCCTCTCGATCCGAAGCGGGTCGAAGCGAGTCTCGAACCACCATCGATAATGATCTCGGTGAGAACGAGAAGATCACATTCGGATTACGCTAGCAATTGTTAGACACGATCTCGCAAATTAGTAACCAAACGATGGATAGCACGCAGGTGGAGGACGTCGAGACAGGCAGCGGCAGCAGGACGAAGCACACGCCGCCGTCGTTGAAGTTGATTTATCGAGTATCGCCGAGTCAGACGCCAGAATATTTGAGTTGAATTGCAGAAGCCTCGCTGCTTTTTCGTTGCCTACAAAACACTCACCAACTGGCTCGGCGCCATATTAATGTTATTGATTTTGGCCGAATGCCAATACATGTCCGATGTGAACGACATCAACTTTTGGATGTTCCTACCTTATATGAAAAACGACAACGATGATATCGTTGAGATTGCCGAAGTGTGCACGATTGCTGCTGTCAGTCTTTATTGTGCTTTTTGTTCTCAAAATCGGCATCGATAAAAAATTTTGTGTCGAAAAGTCAAGTCCAGCGCAAACGCCGGATTGACCTGAAATTTTCTAATGGAATTTCTACACTCATACATTTTTTTGGACATTATTTTGCCGAAGACGGACGAATTTGACAAATCTGAACGCTATCAAAGCTATTTTTGATTTTAGCGCAACAAATTTTTGTATGACCCTTTGATATCTGCTGCTATTTTCAATGCATTTCATTGTAGATCAAATCGAAAAATGATTAATAGACCAATTCTTCCGTCCTCGACAATATAAGCCAATTTTGAGAAAAAAAATGCCAGTGAAATTGTCAGAGATCTAATGGACCTAATGGACCATGCAATGAAAAAATTAAAAAAAAAAGAATTAATTTTTGTCACTTGAATTCCCTATGGACGCGCGTCGATAATTACAAAAAAAATTAACGCGATATAAGTCTTTTTTCGTCATTTAGATAGCAATTATAATGTGAAATAGTGATTTTTGTGATAATTTGAAGCAGACTTCGCTCGATGACGCTTCTGATGAACCTTTAACGTTGATTAAACAAAATACTTTTACAGATTTACAAAAAAAAACGTTCGAAACGCTCAAGAAATAAACAATTCGAAGAAAACAACCATTTAAAAAATACAGTACCGACTTCGCGACGTGACCCGAGCGCAACTTTTCGTGTGCGCCTTTGAAAATAAATAGCGGAGAATTACGATATATTGCGTCAATTTTTTGTAATTTTCGACGTGCATGCATAGGGAATTCAAATGAAAAAAAAAAGATTTTTGTTATTATTTTTCATTGCATGAATAAGCCATAAAATTTAATTAATTATCCTTAAAATTTTTAGCATTTCATGAGTAGTTATTGTCGATAAATCTATTCGATATTTTTCGCAAATGAAAAAAAAAATGGCGCGATCAAAAATTTTGCATTGAAATTTCGGAGAAAATTGAAATTCTCTGGCAAAAAAACGAGTTATTGTTGATAATTAAAAAAAAATCCAAACCAATTTGATAATTTAGGTTATCATCGGATTCATCCATTTCATTTTGTTGTTTTTCCGGCCGAGTTTGAAATCCGCCGCAGTCACTTTAGGAGTCTCGGTTGCCATTTGTATTTGCGCGAAATGAAACGCGAAATTTCGAATTTCAGATCTTGATGACATTAATGTTGTTCACTGCTGAAAAAGGCTTCTGGCTCTCATATTTGGGTATATTATTTGAATTTGAAAAAACAAAAAAAAGTCACCAAATCAATATAGTCGGTGTCCAGTGAAAAATAATCGATTTCGAAAAAAAATATATCAAAAAGTAGGAAACTCTATTTGAAAATTTGGTTTCGATTCAAAAATTTTTACAATTTCCATTGACGAGTTGCCGGACGTCGACTATAATTTGATGAAAAAAAAATTTTGGCACATTTCTGAAAAAAAATTTAACGCCGGTGTTTGCGTCCAATGCACACAATTCGACGACATACCGCAGATTTCAGGTCGACTTTCGTTGAATGCCGAAAACGACCAAGTTCTAGTAAAAATCAAAAAGAACCTCGTGCTCCACACATTCTCATCGTTATGTATGTCGCGTTCCTCATAATTTCAGCTCAATTCTTACAGATTCTGTTATCCTTTTGGCTTCCGCCATCGTCGCTTTCTACATTGAATACAAAGCTAACCAATATTGTAAGAAAATTTGTCAAAATTTCGGCGGGGAAATTTATTAGAAAAATTTGCAGCCGTCGCATACTAAAGAGTTTCATTCAACAATTATAAAAAATAATCAACAACAAATAAAATATTAATCAAATAATTATTCAACAATGTATAAACTATTTAACAGCGACATCAGTTTTGATGGCACTCAACACATTTCCACCAACGACATGTTGAGCCATCAATGGATGGGTTCGATCAGGAAGTACCTGAAAATTGGGGAAAACTCAACAAAACGCTCAACGCCTCAAATTATACCTGCATAATTCTGCACATTTGATCGGTGATGTTAATATTAATCGCATCATGATTGACTAGCCATTCATAAGAATCCACAAGAATCTGAAAGTCGCAGGTTTCGACTCGCAACATTTAAACAAGCTGGCTTACATTCATGTGAGGCGAATAAATAACAATTGTTGCTGATGGTGCGAGTTTGCTATAAATATGTTCAAGAACATCAATCGGGTCTATCTGAAATCGGACTCCTTCAAATCTAGAAATTCCATTCTTCGGTCTACCGTTCGACTAGCAATAATCAATGATTGCGCTCCATTCTCGATGATCTCGAGTCCTTTCCTCTCATTTTCCATTCGCCGTGCTCGCCGAGTTGCGCTCTGCTCGACGTCGCCGGAATCCTCCTTCGGCTCAACGTCGTCTTTCCTATCCTCTTCGCTGTTCTCAATGTCGTCATTCTTCTTATCGTCATCCGCACATTCCGCGTCGTCGTCGTCGTTCGGCTTTCGATGATTGTCATAGGGTAACTGTTTGCCGGCTAGTAGGCATTTGATTCGAACCGGCAAAAATGTCGACATTTTCTGCAAAATTCGTCATTACATCCAAAAAACCGACAAAACACCGCATTACCTCTTCGGTGTAATTCATCGAATGAACACAAGGTATGGATTGAGCAATTGCTCCCTATAATAAACGCATTATTATTCGAAAAATTGGAAATTTGGCAGGAACCCTATGAATATGTACACATCCTCCTCGTCCCGCAAGTCTTTCAATCACCGCCGACGTGATGAGACCCAATGTCTGCTCGAAAACCACAACTTTCTTGCCGAAATGAATTCCAGCCATTTGCAAGATCAAACCTAATTGATCATTTCTGAATTTCGAAAAACATTTCAACATTTCACAGAAAAAAGTTTGATCCCACGACGACTGGCGCCTTTCGAAATGGTCTCGCCACGACGCTTTTTAGTTCGCTGTTTGCACGGTTAGTTTTTTTTCTTGATGAGTTTGGCATTTTCTTGAATTTCTAACGTAATTTAAAATAATTATTATCGAAACGAGCCTTAGAAATCAAAATGACCAATTACTCTGTGTAAGATCTCGTAAATCTACCAATCGTCGGAAGCCGACTATAAAATTTACCTGAGCATTGCCAGACGATCGGCATCTTTTAAATAATATGACTTTGCGAGTAGCCGAATTGTTGGCCGAAGAATGAGAACGCGATCCGAATGCTTCTTCGATTTCCTTCCAATGTATTTGCTCTGCGAGTACGTCGTTCGTGTTGAAAATGAAGCACTTCCTTGAACTAATTTAGCGACCTGCATAAAAAAAAAATAACGAATAAAAAATTTGCATTAAAAGAAATCAACAATTTTCTTTTTAATTCAAATACCAATGTTTACAGTAATCAAATGACGTGAAATGTCAAACAAAATTTTTTTGAATTTTTTTCAAACGTTAAAACATACCAATTCATTTGCCGTTGCGCCAAGCTTCTTCAACTCCAAAACCTCGTCGTGCTCCATTTTCTGGCGCTTCTACAAAAATAAATGCAAGCGGTTTAAAATATTCTTGAGGTTTTCGTCCAACCTGCTCGGGCTCCAACTTCAACGCCGACGGCGCAATCGGCGTCAGCTTCTCGTCATCCTTCGATTCGGTGCTCAGCGAATCATCTGGAATGCTATTTTCATTGAAATCGAATCGCTCATTCGTTATCCGCCCCCACCAATCATTGGCTCATCCTGCTCGCGGAGCCTATCCGCATGCAGCGGTCGGCAATCGCCATTTATCACTTCAAAAAGTCCAAAACGTTGGCCGATTACGCTGAAAAATTCGGAGTCTTATCACTAGTGGTTCTTATCGCGAAACATTTTTAAAAATCGACAACCGCCAACATTTGGCTGACGATTAAGGCGTAAAAACACACCTGTCCGCGTTGAACTTGAGCTTCTCGATAAGCACTTTTTGTTTCGGCACCAAACGAAGCACACGACTCTGCTCGCCGTCAACCTGTGCAACGAAAATCGTAATCATCAGAAATCACAAGACACCGTTATCATTTAAACCGCCTTTTTAAAAATTGTTTAGAAAGGACATTGACTTTTGGGGGGGGGGAGTGAGAAAATTGATTTAGGGTCTCGAAACGAATATTTTTTGGTCTTTTTTCTCGACAACTCAAACACAATATCAACCATTTTTTGGGAATTAATGGACCTATTCATGCAATGAAAAAAATAATAAAAAATCATTTTTTTTTTCATTTGAATTCCCTATGCATGCACGTCAAAAATTACAAAAAATTGACGCAATATATCGTAATTCTCCGCTATTAATTTTCAAAGGCGCACGCGAAAAGTTGCGCGGGTCACGTCGCGAAGTCGGTACTGTATTTTTTAAATGGTTGTTTTTTTCGGATTTTTTTCTTATTCGAGCGTTTAAAACGTTTTCTTTTGTAAATCTGTAAAAGTATTTTGTTTAATCAACGTTAAAGTTTCATCAGAAGCGTCATCGAGCGAAGTCTGCTTCAAATCAACACAAAAATCACTATTTTTCATGATAACTCTGGTAAATCAAAACCAATCGGATACGACAAAATTCGGTTCCGAAATCAACCTTATCCGATTGGAATATCTGCGGATAAGATTGTAAAATTGTCGTATCCGATTGGTAATTCTACGGATAAGATTGGTTTTTTGTCGAATCCGATTCGAATTGAAATATTAAAACAAAACGGATTCGAATAATTAAAAATCGGATTCGAAGAAAATCTAATCGGATACGACAAATTACCAATCGGATACGAAAATACCCAAAAAACCAATCGGATACGACAATTTTACAATCTTATCCGCAGAATTTCCAATCGGATAAGGTTAATTCTAGAGCCGAATTTTGTCGAATAAGATTGGTTTTGATTTTCCAGAGAATTGGCATCTAAATGACGAAACATAGACTTATATTGTCGAATTAGGAGTAATTATACCCAAAACGCCCAGATGTCGCCGCTTCTTACTTATTTCAAGTTTGCTCAATTTCCGTGCTCTGATAAGGTTGCTCGAAGAGCACAAAATTACGATAATCGCAACAAAACAAAAATGGTCGAATGGTACGCGTGCGTCATTATCAGTTTGCAAAAATTGACCAACATTCTTTAAAAAGGGGCACAAAATCAGAGGATCCAAAATTATTGTCAACAAATTTTGAGAAAATTATATTTTTGTTTTTTTTATTATTTAATAGCAAACCTTTTGTACAACGAGATATTCCTCTTTTCGTATCACATCACCCTTTTGAATGCCATCCATGTTTGAGCGTCTGCAAAAAACTACGAACATCAAAAAGCTCGCAAACATCGAGAATGATAACCTCCCAATCATGCAAAAAGAAAGTTTGTTGGGCAAATCAAACAAGCAAACAGATGTGCACTTTTAAAATGCAAAAAAAAAAGAAAAAAATTATTTTATATTCATCGCTATCAAATTTGCGATCAAGATGGTGAAGATCACAAATCAAGGAGGATCGATGCCAAAACATAAACGGTCCTTGCGTGGAAACGATTCATTCATTCGCCAAGTCCAAATTCCCATCTGATCTTTGCTTATCTCTCAATGGTCCCTTACTGATCAACGTTATAATGGCATCAATTTAGAATGTAGACGGATGAGTTCGCGACCGGAAAACATGTTTACCGGGCCAGTTTTGTTTATAAGCAACAATTCGGCGGCGGCTGGCACCGGACCAGATTCAATGGACCCTGTTGTGTCGGCGTTTCCCAAAACAAACATGGCACTCAGAAAAAAAACACCAACGGGTTCCTCTATGCATTTCGATCATCGAAATGCAAATTTTGTATTTTTCGAGATGACATCATCACACCTTTAAAGGTTATTCCCATTGTGTGTGTGTGTGTGTTTATTGAAAATATCAAAAAAGATAATAATCGCAGAAAATCGACAAAAATCTTGCCGATTTGTTGACATTTTCCACAGCTGTTTCTTGAAAAATTTTAATGGGACGTTTTATTTTGTGAATTTGCTTCTCGTTAAAAATCACAATTTCAATGTGGGCGGTTCCTAATCGTTGGTTATCAAATGTGAATACTTTCGATTATAAATTCAGCAAAAAAACCATCAAATCGGTTAGCATTTTTTTTAATTTCAAACACTGTTTTGACCCCCCCCACATATTGGCCTACAGATTTTCTCGCCATTAACAGTAATATCTAGATAAGTTCCTTGTCAAAAGGGTGTGACATCAGATTCGAATTTCCTTGATCAAATCCCCATCATGATTTGTATAAATAAAAAAAAGCAGAAAGGAAGTAGATCGAAGTTCCCTCTACACGCCAAAATGGCTAAAGAACTCGCTTCAAGACCATCTGTTAACTTCTACCCAACTATCTACTAATGATGAAGCTTCGAATAGCACAATATAATTTTTTTATTGCTCCCCTAAAATATGATGCGATAAACTCCATCAGGAAATATCGCCTCAAGACCATTGCAAATAATGCACCTTTAATTTTTAAGGCATGTTTTTAGGATCGTCTAGAAATTCAAGAATGCATCACTAAATTAAAACCGTCACTTCTTTTGTGAAAAAACAAACTACATCCCAGGAAAATGTCGCTTCAAGACCATTACAAATAATTCTCCATGTCTTTTTAATTATTACAGTAGCCCTTCAAGAAATACCAATTCATATTGCTGGTATTCATGGCCCGTTTTGCAATGGTCCTGAAAAACCATAATTCGATTTCTACAGTCAACTTCCTTCTCTCTCTCATATTTTTCCGCGTCGGCAACAATTTGTACGCAGACGGCCGACGATGACCTACCATTCAACTGTTCAAAGAACCTTCTAGATGACGTCGCTGACAACCAGATTGTCAAATGCCAAAAACAAACTCCAAACATTAAAAAAAATATTGGGGGGTGGCCGCCCTGACAATTTAACTCAATTGCACTTTCTCTCTTGAAAACCAACCAGTCGACTAGAATTTAATCGAGAGATGTTTTTTTTGGCCAAATTTTTATCCAAAACAATTTCCGATTTTTCTTTTTCAAAATTTCTATTTCTTTTTTTACTCGTTTGATTTCAAAAAGACATCCGAGAAAAATGGCAACAAAGAAAAATCTATTGGGGGTGAAGGTGAGAAAAAAAAATTGTTGGTTGGGCGAAAGCAAATATATGCAATTGTTGGGCGATTCGATTCTCATTTCTAATGATTCCTCACGTGTCATAAAATTCGGCGAATGATAAGGGTCGCAGATTTTTAAAGGTTATTCGACGCCTCGCGGTCCCCCACCGAATGTTTGCATTTAAAAGTTCGCAATTAAATATATATCAATACAATTCGCGTGGTATAAAAACCGCGATTTTCGCACTTTTGCGCATTCCATGAATCCGTTCGTCGAAATCGAGCCCCCCCCCCCCCGGGGCCCCGCCTTCTAATGCTTGTTTGCTTTTCAACTTTTTGATTCCGACCTTTCCACGTGATTTCTTCTTTTTAATAGAAATTTATAAATTCTCATTCGCTTCAATTTTGATCTACATTCTTATCGGGTAGATTTACGAGCATGCGCCTTGAAAGAGGTCGACTCGAAAATCTTCCATTTGACTAGATTTCAAATTTCTCCTATTTTCAATTGCTTCAACTCTCGGGCGGGAATTATTCATTGTGAGACCATATTTAAAGGAGCACGCTCTCGTAAACCCAACAAGGCCAACGAATAACTTTAATTTCCAAAAGAAGCGATCTGATTTGGTGTTCCCTTCCGCCAGTTTAGGTTCTCGAGGAAATATTTCTAGAATTTGATCTACCATATCTAATTAGTTTCGGAATTTCAAGCAAAAAAAAAGAAACATCGAATCAAGTAAATTCCAATCGAAACTAGTTTCACACGAATTCGACATTTTTGTCTTCAAATTCATCTTCTAACAAATCATTTATGAATTTACAGTGAAAAAAAATGATGGAAAAAAATTTGCGCCGAACTTAATCACGAATAGAAACGTTTGTTTTTCACGTGATAATCATTCGACCTACACGATTGGCGAGAAAAGTTCGCCAAATTAGGGAAAAGATGGAGAGAGGCTTTAAAAAACTGGAACACTCTAATTCATCAAATTGATGATGAAATGATACTCAAAGATACGCTCAACTTTTAGTCAGAAAATCTCTAATGTGACCAGAGGAAAAAAAGGACAAAAAAAGACATTTTTTTTTAATCAACGAAGATTCATTACGGCCAACTAGCATAAATAAATTATTTGCGGTTCAAGTTACTGTTTTTCAGACAAATACAAAAAAAACAGAATCATTGGACGCAAAAAAAACCGTATACTATATCTCGATTCCGACCCAAATGCCTTGATTATTTTTCTCTTTTATGTATTTCAATTTTTTGTATTTTTCTTCTTTTGCATTAACTTTTATTGTCGGCATCGCGTCTTTACGAAAATGTCAAAAGAAAGCAATGGCACAGTGGTCTCGGCGCAAAGCTAAAAGTGTAGATTTACGAGCCTAAAGGCGCATACCGCTAATACCATTAAATCATTTGGCGCAGTGGCGACCATACCAAATTTGAAAAAAAAAACATCTATGCTTCAAAGAAATGTTCGCAGTGAGCTATCGAAAATTTAAAAGAATCCATTTACGGACATTTTTTTTTCAAACTTCATCCTAATCCAAAAACTTGCAATTTTGATGATAACTTTGAAGAAAAAAAAACGCGAAAAGAATCGAAAATCACGCTCAATTTGTTCGCGCTTTTTAAATCCAAAAATCGCCATTTTTATTCATTAAGCAAACAGAAATCTTTAAAAATGGCGAGGTTCTCCACAAAAAAAAAGGTTGCCATCTGACCCGGCGCAAAAAACCAACAATGCCCAGCTTTTGCGCAATTTTTTCGGCTGCAACCTTCATGGTTTATTTGCGTCAGAGGTGTCAATTGTGTACACAGTTCGCCACTAATTTTTTTTTTCACACGCCGCCATTAAAAGAAACAAAGAATAATAAAACGATCATTAAAAAAGTGGTGGGTGCGAGGGGACGCTGGTCGAAAAATAAAGTTGTAAAACTGTCGTTATTGATAAAATTATAATGTGTATTTTTCAAAATATTCGAATTTTGTTGACTTCGTTTCAATGGTCCCTTTGACCCTCCTCCCCCACCCATCGCAGAGAAATTCAATTTTCTAAAGACTAATCAAATTAATGAGTTCTTTCATTTTATATGGAATTAGCTCTTATAGATTCCTAGAAATGATCTCGATCTCGAAACGATTTCCATATGAGACCCAACTACAATAATCTCAAAAAATATCAAATCAATGATTTTTTATATACATTTTTTGATAAAGTAAGACATTTTTATTTATTTTAAATGAAATTATAGAAAACTTTTAAGTTGATCGGGGTTTTCCCCCAAATTTACACCATGAGCCACTAAATATACGATTACGAGAATGATGACTCAGAGGAAGTTGGCTATCTCTCTGAATAAACTTTTTGGAATTTGATGAGCTATAAGATATTATGAGGATATGAGCAACTAAACCAGTTTCTAGGAATCTGATTTTCGAAATGAAACGAATAGAAACAACATTAAGATTTCAAAAAGCATTGAATTACCAAAATAAAATAAAATCAAATTAGAATAAATCAAAAAAATTAATTAATTAAAATGAAAATGAATTTAGAATTGAACTTCTAGAAAAAAGGATTTTCTCATTTGGTACTAACGCGATTGATAGTATTAAGAATTTCAAATTTTGAGGAAATATGATTTTTTAAATCTAAATTATTCACAGAATTCCATTGAAAATGATTGCTAGTTGGCAAAATCTAACATATTTTAGAAATTCTGACAATATAATTTCGTATCCGGAAATTCGTGAAACAAATTGGAAGAAAAGACAAAAAAGAAATTTCAAATCTACCAAGAATTATTGGAAAAATTCTGGACCATGTCCGTTTCGAACACGCCAATTTTCTCTCGCCTACACACATTTTCCCCCCATCAATTCCTATTCATCGACGTCAATCCATATAGAGAATTTGCTAGTTGGTGCACGTGCACCCAGGCAAATGATTCAATTCCTTAGAACAGCTTGTTCCCATTCGCACACACTCACACACAAAAAATGCTCTCGTCATCCGACTAAGCCTCGACTGGGTGCGAATGCACCGAGTGCAAAAGCTCAGCGAGCACACGCACTCGGGTGTCCGTTTTCATTCGAGAAAAAAACACTTTCGGTTTTTTTTCGGCGAATTGCTCGCCATACGCGGCGCGGCGTTCATTGTTCGCTGCGGCTATCAGCGATTGAATTACAACCACCCGCCGACTCAAAATTGACAGTTTCACCGCTCTCATTGGCTCCTGATTACAATCGTCGATTCATATTTGTACTATTGTTGAATCTGTCGACGAAATGCCGCCATTCTCTAGTATTCTGCCAGTTTTAGCTGAAGAAATTCCGATGATCGTCACACCAGAAGATGGAATCGGAAAGGCGAAGCACGTCGATCACGATAAGGAAAGTCAGAATACCGATCGAGAAAGAGCACAAACGATTCAGAGGACGAAAGGACTATCGTAAGTTCTCTTATTTTATCAAAGGAATTCCGTTTTACGATTTCAATAGATGTTTATTAGGTCGAGTGCGATTAGAAACTACAATGTTCGTGAGGTACCATCACATTTTAGGCACAAAATGTTTTAATCAAAATTGATCTTAGACAGACAGATTGAAAATTAGAAGAAAATTATTTTTAGCTGTAATATGAAAACTGGAATCTACGAGCAGTTAACATTTTCGAAAGACCTAAAACATTTTGCAATAACTCTAAACTTTAGAACAGAATAGAACAACGTCATTCCGATTATGCAACTTATTTTATTATGGAAAAACATTAAACCTGATCAATTTCTATCCTACTGTGATAATTCTACATAGAATTAGAAATTTAACAGATGCGAAAATATTGAAAATTGCGAGATCTGCGCATATCACAAAGAATAGAATAGTTTTGACAAATATATCAATATTTAGCTTGTTTTAATTAGTCGACTAAGCGTTTCTCAAAATTTAATCGAATGAGTTAAATAAAAATGCATTGATAATCGATTAAACACATTAAATTCCGCCAATGATCAAATTTTCACTTATTGGAAATGCGAAAAAACCATTTCCCTACGTGGTTTCACACTTTATCAGCGTTTTTTTTTTTGCCAATTAAATGATATGAGAATAGGACAGTAAAATGGAAAAAATGAGGTGATCGTGGTGTACTTTGCACGTGTTTAATGAGGCACAAAATAATTAAGCGATAATATGCACGTAAAAAAAGAAATGAGAAAAAATCAAATAGGAAAAAAGCATGAAATCTTTAAGAATGAGGTGAAAAAATTAATTCGGGATTTTAAAATTTGCGCCGTCAGTTCCTGCGCATAGTCCGCAAACACCACCTCGTCCGCGTACCGTAGTCGCCGCAATAAGTGAAAATGTTTCAGAGCAACCGCTGGGCTAGTGAATTTCATATGTGGCATGATCGGACCCGGATGCTTTGCATTAGCGCTATCATTCAAACAAGCGGGTCTTTGGGTATAATAGAGCATGGATGAGAATAAAAGTCGATGAAATCAATTCAGGCGGGATTCGTGCTAGTCTTCATTATCGGCGGCTTGAGTCTCTTCTCAATGAGCAAAATTGTCAAATGCTCACAATATTTGGCAAAGCTAAATGGAGATCAAAAACTCGACTACGGGCAAATGGCAGCAGCGGCAATGCAGAACAGCTACCCATGGGCGCGAAGGCATGGAAACCTGGCAAAGTCACAAATAGGCTTAAAGGCGCATACGATTTATAGAGATTTTCAGGATTTTCGTTAATATCTGCTCAGTGTCATTTCAATTAGGAGTCATTTCAGTGTTTCTCGTATTCTCCGCCGATCACATTATCGAGGTGATCGTGCTCAAATCCAAAACCTGTCATGCTAGTCAATCATTTCAGATCTACGAATTCATTGCAAAGAAGCCCATTGGAATATCAAAGGAACTCATCATTCTGATCTTCTTTGTTCCCCAAATGGCCCTAAATCTTATTAATCACATCCGCCTTATTACAATTGTCAGTTTGCTTGGAAATGTTATCATTTTCGGCGCCATCGCCTTAATCACCAAGGTTCCTTTTTTGGCTAGAAATCCACTATGATGATGACTTCAGGAGCTGTTCACGCATTCATGGTATCCGATATCCGAGCTGCCAGCTATCACAAGTATCGAAGGCATCTCATTGGCCTCTGGAGCTCTTGTATACTCATTTGAAGGTCAAGCAATGGTAAGAACAAGCGTCGTCATAACTAACTTTGCTTTTTTTGAATTAATAGGTTCTTCCATTGGAAAATTCATTGCGGCATCCTCAAGATATGATCGGCTTCACCGGGGTCTTATCAACAGCGATGAACCTTGTCACCCTTCTTTACGCATTCCTCGGCTTCTTCGGTTATCTCACATTCGGCGATGCTGTTCAAGGAAGTATTACATTGAACCTGCCGAATAATGTGTAAGCACATCTCAAGCCAATTACCGTCTTCCAACAATTTTTGTTCAGTTTGAGCGTCGTCGTCAAATGCCTTCTCGTTCTGAAAATGTTCTTGGGTAGCGCGATTCAACTCTACGCCGTCGTTCACATGCTACTGCCAACATTAGAGCATCGCGTTCCCGATGAGAAGCCGATTCTTAAGAGATCGTTGCCATACATTCTACGAGTCATTCTTATGATCATTCCACGTCAGCTTAATCCGACCCCTCAAAAATGCTGAACATGATTGATTGCAGTGGGAATCAGTCTAGCGATTCCGAACCTCATGCAAATCATTCCACTGGTCGGAATCACATCGGGAATCATGATCTCTCTCATCATTCCATCGATTGTCGACACGCTCGTCTTCTTGCCACTTTACGCGAAACAAGGAAAACGGTGAGTGATTCAGATGATTGTTGTTCACTACAATTCCATATCAAATCAAACTTGGCATGGTCCATTTTTTGTGGCATGTCTTTCGGGCGATTCCTTGACTTGATCAAAAATTGCATTTTTTTTTTAACATTCTGAAAGAAATGAACGTTTTTCCGATATTTCTTGATCATTTTTAATTTCCCAAAAATGTTCATAATTGTGAGAAAATGTTCAACGAAAGAAGAAAAAGAAGCTGACAATTTTTTTTCCAAAAATAATGTTTCAATGTTTGAGTGATATCAACTGCGAGATAACACACTGACCAGTTGATTTATAGCCTTTGTTTCGAGTTGAAGACAATGAGAAACTTGACAATCATTAGAAGAAATTATTGAATAAAATTCAGGAGGGATTATTGGATTAAGCTGATTATCAACTTGACACTCTTCGTTCTTGGATGGTTCTTCCTCGGCTGCGGACTTTATTCGAGCATTGATGACATTGTCCACAGTTCGTGATCACATTCCGATTCTGAATTGTATTTAAATTGGTAGTTGAATAATTCAGGCTTTAAATACGATGGTTTGCAATCCTAACATGACTTTATTTGGGCTGCGCTTTCACTTGTTCATATCATGTTGCTCACTTGTGTATTTTAGCATTTAAAATTTCGATACTCCTCTCACAAATAATACCCCCTCATCCCCGCGACTGGTTCGCATTTGCGGCTTATTCACATATTTTCTGTGAAAATGATAATAAATGAAGATTTTTTTTTCAAAAAAGGAGAAAACCGCTTCCAGATTATCACTCATTTTCTAATTGAGCCATTCACTCATTCGTTTTAAAGAAATTCTTTTAAATTTTCTTTTTGAATTTCGGTTTTCGAAGTTTTTGAAAAGGGCATTATACATATTTCTAGTCGGTACCTTGATAGATTCGATGGCTGCCCGCCAAGAAGCTTTTCTGCTGCCGTCGGGATTCGTGCAGGCGATTTCGGTGTCGTCGAGTCCCGATCGGACAAATTTGATACCCAAAGAGGTGAACTTCACCGAGGTCAACTTTCGACAATTTTGAAAAAAACATCGACTACAAGTATAGGTGAGACTTGTCAACACAAAAACTGCATGCGCCTTTATTATAACTGTATTCAAAAAAATTTTTCGAAATTCGAAAACTTAATTTAATGGCAAAAATCGGTTAAAGGATCATGATGTGGAAATGAGTTGAGTGTTGAGGTGACTCTGACAGCCCTCTTTTTTTTTCGAAACAGACTGAAACTTAGTTCAAAATATTTTCCCATCGCAAAAAAAAATGACGAGCTCCCTGGATGTTTGCGGACTACGTATTTTCACGATTTTGGCGCGGAAATTCAAATTTCGAAGAGATACAGTAACGAGAGCGCTCTCCTTTTTTTCAATTTTAAATTCAATTACATGTGCCTTATTACAGGCTTCAAATCGCGGAAATTTCGAAAATACGACACGCCCCAACGGGATAGGAAATTTGGCCGACAATTTCAAAAATTAAAAAAAAATGCAAGTGCGGCGCACAAATTATGAGAAAAACTGCAAGTGCGGCACGCGAACATAGACTAAAATTATGTGTGATGTTTATTCACGATATTCTTTTATTTGTACGAAATTTTGATTTGGTTTTTGAATTCGTATTTAAACACACTCAAGTAATACGTATTCATTCTGTTCTATTGGCGACGTCGCGCGACTGCGGAAAATTGGCTAAATGCCAATAAACAATGACTGTGGTCTTGGCGCAAAAATAAAAGTGTAGATTTACGACGAGCCTATGCATAAGAATGAATTAAAGACCTCTAATTTTGTTTTACATATTTAGCCTATTCCGCAGTTGTTTTTGAATCAACTAATCCATCAAGTGTGGCCGTGGCCGAACCTAATTTATGAGACCATTTTCTCTAGGCCACACGTGAGTTGCAACGAGAATAAAGGTTGAACGCCTCTAAATCTCGCTATAACTGGAGGACTAATACTCGGTGAAAATTGGCGGGCCCCGCGCGGGTGAAAACAACGATTTGCGGGTCCCGCGCGGGTGAAAATTGAGGGGCAAACACTTTCGTCGAGCGGGGCCCTCATATCACCGTCGCGGGGCCCTCATATCCCCGATGCGGGGCCCTCATATCACCGTCGCAGGGCCCTCATATCCCCGGTGCGGGGCCCTCATATCACCGTCGCGGGGCCCTTGTGTTTCACCCGCGCGGGGCCCTTATATCGCCTTTGCGTGGCCAAAAATTCTAGACGAGATTCATATTGCAATTAATTAACAATTATATACTTAATGAAACATTTATTAAACGAAAAAACAAATTACACTTAAACATTCCTATGCATCCACATGGCTCGAATTTCACTCTTTAATTGTGGAGAATAATGTTCCTGAAAAACCACAAATAGAATATTGAAATATAGGAATCATAATATGATATAGTCGGCGTCCGTCGACTGCTGAACGCGGGTAGATTTACGGCGATGCTCGTTTATCTTGGGGCAAGAAAATGCGAAACTCGTCAAGAAAAAATAAACCGTTCATGCGAAAACAGCGAAATAAGCATTCACACGTGGCGAGACTTTTTCAAGGCGCATGCGCGTAAATCTACCCGCGTGCAGCAGTCGACGGACGCCGACTATATAGACTTATCATATTATGATAAGTCTATAGTGAACCGTCTGTACATTCATTGCCAAAGTTATGAACAATGAAAAGGAACTTACTCAATAGTACTTCTGAAGGTTTTTCAATAATTAATGAATCTTGTGCCATAACGGACCCATTATTTTTCATGCTGATTGACATTTGGGCTTTATTTGAACCAATTCTCAATTATTTGACAAAATGTTTTCGTTTTATTAAACTAGGTACTCGAGAATTGCCCAAAGTTCGCTAACTTGTCAATTTTTTCTCAATGTTTCGCGATATTCGCTCATTGAAAAATGTGATTTGTAGAGAACACTCAAATACAACTTTAAAGTTTCGCATTTCAAAATATATTGTATAAATAATATTTTACCCAAATATAAATTTTCTCAATAAATCTTTGGCTGAGTACTATCTCGAAACCTTCGCTTAACCCCAGCGCGCCTCTGCACCGCACTTATCTTGAAATTATGAACCATCCCCAAATACGGAAATCACTAAAAGTTCCAACCCGCTGAAGTTAACATCTTAATAGGATAGGAAACCAATACCGTCTTCTCGAGCAACAGCTAGTCTGATTCTTCCTTTTTTTCTCTTGTAGTCTATATTCCATTTCCTTGCGAACTGTTGACACATTATCTAAACATAATATTGTATTATATACAGTGAGTGCGTTGCAGAATTATAAAGCCACCCCCGAATTAGATCGCCGCGCAGGTAGCGATTTTGAGACCAAGAAGTGTTAAAATCGTGTTCAGCATGAAAAATTACCTATACGTACCAATTTTTATGTTAGTATCTTAAAAAGTAACCGTGTAGTGGTCATAATTCTGCAACGCACGGTATTTAATTTTTTTGCATTTCCTTACTAAATGTAAATCTTCTTCTTCTTTGGTTCGACATTACGCTTGGAGCATACTACCATATATATGACTGAAATAATTAAATTTAAAAGTAAGAAAAAACTAATTTAAAAATTAGACACTCGCCAATTAACGGACGAGTTAAATGTGATTGGAACGAACGATTCAAAACGGTTGAAACAAAATACGATAAACAGCGGGCACGTGTTAACGGCGGAGTGTCGTACACTCTGTTTCCACTAAAACTTTTTTCTGTGAACGAGATTAGTCCAGAAATTCTCAATAAGAAAAATGCGCCTATTATTCAAAAAAAAATAATAAAAAAAAAATATATTAATACAAAAAAAAACTAAAATAAATAAAATATTCCGAACGCAAAATGTCTTGTTTCCCAATCGAATTCGACCACATCCGAAAAGAATACGGCCGTTGTTCAAACCGTGATGGCTCCTTATAAGGTGTTTGCGAATGTTTAGAGTTTCAGCAGATGCTTCAGATATTCCAGGCAAGCTTATTGGACTGAAAAGAGGGCCTTTCATTTGAAGAGGGCTCTCATTCCTATGCATGAAGTCAGACATTTAGATACTAAAGCAAGAAGAGTCGAAAATGTGCAAATTATTTTAATAACTTAAAAAGTCAACATTGTGTTTAACAATAGTACTCGAACAATTGAAAACAAGCCACAGAGATTCTGAAATATTGATCCTTCACCCCATTTCACAATTATTTTCAAGTTTCAAAAAAATCTATTAACGTTCTTGGCGTTGCTAGAACATATCGTGATGATTCAAACACTTTGAAAAATGTTATAATTGATACACAACATGTTTAATTTTTTTGCAAAATCTTTTTTGGAAAACTGTAATACGCTGATATATTGCGGTTGCCGCAAATGGCCCGCGCGGGCCCCTCGCATTTGATGGCCTCGCGAGAGTCGTTAGAGAGTCCCGCTTACGGCCCGCAGTTGCCCCTCAGAACCCCGCATTATTTTCACCCGCGCGGGCCCCTCCATTCCTATTAAACGCAAATCACCCGCGCGAGCCCTTCTGAGATATTCACCGGCGCGGGGCACGCAAATATGACCCGCGCGGGCCCAAATAGCCGTTTGGGCCCGCGCTGGGCATAATTTGGACCCACGCTGGCCCCGCGCGGGTCCAACCACCCATTTCCACCCGCGCGGGGCCCGCTAATTTTCACCGAGAATTCCACAGATAAATGACGAAACAAAAAATGGTGCATGGGCATCGGTGTTTGCACACTTTCATCTACTACCGTACACACTAATTAAATTTAAAACATTGATTATTCGTTTATTTATAGCAGTTGCTGAATTATATCTCATTTATACAAATTAAAAAAGAATGTATTGCATGGTTGAATTTGCTGTTCGTTTTTAGCCTCGACCAGGGCATCCACGTCCATTGCAGTAGAGATAGATGCCGTTTTCTGGGGTACCGGAAAATGTATTCCCGTTGGAATCGACACCGAGACCTAAACATCAAATCGATCAATACTCGTGTCAAGCAATCAAACATATCAATCGGCAACACTTGGACGCAACTAGCAAATTGTACGAAGAGAGGGTGAGAACGAACCTTGCGCGGTGTATCCCCACGTCGGTTGAGACCAGCCACCGAACCATTGGGCGCTGACGGTGGCCGACAGCATCAAGACAATCGCAAGAATTGTGATAAGCGAGTAGTTGCTCATGTTCGAATGAATGTGAAAAGTGCTAGGCAGTCAGTTTGACATGTTTTGGCTGACGACGTGTCGATCATCGATTTTATAGGCATCGCTTCGGTTTCGAATCGGGGGCGGAGTCTGACGCGCATGACAAATATAGTATGTGTGTGTGTTGATATCGAAAGCGTATTTCGATGATCACGACAATTACAGGTCAAAGATTCATATGAATAAGTGTAATGGGCGAGGGGATTGGATTGGAAGCTTCAGAATTTCCTCTCTCTGGCATTTTTCAATACTTATGTGAAAAATCGTGTTTTACAGGGTGTCATTTAAGTTCCCGCACAAAAGTTTGACGCCATGAAGAGCTTGGCTGTCGCACTTTTCGTGCACCAATACAATTTATTTTTGTTAAATAAGGTATATTTTACTTACTTTCCAAGTTTCACCTCATTCGGATGTGTTTCCGAGAAATGACGAAGGCTAACATCCATCGCGCTTCCATTATCGAACTTCATAAGCAAAATGTGAGCCCGAGAGACATCATTCAACGGGTCGGTGTGCTTCGTAGAACGGTTTGCGACACCATCAAACGATTCAAATAGCTAAATACGACCAGTGTCCGTCCCAGACAAGGAAGACTCGTCTCAGTAACCACTCCTCAGAAGATCAACGCCGTTAAATCGAGGATCAGGCGAAAACCCCACAGGAGCATGTGAAAGATGGCGTCAGACATGGGAATGAGCATCTTCGCTATGGAAAAAATCGTCAAAACGAAGCTTGGACTGACCCCATATCGTGTCCAAAAAGCGGCAATTCTATCGGCCGTCAGCAAGCAGAGACGCTTCGAAAAAGCAAAACGACTTCTTGCTCGCACGCGGTCTGGACAACACCTCGTCACTGTCTTCTCCAACGAGAAGCTGTTCACTGTGGAGGCGGCATTCAACTCACAAAGCCATTGAGTACTTGCCCAGACATCCCAGCAAGCTTCTGAGAAAGGAAGAACAATTCATCGAGCCTCACATCCTGCCAGTGTGATGGTTTTCGGTGCCATCTGCTCAACCGGGAAGTGCCCCCTGGTTTTCGTGGATCAGGGGGTGAAAATGAACAGAGAAGTCTACGTTCGGGACATTTTGGAGAATCATGTGATGCCCTGTACCCAAACGCATTTCGGTGGGCAGAAATGGGTCTTTCAACAGGACGGAGCACCCGCCCACACTGCCAAAACTACTCAGGAGTGGTGCCAGACCCATTTTCCCGACTTCATCAAGTCATCCGAATGGCCTGATTGCTCCCCAGACCTGAACCCGCTTGACTTTTCCGTGATGGGGTCTTGCAGGAGAAGGTCAACGCAAAACCCCACTCAAGTATAGAGGCTCTGAAGAAGACATTACTGGCGGAATGGGACAATCTTTCCATCGAATATCTGCGTACCACAGTCGCATCCTACCCGAAGCGTCTCCGTGAAGTCATAGCTGCGAAAGAAGACCGAATCGAAAAGAGTTAAAAGATAATTATTTGTTATACTATAGAAAAAAAAATATTTCGAGTCTCGTTTGATTTGGACTTTTAGTTTCAGAAATATACGTCTTCAAAGTTGTGCGGGAACTTAAATGACACCCTGTATTTTTATTCTGGATTAGCAAGAATGCCTATTGAATTGTCGATTTGGGTCTCGCAACATGGGTGTCGATTTACGGCAACTCGTTAACATGGAGTACACAACTCGTCGTCTTCGAAGCGATTTCGACAATTGAAAATTGAAAGGGTCTCGTCACGATTTTGAGTTTTTTCTGAATCTTCAATCTCAATGACTAGCAATTGAAAATTTGTGCGCCTTTAAGTGGTGATTCATGATTGTGTCAAGCGAATTCAATTTTGCGACCAGCCAGTGAATGCCCATATATGTGCTGGTCCAAAACTCCATGTTGAGATGGTTTATTATTGATAACCCAACGAATAGGGACCTCGTGCCATTCCTGAATATGTAGATTCCATTGTTCGAATGTGATCCCATCTGAAAAATGGTGAAATCCGATTGCTCATTTAGCGATGATTGAAACGATTATCAATCAAACATGATACATTTTGATCGCAACATCTCGTTTTTATATTCGATGACGATTAAAGGGTGAGAATCAATGACATCAGAAGATCGAAAATGCTGATTTTTGTTATGATTTCTAGGCTGTTTTAAATAGTACTCTAATAAGCAGAGTTAGTTTGGCAGAGCAATTCCGCCCAACTCTGCTAGGAAGCGAGAAATCGCAATTGGCGTCAATATACACTTTCATCTTTGCTATTGTATTCCATAGAAAAGTCCCGGAATTTGTTAAACCATCATTATCCGTTTCAATTTTTTCAAAGCGTCTATGTATGTCGTCAGGCGCGTCGCGGTTCGCACGCGGTCATTCCAATGACGGAAAAAAGTGCCTGCAATTATAGCAATCAACTGATTCATATCATCGCAATCCGATGGGAAGATGAAAAAAAAATTATGCAAAATTCCAGGCAAGACCTTGGTTATCCTATAAAATGCATGTGGTCTGTTTGCACACTGACGCAAACTTGCACACATTCAATCAAAGGGGGTTTCACGCTGAAACAAAAAACACGACCCGTCGCACACAATCCCCTTCAAGATCCAATTCGTATGGCCAATCAATTTCAAGGTCATCTCAAATATACGTTCATCGTAAATCCACAAATCGTCAAGAATTTGATCGGTCAATCCGCTGATCAACGCAGCTTCTTCTCAACCCTCATTTTCGCCATTTCTCGTCAATTCGCTTCGGCCTTCAATTTTTTTGCCTTCTTTCACTTCATTCATTCATTTGCTTACAGTAATCAATTCGAATATTCATATATATATACAAAAGACCCAAATTGCGTTTGAGAAATTAATTGAATTAAATAGAAATCCATATAAATATTATTAATAATAATGAATAACAATGTACAACAACAACGGCGAATTGATGTCAATCCTCACGGCTTTGCTTCACGTAGAATATATAATATAATACTGAAACAATTCGATTTGATTCAACCATCTCGAATGTTCGCGCGGCGGTTACTGTACACGCCCAGTTGTTGCCGCCTACAGTAACCCGTCAGCACGTGTCTCTTCAAATAATTGTCTCAGACCAGAGTTCAAACGGTCGATAGATCGAACCATAAATGATTTTTTTTAATGAGACTTACTTAAAAATGTGAAGAATAATGTGGGGAATATTGCTCTCGACATCAAATCGACTCGTCGAGAGACGTCTGAGTTGGCAGCCAGAAGCTCACTTAGCCTGCAAAACACCATTGATAATTAGGACTCGAAATCGATTTTTTTTAACAGGGTTCTTTTTTTGCGGCAAGTTTGATTTGCATGTTATCCAGAGTACGATACACAATGTTTAAATCGAAATTTGAATTACCGCCCTAGTGCGATGGTCCACAATTAGGCAAGGTGGTCGGATTTTTTTTTGATTATCATAATGCTATCTACGCTAACAATTTTTAAATTTTTCAACGCGGATTCATAATTTTTCACGTAGCATTTAAAACTTCCAATCATCGGAAATTCAAACCATCGTCGAATTGTAATTTTATAGTCGCGCGCCTGCGGAAAATTGGCTAAATTCCAACAAATTTGAAAAGGTCTCGGTGCGCTGTGTGCGCCTTTAAACCTATCCTCATACAGACCCGTAAATCGACACTTTTTGTTTTCCGCTAAGCAATCGCAAACAAAAACGAGCACCCTCGTTACTGTAATTTAAAAATCGTGTAAATACGAAGTCCGCAAACATCCAGCGTTCAATTTTTTAGAAATGCTTAATTTTTTGTATTTTTTATTGCATGAATAGGTCCAAATAATTTTGAAATCAAAACCGCGTTTTCCTATCGAATTTAAACATTTTTTTAATCGAATTTCAGTGCTTTCTTATGGACCTATTCATGCAAAAATATCGAATAGATTTATCGACAATAACTACTCATGAAATGCTAAAAATTTTAAGGATAATTAATTAAATTTTATGGACTTATTCATGCAATGAAAAATAATAACAAAAATCTTTTTTTTTTTCATTTGAATTCCCTATGCTCGCATATCAAAAATTACAAAATTGGCGAGATATATCTTAATTCTCCGCTATTTATTTTTTCAAAGGCGCACACGAAAAGTTGCGCGGGTCACGTCGCGCAGTCGGTACTGTATTTTAAATGGCTGTTTTCTTCGAATTGTTTATTTCTTGAGCGTTTCGAACGTTTTTTTTTGTAAATCTGTAAAAGTATTTTGTTTAATCAACGTTAAAGGTTCATCAGAAGCGGCATCGAGCGAAGTCTGCATCAAATCAACACAAAAAACAAAAAAAAAATAGCACACAAAATGAAAAATAAAAAATTCCAGTACCGACTTCGCGACGTGACCCGCGCAACTTTTCGTGTGCGCCTTTGAAAAAATAAATAGCGGAGAATTACGATATATCTCGCCAATTTTGTAATTTTCGACGTGCGTGCATAGGGAATTCAAATGAAAAAAATTGATTTTTTTCATTGCATGAATATTAATCCATTAATCGTTTAATTTATTATTTCATTTTCCTTCCAATCCGATTCATGGCCATTTAAATGATAGTTATTTTTTCACGAGTCAAAATTCATATCGTTTCGAGACCAACAGTATTTTTCCAATTTAGAACTATGTAGCGAAGAAGACAATTTCGTTTTTCAAAATTCTCTTTGAATTTGTGTTTCAGCTTCTCAGAATCTTCCATGCTTTTTCTTCCTCTCCTTCATATTATTAGAATACCGAAATTAGTCGTTATCGTTTCGAGACCATTGCCTCCGTAAATCTACCCTTTTCCTTTCTTGAATTCTTTCAAATAAAACAATCAGTGCCTTCTAATTCAGCATTTTCTCAATCCCTTCAACAAAGGAGAGGAATCATCTCGTGAATCATGTCAACCAATAGACGACGTCTACCGTAACCGGTTGGATCTCGTGATTGCCCTCACCTCGATATGATAGGAAGTTTTCGGACCCCACGATAGGCGGACAAGTCCAATCGTAGCGGCGGCCGATCCGACGGGCACACACAATCATCGAGCCGCGTCTTCTTGCCCTTTTCCTGAATATGATAATTGATGGCGTTCAGGGAGGTTGGAGGGGGAAGTGAGCTACCTTCTTCAAGAATTCCTTCCTACCGTAATAGTTTACAACAGCATATTCTAGAAGTGCGCCGAAGATGAACGCGAGACAAACGCCAATCCAAACATCAACAGCCTGAAAATCGAAAATTGCCCAACGTCACTTCGAGACCCGATTCAAAGGCGCATGGCAAGGTCACCTTAATATAAGAGACTGGCGGCAGCTTCGAGTTGATGCCACTAGCTTGAGTTGTCATTGTTAGCAGTGTGGTGACACCGAGTGAAACTCTCGCCGGAACCGCATCCTCAACATCAAACCATTTTTGGAATCCACACGGACAACCACCAAACCTTATCAAGCCAAAATGAGACCCATGAGACGACGACAAGCATAATACACGGAATATAAAGTTGAATAAGATAGTAACTGAAATCATTTGCTGTTTGTGAAGGTCCGGGAAACACTCACCTATATTCTCGACGAAGTTTGAGAACCACCCGTGCGCAACTGTATTCACCTATAATTTATGCGTGTGGTCGTGAGTATACATGTCCATAAATGTACATACATCATTGGCATTTGTTCAAGGCACTCGATAATATCGAAATTGGATATAATAGAGGGCGGGGGATTGGTGAGAACACATAGAATGAGAAACGGTAGGTTGATGGATTGGTATAGCACACATACAGAGAACGAATCACACTTTCAGCTTCACATCAGATAAACGGCCCAGTAAAGCACTGAAATTTGGACATAAATTGCGGTTGAAAATCAGAACATGGGGCCGATGTTTAAAACGAACCATTGAAACACGCATAGCCGATTGGGAACACCTGGAAATGGTTTGCTGCTTTTTGGCGGCAATTTGTTTCAAGGCGCATACCACTCGCGACACCACGTCGATGCGCTTCGATCGCTCCTTGTACCGTCTGACGAATATTCGACAACAGAATGATGTGCGGCCTTGCGACGCCGACAGCGGTCGATAGCCGTCGGTTGGCAATTGTTTCATCTGCCGCTTAAAACCGTTTTTTTCGATCATTGCCTCGAATGGCTTACGATTCGCTGCGAGACCTGCGTCATATCCTTGCGCGCCGCATAATTGACTAGCGCGAACTCGAGAAGTGCGCCGAAGATGAACGCGAGACACACGCCGATCCACACATCGATCGCCTTCGTGTAGCTCACCGGCGGCAATTTCGCGTTGATGCCGGAACTCTGTGAATTTCATTCGATCGACAATTGACGCCAACGTTTAATACCTGAGTGGTCATTGTCAGAAGAGTAGTTACTCCTGGAAAACAAAAACAATAAACATCAATGAGATCATTTTGAGGTTCGTTGAATTTTTGATAATAATTCTCAATGAATTTTAGAAAGTATTTTAGGATTTTTTTGTGGAAAATGAGCAATGTGAAAAACTGCATTTTTTAAAAATTTTTTTATGTGTTTTCCTGACGAATTTATGGTTTTATGTATATTTTTGTGTTGAAAAAGTGTAATAGTAATCATATTTGTATATTTCATTTATATAAAAAGAAACGATCAATAATTAAATAAATAATTTTCAGTTGAGATTACTGTAGATGTGCGACTCGGTGTACGCACACAATGCATCGGATTTCGCTGCAGTTTTTCACATTCCTCATTTTTTTTTTCACAATAAAATCTAATGTGAGATCATTTAGAGTTTGCTCAATAATTTTTTTTAGAAAATCTAATCATATAAAATTTTTAAAAAAATGTTTTAAGCTCAATTAGTATTACGAAGTATCAAATAAAATTACAATTTGTCACCATTCAGAAATTATTATTGAATTTGTTTTTATTCTCTAAATATTTTAAGACATGTTTAAGATTTTAAAGTAACAATTATCGCCTTGAAATTTAAAGAAATGTTCAAAATTTGGAATTAATTTCAAATTGTTTCACATTATCCATTGGAAAAAATAAAATTTGGGTTTCAAGCAATCCTTAAAATTCGCAAATTCAAAAATGTGAGTTCATTAATTATTTTTTTTACTGCTCTTCTATCACATGTGTCGAAACCCTCAAAATTAAACATTGCACATTTCTCAATAATATGAAACGGATTAGAAGCAGCTTATAAAGCTTGATAATGGATTTCAGCGGATTTGAAAGATGTCCGCAGATATTATATGTAGATTAATAATTTTTTTATTTGAATTATATATATAAATGATACCTAGTGTGACTCTTGCCGGCACCGAGTCCTTGTCGAGCCAAAACGAGACCCATGAGACAATGACAAGCATAAACGATGGAATGTAGAGCTGAACCGACGATTTGGAACATTCACACAAAACGGAGGCAATAAAACAGAGAAAATGAGACGAGACAGATTTTCGAGTAAAAAAAAATTGATCGAAACGCACCTGCAACAGATAGTAACTGAATTCGCGACGAAGGACCATTCGAGTACGAAGACATGAATATTCACCTGAGGACAGAAAAAAAGGAACCGACGGTGTACAAAGCGAACACAAGGACATTTTCGAATCGGACAACACTTTTCATTTCTCGACGTACCTGTGTTCGTTCGCGACGTACAGTAGTCGGTGACGACGTCCTGAAGCTCGAACGACGGCAACGATTGCCGGAGGCCGTCCTTCTGCTGAATCGGCTTCGTCGCCTTCCACTCGTACTTGATGTCTTGCGTCGTGTACGCATCTGGAACACACGATCTCGTCTATGATGGCCGTCTGACGACAATTTACATGACGCGAGATCGATGAGGCAATTTTGGCGATCCAGCGGATAGAATTCGAGCGACATCGGACAAGAGAGGACCAGCGAGAGACGAACGGAATAGAGGATCGAGCCATCCTTGTGTATTCGGATCAGCACATTCGGCTTGTCGATTAGATGTCGTCGGGCTTCTCTTAAAAAAATATAAATGTAGACGCGAATGATGAAATTTGAATTTCCCGCGCATTTTTCAAATTAAATTTTTTCAAAAAAAAAATTGTTCATTTCGGTCAGGTACTTTTAAAGAACATTATTTGAAAAATGAAATTTATAGACGCAAAATGAAATGTGTGAAAAATTGCGTCAGTGTGTTGACAGATGAACACAAAATGAAGCCCATTTGAAGGATTAGGTTTAGAAATTTGTGAAAAAAGCGAAACAAGCGGCTACCGTAGTCGGCCGCTGCGAGACCCAATGCCAACAGCTTTCATTACCGTAGCAAAGAAAAATATTTTCGAAGTTCGAAAACCCTCAAATTTTTTTGAGTTAAAACGAAAATAAATAAATTTCCCAATATTATATTTTTTGATATTATATTTCATCTGCGGACATATTCAAAGTGTCCGCAGATGAAAAATAACGATTTTTTTGTAGGGGGCAGCCTATAAAATGAAATTTATAATTTTAAAAAATTGAACAAAATGAATGAATTTTTAAAAAATGCAAATTAAAAGCTATTATTTACATTTTTGTATTTTATGAATGATTTCAGACAAAAAAAAATCACTGATTCTCAGGTAAATGAAAATCAATCGAATTCGAAGAAAAATTAAATATAAATTAACATGTTTTGATTGAAAAATAATTCAAATTCAATTAAGAAAACGCTTAAATTCAATTTGAAATCTTGGTTTCGATTCAAAAATCTTCGAAATCGATTTTTTATTTCTCATTCTCTAATTTTGAAATCGTATTCAATTGAAATTTTGGAATAATTCGAAACAGATTCGATTGATTTTCATTTACCTGAGTTGCGCCTTTGATTTATTGACAATGTTTGGTCTTTGCGCGTTTTAAAGGCGCATACCGAAATCATTCGTCTTAAGAGGAAGGCATCCCTCAAAAAAATTTTTATTTCGGGCCTAAAACAGAATATTGACGATATTTGAGCAGCTACTCTTCCTAATTATCAAACTCAATTTTTCTCGTGAAATCTGAGCTCAACTCGATTAATTGATCTCAACCTCACTTCTCGATTTTCGTCTCGCATGAGACGCCGACGAATTCCATCGAATCACCACCATCCACCAATTTTTGGTGAGAGCCGCACGCACCTTCGCCACCGGAAACGACGACGTCGCTGGGCACCCCCAAAAAATTTTTTTGCCCTCCTCGTTGAATAATGCATTTGTGAAAGAGACGCTCGTGCGCGCGCGCGCGCTCGAGGCACATTTATTTTATTTATTTTTTTTGCTCCTTCTACTTTTCTGGCTCGCACGACTTCTAAGCAGTAGTAGAACAATCATGAAAAATTGATGAGAAACGAAAGGAAAGGCAAGAGCAAAAAAAATGGGGCGGCGAGTGGCTTTTAGCGTCTCGATCAGACGGCTGGCACATTTGAAACTATTGCTACAGTATGCCTTAGATTAAAGGAGCATTGAGCGATTTTTTTTTGAGGAAAACAACGGGCTAGCAAAAATTTCTCTTCAAAAATATTACCTGCGCGAAGAAAAAAAACGAGCACCATCGTATTGTTTTTGGCGGCAATTCAAATTTTCTTTTTTTTTGGGTACCGTACTATAGATAACCTGCGAATCAAAGGCTCAGCGTGCTTGCTTTATTGATTTTCTAATAAATAAATGGCGAGTGATGTACGTGGGTAGATTTACGCGCATGCGCCTTAAAAAGGTCTCGCCACGATTTTGATGTTTTCACGTAAATTATTTATGTTTTCTTGATGACTTTGGCATTTCCTTAAATTTCCAACGTCATTCGATTTAAGAATTATCAAAAAAGGCGTAATAATCAGTTGGTCCGTGCGAGACCATAGCGAAAGGCGCATGCACGTAAATCTACAACCAACTGCCATCTATTGTCAACGTTGAATTTTAATGATGCCAGAAATTCAAGAAAGCAGCAAACTTATTTAAAAAATAAATATAAAAAGCACAAATTCGCATCGACGCGTTGCGAGACCATTTCGAAAGGAGCACGCGTAAATCTACCCGCGTGCCCACTATGGATTTGTTCTCTACGACGACTTAATCAATATTCTTGATTTAAAGGAGCACTGTTATATTTCTCGAAAAGGTCTTAAAGTGAAAATGTTGGAAGTCAGAATCATTTTTCATTTTGGACTCGCACAGCTCCATTCTTCAAAAATTGTACACCGCGAGCCGAAAATGAAATGCAAATTTTGGAAGAAAAAATGCGAATTGAATTCGGGCGAACGCAAAAACGAATGTTCGCCAGCGAAACAGCTTACTTCTCATTTTGGAAAAACGTGTCCGGCATCCAAATCTGTTGGCTCTGATCCGCATTCTCGGAGGTGGCGAGCACAACGAATGGCGGCACCTGCAAATCCCTTATTTGGAATTCAATTGCGAATTTGACAAGGGGGGAATTGAAGGGGAAGAAGAAGAAGAAGAAGAGGAAGGGGTCTCTCGATGGACAAATTGCGTTACGTATTGTCATTGTTGTGTGATTTTGCAAGAAAAGGCGTCGAAAAAGTGGGAAGACGGCGAAAATTGGCGCAGTGGTTGAAAAACACACACACAAGAAGAACTGCAATCGCTTTCGGACCGCCTAATTCGATTTGTGATCGGCGTCCCGAAATTTTGGTCAAATTTTCTCGAGTATATATATAGAGATAATTGAATCTAAAACAGAAAATCAAAAAAAAAATCGAGAATTGAAATTTCGAGATCACTTTTCTTCTGTTTTGAAATTTATTTAATTTTTTTGCAGCATATTTGAAAACGATCTAACGATTGGCGGGGAAATTCAATCAGTGTGAATTTACGCAATTATTTCCTGCGCGTACGTTGAAATGCAGAGTACGCAAACACGCGCAAGACAGCTGGCAAGCAGCCAATATGTATATATTTTTTTAAATTTTGTTCAGTCATTGGACGCCAACAATAATTGTTGAATCTCGCCGAAAATGCGAACCTCGGTATCCTGATCTTCATATCTGCCATACGCGAGCCTCGCGTCGACCCATTCTTCTCGAAATGTGAACTGCGCGCTGTATTCCATATTCACATCGTCAATCTTGGATATCGAGCGAAGATAAATGTTGACGGTGACCATCACTGGTCCGCCAGTGTCTGAAAACCGAAACGATTTGGATTTAATAATCAAATGAAATGTGGCGGACATATGTGATGTTCCACATGCAATTTGTTCAACGCGAGAAAATGAGACGAACAAAAAAGAAATCATTCGTTTGCATTTTTTATTATTTTCCTCTCTGTTTTCGCGAAAATTCCCTAGATATGTGGTCTTTAAATTGTCCAAAAATTGGGAATTTGCGTCCTAATTAAAAATGACCAAAAAAAAAACGGCGAACCTGGCCATGATGAGTTGAGGCCCCTCGGTCGAACTCTCCAATCATAATCCTTGAGGACACGCTGAATGATCTCCTGCTCCTTGAGCTTCCGCTTCGCCGCCACCGTGTACAGTGCGGCGGCGGCGATGACAATGAGCAACGGTCGACGCATCGTGCGCCTTTAAACAATATGAATACGCACACTCGCACAAAACGCGTTTTTACGTGGAATTCGAGTGTGCCGCCGCGACAAGATGAATAGGTGAGCTGAACGACGATGACGAGTATAGTAGAAGAGCAGGAGGAAAAAAAAGGCAAAGGAGGAGGAGCCAAGAGAGATTCAAGCACACACAAAAATCGCCCCCCAGCTGAAGGAATCGAGCGAGTGTGTTGGAGCCTCACCAGGCTTCGCCGTTGCTCGCCGAGTGTTGCTCTCTCCTTCTCTTTCACTTCCCGCTTAGCGTTTTTTTGTCTCCCTCTTGTTCTCCTTCTTCCTTTTTGCGGAATTGCTAGAGAGACGCGCGGCGTCGCTCGAATCGATGTTGTATTAGAATGACGACGAAGACCGACGGCGACCTGTTCTGACTAGGTTACCTGCATCGGGCACACTGCCAAACCACCAAAAACCCTGCAAAATATTTTCACAAATTGAATTGCATTCAACCAAAATAGAAAATAATAAATAAAATGACGCAAAAAACCACAAGTCAGTCATGATTTTTCGAAAATGCTTCTTGATCAGACGAATCGTGTTGGAACATACCCTCCCCCCTATCAGATTATTGCTGTTGCACTATTCGAAACTTTTGAGCATCGAATTTCAAGACTGAAAATTGCTGGTTTCATTTTAGATTTCTCGCAATTAATGAAATAATGGGCGATGTTTGCAGAGAATGCATTAGAGCCTACGACAAAATGCAGATGGCATTATTTTATTTTATTTTCTCGACCGATAATGGTGCTCAAAAAAATGTTTTAACGAGCAGCGCTTTATTTTTTTTTTGTAAAACCTCTTCAAAAAGATTTAAGGATCCTTGAAACAAGTGAATGCACATCACTTCAACAAAACATGTCGCAAAAAATTTCAACAAAATGCAAATAAAGTTTTGAATGGAATGTTGCAAAAGTTTCGTGTGCAACAACAAAAATCGTGCAAATTTTCTATTTTCAGGTTTTAAATTCTTAAAATTGCAATAAAACGAGCCCCCTGAGCCGATTTCCGATGAGTTTGATTCGCAGGTTACCCGTAGTGCGGTATTCGAATTCTCAAAAAAATCGAAAAAATATTATTGAAGAAAATATTTTCGCATCTCGATTTTTGCGATGAATCTTGCAAATAACACCCCAAATTATTGTGAATATCGAAATTGAAAAATTTTAAGAATAAAACGCGTTTAAAAGTGTTTTTTGTTTATTCCTTACAAGGAAGGTCTTTTTGCTGTCCGTCTTAAATGTTTTTTTTTTATTTTTTGCCTACAGATCCTTTAGAAAATTTCCAATCGAATGAACAAGGTCCCAGCACAAACGTCTATGTAGTTATCGAGTTTTAAAAAATGTTTAAGACGGACAGCAAAAATATCTCCATTGTTACTTTTTAATGTATTATTGTTAAGTAGAAGAGATCTTCTTGATATGACCCTTTATTTTAAATGTCTTGCACAATGTTGAAATGTTTATCCATATGAAGATCCAACTAATAACGGCCAACACGCTGAATTTTGATCATAATCAGCACCCCAATTATAATATTGGCAAATTGCTTATCAAGTATATCAACCAACAAATTATTAAAATTCCTTGAAAATCTCATTGGGCGAAACAGTGCCAAAATTTGGGAGTGGCGAAAGAAAGAGCAAATTCCTTAAATAGGCCCAACAATGAAACCTGTGTGTTTCACCAAAAACGAGAAAAAAACCCTTTCTTGTCGAAATCTCGCAACGTTTTTCGCAGATATCGAATAACTTCAAACAAACCGAGTTTAAAAGTTGCTCAGAAAATTTTTTTTTGAATGAAAGCTGGCAATTTGAAAAAAAAAAAAACCCATTGCGCAATTTTCGAATGAATTTCGAATTTACCACTTTTCAACTTGGTTTGGTTAGAAGTTGTCTACACAAAATTTGCGTATTTTGCCGAGTTGCTTCTCCCGATGAGTTTGCCAAGACAATTCCAAAATCGGCAATTATTTTCTCTAATAATCTTATTGAAAATACTAGCCAAAATGCCTTATAAAGCTTATGAATCAAAATAATAGTGTAAATTTTCAAAGTTTTTAAAAAATTTCAATTTTGCTGCGAAAAAAATCATCAAATGAGATGGGTATTTTTTAGGTTTTTCTGTGACATTTGCGTCGCGGTGTTTTCACAAAATCGCATTTATTTTTATTATTTCTGATATTTTAAAACTCAAATTTTAATAAATTAAAATAAAAACCAAAAATAGAAATATATTTGCGAGAAAATCTCTAGTCACTGCCGGGTTTTGGCGGCAATTCAAACGCATTTCTCTTTTCAAAAAAATAAAAAAAAAACTGAAATTCGATATTTTCAAGTTATACTATGCTGATTTCGCAAAAAAATTACCCTAAAAGTCGGCTAATAAAAATATCAAAAATCTTTTTTTTTTAAACCCGAATGCAAATTACGCAAAAATCAAGTTTTTTCGAGTTTTTCTTCCCAAAATCAGCATTATGAAGAAAAAAACAGAAAGAAAATGTTATGATTTGCAAAGAAAATCATAAAAATTTTTGGACAAAAAGCTATCAATCAATGGCGAATGACGCCGACAGCGGATGCACCTGAAACATGAGATATTCGGAGGCAAAGCCAGTGTGTGATAATTCGCTTGTCACCAGTCCCACTATAATTTGTACAGATGAGCATCGAGAGAGAGAGAGAGAGAGAGACAAATTTTGACGAGATGCAACCGCACGTGTTTTACTACTACTACATACATTCGCAACAATTGCAACATTTATCGAGATTAGAAAAATAAATATAAACCATTTAGGACAGATGAAAAAAAAAACAGTGGAAATATTCAAGAATCGTGCAAGAGCATTTAGAATTCAGGAGCATCGAAGTAAGCTGCAATTATCACCAATTAAGGAAACCAATTATATATTTATTTTTCTTTAATATCTTACTGGGAAATTTGGTAACTGCAAAATGTTTGTGGGCCCAATCAATATGACATTTCCAAAAATTTTCATCATTTGGCAAAAGCTGAAATTTCACATTTTCATTTAAACCCGAATATTATCATACCGAATACATAACAAGAAGATTTTTGTGATATTTAAGATAATCCGAGGTTTCAATTGACTCGATAATCTCCTTTCTGTAAATTACACTAATTAAAAAAATAATTGTTCTATTTCTACCTCAAAAAACTGGCCAACTCATCGGTTCCATGCGTTCGATTTTCCTCGTCTGCAAAACAAAAAAAACAAACTGATTCTCATAAAAAATTTTTCGCTGACTTTTCTCGACAAATTGAGTTGCCATAGAAGAAGTCGCGTTCGATGTAACATTTTGAGGTTCACTGTCGATCTGATTCGGAATTCGATTAAACGACACTTCCAATGTGCGCATATCATTTTCATTCTCGGGTTTTCCAATCTTTCCTGCTTGTTGCTGCGGACTCGCGTGACGCGTTTGCACCGGTGTTGAATTCGGCGTCATCGCTGGACTCGGAGTTTTTGTCTTCGACAATTCCACAGTGGTCACTTCAGCCAATTGGCGAGCAAATTTCGGGCGAGTAGACGTCGATGAATCATTTTTTGAGCTACCTTTAATTGTTTCTTTTTAAACAAAACATTTTAAATACAAAAAAGATGTTACTTCGTTCGGATGAATTTCGCGTCTCAACATTTTTTGCGATATTTCTATTGGAAATTCCGGTGTCTGAGCGATTGTCAGCACTTCCTCCTTAAAACATATTTTCATTTCAATTCTGAGAAAGCAAATCTTGTCACCATTCGGCAAATTACGTGAAGACGAATTGTTCAACTTGTCAAAACTCGAGTTTGCGATAACTGGAGAGTTCGAGCCAAGAAGTCCGCTCGACGACAAGTTTCCGGCAATGATCTCTTCGGAGTCCGACGGAATTTCGTAATCGATCAAGCTGTGATGATGTTGCGACTGAATTATTAGATTTACTCAAACTTTCAGCCTCAGATATCGTACCAATTGAATTTGTTGCGATTCGGAGAGCATGTCGGAGGTAAACGATGGAAAATCAATCATATATCGGCCGTCCTAAAAGCTATTGTAAGAATTTCATTAAACAATTCCTACCGCAGTTTTTCCAAACACCTCCGCATCTTTGGTCTTAAGTGTTTCGCGAAATTTCTCAATCAGTTGTTTATAGTATACGTAATACTTCTGAAAATTAAATGTTTTTTTTTCAAAAATTCAAAAATTGCTTCGTTTACTTCTTTGATCGATTTGATCTTTTTGATATTGCACACATAAAATCCAGGGTTGTTGTTGACAATTGAGAAATTGGAATTTGTCAAGAAAAGATTTTTGATGCTCACAATACGGGTCGCCATTTTATCCAAGATCAACGCTTGATATCGTCCGATCTGTAAAACAGATACGTCGAAGAATGTCGATGTTTTTAGAAAATTACTTTTCCTGGCTGCTGGCTGATCATAATAACGCGTCGCAGCAATCCTTGGTTATTTTTGTAAATCATTTCACATCCCGGCGAAACGTCATTTAATGTGGCATTCACCAGGCTTGTATTTCTAAAACAAAAAATAATATTTGCTTGATAAACGATTTAAGCCACTTACTCAACCTTATGCATTAACATTTGTGTGGATACGGCAGTTGCAATTAATAAACTATGGGGTGGGAGGAATAACAAAGGAGTCATCTGAAATCTGATTAAATTTGATATTTCAAATAAATTTGGTGATCAACCTTGAATTTTCCATTTAATGGTGGCTGACTTTTGATCAACCAATCCAGATCGATAGCTCCCATTTCTCTCATTTGTCTTGGAATAACGATAGTAGCAGTTACTGATCGAGGAATAATCGACACGACATCTTCATATTTCAATTATTTGGTTATTTACAACTTTTGTTACTGACCAGTTAAAAAATTGAACGCGAAAAACTTGCTATTCTGATCGACAATTATCTTTTCAAAGACATTCAAATCATTTCTCTTCGTTGGCTTTCCTTTTAGTGAATTTTTGTAGATTGCAAGGCCTAACTTATATGCTTCGTCCCAGTCTTGGTTATCGATGTAAATGGTGTGATCGTGTGCCGGTTCCATTCCTGAAACATTGTTTTACAATAAAACAAACAAGAAAAAATAGTTAAATTTTGACACCTATTCACATAAAACTGTGAGAATTAGGCCACGCGAACAATATTTATTTGAATCGCCAAAGACATTTTAGGAATCTAATTAGTACGATAAAATATTATTTCATTGTCAAAAAAATGACCCGGCATATAAAATTGAGGTAATTTGGTTAAATTTAATTTTTATGAAAGCAGAAAAGTTTAAATATTTAAGAAATTGATTGAAATTTGAAAATTGTGTTGATTCATTTCGAACCGGTTACTGTAGCAAAATGTGTTTCTGTGCAAACATCATAATTGACGGATGAATTTCAAAAATTCTCAAAATTCGAAAATTTTATTTTTTTTAAGTTTTGTATGATCCGCGACAATTCATTTCATGATTTTATGTGGAAGCTCCATATTGTTGTTTTGCTTTTTCAGACAGCAAGCATAATGTTTGAATGAATTATTTTTATGTAAACAATGAGAAACTTGTCTAATAAATTAGTTAACACTACATCGAAAGTGCGATTTTTTTCCTCTGCCTTTAGGAAGTTTTCACGTATGAGTATGCACTAAATGATGATCCATAGTGTGATGCCAATGCCCTTTGGGAAATGGTGGTGGGTGTGACCCATATGGCTTATCTTCTTAAGGAGCCAAACACATGCCAGTTTATGTGACCCGCAACTTTCTCTTATCCAATTTGAGAAGACGTTTTCTTCTAATTGGCCAATTATTTTCTTTTTCGGTGTTATTTTCTTCATTATTTTCATAATAGCTTACATAATTAACGACATTCGCCCCATGATAGTGTAACACCATAGTTTTCATTTGCGAAATTGTCGTTTTGTTATCAAAGGTTCCCGGAAGTTGTCAAATTAATTTATAAGCGTCGCTTTTCTCATTTTGACAGTTAATATCTTTCGTTGTATACATGTGACCTACATTTCATGGTGGCCGAAGTTTGACGGACGCGAGCATCAGCCAAATGTTTCATTTGGCCTCTTTTCTTCATTTTTTACTCATATTTTTCATTTATTTTTAAAATATTTTACGTGCTTATTTTTTCAGTTACTCGAGAATGTCAGAGTCCAATAAAATAATCGAGGTATAATTGTTTTGGCTTAAAATAAATAATAAATTAAGAAATTTAAGGTTTTGATTGGGCATGAATCGAGAAAGCTCGAAAAACTGACACCGCAAGGGCACACGCATCGCTGGACACTTTTCGTTCGACCGGCAAATAAGGAATATCGAGACTTTTCCGATAATCGGTTCATTTCGAAAGTCAAATTTCAAATACACGAGTCATTTCCGAACCCGTTGCGCACTATTAAGGAACCACCGTTCGCTGTATGCCCAATATTTTTTCTTTGTGTATATTTTTGGTTTTCTAGGTTTCCGAAACAGGATTTGCATCATTTTCTTCAACAATCGTCATTTATTTGAATTTATGGAACCAGAAATCGCACAAAATTCAATATGAATTGAATCTTTCTTTAGGTAATAATAACTATTTCCTTTTAATTGCAAATTAATGGTGAAATATTTAGATGAAAAAGGATATCATGATGAAATTCAGAAATTGAATATCAAAGCCGACATTCCTTCGTTCTTCGCTGATTTGATGAATAAGTATGTTTTATTAAAAACGAAGACACCAATAATATTAGCAATAATTAGGTATTGTTTGAAAAAGAAGTCGAAAAGGAAAAGCTCAGTTGTTGGCGACGAAAAATCATCAATTCCTGAGAAAAAAAGCAAAAGGTCGGAAAGTTCGCGAAGCAGCAGTAAACATTCGTCGGAGAAGAGATCGAGCTCGAAATCTGTAAGTCTCGAATGTTTGGTAAATTTTATTGTGGTGTATTCAGAGTCGATCTCCGAAAAATTCGTCATCTTCATCATCGTCGGCACCAAAAAACGAAGATTCTTCAAAGCATCATAATGGAGGATATAAGCATCCATATGGAAAAGTTGCTCCGATAAAAACGAATCCGAAAAAGAAAACGGTAATGTGTCCTATTGGTAATTAATATTGAATATCTTTCTTCTTCAGGAATCGATACAAAGCTCACCAGCTAGCTCGAGAAATGATGCCAAAGAAAACGTTGAAGAATTGACAAAGAAAATCGTGAATATATCCGATCCTAAATTATTGTACAAGTATGTGGTTTTACTATTGTAGGCATCCGGAATTTCCGTAGATTTACGGGTACGTTTTTTGCTCTGGTCTTGCCACGTTTAAATTCATATTCTGTAATTTTCACAGGATGTTTTTATTAGTTTGGTGTTTTCGTGAATTTCTAACGGCATTAAAACATAACATTATCGAAATAAGCGGTAAAATGAAAAATAACTAGTTAATCCGTGCAAGACCATACTAAAAGGCACATGCTCGTAAATCTACCCCAATATAGAAGTCGCCGACTATATGTTTTATAAAAGTAAAAATCTGTACTTTCGAAAATCTTTATTTATGAAATTAAGATTCCAATTCAACATTTTTCAGAGTAAGCGAGGTTTTGCTGAGTTCAAAGAGTTCAAAACTCTCGGAGTCATCCATGTCTTTATCATTTGACCTCTCCACATTGCCATCATCCGACTTGATCTCAATTTCAAAGCTTCTGACAACCTACGGCTCACCATAGACGACGTCTTTCAATGACATTTTCGCCATAATGTTCGGGTTTTTCAAATGTTCCAGTCGTTGATCTCAATTTTGTGATAATATTTAACGTTTATTTCTATTTTTCCACTTTGTTTAATAATTTTCGTGTAGAATAATAAACAATTTTTTTTTTGAAATTTTCTAATTCGCGATTAGAAATTGTTGTTGGTTGCTAATCCCGAAAATATTTTCGAATGAATCAAAAATCAACTGCTTTGCTGCATAAACGCATAAAGTCGTCTCATTTGCGAGTGAATTGCGCAATTTCTGTCCTTTCTAATTTGGTTATCCCGAGAAAACAAAGATGAAATGGTACGATATCGGTCCCGACGCTCTTTTCTTCTTTTTGTTCTCACCCATTATTAGTATAGTGTCCAATGGGAAGAAAAAATTGCGAAAAGAACAAAATGAGAAAATATTTTTTTACAAACATTTATTTTCAAGTTTTATTGAAGTTTCAATGCTGAAAATTTGACAAAATCGAAAAAAAAGAAAAATCGTAGTTTTTCCTTGAAATTTTCCGATTTTTTCTTTTTTCTTCTATTCATTGTCCCATTGAGGGAAATGGTCTTACAGCGAAAAAGAATTTTTAGTCGGTTTTGAAAAAATGGATACAAGCGCTTTCACGTTAAGATATATTTGATGGTCCTTTAAAATAATTTATTGATCTAATGTATAGCTTTTAAAGAAACCTCGATTATTGTCTAGATTTTTGAAACGAATAGACTGCTAATCCGTTTTTTTTTTCAGAAGCCGACTGTTTAAAAAAAAAGACGCCAGAACAGTCTGGTTTTTTTGCGGTAGTGTAATGAAACTGACAGTATTCGGCAGTTCTTCAACTTGTTCATAGTTTTTTTTTGGCGAATAATGAAAAATGTCAAAACGTGACTGGTTGTTTAATATAACGAATGTTGAATAGAAAGACGAGAGCCTGGGTCTCGTTGCGCGTCGACTGGCGTATGAGATAGTGTGCGGTGGAGCGAGAAGCGATGTGACAAACGAAAATCAATAGCGCACCCTAAGAATCTTCGCAACCAATACAGTCTTACCCATTGTTTTTTTTTTTGTCATTTTTTCTTGTTCTTCTCGCAATTGGTTTCGAAATGGATTAATTGAGGCTTTCGATATTTGCAGACGATCATTGTGTATGTCTAGTAGTAATCGCGAATCGAAATCGGATAGCTCGTTTGGTCAAATGCTTGATAGTGGGAATAATCCATCAAGTTCTAGACGGCCCTCAACAGCCAATAATGAATGTGTGACGACGGTGGATCCGGTGATTCTGACGCAGCGATGGACGGTAAGAAATTCATAATTGAACTATGCTCGACTAGGTTAATTAATAAGAAATTGCAAGTAATTATAATGTTCGTAGAATATCGAAATGCTCACTAATTGCAGTTTTTTTGCAGCAAAAAAATGTATTTCGAAACTTTCAAAAACATTCTAGATATGCAAAATTTTTAATTTTTTTGACTATTTCAAGAAATCTATTTGTTTTTATAAAAAATACATTAAATGTGCCTTTTTGGGTAACTTAAAAAAATTTTTAATTGCATGAATAAGTCTATTATTGTCTTGAAAAAAATAGGCAATTTTTTTATATTTGCTTATATGGTGTATTATTTTTTTTATCATTTCCTTTCAGATCAGTAATTTCGATAGTCTTATCAAATTGAGTCAACCCGGTAGCTGTTTGCGTAGTACTGTATTTAGGTATGAATATCCATTCCGACTAAAATTGTTTTGTTTTTGTTTTTTTTTCTAGAGACGACGCGATTCCGGATGCGTGTTGGCAGTTATGCTTATATCCGGGCGGCAAACGCGAAGAAAACGCCAATAATGTGTCATTATTCTTGAAAATGTCGGCGACGTCGCCATCGAAAGAAGTGATTCTGAAGGCCGAATATCGCTTCTATTTTCTCGATGACAAAGAAGAGCCGAAATTCAGCAATGTGAATATTGGAGAATTTCACGCGAAGCCGCCGAAAGGTGGACATTCGTGGGGTTTGCGGAATATACCGACGCAAAAAGTGAGATATTCCCATTTTTTGAAAAAAATACACTTATTTTAGGTGCAAAATAGTATTAGAAGCGACAAATCGTTGGTAATTTCATGCCAGATTGAGCTTATTCCGGATGTTTCGAAAGTGCCTTGCCGTCGGGTTCCGATGGTCCCAACGGTGAAAATGCCCATTAATTCGTTGCCTACGAGTTGGGTCGAATCGGAGCTTCGAATGCTTGAATCGGCTGAAGGCTATGATATGGAAATCGAGGCGGGAATCGATGAATGCGAGAAATTCTACGTGCATAGCTTCAAACTGTCGGCGCATTCGGATGTGTTTCGACGAATGTTCACACATTCGGATATTCTAGAAACATCGGTAGTGAGCGCCATTTTCGACCATGAAATTTGATTGGTTTTCAGGAAAAACGCTTGCGAATTTCCGATTTTACACCGACTGCTGTTCGAGCGATGCTTCAATTCATGTATGGTGGTGTGATTCGAATGGATCTCGAAATTGAGGTTTTCATTTTTTTTTGCCAGAATTTTCATCGAATTTCCACTCATTGTTTTTAGGACACAATGGAGGTAATGCAAATTGCAGAGAAATATCAAATTGAGTCGCTGAAACGAACTTGCGAACAATATTTGCTTGACAGGTACGCGCTATTCTCATTTTTGTATTATTTGGTGTCTTTTTGTAGATTGGTTGTCTCGAATGTGCTCGATTGTTTGGCGCAGGGTGATACGTTCCAGTCGGTTATTCTCACCGAGGCTTGCATGGAATACGTGAGTTTCGTTTGCGCATATTACGGAAATTGCATTTTTTTTGACGTTTGTCTGCAATTTTAATTTTTGAGCACGCGACGTGCGTCTTCACAAATTTCAATCAACATGATGTAATCGTGAATTGGGTCTTGCCACGAAAAACGAACGATTTTGACAAGTTTCATGATCTCGCCGAAATTTTTTAAACGTTGATTGCGAAAGAGACATCATCGAAATTTTTCATAGAAGAATCTCGACCTAATGCTATTTTAATTAAGAATATCTTAAAATGCTTTCAAAATATGAAAAAAAAGTGCTGAATTTTGTCAAAGGCCCAAATAATGAAGATCAATTTTCCATGAATTTGCATCGGATTGTTTTTCCAACATCGAAAATTGCAATATTCTAGATTGTCCATCATCGGCACAAGGTGATGTCGATGCCCGCTTGGAAGGCGTTCCTGCAAGCGAAGCCATCGCTCGGAAACGAAGTGCTCGGCAAAATTCTGAGTGTCACCGATGTCTCGCCGCCGCTGAAAAAATCGCGCATTTGAGGAATTGTTGAAACGAAAGAAATATTGTTAACTACAAAACCACAAAGGTGCTCTCTTTGTACTTCATTTTTTCTTGATTTTTCTCTCAACATTTTTATTGGCCACTACTCACTTTGCGAATGTTCGCGGCGCAGATTCTAGTCGATTCTGACGTTCTTGTCCGTCGATTCGTTTTTTTAATCATCATTATTCAAACAAACGTGATATCAAAGAATGATGCGAACGGTATCCAGGAACCCGTCGAAGGTCAATGGGTACTAACTATATGAATTTATATGAAGAGATTATGTTGAGCGCCTTTGAATGAATCCAATCAGCCACTGTGATTTTTAGAAATGAAAAAGAAATCTCCAAATCTCTGTCTTCGCGATTGGATTTTTCCAAATTATATGCTTTTTGTATAGTTTTATTTCAAATGTATTTCCAAATTTTATTATTATATTCATTAGTTTTATGTGTCCTCTTTCTCTCTCTCTCTCTTTTTTGTAAAACTTGGAAGAAATTAAAGAAAATAATTGATTCTGTAGTTTAAATTCTGTACCGTCCACCTCCTTCTCCTTCTTCGTTCAGCCTCACTCTCTCTCTCTCTTTTTTTTTCCTGAATTTTTCCATCACATAATGTGTTTTTCTTTCAATTAATCAACCTTGTTTCAATCTTCTTCCATTCTTTCGTTGATTTTATTTGTAAAATGAAGATCGCCGTTTTGTTTTATTGAATTGTTATTATTCTTTTTGACATTCTTATTGCGTTTTATTTAACGCGGAAATATTTTGAAACGAAATCGAAATATGAAATGCATTCGAAATTTTGGATTTAGATGGGTCGAATGAATGTTTCGATGATGCGGTACCTCGAAGGGGACCACTTTCGAGTTTTGATTGCGGTAAGTTATCAATATTCATTAGTAAATGTGTGTTTTTTGTTCAATCTTTGAAAGTGGATAATTTTACGGGTCTCATGACGACGAAGCTTTTGTTATTTCCGAGTTCAAAGCTTGAAATGTGTGTTAATAGAACGAAATATGTGAAAAAGAGGAAATGACTAGAAAATTGAAATTAATTTCATATGTATCATTTTCCCACCAACTCATTTTTGTCCGGTTTCCGAAAATATTTTTTGGTTTAAAAAATATTTATTTAGAAAATGAAAATTTAGATTCGTCGTTTTCATTTGAGAAAAAGAAAAATAATATTGTAATAATGTAAAATAATCGTTCCGTAAATCCACTTATATGTATAAAATCTGTGAATTTTTTTTTAATAAAATATTTTAAGGATGTCTTATGATTTTAAATAGATCATCAAATTAGTGCCATGGATTTTTGGTTGAAATTGCCAAATTAAAACAATTTAAACGACAAATCGATTTTTGGTTCGAAAAATGTTGAAGAATAGTAATTAAAAAAACCTTCAATTCAATTAATTTGCAGGTTGAAATGGGTATGAAGAATCACGAGGTGGTTCCGCTTCCTCTGATTTCTTCGATTGCTGGAATTCATCGTGGCGCGGTGGCGAGAACTCTGTCCGATCTTTGCAAGCACCAGCTTGTCGCTTTTGAGCGCAGCAAAAAATGTATGAAATCGATTTTTTTTCGTTGGATTTGCTCATTTGCCAGTATTCAGTTGATGGATATCGTCTCACCATTCGCGGTTATGATTATTTGGCGTTGCGCGCGTTGTGCTCTCGCGATGTCGTCGGAAGCGTCGGAAATCAAATCGGAATCGGAAAGGAATCGGACGTCTACGTCGGTGGTGATCCCGACCTCAATGATTTGTGCCTGAAGTTCCATCGTCTCGGAAGAACCTCGTTCAGAAAGATCAAAGAGAAGAGAGATTACCACAATCGCAGAAAGAATGCTTCATGGCTTTATTTGAGTAGACTGGCAGCTGCGAAGGTACCAGATTCCTCGATGGTCCCATTTTATGTGTTTTCATCAAATTTTAGGAGTTTGCTTTTTTGAAAGCCCTCCAAGAGCGAGGATTCCCTGTCCCGAAAGCGATTGACGTATGTCGTCACGTTGTCGTCATGCAACTCATTGTCGGACAAACTCTATGCAATGTTAACCATATTGAAGACAAAGGAGCTCTCTATGACAGGTTCGAAACACAATTTCGAAGGGTTGTAAACTTGTCGTTCAGATTAATGGCGCTTATCGTGAAATTGGCGCGCCATGGTGTTATTCATGGCGACTTCAATGAATTCAACTTGATTCTTCTTGACGTAACTTCTAATATTCTCATTTATTCTTCTGTACTATTTTTTTAGGATGAAAAAATTATGATGATTGATTTCCCGCAAATGGTGTCGATTGACCATCCGAATGCTCAATTCTATTTCGAACGTGATGTGAATTGTGTCAGGACATTCATGAAGTGAGAAAAAAAACAAAGAATTTTGTTTTATTTTCAATTTACGTTTTCAAGGCGCCGATTTGATTATGAGAGCGAAGATTGGCCAAAGTTTGATGAAATTGAGCGCAAAGGCAACATGGATGTTCTTCTTGAAGCCAGTGGATTTACCAAAAAAATGGCACTTGATTTGAATAAGGTTCGTATTGCCATCGCAATTTTTGTGAACATTGAAATTTTTGGGCCTATGATGAGGGAAATTTCCGTGCGCATTGCGAAAGTGAGCTGAAAAATGGCGAAGTTTCAAATGATGATTCTGAAAATGAAGAAGACGATGATTCGGAATCGAGCGACGATTCGATGGCAGCGATTGATGAGAAGGATGAGGAGATTGATGATGAGGAAGTTGAGGATACAAAGATTGAAGCGAAGCATCAGAAGATTGTTCTTTCACAAAGTACTCGGTTTAATGATTGGCTTCAAACGGCGACGGCTCAATTGGACGCGGTTGATCTGAATGAGCTGAAGAAAGAGGACGGATATGACGAGAGCCAAATTCCGGATGAAGTCGTAAGAGAACATATAACGAAAAGGTTTTCACCTTCGTTTGTTTTATTTTAGACGTCATCTATTATGTTGGCCAAAGATGAGAAGAAGGATGAACCGAATAATGAGGAATCCGACGATGAGCATTATGCTGTTGAAGATCCGAAGCCGAAGATTGTGAAGAAGAAAGTTGGAGCTAGTGGAACGAAGAGTATCGCTACAAGTGTGGCAACATTCACTTCAGAAGAGATCAAGCGCAAATTGGCTTTGGAGAAGCTTAGAAATAAGGAGAAGGTGAGAATCACGCGGGTTTCGATGTGTTCAAAGTCCGTTTTTTTTTTGGTCGCCGCAAAATCCGTAGTAATCTTTTCGAAATGTTTGCAAAATTCGTTGACACCACGAAAAAAAAACCAGACATGAATTGTTCCAAAGTGCAACCGACCTTTTTCTGAGTGAAGGACACACATTTTCGATGGTTTGAATGTGATGAGACCTCGATAACCGTTCGACGCAACATATTTAATCGCCTTATTTGACGCGATAATTGTTGCAGACACGATTGAAAGTGAAAGGCAAACAGAGCTCGGTGAATCGGAATCGCAAAGAGAACAAGAATGTGATTGCTGAATATGCTGGATGGATTTGATCGATTCATTCATTCTTCTTGATTTTGTTTTTGTTTCGCTAACTTTGTTTCGTTTTTGACCATTTCTTGTTGTTGTTTTCTTTTTCGTTTCGAGACCCCACTAAATAAATCACGTGAAATTCTCGCGCCGTTCGATCGATTCGAGCCCGATTGTGGCATTGACATTTTGCCGTTTTCATCGTCGCCCTACTTTTTTGCTGATAAGATAGAGGTTTTTGACCTCAGACGTCTCCTCACTATTGCAGTTTCATTCCGTCGATTTGTTTTGTGTGAGAAATGGCCTACACGAGAGCTGTGATTCCTGATGATTTCGAGGTTCGTTTTCATTTTCCCCCACCCCACTTCTTTGTTCAGTTTTGTTTCTTTTTTGTAGCTTCCCGTTGCGGCTTTTGACATTCCCCAATGCTATAATGGTGATCTTTCGGGAGTTGTGATTCCTGAGGGATTGGTGAGAGATCGAGTTCGCAGGCTTGCAAAAGGTATCTTTTGTTTCGACAAAGAAATTTCTCGTAGAAAATTGATTTAGAAAAAGTTTCATCTAAAAGCTGGTTTTTAAATATTGAAATAAATTGATTTTTCTTCCACGCGATAATAAAATTTGAATCTTTTTTTCTAAAAATTTTAGTTTTTTAGATATGAATAATTAATACAATTCTAGTTCAAATAATTTATCACATAACCACTTTTGTGGACTTAAAAACCCTTTCGCGTTGTGGTTTTTTTTTAAATAATTTTCAGGCAAGAATATGTATTTAAATTATTTGTTTGCATCAAATTTAAACAATTCAAAAATACACGCCTTTTCTTTGTGTTTCGAGAGTATATTTTTATTTAGTCAGCTTCGGGGCTTAATTTTTAAAATTTCACGGGAATTGCTTAATTTTTGTTGATGAATTTGTCATTTTTCTTGAATGCTTAATATAATTGAAATTAAAAATTAACGGGAATGCAAAATAACCAGTTTGACCGTGCGAGACCATAGCGAAAGGCGCATGCACGTAAATAAAGCGGTCACCAGACGCCGACTATAGTTGACGTCGATAAAAATATCGAATGATAACAGATAACCCTTATTAGGTTGCTCAAAATGGCTGATTTCAGATATTCATTCTCAAATTGGAAATGAGCCGCTTTCTTTGCTCTGCGTCCTCAAAGGATCTTACAAGTTCTTCACTGTTTTGGTAAATGATTGAAATTTTTAACCTTTTAGTTTATTTTAATCGTTTAAGGTTGAAGAATTGACGAACGCTCGTTCTTCGTGCCCAGAGCCGATGACTGTTGACTTCATTCGCGTCAAGAGCTACGAGGATCAGAGCAGCACCGGAACGGTAAGAGAATTCGATTGAAATTCGTAATAATCCAATTTTTTTAGATCCAAATAATGGGATTGAGCAATTTGGATGAGCTCAAAGACAAGAATGTTCTAGTTGTCGATGATATCGCGGATACTGGAAGAACGTTGGCGAAGCTTCTCGACACTTTGAAGAGCATCGGAGTCCGTCAAACATGGACGGCTCTGTTGCTCTCCAAGCGGGTTCATCGCGCTGTTCCAGTCCCCGAAGACTTTGTGGCGTTCGAGATTCCTGACAAGTTCATTGTCGGATATGGTTTGGACTACAACCAAAAGTTCCGCGATCTTGGCCATATCTGCGTCATGAGCCCTGCCGGAATCCAGAAATATAAGAACTGATTGTTGTATATTGCATATTCTGTGATAATAAAGTTATCATTCGTCCAAGTTTCAATAAATTTCGATTTTCTGGTTGGTTATCCAGTGTATTTACTTGTTAAAAAAATAATTTGGCGGAAAAATATTGAAATTTTGAGGATGGATGAGAAAAAAGATGATCATCAAACGAAAATGAATTTTGTTAGAGAGCAATTACGAGCTCTCGTTATGGTAAACTTATTGAAGAATGATGACCATTGAGAAAAATGATATTTCAGGAAGAAAAAGCGATTAAAGAAGCAATTCAATCGTTGCAAAACCAATTATGGCAATTATCAACAGAACACGAAAAATTGACGGAGAAAGAAGCGCAAGAATCATATCGGCAATGATTTTTTTTGAAAATTATATATTTTTTTATTTTTTTACGTTTATTATTTGATCTCACAGCGAAAATACGGATAAATTTTTTATTTTGAATATGCTGCGACTAGGTTTGAATATTTTCATGCGCCTTCAATTACAGTAGCTTTCAAATTCCTAATTAGTAGATCAGGCTGGCGCCAAAAATGGGTTGTTTGGTCCTAGAGTCGAATCGATCGAAATTCGTCCCCATTGGAATGTTTTCACCACTCCTCGATTCATTTTTGTCAATGGTTATTGAGTGTGGTGGACGAGTCGTCAATAAAATCACCTATCTCAAAGTGGCGTGGTTGTAATCGAAATGAACACACCATTTCCCAATCGCTTTCGTTTGCTGCCATCAGCAGAAAACTCGCGCCGGTTTCTTTCAGGCGATTCGTTATCGAATAAAAAAAGAACTGAAATGATTTTAGTTGGTTTTTGTTTTTTTTTTCGTTTGTTCGGCCGTTCGCCTCTCTTTCACTTCTTTCCTCTCTCGCACTCACATACAGACTTTATTTCTCTTTTCTGCCGTGGCTTGCAGCTCGCCGCCGCCACAATCGATGTCGTCCTCGGCGCCAACGTCGTTGTTTTATTTTCGCACTTATCACGTATTCATCCCAACAAAAAATGTTGACTATTGTTTATTCGTCGCCTTTATCATTTAATATTTTTGCGAAAATGATTAAAACGATTTGGTCAATTGCGTCATTCTTGTTTAATTGTTTTTCCTCGCCCTTCGTCGCCTTCAAGAAGCAAATTCTGATTTTAGCGTCCGACACGATGTCTTTGACTCAGGATTCGGCGTTCATCGAGCTCAAGAGCTATGTTGAAGCCAATGAGAAGAACAAGCAGATTCTCGATTGGTTCAAAGAAGATTCCAGACGCTTCGAGAAATTCAGGTGTGATGATTTTTTGTTTGCAAACAATCATTCGATGGTTTCACTCATATCAGCGAAAACTATCTTATCACGTTTTATGAACTTCGAAGCTAACAGTTTAAAAGAGCGAGAAATAAAAATAAACTTCAATTTTAGAGAACATGAAAACATTCATAAAATAATTTTTGTTTTCAAATTTTCGATGCTTTCATTGATAGTCACTTCACTTACTTACAAAGCTTGAATATTTATTTAAAGAGAATTCCAGAAATAAACTTTTAAAAGTGATTGATGCAATATTGCACAATGGTAAAAAAAATTGCAAAAATTTTGTCGTAAAAGCAACCACAAAAATACTTTAACGTATTTTCTTTGGATTTATCTCTCAAATAATCAAAAAACCAAAAAATCATTCGCAGATTTCTCGAGATATCAATCTAGACAGTATAAACAACTTTCGCCTAGACTACATTTTTGAATGATAAGATTTTAAACTAATTTGTTTTTCTTGTTGAACCCTAGACAATCGCGCTCCATCGCCATACGTTTGACATTTGCGTTCTTCTCTGCGCCTCTTCTAATTATGCAAATAGCATCATTTTTCGACTAAATTTTCAGCCGCACGTTCGAATCTCCAGATGGCACATTCTTGTTCGATTTCTCAAAGAATCGCGTCACCGACAAGTCGTTCGATCTTCTCATCAAATTGGTAATCAATTATTTTTTTTGAGCGAAAATAAAATGATCTAATCAATTGATTATAGGCGAAATCTCGTGGAGTTGAGCAATCTCGCAATGCGATGTTCGCCGCGGAAAAAATTAATTTCACCGAAAACCGCGCGGTTCTCCATGTTGCGCTTCGCAACCGCGCCAACAAGCCGATTTTGGTCGACGGAAAAGACGTAACACATTTTTGAAAATCTCGTCGACACCCAATTTTCATGCAAATTCTAGGTGATGCCCGATGTTAATCGCGTTTTGGCCCACATGAAAGAGTTCTGCGGTGAGGTGATTAGCGGAAAATGGGTTGGGCATACTGGAAAGAAGATCACCGATGTTGTGAACATTGGAATCGGAGGATCCGATTTGGGACCACTTATGGTCACCGAGGCACTCAAACACTACCAAATTGGACCTAATGTGCATTTTGTGTCCAATGTTGACGGAACTCATGTCGCTGAGGTAGATCAATGTTGAAGAAAAAAAATGCAGGAGGACCTTTTTTTCCAGGTGACCAAGAAATTGAACCCAGAGACGACATTGTTCATCGTTGCCTCGAAGACGTTCACCACTCAAGAAACCATCACCAACGCCGAAACTGCCAAAGAATGGCTTTTGACGAAACTTGGCGACAAGTCGGCGGTCGCCAAACACTTTGTCGCCCTTTCGACCAATGTGCCAAAAGCTGTCGAATTTGGAATCGATGCTAACAATATGTTCGAATTCTGGGATGTAAGAATCGCCGTTTAAGTATAATCAAGAGAATTGGTTTCTAGTGGGTTGGCGGACGCTATTCGTTGTGGTCGGCTATCGGACTCTCGATTGCTGTTCATATCGGATTCGACAACTTCGAGAAGCTTCTTAATGGTGCCTTCGCCGTCGATGAGCACTTTGTTAATGCACCACTTGAGCAAAATGTAGCGAAGACATGTCGAATACTCATTTTTCATTCTGCAATTTTGTTTTCAGATTCCCGTGGTTATGGCACTTCTCGGTGTCCTTTACAACAATGTTTATGGCGCCGAGACTCATGCTCTGCTCCCTTATGATCAGTACTTGCATCGTTTCGCCGCTTATTTCCAACAAGGCGACATGGAGAGTAACGGGAAATTCGTGACGAGACACGGAACTCGCGTCGACTACAACACGGGACCGATTGTTTGGGGAGAGCCGGGAACCAATGGACAACACGCGTTCTACCAGCTCATCCACCAGGGAACCCGTCTTATCCCAGCTGATTTTATTGCGCCGGTCAAAACGTTGAATCCGATTCGCAATGGGCTTCATCATCAGATTCTTCTTGCCAACTTCTTGGCTCAACCCGAAGCGCTTATGATGGGAAAAACTAGCGCTGAAGCTGAGGCGGAACTCAAAGCATCTAATATGGACGAAGAGAAGATTAAGAAGATCTTGCCGCACAAGGTAATCTATTCCTCGATTTCTTTGCTATCTGAAATTGGCGAAATCAGGTCTTCGAAGGAAACAAGCCAACCACATCGATTGTGCTTCCAAAAGTGACACCATTCACCCTTGGTGCACTTATCGCCATTTATGAGCACAAGATCTTTGTCCAAGGAGTTATCTGGGATATTAACAGTTTTGATCAATGGGGGTAACTTTATGAATCTTGTATGATAGAATTTGCAAATGCATTATTTAGTGTTGAACTCGGAAAGCAGCTCGCCAAGGCAATTCAGCCGGAATTGACGTCGCCTGGAGAAGTCACCACTCACGACCAATCGACGAACGGATTGATCGCTTTCATCAAGAAGAACGCATAAATTAATTACTTGATTTTCTCTCTCCCTTCTCATATTTTTTCTTCATTTAATTCTAACCAATAATAGTTTTTCAACTATTTTTTTTATTTCTAGACAATAGACATTTTATGCCCAGTTTGTTTGTGTAGTTTTAAAGAATCCTTTTTTTGCATAAATTATTCAACAAAGACTTGTCGCACATTTTCTATAGGTTGCGTCTTCCTAAATTATTTCTACAAATTTTTTACGGATTTTGAAAAACGATGAGGGAATTATTTAGACAAAATGGCCGGATATGCGTTGAAAAGATTGATGACTGAATATAAAGGTTTGTATTTATACATATTCTCTGTTTAATTATTTTGTTTCGAAAAAATAGTATTCGCAAAAGCTTTTTTTTTTGTGATATCGGCACACTCATAATGCAATAGTTTTTGTTTTAATACGGAAAATTAAGAATAGGAGGAGAAGATGATCAATAATTAGTTTATAGTTAGGCAATTATATTGTTGGCGTCTCATGATTGCGGAAATTTGGCCAAAAGACAACAAAAGCAATGGCAGAGGTCTAGGCGCATAATTAAAAGTGTAGATTTACGAGGATAAGGATAGGATAAGTTAAAGGCACATCATGTTCCGAGATCTTTTTTTTTTAAATTTTTTGGCATTTAACCAATTTTCTGCAGTCGCGCGACGTCGAAAATATGACTTCTCATGAAAATTTCAAATTGAAAAAACCAAATTATTTGAAAACTGAATTTAATAGAATATTTAAAGAAGACACAGTTTGCTGATTGAACGACACTCCTTTCAGAAATGTTCATTCCAAATACTAAGTTTGATGAAAACGTGTGCAATTTCAGAAATCACCACCCGACCTCCAGAGGGAATTATTGCGGCACCAGTTGATGAGGACAATTTTTTCGAATGGGAATGTCTTATCACTGGTCCTGAAGATACTTGTTTCGCAAATGGAGTCTTCCCGGCTCGTATCACTTTTCCACAAGATTACCCTCTCAGCCCACCAAAAATGAGGTTCTTTCTTTCGTGTTATCAATGTTTTCAATATTAGTTTCAGATTCACGTGCGGAATTTTTCATCCAAATATTTATTCGGATGGTCGCGTCTGCATTTCTATTCTTCATGCACCCGGAGACGATCCAACTGGATACGAAGCTTCTAATGAGCGTTGGAGTCCAGTTCAATCAATTGAGAAAATCCTTTTGAGTGTCGTCAGTATGCTTGCGGGTTCTTACTTTCACACAACCCCGTATCACCGAAGATATTGGTTTTTCAGAGCCAAACGATGAATCGCCTGCAAATGTCAGTGCTGCAAAAATGTGGCGAGAGGACCGAGTGCAGTTTGAGAAGATCGCCGATCAGCTTGTGCGTAAAACCTTATGCCTTCCCGCCGCAGAAGAATAAAATTAAATCATTCTATCCGCATTACTGTGATAAACCATTTTGTTTAGAACAATTAACTTTATTTCAACAATAACAAGTTATTCCTCACTGTCAACGTTGACGTTGGTGAGTGCCTTGAAGTTGGCGCATGGGACGTAGGTGCAGAGGGTGTAGAGCTTGTGGGCTGAGTCCTCATCCTCGTTACGGCGACGGGAGAGACGGACACGAACTCTGTATGGGACATTCCTAAAATTTACGAAATTTCCGTTTTTTTTTCTATAAATCATATTACTAACTTGATTCCCTTGGACCAGATGAATTTGTTAAGTTTGGTGTCAATTCGGACATCTTGAGTCTTCATTTGTATCTTAGCGAACTTTCTGATCTCATCGATGGCACGTGGAGCGCGTTTCTTGGCTCCGCTGAAAACTCTCATATGAAATTATGATACGAAACAATAAATTACCTGTCGACTATTAATTAACCGTTTAGACACAAATTAAGATTTAAGATGCCCCTGAATTTCCACACAACACTCGAGTGAGGATCATGTGGCGTTTCTGGAGAGAGCCGCTCACCAGAAACGAGGCTATGCTCCGTTTGTCCAGTTACATGCGGTTACGGCCAACCTGTCTCAAAGAGACTGCAGTAACTGGCGTGGGCCGACACACCACTTCCAGGTGGAGCAACGTGTCAGTATATTAGGAACCGGGAAAATATAAAAATAAAACTCACATTCCCTTTATTCTGCGGTGAACGTGGATGGTGAATTCACGAGTCACGACCTCGTTGATGGTGCTGCGCGACTTCTTCTCAGTCTTTGGCGCCATTTTACCTGAAATTGACACATAAATAAATTTAATTTAATATTTTATCTATGGACCTATTCGCGAAATAAAAAAACACATTTTCCAAGGAACAGTTGTATAAAATGCAAATTTAATGTTTCACAATTAAAAAAATACAATAAAGGAAAAGCACGAGTACTTGCATATGGCTGAAAGTGACATAAAAATGTAAAAAAATACAAATGTACATTTTTCACAACCTGCATAGAAAAAAGTCTAATTTTCAACATGTTTACTGCATGAATAGGTCCATAACAAATTCGCCTATGAAACAGAAAGAAAAGTCTCAAAGAATCTTCATTCCTCACATGTAAAAAATTTAGGACATTGAGAAAAAGAAGTAAAAATTTTAAGTGAACACCGTAAAATATAAATCGCTACGAGATATTTGCCAACAGAAAATGAGTGCACCTTTGATGTGCGATGGAGCAAACTTGCAATATTTATTTAAATTGAATTTCATATTTCATCCTTTCACTAACAGAATGTGTTTATTTTAAACAAACGGTGAGTAATCGGGCACCAGATTATTGATTGATGCTATAAAATTCAACTGGTATTCAGATGGATTTGTATAGCACACCAGATAACTTAATACTCGAATGTAAAGGTGAACGATTGTATTGCAAAAAATGTGATGGTTCATTTTTTAATCCTGTGGACGATTTAAACGGTGATAATAATGTTGTTTCAAGAAAATAACTTTAATTTTCAGTTCTTGATACCGATCTAACTCTATGTGGAACTGTTGAGTTTCTCATCGGTGCCTTGAATATTGAAGACAATGTATATTTATTCTTTGTAACTGAAAGCTCGGTTGTTGCTTATTATCGGGGAGCTACTGAAAATGTGAGTAGTGGAAATAATTAAAGAAAAATGAACAAATAATTGCAGACGAGACACGAAATTAGGAAAATTGAAAAAGTTATTGCATTTGGTGTCAATGAGAGTCCTTCAAATATCCGAGCTTTAATGCAAACAGAAACGACGAAATTAAAACAAAACACTGGAAAATTACTCAAATTCATATCTGATAAGATTTCAAAAGGTTCGAATTTATAATTTCGACATTAAAAAATCGAAATTTTTCATTTTCAGATCCCAAATCCTCGCTTCTTGACGACATTCTCAAACTTTTCAATGATTCCAAAGATTTTTATTTCTGCCGCGAACGAAATATCACAATATCTGCACAAACGTATGAGTTTTTTTTTAGGCAAAAAAGAAAATCAATGAAATTTTTAGATTTTTTTCAAAAAAATCGAACAACTCGGAAGAATCGTTTTTCTGGAATAAATATATGGTAGAATGTTTGCAAAATTCCGTAAAAATTGATTTAAATAAATGGTATTTTATGAAAAGAAAAACTCGACAAAAATTTGAGATAACAATAATTTTAGGATTTGTCCGATTATGCAAGGATACGTCGGAACAACAACACTCGAAATTGAGGATCAAGTAGAATATTCATAATTTTTTCTTTTTGAGAATTTTTGCATTTCGAGAATTTCAGGTGAATGCTTGCCTCGAAATCACCATAATTTCTCGAAGATCTACTCACCGCGCTGGCGCAAGATATTTGAGAAGGTATAGAATTTGGAAAAAATCACAAATTCCGTGAAGCCATTCATCATTTTAAAGAGGAATCGATGAAAACTCGAATGTTGCGAATTTTGTTGAAACCGAAGTGATTCTCAATATTTTCGACCACGAGCTATCATTTGTTCAGGTTTTTCTTACCACCCATCATTCTCGCTCAATTGTTCGATTCATTTCAGATTCGCGGCTCGATTCCGTTATTCTGGTCTCAACGCGGCTTCAAATATCGTCCGCCTCTCATTATTAATCGATCGTTTGAGGAATCCGACGGCTATTTTCGCGAGCATATTCGCCGCTTGAAGAAACACTACGGTGATCCGCTAGTTGCTGTTAGTTTGGTCGATCAACGAGGAAGAGAGCTTCCATTGGCGCAAAGGTTTTTAGAGGTATGCGCCTTTAAATTCCCAATATTTCATGAATCAATTTTCAGCATGTGATTGCTTTGAATGACCCAGACGTCTCATTTTTCTCATACGACTTGCACAATCATTGTAGAGGATTGAATTTTAAGAAGGTACAAAAAAAAATCAATATGTCGCTAATCTAATGGGTTTTAGCTTCAAGATCTTATTAAAAGTATGGAAGAGACACTGAAGACGATCGGATTTTGTTGGATTGACAAAACTGGTGAGACGGGATCAAATTCGAATTCCTTAAACCGGCAAAATTTTACAGGAGAAGTTGTTCAACGCCAAAATGGTGTGATTCGGACGAACTGTGTCGATTGTCTCGATCGAACAAATCTTGTGCAGGGCCAAATCTCGCTTCACATTGTCCTACAACAGGCCCAGCGACTCGGAATGTTCGGACCATTGTGCGAGCCGCCCGAAGCCCTCGTCGCTACCCTTCAGAACCTGTGGGCCGACAATGGTGACGCGATTTCGACTCAGGTTTATTTGATCACAATTTTCCCCCAATTCATATACATCTGCTATAGTATGCCGGTACTGCTGCCTTAAAAGGAGACGTGACGAGAAGCGGCGAACGAAAACTAGCCGGAATTATGCGTGATGGGTAGCATAATTTAGTTTTTTTTTCTTCTTTTTTCAATCGTGATTTTTCTTGAAGCTATAATAGCGCCTCTCGATATTATTTGACTCATATGAAGGATGCTGCACGTCAAAAAGCTATCAATTTGGTGACAAGACAGACTGAAATTGAAGAGGGTTTGAGCTGAAAATGCGTCGAATTCCAACGTTTCTTATCAGACACGACAAGTGAGGAAACTGAAAAGGAGGAAGAGGAGAATATCACCCGACTTGTTTCGGAAACTATTCAATTCCTCGTGCCCCCTCAACAAGTCGTTATTGCGGGTTGGGGACTCATCAATGCTTGTACCAACAACGATGAAATCGATAATATTGTGATATTAACGAGGCACGTCGAATATCCCCTTATTTCGAAATATTAGCTTCAAGTTCTTTTTAGATATAAACTCTATGTTGTGACTTATGAGATTGATGGCGAAAAGATGAACGACGTGAGGATCGTCTCACTTGACGACATCAAAACTATCGATGTCGGTATGATCGGCTCGAATCGATGTGTTCGCATCGAAGTGCTTGATGAGGTTTTCATTTGGAAGTCTGCTCAAGTTCGACTATTCAATAACGTCGCACTTCGCCTCAAATCGACCGACGAGGCCAATGAATACATCTCATCAGTCGCCGAACAGGTTTATCGTTTAATTTTGAGGTTTTGTTGTTACCCACACTCTTTTATTTCAGATTAATGTGGGAAGGAACCTCTTGACGGGAAGTAACAGCATGATTCGAAATGTTAATAAAATCACGGTTCCGCAAATGTCGGTGCATCGAAGGAGTATGGCCGCGATGGGATCACTTTTAACCAAAATCAAAAATGCGAACAAACGCGCCCAAACCTTGGGTAATTAACTTTTTAAATCATGAGTGAAACGGTAAATTTGTGTTTCTAGCAAAATCAGCATCTGCCAACCCCATTACTTCGGAACTTGATGGAAACGAGTCTGACTCTTCTGAACTGTCTAATAAGGTTTTCTAAAAAGCCCCATAAAATTTGGAATTTCCAATTATTTTCAGGTCGACGCTTCGGTGACCAAATTTTTCAAGAACACTTTCAAAAAGAATGAAGATATGATGTCACCATTCGAGTCATTGCATTCCAAAATAGCCGAGTGTCAAACGAACATTTCACTTTTATAAGAAACCTGTGATATGCATGCATTAGTCTATTATTATTATTACCACTAAACATTTTTTTTTTCACATTCAATCTATTTATTTTTTCGGTCTGTCTCTCAAGAAGCCAAAACACTTTCGGAAGATGAAAAAAATAGGATTAAAATATTGGGAAACGAAAGATTCAAGCAGTGAATTGACCTCAAAGAGAGACTGATGACCATTCACTAAAGAAATACAATATATTGAATGCTTGAGTTTTCGACAACCAACAGCGATATACAAACGGGCGACTACGAGTACTATTAGAAAGTTTACTTCCACTTCTTGTTGTCGTAATCGTAGTACTTCGGAGCTCCGAGGAAGTTACCCTATAAATGAAACTAGTATTCATAGAATTTAAATCGCAACTATACCTTCTCGAGAACGAGAGCTCTCTCAACTTGGGCTTCCTTGTATTCATTTTGGAAGGTTGGTGGAAGTTCTGGGTACACTAAAAACAGAAAAATGAAAAAAGAACTACACGAACAATTTGTTACCATAGACATTGAGAAGAACGGCGTAGTAGGTGGCAAAACCAAGAACGGCGAGAACAGCCGATGCGACTACCTTAAATTCGGAGCTCAATTTGTTTATATAAAGATGAATTTACCTTCCAGTATCCAGTTGGGGCCTCGAACTCTGAAAGAGTTTGACGGAAGCTGTAGCGGTATACTGAAAACTTTGAAAATAAATTTCCAAATTTATATTATTAGATAGCACATTTTTTTAAAATTTGGTTTCCTTTAAATACAATAATTTTCGACATTCGTCAAGAGTATTCGCAACATTGTCGTGATTAGAAAAAATAATAAATTGTGAATAAACCCACAAAGCTTCTTCTCTTCCGCTGAAAGATTCTTCCAGTCAGCTTGCTCTTTGGCGCGGATTGGTGCAATGACACTGTCTTCCTTGCGGAATCGGATAGCTGGGTACCAATAATCAAGACGATCTTGGTAGATCTGAAAACAGTGCTTAACAAAAATATTTCGTAAAAAATTACGTTGTCTCCGTTGGATCCGAAGCCGACGAGTTCACGCCCGGCCGCCTTTTCAGGTCCCCAATAATGCTCGTTGTGAGCAACACGGGAAGTAGTGTGCACAGCGCGAACAGCCAATCGTGGCAGCATCATTTGGCGGGCCAACATACCTATAATTTAGAAATAAATAAAAGTTTTGGCCGAAAAAATAACGAAATTATAGTGGCAGAGGTATGTTAAATTTTTACTTAATAAATTGATATAATTATGTTGAAATATGTTTTAGAAAGAAGAATAGACTACAAGCAACGTTTTTATGAAATTTTGAAATGTGTGATGCTGAAAATCCGCGCTGAAATCGAATGCATAAATAAAAATCGTTGCGCCGTCCGCCCACAGCACCTCGTTGGCTGCCTGTTAAATCTAAAGCACTGCCCAATATACGCAGCCAATGTGCAATAGAGCGCACTTGCAACTTGAAATTACGCACGTAGCGAATTTCGAATTATTTTACCGGAAGAGTGTTGTTTTTCTAGCGGAGAGTGATCAACAACACGACTATTAAAAAAAATCGAAAATTCTAAAAAATGCCGAAAATGACGCGAAAACGAGACCTCATAGAGCAAACGAAGAAATCGGCGAAGCGAATGCGATATGATGTATCAACTCCAGCTGAAACAAAAGAAAGAAAATTGAAGCGAAGAAATATTGGGAATGTTCTCAACGAACTCGCGAATAGAATCGAAAATGGTGATCGAGTTTTGTAAGTTTCGAAGGAAAGGACAATTTAAATTCGATATTCAGGGTGAGAAATATTTTAAACGAGATTGAGAATGAATATCTGCTAACGTTAAATCAAAGTGAAATTGAGAATGTTTGCACCAAATTGCTTGCATCCTGCATAATTTCAAAGGTATTTATCGGAATTATCAATTTTTCAGTGAACATATTCAGATTGATTCAAATTCCATTAAAATATTCCTCATAATAACGTCATTTTTACAAAGAGCCACCGAGGAGCAGCTCAAAAAATTTCTCCTTAATCAATTAAACGATTCACAAACTATTGCAAAGTAAGATTTTTCGCAATTTTGTATTCATTAATCGCAAATTTCAAGGTTGTTCGCGAAATCGGTCCTGACTGGAAGATTATTGAATCTTTTCGGAGAAGCTTTAGACAACAAAATTATAAGCGTGAAATCAGTTCCGGAATACGCATTCCTTTCAGCGAAGACGATTTTATTTCAAGATTCGATTTATGAAGTCCACAGTCGAACATGCGCTTTGGATTTCTTTGTCGCATATTCGATATCTGGTAAATTTTGATTAGCACTGAACAAATTCAATTTAAAATCATACAGATAAGCGAGATGACGTCCGATTAATTGACTGCGAAAAGCTATTATGCCGAACTGTTCTTGATCGTGATTATCGTATAAGATTAGCATGCTTAAAAGTAGAAAATTGAAAAGTTCAATTGTGAAAAAAATTTGTTTTAGGGACTTACGAGGTTAAGTAAAGAAGGTCTTCTTCTTCACAAGAGCACATATTTCATCATTAAGCCGATGCTAACGGATACAGATGCTGATATTCGGATTATGGCATTGAATTTGCTCCTTCATTTTTCCAATCGAAATCCGGTGTAAATATTATTTTTTTTTAAGTTTCCATACGAGAATTTAATTGATTTAGTGAGACAACCGCTGGAAAAGGAACTTTGACAATTCCGGACGATGCATTTTCAGCAGTTTGTGATGCAATGAATGATATTGATGTGATATTTTAAGATTTTTTTTTCTGAAAACCAATTGAATGAATTTCAGACACGAGTACGCATTGAAGCTGCCCGACTTCTTGGCGAATTTCACGTTGTTTCTGATGAGCTTGTTTTCCAAACTCTTGACAAGAAAATGATGCGATCGAATAAATCTTCGGAAGTTGTTAAAGTTGAAAAATCGATGTTTGCAATGACCCAGAAAGGACCGTCAGGAACTGATAAGCGATGGAGATTTCTCAAAAAAGCGACAAATCAGGATCAAGGGTTTGATTGAATGAAAAAAAAATGCAAAAGTAAAATATGATGATTATAGTGAAAACACAAGGGGAGGCTGGTCAAGAGGAAAAGAATTGAATGCATCGTGTCCAACGAAAGGAGCCGAAGAAGAGGACGAAGAAGATGACTCCATTATTCCTCATGGAGCTTGTGGAGCATTTGTTACAGCGCTTGAAGATGAATTCATGGGTACTGTTTTCAATGAAAATCGCTTGTTAGATGAAATTTGGATTATTTTAGACGTTCGAAAAGCAGCTGTCTATTCATTGGGAAAATTAGCTTCGTGTCGTCCATCTTTTGCAATTTCTGCACTTGAATATCTTGCGGATATGTTCAACGACGAAATTGCTGAGGTATGATGTCGTATATTCATTTGGATTCAATGAAACTATAGAATTATTAAAGGTGCGGCTTGACGCCATCAACGCGTTGACTCCATTGATCGCTCATGGACAATTGAATTCTGAACAGCTCAATGTTATTCTTAAATGTCTTGACGTAAGTATTTTTATGGGCTTGTTCAGTATCACGAGAAATTGTCGAAAATTGTCGGAATTTTTGAATTTGGTAGAACTCGACAATTTTTTAACCACCGAATAGATCCATTAGAAAAAATGTCGAATTAAGGATGGTATGGCTGATGCGCGACAAGCTATGCGAGAACTGCTCAAACGTGCTCAATTCGTCGATGTTCGCTGCGTTGAATTGTGTGTGAAAGCGTTGACCGATTGTATGAAACGGTTTCCGAAGGATAAAGAACAAGTCTTCACGTGAGAATTTTAAGTAAGTATCATTTAAAAAAATGCCGAAATTTTAGATGTATGGCGAGTATTGGCAGAAATCATTCGATTCATATTCAATCGATGATGCGCAATCTTCTTGGACTTAATCTAGTGTTTCAGACGCGCGAGCATTCTCTTGAAGATGAGAAATGTACGAATTTTAATTTAAGAAGCTATAATTTCGATTTTTTTTAAAGATCTCTCCAAACTCATTTTGGTTTTAAATGCGGCATCGCAGCAATCTTCTATGATCTACGTGTTTCCCGAATTCGTCAAACGGCATTATCGATTCTTGCGGACTTCGTCGCCGCATTTAGTTGCATCGATTCGGGTATTCAATTCACTGATTTTGTTTTTATTCAAAAATGTTGAGATAATTCCAGGTTTTGGATGAAGAAAAGCACGGAAAATTGCGGATTCGATCTGAAAACACTGGCGAAAAAGCCGAAGAAATTGTGCTGCAAACGTATAATCGATTGTGCGAATCGGAAGAAAGCGAATCGATTGTGGATAGAAACACGATTCGTGATAATATTTACAGGTTTTCCGGTTGATTTTTTTTTGCTGACGTCTATTGAATTCAGCGACGCTTCGGCGATCAGTACGTACAATGAGAATGTGAGCGGAGCATCGCGACTCATTTGCTGCCTCAGCGAAATCAGCGCATCGATTGATAATCTCGCCGACACCATCATGCTTGGCGGCGAACCGGCGATCGTTCGCGATCTCGTTATACAAGTAGGCGTGGTGTTTTCCTTTTTTGCCAAGCAAAATTTGTGCATCAAATTTCAGCAACTCGCTGATATGCAATCGGTCGAGTATCAATTTTCGGGAATTTCATCGGAAACCATTTCCTATTTGCTGCACTGCCGATTGTATTTGCTGCTGAATGACGTGGCCGTTTGGATGATGCAGACAATGCCGAGTTTGCACGAAATTACGACGGTCGTTGCGTCGATTCTTGAAACTGTCAAAAAGTATATTTTTTGTTCCATTCGGGACCATTTCTCCATATTTTTTTCTCTTATTCTAGACGGATCAAGAAATCAATCACTCTTGAGGCCACTCTTCAAGAATTCATATCGGTTTGCGAACAATTGATTCAGCTGAAAGCTGAAGGTGAGGATTCGAAGAAAATGATCACGCCAAGCGGAATCCTTCAAATCGCCAATAAATACATGCCGCGAATGCCCAAAGAGTTTCCGTTGATTCAAGGAATCAATCTCAAATATGCGCAGGTTTCGACAATTGTGTGTTTCAACATTTTCAAACTATCATTTTCAGATCGTCACGCCGCACAAAGATGTTGCAATGGAATCGGCGTTGCGATTCATATCGAATATGCCACACGGAATCGCGTTCGAGGCGAAACTTTATAATTTTACGAACGACGATCTCAAAAATCTTCGACTAAAAGTACTGTTTCCCGGCGGCAAATTTAATGTGATGAAACCGCGAGATAATGAGATCAAGCGTGATGACGGATGCCATCAATTGTCGACACATGTGAGATTCAAACCTGTGACACATTCGAAATATCAGGAATTCGTTTAGGTCAAAGTGACATCGTCAAGCTCCTGGTCGGAAGCCGCCGAAATCGACATCGTCATTGGGTTCAACACCGAATGCAACGCGTTCGTTCCCGTCTTCGAATCGCCATCGTGTTTCACGCAGTCTCACGTACGCGTCAAAATCCATCCGGTTTCCCGATAAACTACGGGCGCGAAATTACGCATTAGTAATTTATATATATATATATATATTTTTTTATAAAAAGTTTTAATCACAATAATTATAAAGGTTTTTAAGTGAGAGTTGCGAGATCAATAGTATTCCAGAAATGCGCCGCGCTTATTGCGGCATCGATTGATGTTTGTTCCTTAGAAGGACTGCCATCTGCTTGCAGGCTTCGAGAGTGGCGCGACTTGAGGCGATTTCGATTGGCTGGACTCCGTCGAGTTGCGCGTGGCAAGTTTCGTTCTAGAAATTCATATATGTTGGAGTTTTTCCACCATCAAAAGGATCAAAAATCCAATATTTGATTCATAAAAAAAGACGAAAGCCCCGAGGAGATTTACACTGAGTTTGATTAGCGGGTTATCCGTAGTACGGAAGTCAAATTACCACTATTTAAATTTAAATTACCACCTCGAAAAAGTGCGATGGTCCACCATTTCTCAAGGTTTTCGTTTTTTTTGCGATAGTAAATACCTGCGATAAGAACGTGATAACCGATGTTCGCATTTTGGCCTCGCGCTTATCATAAATATCCTGAACCAGCGATTTTACCTTGAATAATTTATTTGACTTAATGGAAAATTGTAAAAATGTGGCTGAAACCTGATCAACTTCAAAAATATCATCTTTTGCTTCTCTGACCAACACATGAGTCAATTCGAAGAACATATGCGGCAAATGCGATAATCCGACAATCTCGTTCTCAACCGTCAGGATTTTCTTGAGCTCATCGACTGTCATCCATTCTGGCGGCTGAAATTCGATAATTTCTTGAGCCCTCTCACCTATTTACTTACCACAATGTGACAATGGTGCTTACGTTTTAGCATAAGAGCCATCCAAACCGGAATACGAGTCGGGATTCCCGCTTCGAATGGTCCGACGTCTCCAGATATCAAATGGATCACCTTTTCGTTGATTCTCGGTATCACCTCAATGTCCATATTCGAAGCAAGAAACTCGCATTTCTCCGCGTTCATTCTGATTCCTTTATTGTGAAATATTTTTGTCAAAAAAATTGAAATTGAATAAATACGGGATATAACCTTCGATTTGATTAAAAATGAACATAAAAGAAAATTTAAAATAAAAACTTTATCACTAGAAATTTAGAAAAAAAAAACGAACAACTAGCTGAAACTAGCCTAGACAATTCGGGTTTATATATATTGTACAGCTCTCGATGAATCCGCTGCGACTAGGTCAGGGCAAGACGATTATTCAGCAATTTCTTCCTCTTCAACAGTTACCTGAAAACATTTGAATTTTTTCGGACAATTTCCTTAAAAATCACTTGTATCATGCCGGTATGAACCGCAAATGCAATTGAAAGTGTTAAGGCACAAAGCGCAAAAATGATCGAATCTCTCATTGGCGGCTCCTCGACGGTGTGCTCAGCGGAACCTTCAGCGTTCTGAGCAAAACCAATAAATCCAAATAACTTTAAAGTAAATTTGAACCTTTTTCAAGTCCTTTTCAAGCTTTGCCTTCGATAATCGAGCCTGCCACATTTTTCTCTTTGACTTAAAAAAGAAGAAGCTATAACGTTGAACCATACTTTAAAAAATTATACCTGCTGTCTTTTCAATTCTTCTTCAGTTAATGGAAGATAGATGGATGACACAGTTTCGACGAATCTCACCAAATTTGGGCACGCCGATAATTGAACTTGGAGGCGATCGTTTGGCAATGGAACACGAAGAAGTGGGGCAAGATAGCCGAACACAAGAGCATCGAGCGATGTCGGCTTGGTTCCGCAGAAGAATTTGTTATCTCCGAGCTTCGTTGATAAAGTGTTAAGAGCCTTTAAAATTGCAATTATAAGCAAGATCAATCATGAGAATTTCTACCATGAATGCGTCTTTCAGAATAGCCGTGTCCGGCCGGTTTCCGAGCATTCTGATCGCCTTCTTCCGACGCTTTTCCAAATAATACAAATTATATGGAAAATGAAGATGCGAGGCGTACCAATGTTGGGTAATCGTGTTGTAGTTGAGGTCGTCAGCCCAAAAGGTTTGAAGCTGAAAAATATATAAAAAGTTGGGAATTTTCGTTTTCTCAAAATACCACTGCTGGGAACAGATTATGATGGAGATAGCAGGAAAATGCATCTAATTGAGCTCGTTCGAACGTTGTCAAATCCGCATCGATAACAACGTCTTGTCCGCATTTTCGAAGGATTTCGACGAATCTATAATAAAGCTTCACAAATGATGCAATTAATATTTGAATTTTACTTCTCAAAATCGGTTACTGGCTTTTTTTGCGGTTTTGTTGTATCAATCACCATGGGAAGTTCACCTATGCATAATCTTTTTAAAGATTTTATTAGCATATAAACATTTTACCCGTTGGAGAACTCCAAGGTCTCGTTGAAGAGACAACTTGAACCGGCGAAGCGCACATTTTTGAACATGCCTTTAAAAACAGTTAATTTCAAATTGAAATGAACACTTACTAAGAATTGAAGCGAAGCGACATCGATTGTTGGTAACCCAAAGTCTGAAGGCCAAATATGCAACTCCATGTTGCAATTTTAAGCTGAAATTACAAAAAATATGAGAAATTATTTTATTTTCGCGCATGAATTAAGCAAACGACACTCCGCGTTGACGAAATTTTCTCGGCCACGGCCATCTCATAACTTCTTTTTTTATGGGTCAGAAACGTTTCACGGTCTGGTTTTGTTAAAGAATACTTTCTAACGCTGTCACGGCCTACAAAACATTCTTACTAGTTTTGTTTAGGATCTGAAATACATATCTATGCAATTTTTCTTATTCTCAACGTATAATTGAGCAATTTCAGATGGCGTCGGAAAACCAGCCGCCACCGTCCTACGAAGCATCACAAAACGAGCAAAATGTAAATAATTTGCAGGAAATTGTAAAAAACTATAATTTTGTTTTGAGGGTCGAATTCCGGACAATTCGAACTTTGTGATTTCGCGCGCCTCTCCATACAACACGTCTCCAATTGAAATGGACTGCCCTTATTGTCAGGTAATTTTAAAACTGAAATATACCTGAAACCCTTCAATTTTTATCTTAAATTAGTTTCGGGGCACTGTATGTCCGATTTTTCCTGCTTGTTATATCTATGTATTTCTGATCTATTAATAGCACAGTTTTTCCTTTGCAGAACCACATTGTAAGTCATATCGACAAAGTCGCCGGAATTCTTCCATGGGTTCTCTGCATCGTTTGCGGTATCGTCGGCCTGATACTCTTCATTTTACCGTGGTTCCTTTGCTGTGTTCCATTCCTCCTTGACCCTTGTCTTGATGTTGTCCATACGTGCCCAGCCTGCAAACGCGTGCTCGGTCGGTACAACCGCGTGTAAAAAACCACTATCAAAACGATAACTATTACTAGAGCAATATAAGACTCGTCAAACGATTCTGTATTTTATATACCATGTCTGCCTTGTAACCCCGTCCCCGGTCGATCAATATATATACATTTTGACTACGATCATAATTCAGTCAGTCTCAAAAATCGCTTTATTTTGCATAATTTTATACGAAAACTGTAAATAAAAACTGATGAAAAACAATTAGAAACAAATCGAAACAACTTATGTGCTCTTTCCGAGACGTCTGTAGGTACCGATCCATGCCTTACACGAGGAACAATAATGCTCGACATCCTTGAATGTCTCGACGCAGAATGGAACCCAGAGGAAGAAAAGAGGAAGGATGAAAATGCCGGAGATAAGGATCACAAGGAACGCGACGTAGGTGAAGAAGCCGTTGACGAAACGCAATTCGGTATCGCCGTGAGCCTTTAATATTCGAATCATTTGGAAAATTCATGAATATTATTCCATACTTTACAGCGAGGGCAATCTAAAAGTTGTGGCCGATCTGAAAGATACTTCTTGGCATTCACTAGCATCGACGGGGTATGTGATGCGGATCTGCAAATTGTATTCAACGTGGAATTGTTGAGATTTAAATTTTTCCGCAGGTTGTTGATTAAATTTTCGGGACCAACAATTTTTTTTAAATAATTGCGAATGTCCGCAGATCGAATCATGGAAAAATTGTGTTGCTCGAATAGTTCATGTTAAATTTCTGTTTCATTAAGAGTTTTTAAAATCTGGATGTTGAATTCCATTGTTGATCTCTATACTTTGACAAGCTTTTGAGCTTTTTCGCATCCGCATAGGTCCAAAAATAAGTGCGCAAAACAAGTATGTTACAACATAGGTATTTCTTTACGTCAACCCGAGTTGTATTTGCTTTGATGATCGCAATTTATTTTATTATTAATCGCGGCGGTTTTAAATGTCTGTTTGACGATGCTCGATTGAAATTTTTCGGGGCGATGCGCGTACGCGACTCACCTGTGAATCGGAATCGGATGAGATCGGTTCGGCGCCATTTCTAGAAAGTGTGTCAAAAGCTACAACTATGAAAAATGAATAACACGAATCGAGAAGCTGAAGAAGAGCAGCCAATGGAGGGGGGAGGGGGAGAAGATTGTCGAGTACTCGAAGTGGGCTCAATTCGACGCGCCTCCGTGCCGCTGACTGTTTGCTCGCTCGTTTTCGCCGGCCACGCCCCCGTCCCACAAGGAGGCTCCCGTGTGGCGATGATGGTTGGCAAGCACTTGAGACCCTCCGAACTCAACAATTACTCTTTTGAAACACTTGATTTATTTAGGAAAATCTCCCTCTTTTATTATTATGGTTTAGGGTTGAGTAGAGATCGAAACCGTGTTAATCGGATGATGTTGATATGAGACTAATATGCATATCGAATTATAATGGAAATAAGAGCACTAGATCGCATCGCACATTCCGAAGCCGCTCGCCGGCTCCCATTGGCCGCCTTGGCATTGAAGAGTCGCTGAGCCGGTCACCGCGTACCCTTCTTCGCAGTACAGAAGAGCTGTGGTGCCGTCCTCGAAATCCAATGATGGTCCGGATTGAATGTAAACGATCTGAACAAAAATTGTGCATTGTTTTAAATATTTCATGAACATTTTTTTTTGACAAAAAAATCTAATTTTTGCAGGCATTTTCGAAAAAAAAAAAACACAATTCATCGCCCAACAATTTTCTTTTTATAAAAATGGGATATGTGGTAAGTGTGTGTTACTGTTTTCGCGGGGTTTCTTGAACAAACATCTTCGAATTTCCGCTTTGCTTCTTCCATTGCCGATCAAGAACGTTTGAAAGACTATTCAGTGACTACATGTTCAATGTCAACATCTCGTCATGTTTCTTTTCTGGACTGTTAAAACTGACCCTCGCATTTCTTGGAGGCGAAAGCGGCACACAAATTCCCGCCGGCTTCTCGTCGGTCTCGTTCGAGCATTTGCCGAGTATCGGACGGAATGAGCCTTTACGGCATGTTGAGAATGTTGGACCTCTTGATTTATAGCCGAAATTGCATTTCAGTGCGGCTGTCGTTCCTTCGGGATATGAGTGATTGGTGGATGTGCTCGAAAGTGTGATCTGAAACGCAATTCAAGATGACTCAAAACTCGAAAGAAATGAGATGTCCCACCTCTCCGAATGATGGCGCAATTGGCGGAAGACACGATTCAATCGAGGCGCCGTCTTTCGGCGAATCGTAGAGTGTCGCGTTCGACATTATGATTCCCACTGCCTTCTGTTGTGGGATTGATGTATTCGTTGGCGGAGCTGCTGCGGGTTTGCGTAGAATGTTCATCGTACACGTTCCGGGCAATGGCGTCCAGACGCCATTGGTGCAAATCGACACCGCGCTTCCGGAAAGTGTATATCCCAAATTGCACACCAAGCTAACGCTGCTTCCTGATGGATATGGTCCGAAGCCAAGCGAACTGTACACAAGCTGAAATTTGTCAAGCGATTTCAAATATACCAGAAAATATACAAATGAATATGCTTTTGATAATTGAAGACAAATAAAGCCCAAGGAATGGGGCCTGATAATAATGTTATTTAAGGGGACATCCAGTCGGTCGCTTAACAGATCAATAAATTGCAGTACCAACTCTTATTGTCAGTAATGGCTGTCGGCGATGCCCTCTTTGATCTTGTCTCGTTTCAGATTGAGCAGTGCCAGATGAGCTGCTTCGAATGGTTTATTCTCAAATCCAATGTGTTCTCGGCCTACTCAGATCTTCGGATTTGGACGTTGAGGGCTAGGGGAACGGGATCGAGTGCTGATCATAGGATGGCTATTGGATCACACTACAGCCGCAATGAATATATTCAATTGTTCGAAAAGTGCACAACTCATGATGTTAGGTCATCGGATCTCGGCGATCGGACTGACACGTTCTCTACGAATGTTCTAAGGATCATGAAATGATACGAGAAGAGAAAAGGAAACACTGAATGAAGTGTAATGTTTCAAAACCTAATCACATTTAAAACGCCTGAGACTGATTATGACATTCTTCGAATACCGAATCGAGTTCCATGTTTGGTTTCAGTGGCCAACGGAAATTTTCAGATCAGCAAAGAAGTTGCCAGTTTCAGAAGAAGCCAATGGGTTTTTTTTTTCTGATCTTACCGATCCACCGAGAGGATCTCCTAATCTTCCACATTGCAGACTGCTTCCTGGTGTTGGAACTGAGCCAATGGTTCTGCACGTGCCCAACGTCGAAGGCACCCAGTTGCCATTCTGACACGAGGCTGTCATTCCACCGCTGGGCACTGTGCCGCCAGTGCACACTGCCGTTACGACGGTTTCCATGGGATACGGTCCAACGGCGGCATTCTGCAAATAATTGGGAATCATGAAACATCGAAAATTGTCGTACATTCGAGTAGACGAGGTTTGCGTTGATGACTGGCGCGATGCCGAAGAGACACGACGATCCTCCTCCGACTCCTCCTCCGCCGATGGCCGCTGAAATTTATCGAACATTTGCATGGCCGACTCAACCTGTTGATGTGCTGAAAACCTTTGCTATCCGCCTTCTGGCACGTTGCCAGACTTGGCGACGACCAGACTCCATTTTGACATGTGGCGTTCGTCGAGCCACTACTCGATTTGAAATTTGCGTTGCATTTCAAACTAACAGTGGTGCCCTGTTCATTCATGACGTGATTAAAACTAATCGGATCAACTACGGAAAATATCGAGCACATACGCTGGGATACGGTCCTCCGCCGTCGACACTGTATTCGAGGTTTCCGTTCGCCGGCGTGCTCATCGCAATGCAACTAGTGTTAGTTGAAACTAGAGAAGCTTAAAGGGAAACAACGAGTCATGGCACGCATGGAAAGAAAAATAAGAACAGCGCTTCCAATTTATGATAGACAATTACCCAAAAGAAAGCGGAAGAGCAAAAGAAGCAAAAAGGCCCCACAAAAACAACAGACAAGATAGTATTAGACGATTGTTGAAGGATTTATTGGCCTGAAAAGTCACATCATAATCGAAATATTTGATAAATGAGATCTTATGGAACACAACTGCCGACAACCGATGGTTGCCAGCCGGTCATGGTACACGTTGATGAGGAAACACCCTGAACCCTATAGCCCGATTGGCATGTTAACTGAACTGAGCTCCCGATGGGAATCGATGGGGAAAAACTCGCAGAATACAACATTTGGCCATTGAGCAACGAACCGCTCATGGTGCTCATTGGTGTGCATCCTGGAATATGGCACCGATGCCTCCTTCATCATATTATTCAAAAACAATTTTTATGGCACATTTTCATACTAGGATTGGACATTTCACATTAAGTCGCGCGACTTCGGAAAATTGGCTAAATGCCAAAAGTGTAAGGAGAGGTCCTAGAGCGCGATGTGCTCCTTTAACCTATTCCCGTAAATCTACATTTTTGGATTTGCGCCAAGACCACGGCACTAATTTTTTTGGCATTTAGCCAATTTTTCGTAATCGTGTGACGTCGTCAATATGCCACTATCAATTTATATTGATTTTATACCTATGTCTAATCATATATTTGAATTTCATTTGAGTTATTCAGCGGGACTGATGTACACCGTAAATCGCAGCCACACTGTCGCACACCTATCCGACTGCTACAGTAATCGCGCCAGAAAAAGGGACGGCATAATATGGTTTTCCTGCCGTAGCTCTATCGAAACGGGGTATTTGTGAGTGGTGTTGAAGTATGGCAAAAATCATTAAATAAAGTAAAAACCATGGGTCAAAATTTGAAACTTCGGACCCAAAATTTTGGGGACCTTTTGGAACTTTTGCAGAAAACGACATAGGACACTCGATAGGGAATTTCTTGATCTGTTTGGGTGCAAAATTAGAAAAAATTCCAAACCACAATGTAAAAACACCCCCCTTGTAAGTTTTTTTTTCGGTTTTTCGACGATCTCTCGGTAAATCTCATTGGACGCCGCGCGGACGGTATTCTATAGAAAAAAAATTGACGAACGTTCTAACGGGCGAGCAGCAGCGTCAGAAAGGACGCCGATGTGATCTACCGAGTTGCCATTTTGCTTTTCTATTTGCGTGTTGTGGGTTCCTCTCAACTCGAGCCCTATTTGGTGAACTCGCAAATTCTAATTTGCTCTCGTGGTAATCGTAACCCACTTCAAGCTTTGTTCCTTTACTAACAAGGAGGTTAAAATGATGAACTCTGATTCTGATTTTTTTTGAATCTGGCTCCGATTTTATGGGTTTAATAATTCCTTCACATTTTCTATTATATTAATCGCAAAAATCGGCATGTTGGGTTAAGATTGGGTTCACACTTTCATCGCTCTTCAACTCATTTTGGGTAATCGTCAGACAGAAATTGGAGCTCTACAGTAAGCGGCACTACATTTATGTGGCGGTGTTTGAACTCAAAATTACCGGGAACACAACTGCCGACAACGGCCGGCTGCCAACCGGTCGATGTGCATGTTGCCGATTGGGTGCCCTGCAGACGATAGCCACTAAAGCACACTACATTAACCGAAGTGCCGATGGGAACTGTCGATGAGAGGCTCGGCGTGTACGTCATCTGGCCGTTGAGAAGCGTGCTGCTCAACGCGCTCATCGGCGTGCATCCTGCAATCGACGAACAACGAATTCGGTGAGAAGCATGAGGCGGTGCAAATCGTGCGCAATGCGATCACCTTGCGTCGAGGAGCCCGACGAGCTGCACGAGCCCATCGCAGGGGTCCATTGAGAGTTGAGGCATGTCGAGACGCTGGCTCCGACTGGATTTTGACCGGCTGGACAGGTCATTGTTGCGGTGGTGCCTAGAGTTGTTCGTCGATTCATTGGACAACATTCAAGCTGTGGAACCTGAATTGAATGGAGCGAAGTATCCACTAGAATAGGTCAAAGTAGCGCCAACAGGCACTGTCGGAGGACTGGTGCATTGGCCGGTTCCAGTGTTTCCACCGCTTCCACTACATGTTCCCAACGTCGGATTCCACGCGGAATTCGAGCATGTTGACGTCGAAGAGCCTATGACTGTTTGACCTAGCGGACACGTCATGGTGGCAACTGTTCCTGGAATACTCGTTTTAGGTGGAATACGAACATGAGAGAGAGAGGGAGCATGCCTGAGTTGAACGGAGGTGAACTTCCTGAAGAATATGTCAGAGTTGCTCCAGAAGCCACTACCGGCGCGAACAAGCATTGACCGGTTCCGGTGCTTCCGCCGCTGGTGCTGCAGGATCCCAGACTTGGCGTCCATGCTCCGTTTTGGCATGTAGCTGAGCTCGAGCCTAAATGTATTAATTAATTAAGCCATATGCAGAATTTGGTGAAACCTTGCACCAATCCGCCATTGGTGCAACTCAATGTCGCAGTGACTCCAGAATTATGAAGGATGACACTACCATCGCTGTATGTGATTTGTGATCCGATCGGTGATATAATGCTTAGGCATTGGGTTCCACCGGTTCCGGTTCCCGTTCCGGAGCAGGACGTCGTGATTGCCGGAATCCATTGGCCTGCTAAGCAGGTGGTCTGGCCGAGACTTGTACCGTTCTGACACGACACTCTTGCAATTGTTCCCGAGTTGTAACTGGTCTGGATTCCGATGCTTCCGTCGTATTGCACAGTCTCTCCGATCGGCCGCGTCAACGGTACACATTGCCCATTCGTTCCCCCATCTGAATCTTGAATCAAAATGAGCAGATACGAACGAACTAACTATTCGAGCATGTGCTGGTAATCGCCGGCGTCCAAACACCATTGGTGCACGTCGAGGTGCCCAATGGTGTTCCGCCGACGGTGCAAGTCACAGTGGCAACAGTTCCCGCGGAAAAGCTTGTGGTGCTTAAGCTGAACGGCATGTAGGTTGCTTGTGCGCCGGTCGGGACCACAAGAGCCCCGCACTGGCCGGGGTTCTGTCCGCCGATGATCGAGCAAGTGCCGAAGAACATTGGCGACCACATGCCATTCTGACACGTCGCTGTCGTGCTGCCTTGTACTGATCCTCCATTGCTGCAGGTAGCCGTTGCGGTGGTACCGCTTGGATAAGGACCCATAGTGGCCCCATTCGAATACTGGACTTGTCCACCCAGCGGTGCGATCATGGATGTGCACTGAAGAGTTCCTCCACCTGTACCGCCCCCACCGTTGCCGAGTTGACAAGTTCCCAACGAAGGGGTCCATGTTCCCGATTGACATGTCGAAGTGCTCGAACCACTGACCGAATAGCCGCTGAGGCACGACAAGGTGACAGTGGTTCCTGATGGCTTGAGCACATCAGCACTGTTCGGACTATACGAAAGCGTTCCCATCATTACATAAGGGCTCATGCAAGTGGTTTGACCTGATACACAGAATACCATCACCGATGTGCGGAAGAACGCAAACCTATAGAAGACGATGATCCGCAGGTTCCCAGTGATGGTGGCGACCAGACAGAGTTGGAGCACGTGCTCGTCAAGGCTCCCGATACCGATTTTCCAGCATTACACGAGAGAGTCGCTGTCGATCCACTTGGATGGGTTCCGATTCCTGATGAATAGGTGATTGATCCATCAATCGGCGGTGTCAAATCGGAGCAAGCGCCGCCCGAGTTGCCCAAATTCAGTGAACTCGAAACACACGATCCTGAAGCTCAAATTTGATGCGATTGTGTTGAAGTTGAATGCCAACCAATGGGTGGTGTCCAGACACCGTTTTGGCAGATGGACGAAACCGAATTCTGAAGGGTCATCCCGAGATTGCACATCAGATAGGCCGATGTTCCCGAGCTATACAGCGATTGAGGGTTTGACTGGATGTACATGATATTTCCATTGGAAGGCGTCGGAAGAGCTGAACAAGCGGCACCGGAAGAGATCTGCAATGGTTGGGGATGATCATGATGGGAAAAGGAAGATCAGAGGAAATGGAAATTGAATTGAAAAAATGAAACAAAATAGAAGCGATAGAAAAGAGGGACAGGAAAATTGATGAAGCCTGAACCTAAACGCATACCTGACGTCGTCGACGGGTCTTCTGAATTATATATTATGTTATAATAAAATATATTTCAATTTATTGCATTCATCATTTTTGATTGTCAACCTACCGGCTCGCAATGCCCAATCTTTTTGTCCCATCCTCCCGGCTTGCAGGTCGCTGTCATGTTGCCGATTCCGAAATAACTACGTGCACACTTCAATGTAATCGTTGACTCGATGGAGTATGGCTTCTGGCTCGAGTTGATGAACAGAAGCTCGCCATTCGTTGGTGCGCTTAGGATTGGACATTTGACATCAAAGATTGAAACGCAACTGGGCAAGGACGGCTGCCAGATCGAGTCGACGCACCTCGATGTTGTCACCGAAGCGGTTGGGACGAACGCGAGATTGCAGAGGACGGTCGCGCGAGTGGCGTTGGGAACCGAGTTGATGGCTGTTGAGCTCGCGACATTCGCCGAGTAGACGATATTCCCGTTGGGGATTGATTCGGGAATCGGACACGACGAGCCACTGCTTCCCGCGGAAACGAGAGAAGCGGCTCGGGCGTGCTGCGGCACGCATTTCCCAAGACCGGTCGTCGGATACCAACCCTGATTTGTGCAAAGGATGTTGCTCTGTCCAGATCCGGCGAATCCATGATCGCACACGAGGCTGGCGGTGGTGCCAATCGAGAAGATGTTGACTTGAGAGCTCGAGTAGACCACTTTTCCATTGCTCACGTCGGGCAATGTCAGGCACACAGCGGTGTCGGAGGTGTTGAAAAGCACCACCGACGGCGTCTGCTTCCACGCGTAGCAGATTGGGAAGTACTCCTTCTCATAGCCCGGCAGCGATTGTCCGACATTGTCAAACGTGTAGGCGTAATCTGAGATGAGCGAATCGGTCAGAATCGAATCGATGAATACTCACGTGGTCCCGAAAGCGAGTGCTTCACATGCCGATAAATCGGCACATCGGCTCCGCATGAATTATTTTGTCGGGCGCAATAAAAGTCGTCCTCCGCGTTGCTCATGCTCGCATCATTCTGGCGTACCAAATCATAGTCGGTGTGCAATATGGCGCCTGAGAAGAATGAAAAAAATTGGTTTGAGATTTAAATGAAGACAGAATACCGTTCTTCTGGATCATCGATGTCAGCCGAATTCCACATTTGCTGACGACGCATCCTTCAGGATGCCTGGCGAGCATCACCGTCGAGCTCGCCTTGTCGGCATCGGAACGCTGATAGCCGCGCACTGACAAATCCTCATCGGATATTCGGTATTGGGATGTTGTGTTGTCGAATTGACGACTCCAAACGCCAACGACAGCTAGAAAAAAATCGAGATCATCGTTGTGCATTGTCGCCAACACCCACCCAACTTTTGCGGTTTCAGACTCGTTCCGCATTCGGTGATCTGCGCGTTCAAAATTTTAATAATCAAACACAACAGAACAACAAGATGTTTCATCGCATAGAAATCTGCAATAGTACACATTTTTGAGGGGAAAAAAATAAGAAGGAAAATCGTCGAGGGCAAAATGTCGAAAATGACCGGATGTGGTCAGCGGAAAGTTGGTGGCGCCGCCCAAATTGTTGGTTTGAGAGCAACAAAATGAGAAAATTGGTGGGTGTGTGTCGAGTTTGAGAATTGCGCCACCTTTTATCAATCCCAATTGACTCATGTTGTACGAAAAAAAAACATTCATACTATACATTTATGTACATTATTAACGCTCATTCATTATTCTCAATAAATATGTATACCCATTTTGGGCAACATACACATGAGAGAGTCGGTCTTTTTTTTTTCGTAGTATTAATCCAACTAGTTTCGGTTGGATTATTCGACAATTTTTATTTATCAGAATATTGCACCCAGCCAATGAGTAATCGACGACTTCTAGAATATTCTAGTCCATTATTAATTATTCTATAAAAATTATGAAATTAGTTAATGAGCTTCTTCAATTGAGATCAAAATTTGCTATGAAGGAAATGATTGGAGGAAACCGGTTCGATTTAAAAAGTGCAAAGAGCAATGGATTAGTTTAATCGTTTTTCAAGACTTTTTGGGGACAAGTTGGAACGCGATGAAACGAAATGATTTGAGAGAGAGAGAGAGAGAGAGAGAGAAAAGAGAGAGAAAAAAAGCTTAAAATGCAAGACTTTTCTCATACAAATTATTCTGAATTTTTGAATCCCCATTTTTTCTCAATTATTATGCAATATAATTACATTTGGGTGCAAAAATAATTTTCAAGCTGAAATTAATTGAAAAATGATATCACCAAAGATATATTTTTTTTAAAATATATTGACTATTGCAATCCGATCGTTTAAAAAATAAAAAAATTTCATTCAACTAAAACTTCTTTTTTGATTTTTCAATAAGTGTTTATTGGATCATCAAAATTAACGAAATTCTGATAATTGTGTTCGTTTTGTTTCATTTTTTGGCATATTCAAACAGTGAACTCTTTTTGACCTACAACAGTCGGGGCAGACAGAATTTTTTGGAGAAGGGGGGGGGGTCGCTTAGGATCAAAAATTGTCTCTTTATCATTTTTTATTTGGTCTTGAATAAATTTCATTGAAAATTACAGTTGTTATCAAAAAACATGTGCGATTATCTTAGTTCGACAAATTGACTAAATGGTCTCGAGAAGAAGAGATTCACGTTGTGTACTCCACACGGACATTGTTAACAGCGTGGCACTAATGTTGCGAGACCCAACTCTACAGTAGAACGCGCCATTTCGACAAAAAGACGAAAAAAAAATGAGAAACGAGATTGACTTTTTGTCAAATTGGTCCGATTTTGACAGTATCAAAATTTTCAATTTCTTTTTGTTTGCTTTAAAAAATCGAAAAATTGGGATTTGCAAAGTTGACCAATAGTAAAAAAGACAATTTATAGAAAAGGATAATTTTATTTTTTTTTTAATGCTCTATAGAATCACATTATTATGGGGAGGGGGTGATTTTATTTCTTAATTCTTATATCAGAATAGCTATTTTAGAAATTTATAAATGCAATTTCCTGTGAATTTTTGAATTCGGAACGAAAAGAAAATGTTTTTTCTTTAAATTTTCATGATTCACAACAAAAAACATTTTTGTTGTGTCGTTTTTCAGACTGGCAGTCATCGTCGATGTTTTTTCTAAAAACAAAAAAAATTTTGAGAATCGGATAATAGTTGAAAATTGCTCAAAAACGACATTGCTGTTGATTCAGCGAAATCGAAATTCTTTGATGAACTTTAAGCTGCGAACGATATTTGCATTGGGGGGTGAAAATTGGGCTAAGTGGGTTTGACGAAAACGGACATTTCAAAGTTTCAACATGGGCGAAAAAAATTATTGAATTGGATCGATATTCAGGGAAACGGTAACCTTCTCACCGGTTGAAGATTATCCGGTTGGCAGCCGGATTTGAATGTTAATTTATACATCACGCTAATCCTCTGTTTATGACAGTCCGCGGGTCAATTTCGTTCCAAACGATTCGAACGTTGCGATGCGATGCGCCTTTAAATACGAGAGGTTTGAAAATTCTTCAAACAATATCAATTTTCCTATCAATTTAATCGAATCAAAATTCAATCGAGAATTGAAATCGTTAGAAAACTCAAACAGATTGAAAAGTGATTTCGGCATTTTTAATTACAACAAATTACGTTAGGCATGTGGAAATGCAAACACGACGACGCAAACTTGCACACCGTTCGCTATTAAAATTCCATTATCAAATAACCATTCAGTTTTTACGAAATATTAAATCAAAAAAGCAATTTGTATATGAATATTGTTTGCAGGACAAAATTGAATTCAAAAATGGGGCCTGGCACCTCTATTATATTTCCCAATTCTTCACAAGAGTCGCGAAAATTCCAAACACACGACTAGGAGGAAAAAATTGGATTTTTAGTGCATTTTTTGTTCCGAATTCAAGCAAAACTCTCAAATTGATGATTCTAAAGTCCAAAAAAAGCAAATAACACGTTTATTAAAATATTTATTAAAATAATATTGGAGCAATTTAATTGAGGGCGCGTGTTTTTTTTTTTAAATAATCGCGGATAGCATAGACATGTTCGATTATGAATACAGACAAATGTATAAATGTGAATTGACCCGACGCGAAATAGGCGCGAACAAAACAAAAAAAATGGGCGCTTGGAGGATGTGATGGTTGAATGCACACCGAAATCGGCGTCGATTTGTATGTTCCGAGATTTTCGCATAATCTCGCATATGGTTTTATATCTGATTTAAAAAAATAATATATATTCCTTATATCCCATATGATCCTCGATTTGTTACGCTTTAATAGATAGGTCAAACTTGGATTCATTGGAATGTTCCAGAAGCCCCTCCTTCTACCAAATCTTTTTGGTTCACTTCAAAATTTGCTATCGAACTCATATCCGGAGGAAATTCAAAAAAAACAAATGAGCGCATTTTTTTGATGATGATTTTGCGACCCACACACCAGACAAGCGACACGCGGACATTATTAGAAATTCCGAAAGCTGACGGCCCCCACACATGTCCGCAGAATGATTCCTTGTATGTATTTGTCATCATCATTATTACGAGTTTCAGTCGTGAAAAGGGCAACGTTTGTTTATGGAAGTGTAACTTCTTCTCTGGAATGACATCATTCTCTTTTTTTTTCGGCGATAATTACAATCGAGTCTCGTTTAATCCAAACAAAACAATTGAAGCCTAAAGTTTGCCGATAAGCTTATTTATTGGAGTATGCTTGCCGAACAGAAAGTGGCTATCAATTTCAATTTTCTTGAGAAAAAATCGAAATTATTTGAAATACCGTATCGGGATTGAAGCATGTGATTAGTATAATTTCCAATCTTTTTTTTGTCAGAAAAGGATTATATTGTGGAATTTTAAGAAACAATTTGTTCATTCCTATCGAAAATGTCGATTTCTGAAAAAAAAAAACATTTTTTTTTTCTTAAATATTTTGGCGTTGATTAAAATGCTGCGTGACTGCGCATTTTATAGCGCGTTTTTATAAAAATGAACCGGAATCAACATCTTTTGTGGAAAAATGAGGAATGTAAAAAAACTGCAGCGAAATCTGATGCATTGTGTGCATACACCGAGTCGCACATCTACAGTAACCTCAACTGAAAATTATTTAATCAATTGTATTTTTTTTTATTTTTTCTGTGTTTTCTTGACGAATTTATGGTTTTATGTATATTGTTATGTTGAAAAAGTGTAATAGTAATCATTTTTTTATATTATTCGAAGTTAATTGTTTTTTTTTTTATAAAAAGAAACGATCAATAATTAATTAAATAATTTTCAGTTGAGATTACTGAAGATGTGCGACTCGGTGTACGCACACAATGCTACATATGATATCGCTGCAGTTTTTTTTTTCACAATAGTTTGAAGCGGTTCATTTTTGTATGGGAGCGCACGCGAACCGTAACGCGTCTGCCGACATTGTAAAATTGCTGTTGGCGCTTTTTTTGGGAAACAAACTCAGGCAAATCAAATAAAATATTTTGAGAATCAAATATTCAATGATAAACTCTAAAATATTTTGAGAAATTCTAAAGTTTATTGATACTTTCTAAAACTTATTGAGAATAGATAAGTTTAAAAATATTTTTTTTAATCTTATAAGATTTTCTAAAATTTATTGAGCAAATTCTAAATTATCTCGATAAATTCTAAAATCTTATGAGATTTCCTAATGTTTATTGAGACAAATTTAAAATATTATAGAGACACGTTAGTTTCTCAATGAATCTCAAAATATTTTATTCGATTTACCTGAGAACCATCAATGAAAAAACCGAATTTTGCGCAATTAAACCGCATCAACTCTTAATCACTTACTTTTTGGCCCCTTAGTCGATTCGTCATTTACCTGTTGAAGCGCGAACCACAGCTTTCCAAGCTTTTCGGTCCTTGGCTTGGGTGGACCCCGGTGTGATAATGGCTCCTTCAGCTGTTCTTGTGGTTGGTGATCTCCTTCCGAAGCGAGTCCGACCATCTCATGGGAGCCCTTCCACTTGGCCGGGTCCAATTCCACGGCCGTCACTCCGTTAGAAGATTAGTCCATCTTCCATCTGTTCTTCTCGCAACGTGTCCAGCCCAGGTCATCTTCCTCTTCGTGATGTGATTTGGAATGGGGAGGGGGTCCCGAAATTTGGACATGACGAATTTTTACAATTTTTTATATATAAAAATTGAATTAATAAATAAAATAAATTTTAAAAATAGGAATTTATAGAAATGAAAATGTTGTTATTCTTTGGAACATTCTAAATTGAAATATTCGACTGCAAAACAATGCGCCTTTAAATTAAAAATTTTGAAATTTTTAACAAATTATTTCGAATCTTTGAAAATTGGTGTGTATATCCAAAATTTCGGTTTTTAATTTTCTGCGACCACTGAAAACCGTGAGGTCAATTTTGTTCCGGCGGCGACAAAACGATGTTTGCAACCTCGTCATTTATTGAATTGTCAGAATCCGCCGCCCTTCTTCCCACAACTCAATTGTGCGTGTTGTGACGACGGCGACGACGACGACAATGTCGTCGGCAGCAAGAAATTTGCAATTCGAGTAGTCGCACATGAGGTAATCTTTTTGCTATTGTTGATGACGCACGATGCCAATGATTTCCAATTAGTAACCTTCTAAAATTGGAAAATCTGAACCCCCCCCCTGACGGCTTCATTTCGCCAATTGTTGTTGTTGTTGCTGCTTCAATTGCCTCCTCCTCCTCCTCTACTTTTGGTCTCGCCGCGCATTGCCTGTGAAGGACGAATGTCGAGGAGGCGGCGGTGGCGGAGGAGGAGGAAGAGGAGGAGGTGGAGGAGCAGCAGGAGCAGAGGGAAGGATTGAAACGAAAAAGGGTGGGGGGGGGGGAAACGCGAGAGCATCCGACGTTGGCCTCGAAAGCCTATAATGGGCTGACGGTGCTCGAAAAGAAGGCAACATTAAAGTGTGCCCCCTCCATCCTCTCAGTCTTCTTCTTTCTCTTTTTTTTTCTTCGCTGCTTATTTCACTCCTTTTCGCCTCGTTCTAATTACTGTATACCACCGTATTAAAGGCGCATTCACGCACGCAACCCGCAAAAATAAAATATAATAAAAACCAGTAACATATTTCGCAGCCTCCATTTTGTTCATTGAATATCAATTTGTAATTCATATCCAAAAGCCATAGGGTGGAAGGGTTGGTGGGGGGGGGGGCACTCTTTTTGTGCTCCGTGTGGGGACCCTCTATTGTTTCATTTGCAATTCTCAGATTCGAAAGAGAGTGCCAACTATGGCATTGTTGTTGGACGAGAAGTAAGCAACAAGAAAAAATTCAGTGCGAGCGAAACGGAAACTTTTCAAGCGTATTGCATAGCTTTTCGGGGATTACGACAAGTTTTTTTTTCCCATTCTGGAAGAAGAAATATCTGCTCAAATATGTATACTTTTGAGATGGAAAATTTATTTACGAAAAGTCTCTTTCCTCTCCAATTTTTCGCGAAAAAAAAAACCACGAAGAAGAACATCAAAAATCGGATGAAAATAACAAATCAAAGTACAGTAATGTTTCGCTGCAAAACAATTTCCCAAACCACCCACGCGCCTTTAATGAAATACAGTTTGTCGAAATGTTTTCTTCCTTCGCTTGTTTCCCACCCTTTGTCCAGAAAATTGTTGGCTTGATTTTCGCACTTGTTTGCGAAATATTCAATGCCAACAACAACAAGCCATCGCAAAACTGAAAATGGCATTCAATCACAACGAATAAGGTATTTGCTCAAAAATTGCAGTGTCGTAATTTATGATGTCATTCCGCATTGAATGCGCGCCGTGTTCACACAGATAAACATTATTTATCTCGCGGGGCATTATTTTTTGCCTCTTCTCGCATTTTTCTTCTCCTTCTTTCCTCTTTCTTCTTCATTCTTCTCCTCGTCCCAATCCATTCATTCTCCGGGTTTCTAATGGCCTCCGATACGCTGCGATTTGCTCATAATAGTCCAAAAGTTGTTGTCGAAACGATGATGACCGCGAGCGCGCGCGCAAATTAATTGGTTCAATTTTGTGCAAATTTGTGCATTGCTCGCGCGTGTTATTTTGTGCGTTTTCATAATTCAAATTCTCGAATATAACAAAGAATTCCCACAATCGTAAAAATCCACAATATCCATGCGCGCCGTTCCGGCACCTTGTCCACAATATTACCCCCCAAAAAAAGGAATTGAAAGAAAGGAGATTGTGCATTAACCCATTGAGGAACTCATTCGTTCTTTTCCATTGTTGTGTGCGTGCCCGCGCGTTCGCCTTGACGCTTGCCATCCAATTTCCAGTCGTTTTTTTTTGTCACCATCAAGCCCCTTAATTTTTTTCCTTCTTCTCCTTCTTCGTTCCTTCCACCAAAAAAAAAAGAAATGAATTTCCGTGTTTCCGCCCTCCATTTTTTTTCTGCGTTTTCTCTTCGCCACTGATATTAACAGATAAAAATGGCACAAAATTGTTTGTGCGCGTGGCCCTCCTGAGCCTATCAAGTGTGTGTTCTTGAGATTTTTGTTTCGAAATCAAGTCAGTCAAAATAAAAATCCGACTATTTACTCAATTTTATTGTATGCGCTTTTATAATTCAAAGCGGGAAAAAAAGACGAACTGAAAATTACTCTCAAGAAAAATTAGTGAAAGAAATAAATAAATGTATATTTCTTGAAATGTGATATAGTGGAAACCTTATCTCGTTTGCTCAAATGGTTTGCTCGCCACCATCTCGTTCAGTTATAAATAATAGAAAAACCCTTTTTGTTTCTATTTGAATACTCAATACACCGGAAGACCATTCGTTTGAAGCTTTTCTCGACGTCACAAGCGCCCTTGATTAATGCCCTATTTCAGGTTCGAATTGCCATCATAAAACAAGGAATTCATTGGAAAGTTTTGATTAACATATTTTGCAACGCATGTATGTGGAATGTGTGTATGTGTTTTTTGCCATTCTGTATAAACAAAAAATATCGCCCAAATTGCTCGTCGAGTTATTAATGCTGCTCCCTCCTATAATTAAGCTCCCTTTTATAATTTCGCAATTAAAATGAAAAGAGCGAGTCTGACCTTTAGGTGTGAAGTGTAGCAGAAGGAAAACTTGTCAATTGCACTTCTTTTGAGAAAACATTGCTAAATTGGATAGCTGTTTTATTAAAAAAAAAAAAGGAAAAAGCCCCTCCAATTTTGCCTTCATTTTATTTTACTTTTTCAATGAAAAAAAAAACAAAAAATCGACTATTTATGGATCCCGTCGTCTTATTTTGTGTATGCGTAATCTGCTGAAAAATAATGGGATAAATTCAATTTTTCTTTCTCTCTCGTTCGCCTCTATTAACTGGATCATTTTTTTTTTCGAAATTATGATTAACGTTGAGCCCCCACAATTTTTCCGCTTCATTTTTTTTGTCGCCTTCTCGCAAACCCGCGCGGTTTATGGGGGCTTAGGCCGATGGGGCGTGTGTGTGTGTGGGGATGAGGAGCGCCTCAATTTCCCATAAAATTGCGTCAAATGCGCGATTTTGTAGTTGTAGCCGGCGAATGGATACAAATGCCGCGTTTGTAGGCTGGGCTCATTGCGAGATTTCAATTAGGAGGATGCGCGACGAGATTTTGGTGATGGGTACGGAAGGAATAGAGAGAGAGAGAGAGAGAGAGAGAGGTTGTACGGTAGATTGTGGAATGGTTGTTGCTTATACATATTATCACCGCAAAACCTTGAGCACTTGTGGACCATCGTAAAGTTTTGGAGGGCGGTAATTCAAATTTCTATCTGAAACGTGGTTATCGACCATACTGTGGACAACTTGTGAATCAAACGTACCGTAAATCAACACTAGGTGCTCGATTTTTTCTGCGATTGAAATACAGTAATCCAGTGTTGACACAATGGGAGAAAGGTGGGCTCTAATTTTATTCCCCCATAAATGAATGAGATGCGTTCCTGATTCATTCGTTTTTTCAATGTCAGATTCTACTGAAAATTTAAATTTTTTAAAGCGTTTTTTTAATGTTCAATTAAATCTCAGCGAACTAAAATTCAAAAAATTGATTTTGCTCTACTAATTGCACAGAACTTCGGCAGATCAAAATTTTCGCGCGACCATCTCAATTAAATTCTTTTTTTTTTTCAAAAGTGAAATTTGGGCATTTTTTTCCAATATTTTTCTTCATATATTCCAAGTTCGTATATACATATACAAATATGGAATCAAACACATTTTCGCCAGAATTTCCTCAAATTATTGGGGTCGAGTTCGGCGAGCCGAAAATAGTTGTGTGTGTGTATGCCGAGAATGTGTTGTATGTTTGAATGTCGACCACAAAGTGTTTTGTGAGTGTGTATCTCTTGCCATAAGGTGTTTGCTCGCAAACGGCAACGAGTGATCCCAATTAGGTGCGGCGAGCCCCCTCCCGTTCGGCACTCTTTAAACCTAACCGCGATTCAAACTATTATCTGTTTATTTTTTGTGTCAAATTCCGTATGCTGTGAATTGCTGTGTAGAAGCTGTCGGAGCTCTTCTGCTGCGGCTCGGCAGAAGAGCAGAGAGAGAGAGAGGGAAGCGGCATGCGAAACGCAAATGAGCCATCGATGACTATGTGTAGAACGTTCCTTCTTCTTCTTCTTTTTGGGGCTTGAAGGAAACGAAGAGGGTCAACCTCCATCCGGCAGCCATACGGATGCTATCGAAGCACTTTTCGCAAAAGAGAGAGAATAGTTGCGAATTGAACCCAATTAATACAATTTTCACTCTTCTCAGGTGGTCAGAGCTCGTCCATTTCGGATTTGGAAAAGGCAAATCATTCAATTATGCGAAATATTCTTGAGGGCTGAAATTGTTCCCTGATCATTGATATCATTTTAAAGAATTCGAACGCCATTCGTCATATCGATCATCTCGTTCATTTTTTTTTGTATTCGGTATATGTGTGTGTGTGTGTATACATGCATGAGCATCTCAGGAAGGCTCTCTCGTCGGCGAGAGAGGCACGCGCGCGTCGCCAACACGCGTCGCGCGCCAGAATTATGGCATTATATTTGTGTGAGGCGGGCGAGTTGGTTGCGAGAGCGCAGAAGAATTGAGAGAGCCGGCGGCGCGGAGCAGCGAAGAGGCGACGAGAGGCCGAAACGCGCTGTTTGGACGGCGGCCCGATCGATTCAAGGAGTGGTTGGGGTGGCGCGCGCTTTGGCCTCTCTCTCTCTCTTCCTCTGCATCCCTATGGCCTATTGAGGAGGAGAAGGAGGAGGACGAGGCACATCTTGCCTAGCCATCAGAAGCAGCGGCGGCAACGCAGCTCGACTCGGAGTCGAAGACCTTGGCACGTTTTTTTGGCTCCCCCCCCCCTGAGTTTGCCACTGATGCCACGGGTCCCAAGCGCGTAAATCTTGTTTTATTCCATTTGGTTTTGTTTTCGTTCAATCTATTCGATCGCGGCTTTCCCATGTTGAGTTCCCTCTTTCTTTCCTTTTCTCTTTTTTCTCTCATTTTTTTTTCTCTTTTGCCTGTGCGTGTCTGTTTTTTTTTTCGCTGAGTTTCTGCAACAATATCATTTTGCTCGGCCCCCCCCCTCGATTTTTTCACGTTTTCACGTCTTTCGGATCAGCAGGAACCTTTAGTGTTTCTTCCTTGTATTTAAAAAATAATTCTTCTCGAAAGAATTGAACGGGAAAAGAAGAAAGCGAAATTAGAAGTGGGGGCTCGAAAAGCGTTGAAATGGGGGTGTGTGGGCCATAAAATATAAAACATGCTCGTCCTCTTCGCATTTTTTGGCCCTCGTCGTCGACACCCATTTGAAATTGATTCCGCTGCCGCCGACCGAACCTGACCGGACCTTTTTTGTCTATTGTCTTCGTTTTTGTTTCGCTGTTGTGACGACATATTAATTGGTGGTGGGTGTTCGTTGCACCAATATCAATGTTGATGTAAGGAGGCACCATTTTTCTTTTCTCATTCGATTGACTTTGGTGGCTGTCGTTTTCGGCGACGACTTCCGGTCGTCGGATTTGTGCGTGCCGTTGGAATGGTCAACTCAACCACCGATATGTATATACATTTCCGGTCGCGTCATTCGCCAGCCTCACGTGTTACTGTAGTTGTGCATCTCTCGGAAAAAAAGAAAGAAATTCAATTAATCGAAAAGCAGCTGTCTAGGAGGGAATGCATTCGAAATGAGTTATAGTCTATGGATATGAATGTTGCTTAATTATTCAGGATGCGCGTCGACACCTCGACCTCATTAGATTAAGCGAACGCTTTTCAATTTGTTTCTTCTTTTTTTTTGATCTTTTCGAAACTCAATAGTGCAACAATTTTTTGTGCGAGAACATTGTAGTACAATAGTAAATAGACGGCGGTGCGATACACGATTTCGGAGCCGGGCGAGCGCCGCCAAACGTAGGCAATTATATACATACGAGGACGAAAAGACATCATGAAACTCATCGTTTGATATTGCCATCGCTTTCTTCTTCTAGTTTTTTTTGTGTTGGCCCTCGTTTTCGTCGTCGTCGTCATTTTGTCCTCGCCGTCGTCGTCGTCGTCGTCATGTTTTTTTTGTTGTGCTGCTGCTGCTGCTGCTCACCGCTGCGTCTCTCATCGTCGGCCGTTGTTGCTCGCCGTGTCTCCACCACTCGTTCGCCTCCCAGCCATCATTCGTCTCCCCGCCGACCGTCGCCTGCTTGCTGGCTGGCTTGCCTGCCTGCTGCTCCTGCTCCGGCGGGGTTTAGATCCCGATTTGCACCATATGTTGGCAAGATGCGTTTTTTTTTGCTTCTGTTTGGCCCATTATCCATTCGTCCTCTTTCTTCGTCTTGTTCCACTCCTTTTCTCCCTCCAGTGTTTTTTTCTCTTGTCTCAACGCCGTCAGTCACGATTAATGGGGGTTGTGATGGAAAATCTGACGCTCCATGAGCGTCAACTGTATTCGACGCTTCAATTTTTTGCGAATCTTCATTTATTTCTCTCGCTCACTCACTTCTCCGTCTAGTTCAACAATTCAGTTGATTAGCCTTAATTAGATTAGAATTATATTTTTTTTGTTTGAGTAATCCAATGATATCATACGGATCAAGTTGAGCCCTCGTTCGTCCCTCCTCCGCCCGAAAAAAAAAAACTTTGTCCGTCTCGCAAGACCACTTTTGGCCTGATTTAAAATGCGCTTGTTTTTCGTCGCCTCGTGCTGCTGATGAACCATCTTCTTCTCTTCATTTTTTTTCCGGTTAAAGTTTTCCGAGGTGGTCCTTCAATTAATATCATTGCGCGTAGGTGTGATTGTTCAATAATCCTTTATCATGATTGGCTTCGAATTAATTCAGTTAAATACTCAATTCTTTTTTTTAATAGTTGTTCGTTGGATGTGGTCTTAATTGTCTTTTTTTGAAATCTCGCCGCCTATCGCCTCGTCGACGTGTTCGAATCAAAACAAAACAAATAAACGACGAAAACGTGTTGTTTCGCATCGAAAAAAGGCAAAAATAATGTTGTGCAATTTTATACGCGAAAAAAAGCGTTTTGGTCGTTTTTCTTTCTGCAGATTGTTTAAAAAAAAAAACTAGTTTTATTGATTCGTTCCCACGTTTTTTTTTTGTGAAATTGCTTATTTTTGAGGTCCTTTTGCCGTCTTTCACTTTTAATCATTTTAAAATTACGATGGTCCCTTTCCCCCCTCCACCATCGCGAATCATATTCTGGCATTTTCTCATGTTTGCCGTCTGGTGTTGTCGATCGTCGCCGCCCGAAAAATCCGTGTCCTATTTCATTTTATTATTCATAAATGCGCAAATTGGCGGGGAGGGGCTCCGTTCAATGTTTCCTTAATAATGTCCGGCTGACCGATTTTGTCGTTTGGGTTTTGCTGTGTTCAACATTTCGTACTGGTTGCGGTAAACGCGCTCCATTGGCGTTTGCCCGGCAACCCGACCAATTCAAATTTCGAATCCTGGTGTGAATATCGCGTCTCGCTGTCATGGCGTTAGTGCGTTCCATTGTTTTGTGCCAAATTTATCGCCTTTTTTCACATTCTAATTCTTGAAATTACGTTTTTTCGATGCGTGCGATTTCTCTGTGTGTGTGTTTTTTATTTAGCTCACAAAATTTTTTTTGCGAAAGGTTTACGAAAAAAAAACCAAAAAACTGTAAAATTAATTTTTATACGAATATTCAAAAAAAAAAGAAGGCAAAAAAATTCTTGTCCAGTTTTCATGCGAGCTGAGCGCCCTAGCGTCGAGTGTGTGTGTGTATGTGTGCCACACCGCTCTCTCCTTTTCCATCTTTTCACCCTTTTCCTTCGTTTTTTGTTGTTTCTTGCGTCGCCTTCGCCTTCTTCTTCGCGTTTTTGTCCCCTTTCGCCTTCATCGTCTTCGTCTTCTTCTTCTTCTTCATCGCGTTGTTGTGCGACTGCGCGTGCGTGCGCGCAGACGCGCCTTCCGAACCCGGCGGCGGCGTGCGTTTCGCCCGTCCGTCCGCCCACCACCCATACGTTAAAATATTCAATTTTTGTCGATTTTGCAGCGCCGTGCAGCCTGGTAGAAGATAACGTGTGTTTCGTTTTGGCATAGGCCCTTTCAATATCTAGCGCCATGGGTTGTACCATGTCACAGGAGGAGCGTGCCGCTCTTGAAAGATCACGGTAGGTCTCATTTTCGATTTGAAATGCGCAAAACAAAAACATGAAAAAAACAATAATTGAAATAATGCAATGACTAATTCGAACAAAGTTGGAGAAGCCTGTCAAAACAATATTGCAATGCGTTTTATTTTTCTATTTCGGGAAGAAGATGACCTGAAAGTCATTGGAGCGCGACGAGCAGCAACAAATTCCAATCTTCTCCGCCTTTTTTTTTTCTTCGTCTTTTTTCTTTCGTTTTTTGCGCCGCTGCACTTTTTTTTGTACAAAGGAAAATGGAATTTTTCTTTCCGACGAACCTTTCAAATGGGCGATAATTAAAAGCCGCCGCGTCCGATTTATACTATTAAAAGCTCGGAGAATGACAGATGGCGCGCTTCGTTCGCAGCACCTGCACAGCCGAGATTACTCAAACGTTTTTATTGAATGGACGCAATTTGCTGGCTGAAAGGCCGCGTTTTTTTTTTGGATTGAAAAGGGCAATCAGATGGGCTGGAACGAATTTGATTTTTAATGGAATAAATAGTAAATTGTTGAATTCGCGATTTTAAAATTCAGAAATTATCTCGTTTTGTACGGAACATCAAAATTGAGCAGGTGGAATAGCGATTTTTTCTATAAAATTTTCTTTTTATGAATTTAAAATTCATTTCAGAATGATTGAAAAGAATCTGAAAGAGGACGGCATGCAGGCGGCCAAAGATATCAAGCTGCTACTTTTAGGAGCCGGAGAATCCGGAAAATCGACAATTGTCAAACAGATGAAGTGAGCGACAATCTCTGAATTGCCCTCCCAATTGTATTTTTTTCTATCAGAATTATTCACGAGTCCGGATTCACAGCAGAGGACTACAAACAGTACAAGCCGGTAGTGTACAGTAACACGGTTCAGTCGCTGGTCGCGATACTTCGCGCCATGACCAATTTAGGAGTATCATTCGGTTCGTCGGAGCGAGAGGTTCGTTCATTCGTTTTTCTTTTTTTTTTCGTCGACTTTTTCTTCCTCCTCTCCTCCTGAATGGCGAATAAATGATGATTCGTAATTCTCCGGGGAGTTCGTCGTCGCTTCTTCACAAGAAGCAAAAAATCCACCGATCGCTTCTATTCTCGCGTTTTTGCTGGGTGAAGTTCAAACGACTATGAAAAAAATGGAACATTTGCGGGGGATTTTTTTTCGTGCAAAAAAAGATGCAAATAGATATTGAGTTTCGAGCCAAAAAACGCATTATTTTTCAAGTTTTTTTTTGCGTGAAAATGATCAATACGAACTTTGCACCTCCAACACGATAATTTAAGAGTGTCATAAGTCGTCGGTGGAGAACGAAATTTGAGAATGTTGATTTTTCGCATCATCGCGAACTAACCAACTCTCGGCTGCCATTGTTTTTGGTGTGTGTTTCTCACATCGACCGTTTGAATTTTTTCGCCGGTTTTCCTCCAGAGAAAAAAAACAGAGAAACGAAATTCATTTTTAATGAATACTCAAAGCTCGGTGGCGAGAAGAAAAATGTGAAACGGGGGTGAATTGAGACGGAGAGATAATTTGTATCGGGTTTTGCAGGTAGATGCAAAATTAGTGATGGACGTCGTCGCGCGGATGGAGGACACTGAGCCGTTCTCCGAGGAGCTTCTCAGCTCCATGAAGCGATTGTGGTCCGACAGCGGTGTTCAGGATTGTTTTGCGCGAAGCAACGAGTATCAGCTCAATGATTCGGCCAAATAGTACGTGTTCTTCTTGTTTTTTTTTTCTGTTTCGTCGTGATGACCGATTAGTCACCTATTTCCTTTTGTGGATTCTGAAAATTGGACGCAACACACTTTTTTTGTTTCACACCTCACCGGAAATTGAACTAATTTTGGTATAAGTCGCGACACAACTGCCTACGGCCCACCTAGACACCCAAAAAAATCACGTTTATTTTCCCTTCTGACTTGCCCCCTAATAATCGTTTTTGTTTCAGTTTCCTTGACGATTTGGAGCGGTTAGGTGAAGCGACATATCAGCCAACTGAGCAGGATATTCTCCGAACTCGTGTCAAAACCACTGGTATCGTCGAAGTCCATTTCACGTTCAAAAACCTCAATTTCAAGTGAGACAATTTTTGCCTCTCACTGCCATTTTGATTGTGAACATTTTGTAGACTCTTCGACGTCGGAGGTCAAAGGTCGGAGAGGAAGAAGTGGATTCATTGCTTCGAAGATGTCACCGCCATCATTTTCTGTGTCGCCATGTCCGAATATGATCAGGTGTTGCACGAAGACGAGACAACGGTAAGTTCTTATTGGTTATGCGGTTTCGATCGTCATTTTGGGCATGTTCAGAATCGAATGCACGAGTCGCTGAAATTGTTCGACTCGATTTGCAACAACAAATGGTTCACGGACACCTCGATCATTTTGTTCTTGAACAAGAAGGATCTGTTCGAGGAGAAGATCAAGAAGAGCCCGCTCACGATCTGCTTCCCTGAATACTCGGGGCGACAGGATTATCACGAGGCGTCGGCGTACATTCAAGCACAATTCGAGGCCAAGAACAAGTCGGCGAATAAGGTTCGTGTGAATTGTTGAAAAATTTTGAAACCAGTAGATCAGTATCCAATTTCCAGTATCTAATATTCACTTTCTAAAAATTTAGCTCTGAAAATCTTTTTTTTTTTTGAAAACAAATCAATAACCCAAAATTTGCATTTGAAAACCATTTTCTTGTATATATTATAGGAAGAAATGATTGATTATACACGTTCCATTGCACATTTTGTTATCAATATGATACTGTAGGATTATCGAGCAAAAAAATTAAAGGAAAATGCTGATAATGCTTATCGGATTGATTTTTTTCAGGAGATCTACTGTCATATGACGTGCGCTACGGACACAACGAACATCCAATTTGTGTTCGACGCTGTCACCGATGTGATTATTGCGAATAATCTGCGCGGTTGTGGTCTTTATTAGAAAACGAAGAGAAAAGAATGGATGAATGGAAACAAAAAAACCAAATTTCGTCGTTTTTCTTTTTCAAATTTTTGTGTGTGTGTTTAAAAAAAAATTTTTTTGGCTTTTTTTATCCCACACCACCGCTGATTGTCTTCTTATAAGTCGATTCTTTCCCGTCTTTATTTTTTTTTTCTTTTGGAAATTTCGTTTCGGTTTTTTTGCCGTTCACCTACACACACACACAACACGAATATGCTTTACAATGTTGTTCGGCTGAAAAAAAAGAAAAGAACATAATATATTTATTTATTATTTTAATTATTAATTGAAATATTCGCGCGAGAAAAATTCAAGTCGAATTAATTTGTTGCAGTTTTTGTTTTAACTGTCGTGTAGCTTCACGTGAATTCAGTTTCGACGTCTTCTTCTTTTTCTTCTTTTTCTACTCCTCTTCATCCTTCACCAACCACCAACACACCCACACCAGATTTCCATGTTTCAAGGTCTCCTCTCCCTCTCTCTCTCCTTTTTTTATTTTTCTAGCTAGTCTCGAAAATTTTTCTCCTCCCATTCATCACCGCTGCTCTTTTGCTTTATTTTTTGATGTATTTCTTCCAATTTTTGTAAAATTTTATGGAACAGACTGTATTCCTCGATTTCTAGCACAACTCACATCGTCTTCTCCGTCTCCTTCCATCCCCCAATTCATGCTCCTTCTCGCAGAACCATGTATTTTTTTCGTGGATTTTGTGAAGTGATGAAAATGTAATTTTTTCGGTTTTCATCTACTTTTATTATCCTTATTATTATTTTATTTTATTATAATTATTCATTTTTCTCATTATTATTATTATTATTATTATTGATTTGAATGTTTTGTGGCGAATGATATTGTATTCCCCATAAAGGTAAAACGAAAAAAAAGAAGGTATATCAGAACTCTTCAACAACGAGAAAACTTTACCCGAAAACGATCAATAAATAGAATAAATAGGTTGTTAGCGAAGTGACAGAAGGAGATCATCGTGTTGGACGGAGTCCGATTGGCACATTCCGCCGACGTTGATGAACGGCGGACAACACTGGGGAGCATCGCAGCCGGAGATCGAGATGTCGTTTCTGGAAATTGTTATTGAATCCCATCTGCGGACAATTTGACGATTGGTTTTTCTTTTCTTCAAAAAAAAACCAATTGCTCTCCTTACTTGGTGCACACTTTGCCATGGCAGAGGCGATTCGCCGATAGCAGTTTCGCGCAATGCTTGTCGACTGGACACGCTTCGAGATTGCACGATCCGAACTCCTGACGACGACCTCTGGAAATTGGCGTCTCATCGCGATTGCGTCGAATGTCGACACTCACTCGCATTTCCTGCTTCGGCAAACACGCACTCTGCTCCGAATCCCGCAGCCACCGCACGTTCGCGAGCACGTCGACCATTCGGCCCAGTCGGCCCACACGTTCGGCGCGTTGACGGTCACTGGCGCGATTGTCGTCGTCGTTTTGACGACGGCCGGCGTCGTGCGCGCCTGCTTATTCGCTGAACACCATCAATATGATTAGCGTGGGCCTCAATTCAACCAAACTTGATCTGATTCGCAGTTTGAATCCGATGTCGTTCGACAGCTGTGTGCGTAGAATCACAATGGCGGTGCCGAGTTGCGAGACGAAGCTGCCCGCCGGTTTGTCGTAGCAGCAGAATCGGAAGCCGGTGTTGCGAAGGTCGTCGGAAATCTTCAACTCGACGAAATCGACGCACGTCGACGTGCACAGAAACGAGAAGTCATCGATGAATTCCATTTCGACGCGATCTTCCGGATTGTTGGCTTTGATGAGCCATGAACACTTTTGATCGGGATCATAGCCAGGAGACGGGAATCCGGGCGACTCGATCTCTTTCCATTCATCATCCACAATAATTATTCCGCCGCATTCGGCGTCTAATTATAGTCAAACATATTTGGGCATCAATTAGATGTCGTCTTACTCTTTGCCTTCTCCACCTCTTCGCAATTCGCTCCTCCGAGTCCGTCGGGACACAGGCATTCGGAGCATTTGCTCGGCTTCATGTAACCGCCATTGGCGCACTTTGTCGTCTCGCCAACACACGCATCTGAATTCGTTGGCGCTCGTCGACATAATGATCGCAATTAGGAATGTATTCTCGACCGCACCTTTACAATAAGCCTCGTTAATCGTCGCCACATCGTAGAACGAGAGCTTCTCGCGTTGGCCGATCGTTTGCTGAAATGCTGGGTCTCGTGTCACCACCGTTTTGCTCTTCTCGTCGAGACTGAACGCGGTGCTGCCGTAGTGCATCACCTTAATTTGAATGCTCGGCATGGAGTAATGAGTCGGCCGTCTCATACCGATCCAAGATCATAAGGGATTCCCAATGTATCGATCTCGTCGTCCCTCTGCAGAAAGTCGCTGATGTATGATGGCAGAATGAAGTCGGTCTCCACCTGAATAATGCCTTTCAGGATTGTCTTTTCAGTCGGCACAAGCTCAATTATGGTTATCCTTTTTATTTTAGACGTGTCAATTTCACGGCTGAGCTGAAAACCGGCCGGCATTTTTGAATTTTCGCGCCTTCGCTGGCGTAAACAACGGAGTGTCGTCAACGCCCTCGTTTTATTTCTACTTAGATTGTTGATTCCATCGTCAGAATCAAGTGCCGAAAGGCAATTTTCGTTGATCAACAGTGAAATTGTCTTAAAATTTGCTGAGAAGCTATTAATATATTATGAAATCGACAAATTTCCGCAATTATTTGTTTCAGTCGTAGAGTTTTTTTCCAGTAGATTTCAAAAAAGCCGACCGACTCGGCGTCTGATTTGACGAGCCTGGTTTTTTTTTTACTGGAATCGGACCCATTTCTGATTCATTTTTTATCAAAAAATTACAAAAAATCTAAAAATCGTCTTTGAAAAATTCAATTTTAATTTATTTATTTTAGTTTCTACTAGAGTTGGACGGAATTCCGCAAATTTTTTTCAATTCCGCTTTCCGCGTTTTCGAATTATTCATTCCGCCCTTCGGTCTTTGGTTTCTTCGCGATTTTATTAAAAACTGACGCCGACCGCGACGCATACGCAACGCGGCCGATTGTCGACTGCTTAAGCGCGCGAATTTAAATACTCGGCTTTGGCATGGCCAGTTTCGGCTCCGAAACGACAAGCTTGAAATATATTGTCGGCGGGGCCTTCAAATTCGCGAAATCAGTACAGATTTAAATTTTTCGTTGACTGAATATTAAATGCGCGTACGCTGTAATGCAATGTACGCAGTCTCGCGTACTTCTCGCTGTCTCGAAATGCATTGGCACATAGCCAATAATTTTTTTTTAATTTTGTCAAGTAGTTTGACTCCGTCAACACATATTAAATGTACTCTAGAATTACCGTAATATATGAAAGCGCGTCAGGACGACTTTGCTCGTGCCAAAGACCAAGAGCATGACCGATCTCATGCTCGATGACTCCCATCTGAAATTCGCGGATTCTGCGTTTAAAAAAAATCCAACAGCACACACCCTTACACAATTTTCGCCGATGGATACACCTTGTCTTCCTCCATTTCGGCCAATCATCGAATAGCATCTAAAAAAAATTGGAGTCTCACGAGAATTCTCGCGTCATCTCATACCCTTGACCGCTGAAAAACTCGATGTAATCGCCGTCAGGAATGTCGGAAACGTTCTCGAACGAAATACACGTCGAATCCTCCCAATAGCGAATGGCGGCGATGATTTGACTGATTGTATAGAAATCTAAATCGGTCGGACCAAATCATTCTCGAAAATGCACAATTTGTGGGATTACGAACCGATGCTCTCGTGGAATCGGTATTTGATTGGCATTCTTCGCCACATTGCTGATCGATCCGAGACGAACGAACGACGATGACGCTTCTTGGTTTTCGATAGCGATTTGAGAATGTCGACCGCTTGGCGTTTCGAAAGGAAAATGTCTCCTTAATTTTGGAAACTCTACTAATTCCTTATAAGGCATTGTCGACATCCCGGCGACTGCTGTACGCGGGCAGATTTACGCGAAAAGGGTCTCGCCACGATTTTGATGTTTTCACGTAAATTATTTATTTTTTCTTGATGAGTTTGGCATTTCTTGGAATTTCTAACGTCGTTCGATTTAAAAAATTATCGAAACCGACCTCAAAAATAAAAAATACGCCAAACTCATCAAAAAAAAAATAAATAGTTTACATGAAAACATCAAAATCGTGGCGAGACCTTTTCAAGACACATTCCCGTAAATCTACCCGCGTAAAGCAGTCGCCGGATATCAGCTTCATAAATTTTTCTTGCTTTTTTTAGGACCCTTCCACAATTTTTTAAAAGCAATATTCCAACAGCTGGAATCATCTAGATCTATTGGGTCCTAACAAGAAGAAATCTTCATCAAACTGATACTAAGCCGATACCAAATCCCTTATTTAGTCAAACCTTCGAATAGAAATGGCGAAACAGTTTTCGCTACTTTGCCTTGTTGCGCGCTGATCGAAACATCTTTTTTTGAATCCTCGACCGCCTATTCAAAAAAAAAGAATAATAAAATGTTTTTCTCAAAAATTGCCTTTTCAACTCACGTCGTGCCCGAACTCGCGGCCAGCGAACGACCGAGAATGCGCCAGCTTTTTCATTTTGAGCAGAAGCTGCTCGACGGTTTCCAATTGTTTCTCCTCGACATTGAAATGATTCTGAAAATGTGTCGCCGTTGATTGATGACAAAATGTCTTCGTCGACACGAATCGCTAGACGATACTTTTTGATGCGGACTGATTAAACGAAAAAAAAACGAACGTTGGACTTAATATGGCGGAAACGTGTCGCTTTCACTTCATCTTGATAATGATTACGCCATCGGAAATTGGTGTAAATTTTTATTTTAATATTGATGTTTAATTGGATTTTCTTTTTTTTTTGAAAAGGACTATAGTTTAAAAGTTGACGCTTTCTTACCAATAAATATTCCGAATTTCAATGGAATTTCAATAAATTGATCAAAAATTTTTAATAGCGTTTCTTTTTTTTTGAGAAAAGATTGCTGAAAATTTGCGAAAAGTCGGACCACAACCAATTTCGCTCAATTTCAGTCAGAGTTTTTAGGCGTTTCGATAGCATTCTTACGACCGCTAATTTTGCTCGGACTTTCAAGCAAACTTCCACTCAAACTGTACGAAGTTTTATGGATTTTGGCTGATTTCAGATAAAACTCAAAGAAGCCTTTAAATCTTTCACAGGTAATATTTTTTTTTTTAAGTTATAAAAATTACGAAAATTAGCATTTTATTTGAATTTTTTGTAACAACAAATGCATTTCATGAATATCTCTGTAAAATTTAAACAGCCCAGAATTCGAATATCATAATATAGCCGGCGCCCGGGTAAATTTACGGGGTGCGCCTTTCGAAATGGTCTCGCCACAACGCTACGTGAACAATTTATTTTTTCTCCACTCTCTCTCTCTCTCTCTCTCTCTCTGCATTTCCTTGAATTTTCAACATTATTCTCATTAAAAACTATCGAACCGAACCCCTAAAATGCGAAATAACAAAATATTCCGTGCGAGACTACAGGGGAAAGGCGCACAACGTAAATCGACCAGCATACATCAGTCGCCGGACGCTGTCTATATAATTTTAAATAATCAAATGTCATATTGAATAGGTTATTTGCTATAAAAATTAGCAGCAACAATTAGACATCAAAAGATCGGTTCAATTTTGAGAATTGCAGACCCTTGACAGAAAAATTCCGACAAAATCATACCTTGAACTCCTCGGCGACAAGTTCTACAGAATAGGTAAAATTGAAAAAATAGAGAAATAATATCGAAATGAGTGATCTCAACCGCACGCCGATCATAGTAATAAAATGAATAAAATCGTATAAGGAAGGGATTGCCGCGAAAAGATGAAGCTTGCATTCGCTGTGTAATCCCTTATCATTGGCAGCTGGCATGATGATCCGCTGGTATTCATTTAATTGTACTTTTTCTCTCTCATTAATTATATTTATGCGATTGTACGAATTATTTACAAGGGGAGAAAAGAAATGTTAGAAACAACAAAAAAAAAAAAAAGAAAATCATATACACAAAATAAATTATGCTTGCGTTTCGAATGTTAGTAAAGTAAGTAAGTGAAACCGGAAATGGAAATTTGAATCTCTAAAAATTGTTGAACCCTGAATCTATTCAATATTAAAATGCGAATCTCGAGTTGGTGAAAACACATGGCGCAGCGAAACAAAATGAATAGCACAGAAATAAGCATGGGAGAGAAAAAAAAGAAAACAAATACAGTACTCTTTCGACTAGAGTAATGGTATTGTCGAAGACGGACGAATTCGGCAAATTTGAATGATCAAAACCATTTTAGATCTTAGCGCGAAATCAACAAATTTTCGCGTGCGCCTTTGATATCTACTATAATTTTCAATGCATTTCATAGGAGAAAAAATCGAAAAAGGCCATGGAGCCAAAATTTGAATAATAAGCAACGCCCTCCTAAATTCATCCGTCCTCCACAATAAGTAAATTATGCTTTTTAAACAATCATCGATTAAAAGTTGGCAATTTGTCGAATGAATAGCCTGGTCGACCGCAAATTGTGCAAATCACAAAATATAGATGGTAGAAGCCCGGAATGAAGCATATGGCACCAGCGAACAAAAATACGAAGAACTGCATTCCTGAAAATGATGCGATTTTGAAGATAATCCAAATTTAATCTATAATATTCAAAAACAAAAAAAAAAATACGTAATGACGTAATTTTTTTTTTGTTTCTATCTTATAATTCATAATTTGATGGTTTTCCTAAAGTCCTCTCAAACCATAGATTGATTTTAATGCAATTAGCTTCATATAAGAAAACATCTCATCAACTATTATTTTTCAATAGTGACAGCAATAAGAAAAGTCTTGAGACCTTAAAGAAACATATCCGTAAGTTACTGTCCAACCTCAATTTTCAAAATTTTTTCGCTATTCTGGTTTCGACAAAAAATATTTATGATTCTCCTTTTTCAACATGCGTTCGTCAACTTTCAAAATATGAACGCCAAGAATAATATTATTATAATTGTTGGCAAACACGTTTTTCAAATATATTTCCTTAAATAGAAACTTCTCGATTTTTTCAATTCTCTAATTATCACTCTCTACCATCTAGATAGTTTGGTTTCTTCCATTCCCTAGCTTACCTTCTTCTTGTTTTATCATAACGGTTAGCCCGAGAACGATTAGTACTGAAAAAAAGTTATATGATTATCATTATCCTTATTTTTCAATTCTTACTGCTTCCAATAATTGTAAGGAATATTGATCCTAGAATGACTCGAATATTTGCTCTGATCGCTGGACTGCACATTCCTCTAAAGAATCGTTCATCATTATATCAAAATTGTCTGAAAATCTCTTACGTCGACTTGTTATCTTGCGGTCGGCTTGGCGTATACGGCGGGCTCGAGCCCGGATAGACTCCGCCGTTTCCATATGGCGCGTCATCCTCAATCTGAATCGTTTCCTGCGGCATTTTTGTCGATTTCGAAGCGTCTTCTTCGTCGGACTCTGTTCGATCGACGATGAGCTATAATTGTTTAAGATTAAATTAGAATGATCGGAAAAGGACTAAAAATCATTGAAGATAGTTTTAGAAAATATCAAAATGAACCGGTTTCTTTTCGGCAAGTAACACTAATTTACTATGAGAGAAGACGTTTTTTTGTCTTTTTGTTCACAAGACACAAACAATAATGTTACTATTTTAAGTTTGTAAATGGGAATTTTTGAAAGGAAAACATTCTTCTTTCGTAAGAGGCGTAAAAACGCGGTATTATGAGAATTTGCGTCTTAAAGAGATTTTCGTCTTTTTTTTATAAATTATAGCTACATTTTTACTATCGTTATCGCTTTCGTTTGCACGTCATCTTTTTTTAAAATTTTTCTAAATTTTTTCGAAATAAATATGAAAAGATTTTTCAAACTAATGTCATAATCTTCGAAATAAATTAATAAAACAATACAAATGCATTGGAGTAAAATTGGAAATACGGAACAAAATCCGAATTCGTTGCTTTGAAATAAATAATTGTTGTAGCGAATTTTCTTGCATTTTATATTACAATGCACTTTTTAGTAGCAAAAATTTGTCGTTTCGATGATGAATAACGAGTCAAAGTGGCGCCGTTTTTTTTAAATGATAACGAGATTAAAAGACCTATAAAAACTCACATGTTGTCCTTGCGACACATTGCGTTGATGACCAGGAATATTAGGCATATTCTGAAATGCCCATATAAATATAAATAGGAAAAAAAAACATTTTTTTAAGAAAACGAAAAAACGGCAAAAATTCCATTGGAAGACAAAGAAAAAATGACTAATCTTAGTCGAAATAGCAATGCGAAGGAAACGAAAAACGAATGACAAACATGTTTGAAAACGAGATAACGCTCCAAAAAATCTAAAAAGTCGAACCAATTTTGCCATATTTATTTTAGCTGTCGGTATTTACTCCACTGCAACTGTGCTACAGACGAAAAATGGTGAAAAGGTGGATGAAAAATAGATTACTCGGAAAAGTAGATAAAAACTAGGAGAAAAATGGGCGAAAAATAGATTATCTCAAAAATTGGTGAAAAATATACGATAAATGGATGACAAATAGATGAAAAATTGGGAAAAAATAGATAGAAGATAATGATAAGAAATAGACACTGAAAGGGTGAAAAATAGATGGAATTGTGCAGTTGATCGTAATGTGAATGCAGATGGCGCCATGTTAATCACAATTTTTTTAAAAATCAATTTTGGAAATGCCTAAAACTCTTCGCCATCGATTACCCAAAGAAGGTCTCAAATTGAGGAAAGGTAGGTTTGTTTCGTATATTAATATTGCTGATTGTTTATTATTTTAAGATCAAATTGCTGGTTCGCGATGCATGCCGACCAAACGTGTGGTCTTTGCTCGAAAAAACGCCCGGCTTTCACTTCGAAACAAATCGTCGAACAACGAAAATAATGAAAATGATGCATCAACAACATCCTTTCTCATGAGAGAACGATCTGAAAGCGAAATTGAAGAATTCTCCGAAGTAGTCGGGCCGTCATGCGTACCGAATTACCCCGCACATGATCGTGTATCGGAATTGGCCGATGAACTATTATTGTGCATGTATAGTTCGGTACTCGGAAAAGATACAGAAAATGGTAAAACTAATACTTTTCCAAAGACAAAAAATGGTTGCAGGCTTTTTGAGACGACTGGCAACAATTAAAAACTTCATCCCGATTGAAAGAGCCCGCTCATTGTGGTATGATTTCAAGAAGAATATTATGAAGCGTTCAATATGCGAAAAGTGTGGATGTCGAAGAGAGAAAGAATGGTAAACACATATACCACATTTCAAACATTATTATGATCAATTTCAGTTGCGGCGATTTGGCGACTTTTCTTATGCTGCCTCTCACCGAACAAATTCGCGGGATTGTGGAGTCGTCCTTTGACGATATAATGGAAATTCGAAAGAAATTGAAGGAAAAAGCACCAAACTTCACACACAATCTTCAAGGAAGTTCTTTTTCCAGTTCATGGAAATACGAGGATGAAAATCATTGTGATCTGAGCATGGTGCTAAGTCTGGACGGCGTCAATCCCCGAGGACATTTCAGGTATTATTATTATTTGTTTATTAAAGATGTGCCATTTAGAGGAAGTTTGTGGCCAATTACTTTACAGTTAGTGGATTTGCCTACAATGAAGTCGCAACTTTCAATTAATCTTGTAGTCTGTGGAATGCTGCAATTAAAAGCTAATAATCCAACAACCCTTGTTTTGAATACCGTCACGGAAATTATAATGAATCGATTGGAAGGCGAAGGGTCAACATTTGTTGTAAACAATATTTTATTTTCTCCATACCTCGTGTCACTCGTTTCTGACCAACCAGTAAGGATTAAGTGATAAAAATTTCTATAGATTTCAGTTTAAGGCAAAAAGAAAAATTCTTGGAATGAGCGGTTTTTCAAGTCCACAAGCTTGTTTTTATTGCGACTCTCACGGAACTCTGCACAAACCACTACTTGGAAACGGTAATAATCAATAATAATTTTAAACCCTCTTATTCATCGCTTATATTGATTTAAGATCGACGATTGGACAGATTTGGGGATAAGACTCTAGAAGATAGTATTCGCGTTGTTAATGGATTTGGTCCTGTTGCGGCGAAAATGGTGCAATATGTCAAGCCGTACAATACAATCTTGGACACACTTGTTCAGATGGAATTGTAATGTTGATACTAAAAGGTATCAAAATTAAGTGTGACCAAAAAAACGGCAGAAATTCCAGAGCTCATGCCTAAAAAGTTTAGATGTTCAAAGAAAAAATCTGCAATGTTCGAATGCGATGAAACCATGCTCGAAAACTTCGACAAACATCTACAATTGCCAATTGAAGGAGCCGATTTGACTCGATTGCTCACTAACGGAAGGCAAAAACTAGATGTATGTTTCAGATATAATGTTTTAGATTTTTCTTATAGTTATTCAGACTTCAAATTTTCTTGTTTGCTATCTGCAATTCAAGTTTAATACATACATATGTGAACAATGTTAAAAAAAAATTAAGAAGCATTGTTCATTGGATTAGATATTGCTCCAACGACGGATCAAGCTACTTCAGTTGCTGTGCAAATCAAAGAGTCTGCGATTACTTTCATGTAGTTATGCGAATGTTTCACTAAATAACACCATGTACTTTTAGCGATCGCCTTCGTTCAAATTATAACGATCAGAAAGGATCTCACCACGCTAGCAAAGTTATGGCGCATAGTTTGGCTATCAAAATTGGAAAAGAGCACCAACTCAAAAAACTGAAGCCCGATGCCGCTGAATATTTCAATCAGCATTTTTCTATTTAATTGAAATTTGATATTTCTAATGTTAAACAATTTATTGTATTTTTATTTTTTTTTATTTTGTTGTTTTCCGTTTACTGTTGTTTTTTCATAAAAACCATCCAGAAGAAAAATAGACGCAAAATAGATGAATAAGAGACAAGAAGTAGACAAAAATGGGTTAAAAAAAGGATGAATCATGGATGAGAAATAGATAGAAAACTGATGAAAAATGCAAGAACGAGGGACAGAGACAAGACATAAAATGGATGAAAAATAGATGAATCCAAGATGCTAAATAGATAGAGAATGGCTGAGAAATAGATGAAGCGCTGATGAAAAATAGACTTGAAAATAGATCTGTTACAGATCCCTCTTTCATCCAAAGTCTGCACTATTTTTCAACTATTTTTTAACTATTTTTCGTCTGTTAGCGCAGTTGCAGTGCTCAAACGTCGACCTCACACAAAGTATGGAAGATAGAAAGTAATTAGGCTAGCTGACACTTATTTTAAAAAGAAAATTCATAAAATACATGTTAAACCTTTATGGAAAAAATGAACAAATGTTGGGAAAGTGTTTGAATGAGGATGTTCTAAATATTTCACGAAAAATGAGAAATTCTGTGGTTCAACTTGAGAAGTTGGCAAACATTCAAAAACCGCAACGCGACACGCTGCGCGTCTGACGCCTCTCGTTTCACTTCATTTTTGAACAATATCGAATAAATTTCATAATTTTTTCGACGTTTCTTGCGAAATCTTTTATTTTTATTTTCCTTTTTTGACTTACCATTCAAATATTCCGTAAATTTTTATTTTTTTTATCGGTTTGACTGCTGATTTAATTGAAATATACATTTTTGAAAGAAAAATAATAATGATCGTCTAAAACAAGCAGTAATTTTTTTATTAGAAATATACTGCACAGTAGAAAATCATTTTTAAAGCGAAAACCATGAATTCCTATGCAATATCCATTTAAGAAGCTTATTTTCTATAGAAACCGGCTTAAAGAGATTCGAAAATTTTGAATATAAATCCGTCCTCAACGAAATTGTTTTGTTGACCTTCTCACCTACTTTATTTATTAAAAAACGTTCATAAACCGATGAGAAGTGCGTACTCCTTCACAGTTTTCAAAATCCACTAAACAAACTCTGTTGGGTTCGATTTCTCTCCTTCTTTTAAAAAGAAATGTGAAATAAAATACTGTAGACCGTAAATATTTGTGTTTTTGATTCTGTTTGCAATCTTGGAAGTTGTCATAACATGAAAAAGTCGGCGTTTTTCGTTTTGTATTTATTTACTAAAAGCAAGCTAATATAATAGGGTTGAAGGCTAGCAAATCCAACGCAAATTTTCAATATCTGAACGCGCAATCTCAAAAAGATGAATATCAAAAGTTTGTATTGAAGGAAAAAAATGGCGGCGGTATTTCAAACAGAACCGAGCGAAAATGCGAATGAGTGGGGTTTAAAATCAATGGGGGTCGTAAATTAACCGCGCAAATCTGTTTTTTCTACACAATTCTTCGTCTTCTTCTCATTCTTCGTCTTATTGTCATCGTTTTCATTTCGGAAATTGAACGTTGCTTGGAAATTGCGAGAACAAACTTGAATATGCGCGAAGCTGGTATGAAGAGAAACGTTTTCTGTATCAATTTTCAGCGGCGAATAATTTTGATGTGAAGGTAACACAATACCCTCTTTGTAACACTTCACCTACGACTCGTTGAATTTCTAAACATTTTTTGGATTACTGTAGTCATGTGAGAAGGCTTGTAGAAAAAAATTAAAAAAAAACGCTTCTGTTTTTATTTAACAATTTTTTGCGTTTTGAATTCCATCATTTCATCGAAATTAATAACGGATCTCAATTTTATATAATTTTTCCTTTGAAAAAAAAATCCATAAAACTTGACATCATATTTTAACTTAAACTTATTGCGCTAATCGGGGTAACCATCGAAATACCCAAGATCACTTCGAATATTAATGAATTTCTTCAATTCGTAGAAAAAAATCTCAAGATATACAATTTTCGTAGGCTTCGCCTCAAAATCTCGCACCAGTTTAGGCGATTTTCGAACTGTAGCCGATGTTTACAAAAGGACCGTCACTTTTTCCGGTAGAAAAGCCCAATGCACTTATTTTCCTGACATTCTTAGTCGAAATCTACTATTACTGTAGACCATTTATGTTAAAATTTCCAATCGCCATTCGAAAAAATAATAATATTCGTTGCCATGGTTGCCAGCTTCGAAAAGAAATTGTGACAAACACCTACTGTAACTGCCGTCTTTCGCCGTCTATAATTTTTGTGTGCATCGGCGTTTTTTACAAGCTTGACGTCATTCTGTAACAGACGCGAGCCGGAATGCCTTAAAATGTTTGTTCTTTACCAATTTCCATTGAATTCAAAAAAGAAAGAAGAGGCGAAGTGAGATCATATTTATTGATGCTCGCAAACCTGAAACGCGATTTCTAATGCTCCATTGATGCGTTATTTTTGCGCACAAAAGATAACGAAACGTGTTTCCGCTTGTTATTCGCAGGAACCGGCTCACGAGAGACGTTTATGGCGGCGATCATACAAACAGAAGTGCACCTTGGAGCCCGTCTGTCGGTCTTCATTTTCAATGCAAAACTTTGGTGCTCTTTTCGTTTTCTAGAAGTTTCTTTGATCTTTATTTTTTTTTGCTCCTGCTGCTGCTTCCACTTGTCCGTCTATCAAAACGCATTTTTTGTTTCTCGTTTGTCCCTTCCTGTTGGGGTGGAGATTCGTCTCATATGATTTTGGGCTTCGTTTTTGTTTGCTGCTCAGTCGGTGTTGCGTAGGCGCCTCTCGTTTCCCCAAACAATAGCTGAGAGGTGGAGGAGTGAGCGCTTTTTTTTCTCATTCCCCCTCTCTCCCATCAAATTGAGTTTTCATTGCGGTAGCCGCGTTTCGTTGTGTTATTTTTTTTATTAATATTATGCAAATATTATGTGGCCCTTTCTTTTCGTATCGATTTTTCTTTTTTTTTTGGGTGGCCGAGTCACGAACATCTGCTTTTGCACACATTGCCTGTCATTATTTTCATTTGATTTCGTTTTCGCAATCCCTCGCCTCATTTCGTATACGTTTTTCGGCGTCTACATAGTCTGAAGAAAATGATGATGGTTTTCTTAGAAAATTGAAATTTTCGTTTTAAAATATCGCGATTGCAAGAAAACGAGAAATTTGACCATTTGTGGACCATCCTATTTTTTTTCGGGGCGGTTCCAAATTTAAACTGTTGGAATTCGCCTACCGTACTACGGATAACCTGCGAATTAAACACACCACCGTAAATCGACACATAGTGCTCTTCTTTTGTAATTGTGATATTTGAAATTTTCGTCAGCGTCCAGACATCGGGATAATTCCAAAAATTGCATTCTACATCCGAATTTTGCTCAATGAGTTCTAATATTGGTCCGTTAATGCGAAATTCACTCAGTTTCTGACAATTTGGCATTTTTTTAAATACTGCATTAATTTCATTTCATCAAAGTTCTTATTCATAGATATAATGGGCAAAAGTTTTCTCGAAAAATTACTTTACGAGACCCGATCGGCATTTATTTCTTGCTGACATGCACCGAGAATCTTCCCAAACGTATATCTTGCTCGTTTTCTTTTCTTTGCAGAATGCACTTTAGAAAATAGTAATGCGAAGGCTGCTATTTTCAGATCTAAAGTGCATATTTCTAGCAGGAATAACCTTTTTTTTTCATGTTTTTTTTTGTATTCGCTCGAGGTCAGCCTTGCCAATCATTTTAGTAGTGTTTTTTGGGTGGAAATTCTCAGCTTTTTTTTTGCGAAATTGAAATTGAAGGACATTCATAAATGACGTTTATATTTGTTTGCATCGGGACGGCCACTTACCGCCGAAGAACAAAACTGTTTGAATGGATTCTTTTGATCGCCTCTTTTTAAATTAAAGAAGACGTTTTCCTCGAAATATTGAGTTTGCAATATTTTTTTTGCGCAAAGAAAAAAAAAACGAGAATTCTCTCATATTTTTTGATGGCAGGCGGAAATTTATGTGAGATACAACAATTTTCGGCATTCCACAAGTTGCGTTGTGGCAAACAGTCAATAGTAAAACATACTACTGGTTTTTGGTAATTAGTCATTGTACTTCCAAGAATTTTGTTCTTCTTTTTTTTCTCGAAAACTTGATGTTTGAGGGTTAAAGGTTCTCAAAATATGAGCAATATTTGTGTTATTTATTCAAATAAAATTTCACTTTTTACAACCAGACCCGCTATCAAAGTTTTTCGGTCATTAAATTGACACAATCATGATCTACCAATTTTTTTTTTGAATTGATGAACTTTTTTACAAAATGTTTTCAATTGAAATTTCGAGAAATTCGAAATTCCCACTGGTTTAAAAGGTGCATTGCTTATGAAATTCGGAGATTCTTCACACGAAAATGTTGTATAGAATGTTATAGAATTGTCGCCCATCTATTCATGTTTCGTTTCTTTTCCGATGTGACTCAACAATTCTTTTTGCGGCGCGAGTATTCGGAAAAACGGAAACGGCGGCGACGTAGCAACTCTTTGATAAATGGTGTTTTGTGTTTGCCTCATTTTTCGTTTTTTTTTTTGAAAACTTTTGGTCCACTCCATTCATGTCATTTCCACTTTTTTTTACTACTACTAGTTAAATTTGTCCAATTCGAATTCGGTTTTAGTTGAGTTGAAATGATTATGATAAGAAGAAAAAGAAAACGATGGAGAGGGTGTCAACAAGGTTTTGATTTCCGATTGATAATACCATATAGTTCAGCGAAGCGCTACAATCAAAAGAGTTTTTATATGTCTTATGACAGAGGTTTCCGACTGTACTATGGGATTCGCATTCCATTCAATAGAGCTTCGTGTTGAGGGCTGGATTATAGGCGCAGCCCCCTTTAAATCCGATCAACCATAGTATTGTGGTTTCGACGCGATTTGATAGCCTTGAACGAACGTTGTTTATTTTTTTTCGTCTCAAAAAAATATACGTGCACAGCAATCTTTTGCGGGCTTTTTTTGAGTCATTTTCCGGAATTTCGCAACTGAATTTTTTCTGAGTGAATAAGCCAACATATGTCAACAATTATTTTTTTGCGAAAATTTCATTTGTATTCGTTTTCTCAGTGAGCCTTCCGCCTTATCGACTTTGAATGATTTTGACGAGTTCCTGATAAGGCTATAAGTGATAAGACTCGCTAGTCAATTGTTTTCCAAATTACTAGCTCATGTCATTGTGCTTTGCTCGAACATCTTAGAAACCTTTTTCAAACATTACCGTAATCCGACATAATGACTGCTCGCGCCTTGGTTATTTTTGGATAATTTCGCATTCATGAAATGAATAATTAATAGTCACGTTAGATAAGTTTTTGTTTTCCTCTGCGTCTATGTTTTCTTCGCACCCGCCCACTTTTTGAGTTGCTACGGTTCAGGACAAATAGCGTTATCAGATCGGAATATAACGTTCGATGATTGCAATTCGAATTGACAGCACACTTCAAGTGCTTCTTCAAAAATTAAGAAAAAAAAACCTGTGACCATCTTGTTAATTTTTCAACATCAACGCCATCTTTCTTTAAATTTTACACTTTAACTAAACCTGACTGCCATTCTCTCCTCTCCTTTTTTCCATTCTTGTCGGCATTCATTAATCAATAAATGTATAGTTATTTGTCCATCGTCCTCCCGTATTTTGTTCTTTATTGCTTTCCCAATTCGTCTGCCATTTAACTAAAATGTGTGAATTTTCAGAAACTCATGAAAGCTTTTCAAGGAAAAAGCTACTCGAATGTTGAGGCTTTCGAGCCGGCGAAATTCCAAGTCGACGCGATTTGGGACTGTAATGCGCCAAAATATCGTGTCGCTTGCCGTCAGCTTCATGTCACCAGGGTGGGTTGTTGTCAAATTATTGTTGTTGGTTGGGTCTTGTGCCGATATTCGAAGCGTTCTGGTGTTACGTCATAAGGCGATTCAGATTGAAATCTTGATGTTTTTTTTATGCAGTTTAGTCGGAGAAGAAGACCCTGAAATTGGATTACGAGTCATAGTACGCGCATTATATTTTGAAAAAGCACGCACATCCCATGGGAATTTTAAATATTTTACATGATATGTAATTGCAGGCGACCAAGTTCATTGGATACACTCAATTGGTGGTGATCACCGCGTTCTCGTTGGTGTTCCTCTACATGTACATATCGGCTATTAAACTCGAGGAATCATCGACCGGTACCAAAGAAGTCGTTGTCAATTACTATGCGGCACGCTATATATCGTCGCTCTTGTCGGCACTTACTCTTCAACTCGGATTGGTGGGATTTATGGGTTTCGGCTTTGAGATTGGAATGGCTGATTTTCAGGTTCTCATGATGCTTCATGGCCTTCGCACCGGACGTCGCTCGCTCCTTTTGCCGTACATCGCGTGCGCTGCGATTGCCTTATTCTTGGCGGTCTTCCAGCTCACACTCGATGTTCTCAATTTCGTCGATTCTCGCACGTACGCATCTGCTGAAAACAGCGCCGCCGACATCATAGTCCACTTCATCGGCATTCTTGTCCATGTTTGGTGCATGCAAGTCGTTTGCAGATGCTACTCGTTCTTCGGTGACAAGGCGGTGAGTGGAAAACGAGATTAGAATATTTCATCGTGCATATGACTACTTAGAGATATTGAAAACCGACCGATGTTATATTTTTATTTTTTGCAGGTCGCGGAGTCGATTGGCCAACAACTTCAGAATACCTCGAATGCGTTCACCGTCGACTTTTCCCACCCGCCGCCATACACTCGCTTGCCGACTGACATGCAGCCACTAACTCAAGCCTAAATTACTACCACCTTCCCCCTCCTTTATCATTTTATCATTTAATAAAATACCAGGCTGGTTATCCATGACTAGACGATTTTGTAGAAGAACAGTGTATTAATTTTGTAATTGTATTACTGTAATTAATTATTATTATTAATCACAACGAGTTTCCCATACATCCATTCATTCACCAAAAAATACCTTCCAATCTTCCAAATATTTATTCCTAGTTGTTCGTCGCACACCGTTTTTTTCTGATCTTATTCTTTTTTGTTTTTTCTGTTTAAGATCCTGGCCTATGCCTATGTATTGTATCATTCTGCAAGCGTTGTGACTTGTCGGGTGACTCAGACAAAAATCCGTCCGACGATACATTGTGTTTAAGTAGTTGTAACGTTCAATACATGTTTATATCTGTGAATCGGTGTTGGTTTGGACGTAGCGGCGGGAAATCCATTCAGAAACTGTTGTTATGTAGCTTCTGTTAATCTAAAATGTGCACAGACGGGTCCAATGAATCTAGGGTTCGGCTCTTGGTAAAATTCAATCTTGGATAGCGATTATTTATTGCAAGAGCCAAAAAAGAAAAAAAACGGAGGGAAAATTGCATTTTTATATGTAGATGCATGATTTTTTTGTTAAAAGCAAATTCGTCCAATTCTCGAGTCACATTTGCGCTATTCTCGCCCATTGTTTTCGACCGCAGATTACTGTAAGTCGAGTGGTGCATTGCGTACTAAACGCAGGATTCCACGACGTGTGGATACTTTCATCATGCTTAGCACAATTTAAAAAAATCTTTTCGAGTTTTTTAATTGGGGTTTCTTTACAGGCCACTCGATGGAAAAGGTGCTGGAAATTCAGAAACTGCAGAATGGATATGCCGACAATGCGGAGAAAGAATCATTGTAAGCGTTTGCTATGTCAATATGTTACCATTGGTACGGGGAACTTTCGAAAATAGACAGTCAAGTGAGTGTTTAGGAAAGACCCAAGGTGCTCTTTCTCGCGAAATTGGTTGTTCGCAGTCAACCATTTCCCGAATAGTGAAAGATTCGATTAAGGATACTGTCACTATGGCAAGCACTTATTTCAAGCAACCAGAAACTCGACAGCATTGCCGTGTTTCGGAACACATGATGGGAATCATTGGCGATGCGAACACCTACTCAGATCTGGAAGCTTAAATTACAACTACAACACATTTTACTCGTTTAATTTCTTGTTCGTTGCCGATGCTTACAAGCGTTCAAATTTCCGAGCTTGGAGCAAACACCTTTAGGTGAACTTCTGGAGTCGATTGGTCAACTTGGAGGTGTCAAAGAACTGCCGAACTCTTCAATTCCCATGCCTTCGTTTTTAATCGCAATAACGGCTTTGCGATCTCGAAGCACGTATTGCAACCAAACCGAGCCCATGTACTCACAGCGAAGAATCAAAGATTCAACTGGCATGTGAGTCGGAATTGACAATTTGTTCGGTGTGCTACAATCGAAGTGTCATATTTTTAAACGAACCTTTAATCTTGGGTCTGAAACATCAAGAGCTCTTATTGTTGCTGTTTCCACTTTTCACAACATTTTGTTAGGTGTGTTTAATAATGTATAAAAATCCGGAGATTCTCAAAGAACTTACAGGTATTTTTAAAGTTTTACTTTGTTTATATATGATTTTACTGCTTCCGTTTTTATGATTTGTCTTTGAACTTGAAAATAAAATCATCATTTAAACAATAATTTATTAGCTATTTAACAAGGGAGGTGTTTTTACATAGTGGTTTGGAATTTTTTCTAATTTTGCACACAATATATTGAGAAATTCCCTATCGGGTGCGCGATGTCGTTTTCTGCAAAAGTCCCAAAAAGTCCAAAAACTTTGGATCCAGGTTACCAATTTTAACCGATGGTTTTTTACTTTATTTCATTATTTTTGCCATATTTCAACACCACGCACAGATACCTCGTTTCAATTGACCTAGCACACTCGATAGGGAATTTCTCAATCTAATTGTGTGAAAGATTAGAAAAAAAATCAAAACCACTATGTAAAAACACCTCCCTTGTTAGGACTTCATTAAATTAATTAATCCTTCAAGTGTGGCCGTGGCCGAACCTAATTTTTATATTTTTTCTAGGGCGCACGTGAGTTGCTTGATCGACCTTTGTTTCGACTAATTGAATTTTTTTCCTGTTTTGCTCAAAATGTTCTGCCAGTAATCCGAAACCAAAAAGTGTCCAGACTCCGACGAGGAGAAGATGGCGCAGCCGGCTTCGAGCTTATGATATATTTTATTAAACAACCACATTTTATTTTAAATTGTTTTGTTTTTCATTATCAAAACTTCAATCTCCCCGAATGGTGTCTTCGGCACCATTCGCCAATGCGAAATGCTTAAATAGTTATAAAATTCAATACATGTTTATAATGTCGCTGCGCATTTCATTTCTTGTTTTGAGTTTTAAACGAGTGAAAGTTTGAGGATTCTGCTCGGCTCGAGTTGAGAGACGAAGACGTTTCCTTCAGCGGATATGGCGAGTGCGTGAGCGTTCTCGATTCCCTGAACTCCGATGATTGAATTGAAAGTCGATTAGCAACCAAGTGAAATTACCTTGGCAAATGTGTTAGTGGTTCCCGAATTCATATCGATTGTGAACAATTGCGGTTCGACGTCTTCGCTTTCGCCAGTGACGCCAATCAAGTAGTGATCGCGCTCACGAATCGCGTACACCCTTCCGATGTCGTTGGCGGCGGTGATTGGGATTCCAGTCGGCACTGAACGATGTCCTTCGGCGAGTCCGGCGGAGAAGCATTGCACACGCTGATTCTCTCTAGAAAGCGTTTCGATTAGAACGATCGACACATGCTGTTAATTCGTTTCAGGACCAAGGTGATTTCTCGTTAAGACCCAATTGCGGTTGCCATAGAATTCGTTTTGAATTGAACTATAGTGACGATGAAACCGGAAAAGAAAAAAAAATCACCTGTCAGCAATGCAGATCATGTTCAAGTCTTCGATGAGCGAAATTGAGTGCGGCACGACGAATTCGTCAGGTTGTTCCGATTCTGAAACCAATTCGAATTTGTCTCGTCGGAATAGATGAATGGAGATAAATTTCCTGCCTACCACAAGCATATCGAGCGGAAATTTGAGAGCCTCATTAAATTATGGCCCCAATTCTGACGTCTTCTTTTCACGTTTTTCTTTCTCTCTTTTTTTCGCATGACGGATGCTTATATTGTATTCCATAGAAGGATATCACAATTAATGAGATTGGTGGGCTCAAAAAAACACTCGAATGGTCCCAATTTTTGAAGAGACCACTTTCCGGCCAATATGTTTGAGACCAAACAAATTGATTGGCTCGTTGCTCATGGAAAAATGCTCAAAGGAAATTTGATCTATGAAATAGGATTCGACGCGCGGGATTAATGAATATTTTCAGGATTTGCTCTTGATAATTTGTGTCGATTTACGGTAAACGAGTCTCGCCACGAAGAACGTTTTGCAGAGTTTACTAGAAATTTCATCCGATTCAAATGATTCAACTCACCAATGGCAGCATCAATCGTCGCGATGAGGTTTCCAGCGGCGTCGAATTTCAGCACACGGCTATTACAGTAGCCATCGGCGACGAAGAAGTGTCCGTTGGAGGCGACGGCGACGTCGGTCGGTTTGCAGAAGTGCTTCGCGTCGTTTCCCGGCACCATCTTCTCGCCGAGACTCATCACGATCTTCTTCGTCGCTCCATCGATTTTGTGCACCTATGACAGTTCTTATTGGAAAAGCTTTGACGAATTCCAATTTCCGTTTTCCCCGCAAATTTATTCTCATATTTTTGTCCCCACAAATTCGAGCATTCCGAATTTCGTTTCCAAATCCTACCTGATGACTACCGACGTCGGTAACCCAAAGGTTTCCCTTCGAATCAATCGTCAATCCATGCGGCATGTAGAACAAATCGGCGCCGAACTCATCGAGCACCTTTCCCTCTTGACTCATCACCGCAATCGTGTTGTTCTTGATCGCGGCGAGACCTTTCGCCAGTGTCTCATCATCGTTGAACGTCTTCTCGTCCCAAACTCGATTCGCGCGATGGAACGCGACGAGATCGCCTTTCGGATTGACGGCGAGTCCGCTCACTTGTCCCAATGGCTTGTCAGTCGCCAAAATTTCGATCTAAAATCGACAATTCGTGTTTTTTTCCAATATTTTCTCCGAAACCACCCCGCGTTTCGTGACAAGACCATTCGTCAACAATTCCGTTCCAATTTCCCTTTTTTTGGAGAAGAAAAAGAATTAGCAATTTCCGATTTTTGCGCATGTATCCATAAATTTGGCTCCGCTGCGTAATTTCATGTTTTCTCCTCACATGTGTTTTATTTATTTTTTCCCTTATTTGCTCGAAAACCCTATTAAATTCGTCATGTTGGAAAGCAAGAGCTATGATTTTTTTGGCTATGACAGGCGAACACGGAATTTTCGTTGTATGACCTAACATGTGGACCAACAACAGGCGCTGTGCCTTTAAGGGGGAAAACCAATTTGAGCAGTTTTCTCGGAAAATTCCGTCGATTTTTTTTTCGACTAATTACACATAAAAGCCTTTTAATGACGTCACGCGACATCTTCAATAAAGACGCGAAATTTTCAAAAAAAAATTAGTGGAAAAAAAATCTATTGAGAAAAAAATGATTCGAGAAAAAATTTTCGATTGCCCCCTCCCAATATTTGCATAGCAACCAAAGGAATTGCCCACCTTATCATCTAGCGCGTTAGCGGGCTCATTGAGCCGCCCATCTTCCAGCTCGGCGAATCGTTGCTGCTGATCATCCTCGAAATAATCATACGGGAATGCGAGAACGGCGAGCGGTAGAAGCACAACAGCAAGCGATGCCCACTGCATGCTAGAATGAGGCGGCGGCGGCGATCTTGAAGGCGTCGCTCGTCTCCGCCGAGGAGAAGCTAGTCGCCTCGCGCGCGCACACCCACCCGATCGATACGCAACAACAGCACGCGGCTCGACGTCGTCGCCGTCGGTTTCCTCTCCTCGTTTTTTATTCATTCCCTCAGTTCCTCGTATTCATTTTTTTTTCGGCTCACAACCACAAGCATGCACACGAAAAAAAAACATACACGCACACACGACTGCGGGGCGCGGATTTCCCTTGTCGATCATTTTCTTGACGATTCGATTCGTCGAAATCGCGGCGACACAACAACAAACCAACGTTTTATCCGTCATAAATATTATTTATTTATTTATTGGGTTGCTCGTCTCAATCTCCGAGAAATGAAATGATTTCTGGTTAAAACCTAAAACACTCATTTGAATTTGCATCAAATTTCCGAATTGATATCGAAACGGATTTTAGGAATTCGGAATAAAAGAAAAAAAATCAGAATCGTTAAATAGGAATCCATCTTTGGTCGAACAGTAGACATTGGGCGAATCGAAATCTGAAAAACGCATTGGAGCCACAGATTTTTGGACGGAACATCGACAAAAAAAACTAAATAACTGAATTTTGAAAATTTAATTTATGGTTGATTTATGCAGCAATCAACAAAATGGTTCTCGATATTTTCAAAAAATTGAATTGAACGCAGCACAGACCATTTTTGAATGCAATTTTCACTAATCGACCGAAATTTAATTTTTTTTACAAAAAAAAAATGTTTAACAAAATTACATTAAATGTGCATTTTTTATAAGCCTGCATTGGAAAAATATGCATTTTTTTTTCATTTTTTATTGCATGAATAGAAAAACAAAAAATTGGAGATTTTTAACTCAAAGGACACAATAAGCTGACCAGCTGAAAAATATCCAATCAAATAAAAACGATGATATTCAAGAATTATTTTAAATCTCTGAAAAATTGTTTTTTTTTTTCTGGTGGGCCTAGCGTAGTTTTCTCAACATTACCAATGTTGGTTTTTTTTTTAATATTTTTGGCTGCGTATCATCCATATGCAGAACTACAGTATACATTAAAGGCGCATGCAAAAATTTGTCGTCAAGAAATTGAAATGGTTGGCCCGAATTCTTCGAATTTCCGGTGTTTGTCTGTCGTCGACAATTTTGGTCTGGAAAATACGCAGACATTGAACTATTTGGGTGATGATTTAAAACAAAAATACCGAGCACTTTGACTAATTGTGGACCATCGCACTATTCGAGGCGGTAATTCAAATTTCAATTTAAATTGTGGGAATTTGGGGACCAAATTACTGCTGACTAATGAATCAAACTCACAGTAAATCAACACTAGGTATTCTTTTTTTTAAATGATGTAATAATTTGAAAATTGAAAGCGTCTGACCAAAAAATATATGTTAATGGATTTTCGTGATATAGAAGAACAATTGAAGAAATATAGTTGGCGTCCGGCGAATGCTCTACACGGGTAGATTTACGGGGATGCGTCTTTCGAAATGGTCCCGCAAGGACTAACTGGTTATTTCAAATTTTATGGACATGTTCGATAATTTTTTTTAATCCAATGACGTTAGAAATTCATGGAAATGCGAAACTCATCAAGAAAAATAAAACAATTCACGTGAAAACAGCAAAATAAGCATTCACGCGTGGCGAGACCTTTTCAAGGCGCATGCGCGTAAATCTACCCGCGTACAGCCGTCGCCGACTATACCATTGTAAGAAATTTTGCCCAAAAAAACTTGATGATATAATTTATAGTATCAAATCCTGGAATTTTTTTTCCAAAATCGGAGATTTTGAATTAAAAAAATTCAAGCTTTGAGACCCCCCTTATAAAATATTTTTTGAGAAACTCGTGATTTTATTTGTTTCTTATTCGATCGGTTTTCATTTTACAGAGTATCTCGGTGATATAAATATTAAAAAATTCAAATATAACTTCTGACGAGATGAAATCAAGATTGCTGAATTGGAGAGATTGGGACCAATGGAATCTGAAAACATTTTTAAAATTTTGACTTCAATTTTCATTTTGCTCAAATCAACACCCTATTATTTCGATTCGCATTCGCTTATAGTTAAACCCAAAAATTTTCTCGAGAATGTGCACCGATTCTCTCTATTCATTTTCAATGTCTGCGCCCTCATCGCCTCACGCTATCTCTCGCAGCGAACATTTGTGGTCCGTCGATTTTTTTCCCCTCTCGCTGCTTCTCCTTCGTCTCATCGATTCTTCTTACACATTTCTTGTCCGAAATGCGGCCGCTTATCGTTTTCGGCTTCACCTTCTGTATGATATTCATCGAGGCAAACGAGGATGCGAAACGATTGTATGATGATTTAATGGTCAACTATAATCGGCACCGAAGGTATGTTTCTTGAAGCGAATCGGAAAATTCATCATTTTTTTCTATGCAGACCGGCTCCTGGTCCGAATCAGCCACTGAATATCAAATTGCGACTGCGATTGAGTCAAATAATCGATGTGGTACGAATTTCAAAACACAAAAATTAGCCCAAGCTGAAAATGAAAATTTCAGCACGAAATTGATCAAATCATGACATGCTCAGTGTGGCTCAAACAAATTTGGTTCGACAAAAAGTTGTCATGGGACCCGGTTAATTATGGCGGTGTCAATGTGCTCTACGTACCATATGAAATGATTTGGGTGCCCGATATTGTGCTTTATAACAAGTCCGATTCATGTTGACTCGATCCATTTTCGAAATGTTGCGAATTTTCAGCGCCGATAGCAATTATAACATCACGATTTCAACAAAAGCCACCCTTCATTATACTGGAGAAGTATTTTAATAAATCAGTAATCAATAGCAACTATCATTATGATTTAGGTATCTTGGGAACCGCCGGCGATTTTCAAAAGCATGTGCCAAATCGACGTGCGCTGGTTTCCGTTTGACGAGCAGACATGCCATTTAAAGGTTTGACAATATCAAAAATTATTTGAGAAGCTTAAAAAATAGCACTAAAAAATTTCGAAATGGTCTCGCCACACGTGATTTTTGATTGATGAGTTTGGCATTTCCTTGAATTTCCAACGTCATTTGATTTAAAAATTATCAAACCGAACCGTAAAATACAAAATAACCAGTTAGCTTGCGCCAAATCCTCTGGTAATTCATTTCGAATCGAATACGACACATTTGAAACCGAATACGACAAATTTCGGCTCCGAACGTGACCTAATTAGGTTCGAAATTTCTCGTATTAGGTTGTGAAATTATCGTATTCGATTATCTTTGGAATACGTTTCGAATGCAGCCGTATTCGTTTTGAATGCAGCCGTATTCGTTTTGAATGTAGTCGTATTCGTTTTGAATGTAGTCGTATATTTTTCAAATGTAATCGTATTCGGTTTTGAATTGAATTCGATTTGAATCAATTATGGAAGAAAAAGAAAATCGATTAGACAAACAAAATTATTTATTGCAATAAACACAATAACAACCAACAGCAGGAATGAAACAAAAAATATGTATAGCAGGATGTGCGATTTTTTCAATTTACTTCTTCGGAAATACTATTTCGATTATTTGTTTTCGCCATTTTTTGACGAAAAATTTATAACTTGCTTCAATTTCGACATTTCCTTTTCTGGTAAATGAAAATCGATCGAGTTCGAAAATAATTTTCTTTTCAATCGAAATCGATAATACATTAATCTGTTTCGAATTATTTCAAAATTTAAATCGAATACGATTTCAAAATTGAGAATGAAGAATGAACCAATCGATTTCGAAGATTTTTGAATCGAAACAAGTTTTCAAAGCGAATCTAAACAATTTCTCAATCGAATTTCATTTCTTTTTCTATCGAATCAGATTAATTTATATTTTGTTTTTTTGATTTTCATTTAACTACGGATATTCCAAGCCAACGCAAACCTGATAAACTGATATACAGAAAATTAACTATGGCGCGAGTTCGAGAGCTCCTCCTCAATTCGCAGCCTCCTTGCGCGATTACTAAAAATTTTCCAGTAAAAAAAAACTATAAAAATGAAATATTGACTAACCATAAGTATTCGATATAATTTTCCGTGATTACTGTAACGGCAATTCGCATCATCTTCTCTTCGGTGTCCGGGATTGATATACAATGTAAAAGTAATTCTGTAAAAATTAAATTATTGAAATATTATAGAATTTTAGAAAACTGACCAATAAACGTATTGATTATGTGCGCTTCAATTGCAATATGACCTTTTTGAGCATTTCGGCGTGGCGTATACTTGCATCGAATGTTTTGAGGAATCACCTGTAACTATGAAAATAGTAAAAACATCGAAAATTATTTTTTACCTCGTTCATCCAAATCATAACTGCCTCGTGCACTATTGTTCGCAGATGACGCTTACAGGGACGCATCGACTGAATGATAAGTGAGAAGTTAACCAAATCTTTAAAAAAAAGTTATTTACTGTAACGAATTTCTTTTTACCATTTCCTTCAATGGCCGGCACAAGGGTGTCGTCATAAGAAGCAAGCTTCAGCGGGTCGAACATTGCAAATACCTTGTCCTAAAAATAGTAGGCAATTTATCTGTTTGACGCAATTAAATCACCAAATTCCCGCTATACGACGTCCTATTCGCTGGTTTATTGCAAATCTTTTCCACCTAAAAAATTGAATTGATAGAAATTGAAGGAGTGTGTTTTAAACTGCACATAATTAAGTGATCTGAGAAGAATTACAGAAGTGAATTGCAGTGATTAATTGATATTTGTAAAATATAGATTAACTAACCGAGTATGCGAGAGATTTAATGCAGCATAATGCCGCTTTCTCTGTATCCGTTCCATTTTTGTATATAGCCTTCAGAAGAGAATCATCGAAGGATATGAGTCCTTGGGCGTGGTCATCGAACTTTTTCTGAATAATGATCATATATTTTTTATTGCTACACGCTTACTTCAGCAATTTCTTTTTCTTCTTTGTTTTCGCTCAGCAACATGGCTCCAAAACTGACCAGGCATATTGGACGCTGAAAAGTACCCGAGTTAGATTGCGTCGATATATTTAAAGCAAATGGTATTCTCTACAAACGCGGTCAAATACGTATATTAATTTCGTGAACGATCTCTAAACGAAATTTTTACTGAGGTAAATCAAATAAAATATTTTGTGGTTCATTGAGAAACTAACGTGTCTCTATAATATTTTAGATGTTTCTCAATCAACTTTAGAACTTATTATAAGATTTTAGAATTTATTGAGATAATTTAGAATTTTCTCAATAAATTTTAGATAATGTTATAAGATCTTAATAAATATTTTTAGGTTTAGAGATTCTCAACAAGTTTTAGAAAGTATCAATAAACTTTAGAATTTCTCAAAATATTTTAGCATTTATTATTGAATATTTGATTCTCAAAATATTTTATTTGATTTATCTGAGTTGCCTGAGCTACAAAATTGGAAATACCTTTACGATGGCTGGTATGCGCGGGATAACAGTTTCAGCTTGCTTCGGAGCGGCAGTAACAATATCAAAATCGGATTGGATAGGAATTTGGTAAGGACCGGTTTCTTCAACGATTACCTCCCCATCAATCACCGCCTAAAAAGTTTATTTGTTCATTTAAATTTATAAAGCACAACTTGTTGTGGCTCGCGAGTATCCAATCTCAGTAGGCTTTCAGTACCGCTTTGTCTTCGCATTATCTTGACGGGCGAATGATCAATCTCCTTTCGCTCTGCATATCTTTTTTGGAGATTTGCAATAAAACTCATTGCTCTGAAGATCTAAAATGTTATTCTATCATCAATTTATAGAGATAATCTGCGACCAATCGACGCATACTTCTAATTAACATGAGGAAATTGAGAAAACATTTATTACGACAACAACGAGCGATGCGCTAATGGCAAAATAACATTTCCAGTTGCATTTTCAACTAAAACAGCGGGTCCAATTATGTCACAAGGTAAAATTACAATGTCATTGCCTTTTCCAGAAATTTGAGAGCCAAATTGAGTACAAGCTAAAGATGTGATCAATTTCTTGATGGTTAAAATATCAATTACATTGATCAATTTGTTAGCTAGATTTTCGAATGTCGCTTTAACAAGTGTATAAGGGGATACTAAAATTTTAGTTTCAAGTGATTGGTCATTAAAAATAGATGCAATGCGACCGAACTGAACGGTGTTTTTATAAATGAACATTATGTTAGAATCATCATATGTCGATTCATTGCTAATGCGATATCTTGTGCCATTATGCCAAATATCCTTTATGACCTTATCACGTGCAGTTGTGCACTGACGTTGAGGCTTTGGAAGCCAAGTAGAATCCACATCGAGATTGAATTTACGAAGAAGTTTCATGCCATAATAATCACTTATCAAACTCTGAGCATCATTTCTTTGCCTTCTGACAACTTCGGAATATACGATTTGCGCCATGGATGTTCTAAAAATACATCACCACAATTTTGTAACTCCACCTATTGGAAATTGATTACTACTTGGCGTAAAGTAAATTGATCACCGCGTAAAATAAATTGATCGATATACTGAAATTACCTATTTAGGAGCGAGCATCCCAATCCTTTTGTGATTTCCGAAGCGACAGATCGTTTCATCAAATGGTAGAGATGTTCGCTACTTTGCGTACTGAGTGCGATAATGCTTCCATAGCTATATACATTATCAGCCAAATGATATAGAATTTGCTGGAATTATATAGGTAAACGAGCAGGAATATATGATATAACTGACATGAACCTTTGATCCTTTTAGAAATGACTCGTCGTACTTCACGATAAGAATTTGAAGACAATATGCAATGTCTTCAATCTGAGTTTAACTTTTAATAAACTGTAAAGTGCACATCCGAACCTTGGTATTGAGATTTTTCTCGGTAATGGACAGGGGAGACACAAGAAGCTGGAATAGAGCATGAAAACATAATATGACCGCCGAAGCTAACGGTGGGCATTCCCTTGAAAAGGCTGTCGCAGTAATCAACGTTTCATAAATCTGCAAAACTTTTTGAATCTATTATTTTTCATACTTACTATCATTTTTTCCGTTCCTGTAATGTTCGAAATTTTCCCACTTAATTGTTTAAACTTTGACGGCAGCTTTACACCCGCTTTGATATCTCTGCATTGATATCCATCAAAAAGTTTGCTCGTTGAACATCCAAACACAACTGAAATATACAGTTGATGTAAACGGGAATAGTGTTAAAAGATATTCTCCCCGAAAAAAATCACAACGGTAGGCATGATGGTACGTGTGTTTTCGTTTAAAAATATGTAGAAAACCTACTATTGATTATTTTTAAAAATACTCCTTCATGAAATAAATGAAATATATCCAGCGGACTTTCGTACATGGGTACAATTGAATGATAGTGGCCAATGTTCATTGACTCATACTTTTTGACTTGACTCATGATTTTTGACTCATAAAAATTGTATCATGGTTTTTTATTCTTTGACTCATGATTTTTGACTAGTGATTTTTGACTATTTTTTTTTGACTAATGATTTTCTGAATTTTTTTAGTTGAGATTCCTGCGTTTTTTTTCAGTATTCAATTCTGTTTTTTTGGCCAATATTGATGGGTAAGAAGCTGAAAGGTGGGAGGAATTGGGAGAAATGTTATTACTGAATGAGGGAAAGATTATTACTGAAAGGAAAAATGTTCTTTTAACTTCTGTAAGCATAAAAAAATTGTTTTTTTTTTTTTGGCATTTCACCCCTTATCGATTTCAATGAGAAGCTTAGGCCCAGCTAAGCGGATCCACCGAAGGAATCGACTGTAACATTAAACGAATATCCGTAGTGGGTCAAATGGTATGTATGATTTGATATTTTTAGTAGTCTCCGTTAGTTTAATGAAAACAACTAAACACAGTTTTTATACGATAACATATTTATTAAAAAATTTTAAAATTAATCAATCATTGAAATTTTCGATAGATCATTATACCGTTAAAACTTTATCAAAATGGTACTTCTAACAAAACAGCCTTCAAAAAACTTCCCAAAGTATAACAATGCCTTTTTTTTGAATATAACGTTTTTCCTGAATTTTGATGAGAAATCGAAAATTTTAAAACAGGCCTGACGGTACAAACTAAAATAATTTGCAAAAATGTTTTCATTAAACCGGAGATTACTAAAAATATCAATACCATTTGGCCACTACAGATATTCGTTTAATGTTACTGTCGATTCCTTCGGTGGAGTTCTTTTTTCGGTTAGCTGGGCCTAAGCTTCTCATTGAAATCGATAAGCGGTGAAATGCCAAAAAAAAAAACAATTTTTTTTATGCTTACAGAAGTTAAAAGAACATTTTTCCTTTCAGTAATAATCTTTCCCTCATTCAGTAATAACATTTCTCCCAATTCCTCCCACCCTTCAGCTTCTTACCCATCAATATTGGCCAAAAAAAAAAACAGAATTGAATACTGAAAAAAACTGCAGGAATCTCAACTAAAAAAAATTCAGAAAATCATTAGTCAAAAATTGTTAGTCAAAAAAAATAGTCAAAAATCACCAGTCAAAAATCATGAGTCAAAGAATAAAAAATCATGATACAATTTTTATGAGTCAAAAATCATGAGTCAAGTCAAAAAGTATGAGTCAATGAACATTGGCCAATGATAGTAAGAGTTTACTCCCTTTTCACGCAAGCCATCGTCAAGATTCGCTGGTATGTTGCCACAGATAGCCTTTCTTCCTGCAACAAAATTAATATTTCATGTCGCGCGATTTGCAAAAAAAGATAATATGAACTTATTTACTAATTGTTGTCTTGTCGTTGATCTTTACAAGTGTTGATTGATTGATACAATAGAAACAAGCGCCTCGGGAAGACGGCGATTTAAGTTTGTAAACCAATCGTTTTGCCTGTAAATATAATTTATTCATGTATCATTACTGTGGTCATTTTACCGGATCATCGTGCGTACCAGCAACAATTTTTCCGCAGTACCCATCATCCATATTTTGCTTAAGCGCAATTTCTGCCCATTTCACAATTCTGTCGTGTATTTTCGCATTTGGGTCACGACTTCCTAGATAAATCGCACCTATGATCAAATTTTGTGATTTCGCGCGAGCTGGATCCTCCAAATCAAGTGGTTGTAAACAAAATGGCCAAATTTTCAGGCTGTAACGGAAGTAAAATTATTAATATAACGTTGAAATTGTAATACTTATCATTCGGACGTAGCTTCACACCGTCAAATGATAATAAAAAATGAATGAAAAGAATTTCATTGTTTTTCTCTTCAAATAGGTATTCTTTTAATTTTCTACTTGACATTGGCGATGAACTGTTTTCAGAATTTTTTATTCTATTTTGGACAATTCGCACATCATCTCCGTTAATCAACCAAAACTGCTTCAATAATCTAGATATATCGTTGAATACTATTTCGCCGGCAATGAAATTTGAACATGAACATCTGTAAAAAGTAGATAAATGTTAGCAATTGTTTTATTTTCAAACTTGATTTCTTCTTCCGCACAGTTAATGCATATTTCGACTTTTAAAAATTTTCGATATTTCCTTATGCATTGTTTGATTTCATTTTCCTTCGGTAACACATCGCATTCGAAATACCGCTCAACCGCTGCAGTGTGTTTTCACTATTAAAATTTTTAAAGTATATTTACCTGCTTTCGAGTTTGTGCACATATTCAGGAAATCAAGTCTCATCAGATCTTGATTGGATAATGAAGATAAATCATTTTTCATTGGTTCTGAAAATGATAATTTTTCTCACAAGCGCTATTGTCAGCTATGTAAACACAAACCGTCGTTATAAACTTCATCAGCGGTGGGAGATTCAAGTTCATCTTCATCATTATCACTTTCATATTCTTGATCTTGAACACTTGTCATGTCCACTTCCACTTCTTTAACAGTAAAATATCATTTTGACAAAATCGACAATTACCATGCTCAACATCATCCTTGAATTTTTTCGAAGATTTCCGCAAATCGCTCAATACGTCTCTCGTGTTGATCCGCTTCATCTAAAATTGCGCACAATATTAAGAAATACGATGCGAATACGATTTTAAACGATTAAATAAAATTTAAAGAAAAATTATCGGCTATCGGATGTTCCCGAAAAAAAAAGCGGCTCAGGTAATTATTTTATGTCGCCATATGGCGGTTCGCGTGCGATCTCGATTATTGTTTTTCGAAATTCTTTTTGGGTTATTTTCCAACCGACGACAATGATTTCTGAAAATGATGTTGCTAAATATATGATAGAGAAACAGGTGCCAACTTCTGTTGCAATTGATATCATCGAATTTGTTGAAACTATTAAAAAATATATTTACATTGAATCATACTGTGGAAAATTGATAAATATAAACGTGCGCGCACGCGAACCGCACGCGCCCGAACGCGAAAAAATCTTGTAAATAGCTGCATTTCGGTGTCTCGCGGCAACAAGGAGTAAGCAACACTACTGGGCATTCATTAGTATTAAATATACTCAGCTCGTCAGCTCGGATATCATACGATATCGTTAACTTTTTGAAACCGACAAAATATTTTTTAAATAGAAAATTTAGGATAAACATGTCGCCGAATCCGGTTAATTAATTTGCGT